>OU452175.1:1262500-2512500 GCA_911728515.1 Peribatodes rhomboidaria | reverse complement strand
GGAAATAAATAATGAAGTACAAAAATTAGACTGATATTACACTAATATTTTAAATTATTATTATTTTATTTTAATTTACCGGGTAGCAAACTCTGGTGGGAGGCTTCGGCCGTGGCTAGTTACCACCCACCGGACCAAGCCATGCCGTGAAATGACCTAGTCGTGTTTCGGGATGTAGTCCGGTGTAACCGTTCCGAAGACGGGTCTGAGCAGTAGCGCACGCGTAGCGTCTCACTCAACTGCCGTCTTTGTACTTCTTCACTCTACAAAACTTCAAGGTTAGAGTGAATAAGTACCTTATAGGTCGTCGTGCTTCATCTTAGACCACAACGTCACTTAACATCAGGCGAGTTGGTGGTCAAACGGCGACCACCGTTTGTACATAAAAAAAAAAAAAAAAAAAAATAGCGAAAGATTTCTTTCAATCTTCTTTCAATAATTATTCGCTACTTATCCTGCATTTTGCAAAAGTTACTTTAGGTATATCAGGATTTTGTAAATTTTGAAAACATCCTCAACAATGAATCGATTATACGACTCTATTATCATTGAGAATTCAATATTGACAATTTTGCCAGTTTTTAACAGTTTTAAACATTAACAAGGTTACATGGGTAGCTTTATAAGACACGTCTTACTTTGGAGAGTTATAAACTGCTATCTTCGAATTGACAGCATAGCACAGCCCCATCTCAGTAATAGTCGGAACGATATTCAGCATAATTCCCGAGACTCCAATCGTCAAAGACGGCTCGAAGGACTTCGACAAGTTCAGAATAAGGTCCATAAACTTCTCTGGAGCGATGCCGTCGAAAGCAACGACGTCTTTGAAGGTTCGGTAGCTGGCGTTGGCGAGACTGGTAATGAAATCTTGGAGTTGTGTCATGGAGTCGTTGTTCTTTTCGTTGTATTGAAAGTTGCTGCAAAAATCTGGTTTTAAACATTGATAGAAATATTACAGTTGGTAAGCAGCTTAATTTGGTTTTACTTTACTTACTTCTCTTACTGATTTCTTTATTACTAACACTAATGTAACAGCAAAAGATGGATTTTTAACCTTATTTTACTGATGTTATTGTCCTGAAAAGTGTGTTAAAGGTAATTCAAAAAAGTACAATTATGTACATAAGTATGAATTGCAACTCTCTTGGTCACAGATTTTTGACTTGGGACTGGCAGCTATCCAGCCAGGGCAAGCACTAAAATTGTCTACAGGAACAGTTCGGCTTTTCTATTCAACATCAATACTGTTTAAATGTTAATTCTTCTTAGAACATAAGTACCTCACATACTCCTCGACCTTCGCAGTGCTGAGTTTGTCAGTGGGGCAGACAGTGACGCAAGGGAAGGTGGTGTTCCAAGCGTACATGTCACGGTCCATGGACACCACCGTCGGCGAGGACTGATAGCGCACCCAGGTCGTCTGCGAGAGGTACACGGACCCGAACACTGAGAAGATGACTGTTGAGAGCCAGAGGATGCTAGAAGAGAAACAAATCAAAATACAAGTGAACAGGGGGCTTTGATTGTTAACGAAAACTTTTTGAAGTTATACTTCTTTTGGCGCGATAGAGGAAAATGATGAGAGTGAATTTTTATGATGCGCGCGCACACCGACACCTAAATTCTACATCGTGAAGTTAGTTCTAGGTGGCATGAAAATTGATAACTATGTTCAAGTTGTATATTCTAGTATTTTAATATTTAGAACACGTGTTTCGCAAGAGTACAATTAAACAGTGAATAAATAAATATTATTTTGGTGTTTTTATTAAATCAATTTCATATACGAAGGTGATAATATTTACTAATAATGTATTATCTATAAGTATATCTATAATCTATATATATTGAATATTATTTGTAAAACTGATTTAAATAAACTGTTTTGAATGCATTTATAGATTTGAGGTTAAGAAGTATAACTTCTTACGCGTGCACATAAGTACACACACTCTTTTTTTGTTTTCGTTTAGCTCCATACATATAACCTAGTTCCTTAACGTTTCCACCAGGGGTGCTTTACTGAAATATATGGAGCCGAACGAAAACGAAAAAAGTTTTCGTAACGATTAAAACTCATGGTAAGGGCCCAGGTTCTGGCGCGTCCGATAATATCAGTCAATGTCTCGTTCTTCAGAAAGGTCAGAAGAGCACGAGTGACAAAATAAATGTTAAAGAGTGACTAAATCTAGTTATAGAAGCGAAGATCGGATTGAGTTGATTGGTGAGAAGTTCCGTCCCGGCTAAGCATATTTAAAGAAACTCAGTGAGCGGAAGGCTGGTTTATAGATGACTGGCTGATTGAGGAAGGTTTATAACCTGTATGTACGGCAACTTCGCAATCGTCCCGAAAATTAAAAAAAAATTAAGCTTACATTTCAAGTGGATGTCGCCCATACGCCACTAGATGATTGAGTCCATGGATAGAAGAAGTTTCCAGAAAGAGCTTGAAGTAGCTCTTTGCTTGTTCTGTTGTCTTATCTATGAAACTTTGCCTTTTACTCTTCAATTTTGGAATTTTTGGAGTACGGCTGAGCTCTTCTTGAATAATTTGAGATTGAAGTGATCTTTCCAAAAACATTTTGGAAAACTTAACTTTTGAATGTCAATAATTTTTACATTATATTTTACAATCTTTTATAATAATTTGCTTTTTTTTGTGACTGATTTCTTGTAATTCAATTTTGCGCGTGACTAAAATGTACAAGTGCACCACTTCAAATGGTAGTTTAGCTAAAAAATATCTACTTAAATCTTTCGTAACAACAAAATAAAGCTTAATTTGCGTGTAGCATGTTAGACGTTATCGAAATTAGATCTTTCACGCGAAACAATTATAACTTATAACAATTATTTGAACAGATACAATATCGATGACATAAACATACAATAATTTCACATTGTTTTAATGTGTAAAAATTCTAATTTTAATACATTTCTAAAATAAAATAGAGAATCTTAAACGGTGTGCTAAAATTATAGAAATAAGTGTTTAGAAAACGCTAAAATCTTGCTATGTTTTAATACATGTCACCCTACGCTATGCTACGCCGTGCTACGTCTTACTATCTCAAGCTTCGTGCTGCTACGCTGTACTACATTCAATATGACACTAGATCCTGCTACGCCATGCTACTTGCTACTACGTCATGCTACGTTTTGCTACCCCATTCTCGCTACGTTGCCGTGATACGATCTGCTACGCCGAGCAGTGTCCTACTACGCGATGCTACATCCCACTATAATCATATTGCTCCTGCTACGCCAAGCTACGCAGTTACGCCACTACAATAACTCGTTCACTGTACTTCTACACTATGCTACGTTATTTACATTTTGCCATATTTGATCAGAGCACGCTGTTTCTCAACGCAAGTACAGTCACGTACGGAAACATTAGCTAGTACACATTACAAATTAAATCATAACTAAACAAAGCATTGTGTCGCCTCTAATCGATTATGACGTTCGTGACACGAAACTTTCATAATCGCTGTAATTTAGAGTTTGATTTTCTATGTTATAATAAATTGGTGCTTTTGTATGTCAAGAAAACAATTTTTCTACAACAGAATCATCACCCTCCTATCCCACTTAAATGGGGTCGGTTCAGTACGTAAGATTCTTCTATCCGTCTCTAAATTACTTACTACCAATATACATTATATACATAACTAGGTATTTTTCCCGAGGCTTTGCTCGCATTTTATAGCCTTTGTCACTTAGAAATAATGTAGTTTTCTAATGGTGAAAGAATTTTCGAAATCGGACCAGTAGATTTTGATTTAATTCTTTTCAAAAATACGAAAATTTCCCTGTACATTTTTTTTTATTTTATTTATGTAGAATAGGTCGACGTTTGACCACCAACTCGCCTGATGTTAAGCGACGTTGTGGTCTAAGATGGAGCACGACGACCTATGAGGTACTTATTCACTATAGCCTTGAAGTTTTGTTGAGTGAAGAAGTACAAAGACGGCAGTTGAGTGAGGCGCTACAAGTGCGCTACTGCTCAGACCCGTCTTCGGCACGGTTACACCGGACTACATCCCGAAACACGACTAGGTCATTTCACGGCATGGCTTGGTCCGGTGACATAATATTAGTGAGTGATATATTGTGTGTAATACATTGCCTATAGAATATGAAATTCAAAAAATACAACCGAATTGTGACCCTCCTTCTTTTGACGTAGGTTATAATCACAACGGATGGCTATAAAAACTACAAAAAAAACCTGCAAAAAATATACATAAAACATTTTTCGATACGTTGTTAAGTTCAAACCCAGCCGACGACGGCACGCACCAATTTGTTCATTGTGTGAACATATGTATGTGCATATTATATGTCATCTGCTATATGACTAGAGCCCGGTGTATGGCGACAGGCTCGCCCCCTGTCACATTTGGGACTGAATATCGTACGGCAAAGTGTGAGTGTTGTATTACACCTCTGCCAGTCCCTTCGGGGAAAACGCGTGACGATATGTATGAATATTAAGTTTTTTAAGCTTTGTTTTTGTACTGATTGATGATGATGATGAAGGCAATTTGATGAGACTAACTCTTATATTAACAAAATATTAATCTATACGACAAGTAAAGACAGAAAACCCCTATAAGCATGCAAACAAAACTGTTCGTGCGTTTAATGAGTGGTGATATCCGATAAATATTAATGAGATACTAATTCGAAAGGGGTTGCAATAATTGCTCTGTCCACTGGTACGTTATTTGAAAATCATGCTGATACACCTAACGTTATTATAGAATCGATGTCCATTTAAGCAACTAGCATGTGATATGACATGTTTCAGGCACCTAAATTTCCACGCTTGAATTGTTACATTGCATGTCCGTTATGATAAACTTATGTGTCTACAACTACTAACTTACAACTATAATATTAACTACTAACTTATTTTAGCAATAGGAAAATGGTACCTTTTCTTATCTTACGTGCTTGTTATTCTCATTTAGAGAAATTATAGGTAGCATGTAATCAATTTTGTACAAAGTACAAATAGTGTCACGTAAGCCAACATCAAGCTCCAGTTGCATGATTTTCAACTGATTCGAAAAAAAGATTAGTGTTGATTCTGTTGTAGAATTTTGTAACTAAAGTTAACAGCTTACAAGCTGTTGTTTTCTTCCTAAAAAACTGTAATGAAAAAAGATACAGATAAGTCCCATTCTATTCGTTTAGTTAAGTAACAGTATATAACAGAATTGACACCATTAATAATTAATTATATTTTTCTGAAATACTAGGTCTTAACAACTCTTAGGTCTTAATCCTATCTCAGATTTTTTTCTTATTCTGAGACGTGTATGAAACTTTTTTATGCATTTTTTTGCAACACTGCAAGAAGTCCAAATAAAAATACAAAAATAAAATAAGTAAATAAAGTTAAGGAAAAATTCAAAACCTCATTCCCCGAGGTAAACAAGCTGAAACCTTACCTACGGAAGCGAAAGCCCTTCCAAAGTCTAATAATTTCCGAAGTGTCATGTCGTCGAGAAATAAATGAAGTGGAGAAAATAAATTTCATTTAAAAATCACGGCGGACCATTATTTTCCTGAGCTTCCCCTAATTAATTTCTTGTCACCGTCTGGATCGGCCGTTGTGGCCGTGACAGCCGCTTAGAGTGAGACAGAGATAAGGGAAACAGAGTCGATAGAACGAGACGAAAGCAGAAAGGTGAGTACGCTTCATTAACATCTTTTGGTAGTTAGCGCAAGATACGAAGTTAACTCCACGAGAGTTCTGCTCGCCTGGTATCTGCATATTAATGACTTTGAATAATCAGTTTAAAAAAACGCATTAACTTTGTACTTACAAAACATTTAATTTTTAACATTATTCGCATAGGGTCATGTCATTATAATTACATTAAAATTACATACTATAGAATATATGTATTATTATAATACTTTAAAGTATTCTATGTGGAGAGCTTTGATATTAAATGCTTCAGCCGCCCATCCAATGGCTTCTGTCATAAAAAAAAAAAAAAAAACAAAGAAATATTTTATACTCACTTATCGAATACAAAGATTTGATCAATAATAAAATTAATCAATGGTTGTCATAAAACATACAACCACTCATGCAAGCGTCTGTTATGTCATACATAAACTTTACCCCTTTTACAAATAAAAGTTGTGTGGCCTCGGACAAGTTATAGGGTCAACTGGGGCCAATGGGTCTTTGGGGCAGTTGCATCTTTCGAGAATTACTGACAAACCCTTCACAAATTAATCACCACCTACATCTTTTTTCTATCATTAGTTGCAATTTGTAAAAAGTTTGTCAGTAATTCTCGAAAGACGCAATTGCCCACAGACTTATTTGCCGCAGTTGACCCTACAGTGCTTAATCTTCTTCGACAGAGTTAAAAATTTAAAACAATGAAAGAGATAAAAGACTTTAAAGCATTCTAAAGCACTCCAGAATTATTCCAAAGCTTTACAACGTTTATTAGCCAGGGAGTTTATCTTGACAATATTTTTTCTAGATTTAAAACCGCGAATCTTTGCTACAAAATACTTTCTTAAATAAAATGGCAAAGTACATAACGTAATTGACAATACTTTATATTATTCAGTTCCAAATTAAAGATAACGTTTTACATTTCATACATTTCCAAATAAATATTAAATTCCGCGAATTAATTACCTACACGAGGAATCCCAACCGAAAAAGGGCGCGTACACACCGAAGTTAGATAATTAAACAAGCTTAATTTTCTTGTAAAGTAACTCTCATCTGTACGCCGGGTTGTATTTACAGAAAGTAAATTGTAAATATTGCGAACGCTGAGGTGGAAATCTTGGTGGGGTATGCTAGTGTGGAATAGGCTTTTTTATTTATTCATTTTAGCTTAAAGTGACCTAAATCTAGGCAGAACTTAGAGACTGCCCGGTGTGTCATAAAATGTCTTTAATCAATTAATTAAACTAAATGTCTAAATATGAATCAATTGCCTCAAATTGTTATTTATTGTATGCCATAAGTGTCATAAATAGAAAATTCATTAACAATTTTAAAAACAATTGGTTAGTAGAACTGGGGTCCTGGTACCTACTATACTACCTATACTACCTCCTTCACAGTCTTATCGCTTTTGTTTAAAAAAGATGAAATATTTTCCAGATATATAACAACCAGAATTCTAATGTATTTAAAATAGGTGACAGCACGTGAGAGACAGACGTACCTGTGCTGGTTGCCTCTTGAGATTGTTTATGACAAATATTAACTACGATCAGTCCAATCCTACGACTCCTATGCCTAGCCTAAAAATACAATGATTAAAAATCCTGTATTTTTCGAATTATTATTTTAATTGTATACACTATTATTGGGGTTTTCCATGCCATTTGACGTGTAAATTAATATTCAGCAATAAATGACCTTGACTTTGACTTAATTTCAACCATTTCCTTTTTTTAAACTAATTTGAACCAAAACAAGATGCAAGTTTTACAAAGTCCTGCTCCACTCTACCTTGACTCTACACCGCCACTTAATTTGAATATCCAGCGCGCAGAGTGTTTAATAAAACATCGCCATTTTGATTTACGTCCGTACAAATTCGTACCTTTTGCTTTATTCAGTGTAAACACGCCCTACAACGTTTACCTCTTGTTCGCAACGCGGAGAGGTACTCTGGTGTTTGAGTTTTGACTCAATTTATAAACAACTAGCTCTTTTTCCTCGGCTTCGCTCGCGTTTCATAGCCTTATGACATTCAGGCATAATCTAGATTTATAATGATAAAATATTTTTTTAAATCGGACCAGTTCTTGAGTTTATTCAACAAAAAATGGCAAACACACAAAGATACAAATCTTTCCTATAAAATATTAGTATATACATAGAAAAATATTTATTACATGACGCTGTACCATTTATGATCAGATAAACAAATATTCGCAGTGAGGGAAA
The DNA here is from genome assembly GCA_911728515.1 of Peribatodes rhomboidaria. Classification (NCBI taxonomy): domain Eukaryota; kingdom Metazoa; phylum Arthropoda; class Insecta; order Lepidoptera; family Geometridae; genus Peribatodes; species Peribatodes rhomboidaria. The sequence continues at coordinate 2,504,543 of OU452175.1, read as the reverse complement.
CACTTAAACTAGGCCTAACTAGTTCTCTCTTTTTTTAATTGCCTGGAAGTGATTGATCTTAGAGATAAATCAGAAAATATATTATGGCACCAACTACCAACCAAATAAGTATCAAATTCACTTAATCGAATGAGCCATGCGAATATTTAAAAAAAAATGCTCACGTACGATTTAAGTCGGTCATTCTGACTATTGTTTTAACCGCATTCGGCGGCCTTACCATAATGTATGAGAACCAAGTCAGTTTGCAAAAAAAACAATTAAAAATAAACTTAGAGAAAAAATAGATTTATAAAGCTACTGATATTTTTATCTGACCCACGCTACTACTGTCAAACACACACATCATGACCATCATATCAGCCGACAAGACGCTTACTGCTGGACAAAGGTCCAGCACATCGTAGGCAGTCGTTGGTCTTCCAACCATCTCCACAACGACCGGCCGACTGATTCAAACTCTAGTAGTAGCAAAAAACTAGTAGGATAGAAGTATAAAAACTTCTACCACTCCTACCTCGGAGACCTTGCGGTCGGCATTTCTCCCCATCTCCGACCGACCTCCTCCACAGGTTGCAATTCCTCAAACAATTCTCGTGAATTTTTGTAAGCAGGTTCGCTAATCTTATCTTATACCTTTAAATGAGCAATTCTTGTATATATATATATATATATATAATTGGAATCTCGGAATCGGCTCCAACGATTTTCATACAAATTAGTATATAGGGGGTTTCGGGGGCGATATATCGATCTAGCTAGGAATCATTTTTAGAAAATATCATTTTATTCGTGTTTTATCGATAATCAATCTCAACTGAAAAATATGACTCTTCCTGACATCTATTGGCGAATAATAATACTACTATTTTTTGTGGGCAACTAATTGCTTTAACGACACAACAGCAGATGGCGTTGTTAAGTAACACGAAGTCAATGAGTGTTTGCTTTGAGGTTAGGCTAAAATCAATTGTTTATTATCCAAAAAACACAATTAAAAAAAAAAAAAAATACCGAGCAAAGCTCGGCCATCCAGGTACTTATACTTATACGAGTACCTACAGATTTTTTTTTTGCCTAGTCAGTTTTTTTTTGCCTAGTCAGTTTTTTTTTGCCTAGTCAGTTTTTTTTTTGCCTAGTCAGTTTTTTTGCCTAGTCAGTTTTTTTTGCCTAGTCAGTTTTTTTTTGCCTAGTCAGTTTTTTTTGCCTAGTCAGTTTTTTTTGCCTAGTCAGTTTTTTTTTGCAAAATTGCGATAGGTAAAGAAAATTTCTTGCGAAAAATTAATGCGACTTGTAGAGGAAGACAGAGACCTGGGGGGCTATTCCTGCGCGTGAGATGAGATGAGATTTTATCCTGGTCACTGAGAGTAACAAGGACGAAAACAGGTGAGATGAAAATCTCAAATCTCCGAATAGGGGGGCTGGACAGAGATCTGGACAGAATTGGGACGTCCGAAAGCATTTTTGTCGAAGCTGAAGCAGTAACGCTTCGCTCTCTAACGCTCGTTCGGTCGACTATGAAAATTGAAAACGAAAATAAAACAGGCAGCTAGAGTCAGATGAGGGTATTTTGGCACTCCCCCGAGGGTTCCCGCCTTGTCGTGGCGGGGGTCTCAGTAGCCGTGGCTTCGGCAACCACGGTGAAGCCAAGAGGAATCCGAGGTGGGGCCGCTTCTTGGGGCTTTTAGCTCCAAAGCCCACATGGAAGCGGCCTAAGTAGGGTGTGGGTCTGTATGGGCAGAACCACAACTGAGGCGGGGTGCAGTGTCGCGTGTGCAACACTGCAACCGAAGGCTGGGGGCCGCGGCGGGAGAGGACTGTTGGTGTGTCGTTGCCACTTTCCCTACCTTCCGCGGCCTAAACGGGGTCGCTACCGTTTGATGGCGGACGCGGTGGGGCCGCAGAGGAAGAGGCATGTTGGTGTATCGTTGCCGCTCTCCCTATCCTCTGCGGCCGAAGTGGCAGGCGGCGGGGCCACTCATCTGACCCGTCGCATGGGGACCATGGGCGCCTAGACACGGGTGCTGTCTGGCGCCCACGGGCAAATTGGTCCCCGAGGAGGTGGATGATGACGATGTGTCTGGTGTCTGTGACATCATGCGCCGAGGTGGAACACCCTTGGGTTTTTAGTGGGTAGGCCGTCAGTGGTGGGATTCCCAAATAACCACTCTGTGCCCGCACCCGGGCTGTTGGTGGTATCCATAAAGGATTTTCCCAAGATAAAAAAAAAAAAGGGTATTTTGGCAACCTACCTACTGTCCGGCCCAGGACGAAAGGTGCCAATGAGAGGTGCAAAAATAAAGTGTCCATGGACAGACAAAGTGTACGGCGAGCAATGGATGGATTTGACTGTCTCTACTAGGGATGGGGTGACAAAGAAAGACTTATATCGATCATAAAGTGAATTTTACTGTTAATCGATTGCTACGGCATTGGGATGTGTAGCTACAACGTTTTGCAAAAAACTGTGTCAGATGTTAGTCAATACTACCTAAGACGAACTGCTAGTATTTTTGGTTCAACTGTAATAGTTTAAAATCAAATTAATAATTTTAAACCATTTTCCTCACATTATAATGCACGGTTTTTAATCGTGATTAGCTTTTCGAGTCGTTCCTTGTATCTTATCTTTGATTTTCATTCTGTACAATCGATACATTCTATCGACTATCGATAAAAGTATCCCTTCCCTATAGAAGCAAGGTGATGAGTATTCGTTTCATGCACCATTGGCTATATGGTGACGGATGATGCTTCTATTATTCGTCTACAATGCAATAAATATTGCTGAGCCGTGGCATTTCGTACGTATGCAACATTGTATGTTTTAATTTGGGCTTGGGCGATATTTCCCTGTTGACCTGAATTTGCTAAATGGTGATATGTAGTGGGAATGATCTGGAACCGTCTTTAGGAACCTATTTCAAAGCTAACAATTGATAGCACAATTTTATTTAAGATGAAGTCTACTGGACAATTAGGTTCATTACGGGTCCGGCGACCACTTTAGACTCTTCGGATTGGCTGAAGATTTTTTTCTATTGCCATTTCGTCTAGAAGAAGACTACGAGCGAAGAGAGCTAGTAAAGATACTGATGAGCCTCTAAAGTTATCTACAGAGTGAGAAAGTGCTATTTCAATTTTTTTTATGGCTTTTGCACTTCTCTAATCATTCTTAAATGTATAAAAAACTAAAAATTTCACTTGTATTATGGATTAATTTAAAAATTAATTATGCAGACAACCTACTCGTGTATGTAGTAAGAGATTTTTGATTTGTTTTTCTATCTATTAAATAAATCAGTCAAAAAATAAATGCGGATATTTTTCATACAATATAGGCTCTATTTTCTCTTGAGGACGTTTTTTTTCTAAAAAAAAACAAGAACATAGCAGAGATTTAGTTCATTAAGGGCCGATTTTTCAATGGTCAGATAAACAAACAAATAGTGTTTATTGAACTGATAGCTAATTATTCTGTTTTTCAATGGTCAGGTATCATTTACTCGACGAATAACTCATCTATCTGAGGTATAACTTTATTTGTCGGTGGAACGGCCAGATAGCAGTTTATTCTATGGAATAAATTGTTGAGACTGTCTAAATGATGGTCTTATGGGTTGTCACTGTAAAACAAGATTGATATTTCCGACAAACAGAAACTAAATTAATTTTAATAAAAAAAAAAACTACCATGAACAAACTACATGAGCTATACTACCATAGCCAAACCAGCCGACGACTTTTGCACAGATTAGTGGTACAGTGACGTTTAGACCAAAACTGACATGACAGTGACATAAGCGAAAAGTGAAAATTCGAAGTCCTTTTCTAACGCGTGGATATTTTATAGTTTTGTTTCAACTGTCTGAAGTTAGCTTTTGTACACACTGAATAAATGGTCAGTTAGTTATTCCCAATTTAAAATTGTATTGAAAAACCGAACACCGTTTATGAGTCGAATAAACAGACTAGTAAAGTTATTGGCTCGGTAGTTATTAGGCGAATAAAGTAAGGATTGAAAAATCGGCCCTTAATTGTACATGACAAATTTCATCATAATCTGACAAATGGTTTCCAAAAAAATTGACAAGACCGTTTGTATGGAAAAATCAGTGTCGCGGAACCCTTAACTATTTTTAGAGCACTTTTTAATGGAACATGTTTCAAAACCAAAAACCCTTCATCTTGATTAAAACATTTCGAAAACAAAAACTTATCATTCGCAAATTTAATGTAATTTAATTTAATTTCAGTGAAAGCTTTAAAAAGTCCTTCTCATTAAAAACTCAGCATTAAAAATCCAATAAAATTCGGAGAAGACACACGGCACGTTAATATAAAGGTCGTTTCACACCCGAGCCAATCGTCCCGCTGATACGAGGCAATAAAAGGCAGGCAAATAGCTCCTGCTAGGTAGCACCTCCTAATAAAAATTCCAGCAAATCAATACATTCTCTTTTACGCTTTTTGTATTGTATTTTATTCTGTTATTCGCCTTTAGCTCGTGTTAAGGGACAATTCCGGGATCTAGCGTGTTAGTGGGATGGGTTCGTTTTGATACTTTTGAGCTGGGAATTGGATGAGTACCTATCAGAATGTGTGGCGAAAAGAAATTATAATTTGACGATTCATATAATCAAATGAGGCTTGTATCTAAGGTAAAGATTTGTACCTTTTTATCTAAGGTATTTAATAAATGGAACTGACAGCGTAAGAAAATAAATATCAGTTACTTTGGAATATCATAAACATTAATTCATATTTTTTCATCATCTTGGGGCATTTTATTTTAACCATTTATTTTTCTTTTGAATGTTTTTTTGGGTCGTCATTTTTATCGTTCGAATTTTTTTATTGACCATAATAATATGTAAGCTCTCAGATATTGATGGAGATAAAAATTATGATAACATGTTACCATATTTAAAAAAATAAGTAGGCGCACGTAGTATTTTATGAAAAGCTTTTTATGGTTTTTACGACATTTTTAAACCACCTGCAAACTATCCTATTGATGGTTTTCTTTTTAAGTTATGACAAATATAAAAAACTTTAACAAACAAGTGATCGTCTTTCTGACTTTTTTCACCCTAAGAGTCGGTACAGCATGTATCTACGTTTTCTCTATTCGTCTCTATATCTAAAGTCAATCCTTCCTTATTCACGTCGTCTTTGTATAATAGTTTTAATAACCTATAATTCTTGTGTAAGTTTCTTTTAGTTAAAAAAACTATCTTTTATCGTTCAGTTTATCCAAACTTTCTTTGGTATCTACCGCTATAACGTTTCCCACTCAATTTCATTGTGATCCAGTATCAAAACTAAGAGATCGCAGTACAAAAGCAACAGTAAATAGAATACACGTTGGATTCCGTGTTCTATCTTTGCGATTTGCATGTCCCTGCGTATGCATGTGTGCGTGCGTTCTGTGCCTGTGTGTGCGATTGACATAAAGGAGCTAAATGCCGTGGGGTGTGAACAACCGGTTAGGATTGGGACACATTTAGAAATATTAGTCAAAAAATAAATTGATATCGTGTAGAGTTTAAATACTTTACCATGGTTTAGGGTTTATAAAAATCAAATAATCAAAGGAAATCGAATACTTATTATAATTTTTAACCGATTTCCAAAAAAAGCAATTGTGAATTGATATTTTTTTTTTTTTTTTTTTTTTTGTTTGGTGGATGATAATTTAGAGGTGATCCCGAATAAATTTTATCGAAATCGGTCAAGCATTTTTTTAAATGTAAACAAAAACTTAAAGATTGTTTACATAGATGAAGGCCTGATGGGAAGTCGGTCAATTTTTTTAGGCTTTTTATGGTGATGTCATAGACGTTCCAGACAAGAAAAAACAATAAATCAATCACTAATATTTTCTAAGTACCTTAATCAAAATTAGGCACATTGGCTCCTATTTCAGTTTTATGATCTTCACAAAATTTCAACCAAATCTGTTTATCCATTACAAAATTAAATCTGGACCCAGCCACAATTTTCTGGTCAAAACTTGGTGCGTACTTTTTTTTTAAATTTGCTCTAATTTGAGCAAGTTGAATACCTCATGCAATAATTGTATCCCCGCCCTAAGCCGGTATTTATTGGCACGTACAGAGAAGCGATTGGCGAAAAATTCCAATAAAAGTCCACCCGGTATTCCGAAGAAGAAAGAATAATGTTTAATTTGTCCCGATTAGGGACACCAGAGATTTATGGGACACTTTTCGGAGACGAATTAAAATGGGACTTTACAATACGCACCAATAAAATTTTTGTAAATTGAAATTGAAGTATTTTTTTGAAAAGTTTATATTTTAGTGACTAGCTGCGCCCCGCGGTTTTACCCGCGGTTAAAAAGGATTTTTTGTGTTATTTCAGATCTATTTCTATCTCTGTGCTAAATTTTATCCTGATCCGTTCAACCGTTCTGGCATCATAACAAACATCTCAATATCTTTAAAATATTTAAGTATGTATATCAGTCTTTGGCAGCCATAGTACAAGCTTTGCTTAGTTTGGGGTCAAGCGACCGTGTGTGAAAGTGTCCCGAATTTATTTATTTATATTTGATAATACTAGCTACGCCTCATGGTATTACGTGCGGATAAAAACCTGCTGAAAAAAAAACTGATGCCTCTGTGTTAATGCTACTTCCATATCAATTTTTATCACAATCCCGTATGACCGTAAATAGGTAAAAAACAAACACACACTTTCACAGACACGAACATTGTACTGTCGCAAGTCACCGAAACAGCGCTCGGTACATATCTGGGATAATAATTTACGTTTTTAACTTTGAGAGAGATCAGAAGGTTGAGGCGAGGCAAATACACATGCACTGACGTACCTGGGTCTGCTCCGGCCTCCGACGACTCCTTCACCACAAAACCACGATTTCTTAATATTTTTAGCGATTTTAATGTCTTGACAGATGTGAGTTGAGAGCGGGCCCGACACAAGATGCCGGGGTTTTCACCACTCGGCCAGCCTTCGCTCCCATTGGACGAGTACGTGTACATGACAGTTGCTTTTCAACTGCATTTTGCTATCGCCCAATGAGCTCTGATCTCTGATGTTGGTGTTAAGAAAAACAAAAGAGCGTTCTGTTTTATGAGAACGGTACAAACATACTTTCGTCTTTGTTTACTAGGATTAGTGTGAAGTACTGATACTCGTATCAAACAGATTAGAATTTCTATGTTAATCTTTGGTAATAAAAACATTTTTTTTTTATTATCTAATAAACTTCATAAAAAGCACAACAAGAATCCGCCAACAAAAACTTTGATCGACACAACTCATAATGCTCACTTCATTTCTAACGCGTGCTCAAGAAGGTCACCCAAACCTGTTAGTTTAACAAAAACAAAATTTAGCTAAAAGTTCGCTACTTGGTGCGCAAGGTACACACTTGATAATTATGAAATTCCTAAAAGTACTTCTCATAGTGATATCAGTGTGCGAGGCATGCAGATCAACAGCGAAGCCAGACCAGTTGCCTGCACTAGATCCAAAGCACATTACTATAAAAGATGGAGGTCGCGTCATCGTTGCATGGGATCCTGTGAAAATCAATCCAAATCATCCGATTCTTGGACTTAAGGTATGATATTATTATATAACCACTTTTTATTTTACTTACTAACTTACGTAGATATCGGAAAGGTATTTTATTATTATTATTTATTATTTACATCCTTGCGTCGAACCAATATTTTTCTAGTTTATTTTTAAAGAAATTAGTCGTCCTATACTGAATCGGCAATAGCATCTATGTCTTTGTCTAGTCATTTACTTGTAAAAAGGTAATAAACAGACAAGCCGGAAATCCCAAATTTTTTTAGGGTTCCGTACCCAAAGGGTACCCGTTCCGTAAAGGGTTCCGTACATAGTATAACTAAGACTCCGTCTGACACCAGGCTGTATCTCATGAACCGTGACTAACTACCACGGATCATGAGATTGAATGACAGTTGAAATTTTCACAGGTGATGTATGTCTGTTACTGATGTACATTTAGTCAAAAAAGTATCGGGAATACTTACATGATTTGTTTATGGTCCCAATTTCTTTTTTTTTTTCTTTTTGTTAAATTGGCACAACTGTTTTCCATTTTGGCGATAATGTAGCTTCTAATGGTGAAATAATTTTTGAAATCGGACCACAGTTTTTTCGTTACAAGCACAAAAAATACAAATCTTTCCTCTTTATAATATTACCAGCTACGCCTCATGGTTTCACCCGCTGTCACATACGAACTGCTATTTTTTTCAGGACGAATGGTACCCTATGTCCTTTTCTGTACCACTGATGACGTGTACGCAAAATTGTATGTTGATCAGTTGAAGCGTGAACAAACAAAGTAATAAACAAAGAAACTTATTACTTTTGCATTTAATTCTATTAAAAGTTACTAAGATTAGGACAATGTTAACTTGAAAGCAATGATTATGTGAGCGACTAGTTATACTATCGCAATAAATAAGGAAAATTAATAAAATGAATGTAGGTATTATACAATATACGTACGTACCCATTCAACAAACTATACTAGTAGTACGGTGCCGTCGGCTGGGATCAAACCTGCTCGCTCTGGCTTGAGAGGCGAGCCTTCTCCGACTAGGCTATCATCGCAGAATAAAGTATACTTAATTATTTTGTTTTTTCAGATAAAACTTTGGGAACAAGAAAAGCAAAAAGTTTACAAATCTGATAACGTAAACGGGACATCAGTATTGACTGAAGAATGGGTGCCGGTCGAAAAGGTATTATTAATATAAATGACAATAACACAAATTCATGAAAATCTAGACATCTGATTATTATATTCTGTTATTGTGTTTAACCTCCTTCTTCAATAAGGTTGTATAGCCTCGGAATAGTTATACAGTGCTTTGTCTTTTTCTTTCTTTTTTATTTTTTAACTCGATTGAAAAAGAAAAAACACTGAATAACTATTCTGAGGCTTTACAACCTTTATTGCTAAGGGGGTTAGTGCTTTTTAACATTGTTAAACCCAACGGTTTGGGTTTGGTCCGGGACCAAACACGTTGTGACGTCACTGGTCATTGTCATCGTCTCTTTTGAACTACTTGTAAGTGACATATTTCGGTCTTGCTTAAACATCGAATGACGTCACTACGTGTTGCCCACGAGTCCATTTTTGTCTCGGAATTCTATACATACTCGGTTACATATATTTATAAATAGTATATTATTATACCATGGGTAAACCTGTTTCAATTTCAGTCGTATCACGAGCTGCCTCGAACAAAGCCGGCATTCGAAGCAGTGTTGCCTCCAGATGCGTTGGAGACGACATTCGTCGTAAAAATAGGAGAAGAGTATGAGATACGAGGACAAACGTACAATGAAGAAGGAGACGGTCCACTGTCCAGCGCCACGGGGATCCAGATCCATCCTAATCCTTAATTCTAACGTAATTCTAATCCTAAACTTCTAACGTAATCCTAATTTGAACTCTAATACTTACTTTACTCCTATTATAAAATGCAAAATTGAGTTTGTTCGTTTGTTTGTTACGCTTTCACGAAACACGAAATTGCATAGGTACACGTTGTCAGGGGCACAGAAAGGGACAACTTTCATAGGCACCTATCATACTGAAAAATATAACCGTTCCTATGGGACCGTGAGTGTAACCGCGGGGGACAGCTAGTAATAAGCACAAGTAGAACAAGTAACATTATCAAAAGAAAATAAAAAACCCGTCTGCAAAATATTGTACCCTACGTCACTTCCGCTATCAAGACGATTCAAATGACACCTTATATGTCGAAAACTATCAAGCTGTTTAGGCTGTAGAGCGTGTCAAAGAAACCTAGGCTCAAACGTACATACATACAAAGATACATGCATACATACACTCGAAAAACATTACCCTCCTTCTTGGGCAGTCGGGTAAAAAAACTTTTAAGTTTAACAATTTTAATTTTACTAATAATGTACATTTTTACGGAAACTAAAAATTTTATACGAAGTGTGTGAAAAGATTCTAAACATTCGCTTTGGTAAAAGTAGTTAAAAAAAAAGATTTTTATAAAAATAATAAATGTACAAGTGAAGCAAAGTAGAACCGTTTTAAATCTACATTACCTACCTTCCTAATATTCATAAAAGTCTAATATTAAAGTCTTTTTTCCTTTAGTCTGAGCACTACAAAAAAACTTTGGTACTTACTTACTACGTTCAACATTGATACACGTTTCTGTAGTGAGATAAAAACTGCCTTGTTATGGGTTTCTTTTAACACCAGTTTATACGATGATGGTTTATGAATAGTTTATCCTTAACCAGTAACGGACTAGCCATAACAAACATCGTAGTTTTTCTTAATTTAAACTATAAGTGATGCTTGTTTGGTGTTCCTACACTGTTTTTGTTATTGTTTAGAATAGTATTGTTTTGTTTTGTTTTTCTAAATTTAATTGACTTAAATTTAACATTTTGTGCGACAAGGAACTACCTAATTTACCTACTTAATACGGGAATAAATGTATTTAAATCTTAGCAAAACCTACGGCCCCGCGTCTTGGGCCCAGCGCGAAAAACTCGACTGCCTGACTGACTGATTGACTGACTCAGTGGCTCAGTTGGTAGTGAACCTGCCCTTATCTAGCTGGATGAACATCTAGCTGGATTACCCGCAGAACGTCAAGAACACTGTCGAATAACGCTAAAATATCGCAATTTTTTTTTTTTATGTGTAATAGGTCGGCGTTTGACCACCAACTCGCCTGATGTTAAGCGACGTTGTGGTCTAAGATGGAGCACGACGACCTAGAAGGTACTTATTCACTCTAGCCTTGAAGTTTACTAGAGTGAAGAAGTACAAAGACGGCAGTTGAGTGAGGCGCTACAAGTGCGCCACTGGTCAGACCCGTCTTCGGAAAATGCCAGTAAAAGAATTATTAAAATGTTACGGTTTTGGGTGTAGTAATAGGTAAATACAGGGTGTTGTTTTTTTTGTTGTTCCGTCAAAGTGAAAAACTTTTAGAAAATAAATTTGCATGATTTTTCTTCCGATTTTTTGCAAACTTATGTTCTAAAAGTTGTTCACTTTGACAGGTAGAGCAACATCTTTAAGTAATACTACATCAAACAACAGCAACTTGTAAAGTCAAACGCGCCGAAAGGTAAATTCACAGTGAAAGCAAGGACATGAATTTGTCACCATAGACATTTTGCGTGGTTGCCTTTCTGCGTTCGACGTTCTGCAGTAATCTGTCTTGTTAAGTTGTAAACAACGCTAGGTAAGTACTTATAGTATTCAAATGATCTGATTATCTGGTAGCAGCAATAAAAAGTAAGTGAACCGTTCGTCGCTCACTGCGGCTCACCTCAGCGAAATGCAATTAGATCTCTCTCTAGAGACTGACGGGAGCGGATTCGTAGTCTGGGAGACACTGGCTACTAATCTTACTTTAGACTACAAAAGTTAGAACACTCAATAAAGAAATTTACTTGAACATGGAAACAAAAGAATGCAATGTCAAAGCTATCATCGGTCATTGAGCTAAATTGGTCTTTAGATAGACAAGAAACAGTGGTCGTGAGGTCGATCAGCGAATAAATTATCAAAAATCAAATTAAAATCAAAATCATTTTATTTGCAAGAAAATTGTCTTAAAGTCTAGTATCTATCTGATCGATGAATGAATATTTTGTGTGGCTACACTGGCTACTAACTACACTTATTAGATATTTATGAAACTTGAACCCGATACAGAAAAACGCCAAAAGTCATCTAGGGTGTTGAGTGCAGCAATACGAAAAGATAAAAAGTTTGTCGCTGTCTCCTCGCCTATACACCCAAGTCCTGATTTACATATAAATTGTAGCTAACTCACGTGGCGTCTGTTACTTTTAACTGCTGTAACCGCACTCCTGTGGCCTCCCTGCCCTCTCTGGCCTTCGTCCTCTCTTTTAGCTTTTAAATAATTTTGGTTTTAACATAAGGAATGATTGTTTTTCAACTACGTTCTGTAAAGTTATAACCCTTGTTTTTGACTAACTAGCTAATGCCTGCCACTTTGTACCCGATTCTCGACTTTATTCATTTGGCTCTTTGGCGCCTTTGAGATGACTCCCATGATGGCTCATCTTTCTTTTTAATTAAGTCGACATCTAAATTTACACCCCCTTAACCAAATCGCTAAAAATAGAAAAGAACCTCTTTCGAATTTTCTAATTACAATCAAATCTAATTTGAATAAACAAAAACGCTTGGCAAGCCAAAAAAAAAACAATTTTAGAAACCACTCCAATTCTAAAACTGCTAGTCTCACATCTCGTCTACAATCTCACATCCATCATACATTTCATGCAATAACATATCACAAAGGGGCGAAATATATCTTCAGTATTTCTCTAAGTTAGTGGACAGTGTAATTCAATTTGCTAAATTAGATTTTCCGTGGAGTTACCTGCGTCGTCGCCCATTCGTATCTTGTGATACTGTAAGATAAAAGTTGGATCTGACAGCCAATGTTTGGACCAAATCACAGGGATTTTTGCTCCAATATTTGTAAAACGATAAAATGTGAATTATAACATCAAGATTTTGTAATAAAAATATCAGGTTGTTGTGAAATTAACATCCGGCTATATGTTTTAGTTCGAAATAAACTAGATGGCGCTTTTCATAGTTCTTTAATAGTCATAACGGCCCACCATTCTGACTGGTTTGCTCTTTTCTGACGGCCGCGGCGGCGTGTAGTCGATCCCTCCAAGCAAAATAGTATTCAAATTATAATTCTAAGATAGGTCAAGTTTAATCTAGTTTATTTGTCTTTAATGTGTCAAGTACCTACTAAAACTTTAGTCTTTTAATGGCCTACTTTCAAAACTCGCTGTCAAGTGTGGACATAAACCTAACATCGATTACTATGTCTTCACATTTGCCACTTGGCCCAAACTCTAGTCCAAGGCTTCGTCCAACGCGAATGGAGCCAAATTAGATTGCTACAAGTGGGGTCAAGCGAGACGACGCGAAGTGGACAATGACAGGTCGACGGAAATATGAAATTATATTCGCCTCTTGCTAACAATACACGGGGATGGGAAAGAAATACAATGCGGGAATGTTGAAAGTTGGGGAATGCTTCTTTTGGGTAAAAAGATCGATTTTTTTGAGAATGTATTGCGTCACACTGTCATACTTTCGTTTTGGAGTAACTAAGCCTCTATTTTTGGAGATACGGTTTAGCTTCTTAACTAAGGAAATTGTGAGCGGCTGACTGTTTGTCTCCAGTTAGCCATCGTATATAAAAAAATTGTTACCTAAAGTAGGTCGGCGTTTGACCACCATCTCGCCTGATGTTGAGCGACGTTGTGGTCTAAGATGGAGCACGACGACCTATAAGGTACTTATTCACTCTAGCCTTGAAGTTTTGTTGAATGAGAAGTACAAAGACGGCAGTTGAGTGAGGCGCTACAAGTGCGCTACTGCTCAGACCCGTCTTCGGAACGGTTACACCGGACTACACCCCGAAACACGACTAGGTCATTTCACGGCATGGCTTGGTCCGGTGGGTGGTAACTAGCCACGGCCGAAGCCTCCCACCAGAGTTTGCTACCCGGTTAGCACTACCCGGGGACCACGTGTAGGAAATCTGAATAGAGTACACTCCTACGGACGTGGGTAGCTGAGCTACCCAAAATAAAAGGAGTGTGTACAGCGTGTACTGTACGCAGTTAACGGCGTAGGTATAGCTGCTAAATCATACAGTGAGCAGCCAATTAAACAGTTAGCCTTTTTCTCAACAACAACAACAACTCTTTATTAAAAACATAAAATAATTACAATAGTACTTAAATAAGACTTAACTAAGTTTTTAATGGGTGGCCTTATCGCTCAAAGCGATCTCTTCCAGGCAACCTGAATGTTAAGTTTTAAGTAAGTATAAAAAGAAACCTCAACATTAATTTTTAAGTATTAAAAAGGAAGTATTGAATTGTGTAATTTTTTTACAACAAAAAAAATAATAGCTTTTTATTTTAATATTTTTGTTCGTTTTAATATTGTAATACAAATTAATTTGGTACTATCCTTTTTTTTGCTCTATCCAGGGAAATTTGGCGTTGCACTTCTTGTGCATTGGCCAGTATTTTTACAGAATGGAGTGATGATGATAAGGTGATGATAAAGATAATAAATCCCCGTCCCCCTTTCCCCATTTCAGTAAAGTGATGGATACTTTACTGAAACTTTAAGTAGAGTTTTGTAGAAAATACGAAAAGTCACGTTTCGCAATATTTGTACCATTTGCCTACACTCATGCACGTTAACGAACCGATAAAGATTAAAATCCATCATTATTACACTCCAACACTCGAAGAATCACAAGATTTAGAAAATGATACAAAGTTACGACAACACCTTTTCGGATCCCGCCAAAAAACCGCATATCCTTTTAAACTATTACTTAGATACTAGCTTTCCTCGCCGTTTTACCCGGGGTTAAAAAGTAACCTACGTGCTAATCAAGGGTCTAAGCTACCTCCATACCAAGTTACGTCTAAATCCGCCAATCCGTTTGAGCCGAGCGTGACAACAAACACGCACTCACAAACTTTCGCCTTTATAATATGAGTAGTCCCAAAGTAGTATAGTAGTAAATAGGAAATAGTATGATGGATTGATTTCATTTTTTTAGCTTACTTACTTGAGTTTTCAAGCTGGTAGATTTCATTTACCTACCTACAGGCGGAAGCGCCAGTGAAAGCATTAACTAATAAACTGCTGTCCAATTTTCTGTTAAATAATTTTGCAGAGAAACATCGTCCAATCATTTTTCTCGAACGCGATAAAAATAGAACTGACGTCCGCAACACCTCGCAGGTCACAAAACAAAGTTATTTACACGCTACGATTTTACGACTTTTTTTAGAAAATTAAGTTTAATCGACAACGGCACCTAATTTGAAAGACACTCGCAAAAACAAACAGTTTACTTTTATCATGCGAACTAAATGCGCGGACAATGGCCATATATATATAATAATTAGAATACTTTTACTTAAATAAAAAAATAACAAAAAATAATTTAGGGACATTTTTGCCCACACGGTCGTCTGACCCCAAACTAACCAAACCCTTGTACTATGGCTGCCAGAGGCTGACATAATACGTTATATATTTTTAAATATATAATTAAGTAGATAAAAATTAAATATATCTAATCACTCTGAAAGATTTTGAGAATTATTATTATTTTTTTTAGCACACACCATCGTCTATGCTTAATCATAATGTTTTTATTCCATCCAAAGGATGTCTGGAAGAGATCGCTCTTAAGCGATAAGACCACCCATTGCGCCTTTATTTTTGAGTGTTTAGTTTAGATTTATTTTGTATTTGGTGTCATATTGTATTGTTATGTGAATATTTTTTAAAACTATACCAATACCAACATGAGAGCTAATGTTACTTAGACAATTTTTTCCCCTAAGTAATCGTGCCGTACTCGCTAAAGTAAGAGCACTCCTTCAGCATTTCTAAATCAAAACACGGGCCGTTACCCACGAGAGTGACTTGCGGAAAATTGGAAAGCGAAACAAGGTGAAAAATATTATTAAGCGGTACTCCGGCCCACGGCCCTCGCGGGACCGAGTGTTTCAACGCAGCGCTTGCTTTGTAATTGAGATTGGAGGTGAGGAATGTAGCAGACGTTTTGTTCAAGCTTTTTAGTGGGTTCAATTTTATTTTTAAGTTTAGTCAAGTCTCGCTAGACTCTAGTCGAAGAAGGCCCGCTTCTCAAGCCAGAGGGAGCGGGTTCGGACACAGCCGAAGGCACGCACCAATTTGTTTATTGTGTGAACATAAATGCGTATTCAATGCCATCTGCTACATAACTGGAGCTCGGTGTATGGCGACAGGTTCGTCCTCTGTCACATTTGGGACTGAATATCGTCCGGTGAAGTGTGGATGTTGTACACCTCTGCCAGCCCTTTCGGGGGAAAGGCGTGACGATATGTATGTGTGTATGAATGTATGGATTTTATTTCAACTTTATGTAACTGGCTGCGGTCCGAGGTTTGATCTACGGCTAAAAAGTAGTTTGTATTGATTCAGAGTAGGCATGATTAAGCTACGTTAATCGCAAATTTGATCAAAATCTGTCCATTCGATTTAACGTGAAGAAGTTGGTATAAAACAAACAAACACACACAAACTGTCATATATATCGTGGAAAGGCCTAACAATCAGGGACCAAACCGCTCAATGACTTTTTAATGTCGACGAAGACACTGTGGAGATCATTGGGAGAGACCGTGGTCCACCAGTGGGCGTCTTCCGGCTGACATGATGATGATGTTCAAATTTGGGGATTTCAAAATTGGCGGAGTATCGCGTAACATACATACAAAAAAAACATACAGTTAAATTCAGAATCTCTTCCTTTTTGGAAGTCGATTAAAAAATATAATTTTGCTATCAAAGAAACCTTTATACGTTCTACACTAAACTTTGATACGTAGAATTTCCTTTCTTACACTAATTCCGTTTCCAGCCACCCGAAGCTATAAAGGTAAGTAGGGGCGACTATTCATTGGGAGTCGATTGGCCCACAAATCGTCCGGTTAACCGGCCCGGCCAGCTTTTAGCGGCGAATGGGACAGGGTGAACGTTTTTCTTGTTAATGGTAAGACGCACGCACAATCACATTGTTAGGTTACCTACGAATCCTGCCAGGGTTGCGAGTTGTTTGAAAGGGATATCGGGGCCCTGGCACACAGGCAATGGAAGGAACACGGGTGGGTTTTAGTCAGTAGAAGTCTGACATGCCCTCCCGCTCAGCCCAGAGCGGGAGAAGTCATCTGATGATTTCCCACCCAAAAAAAAAAAAATGGTTACCTACGAATAATGGAGGCTACTTTTATTTTGTTGACTGTGACCACATAGTTCGACTAATTTGTTCACAAGGCATAGTTTTGCTCACGAGTCTACAAGCTGTTCTGTGGAAAGAAAGAAAGAAAGAAATAAATTTATTTGGCTTACACCACACACACTTATACAATAGATACTTTTTACAAAAATGTATGTGTAATATTAAAGATAAATACAATATACATAATTATAAAAAACTGTGGCACTGGGCAGGGGGCTTACCACGAATTTTGATAGTTAACGTAAACTTTTATTTTTCGTTTGGCTCTATACTTTTCACCTAGTTAACATAACATAACATAACATATCGTCAAGCCTTTCATCTGAAGGGGCTGGCAGAGGTGTACAGCAGCCACACTTCACCGGATGATATTCAGTTCCAAATGTGACAGGGGGCGAGCCTGTCGCCATAAAACGAGCTCCAGGTACGTCATTCACACAGAGAATAAATTGGTGCGTGCCTTCGGCTGAGTCCGAACCCGCTCCGGCTTGAGAGGCGAGTCTTCTCCGACTATACATATAAGTTATTATCGCTCTGACGCGGACGAGGTTGCTAGTCTATCGGTTTTTTATCGGATACATTTCGGGGAGTGTGCATCTGGTTTGCATGACCTTATTCTCCCTAGCCCGTTCTTCTATAAAACATCCAAGAGTACAAAAAAGCGGCATCGTTTTATGGTTGACATACCTACAACACGCACGAAACGCTTTGGTTCCTCATTTCTCATACGGACCGCTAGAGTGTGGAATACTCTGCCAGACTGTGTGTTCCCTGACACTTTTAATCTGGGTGTCTTCAAGTCTCGAGTGAATCGATTTCTTCTAGGCAAGCGTGCTTCATCGTAGGCCGCATCACTGCTTATCTTCAGGCATGTTGGCGGCCAAACGCAAGCCTATTTATTATGTAATAAAAAAAAAAGAGATACGGACGAACCAGATACATTTCACCTACACTCAAAACGAGAAGCGTCGAGTCCGCGTCCAGTCTTGCGCCGCGTCTATACATTTTGTCTAGACTATACATACGTATATACATTTTTTAAGCATACTATAATAGCTCTGTGAGCTGTAGACCTCGCGGCCGACGTCTGTCCTCCTCTACAGGTCGCATTCCTCAACAGATTGTCGTAAAAAAAATTGTGAGCAGGTTCAATAATTTTACAGAATTTTATTGTCGAGTTAGTTTTTGTTTAGTTTAGTTAGAAAAGTTAGTTTATTTTTAAATGGCAGAGATATGATTATTTAAAATACAGATTTGGATAAACGAAAGCATTGTTGAAATTTAAGCTAAAGCACAGATGCTTCGCTCACTAACGCCTGCTCAGTCGACAAGTAGTTTGAAGGGAAGCCGCGTCTGCACGTCCGTACCTATCCCGTGCGCGTGCGAAAATATCCATCCAAATGTATCTATCAAAATTGCCTTATTAATTTATTTATCAATCTTCTAATTAGTTACTATATTTTAGTGATTTATGTATGTAATTATTAGTATATTTAATTAACTATAGGTATTTTAAGTATTCGAATGTATTATATTATTATGACATGTATGTTTTTGTAAGTATTATTTAAATAGTTTATGTAGGTGTATAACACATGATGTTTTGTTTGTTTGTTTTTTTTTTAATCAATCTTATGTTTATTTTTCTTATTTTTGCACACCCTGTCCCATACTCATTTGTCGTATCCTCTCCATCCTAAGGTTGCCTGGAAGAGATCGCTTTTAGTGATAAGGCCGCCAGTTGTCACACTATATAATAAGTTTCATTATAATTTTTCTCTTGTTGGTTTGTTATTTGTGGTGTGAACAATAAAGAGTTTATCCATCCATCTAAATGTTCGCATTAATTATATTAGTGTGATATAAAGTAGTGGATACCTAAGTAGGATTTCCACACATGAGATGCAGAAACGAACACACACACATACAAACTAATACTTAATTTTCTAATTTAGTAGCTGTGCCCTGATGTCAAAAAGTAGCCAGTGTGCTATTCCAGACCATAATCTCTTTGCTAAATTTCATTTAAATCCGTTCAGCCGTTCTTGCACGATTGAGTAACAAAAATCTATCCATAAGTCTATCTATGTTGATATTTTAAAAACTGCTTGACCGATTTCGAAAATAATAATATATGGGACCACCTCTAGAATATGATCTACCAAATAAAAAATCAATTCACAAGTAGCGGAGTAATTGAGTAACATACGTACCAAAAAAAAGACATGCGTTTGAATTAAGAACCTCCTCCTTTTTTGGAAGTCCGTTAAAAAGTGCTATAATAGCTCATTTTATTCTTTAATTTTACAGCCTCATTCTATAGCACTAACTTACAGAACAATTCAAAAGAATACTGCAATCCCCTTCCGTCCATCTACCCTACACATAGACGATGGAAAACCGTAAAATACGGTGGAAAACGGTGAAATTCACGGTCGATCGGACGCACCTCGACTCACCTCTTTATGGCTGCCGAGACTTGATAGTGGCAATTACCGCTGGACCCGATGATCTTAGTGTGGACATGACCTGGAATATGGACCTACTTAGAAACTTCTTAGAGACAGCAAAAACAAGAAAAATTACAAAACAAAGACGAAGGAGGATCTAATGATCTATCCGTAAAGTCATGCAGGCTCAAACTTAAACCACTAAAAGGATGATAAGGATGAGCCTTTAAGATGCTAGAACTTGTGCATAGTGGTAAGAAATAGCACTTGCATGACATAAATTGACGTTTTGTTTCGACGCTGCGCGATCGCGAATCGTATTGCCGCGCGATAAAGGCCATGGTCGCGCGCGCAGTGTTGTAAATAACTCTGTCTTTTACAACTACTCATATTGAAGACTAATTAATCTAAGTACTTACATCTCTTAGCTACAAAATTTTAAAATGCCTAGTAGATTTTAGTAAGTACATAATAGTTTTAGTATTGCAATCTGCTATCTGTCAATTTTGACACCATCTAATCTCCAACTATTTCTTAAGCTTGTCCATAGCATTCTCCATTGGTACCGCGATATATGGCGGTCGGTCAGCTCCTTAGACTTTGTTACTGCGAGAAATTGCTCTTAGCTTTAGAACTACAGCTACACATAGGTAAGTTAACAAAGCGACCACTTTATTGTACTAGTAATTATGTTTTATAGAAGCTTGTAAAATTTTATAATGTGTGTTTTCCGTGGATACGTCAGTACTGAGTACCAAAGAGAATATACGGGCTGAGTACACTAGACAATGATCTAAAAAAATAGAGTCCAGCACTCCGGGATCAAACACGTAATAACGTCACTCGTTATCCGTCTCTTGCGAACTATTTGTAAATTACTTATTTCGGTCTTGCTTATGCATCGAGTGACGTCACTACGTGTTGCCTACGTAACCGGAATGCTATATCTGTTTATCATTATCCATGCACTAGATAATACAATACAAAACTCTTTGATAACTGTTAAGTATGTGGACATGGACATGTCAAATCAAACTGCTGGCTATTTGCGCACTGGTTTATACTTAACTAGCTGCGCCCTGCGGTTTCACCCGCGGTTAAAAGTATACTATGTGTTATTCTAGACTATAACCTATCTCTGTGCCGAATTTTATCCAGATCTGTTAAGCCGTTCTGGCGTGAAAGAGTAACAAACATCCATCCATCCATCCATCCATCCATCCATCCATACATACAAACTTTCGCGTTTATAATATTAGTAGGATATACCTAACAAGTTAACATCAAATAAATGTAAACTAAACTAAACGTTCAAAAATAAGTGCAATGAGCGGTCTTATCGCTGAAAAGCAACCAGTTTGTTAAGCCTTTTTTCGCAAAGGGGTATTGATTTGAAGAAAACGAAAACAAGTTTTTAACCAAGAACACAATATGTTTCTTTTTGTAGTTTTCTTGACTATACAGGGTTATCAGGAAAGGGCCGAAAAAGTCAAAGGGAGGTCATTGTACTCATCATTATAAACAACTTTTAAGATGTGGTCAATCCTGAAATATACAAAAAAAATAACAACAGTTCCAAACATTTGTCGACGATCAATGAATTTTTGTATGAAACATGATTTTTTTTACGAGATTTTGAGTTGGCTGTATAGTTAAAGTTGTTCATATTGATAGTACAATGATCCCCTTTTGATTTGTAAAACGGGAATTACTCACGTACGATTTAGTCGTACATTATAAATCATTATTTATTTATTTATTTATTATGTATTGCTGATATTACATATTCTTCACTTAAACTAGTAAGTTACATTATGTAATATACCCAGTGCATAGGGCGTTGCAAGTGTGGTGTGCTAGTGTGTACTCGTAACTAGACACAGTCAAGTTACATAATTATAATGTGTGAAAACCACGTCAGTTTCCATAATAATACCCCCTTTTGGTTTAGCCCTTTTGGTTTTACCGATAACCCTGTATATACCTACACACAGAATATTCCATGTTGATACAATTTACAGAAAATGTAAACACCTCATCACTGTAGCAAGAACAAACTACTATAATCTGCTTTGCATGTTTGTCTGTTCGAATAGTTTGATTGATCGATAAGGGAAATAAATCAACCATAACATTTTGTTTACCATATTGGGTCAACTGGGGCAAATGCGCCTGTGGGGCAATTACTCCTTTCGTGAATTACTGACAAACCTTTCACAATTGGACACTAACGCCATCTAGTACAGATTATTGCAACTAAAAATAGAAAAAAGATGTAGGTGGCACCTAATTTGTAAAGTCTTTGTCAGTAATTCTCGTAAGACGCAATTGCCCCACAGACGCATTTGCCCAAGTTGACCCTACTTATTACTTTAAAACATTGCAATAAAAATAAGATCCAAAAACACTTTCAAAAACATTAAACAAAACAGGCCCCAAGACACCTCCCCAAGCAACTCCAACTTTTAAGTATGGAGGTATTCTTCCATCGTAAAAGTACAGTCTGTTTTTCCATAAAAACAAACAGTGGTCCCGAAACAAACACCTGAGCCTGTTTGCCGATGGTAAAAGGTAGTGTCCTGTTACCGATGGTGTCGGATGGCTAAACGGCGGGACAATGCGGGCAAATACAGGGGAATCAATTACTAAGAAAAGCTGGCGGATTGTTCTTTTAAACGTTTCTGAATAAACATATTTCGCAAAGCCCTGTACAGTTTAGCTTTCAAATAGGAGATCATTTTTGATAATAAAATTTGAATATTTGATGTTATCCTAAAGTTTAGAATTAGAAGTTGTGTTTATTTTTTTTTTATTTTACGTAAAAAAGAAGTTGTTTGTCTGTAAAGTAGGTTTACGGACGATAATTTAACTTGACAACGTCCTAACAAAACAGATGAAATCTTCTCCTCGGACGCATAGGCTAATCGAGTGGAAGAGAGATAGATGCTGCGCAAGCCGAACGCTCAAGCCGATCGTGCCTTTCGCTCGCTCGTGTACTGCTCTCGCTCCGTCGACCAAGCGTAACGGGACAATGTGTCATCCTTTTTCGTGCGTGCAGCCGGTGTTCATCGATTTAGTAGACATTGTCACGTCAAAAAAAAATTTCTTCAAAACTTCCGACACTTAGCTGAGTTAGCCACTCGACAAAGCAAGTTATACAAGCTTATACATTACATTAATATACTTTGTGTTACTTTTTACTAAGTGATTTGAGCGTATAAATAAATATCTATTTTTTTTCTAAAGCGGTCAATTACATATTCCAATTTGCAGTACGCTAGGTAAGCAAGCGTGCTAAAATTGGATAGTGTAATGGCTGGCAGACAACAATAGAACCTGTGTCAATCCATTTTTCTATCGCACAGGCTTAACCATGCTAAGTTAGCATATTGCAAACTGAATAGTGTATAATTCCCGCATATATGCCCCAATTTTAAAAGAAAACGTTTCAGCAAACATTAGATATTAATCCCGGGAAATTAACAACATATTTCCACAAAATCATGACTCAAAATGATTTTGGTAAAGCTAGCGTATCAGCTAGCGTAGGTGTACCTTTATTTTGTTCTAATTTCCCAAAACCACCTACGCTCTACTCTTACAGGGAGAAATCAGCAAACATCGGATGTCAATCCCGAGGGATCGACGAGATTAGGTAATACGTATTAGTTAATTAAAATCATCAATCAGAGGCGACGTTGATTGAATGCTCAGTTTTTTTCTCCTTGACAATGAGCGTGGGCGGAAGGTAATAGTGTCAATTTTATTGTACCTATAGTTCGCGTCGCGTAAAAAGATTGCTGGCGGTCAAACTGCGGGCTTGCTCCTAACGACCACCACCAAACCAGACACCAATGGTTGTTGTTAGGACAAAGTTTTAATTTTGTCCCAACTGCCGCTTAAGCCTCGTTGGGTCATAATTGTTATTTTTACTGTTTTAACATTATGAAAATGTAATTATATTGTTAGGCTGTGTTACAGTGTAAAAATGTGTTAAAAATGATTTTTCTATGTTAGAGTTATATCGGTTTGACTGTAGTTTTCACCAGTGGTGGCAAGAAATCAGAAATCAGAATTTATTGATAACTCCAATAGTTACACGTCACAGTTCAATAAATGTCAAAAGTTTAAACATGTCAAAACAGTAATTACAAATGTCAAATGAAATAAATAATTCATGTCAACAAAATAAATTGCATACCTATTATTCTTAATAATATAACTATCATTATATAAAATAATAATAATAATTTAAAAGTCTGCAATTCAGTGGTGGTGGCCCGACTGGCGACAGTTAGGACTAAAATTAAAATATTGTTCTAACGACCACCACTGGTGGCCGTTATAATGGCTTACTGCCAAGCCATCTGCGCATTAGGCGATTTATCGGTATATTTGGTATGAGGTACCTGTAGTTACCTACCACTAACCAATATGTGAAGCCAAATACTTTCAAACTAAACCTACCTACCTAGTACTAACCAAATGAAAATATTCAGTAGTTTTTTTTTATAGCATTTTCAAGCGGATCCTATATTTAATACCTAAATACTTACATTCAGTAAAACCAAATCTCTCGGTGCAGTTTAAGCCAGCAAACTTTAACTGCACTTTAGATTCTTTCCCTCACATACTTAAGACCACCACAACATAACCAGTGTTCAAATCAGCGTAGCAGAGAGCAATTTTTCGCCATTTCTTTCAATTGCTCCGCCATTTTGCCATTCCGCCGTCGCTAAGTAAAGGTGTGGCGGAGTGAGCACGCTCGACCGCCGTAAGGCTGTGTATCCACCGGAGGAGTGTGAGGAAGATTAGCGATGTACAAAAAATCCACGAAAAAGTCATAGAGCTTTATTACTACGTAGTAGCAATGCAATAAGTTTACTTCTTTTATGCAAGTCGCGTAAATGAAGATACGAGCAACTCGCTCGCTGGTAAGCATCAGGCGTTGTCCTCATAGCGCGACCACGCGACGCGCGCTTGTAGGCAAAGACGCAAGCATCAGTTACGTTTCAATAATCAATTATACTCGTATTTCATTTGATCGCAAATTCGCCTGTTCGCACAACAATTACGTAGTCGCGCTGTATTAGGACAACGCCTCACGCTTACCCATAACAGTTCAATGCCGTGCAGAGAATATGAAAAGCCTAGTCGGCAATGCACTTCGCTTGTCACCCTGAAAAATTAAATGTTATAAATCTCTTTGTGCCAAGGCATTTCTTTGGAAACATTGCGCTTCAATCCGGAACACAGTAATCTTTGCGCACAGCTTGACGACCTTCTAGCCTAGTCAAGTTCAACTGCTTTATAGGCCCGATTTCCGACGATTCCCGTTTAAGGCCCTGCGTCATCTGCGCTTGCTAATGTCCACTACAATACACTGTCGAGGCCTCAGTGGCCAACAGCATAGAGTCATTTTAAAAAAAGTACTATTCCCGGCCGTGCAAATGTTGGTACTCGTATGATGAATCTAAATGTCAGTAATGCAATCTAAATGACAATAATGTACCTCAGTTTCTTGCCTGTTCTTCTGTGTAGAGGCTCTTTATCTGAACGGTAGAGTCTAAACTTTGACGTTCGTAAGTGTATCTTTGATACCAAAATTGAATAAAAACATTTTGACTTTGACTTTGTTCTGGGTTTGACTGTTAGTTGTCCATGTCTTTGTCTGTGTTCCATGGTACACCCGACACAGAATACCTAATGGGAGCTATGAGTGTGAAACGTTATTTTATTACATAACCACTGCTTGCGGTTAAATAACTGGTAAAAATGCAGCAAAATTATCCGATTTAGGAACAAAAATAGCAAAATTACGAACGGTCGCAATTTGGCCGAAGCGCAAAATGTCCAAGGCGCACAATGACCAAGGAGCGAAGATCCTAGAGATGAATTTTTTCCTCGGTGCTGTTTTTTTTTTTGCACATCTCCGGTGGGCACGCAGCCTAACAGCGGATTATAGCAGGTAATCTCTGGCACTTAATATAAGTAGAAAGTGCTACTTGTTACGTTGGGGTTGATATTTTTATACTCAGAGGGTTGAATTGAATAAAGTCAGTTTACGTGGGTTTTTCATTGTTTTGGTTCTGTAAGATCGAATCTTTCATTAAGTAAGTTCCTTTTGTTTTAGTATCCTTACCAGGGAATACATAACAAATCGCTTCACCCCTCAGGGGGGCTGGCAAAGGCGTAATACAACACCCACACTACGCCGGACGATATTCAGTCCCAAATGTGACAGGGGGCAAGCCTGTCGCCATACACCGGGCTCCAGTCATGTAGCAAATACTTACGATTATGATTATTTATGAAAAAAAAATTGATTCATTAATCCTACTAATATTATAAACGCGAAAGTTTGTAAGAATAGATGGATGGATGGATGGATGGATGTTTATTACTCTTTCACACCAGAACGGCTGAATTGGTTTATCCGTTTGGGAGCTACGATGCCACAGACAAACACACACACACACACACACGGAGAGAGAGAGAGACGTCAAACTTTTAACATCCCTCTCCACTTCTCCACCTAAGTTTATTTAAAATTCCAAAACAATTTTCAAACTTTACATTTAACATCAGAATAATTTCACTAATTGCGACACAATAAAAACACAGTTGTTCACTGCAAGTGACTGCTGCCTTACAAACTTTCCTATTCACTTCAGTTACTGAATTTCCACCCTTATTTCAGTTGTTAAAAGAGTCGTGGGTAGGTGTTACAGGTGTGAGTGGTTTTCTTCGTTTCCTGGTGGAAGTATCTTGAAGGTTTGTGACGTTTAATCTTGCGTGGGACGCGGCCGCGGCGCGTATCACTTTGCCAATGGCTGCTAGGGATGGGAGGTGGTCGATGAGATTGATTATTTTAATGATTCTAATAATATAATAATGATTTATAAAGTGCATTTACGCACTCATAACTATATTTTTACCCATGATCCAAAAAAACAAGGTCTTTCATTCCGGGAACAAACACGTTATGACATCACTCGTCATCCGTCTCTTTCAAACTAATTATAAATGACTTATTTCGGTCTTGCTTAAGCATCAATTGACGTCACTACGTGTTACCCACCGGAATGCCTTGAATACCTGGCGAAGTATTATTATACAAAGGTTTTACCTTTGTTATACCGTTGTTATAAATATCTTTATACATAAATAGGGCTTGCACAATCAAGATTAAAGTATTACATGAGGCAAACATTTGGTAAGTACCTACCTAAAAACTTACATACGATGAAGTTTCATATTCTTTAATCAGACTGTCTCTACTAGGTATGTTGAAATAGCTCTTAGATTCCGCAAGTCTCATACAGCTACTTTTTGTTTGTAAAATGTAATTTTTTCGCACAGTATTTCTTCTTTTTTTGTTTAAGTTAGTACATATTATAACTAACAAGGTGCATAGTAATAAGTACTTGGTCGATGTTGATAATTAAAATTGTAAATTAATTACAATTTAATTAAAATTGTAAATTAATTACAATTTTAAATATCAACATCGACCACATTCATCGACTCACCCCATCCCTACCCAAAACCGTCTGCAGAAATTCAATTAACATTACCTCCAGTCGCCTGCACCTTTATTTCCGTTTGGAGTCACTTAACCTCCCTCCCACCCCCCGCCGCGCTAGGGAGGGGGTAAGACGCCAGTAATGAGGTCCGGTAACCGTTTAGTTCGGAGGTAATGGCTTACGTGAGTTCCAGACCTATTTTTTCGCCTGAGTTGGTCGATAAATGGGACATTTACCTTGGAGATATGGGAAGGGACGCAGCTAAAAGTAGGGTAGTCGTAAAGTTACTTGGTGGCAATGTGTGGCAGGTTTGGTGATGGGGGTAGTTAAGTGCAAGTGCTTTGTTCTCGAATTTATATCATGACTTATCGATAAATATGTACGATAGTTTTTTTATCATAATTACTTAAAATAGGCTCAAACATTTTTCTATGGAAGCTAGCATCCACCTGCTGCCAGCTTTTAAACACAAAATGTTAGTGTATACCTAGTTGATACCTTAAAATCCCTAAAGGATCACGCTCTCGAAATAAATAGAGGTAGAGAAAAAAATTAAAATGAAAAATAATAATTAAGTCTTACTAAAAATTCTAAGTCTTTTCAACTAAGTTTCGTATTCGACAAATTTAAAAAATAAAGAAGTCTAATCGTGCAAAATCTCAATAAGAAAAAGTAAAAGAAATTCCAAAAAATGTAACCGAAACGACTGCCAAAACGACTGTGACGGAGACGGATGGGGCCGATTATCGGATAGCTGATCTCAAGGTGAGGGGAGATTCTGTGATGGCCCGGTGTAAACGATGTTTTGTTTACTTTATTTTACTGTTGTCTTTACTTTTATAAATTGTATAATTGCCGTTTAGCACTCTATGATATATTTATTATTTTTTTGTAACGAACTAAGATTTATGTAAACGAACAACTGCCCTCTGAGATACAGTTTTTTACTAGTTCCGAAGGCAGGGTTAATAATATTAGTGTACCTACTTGTATTAATATTCAGTTTTCAGTTGCTAACCAAAATATAAGTAGTTACTTTTATTATTGTAATTTTTAGCTCTAATTTTTTGAACAATAAAGTTATTTGTATTTGTTTTTGATAGAAGCCTCTTGAACAAACGCACGTAGCTTAAATATACGAGTATAGCCCGCACAACTTTTTGCCTGTCTCGTGACATTTGTATAGAAGGTCGGTACCTACAATCAACGTATGACATTTATAGTTCGTTAAACATAGTTTGATTTGCGGGACAACCATCAAGAAATATCATCTTGTCATCATCATCATCATCATACTCGTAAAACTATAAAAATAACAAAATGACATATGTTTTTACAAAAAATATGTCATCTTGATGGCTGTCCCGCGAATCAAACTATGTTTAACGAAATTTATGTGGACTTAGTGATAAGCTCCACCTCAAAGTTTTACCTGCAGCTGTGCTACAAAAACCATTATTTTTTTTAAAGCTAGGCTATTTATCAATCCAGTACCTCTACACTTTTTCTCCATGCCAAATTTTGTCTAAAACCGTTAAATCATGAAGAAGTTAACTAAAACACAAACAAACTCACGAATTTTCGCATTAATAATTCTACTGTAAGAGTCTTCAAGAGACGTGTCAAGTCTCACTATCTTTCGAAACAATAGCCGTTTCGAAAGATAGTAAGAATTGTATGTCACAAAAGTCGCACTATGTATTTATTTATATATTTGTGAATTTATTTTTTAACATTTTAAAGTATTTATATTATATTTATTTCGTCTACTTATTAGTATTTATTTATTTATTATTATTATTTTTCTCTTTTTATTTTTTACGTCTTTTATAATTATGGTTTATTACTATCAAGGCCTCTATTATATAAGTGTTCCTGTCCATTCAGGTTGCCTGGAAGAGATCGCTTTGAGCGATAAGGCCGCCCTTAAAACTTAGCTAAGCCTTATTTAAGTACCATTGTAATTATTTTATGTTTTTAAAAAAAGAGTTGTTGTTGTTGTTGTAATAGAAAAGCAAACAAAAAACCATTCATCACACGTAGACACACCTCCGCTCAGCAGTAATCGTCGATCAGCGACATCTGTCGATCGAATCGCGTATAACTATAATACATCATCAAGACGGATAGGTCCGCCGTAATCCGGACGGGCTCACCTGCGGGATTATCCCGGATCCCGCACGGACGTTTGATTCGGTATTAGTGGTGAGTTTGTTCAGTGTATGTTTGGACGGTTTAGAGTGACACTTTATTTGTCGGATGTTTTGGTATAAAATAGCTACCAGTTGTGGCTTTGAATGTGTTATACTGAAATCGGAAACGTTTCGCATCTCATAGCTTATGAAGACGTTGTCAGAAGTTTTTAAGTTTTAAGATGAATGCTTTCAATAAATTCGAGTCTACTTTTGAAAAGTTACCTACTTAGGCTAAAGCTCACGAAAACTTTAACAAACAATTAATATTATAATAACCAACTGTTTTTAAAAGCTCTTCATTATGTGAAATGTCAACAATGGACAGTTAAACGATCATTACATTTTCCAATTTGCAGTACGCTAGAGCTGCTTAGGTGAGCTAGAGTGCTAAATTGGATATTGTTAAGGCTATTGGACAGCCATTATTTTCTACTAGCTGCGCCCCACGGTTTCACCCGCGGTTATAAAGTATTCTATGTGCTATTCTAGACTATAATCTATCTCTGTGCCAAATTTCATCCAGATCTGTTCAGCCCTTCTGGCGTGAAAGAGTAACAAACATCTATCCACCCATCCATTCTTACAAACTTTTACGCGTTTATAATATTAGTAGGATTGGAAGGATAAGATTGGACGGGCTTAGCCACGCTAAGTAAGCATACTGCAAATTTGAAAGTATATTGTGCTTTAAATAAATTATCACTTAGTTAAAGTTCGGTGAACATGGGTCTGGATTGATTAATTTTTGTAAATTACTTAGGTACATGTGACAACTTTGTCTTAAGTAATGTAGATATACTATTGTACACTAACAAATAAATGCTTAAACGATTATGAAAGAAAATTGATACGTAAATTCAACTAATATACAGGGTTACAGGTAACTCCCCAACAACCTTTTAAGGGTACATTGTACGCATCAATATGAACAACTTTTACAATGAAGTAAATCCTGAAATCGCAAAAAAAAACAGCTGTTCCATATAGAAAGTTCATTGGCCTGAGACAAAATGTATGGAACAGCTGATTTATTTTCGCAATTTCATAGTTCGCCCCATAATAAAACTTGTTCATATTGATGTGAACAACGAACCATTAAAAGATTTTTGGTGAGTTACCTATAACCCTGTATAAATAATATAATAATAATAAATAATTACAAATATTCGGGATACTTGAACACACGGTCGTCTGACCCCAAACTAAGCAAAGCTTGTACTATGGCGGCCAGAGACTGATATACATACTTATATACTTTTAAATACATACTTAAAAAGATATTAACACACACAATATACAGGTACTTTTACATAATATTACAAAAAGTAACACAAATATAATATAACGTAAGTATAATTAAAAAAAGACTTAATTTCCGACTGTTGATGACCCTGACACCAGTTCAAAAGAATCGTTCAACTAAAAGCGCGCAGTGAATTGGGTACTTAAAAAAGTTCACCTGAAGACATGAAAGTTGGGAATTTTAATGAAAAAATAATTTCAATTTGTAAAGTCCTGGCGAGAACTTCATTCCCTTATATCCCGGAAACTTGGGTAACGTCGTTACCTCCGCATATTTGAGTAGACGACACTTTCAAAACATTCTTAATTTTATGGAGTTTTATTTTTTATTTGGGAATGCGAAGTCTCCACGTCGTCATTATTTCAGTTTTAAATTTCCATTGATGTTTAATTTAATGACTAGTGCCAGTTTCACACGTTTGTGTTCAGAAGAAACAAAATAATAAGTATAAGGAAATATAAGCGATCAATAAAATAGTAGTAAGCAAAAAATAGTACACATTTCAAACAAGATAACTGGCCACCTGATGGTAAGCAAAAGCCGTCACCTATGGAGTTAGGTCAATTTCTGTAATATTTTAACAATACTTACAAAATATAAAGGACGACTCTAATTCAGATGATAATTGATATTAAATAATGTTTTCAAAACATCAGCTTCTAATCTTTAGTTAAGGTCCATCAGGTCATAATTTTATTAATAATAGACTCTTAAGACCACTTGCACTAAATATAAGAATTGCCTAATTCCTAACTTAACTAGTTTAATCTACTCCTAACTAGATCCTACCTTAAATTTTTACATGAACCTTAAGCCATTCCTTAGGAGAACCTTAACTTTATGTGCCCAATAAGCAAACATTTCGCTAGGAGTAGTTTAATACTAGTTAAGCAAGGCTAAAGTAATTCTTATAATTAGCGCAAGTGGTCATTACACTCTTACAATACTTTCAGAGTAAGTACACTACCTAAAGGATCAAACGAATGCACTCAGCACACACACATCATTCTCACGCACCCCCTCGAAACTTTAAAACCCCCGCAGCGTGCACGAGCCGGTGGTGGAACCCGCAAGTCGCGGGACGGCACGGATCAGGTGGACCGGCTCCGGGCGGATTATTCCGGTTCGAAGCGGCCGGAACCGGATCAAACACGGTTTTAGACTTAGCCGGCTGCGTGCTCACGCTTCGAAGGTGTTCCGTAATTGAAAGGGTTATCTTATCTTGATTTATTGGAGGAACTCTTAATCTTGTGGATTAGATGGCTGTGAAAATTCTCTGTTGATTTAACTTGATTCAATCTTTATATCAATCAGTATTGGCTTAGATTACAAGTTAAGTACGAAAGTATTTATTTTTGGCATATCACGTTAAATATTCTGCCCAACGAAAATAGTGATTTTACTATACCTATTTTTAACAAAAAAAAATTTACCCCGGCCTAATGATTTCCAACTTGATTTTCCTTTTTTTTAATTTTACGTAAGGTTCGCTTACGTGAAAATAATGAAAATCTAAAGACCGACCGGTAAACGTAATCTTTGCAATACCTTAAAAAAAGAATTTAGAATAAAATTAAAGATTTTTTCCATTAAAATTCAGGCTTTTAATTATATTATTAATTAAATCATTGATAAATTAATGATTTTAATTAGTAATTAAACAAAATATGAGCGTAAACAACCACTAGAACTTTTACCGCTAAAAGGTACAGGTGTTAATCATAGATTGTCCAACAGGAGCACAACTTGTTGGCAGACAAGTTCGGAAAACTCGGCAACTTATGACAGTGGCCTGACAGATTACCAGCAGGGAGGCGCCGACAGGAAGAAGTTCCTACCTTGGTGATATCGAAAAAGTTTGGAACAAATTTGTGGTTCAAAGTTACTTTGTAGGTAAGCGTAGAACGAGAGAGGTGTCTATTTTAACAAAGGCTCATAATTTATGTTAAAAAAGTACGTAGATAAATTCAAATTTTATATTTAAATTTACAAGGTAATAGATATTATCACAATGACCATAATTATGTAAGTTCTTGAGATTATAACATAAATAAAATTCAGAAACACAAACCTTAACAAATGTTTATGTAGGTATCTAATATTATAAAAAAATATTTTCAATTTAAAAAAGGCTGGTTTTATACTTGCTGAAAACATTTCAAATTATTATGTTTGTTCACCTGCGACTAATATAAATATTGAAGTAAGCCCTCGCAACCAAAAAAAAAAAACCAAAGGTCGCACAAAGCACAGAAAACAAAAAAGTTCCTAAACAAAACTTCAACACACAAATCACCAAAAAGCGCCGTAGTTTCACAAAGGCGTAAAAAATCGAGTTGCGTTCGAATACCTGAGTAATTCATGCAAACGAATGCAAGCCAATTAATTAAGGGCGGGCTGCGTTCAGAAATCTGCTGCCGTTAGTAAACTGAGGCGAGGTAAGGGTGATGGCAGACTAGGGGGAAGTTTCACGACAATAATCTATTCGTTCGCTAGTACTCTAATTCTAAATCAACAAGGTATGGCGAGAAATAATTTAAATTAAATTTAAAACATTTTTTCTAATTCACTTGAACCTGCAATAGAAGGTTCTAATGTGTTTATACATAGGTGTTTTTGGACCTATAACTTCTTTAGATAATAAGTATTCTAAGTATATTCTAAGTATTAAGTTTCATAAGTATTCGCTAATAAAATCTTATACAAAGACAGCACATAGGAAATTACTGACTTTTAAGTATCAAATTCAGTACTATTACAGTAAATTGTGACAACATTATTTCTTTTTGTTTTTTTGTAGTTATTCATTAAATTGTAAGATTTACTTAAGTTAACCAAAAATGTATTGTTAAGTACTTTATAAATAAACTAGAGTCTTAAGACGACGACATTATAATAATTATGTAGTTCAAGCGTTTCAAATACTAGTCTAAAACCACCCTTACTTAGTAATTAATATTGCAATATCTCGACTTCCTTGCAATGAGATTCAGGAGATTAAGGTGTTTCATTATACAGATTTATTATCTGCGTCAAATCTTTCGTAAAAAAGGGTGAGTTGAGCTTTGATGACTGGACGGTTTAGGAAAGAAAAAATATTTAGGTTACAACAGGTTCGGTACAAAACCGAATAAGATTTTTTTTTTTATTAGGCTGCTAGAATTTTTTGACCACGATTTCATAAATAGATTTTTTTTTTCCTGTCCGGGCTCTACGGCCCGGCCCGCGAGCTATCCTACCTCCGACGGGAAAGCGTCCGAGACCTTTTCTTAATAGTTTAAAATATACAGTATAACTAAGTTAACTGTTTTTTTAGTTTGAGAGAGAAAGAGAGAGAGGGAGCAGAAAAAGCGGAAAAAGAAGACAAAAAAATTGTTAAGCCGAAACATAAAATAAAAAGTGCTGAATGTATTGTTATCTAATTATGAGTAAGCATACACTTAAAAAGATACTCCAATGGTGTAATAGACTTTTTTAAACCATGGTTATCTTTCAAACCTCGACTTCTTCGGACATACAATCGGTCGTCAAAGCACTGTGTATAGAGAAGCATATTTGAGACAAAATGGACGGCAGACTTACGGCAGACGATCTCAAGAAATGGTGCCTACAATATGATCCAACACAATAAAGAAGACGGAGGGCAGCAGCATGCATCGTGCGGTCCGCAAATTCTGACTAACACAATGGAGACTGGCTGTACGTGGTTGCGATCCTCAACAGTTAGTTACTCGAAAAGAAGAAAGAGATTAAACCAACATCCTATTTTTGCTCTAATTCAATGTCAATTTCATAGTTAACAGAAACAGCATAAACCTCTACACCATGCCTTCTCCTAAATACATACATTCATATTTATATAATACTTATTACATAAATACCATTCAGCAAAGTATCATTTTCCCTCCATGCGCTAGTTTGACGTCGCTAAAGTCAAAGGAAATATGATTTCTGCCCCGATTCACTAGTTTCCGAAATAAGAGTGAAATCGTGTGTTTAGAACAAACAGTCGCGCGGCTGACTCTATAACGTTTGTCAAAGAACCGTGTGTTACTAGGGATGTGATTATTAAAACATAACAACATTTACACAAAAAAAAAAACATACGCGTCGACTTGTGAACCTCCAGCTAGCTGTGTTTTTTTTTTAATGATTGAATGAGCCCACGTTTGACCACAACACACCAGATGGAGAGTGACGATGCGGTCTAAGATGGAGCACGCTTGCCCATGAGGTGCTGTCTCACTCTTGTCTTGAAGAGAGCCAGGTTGTATCTATTGCTGGGGAACGCCGAGGCAGGAAGTGCGTTCCACTCCTTGGCAGTTCTTATTAGGAAGGAGATTATGTGATGCATTGATATTTTCATAGAGTGATTAGTAACAGTAACTCATATTTTTCTTTTAAGACCAGCCAATTGCGAGACGAACTCACGCACGAAGGGTTCAGTACCATTATCTATAAAAACGGCAAAAAAGGGAGCCCTCTTAATTATTTATTTTATTCTGTTTATTTGTAGTTGTTGCTATAGCGGAAACAGAAATATGTACATTAACTGTCCATCACCGTTCATGAGATACAGCCTGGTTCGGACTGATGCGGACGGACGTACAGCGGAGTCTTAGTAAGGGCCCCGTTTTACCCTTTGAGTACGGAACCCTATAAACCCAGCATTTTATTAAACAATGTTCATTTTAATTTAATTTATTGCAGTTACTGTTGAAACTACTTACATTTATGTGAAGTGTAAATTTTTGTTTTCTTGGATCTTTTAATTAGATATCTGACCTTTGGCAACGATATAATGCATAATAAAAACGCGTAAAACTTATATACCTAAAATTATTTATTTCATTTTCTATAAATGAAACGAATTAATTTTAATTTCATAATAATAACTTATTTCTATCGATATCGATAACATACGCCTATCTCTATTCCCCGTCGCTGTTTCGCGCACACTGAGTTATGCAGTCTGGCGTCTACCGAATATCGATGAGTTATTGAGCTATTTACATTACATCACTAGCTTTGAAAACTTATGCTTTAGTGTGCATTCTAAATATTTGACCTGGTCTGTGTGATTTCAAATTTGAACTAGGAGTCCTTTAAAAAAATGCTGGTCCCGGTTGTTAGTTTGATAACAACAAGTTCTGAGTCCTATGAGTACTTATACCTACATAATGTCTAGAGAGAGTTCTGTACTGTTTACAGGCTTGTCTTTTACTAGGGTTGCGTCATACAATTTGTTCATTTAGAACCTAACAGTTGGCTGTTATTTTTTTAAGCTCTTGCTATGTTTTTACAGTCTATCTGGGCATTTCATTTATCAAAGCAATCGTCAAACCATGGCTACAGGCCGCCTAAAACTCTGACACCAGGGCTAGCCACTCGGCCTTTACGAACTTAGCTTCTCTACTCTTTTACTGAACAAGTTGCAGTCAGCTGTTTCCTCCGTAACTCTTTTAATTTGGCCTTGTGATAAAACTCGTTTTTAGCTGAAGTTTCATTATAATTACATCTCTAAACTACCTAATTGCCAAATTCAAGACAAAATCAAAGATTTCATTCAGTCATTGACACATAAAATCTAGATTTAGTGTTTAGTCAATGACTAAAATTTAAAACCTTCTGCTTTTATATTGTATACTGGCGACCCACCCCGGCTTCACACGGCACCCATGAACCTTTCGTGAAAAATTATCTAACTGATATTGAAAACCGCATCAAAATCCGTAAAGTGGTTTAGGAGCAGTTACGGGTATACAGTGTTGTAGGTAACTCACCAAAAGATTCATCGTACTCATCAATATAAACAACTTTTACTACGGGGCGAAATCTGAAATCGCGAAAAAAATCAGCCGTTTCATACATTTTGTCTCAAGCCAATGTTTTTTTTTTTTTGCAATTTCAGTATTGGTTTCATAGTAAAAGTTGTTCATATTGATGAGTACTATGAACACTGAAGAGGTGTTTGGTGAGTTACCTATAACCCTGTATAAAGACAGAAAGAGAGACAGCAATGGAAAATGACTTTGTACAATACCATGTAGAGAAGATGGGTGCAACAATAATTATTAGAACTTACTTTTACTTAATTTGGAGCAATACCTTGCTAATCTAAAAGTTTAAAACTCAGTGGCGACAAACATTTTCCACAGCTTCATTCTCCCAATCAGAAAGTAAAGACAAAGTGTAAATAAATTCCCGCTTCCCCCCGACCAGGTAAGGCGTGGAATATACAATTAATTTTATTTACGGCGTCTTGTTTGTCTCGCGGGTGCAATGGGAATTTAAAATTGTGAGACAATGAGCTCGTCGCTTTGGCGGCCGTGGGTAAATTACTAATTGATGGGTGAGGGAGGAAAGTCGGTCTTTGGTCTGCTTTGTAGGTACTTAGGCATTAATGTTAGTGACAATTTAGATATATTTTTTACTAGAGGCTCGTGAGCTGAGACCTCGCGAGTCTGTCTCATATCCTATATCTTCGCCATTTAAAAATGTCTAAAAATTGAAGCGATAAAAAAACCATAGGTATAATTAGAGAACCTGTCACCGAATGAACGAGAAGCAGTTGAGAAGTGCTACTTGTAGAGGAAAACAGCCAAACATCTGGGCAGCCGGAAGCTGGACATATGAAAACATTTTTACCTAAGCTGAAACGGAGACGCTTCAAACGCTCTGGGCGTTCGCTCGGTTAAAAAATCAAAGCAAGCATAATACAACTAATGGTTGATACGAGTAGATAGATTGTTAGATAAAGACCGAGAGGTGTTTATGGCCTGTCCATAAATAGAAGTGTGACTTTTCATGCAATGGAGGAAAGGGGCTGGTCCACCGCAGCGCATGGAAAGGCTACGCACGTGTGTCTAGCTTCGCTTTGCAAGAAAATGTATGTCATAGTATCCACCGCAACCCACGGACACGCTACGCATGAGAAATTCATGACGTCATTGCTACACGCGTGGCTTACCCGAATAAGCTACCCACGCATCTCAACACCATGCACGCTGTGCATGCGGTACACGTCTATATGTTGAGCTATGTAGGGAACATATTTCCACAAGCCACGTGACGTCAATTCAGTACATAGCCTTTCCGTGCGTGCGCCATGGTGAGCCACGCTAGTTTTACATAGCCGTGGGTTCATAGCGTGTGCTGTGGTGGAAACGTAGACCCACGTTGTTCAACAAACGAAGCCACGCAGCTAAAATGCACCGCGTGGCCGTGTCAATCGTGCACCGCAGTGGGTTCGCGCCTTGATGGAAATTATAGGTGTACCTATTCTTGGTTGTCTAATAGACATTTTTTTTTTTTTTATGTAGAATAGGTCGGCCTTTGACCACCAACTCGCCTGATGCTAAGCGACGTTGTGCTCTAAGATGGAGCACGACGACCTATAAGGTACTTATTCACTCTAGCCTTGAAGTTTTGTAGAGTGAAGAAGCACAAAGACGGCAGTTGAGTGAGGCGCTACAAGTGCGCCACTGCTCAGACCCGTCTTCGAAACGATTACACCGGACTACATCCATACATGCTGGAGTATTCTTGATTGGAACATAAAAATAAAAATTTTGGCTTCACTTTACCGACTGAATCATTATTTTTCTGAAACGATTGATTGATGATCGGATTTTCTTTTACCGACTCCAAAAAGGGAGAACGAATGCAATTCAATTGTAATGCTCGTTACCGCATAGCTCCGTCATATGTGAACCGATTTAGAATATTTGTTTTTGAACTTTAAAAGTTAAAATGCTTTCAAGATATTTAATTCCGAATTGGTCCCGTTTGTTCAAAATCAGAGTCGGTTAGGGGAAGTCGGTTTTTATATGTTTTATAATTTTATAATATTTCGTTCCCACTAGAATTACGAGAATCAACCATGAACACAACATCCCTATTCAATACCCACACATAGAAATAGCAGACGTCACCAATGCAAATAGTCCTCCCAACTTAAACACCTCATCAATAACCTTACGCTCACCTTTCTTGTCCCGCTTACCAACTGACCGATATCCGGGACAGTCCCATTTGTACCCGTCCTGTTGAACCCGCAATAGGTAATCCGGGACCACTATTAACCGTTTTGGAAAGGTTCGCAGAGCTGTAATCAGGTAAACTGTGGTTAGGGAACGGTAGTTTAGACTAAACGTGGGTTAAACTTTAAACCGTGGATTTGTCGGTAATTTTCAGACGGTTAATACAATACAATACAATACAATACAAAAACTCTTTATTGACACCAAATACAAAATAAATCTAAACAAAACATTAAAAAATATAGGCGCAATGGCGCAACCTTTGGATGGAATAAAAACATTATGATTAAGCATGGACAGTGGTGTGTGCTAAAGAAAATAAATAAATAATAATAATTAAGCAATGTACTTACAAATTTGAGAATTATAATAAACATACATACTAATACCTACATAAATAATTACTAAATATACAAATAACCTACCCAGTCATAAACATACACAAGTACCTACATCAATAAATATACTAATACTAGCTGTCACCCCGCGACTTCGTTCGCGTTTATTATTTATATATATATATATATATATATATATATATATATATATATATATATATATATATATATATATATATATATATATATATATATTAAACTATCCTATCTCTCAAGTTGGATCGAACTGCACATGGTGTGCGAATTTTATTATAATCGGTTAAGTGGTTTAGGAGTTCATTGAGGACAAACATTGTGACATGAGATTTATATTTATTAAGATATACATTGAAATATGACAGATAGTAAAAAGGAATCGAGTCTACCTTTAATGAGCCAGTTTGGAAAGGTAGAATACTTTGAGCTGCGTTTTAAAACTATGAAGTGATTGAGCACATCTAATGTTAACTGGGAGTGAGTTCCAGAGACGCACGGCTTCAGTAGTGAACGACGATGCGTAAAAGTTAATGGTTGTTGACCACTGAAATATCCTTATCCTTACTAATTATAAAATCGAAAGTAAATCTGTCTGTCTGTCTGTTTGTAGGCTTATCACAGTTAAACGGCTGAACGTATCTTGATGAAATTTGATAAATAGTTGCAATATGTCACAAGGAAGGTTTTTGGATACTTTGTTTTGGAATAAATGAATCTTTTTGTCATGAAATTCTATAAATTAAAAAAAAATAACACGCCGCTTACCAAATGCGTCAGACAACATCATAGTAGTTGGTGCTAAAATAACAACTGACAACTAAAATTAAAACTCCACTCAAAACCAGTATTTTTTGACGTGACAACGTCTTATAATTCGATAGAGCCGGCTGCACGCACGAAAAAATGCGGCGTTACCTCGCTCTGAGGCGTTCCATGTAAGGCTTGAAGTGCAAGCGAGAGCGCGGAACGAGCGACAAAGAAGCACAATCAGCCTTTGCGTTCGGCAGCGTTCGACATCCGTCTCTCTCCTACTTGAGTGAGCACGTTGTCACGTTCAACTATCGTCAGTAAACCGACTTTACGCAGACAACCTATTTTCTCTTTTTTATGTTGGTCTCTGCTGATCTCTTTGGTAACGGATTATTATTCATAATCTGATAATTAGTTACAGTATATCACGGAGGATATATAGGAGGGTTTATGGACACTATTTTCTGAATAAACGCGAACGAAGTTGCGGGCAACAACTGGTCTATAAAATGTAAATGAAATATGGGAAAATATAGTATTTATTTTGTTAAGTTTAAAGTATGTTGTAAGGTTATTTGTGTCTTCTTCTATTTAAATAATTTATAAGCTTAGACAAAACTGGAATTGGTTACTAGGTAAACATGTTGGTGATCCAGTCACAAGTGATTTTTATTTTGTAATGAAAATGCGACATGAAAATTTTCCAATGCAAGTATTCAGTAATAAAAAAAAGACAGTTGGGACACTCTTCACACACGGTTGTCTGACCCCACACTAAGCAATGCACAAGCTATGGCTGCCAGAGACCGATTTACATACATGTATATTTTTAAATGCATACTTAAATAGATATTAACACCCAGACATGGAACACAAATGTTTCTCACATAAATGTTTGCTCTAGATGGGAATCGAACCCACGACCGAATCGAAGCTCAGCAGGCAGGTTCACTACCAACTGAGCCACCGAGGCACAGAGTACAAATGTATTATTATCTAGTGTAGTTCATTAAATTTAATTGATTTGTAATAAAAAAATCTGGTTGACTGCCTCGGTGGCTCAGTTGGTAGTGAACCTGCCTTCTGAGCTTGGGGGCGTGGGTTCGATTCCCACCTAGGGCAAACATTCATGTGATGAACATTTGTGTTTGTTCTATGTCTGGGTGTTAATATCTATATACGTATGTATTTAAAAATGTCCAAGTATGTACTCGTGTCAGGCGACCGTGTGTGGAAGTGTCCCAAATTTATTTATTATTTATGTCAATGGAGTTAAATTTATATTCGATTTATGACTTTTTTTATCTGTTGACCGCAACCACTCTACAAAGAGTGTAAGGCAAAGACCGCGATGAATCATTTTTTAGAATGAATCGCTGCTACAAATCATCAAGATTATAGGCCGCCCAAAGCCTCTTAAGTACCTATTAAACAAAAACAATCACAACGAACAAATTTATTATTGTTTATTGTCCCTTAAAATTTTTGTACAAAATAATATTTAAGTGTTGCACCAAAAAACCAAATGGTTTGTCTTGGTGCTCACATCCACCACTCGCACCAACTAAAGGAAAAACATTCACCGGATCTCTCTTTAAGCTCCAGACGTTTCCCTGGAAAGACTCTCGGAAACGTCTGGCGATTCAATAATCCACTAGGAAAATTAATTACACCCAAATCCGTCCCTTTGTGACAGAGAAAAATTGTAACGAATGAAGTGGGCCCCTGGAACAACCTGCGTGGAAACCTTTTCTGCATTCTGTGAGGGAATTTGATCTCTATGTGTGTGGAAAGAGAAGAGGGTTTTGTTTGTACAGTGGTGTGATTACCTTTGTGTAGTATGTCAGGAGTGTGAAGCGATTTGAAAAAATACTTTTTACATTTTGGATAGTTTTTTACCGCAAGAAATTTGAAATGCTTAGGAGATACTCGTAGCAAGAGATTTGCGTCGCATCTATCCTATTAAGTATTTCTGGTTTTGGTCCAAAGGTTTATTTAAAAACAAGAAAATTAACAATAAAACGAGCCAGTCGTTCGATGAAAATTATTAATTTTCATAATTGAATTTGTGAAGTCTAAGAGTGATTTTTTACACCGTTTTTATGTGACTTATTGCAATGTAAAAATACATAGATTTAGATTTAGAACTTGTGCTGCAGCATTAGATGTTGTAATTGTTTAATATTATATTTACAGGGTTATCAGAAAAGGGTGTACTAAGCCGAAAGGGAGTCATTGTATTCATCATTATGAATAACTTTTACTATGGGGTAAACCCTGAAATCGAGAAAAAAATAACAGCTGTTCCATACATTTTGTCGACCATCAATGAATTTCTTGTATGAAACAGCTGATTTTTATGACCCCCTTTTGGCTTAGTACACCCTATACCGATAACCCTGTATTTATTATGAATATACACTCGGACGATAAGACTCCAGACTAGTAATTATTACTAGTTCGATAAAAGTTTTAATACTTTGCTGTAACTTTTATGTACTCACTCCACTAAAGCTCTAAAAGAGTATTAAAAACAAGTTAAGTCGCCATCTCCTCTGACAGACACCACCCTCCCCAAGCAAGGTAAGTCAGGCAAGCCGGCTGTCATTAATACACTGCTCAGGAAGACTGATGGAGCCTCCACCGGTCCGTGCTCCTGCCTCATTGAGACAAACATTTAGTGAGAGGAATGTCGACTCTGCACCTTGCATTCTTGCTTACAACTCCAACTGAGACTATGGAATACTCTTATGGCTACTTGCACTCTAGAGTGAACTAGGGCAAATGCTTCAGTGGGGCAATTGCGTCTTTTGAGAATTACTGACATACCCTTCACAAATTGCTCTACAGACGCATTTGCCTCAGTTGATCCTAGATAAGAATTTTAGTCCTTCCTAAACTATTTTAAACTACTCCTAGCGATATATTTACTTATCACGAACATAAAGGAGACTCCTTACTGTTTAGGAACGGCTAAAGATTCGTGTTAAAAAAATGTTGGTAGGAGCTAGCTAGGAGTAGTTGAAAATAGTTAAGCAAGGACTTAGGCAACTCTTATATTCAGTGCATCTCTCTTATATACCAACTTATAAACTTTGTATAGAATCGGAAGAGTTGTTCATTGTTTAGTCTTTATTTTTCTGATAAATGACTGGAGCCCGGTGTAAGGCGACAGGCTCGCCCCTGTCACATTTGGGAGCAAATATCGCCCGGCGAAGTATGGGTGTTGTAATACACTTCTGTCAGGCCCTTGTAGGGATAAAGCGCGATGATATGTTAAGTCTTTTTCTTGCTTTCAATTTTTTATTACTTGATTGAATAAGACAAAACACTGAATAACTATTCCTAGGTCACTCAACGTTTATTACTAAGGGGGAGTGTAGAAAAAAAAATTAAAACAAAGGTAAGAATGTATAAAATAGTTATTGTTCTACGAAATTGTTAAGTGCATCGTAACAATGAAAAAGACTGGGACAAGAAAGCATCTTAGAAATAAGAGTAGGTTGACAATATTAAATGACGCTGATAGTAAACAAAAAACAAATTAAACAAAAAAAACTACACACTACAATCTGTATGAGCTGTAAGCCCTCGCAGCCGACGTCTGTCAACTGAAATCGTTTAAGAAATGCAACCCGAAGACGAAGACAGAGATCCAGAATTCGTACGTGCGAAAACATTTTTGTCGAAGCTTTTTTTTTTTTTATGTAGAATAGGTCGGCGTTTGACCACCAACTCGCCTGATGTTAAGCGACGTTGTGGTCGAAGATGGAGCACGACGACCTATAAGGTACTTATTCACTCTAGCAATAAACTTGTGAATAAGTACAAAGACGGCAGTTGAGTGCGGCGCTATAAGTGCGCTACTGCTCAGACCCGTCTTCGGAACGGTTACACCGGACTACATCCCGAAACACGACTAGGTCATTTCACGGCATGGCTTGGTCCGGTGGGTGGTAACTAGCCACGGCCGAAGCCTCCCACCAGAAAAAGCTGAAGCAGAGACGCTTCGCTCGCTAACGCTCTCTCGATCGACTAAAACAAGCACCTACTATAAGCTATAAGTATTATTGTGTTATATAAGATTACTAGCTGTCACCCCGCGACTTCGGTCGCGTTTTGAGCTATCCTATCTGTTAAGTTAGATCGAACTGCACACGGTGTGCAAATTTGATTGAAATCGGTTAAGTAGTTTAGGAGTCTATAGCGGACAAACAACGTGACACGTAATTTATATATGTTAAGATAGGTAAGTGTTATAGCTTATCATATCATCATATCTCCCCTTTCTTCCTTCTCAATAGATCTCCATAATAAGATACCTATATATATAAATTCTGCGTGTCTTTATGTCTTCAATTCTGCGTGTCTTTATGTCTTCAATTCTGCGTGTCTTTCTTCTAATATGCAAGCTTGCTTCATCATAAACTGCATGGTTATCTTTGCAAAATGTAAAACCCATACTGACAGTATGAAACTGGTTCTTCGTCTTCAACTATTACGCGTATGTACAACTTACAATCATGAAACATACGGCCTAGATTAAATAATTAAAACATGGGCGTACCCAGCTTCTGGCGTAGGAGGGGGCAAGTCAGATTTTTTAGGTCGGATCGTCCGCGGCTGTTTTGTCATACACACTACACAACACACCTACATGAGTCATTAGATGTATGTAGTGTAGTGTGTAGGGCAAACACCCGCAAATGATCCTGTTTTATAGGTAGTTAAATAAATAAAATTTTACAATCCTGTCACAGTAGTACATTTTACTATATTCTTAATGAATCATTAACCTAATTTGTCATTAAAATTTGGTGCAAGTTCCCTATTGCATCGTGCATTTTGTCAGTGTCGGTTTATTTAAAAGTTAGAGCATAACTCGTTTACACTTTAATTAGTAATTAGGGGAGTTTATACATGTTCTGCGAGATTTTCAAGGGGGGCAGCTGCATATTATAAGTACCTTACAGATATTAAAAATTAAATTAAATTAACCATTTCTATTTCTTCTGGGATTTTGGTCCCTGTGCCGTGTTGATTAAGTTGAACTTGGTTTCCCAAAAGTCGTTAAACGCTAGGTAGAGCCGTAGAGTACAGAGAAGAGAGGTTGAGAACGGTGTGGTCCAATATCGCTCGCCGGCAGCGGTGAGCCGTGCTCA
Source organism: Peribatodes rhomboidaria (assembly GCA_911728515.1). Lineage (NCBI taxonomy): Eukaryota > Metazoa > Arthropoda > Insecta > Lepidoptera > Geometridae > Peribatodes > Peribatodes rhomboidaria. The sequence goes on along the minus strand of OU452175.1, from coordinate 2,459,819 downwards.
AATATTGGTGCACGTAACAAAAGAATCGTTCGTTATTGAAATCCGCAGTTCGGCGCGATCATACCTAATAACGGGCTGGACTAGCTAGTGTGGAGATGGCTTGAATAATTTTTATGTATTGTTAGAGGAGAATAATGTGAAAATAGATGATCAAGAGAGATTTCCTGACTTTATTTGTCGCCTACGGAAAGGAACGGAAAGGCTTGAAGGATAGATAGAAGAGGCTGGTGAAATAGGATCTGCGCTTTTCTACAACTAACCCGCTGGAAAGCAGTTATTAGCACCTATAGTCTGAACACACGCTTTCCATCTCATGGCTTCATAATCAGATTAGCTCCGGAACACCAAATTATATTTGCCAAACTACGTACATTATATACTTACGTATAATTTTTCGAGTTTCATTTCGATACGGCAATTTGAAGTACTTAGGTTAACTTCTTGCTCAAGTTAAGGTTGACTTCTAAAATTTTTATACATTACCTACTAGCTGCGTCCCGCTGTATTATTTGCGGTCAAAAAGTAGCCTATGCATTAATCCAGGATATAACCCACTTTCATATCAAGTTTTATCAGAAATTCGTCCATCCGCTTGAGCGAGAAGAAGGTACAAACACACAAACTTTCGCCTTGATAATATGGATGCTGCTCTCCGCTTTTAAAAAGTAGTTTTAATGTTCTATTACACACTATAGGTAATTTATCTCTGTGCCAAACATACAGATTCGTTCAACCGTTCTGGCGGGATGGAGTAAGAAACATCGATCCATCCATCCATCCATCCATTCATCCATCCAAACTTGCACCTTTACAAATATAAAAAATTAGTGTGAAGTAGAATTTGTTAACTAACTTACTTGGTTAGTTACACATACATGTAAGAAAAAGCTAATAAACAACACAACAAAACTACAATCAGAAAAACCAATCGCTTACATTAAATCCTCGACAAAAAAATCTAGGTCCGCTCCACACCTTTCCAACCCCTCGACTTAGAAAAGCAAAAAATCCCTCTGTACCAGGAAATGAAACAAAGGTACAGCTGCGATGGAGCTCATTGCAGCTCTGCTGCTAGGTGCCATTGTCATATTAGCACGATCATCTGAAGGACTTTATTGAACTCTGGGGAAAATTAAAATTTTAAGTTGTCTTATTTTCGTAACTAATCTGAACTAAAATTAATCATGCACGGGCATGTTTATGTCTATGCTGCTAGTTTTTTTTTTTAACTGTGCAGGCCTCTACCAACCGGTCTTATTGGAGATCTATGGGGGAGGCCTATGTCCAGCAGTGGACGTCCTATGGCTGATGGATGGATGACACTTTGGGAATAACCCCATTTTAGTGGGTAAGTATAGGTACAATAACACGTTTCTTTATATCTGAAGGAATAACCGATGTTAAAGTTGTTGGATTCTGCTTCATTAATGTGTTCGTTCCGAAGACGGGTCTGAGCAGTGACGCACTTGTAGCGCCTCACTCAACTGCCGTCTTTGTACTTCTTCACTCTACAAAACTTCAAGGCTAGAGTGAATAAGTACCTACCATAAAGGTCGTCGTGCTCCATCTTAGACCACAACGTCGCTTAACATCAGGCGAGTTGGTGGTCAAACGCCGACCTATACTACATTTAAAAAAAAATGAAATTCTAAACTGAGTGAAACTTGTATGGAATTCACACTAATATTATAAAATCAAAAGTAACTCTGTCTGTCTGTTTGTAGGCTTTTCATGGCTGAACGGCTGAACGGATCTTGATGAAATAAGGTAGATAATTAGTTACAGTAGATATATATTACAAGGAAACATTTTGGATACTGTTTTCTTAAACGCGAACGGGTAACAGCTAGTAAATTATTAATTTACTTGTTTTAATTAATTCATTATAGAAAAAAAAATAGGTCTAAAATATTTACATAAGCTACGTATACGTACGGTAGGTTTACGAAATTTTATATTTTTCCTAAAGTTATTTTTACATATTTTATTAAGTTAAAGTTATACTGTTTCAAGAAAACTATAACACGAACTATACTTTTGGTTCAATTTTATGAGAATTTGGTTAAAACTCCACCTATAATTTAAGAACACCCCAGTAAGTAGAAGTACCCACCTGTTTCAAAGTTTTCAAATGAAATGAATATTTTATCTGTATCGACGAAGTTGCGGCTTTCATGATTTTTATGAGACGAAGTTGGGTCATCGGATATGCATTGTCTGTACCTTAATAATTATAATTTTATTTATTAAAGGTGGAGCATATTTTTTCTTTTATTTGACAAAAGTTCAGTATTTAGAGAAGTAACATCATCTAGCACATCAGCAAGTGCTTCTTTTAGATTTAGTTTTTTAGATTTAGCTTTCAGTTTTTAGTTTTTAATTTTTGGTTTTAAATCTTATTGGCACGAGAATTTATGTTTTTTAATTTTTTGTTCCAACATAATTTACTAGTATTATTATTTTGTTTTATTTGTTATTTTCTTAAAGCCCAAAATAGTTTTTAACTATTAATTATTCTCAAAGCTTTTTTGTGGTATTTATTTATCTCTGTAACCGTATAATGTATTTAAAGTCGTGTCTCCTTTTAGAATGTTATTGTATTATTTTATTGTACTATTATATTATAATACTTCTCTCTAGTCTAATATTTACATTTTATTTTTATTTGTGTTTTTCCTTTGCTTTTTTTTTGTGTTCTTTTAATTGTATATTGTAGTCCCGTTCGTCTCTTAAGGTCAATGCTGAAAATCAGCGCTGGAAAGAAATTTTCAGCATTATAGCTGAGCATTGACCTTTTTTGACGTACTGGACACTACAGTGACAGCACTGTTTTCGTTAATTTGTGTATTGGTTTTAAGTATTGTTCACCGTCTTTGTAGTGTCTTGTGTGTCAAAATAAATGTATCTTTCTTTCTTTCTTTCTTTATTTGATTGAATCAGGTGTTACTTTGCGGAAGTTTATCTTCGAAAAACGTTAACGTTAGAGCGGAAATACACTAGAAAATGGGTTCAAGAAACTGTTTTTAAGAATTCAGTAGCTCTGTTGCTGTAATGAGCATTTTTTTTATTGAAGTATTTTTTTGCAGTAGCCTCTTTTTAAAATGACGAATTGCATTAAGTGTACTTCACAGAATACGGGAGCTAGCTGTAAGTGACCAATAGGGTTTTGGTGTTTTCATTATCAGTCAGTCATATCAGTTATCACGTCTATAATTATAAGAGCGGCAGTTAATAATCACTTTAAAATCTGTATGATTAAGCAAACCAAAATATTAAAAAAATCGATGTGATTTGTAACAAAAAACCTTCTTTTCTTCTTACCCCAAAAGAAAACGAAAGGTGCTTATTTCACACATCGATAGACACAAGAACAGCGCTGCCAAAATCTTTCCCATACGAAGTTGGCTCGGGATCACGTTCTGAAACCTTGAATAATGATGAAATATTCACAGTCCACGTGCAGGTGGCGCTGATGCGCCATTGCGGACGTTTCTTTATGCATGAGAACGTCTTGGGATTCGGAACGCACGTCGTGGATATGTAGCATAGATAAGCTGAGGCTAGTTTTTACAGAACGGATTTGGCATTCAAATATAAAAGGTACCATTCACCTTCCTACCTTGCAGTCCGCCATGCAGGACTGCTAAGCAGGGTGCTGCACGTCTTTGGCGGACGTGATGCAGGCTGCGACACCATCCTGCATGAAGCAGCAGTCCTGCACGGCGCGGCGGCGGACTGCAAGGCAGAATGATGAATGCAAGTACATTTATGATATTTTTTATGTCACCCTGTGAACTTGGTAATCAAGCATAATTCAATTAAAAGCCCGAATACCCATCTAAACAAAGAGTTGAATAGGGCATAAAGTTAGACTGACTACGCAGTAAAGTAAGTTGTTGTTTAATATTTGTGCCTCGTCGAAAAAATATCTGATTCTAATCTGATCCGACTTACTATCTTACATCCACGTTGTTGTAAGTATTAGTTTCGTCACTTTCTCTTTTTTATTTCATTTTTTTACAATCCTTTGATGATTAACGTTTCCTTTCTTCGCCTAACTTGATTCGAAAAACAAAGAGTTCAAAGTTTAAAAAAAAATTAGGTATCTGTTCAAAATATGAATGTCATAATGTTTGTAATTTTATATTTCAAAGAAAAGCTGCACTTGCAATCATTTTGTCTCTCCGAAGCTTGAGCCAAATAGGCAAACAGCACACTACCCCTCTGTCCCTCCAAACTCCACACTCTTCAGAGTGGCGTACCTCTAGTACATTTACATTTATATTGGCCGCCTCCGATGGAGCTTGGTCTCAATCAATTCAATTACAAATCTTTTGGTGCTCGCATTATGTTAACCACTTCAACTTCACGTCGCCGTTAGCAAGTTGAGAAATTTTAATTTAAGTTCGATTTTGATTAAAAAGCCAATTTTCGGAGAACAAATATAGTTATTTCTTAAGACAATCATTGTGGAAGTTGACTAATAAATGATGCAAATGTATTCGTTTTCGTTTGAAATAAAACAGCGTTATAATTATTAATTAGAAGTATAATTTAGTTATATGGAAGTGTAATAAGTTTTTTGGTAAAACCCAGTTTTAAATCGAGATTCAAAACAGAGCGTGGTATTAGCATGCGGGTCTGAATTCTAGCAACTGCTACTTCCAGCGAAGGTCATTGATAAAAATAATGCCCTTTAAAACTTAATAACCTCATATTTTACAAAATTAAACATACAATACGTTACAATTTTTACACACAACAAGTACCTACAATTAAATAAATAGTCTCTATGTTGATTCAATTTTGGTTGAAATATTGATGTGGAAAAATTACAGCGAACAGCTTTCAATTTGACATTTTCCCTCAAGAAACACCAGGTGATCAGAAAAAGGGAAGAGAAAAGATCCTCTTCCTATTTCAATGTCAGTAAACAATCCAAAATACCACAGACAAAATATTAGTCACTACGTAATCAAAACGCCGGTGCCAGCCAAATTACATGACGCTCAGACAGTGATTGATTCTTCTTACCATTTCCACCATTGTACTGACAACTCCAATGGGAAGGTGCACAAGGTACCAACTTATTGACAAAGCTGGCTAAATGAGTGAACTAAATTATTCTAATGAAATCTTTCAAGTTTGTTCAGGAAATATCACGCTGGCTCCTCTTCCAACTGTAAAGATAAGTTGGCCGTTCTGTAGGTTTGTAGGTACGTAATTGATTTTGACAGTAACGAATTGATATCGAAATGAATTTGTCATAAGCCTCGATTTCGAATAAACGGGTATTGATTATATCTATATATAGTCAAAGTCAAAGTCAAAGTTAAGATATTTTTATTCAATTTAGGTATCAAAGATACACTTATGAACGTCAAAGTTATTTAAATAGACTCGACCGCCTTGTTCGGATAAAGAGCCTCTACTCAGAAGAACAGGCAAGAAACTGAGGTATGATATAGGTAGAGATATAAGAAAGTTGAATTTGTTTGTTTTTTTTATGTGAAACCTATACAAGTACCCAACCAATAAACCAAATAATAAACGTTCCCAATAAATTTATTTATTAGTTATGTATTTTTATTTTAACTCGATTGAAAAGGACACAATGCTGTGTATTTAGTCTAAATTCCAAGGCTAAAAATTTTACAAAGTTTATTAATAAAGGGTAATATTATGTTAAACAATGATCGTTTTCGACCGAGCGAAAAAATACATACACAACAAAATACATACAGCTACAAATGATAAATACATACAGCTTTGGCAAAAATACTTTCCCGGCGTCTGTCCGCTTGTCTTTTTCTACAGGATGCATTTCTCATCCGATTCCGTCTCTCTCCTCAAGCCAGCCATGAAGTCTTCAGCTCACAAAGCCACTAGGATAAGATACTTACGTCATAATTATCAAGTCAGCTTGAAATCCAAAACTGGATATACCTTTAGCTGCCTCTGTTGTCCTTTCCCCTAGTAAGTACACGTAATCCCACTGGAAGTATGTCAGATTAACTTTTAACGTTTTCGTTCATTACGGGCGCAAAGCCTCTCGCTGGGCGGGTTCCGCCCTACCCGCCCTGGCCAACTTGCAGGTGAAACTGCGCCCAATTTGAGGGATTACGCGGTTAATCTCCGATGGACAGTGTTCATTAATATGTTGCGTCCTTTTTTTGGTTTTTGAAGAATTACTGAGAAAACAATATTTAACAGAACATATCGCGTCACGCCTTTCCCCCGAGGGTTCCGGCAGAGGTGTCATACAACACCCACAATTCACCGGACGATATTCAGTCCCAATGTGACAGGGGGCAAGCCTGTCTCCATACACCGGGCTCCAGTTATGTAGCAGATATAATACGCGCACATATGTTCACACGATGAACAAATTGGTGTGCGCTATCAGTTGGGTTTGAACCCGCTCCCTCTAGCTTAAGAGGCGGGCCTTCTCCAAATAGGCTGTTATCGCATTCTAAATCACTTTTACAAAAAACTAACTCACAAAAATTATATAATTATGGCGTAAAACGTAGCTAGTGAATATTTCCAACAATTAAATGTAAAAGAGAAAAACATTTTAAATCAAACAAAAAAATTGCTAAAACAAAATTGTTAATTGGTAATTTGTTGTTAATTACGCTTTCCTTTCATCAAAACATCTTGCAATACCATATCAAATTAACTCTCGTTCAATTTACCCCAAAATCCTACACGCAGGAAGCGTTACTTCATTAATTCTTCCTTGTTTAAAGCCCTTAGCATTAATGAGATTACAGTTTGTTGGTTTGTTGTTTAAACAAGCCGACTTATTCTGTTGTGGCACATCTTTGAATAATTGAATAATCTTTGACAAGTTGAGCAGGTACGTCGAGGAATTTGTTAAATTTGTGGTTAATATACGACGGAAGAGTAATCCATTTTTATCTACTGTGAGATATTTTACGAGTGTTAATTACTTTAAAAAACATGTAGATAAATCCAATAAAAACTCGCCTTCATTTGTTTTAGGTAGGGTCAGCTAGGGCAAATGCGTCTGTAGGGCAATTGCGTCTTTTGAGTATTACTGACAAACACTTCACAAATTATGCAAGTAACGCTTTCTTGTACAGATTATTGCAATTAAAGAAGAAAAAAAAGATGTAGATGGCGCCTAATTTGTGAAAAGTTTGTCAGAAATTCTCATAGGAAGCGATTGCCCCACAGACGCATTTGCCCCAGTTGACCCTACCTGCCCAATTGCCTATATACGAGTAACTACTTGAAATAGACATAGAAGTAAGTAGCATAAAGTTGACAATAACATAACATACTCGCCTTTATTATATACAAGCTGCGCCCTGCGGTTTCACCTCCGGTTAAAAAGTATCCTAAGTGCTATTCTATGCTATAATCTGTCTTTGTGCCAAATTTCATCCAGATCTGTTCAGCCGTTCTGGCGTGAAAGAGTAATATCCTTCCATCCATCCATCCAATCCATCCATCCAAACATCCATCCATCCAAACATCCATCCATCCATACAACCATTCTTACAAACTTTCGCGTTTATAATATTAGTTATACCTCTTGTTATAAATAATAATAAGGTAGGTGATTACATATTTTAAACTTTTCAATATACGTGATTACAGCGAAAAACTTGTGAAAACAAACTGAAAATCAATCCTGTCAAAAAGAAATCACAGTGCAGTAATACCTAACACATTTTTGAACTAACATGCGATTTGTTAAGAAAACCTCAAAAAAAAAGCTCCAGACATTCCTGAAACTTAGGCACTTGAATCTGCCCGTGCTTTCATAGTACAACATTCTGAGTTTTAGAAAACAAATTGTATATAAATAATAGATAAATAAATTCGGGACACATTTCACACACGGTCGCCTGACCCCAAACTAAGCAATGCTTGTACTATGGCTGCCAGAGACTGATATACATACATACATATATATTTTTAAATGCACTTTAATAAATAATAACACCCAGACATAGAACAAACACAAATGTTCATCACATAAATGTTTGCCCTAGATGGAAATCGAACCCACGCCCCCAAGCTCAGCAGGCAGGTTCACTACCAATTGAGCAACCGAGGCAGTCAATGTGTCTTAATGTGTCAAATTATCCAACACACAGCCACACTCCAATCAATACATTAACGAAAACTGCAGATCAAAAGGTACATTCATTCATATTCATCAACCTACTACCGGAAGCTAGAGACTATCAATCGAATAGTTAATTAAAATTTTATCCACCGAGTGTCTGCGCGTCTGAGAACTAAGTTTTATCTTAGGAGGTAAAAAACTCAGCAAAAGTTTGCAGGTAATGGAAAGCACTAATTGAAATTATCGGAAAGCTTTGGAGAAGATATTATCAGACTTTTTTTCTTATTCACAGGTTATAAAGTACCACAAGTTTTTATTTTCGAAGGATTTTTAAAAACAAGCTTATCTTATATTAACTTAGCTTGCTTGCTTAGCTTATATTAAAAACGTATCTTCATAACTCCTTGTACAATTTCGCGCAAAATGAAATTTAAAAATTGTATTTGTATGCTTTACTTGTCAGCAAAATTTCATGGTGATCATATTAACGATACTCAAGTTATCTTTAGGCAAACAAAAGCCGAGATTTCCAATACCTAGAGTCTGAGGGCCGTATTAAAAAATGGTGCTTAATACAACACAATTATGTTGCACACCAAAAAACTACATCCAATCTTAAAAACCAAAATAAATTTTTCAGCATACAAGGGCGACCTTATCGCCCAAAGCGATTTCTTCCAGGTAACCTTTGGATGGACAGGAACTTTAAGAAATACGAAAAGGGTAGGTAGTGTACATAAAACTAAATTAAATTAAAAAAAATACTTAAATAAGTGTCGCTCAGTGTTGAATCTCGATTTAAAACAGTTTAAACATAACACAACATAAAACCATAATGTACAGTAAAACCAATTTCAAATCGAGATTCAGGACTTAGAGTCATTTTAGCATGCGGGCCTTAGACCTCGCTTCTGTATTGTAATATTGTATCGTCAACGAATTTACACAAGTATTCCAAATATCAGGTCAATCTTTTAGAGGTTTCTAAAAAATGAAAAATAAAGCCCAACACACACTGCACTACAAAAATCGCCAACTAGTCGACGCCAATAACTCACTAATTGTCGACGCACCGCCAATACAACCTACACACTGGTCGGCACCAGTTTATTCTGGACACAAATCCCTCTATACATTTTTATTGGCCACTTCCACCTTCGTGCCGCGACGTGACCTGCGTGCAATGAGCGGGGCCACTGCGTATTGGAACAGTGAAAACGCTGTATTTATTTTCTTTTTATTTGAGTAAGTATTATCAAAACGTAATATGATTTTGTATTTAATTTATAAATAATAAAAACTTCATAAATAATATAAAAAAGAAAAGATTAATAAACCGTCTTCCCGTCATTTAAATCCGGATTTTGAAAAAAAAAATTGTTGATATTTTAAAAACCGTTAGACCGATTTTGTTGATAAAATTTTAATGGGACCACCTCTTTAAAAGTACATATTACCAAAGAAGTATTTTCATAATCAATTCATAATTCGCAGAAAGATCGCTAACATACGTAAAAAAAAATGCGGTCGAATTGAGAACTCTTTTTCGAAGTTGGTTAGAAAGGAGATTTTTTTGACAAGGAACAATAAAAACAGAAAGAAAAATTAAACCAGACTTAGCTATTTTTATTCATTTTTTATAAAAAAAAACTCTACGTTCTGTTATCATTTGATTCAGTTAAAACGTTTAGGGATTTGTGTGGAAACAAAAATTAATTTACACACAAAAAGACAACTAACCTCATTTGCAACTTTAGTTTGTGTTTTAATAAAGAGAAAATGAAAAGTATTCATAGCTTTCAAGTTACGAGAATCAATTACAATTTATAATCACAATGTTTCGTATTTCCTCCAGTATACGTTTTTCGTATGAAGGTTTTCACAAATAGTCGAAAAGCTTCAAATTACTTCAATGTGTGTCATGCCTAAGGCACGTGTGACGCGAACCGTGTGATTTGTTACCGATTTCCACCGCCAGGGGCTGGCCACGGCGCGGGGCGGCAGGTAAACACCGATGTTACCAGATGATGCAGTTCGGATAGGAAATGTATGTGATGGGGTTGCTAGAGTAGGTAGGTACTGTTGTGTTCTGATACTGAGAATAGAATGGTTTACTTTTTACCCGGTAGTGGACCACTGGATTTTGTCAGTTCTTTGTATGTTATATAAAATATATATAAATATAAATAAAATATGATATATAATTAATTATAACATATAATGTATAATTTTGGATTACCGCTACCGATATAATTAGTCTCCGCCGCGCACGCTGGGATATAATATGGTCAAACTACCGGTTACCCCACTGCGCAAGAAGGAAGGTTATGTTTTTCGAGTGTATGTATGAGGTTTCTTTGCCACGGCCTACAGCCTAAACAGCTTGATGGATTTCGACATGCGAGGTGTCATTTAAATTGTCTTGATAGCGGAAGTGATATAAGGTACAACATTTTGCAGCCGGGTTTTTGTTTTTCTTACAATAATGTTACTTGTTAAAATTGGAATGGAACCTACAACTATTTTGTATCTATTTGGTACTGTAACGGGTTTCGAGTCTGGAGATATTTCCCCGTAAAGACAACAAAAAGCCTAGCAAAAGCAGAGAAACACTCAGAGCTAGATATTTTTGACAAGAAGAAGTTAGACAGAAATAATTAAAGCAAAAAAGAGAAAGATAGAGAAAATAAAGAGAGCAAACTTTTAATAATTTCCACAACTTCTGAGCAGCTCCATTAATATCAGATCTCGTGCTCACTCAATCCAAGCAATCGATCCTGAATCTCGCCGATCCTTTTATTACTCGGCAATAAAAGAGGATTAGAGATTCAATAAGTGGTTCTGATAACGATGGAACACCTGCACCGTTTACGATCACCCTTCGCTGCTAACACAGATTAAAAACAGATGGATAACTAATGCCCACTTGCACTGAATATAAGAATTGCCTAAATCCTTGCTTAACTAGTTTTAAACTACTAGCGAAGTATTCGCTTATCGGACACATAAAGTTAAGATTCTACTAAGGAATCGCTTATGGCTTGTGTAAAATAAATGAGTAGGAGCTGGCTAGAAGTAGATTAAACTAGTTAAGCAAGGACTTAGGCAAATCTTATATTTAGTGCAAGTGACCATAATACATGGAACTTTTGACAAATATACGAGAAGCCCAAATCAATGCTAGCTTAAAATGCAGAAATCATAATGAAATGAAACTAGCTGATCAATCAATCTATCGTCAAATGTATATAACATTCTGTCCGTGTTCTCTCACGACTAAATGAAAAAAAAAAGCCAAACAGGCTTATTGCCCTGAATACAAATATCAATAATATACTGACAAGATAAACTGATTTCCTATTTTGTCATTGGTATTTTGTCATTTTGTCAAGTGTTGGTATTAGGCACTATGTACTAGGATTGACCTTTAAAAAAATAAGTAGAAGGTAAATAAATATAACAAGTGCATTCAACTCAAAAATTGAGGTCTCTACGCATTCACCTCTGCACCTTTTTTAGTCTGTGTCGGTAAGGAAACTTTTATGTCATTTCATGGTTCAGTACTTTCAGTAGCCACTTGGGTGAGAGTGGGCTAGAAAATATTACGGGTAAAGTCGCACGATGGATTTATACCAGAAATGTGCAGGGCCCGTACCGTGACATCTAATCACGCGGTCGCGCAGCGTCAGCAGCTGAACCTAAAAATCATCACAATAAGATGTCACAGTACGGGTCCAGGGCATGAAATACCAAGACATTTTCTATTCGATAATAGGCTTGCGTTTGGCTGCCATCTTGCCTGACGTCAAGCAACGATGCGGCCTACGATGGAGCACGCTTGCTTAGGAGAAACTGATTCACTCGAGACTTGAAGACACCCAGACTATAATCAACGGAGAACACACACTCAAGCAGAGCATTCCACACTAGCCAATTAACTTAGCTTAAATAATTTGTCTAAACTAATATTTGGATTATAAAATAATGATATACCTAAATTTAAAAATATTAACATGTCAGGTTATCTGACAGATAGGCAGAACGAAAATAAGTGTTCTAGAACAGTATTATATTCACCAGATGCACAATTGCACATACTCTATTCACCTAAGTGAATAAACATTTTGTTGATTTTGACTTTGACTAGCGGAATTTATAAATATTGTTATGGAAGACGTGTCACATTAACTGCAGCCTTTTTAAATAGATAGTTTAAGCAAACAGAATTCTCGTTAAAATTCAGGTAACAATTTAAATTAGCATTCAAAACTCTTCTAGGATTAATAAACAAAAGCAGAGAAAGCTCCCGGGTGAGTAATAATGCGTTGCACTGTACACTGCAGTGCAAATAAAGTGCACGCGAGTCTGCGCACGAACACCTGAGTTAGGAGTGTCTGTGTTTATGATTGTACTATTACTATTACAGTTGGGGGCTGGAAAAGTGTGCATTTGGAAACCAAATTAATACTTCTGAAATGTTTCAACATTAATATGCGTGCTTAGGCTAGGCAATGATGCTTTTTAAAAATAAGTTGACAAAACTTTAATTTAGTTTTATCAGTTTTCCCCACTATAGAAACTAATTGTTTTTTTTTTTTCAATTTTATTATTCTGCTTAGGAGAACATTACTATAGGTTAATCCTAACTTCCTAACTTAATGCGAAAGTGAGTTTGTTCGTTTGTTTGTTTCTAACGATTTCACGTCTCAACTACTTAGTCGATCATCTTGAAATTTTGTAAACACGTTGACAGGGATCCGGAAATGGCGTAGGGTACTTTTTATTCCAAAAATAAAATACTGTTCCTGTGAGACCGCGGGTGAAGCCGCGGAGCGCAGCTAGTACATAGTAAATCAAATTTTCTTTCACATAAAAAATGCAAAGCTAAACAGCATAGGGTTTTATCCCCGATTTCACGTATCTTTAAGCAAAAAAAATCTCAGTACGTTAAAAAATTTGAAGAATTTACTAAAAACACATCAAGTATAAATAATTGTCAAATTACTAAGTCCAATATTTTGCTCAACCCCCATCATCGCACCAAAACAATCAGAACGACGAAACAAAACGGCCATAAACACACGACATAGCCGACAATGCGTTTTATTCCCATCGATAACGCCGGGAAGCGTTTAGCTCACCTGCCCTTTGTTTGGACATAAACGAAAAAATAGCAGCGGCCAGTCCAATCAATCCGGGAAATAAGAAAAAATGATTGGATTCACCTCACGCGTCGGGAAAAATTCCCGGAGAAAAATTCGGGGTGGAAATTTGTGGCGGTACTTATGTTTGCAACGATGTGTATTTCGAATGTGCGATTCTGTGTGATTGTAATTAGAGGGAAGTTTTGTTTTATAAGGAAACTGTGTCCTGGGTTTTAAGAGTTTTTGTAGGTGACTAAAGTTATCGTTAATAGAGAAGTCTAGACGAGTTTGTTCAAGCGTTTATTTTATTAGTTTTGTAAAATATTAAGTGAACAGTACCTTTGATATTAAAAAGGGTTTAGGGTGACATCCCATGGCATCACATTTTTAAATTTATTTTATATTTTACAATATGTATTGTGTATTGAAAAACTAAGTAAGTAAGAAAAAACTAAACCGGAAACACACACTGATTGACACAGTAAGACAATAGCGCAAACTTAAAAATTTAGCGATCATACCCTAGTCGGAGAAGACCAACCTCTCAAGCCAGAAGTAGCGGGCTTGGATTCAGCAGAAGGCACGCAGCAATTTGTTTATTGTGTGTGCAAATGTGCACATTTAATGTCATCTGCTATATAACTGGAGCCCGGTTTATGACAACCAACTCGTTCTAAACGGTTTGCCTCCACCTTTCTAATACGAACCACTAGGGAATGGAACATCTTGCCATCGTCTGTATTGCCGATTAACCTGGCTATCTTCAAGACTAGAGTGAAAAAGTACCTTCTAGGTCGCCGTTCTCCATCTTAGACCACAATGTCGCTTAACATCAGGCGAGTTAGTGGTCAAACGTCGACCTATTCTAGATAAAAAAAAACAGGCTCGCCCCCTGTCACATTTGAGACTGAAAATCGTCCAGCGAAGTGTAGGTAATGTACACCTCTGCCAACCCCTTCGGGGGAAAAGCGTGACTATATGTATGTTAAAACTTTAGATTTACCTTTTAACAATTTAAACTACCTACTTACCTTTAGAAATAAGTAAGCACCTCTGTTATAAGAAAATATAACTTCACGAGCAATCTGTTCATTCTGGTAAAATAATTTGAGCCAAAATAAGCGATATGATGAACCATTAAATTTATTACGGTACAAGATTTTTGCTCATGACTTATTCAAGACTAGCAGCTATTTTGCCCGCGGCTTCGCTCACGTTTTATAGCCTATGTCAATCAGGAATAATGTAGCTTTCTAATGGTGAAAGAATTTTTGAACTCGGACCAGTAGTTTTTGAGTTAATTCGTTACAAAAACTTACATACAAACCTTACTTCTTTATAATACTAGTAAAGACAAACAGCTCGGAACTTTCACATTTAAAAATAGAAACCGCCAAGAAAAAAAAATAAGAAACACACATACCTACCTGCACAAACACATTTACACACACATAATTCAATATCCAATCAAATCTCAAATCCCAGCCACCGCAATCTCAGTTTCAATTTACTTCAATTACTTTAACCGACCAAGACTGCAAGTTTCTTGGCGAACGCAGCCAAAATAAACTTCCTGGCTGTTCCTGCCTAATGAAAGCGCAAAACTTTCAGCTTTCCGTCTACGCTTCAACGGTTCCAATTCGGTAGCAAACTGATCGTAGGTGTTCTATTGCACTGCTATTTGAAATTTAGTTCTTTGGACATCTACTTCTTTTTTTAACCGACTTCAAAAAAAGAGGAGGTTCTCAATTCGACTGTGTGTGTTTTTTTATGTTTGTGACTTTTCACTGGGTGAATCGATTTTTTTTGTTTGTTAGATCGTGAAAGCGTAACAAATAAACAAACAAAAGAACCCACTTTAGCATAATCCTAATCCTAACTAATATTATAAATGTGAAAGTAAGTTTATTAGGTTGTTTGTAACGCTTTCACGCCCTAACTAATCAACTGATCATCATCAAATTTTGCTTACACATTGTCTGGGGTACAGAAAATGGCATAACTTATACCAAATACATAATAAATACTTTTTATCCCGAAAAAATAAACGATACCTGTGGGACCGCGGGGCGCAGCTAGTTTATAATATTATTGCTAGGAGAGTCGAAGAATTTCAAGAAAATTCAATTTTTTTTTAAATAGAAGGATCGAAATAGTGTTCAAACTCCATTTGTAAAGCAAGATAGTGTCTACTAGTTTCTACTGTTTTATGATCATCCTTCAAGCTTATTCTTTTTAATTAAAGTTTTGTCTCACGGAACGAAAATGACAAAAAGTGTCTTCAGCTTCTTTTTTATGGAAGCGACGCGACAGATTTTTAATTACCGTACCTCAAACACTTTCTCGGCGTAAAAAATTGCGAGCCCTTAACGAGTTTGCTAACGGATTTGGAGACGAGACCTTGTTATACTGGGTGTTTCACTGGTCTTAGGATTGTTTTATTAGAGTAACTGCTTTTTTAACCCCCGAGCAATAACGACGGTTAGCTATAAGTATGTATGTATCTAGTAATAGTTACATATCTTATATCTTTAAATTAGCAATTCTTGTAAATATATATATAATTGGAATCTCGGAATCGGCTCCAACGATTTTCATACAATTTAGTATATAGGGGGTTTCGAAGGCGATAAATCGATCTAGCTAGGAATCATTTTTAGAAAATGTCATTTTATTCGTGTTTTATCGATAATCAACTTAAACATAAACTTGGAAGAAAAATAACAAAAAGGAGGCGTTTGAGTAGTCTCAACTGAAACATATGACTCTTCCTGACATCTATTGGCGAATAATAATACTATTTTTTGTGAGCAACTAATTGCTTTAACGACACAACAGCAGATGGCGTTGTTAAGTAACACGAAGTCAATGAGTGTTTGCTTTGAGGTTAGACAAAATCAATTGTTTATTTTCCAAAAAACACAATTAAAAAAAAAAATACCGAGCAAAGCTCGGTCATCCAGGTACTAAGGCATTTATAAACAAATAAAAAAAAAAAGTTTGACGTGTCCGTGTGTGTGTGTGTATGTGGCATAGTAGGTCCCGGCCGGAAGAATCGATTTTGATTTTTGTTTTAGTTTTTGGTTGAAAGGTGAATTAGTCGGGATTTTTCTTAGCTATGTTTGGTGAAAATATGTGTTAATGAAAATCGATGAATTTCTTTAAAATAAATAATAGAATAGAAGAAGAAATAAAATAGAATAATATTATGTCTAGGTGTATGGTGTTGTGAATGTTTGACTGTCTCGGTGGCTCAGTTTGTAGTGAACCTGCTTTCTGAGCTTGAGGGTAGGGGTTCGATTTCCACCTCGGGCAAACATTTATGTGATGAACATTCGTGTTTATTCTATGTCCGGGTGCTAATTTCTATTTAAGAGACTATTTAAAGGTCTATTTAAGCGACGCTCTGAAATTTCCATACAAACGCGCTTGTCAAATTTCTTGGAAACCGCATTCGTCAGATTATGATTAAATTTGGCGTGTACTCGTTCAATTAAATGAACTATAAATCCGCCCCTATGTTCTCGGTTTTTTTTTAAAAAAAACATCCTCAATACAAAATAGAGCTATATGAAAATATTCGCATTTGTAAGGGGTCACTTTTGACTGATTAATTTAATAGATAGACAAATCAAATCAAAAATCCCTTTACTTAAGGAGGTTGTCTAGATCATTGGCTTTTAAATTAATCCATAATACATGGGAAAATCTTAGTTATTTAAGAATGATTAGACAAGTGCAAAAGTCATAAAAAAAATATTGAAATTGCGCTGTGTCACTCTGTGGATGACTTCAAGTGCTCGTCAGTATCTTTAGTTGCTGACTTCGCTCGTCGTCTTCTTCTAGATGAAATGGCAATTGAAAACCTTAAGCCAATGCGATGTTAGTCTAAAGTGGTCGCCGAACCCGAACCGTATGTATTAAAAAAATAGGTGCATATTCTCTGGCAGCCACAGTACAAGCTTTGCTCAGTTTGGGTTCAGTTCAGCCGTCTGTATGGACAAAATGTCCTGAATATTTATTTATCTCTATCTTTACGTCTGCTGTTTTACCGATCTGACTTTAAACACCACAGCACAGGGTCGTAGGAAGGGTGCGGGTCGCTATCGTTTATAACTCGCCGAGTTGCAGAACGGTATTTGTGAGTGATTGCGGCGGCGCGGCCCGAGACATCCATTCACCTGTCCGGCTGGCTCTACGGTACTGTGGATATGTATGGAGCTGATACAACATTTCTAACTGAAATGTTAGAGTTTGACCAAATAATGGCATGTTGAAAGCAGGCGAAAAAAGTGTTCCGACTTTTATCTTTGCGTCATAAGTTTTGTAAGCCAATAGTTTCTTTTGTCAATCTTCTTAACCTACTAGGTTTGTGATAATTGGCAGAAAAGTGTTCCGACTCGTATCTTTGCGTCATAAGTTTTGTAAGCCAATAGTATCTTTTGTCAATCTTCTTAATTTCTAAAATCTAATTGATGGTATTGTCGCCTAAAACAGATCAGAGAGGCAGCCTAACAGAGAGACGTCATAGGTCGTTAAGGCAAATAAAAATAATCTTTTTATAAATTAAAATCAACCAGTTTTTGCAAAATTTGGAGTGAAATCTAGAGATGAAAAAATAAAAAAGATTTTTCAAAGTTAATTTTTTACTATTGTCTTAGAACAAGTAACTTAGCACATCTTTTGTAAAACAGTAGCAAGTAAACACTACTTGAAGCCACTCATAAAAGTATTTTCTAGATTACACGTAAATTAACTGTGCTAAAAAGTCTTTGATACATAATAATTAAATTCAGGACCTTTTTTAAACACGGTCTCCTGACCTCACACTAAGCAAAGCTTGTACAATGGCTGCCAGAGACTGTTATACACACAAATATGTTTTTAAATACGTACCTAAATAGATTTTAACACCCAGATAGTAGTTGTGTATTCATGGTAATTGGTATTATCACCTCTGTGAGCATCCATAGAGCATCCGCCCAAACAAAAGCATTTATCGCGATAACTCCGGGCGAGAGGGCGATTGAAAAACGAACAGGAAGTGTCTGAAGGTTTTTAAAAAAGAGAAATGGTTGTGAATAGCTTTTAAAGGTGGCACGAGACAAATGGCGCCGGTGACGGGGCGAGCCTGAGCGATGGCTGCGCTGCGGCCGCTGACGTGTCACTCTTAAATACTTATTTGGAAACGATTATCGGTTTAGGCAAAGCATTATTGGATTTTTGGGAAAGGTTTCTGTGAGAGATTTAGAAAGAACCACATTGCAGTTTTGCCTTTCATTAAAGTTTAAGCGTAGTACATAGTTATACAGGGTTATTAGTATAGGGTGTACTACGAGTAAGTCGAACGGGGGTCATTGTACTCATCATTATGAACAACTTTTACAATGAAACCATCCTAAAATCTCCTAAAAGAAAATCAGCGTTTCCATCCAAAAAGTTTATTGATAGTCGAGAAAATGTATGAAACAGCTGTTATTTTTTTCTCGATTTCAGAGTTGACCCCATAGTAAAAGTCATAATGATAAGTACAATAACCCTCTTTCGGCTTAATACACCTTTTCCTGATAACCCTGTATAGCAGATAAAAAGACATCAAGTAGTATACCAAAAGACTATGCTAAAAGAGCATTTGTGTTTTGCAAAAGGCATGGCAAAAAAAAAATTATAGATAAGTTTTTTATTAAACTTTTCATCACAAAAAATTCAGCAACAGTTTTTCTTTTCAAAATTTAAACAGTTATTGATAGGTAAATTAACTCGCTCTTACACTTTGTGAATACCAACGGAAGACTGTGACATTGTGCAAGTGTGCGATATTAGTGTGATGTGAACCAACCTGCCTAGCTTGCCAAAACATTGGTCGTACATAAATCGCTCGTATCTCTCGGACCACCGCACCTGCACTGACATGCCTAGGTTCCAGCTTGGCTAGCAGACGAGGTGTCTAGGTATTATCACTTCTGCACCATAGCCCTTTAAGTTATAGTGTCTGCACTCAAAGTTAAGAGTCAGTTAGCTAATTTAATGTAATGTAATTTAATGAGGAGCTAGTTTGCATGTTATAGTTCAATCTCGTTACCGGTCAAAATGGCAAAAATCAGTCATAAGTGGTTGTGACCGGTCTTGCCTGTCATCGATCTTGAAGCGTTTTGGTTTCGTGATTCTTTTCGAGCTTTATTTTTTGTCGGTTTCTCTGGGAGGACAGAGCCTGCACTGACATGATCACTTCTGTACCATAGACTGTACTCAGATCAAAAGTTAGAAGTCAAGTAGTTTTGAATTTATTTGCGTGGTGGGTATCACCACCGATATCAAACACAACTGTTTTTTATTTCGATTGGTATCACATTGGTCTAAATTGGTGTTCAGATGTACGTGGTCGTTCACTTGTTTGGTATTCTTTACCGAATGTTGAAAGGACCTTTGTCTATAATTTATTATTGATGAGGAAGAAATTGAATTTATTAGCGCTGGAATTTGTAGTAAATAAAATCAATAAAAAAGGCGTAAGAAAACGATTGATATTTTCGTTTAATTTAATAACATGAAACTCAAACAATTAACCCAATGTATCAAATAGTAAAAAGTTTACAACAAAATCCATTAATTTAAATCGAACAAGACTTTACGCAGCTGCGTGCGACAAGTAGCAATTTTTCGCCTCAAGCATTCAAACTACATGCATAGCTAAATCCTAAAATCCAAATATCTCAAGCATGCAACTTCCATTTCCCGAGCAATAAATAAAGCTGGGTATCTACAGCCACCTGTGCTGAACTATCTGTTCATAGCCTGACCCCTTGATTTATGGAGCACATAGTTAGAAAGTTGCGAAGTTCAGTGAGCTTCACCTGTTGTTTGTAAGTTTGAGATAGCAAGTTGTGACTTAGCTTAAACGTTTATGTGGAAATGGATCGAGAATTAGTTGACAATTTGAAGTGGGGTTCAACAAGGGGCGCTGCGAAATTTTGGATGCTTTTGTAAAGTTGAAACAAATCATAACTAATATTATAGAAGAGAAGAGGTTGTTTGTTTATTACGCTTTCACGCCTCAACTTCTCAACCGATCATCATACAATTTTGCGTACATGTTTTCTGAAGTACAGAAAAGGTAAGGTAAGGTACATAGAGTACTTTTTAGTCACCCCCCTTAGACGAAGAGATTGAACATCAAAAATCTAAAAAATTGTAATGAACTTTTTCTCCGTCTAAGAAAATGGTAAGAAAACTAAAATAAGTAAATGATAACCGTTACCTATATCATTAACCAAATATTTATGTTCAGTTGCACACCCAGTCATGTTTAATAATTGAAAACGGTGAATTAAATAAATTCAGGACACTTGCACACACGCTCGTTTGACCTCAAACTAAGCAAAGCTTGTAATATGGCTGCCAGAGACTGATAAACATACTTCAATATTTTTAAATACATACATAAATAGATAATTAACACCCAGACATAGAACAAACACACAATTTCATCACATGAATGTTTGCCCTAGTTGGGAATCGAACCCACGCCCCAAACTCAAAAGGCAGGTTCACTACCAACTGAGTCACCGAGGCAGTCAATTGTGTAAGCAGTTGAGTAATAGAGAAATAAAGGCTCTTAATAAAAAATAGACTGTTTAATTAAAATAATAACTACTTACTTTTAACTGTTTTACACGTAGTCAAATAAAACTATCAAATTTAACGATATCATAATCTTTTGCTACAAAATTGCTATCTGGACAGATAAAAGCCGGCGTTGATACGTCTCATAGCAATATAGTTGACATTTTACAGAAAAACGAATCCAATTGAATCCCAAACAGGCTATCACGCTGACACCCAACCCATTAAGCCTGTAAAAACCCCATTCACCCAATCGCAGTACAAAAGGCACCACCATGGGTGCAAATGACAAATTCAGCGCGAATCGCCCGCCGAGGTGAAAACGGCTGGAAAATGAACGCGTTTAAAGGACGTTGGGGTAATATCGGATATGTCGCAATACATTTTTCTTTCATTCGAGAGATGATTCAAAGAGGTACTAAAGATGTTATTGAAAGGATTTTTAAATATGGCTTGGGAGTCGAAACGATGGAAAGAAATGTCGAAGTATGGTTCAGAATAGTCAGAGCCCATAGGCAAGTGTGGGAGGTGGATGTTTTTATCAGGCACTTCACTAACCTTAAACATCATCTTTCAACTTCTTTGCAAGCCGTTTGCGATCACAAACTGTTTTAAATAAACTGTCCTGTTCTTTCAACTTCAAAAGCTACAGCAAAAACTACTACATGTAGGGTTAAATAGAACAAATGCGTCTGTAGAGCAATTATTTATTCATTACTAGCTGCGCCCCGCGGTTTCACCCGCGGTCCCACAGAAACTGTTTATTTTTTCGGGATCAACCGTTCTCGAGTGATCTTAGTGAGACTAACGAACAGCAATTAATTTTTATACATATAGAACATTTTATTTAGAAAACGTTTGTATGGGAAATAGAAAAGGGCTGTTTTTAGGGTTTTCCCGGAAATTTTTTATCCGATTTTTTCTTGCATTTTAAACCTTCCCTAGACCTCCACGAACATTTCAAGACTAAGATAAGATAAATCCGTTCAGCCGTTCTCGAGTTTTAGTGAGACTAACGAACAGCAATTCATTTTAATATATATATTTATCTTTAGTTACAATAAGACGAGTTTGTCAGTAATTCTCGAAAGACGCAATTGCCCCATAGACGCATTTGCCTCAGTTGACTACACCTACTATATCCCCGAATTTTTCATAGGACACAACGACTGGAAGATTTTTGGATACTAAGGTAACCCCGTGCCCAGAGATACCCCAACGCACCTTACCGATTCACCCCGTACGGGATTTATTGCGCCTTTTATGGAGCACGTGATTGATTTCGCTGGAAGTATTTATAACGGTGATCGCTGACGACAAATTATTATGCATGGAAAGATAAATATGACGTGCTTTTTAACTTGGTCTCTTAGGACCGGTGGTGAGTTATGTTATATGACATTATCTGAAATAAAATGTCTAACATTTAACATATGTGCTGGTGTAATGATAATGATAAACGGGCAGTACTAGTAACGAAATTAAATAATTAATGCGATGGCAGCCTAGTTGGGAGAAGGCCCGCCTCTCAAGCCAGGGGGAGCGGGTTCAAAACTAGCCGACAGCACGCACCAATTTGTTCATTGTGTGAACATTTGTGCGTATTATGTGTTATCTGCTTCATGACTGGAGCCCGGTGTATGGAGACAGGCTCACCCCCAGTCAAATTTGAATTGAGTCCGACTGCATATAGTCTGGCGAAGTGTAGATGTTTTATTACACCTCTGCCAGCCCCCTCGGGGGAAAGGCGTGAAGATATGTTATGTTATGCTATGCTATGCTATGCTATGCTATGCCAAATCTTAACGAGCTAAAAATGTAACTGTCTTTGTTACTGCTGCGCTTTAGGACATAAATACTTTTAGCTAGTACTAAGTAAGGACTTAAGCAATTCTTATATTAGGTGCTAGAGTAGATTAAACTAATTATGTAGTAGTACTAAAATATTAAGTGATTTATGTATGATAAATTATGTAGTAGTATTAAAAGATTAAGTATTAGATTAAGCTAGTTAAGCAAGGCCTTAACTAGTTTAATCTGCACCTACCTAGCTACTACCAAATTTTTTACACAAACCTTAAGTCATGCCTTAGGAGAATCTTAACTTTATGAGCCCGATAAGCGAACATTTCGCTAGAAGTAGCTTAAAATTAGTTAAGCAGGGACTCAGCAATTCTTATATTCAGTGCAAAAGGCATTAGCATTCTTATAAGGGCCTAATTTCTATGTAATAAATTATGTAAGTATAATTTCACATAATAGTGAAGTACAAGCCCTAGCACAAGCTATAGTACAAGCTTTGCTTAGTTTGGGGTCAGACGACCGTGTGTGTAAGTGTCCCGAACATTATTATGTTAAATTATAATTTTGTCTAAAATACACTTTAATTTGATTTTAACGCTTTAGAAATGCTCCAGCGACGTGAGAAACTCTAATACAGCTATAAAAGTTAACTACTTGCTACTTAGCCTCCACCACCCCTAAGAAGAAAACTACGGAACCACCCAGCTATTTTTTAAACTGTGCAGCTACCATGGAACACCACGCGTCATGGTGAAATATCCTCAATACACTTCCGTCAGAATGTGTCAATGCTGTAACTGCCGGTAATTTTTCATACTAGCCCTTGGAACGGAGAACTGTTAAAATAAATAATAGATGTGGTATTTTGGCGGAATTTTCTTTCTATTGTAACATAATGATCAACTCTTTAATCCAGCTAACCTTCAACCCTCGATTAATAGTGACAAAACAAAGGTATACTTAAATAGCTCTATTCCAGCAAAAACTAACTCTTTTGAGCTAAAACAACACTACTGGGAAGCTTAATAAGAATATTTAAAATGTCATATTTGTTTACTAGGACCTAAATTTTTTTTTAATTCTAAAAGTCCATATCCAATAGATCCGACATCCATCCCACGTGACGCTCCGTCACGCCATGCCATGACACGCGACGTGACAGGTGACGTGTTTACACGCTATTTATAACCATTGGTGGTTTAAACAGCCTTCCAACTCCCTTCCCATGAAACATCGCGATAATGTTCTCTGTGAAAAATGAGCAGTTTTACGCTTTGAGCGATGGGTGGCACTTGTTACTGGGGTATTTTGGTTATCGACTTTTAAAGCTAAAATAATACTTTATTAAAAATTAGTTTAGGAAAAAAGTTACTCTCAATCATCAAAAGTTAAGCAACGTTCGATCTAATTCGTTTTTAAATAGATGGAAAACATTGTTTTTAGCGACGTGACCATCGTTGTTGTGCAGGTTTTTGAACAGGATGTGAATAGCAAAAAGATTATCTATCAAAAATGAAATTGGAAATTGAGGAAAATTTTCTCAATTTGTAATTTTCAGAAATCTTTTCATATTTCGTTCCGTAGATCATTTTAAAAGATGACTTGCATAATGAACAATGGTCAATTTAATAACTGTACAAATAAAATTAATTGACTATTGTAACTACAATAGTAAATTAAAAACGAACTAACTAACTAAAAACTTTTAGTATTTGATAATTGGAGTATTGTAGTAACTGCTTATAAAAAATATTTCAGCTACCTATACTCAAAATCTTCAAATTTACCTGTAATCTGTGGAATGAGCTCTCATCCTGCAGTATTTCCGAGTAACTTCAACACGAGTTATTTAAAAGGGCTGTCAATAGAGTCCTTAAGGGCCAGCAACGTATCTGTGATGCCCCTGGTATTACAAGGCGGCCCGTTAGGTTGTTTGCCACCTATGGCATAAAAAAAGAAAGATAAACATCATAATGCTTTAAAAACAAGCTTTTTTTTACGTAGAATAGGTCGGCGTTTAACCACCAACTCGCCTGATGTTAAGCGACGTTGTGGTCTAAGATGGAGCACGACGACCTATAGGGTGCTTATTTACTCTAGCCTTGAAGTTTTGTCGAGTAAACAAGTACAAAGACGGCAGTTGAGTGAGGCGCTACAAGTGCGCTACTGCTCAGATCCGTCTTCGGAACGGTTACACCGGACTACATCCCGAAACACGACTAGGTCATTTCACGGCATGGCTTGGTACGGTGGGTGGTAACTAGCCACGGTCGAAGCCTCCCACCAGAGTTTGCTACCCGGTTAGCACTACCCGGGGACCACGTGTAGAGAATCAGAATAGAGTACACTCCTACGGACGTGGGTAGCTCAGCTCCCAAAAAGCTATCTTATAATATCAGTAGATTATAACAAAATCTACTTGTAATATTACAAGCAGGTGACAAAGCTCACCAAGGCTCATCTCAATCCGTTACCATTACGGGGCGCATTCATCCGCCGCGCGCCACAACGCCATAAGTGAGAGATAAGCGTTTTATCTGTAATTGCCTAAATTAAGGGGAGCGCGACGTGCACTGTGTTCGGTGGAATAGTAGAGGAAACAGTAGACAATGTACAACTTCAGTCGACATTTTGAAACTCAACAAATAAATAAATTCGGGACACTTTCACACACGGTCGCCTGACCTACTAAGCAAAGCTTGTACTATGGCTTGTTCGGCCGTGGCTAGTTACCACCCGCCGGACCAAGCCATGCCGTGAAATGACTTAGTCGTGTTTCGGGATGTAGTCCGGTGTAACCGTTCCGAAGACGGGTCTGAGCAGTAGCGCACTTGTAGCGCCTCACTCAACTGCCGTCTTTATACTTCTTCAATCTACAAAAATTCAAGGCTAGAGTGAATAAGTACCTTATAGGTCGTCGCGCTCCATCTTAGACCACAACGTCGCTTAACATCAGGCGAGTTGATGGTCAAACTCCGACCTATTGTAAATAAAAAAAAAAATTAATATGATTTTTTAATAATCAATAGGAAAACGAATACGGTTCTTATTCTGGGTGTCAATCATCTATGTTGTATGTATTTAAAAATGTATATGTATGTATATCAGTCTCTAACCGCAATAGTACAAGCTTTATTTAGGATCAGACAACCGTGTGTGCAAGTGTCCCAAATATTATTATTGTTATTCCTAATCGTTTTCCTATTACCACAAATGAGATGGAAGTTATATTTAATTTAATTTTAAAAGTAATGATAAAAAAGGGATCAACTTGCTTTACTGCGTCTCACAGTGCTGCGACGGAATTTAATTTAAATGTTGGCGCGTTAAAAATTGGCGGCAACGTTGTTACCTGTCGTGTCGCGTCACGTTTGACGGCGTCACGTCGCGCCACGTGACGTGTCGCGCTGGGAAGTGTTGTTGTTTTGCAAGAAAAATGTTGCATTCAAATTGTGGAATAGTTTTGCGTTTGTCACGAATGTATGGGCTAGGAATATTAAATGTTAGAAGGGTAAAAAATAACAATGCTCGAGTGAATCGTAGTTTTTTAAATTCTTAAATCAAGATAAATTGTGTTTTGGTTACAAAGTTTTTTTGATTTAGTAGGATTATAAATTACTTGTTACATAATTACTAAAACAAATGTGTTAATAAAGTTATCAAAGTGTTATATTTTTCGACATTGTAATGTGTATAGACAGTCAAAAGATCTTTGACGAGAAAGACGACACGATTAACGAAACTTTACACAAAAAGCATTTCTTTCCCCTCCCCGTATTTCCCAGACAAAAGGTAAAGAAACGAGATTAAATATTCCGGGAGACTCTCAAGTCGATTAAAAATTAAACATGTTTCAACCCCCTTCCTTTTTATCCGTTTACGTCGTAATTTTTATTTTCCACAATTCATCATGTCGTCGCCTGTTCTTGGGGTGTCGCCGTCAGCGGCCGTGACAGGTGACGCCGTCGCTTCGTTTTTTTGCAAATTAATAAATTGTATTTTAGCAGTTAGGCCGTTTTGCGCGCAGCCCCCCGAGCTCAAGCGTGAGTAATGTTGTACGTCCGCTTGAGTAAATGTTTAAGGAGCTCGCCTGCTTAATGGGAAAGTGATTGTAACTCGAAATAGGCGTTATGAAGCGTTACTTAAACAAATTTAACTTTTTTTACTCATGTTGAAGAGCGATTTACTAGTTTTTAATTTTGGAGCTTGTTTAAAAGCAAATTAGTTTCAACTATTTTTTTTTTTATTTAGTAAGCTTGCGTTTGGCCGCCAACATGCCTGATGATAAGCAGTGATGCGGCCTACGATGGAGCACGCTTGCCTAGAAGAAACCGATTCACTCGAGACTTGAAGACACCCAGATTATAAGTGTCAGGGAACACACACTCTGGCAGAGTATTCGACACTCTAGCGGTCCGTTGTGAGAAATGAGGAACCAAAGCGTTTGGCACCTCACCTAATAATCTGGTAGATCTCAGTCAGGCAATGTTTTAACCGACTGCACAAAAAGGGCTATGTTATGCTCTACCTCAACAAGATAACAACTAGAAACGGGATTAATAGCGTTTTCTTTTACTGGGTGAGTTTACAAACATTCATAATTTTAAGCAAAATATAATTGAAAGTAGCTTATTTTTATCTGAGATTTCGGACTAATCTCAAAACTCCCCCAATACCGATTCACTACAACAGTACAGACCACTTGGCACCAAATTAGCCTCCCTATAACAAACCGAGCGCCCAATATTCTACCCTCCTCGAGTATTACTGCATAATACAGGTGTTAGCAAGTGTGTCACGTCGCGGAGGTAATTAGATGAACCTATTGTCAGGACTGTACTAATACTAACCTTGTTATGGGCTTGCAGTGCCGACTGGTTCATATTGGATGCCGAATAAAATATTGATGAGTAAGTATCTTTTTCTTGTAAAAACAAGAAGAATAAACAAGAAAACGGAATAAAAAACTGTTTACATTCTATAAAAATGGTATTTGTATCAGAAGGCGAAGAATGAGGAAAATAGCGTGCTATGAAAGGCATTAAATAAATTGATTTTAGTTTCTTTCCCGAGATTTAGTAAAATTGACAGCGCAATGACAATGAATGTACGGCTTATTTAATTTTATGAAACCAGTAGCGTAAAGTACTTTGAGAATGCCGTGGAGCAGATTGAAACCAACATTATCATTAACTAGCTGCGCCCCGCGGTTGCACCCGCGGTCCCCCAGGAACCGTTTATTTTTCAGGATAAAAAGTACTCTATGTCCTTTTCTGTACCCCAGACAACGTGTATGTAAAATTTCATGATGATCGGTTAATTAGTTAGGGCGTGAAAGCGTTACAAACAAACAAACGAACAAACTCACTTTGTCGCAATTATAGTTTTAGTTTTTTAATGGTTTTCTCGTGGAGTACTTTGAAACCGTTTCTTCGAATACTTTTTTTACACCAGGCCTCAAATAAAAACCAATGACCAACATTTGCAGACTTGGACAATGGACACGCACAGTCGATCGAGACTGCTCCTTTGAAAGTTTCCTACAATTATTATGACCCAGAGCTCTGTATAGTGTAACTTAACGCTGCTTTTCCTCTTAACTTGTAAAACCTCCCAATTTCACATACACGTTACATAACATATCGTCACGCCTTTGCCCCGAAGGGGCTTGCAGAGGTGTAATACAACACCCGCACTTCGCCGGACTATATTCAGTACCAAATGTGACAGGTTGCGAGTCTGTCGGCATAAGCCGTTTTCCAGTCATGTAGCAGATGACATAAATACTTACAAAAGTTCACAAAATGAACAAATTGGTGCGTGCCGTCGGCTGGGTTCGAACCCAATGCCTCTGGCTTGAGAGGTGGACCTTCTCCAACTAGACTATCACCGATTCGCTTCGCCCATTTTCACACGTACATAAACAAAATGTGTACTATCTCTTTTGCCTCGAATATCCAGCATACAAAATTCCTATTCAGCTTCTGCATAAACAGGTGTTAGCAATTGGCTCACGTTCCTTCCGTAATTAGATGAGGCTCATTACCGTTCACCGTCGCTGGAAGAACTCCTGGTGCTAACATGGTTACAGGCGAGCCTCGATAGGTACTTGCGAACTTGGAGATAGCGAAGTGCGGGTCTTGTTTTTGTCTAAGACTGGTTTAAAGGATTGCTGTTTTTGTTTAAATAGTGTCTGAATTGCTGAATGAAAAAAAAAAATTGAGTTTTGATTTTAAGGTTGTATTAAATCAGTGTAGTGTGTACAAGAAAGGGAAATGAAGTAAATTATGAGATTAAACTTAGTGTAATCTTTGTGTATGTATGATTGTATAAAAACAACCACGATTTTAGCACCCGTGTAAAACTACTATAAGTATACAGGTACTTCATCCATACAAGAAGTAGGAATGAATTTTAGCTCTTGGAATTGTTTTGTGTTTTCAATATTTTCGGGGGGCTTTTCAATATGGGAAACGCAAAACCGAACTTAGCCGTGCATGCACTGAAAATTTGGCTACGTAAATCCAACATAGTGTAGAATTGTTTTTTTGTTATCTTCGACTACAAAAGTGATACAACATAGCTTTAATAATAAATCAATTGAGTTGAAATCAACCACACACCATTAACGTACAAAAGTAAACCACAGCCGCGACTTTTCTGAAGTGAAAAGAAGAGAATACCTCAAGAATCTTCATCTATCCCCATATCAGGGAGGTCTACTAACCGCGCATTCTAAGTGAGCAAATAAGTGCCATCTATTTACCCCAAGTCATGTCCACTTTTGACCCCAGCAAACAGCGCGATAAATCAGCGCACCTGACCGGGTCCACTTGTCCTCTCGCATAAATCTCGCCTGATAGGCCCCGGGCTCATAAATATTGAACTATTGACTCGGGCCCCGGGGGTCACTCGTTGGGGGTCAGTCGGTGATAGTGCGGCTTAAAGGATTTGCTCAGGTCGGTGGTGGATGATTAGGTGGAGCTAGGAACTATTGGCTTGATCGCGATTTCTTGTCATTTGAATGGGATTACTTGCTGGTTCATTACGTAAAAATAGGTGTCAAGATAGTAAAGGAAAAGTTTGCTGTTTGCGCGCTTTTGGAATCGAAGAGAAAAACTCTAATAGACTATCCCCTTCCTTACTAATAATAATAAAAGTTGCAAAACCTTGGAACAGTTACATGGTTTTGCCTTTTTCGATCGAGAAATAAATTGATAAAAAGAAACAGATATACCTCAATAGACAAATTGCTATAGAAACTTAGTTATTCCAAGGCCACATAATTATAAAGAGAAATATTATATTAGTAAGAGGATAAATTAGTAAGTGGGTATATAGGTATTTAAAAAAAATATAAAGTCTATGGTAAGAACAGTGCGTAGATCCTTCCTATCCTATCCTACTAATATTATAAACGCGAAAGTTTGTAAGAATGGATGTATGGATGTTTGTTACTCTTTCACGCCAGAACGGCTGAACAGATCTGGATGAAATTTGGCACAGAGATAGATTATAGTCTAGAATAGCACATAGGATACTTTTTAACCGCGGGTGAAACCGCGGGGCGCAGCTAGTATAAAATAAGTCAACAAACTATTCGATATAATTTCCCTATTACGCGGACCAAGCAAGTATAATTGTAAGTATAAATAGTAAGGATCATCATAATTACTATTATTGTGCTGTACATCGCACATGGAGAGCATATCACGCGCCCATTGCCTAGTTTTATTTTTTTAATTATTCATTTAAAAAAAATATTGAATTTCATTCAATTTTACTCCATTTATTTAATTTATTCAATTTACGTTATTTTATACGATTTTATTTAATTCGATTCTTATTTTATACTTTATTTATGACTACTGTATTTTAATTTTAATCAATAGATAATGCATTATCATTAGATAATTATTAATATTGAAATAATCTGATTTATGCAAATCTGGAAATAAAACAATTTCATTTTATTTCATAATAATTACGTATTACGTAAAATTATGTAGGTACATATTGTGACCGTTACCTTGCGGCCTAACTAGTTGCTTAGCTGATTTTACCACGAGGCATTAAATTTCTTCATGGTTATAGCAAATATTTTAAAGTAAGTAAACTAATATTCATTACATTATTCAATCACATAAATATACACACACACAAACAAAAAGGCACACACGTCTAGCATTTTCTAGGCATAACCAAACTTCCTACTGATATTATAAACGCGAAAGTTTGTAAGAATAGATGTATGGATGGATGGATGTTTGTTACTCTTTCACGCCAGAACGGCTTAACAGATCTGGATGAAATTTGGCACAGAGATAGTTTAGTCTAGATTAGCACATATACTGACTCTTTTATCACAAATACTTTTTAATCGCGGGTGAAACAGCGGGGCGCAGCTAGTAGATTTATATACGTGAGAAGCCAATGGCTACCGGAACACAGTGTAAACTAGTTGAGAATCAGTAGATTCATGTTTTTGCTCATTATTTGTGCAAGATAAACATATTTCATGATTTTATTACGGAAAATGACGTGGTTTTCGGTAGTTAGTTGGAATAATCGACTAAATCGAACGTGAGTAATTCCCGTTTCAAAAATCATAATATTTCATGATTTCAATAATTTAATCTTTCCCGAATTTACATAACAATTTTATTATGTAATTGCACGCGTTCTTTATAAGTAGTAAGACACTTCGGCTAGTGTTACATTTACTCGATAAACCACTAAACAACATTTCACAATGATTTCAAACAGCTTACATCACCTCATTTGAATCTAAACGAGTCTACTCGTACTAAGTACAGGTACGCACACATTAGCATTCAAGGGACGAAGCCGAGCATTCCTGCTCTAACGTCTGGACTGTTAAATAGTCTACTTGAAAATTGCCATTTTTGTACACACCCAGTTTTTGTAGACGTTGGAACGTCCGGAGCTTTACGACTGAGTCATATCTGCTGACTAATTATGAGCAAAGTTATAAGAGGCCGTTTTTCCATACAAACATAGTCCCCTGTTTTCTCACTCGATAATACCGGTAGAGTCATGTTTTTTTTTTTAGTATCTATGGTTACTATTAGCATGTTCCTATGTTTTCCTTTTTTTCATAAATGAATTATTAAAAAAGATACAAACGTTATCGTTTATCGTTTATCCTTTTCGCGCCATCCTAACTTCACTATACACAATTTCGCTTGCAATCAATTTCAATCACAGTCAGAATCACGAACGCAAACTTTACTTATCATAAGGATTCTATAATATAACCTACAGTAGAAATATTGCATGGTTTGGCAAAGAGTTATGGATAACTATTTAGTAAGAGTTAAATATATCGTCACGCCTTTCCCCCGAAGGGACTGGCAGAGGTGTAATACAACATCCACGCTTCGCCGGACGATCTTCAGTCCTTAATGTGACAGGTAGCGAGCCTGTCACCATACACCGGGCTCCGGTCGTGTAGCAGATAATAAACAATAAGCACATAATTATGTTCACACAATGAACAAATTGGTGCGTGCTGGGATCGAACTCGGTCCCTATGGTTTGAGAGGCGGGCCTTCTCCAACTAGGCTATCATCGCTTTAGTTAAAGTTGTAGGTAAATGATACAGGTCTGAATTATAGGTAGTTAGATTAGACTGGTTAGGTAGATAGGTCTGTCGTGTACTACGGGAGAACTTGGAATTAGAAGTCTGTGATCTAAGTTTTCAAGATGGTTCCCATTGTACTCGTACTACCTATCCGAACGGTTACTTCTAGCTCATTAATTACGAATTTCCAGTAAGTATCCCCGTAAATAGTGAGTAAAACAATTACCGCTCGTCCCTGGGGCGGATGGAAGGGTAAACCGCGCCATTACTGGCAGGTGCTAATCGAAAAACTTCCGTACGTGGTTATTGACTCCCGCAACTTTGCCAATAGACGTGCTCTATTTACAAGGGATAGTTTAGTGTGGGAGCATCTTTAGTGGTGGAACGAGCGGTTTTGCACGCAGTTTTGGTACAGTGTACACTGTACAGTGTGCGAACATTTTCTCGGAGTGAAACGCTATCGTATTTCATAAGTCACATATCATGTCGTCACGCCTTTCCCCGAGGGGGCTGGCAGAGGTGTAATACAACACCCACACTTCGTCGGACGATATTCAGTCCCAAATGTGACAGGGGGCGAGCCTGTCGCCATACACCGGGCTCCAGTCTTGTGGCAGATGACATACAATACGCACATATGTTCACACAATGTACAAATTGATGCGTGCCGTCGGCTGGGTTCGAACCCGCTCCCTCTGGTTTGAGAGGCGGTGCTTCTCCAACTAGTACTAACTAATAATCTACTAGTACTAACTAATAAAATACTAGTAGTAACTAATAATCTGTAATATTTTAATTCAAATAAATAAAAAAAAATATTACTAAATTTATTAGAAGTTAAACGTATTTTTAAAATTGTGTTTAACGATACAGTATTTCTAGGAAACACATCCAACGATAAAACATTTCAAAAAAGTTTCAAACTTTCAACTTTTTCAATTCAAGATTTAGAGAAAAAGTGAACCGCAAAAGTCTCTCCCCTAGCGGTCTCAGCGCAATCTTTAATTTGTAACTTCCCGGCCGTCGTAGGTTTTAATTTAGCGTTCTAGGCTAGGCGACCTAAATCATACCTGGGACGTAACGACGCCGGGAGCCAGTCGACCGTGAAACTGATAGTCATAAATTGGATTTCCCATAACTAACAGAATCTACGGGGTTCAATGGAGCTTGGCCTGGCTCGTAAAACCTGCAGGTGACTGGCTTCCAAGCTGATATTGTCGATGGTCGTTCATTTTCCTGTGGTCCTAGTACGTAGTTCTATCCTGATAGTGTCACGGTTAGTTAGTTTTGCTCATTGCTCTATTAATAACTCAAAGTCAAAGTCAAAATGTTTTGATTCAATTTGGGTATCAAAAATACACTTATGAACGTCAAAGTTTTTTAAATAGACCCGACCGCCTTGTTCGTATAAAGAGCAGAAGAACAGGCAAGAAACTGAGAGGCTTAGGCTGAAATGGTTCCGCAGGTAATAAAAAAATAATAAAAACAAATATATCATCACAACTTTCACTCAAAGGGGCTGGCAGAGGTGTTATGCAGCACAAGGACCCCCGGACGATATTCAGTCCCAAATGTGACAGGGCGCGAGCCTGTCGCCATACACCGGGCTCCAGTCATGTAGCAGATGACGTGAAATACGCACACATATTCACAACAAATGAACAAATTGATGCGTGCCGTAGGCTGGGATTTAACCCGCTCCCTCTGGCTTGAAAGGCGGGCCTCCAACTACGCTATCAACGCAGGTAACTAATACAACATTCATCATTCAAAATTCTAGAAGGGTTCTTCAAAACCAACGACTGCTTCGGTGGCTCAGTTGGTAGTGAACCTGTCTTCTGGGCTTGGGGGCGTGGGTTCGATTCCCACCAAGGCAAAACATTTATATGATGAACATTTGTGTTTGTTCTATGTCTGGGTGTAAATATCTATTTAAGTATGTATTTAAAAATATCTAAGTATGTATATCAGTCTCTGGCAGCCATAGTACAAGCTTTGCTTAGTTTGGGGTCAGGCGACCGTGTATGGAAGTGTCCCGAATTTATTTATTTATTTATACTGAACTATTCATCTAACTGGTTTCGTAGGTAATTAATGAAATTTTTCAGTATAGTTACTATATAAAACATTCTTCATTAAAAATTCTACAAAGGTTCTTCAAAACGGCTGTCAATAAGAGTCCTTAAGGGCCAGCAACGTATCTGTGATGCTCCTGGTATTACAGGTATCAATAGGCGACGGTGGTCGCTTACCATCAGACGGCCCTAGCTTATAATATTGTTTGCCGCCAATGGCATAAAAAAAATTATACCATCGAAATACTAAATTACTTACTAATTAATTTTAACTAATATTCGGGATCGAATCATTTTTGCACACACGGTCGCCTGAACCCAAACTAAACAATTCTTGTACGTTCGCTGGCAGAGTTTTATGTAGGGTTTACTGGGGCAAATGTGTCTGTGGGGCAATTTCGTCTTTCGAAAATTGCTTACAAGCCTTTCACAAATTAGGCAACTAACGCCATCTTGTACAGATTATTGCAAATAAACATATATCGTCATCCCTTTCCCCCAAAGTGGCTGGCAGAGGTGTAATACAACACCCACACTTCGCCGAACGATATTCATGCAAATAAAGATAGAAAAAATAAATAATGTAAGTGGCGCCTAATATGTGAAGAGTTTGTCAGTAATTCTCGAAAGACGCACTTGCCTCACAGACGCTTTTGCCCCAGTTGACTCTACTATGCGGTAGGATCACAGGTAACATAGCAACACCAATCATCATCATGGTAATCTCACCAATCATCAGTACCTGGATGACCAAGCTTTGCTCAGTATTTTTTTTTTTTAATTGTGTTTTTTGGAAATTATATTTAAGTGCGAATTACTAATAAAATGATGAAATATGAATAATATTTTTCGATCTTACCGATAGAATAGTAATAAAATATGAACTGGTTATTTAAAGAAAAAAATCATGACTGCAATTAGTTTAATCTTATATTAGAAACAAATTTTTAAGTGAACACGTGCATTAAGAAGACACAAATAACATAAATAAACAATTGATTTTAGTCTAACCTCAAAGCAAACACTCATTGACTTCGTGTTACTTAACAACGCCATCTGCTGTTGTGTCGTTAAAGCAATGAGTTGCTCACAAAAAATTGTATTATTATTCGCCAATAGATGTCAGGAAGAGTTTTATTTTTCAGTTGAGACTACTCAAACGCCTCTTTTTTGTTATTTTTCTTCCAAGTTTATGTTCAAGTTGATTATCGATAAAACACGAATAAAATGACATTTTCTAAAAATGATTCCTAGCTAGATCGATTTATTGCCCCCGAAACCCCCTATATACTAAATTGTATGAAAATCGTTGGAGCCGATTCCGAGATTCCAATTATTTATATATTTACAAGAATTGCTCATTTAAAGATATAAGATTACACCAATTCGAAAGTGAGTGTGTATTTTTGTTACATTTTCTCGTTGAAATGACTCAACGGATTTTTAAAGGACTAAAGGAAACAAGTTTTACAAAACTGACAACCCTATAACTTACACACCACTGCTTTAGGGCCATCGCTTTATTTTGAAATCCCACGTGAGACTCTAAATGTAAAACAAACAAACTTTTCTACATCTCCAATTGTGATTTTGAATCTTAACTGTCAGCAATAAGGTTTAAGTTGTGTGCAGAACGTTGATATTAGGATTTTCTCAATAGTACAACGTTATCTGCGCCTGTTTTGAATAAATTTCGACCTTGTTCCAACGAGATAGAGGTAGTGTTAGTAGAAAGGGATTAACCTTTGACCAGAATGTCCTCATTTGCATCGGACAGGAGAGAAAATTGTCGGTTTTTCACCTTCATTCGGTGACGGAAAGCTAACTACGGAAGTACGAAACCCTAAAAACGAGTACTGGCTCGGACCCGAGGGAACTTGCAGCTCAATTTGTTTTTAGAGTTGAATAAATTATTTTAATTGCATTTGTTTTATGGTCTAGAATAGTCCATGGTATTAGAATATACTCGAATAGTCTAGATCGAGAATACATGTCATTCTATTTTTCAAACGGATCATTGCCTGATGAGTGAAACCATAATTCGTTTTCAAATTCTAATCTGGCGATAATGATTTGGTTTCATAAGTGATTTTCTTTTCAATTATTTTGTGCTTCAAATTACTTACTTTAAATAACAAATAAAAAAAAAATAACAGGTTTATTTAACAAATTGCCTAATTTTAAAATTAAAGACTGAAGTCTTTAATTTTAAAATTAGGCACTTAGTCATACTTACTGAAGTAAGTACGACTTCTTCATAAAAAAAATCCTTTTTGACAACGAAATGCTACCCTTGATAATCTTGAGAATTTTTTTGCAGATAATTTTGGTGACAGAATAAATCGTTCCGTACAAATTGTTGCCAAACCCTAACAGTGTCATATTATGTTTACTTACATGTTACATATTTATAAGACCTACATGACTACATAATTAATATGAGCAATAGATATTTGAGAACTGAGTATTGAGTATTAAATTGAACTGTGACTATCATTATAATAATACTAGAAATAAGGATATAGGATAGCTCTACCGAGATTTAGACTGACTAAGTCAAATAAGGCATTTTCAGGCAACTGCGTTCGTTTTTACAATAAAATCCCGAAAAATATAACAGGGCTCACTGAAGGAAAATTCGAATCACATGTAAAAACTACATTAACGAAAAGAGGGTATTATAAGGTTGAGACTTATTTAGAAGACAAAGATGTCTGGAGCCTTCCACTTCCGCAAAGTAGCCACTAGCATGTATAGATATTACAATGACATAGGGATAAGCCAAAATTTGTGAGGCAATAATTTATGTACTCTTTAAAAAAATTATGCCCGTCAGTTTCTTGCCTGTTCTTCTGAGTAGAGGCTCTTTATCCGAACAAGGCGGTCGAGTCTATTTAAAAAAATATTGACGTTCAAATATAAGTGTATCTTTGATACCCAAATTGAATAAAAACATTTTGACTTTTGACTTTGACTTTATTCCTTTCTCCTAGGCTAAGTTCGATCAAACTATGTATATCCTTTCTCTTTCAAAAAAGACACGTCATAGAATTCGTTCGAGTAAACTATCTTCCCTTTAAACAAACTCTGTAATTGTGGAGCCAAACCTCATCAAGTTGAAAGCGGTGGAAAGACCGTCTTTCCCAAACCTACAACTTTAATGAAATTTTAATTTGAATTTAAAATCATCTTAGATTAGGTATTAATTTTTATTTTTGATAGGTTACCTACATTACTTACATAAAACATACTAACCTATTATCTAAACTCTTAGTAATCCATTCGTTGTCTATTTTCAATTCTTTTGGGCCAGTAATTGCTCCTTAGCGAATCAGGAATTAGTTTATATTTCGGCTAACCTTAGAAAAAAAATTCTTCTTTTAATGCCTCTCCATTCGATCCTCCATTTCAATCCTCTCCATAACGAGGGTTGTTACTGTCTTTAGGAGTGAATATTAGTTATACCGCAGAACAATATTATGTCCTAATTAGGCGACCTTTCGCTGTTTAATCGGACGGGTACAAGTATAAATGAAAAATTATAAAAACCCTTGACACCGATTTTCATTAAATATAGCTAAGAACTCCCGACTAGTTCACCTTTTTGGGGGCTGAGCTACCCACGTCCATAGAAGTGTACTCTATTCTGATTCCCTACACGTGGTCCCCGGGTAGTGCTAACCGGGTAGCAAACTCTGGTGGGAGGCTTCGGCCGTGGCTAGTTACCACCCACCGGACCAAGCTATGCCGTGAAAAGACCTAGTCGTGTTTCGGGATGTAGTCCGGTGTACCCGTTCCGAAGACGGCACTGAGCAGTAGCGCACTTGTAGCGCCTCACTCAACTGCCGTCTTTGTACTTCTTCACTCTACAAAACTTCAAGGCTAGAGGGAATAAGTATCTTATAGGTCGTCGTGCTCCATCTTAGACCAAGCGAGTTGGTGGTCAAACATAGACCTATTTTACATTTAAAAAAAAACAAAAATAAAATTGCTCATCCGTTCGGGATCTACGATACCACAGACAGACACAAACACGCAGACACGTCAAACTTACGTAAAACACCCCGTCGTTCATGCGTCGGGAAGTAAAAATACAGGTCTTGTAAGACAATACTTGTAAAATTTGTCAATCGCACCCAGGAAAGGGTTAGCGATAAGCGTGAAATATGATGTTTTCTCAAGGTGGTGCGGTCTAGACACATTTTCATCCGTGAGATAGCACGGAGTCATCTGAGAGATGTGCCAGCCGACAGAGCGATGCGAGCCATTTCAGAGATGTGCCCATTTGACATGAGCCAGCCAACTGAGGTATGCAAGCCATTCTGGAGAACGACTCGCAGGTTTGAAGTGATTGAAACGTTTATTGGCGAGCAAAATTGCAATAATATTTATTATTGTTACAATTTAATTATGTTACAAAAATAAATGTGAACTCAAGCCAGAGGGAGCGAGTTCTATTTCAGCCGAAGGCACACACTAAATTTGTTCGTTGTGTGAGCATAAATGCATCTGCTACCTAGAGCCAGGCGACAGGCTCGCCCCCTGTCACATTTGGGACTGAGTATCGCCCGAAAAAGAGTAAATAGTTGTTGTAATACGTAGTGTATATTACCCTATCGAGCCAGTCCGGGGGGAAGGTGTGATGAAATTATGTGATGTATTAATTATGTGATTTCATTTACGTATTTTTATCCGATTCGAAATCGGATCAACATGCTTTTGGCCGTGATCTTGCCTGCTGTTAATTAGATATCTACTAGCTGTTACCCGTGACTTCGTTCGTGTTTATTCAGAAAATAGTACTTATCCAAAAAACTTCCTCGTGAAGTACTGTAACTAATTATCAAATTTCATCAAGATCTGTTCACCCATTTAGCTGTGAATAGCATCCAAACAGACAGACAGACATAGCTACTTTCAATTTTATAATTTCACAAGCTGCGCTACGCGGTTTCACCCGGGGTTAAAAAGCTATTGCTATTCTAGACTATAATCTATCTCTGTGCCGAATTTCATCCAGATCTGTTCAGCCGTTCTGGCGTGAAAGAGTAACAAACATCCAACCATCCATCCATCCATCCATTCTTACAAACTTTCACGTTTATAATATTAGTAGGATAGGATAGTGTGTATGGATGGTGGCTACAATATAAGATGCTTGCCTAGAAGAAACCAATTCACTCGAGACTTGAAGACACAAAGGTTATATTAGTAAGACTTTTAACAGTGTACGACAAAAGCCTGTCAGTTGAGAGTACGATTCTACGAGCTCTGCGCTATAGGGTGAATCCTGTGCAGTAAATTGAATCCCTAAAACTTATTAGGTATTTCTTTAATTTAGCAAAAAGTAGCAGCCCAAGAAGCCAATTTCCTAAGTGACCACTAAACTTGATCCTTTCAACTCCACTTTCCAACCGAATAACCCAAAAACAAACCTCGAAGAAAAAGTAAACTCATTACGAAGTGTTCACCTCAGGTTAAGTTATGCCCTAAGTTGGTCGTACTTAGGTACAGTTGGCTTTACTTAGGTATAACTTGGGCGTGCGCTTGCCAAGAATCCGGGCACGTTAGATTAGCCGTCCACACTATCGCTGCTGGTTTGACAAATGCTTACTTTCAACTTCTGTGCTAAGTTGATTTTTAGCCCCCACGCAAAAGCGACGGGGTGTTATAAGTTTGACGTGTCTGTGTGTGAGTGTGTGTGTGTGCGTGTGTGTGTGTGTGTGTGCCTGTGACATCGTAGCTTCCGAACGGATGAACCGATTTTGACTTTGTTTTTTTTTTGTTTGAAAGGTGAATTAGTCTAGAATTAGGGAGTATTCTTTCTTGGCTATGATTGATAGAAATTGGTATTGATGAAAATCGGTATCAGGGTTTTTATGAAATTTTTAATTTACAGCTGTGTAAATGTATGTCGGAGACTTATAAAATTAAAGTTAACAAACCCTTGTTTTTTTTTTCGGGCTGAATGGTAAGGCTGGTAAGTATGTCCTTTTCTGAACCCCAGACAACGTGTTTGCAAAATTTCATGATGATGGGTTGGTGATAACGTCTTGAAAATTTACTAAACTGACTTTTACTTTAAAAATTATTAAGAAAAAAATTTAAAAGTTTCATTACGAGATTATTAGGAGATTAATTAAAATGTATACATGGATAGAGATCATATTTTATTGTTTACACCATAAATAACAAAACTTAGAAATAGTACTTAACACTTAAAAACGAAAAACAAATAACAAGTAGTGACATTTCTTAAAAATTACTTATTTCTTTGACATTATTGCCAAAAAAAATGTTTAGGAACCAATACTTACTTATTATTTTTTAATAATTCTCTTTAGTCATTACTATGCTTTATCAGGTAATTATCCTGTGCTCCTCTGATTGCATTGTATACTTTATAGTTTTGATTAGATGGTGAAATTCCTGTGGTGAGGTGGGGTCTATAGCGATTGTTGCTTGTCTCTGAAACTTGCGCCTCCTCTTTGCTCGTATCGGTGGGACAACTTTGCAGATCCAACCCTAAATACAAAAGAAAACTTACTAATAGTATTATTTATGAACCAAACAGAAATAAATGCAACAAAATAGGTTTTCTAATTTAAGCTGAAATACTAATTGACTGTCTTGTTATTGTTACCCTTACCATGAGTTTTGATAGACAACGAAAACTTTTTTCGTTTTCGTTTGGCTCCATACATTTCACTTAGTTCGATAAAGTTTCCGCCAGATGCGCTTTAATGAACTGTGTAGAGCCAAACGCAAACGAATAAAATGTATGTATTTATAACTATCGAAACTCATGGTGCTTTAGGTTGAAACTTCATAGGTACATTGAAGTAAATGTTCCAATAACAAATTGATACAAAACAAGAACATAAAGACATGCGCACGGCGCTAATTTGAGTAAGAAGGCCATGCAAGCAACTCGCGGGTCATTTTCATTGGTCTTTTTTATGGCCAACCACATTTGGCTCTCGTATGCCATGGGGTCCGCATGCGAGAGCCGTTTTCATTGGTTGATGGGGCCTAATGCAACGTCCAAGGGATTTTGTGCATGCCATTGGTGAAGGTCGCTTTGCGGGTAATACTCGCATTCTATATATCGATCGAGGTGATGAACTTCCATAAGATGTTACCCCCGTGTGGCAGTCCTCAGAAAGCGGGCTGATTAAATTGACCCTTAAGACTACGTTCAGCAGACGTACGCCACGCCACGCCGCGTGCTCCCAGCGCTGACGTTGATCAAACGTTGACCAGACTATTGCCGAACGCCCGCGAAAGCGGTGATACGCCGTTCCTATTGGTCGAAAATCTTTTGGCAACCAATCGAAATACTTTTGTGAGCGTTCGCGGCTACAGTCTAGTTGGTTTAGAAGAACGCTCACGCCCGGAAAACGCTGCATGGCCGCGGCATAAGCTCACTTTTGTGATAAAAGCAGTGCTATTCTTACCATAAAACTTTGTGGTTATTTTTGGTCCTTCAAAGGTCTGCGTCATTATACTTTGTTGAGGGTTTTTGAATGGAGTCTTTATACGTTTCATCTCCAAATTGATTAAGTTAGGAAGGTCGCAGAGAAAAAATATGCTAGGCTTCGGATGTATTAATTTGACTTCGTTGTCGATTGTGAGGTTTGTCAGATGTTCGAGGCCGGCGAAGTGATTACGGGCGAGTTTTGGTTGCAAGGGCAGTTTTAGTAGTTTGAGAAAGGTGTGGTTGTTATCCTGTGGACAATTCAATACACAAGCTCTTTATTGGCACCAAATACAAATAAATCTAAACTGAACACTCAAAAATAAAGGCGCTTTGGGCAGTCTTATCGTTTACGAGCGATCTCTTTCAGTCAGATTACCT
The DNA here is from genome assembly GCA_911728515.1 of Peribatodes rhomboidaria. Lineage (NCBI taxonomy): Eukaryota > Metazoa > Arthropoda > Insecta > Lepidoptera > Geometridae > Peribatodes > Peribatodes rhomboidaria. The sequence continues at coordinate 2,417,608 of OU452175.1, read as the reverse complement.
TAACTTATTATTAGTTTTATGCACTAGAAAGTATATGTTTTAAATAGTTGTATCGTGCCCGATTTGGACCGTGGGGGACGTCAGAGTCAGTTCCAACGGAAGACCAGCACTTGTTGCTACAGCTGGCATCACGCTGAGTTGAAACCGGTTTGTGGCAAGATACGTTGTTTGTATAGTTTATTTCGTTGTTATTATTTGTTTTTTTTTGTATATTTTCTTGTTTTTGTTCACAAAATAAAATTGTCTATTGAAAGAAAAATATGTTTAATGTTATGTTTTATTTCTGTGACCAATTTTACGTTATGGGGTCTTCTAGTCAGCTTCGAAACCTCCGTATCAGAAGAGTCAATTCTTTCATATCTAGTTCCGCTAATTACAAGGAAGTAGCGGTACCCCACGGTTTCACCCTTAGTCTACGGGATCCGCTATTTTTTTCTGCATGAAAGGATTTCCTTACACTCTACTTACTCTTATATATTTCTCTGTATCCTAGATACGATATCTGCGGGGTACAGAAAAGTATGCAAAATTTCATGGTGATGGGCTGAGAAGTTATGAGATCACGCTAACAAACAAATAAACTAACTTTTTCATTTACAAGGTGCTGGTTTTGGGCTAAATTCGGAAGAAAAAAATCAAGTCTCCCTACTTACAAAATAGCTAGTCACTTATTATATCAATTTTGTATGGAGACTAGATTACTTTCTTCCGGATTTCGCAAACTTAAGTTCTAAAAGTTGTTTACATTGACGGATAGAACAATATCCTTATTGCTACACCCAAAATCAGCACCTTGTATTATACATATCTTTAAGTTAGGAGTAGGAAGTTAGAATAGGATTAGGAAGTTAGGATTAGGATAGAATTAGGAGAACAATTACCCCACCAAATGCCAACTTAACGTCAAGAAAGCAAGCAAGTTATTATAGGCCGAGTGGCTAGCCCTGATATCAGAGTAGGCCATGTTGTTTGCTCTACAATACCAATCGCCGAGACATGTCAGAGGCCTTCGAGTGGCCTAGAAACTTACCGGCATAGCCTTGAGAGTGACGTTCATTGCCGTCAGCACTTCTTGATAAGAACGGTCTGTGGGAGGAGGGCATGACTCCAGGACCACGGTGTCCACGAGGAACGGCTCGCTAAAACTCGGCAGTTGGTTCGGGTCGGAGTAGTCGAATGTACGATGACCATGGCAGTTCAAAGAAAAAATAAACTCAGCTCCATAGGTCTTGTAATATATTTCAATTATTTTGTTTTCTGAAACAAAATTATTAAATACAAACAAATACCTCAGATCAACCTAGAGCAGGGATTCCCAAAGTGGTCTATATCGACCCCTTGGGATTGGTTTCCTAGGGGTCGACATAAACGAAAACTGATTTTGGGGGTCTAAAAAGACGAGGTCTAAAAATCGACCCCTATTAAATTAACACAAGTTCTTAACTAACTTAGCACTTAGCTTTAAGCTAACTCTCATTGCATTGCTAATTCTCACTCTGTCTTCTTCTATTGACCTAAGTCAGAATGAAATATAACACTTTGTAGCAGCTGTTTCAAGTTAGCGGACCATTATGAATATAGGGGTTGATCTTAAAAGTAGGTAATTTGGCCATGGGGGTCTGAGGTAACAGTTCATTTTGGAAAAGGGGTTACTTGTCCAAAAAAGTTTGGGGATCCCTGACCTAGAGCATAAGATGGCGCACGGCGTATGATTCAGGTGAAGCCAACAACCATCTAAAAACTACGCTACTGTCGTATATGCGCACATACTGACGCAAAAAACTACGCTACTCGCTTGGTCATTCTTACCTCAACATTATGTGCATTGGTTTATGGTATCATTTCGTGTACATAAATATACATAGTGCATTATAAAAGTGGGGCCAGGACTACATTTTGAGGTTCTTTTCAAAAACTGTGTAGTTTTTTCACAAGTCAATTTTGAAAAAGCCGTAACATTATACTCTTACAAATATGTGCAGTTTTAGAATATTAAATCTACTAAGAATGTGTTTTGGAACGGAAATGGCTAAAGTAGAGTTTGGGAATTAATATTAGTTTTCGTGCAATTGTAAATGTTTTTCATGGCAACATTACCACGCAACACAAGTTTAAAAAGAAGTGAATCTTTTCCTCTAGGTTAATCTGAGACAAATACGATACCCTATCGTACCCCGACGTCACACCGACGCGACGCAAAAGTGACGAGGTGTTATAAGTTTGACGTGTCTGTGTGTGTTTGTATGTGGGTGTGTGTGTGTCTGTCTGTGGCATCGTAGCTCCCGAACGGATGAACCGATTTTAATGTTGTTTTTTTTGCTTGAAAGGTTATTTAGTCGGGAGTGTTCTTAGCTATGTTTTATGAAAATCGATGTTGATTAAAATCGATGTTGATGAAAATCGATGTCGGGATTTATTTTTATTTAAAGTTATCTTTTCACAGAATAGGCATTAGGCAAGTTTGTATTTTTATTTTAAAAAGCAGTTAAGTAAATAAGCTTTCTAAAAACCTTTTATCATAAAAGTTCTCGAAAATCCTAGTTCAGGGTTTGTAGGTGCAGCGCCGTCCTCACACGGCAGCTCACATCGCAGCTCAGCTGGAGCTGCCGTCACCCACACTAGAGCCGACACACACACTGATAGCCACCTCATTATTCACACTCCTGAAAAATTACCACAATTGACACACTCACAAGATTCACACACATTATTTCGATTTAATTTCAAGGCCACTAATTTTATTTGCTTCGAAATATTTTAAAGCGCTTTGCGCTGCGTCCAGCACTAATTTTAACTAATAAAGATCACGGAATATACGCACCTACTAAGTTTATAATTATTGTTAATTTATTGTATGTTTAATTAGAGTTTGTTGATAATAAATAAATCCTTCATTGAGTGAATAAAACCAAAACTTTTTCAAACTAAGTATCTTCCCTGCATAGCAAATAAAATTATAAACATGAAAAAAGTTCCTCAAAAACGTTGTTCGTTCGTATTTCTCGCCTAAAAGTTTTGTTAAATCTGAGTGGACTAACAATGGAACTGACATTTAAATAGTTTTTGTAATCTTTTATGACGTGTTGGATTTTTGTTAAATACGCACCTATACATGGTTATTTGTAAATTACCAGAAACCTCTTAAGGGTTTGTTGTACTCATCAATATGAACAACTTTTACTATGGGGCGACTTCAAAATCGCGAAAAAAAAATCAGCTGTTCCATACCGTTTGTCTTAGGTGATTGAACTTTTTGTATGGAACAGCTGTTTTTTTTTTCGCGATTTCGGAGTTCGCCCCATAGTAAAAGTTGTTCGTACTGATGAGTACAATAAACCCTTAAGAGGTTTTTGATTAGGTACAAATAACCCTGTATAATCAATTCATTATTCGAATAGGTACATGTGGTAAGAATTTAACAAAGGAACGCATATCAGTTACCACCCACCGGACCAAGCCATGCCGTGAAATGACCTAGTCGTGTTTCGGGATGTAGTCCGGTGCAACCGTTCCGAAGACGGGTCTGAGCAGTAGCGCACTTGTAGCGCCTCACTCAACTGCCGTCTTTGTACTTCTTCACTCTACGAAACTTCAAGGCTAGAGTGAATAAGTACCTAATAGGTCGTCGTGCTCCATCTTAGACCACAACGTCGCTTAACATCGGGCGAGTTGGTGATCAAACGCCGACTTATTGTCCATAAAAAAAAGGTACAAATAACCCTGTATAATCAATTCATTATTCGAATAGGTACATGTGGTCAGAATTTACCTGATAGCCTTAACAAAGGAACGCTTATCAGTTGCGGGTATCCCTGTTACATAATAGGAAAAGAATAATTGTTTTTCACAATCCCGAATTGCATAGGTACGCGAGTATTATGGCGTCCATGTCCATCTAAAAATATGTTGACGTCATTGGAAAGTACTTTCATCTTACGAAACCACAATATAAATATCATTAGAGAGTGCTTAGTATTTGATACTTGTAAAAACACGTGCTTAAAATTTTACTTAATCCTACTGAAATTTTAAGACGAAAGTTTGTTTGTTATGAACATATCTGTGATGCCCTTCGTATTACAGGCATCCATAGGCGACGATAATGGCTTACCATCAAGCAACCCGTTTGCTTGTTTGCCACCTATGGCATACAATAAGAAAACAAGTAACATTATTAAATTAAAAACATAAAACCCGACTGCTAAGTGTTGTACCGTATGTCACTTCCACTATCAAGACGATTCAAATGACACCTCACATGTCGGAAACCTATAGGCTATTTGGGGTGTAGGGCGTGCCAAAGAAATATCTCATTTTTACATACATCCATAAATACATACATACATACATACATACATGTAAACATACATACATACATGCATACATACATACATACATACATACATACATACATACATACATACTTACTTAAATACACTCGAAAAACATAATCCTCCTTCTTGCGCAGTCGGGTAAAAAAAGGATGCTCACACGATGGTTAACACATAGGCTACTTTAAACCGCGGGGAACACGTTATCCTACAAAAGCAATAAGTATGGGCACACAAACCACGCGTGTGTAGTGACAGAAGTTGCACACAGACGAGCGGATGACGTTTGCTCGCGTCATCGTCGTCACAGGGTGTTTTTGACGCGTGAGATGTTACTTGGTCACTCCTATGGTCCCTCCTTTTACTCCTATGACTTTTGAAACGAGAGAGACAATGACAAAAAATATTTCGACTTTTAAGAAGAGGCTTCCGAGATGAGATGAGATTTTATCTCGGTCACTCTCACACCTATCACGTTTCAAACGAGAGGAACAAGGACAAAAAAAGGTGAGATGGATCGAGATCGAGGAGTGTGCCGAGTGAAAGGTCAAAGGCCCAAAAGTCTTATTTTAATTAAGGTTTTTTATAACGTCTTATTAATAGTAGTTAGTAGTTAACTGGTCATGAGCTTAAATATTTAGAGTGCCTAACTAGTCATGCTTTATACAGGATAGGTACCTATTTGTACACGTTACGATCTTGTATCTCAAATCCAATCAAATGTCTATAATCAAATGAGATCGAAGATATATTTTTCAACGCCAAAATCATAAAATTACTACTTCACCTTGTTAGGAAAAAGTGCCACTTCATGTCATAGAAACAAAACTGATTATTGGAGTTGACATGTCCTAGATAGGAAAACACATGGTTTAATAATATACTCCGTGTAGCATTCCGGTCACGTGGGCAACACACAGTGACGTCAATCGCAAGACCGAATTAAGTCATTTACATAACATACTTATTGTCACGCGTTTCCCCCGAGGGGACTGGCCGATATTCAATCCCTAATGTGACAGGAGGTGAGCCTGTCGCCATACACCAAGCTCCAGTTATGTAGCAGATGACACATAATGCGCACATATGTTCACACAATGAACAAATTGGTGTGTGCCGTCGGCTGAGTTTGAACCCCCTCTCTCTGGCTTAAGAGGCAGGCCTTCTCCAACTAGGCTATCATCGCTCCTCTCTGCCATATACAAATAGTTCGAAAGAGATGGATGACGATGACGAATGACGTCATTATGTGTTTGCTATTGCGGGAGTGCCTGACTAATTTACCTTTCAAACAAAAAAAAAAGAATCAAAATCAGTTCATTCGTTCAGGAGCTACGATGACACAGACAGACACTCACACACGCAGACACGTCAAACTCATGACACCCCGTCGTTTTGCGTCGAGGCTTAAAAAACAAGCGCTAAGGTAATGTCCCATAACTTCGCAGCAAACTCAACTCATAACCCTCACCTCAGCGAGGCCTGGGAGAAAAATAAACCCTTGCAAGTGTTATCTTCACCTTCCCATCTCTCCCGAGGGACCCCTAGAGTCTACGGAACCTCGCCGTTTGTAATTGTACGAGCGGTCTTATTGCGCTTCTCAACCTGAGCTGATTAAGTTAGTTGTCTTTAGTGCCGCGTAGTTTGGCTTTTGGAGATAATGGAGTGGTGTGTAGTTTTGGTATTTTATTTATTTATTTAAATAATAATAAATATCAGGACACTTACACACACGGTCGTCAATAAGGATAGGATAGCTGTACCGAGATTTAGGGCCGATTTTTCAATGGTCAGATAAACAAACAAATAGTGTTTATTGAACTGATAGCTAATTATTCTGTTTTTCAAGGGTCAGGTATCATTTACTAGACGAATAACTCATCTATCTGAGGTATAACTTTATTTGTCGGTGGAACGGCCAGATAGCAGTTTATTCTATGGAATAAATTGTTGAGACTGTATAAATGATGGTCTTATGGGTTGTCACTGTAAAAAAAGATTGATATTTCCGACACGCAGAAACCAAATTAATTTTAATAAAAACAAAACTACCATGAACAAACTACATGAGCTATACTACCATAGCCAAACCAGCCGACGAATTTTGCACAGATTAGTAGTACAGTGACATTTAGACTAAAACGGACAAGACAGTGACATAGGCGAAAAGTGATAATTCGAAGTCCTTTTCTAACGCGTGGATATTTTATAGTTTTGTTTCAACTGTCTGAAGTTAGCTTTTGTACACACTGAATAAATGGTCAGTTAGTTATTCTCAATTTAAAATTGTATTGAAAAACCGAACACCGTTTAGGAGTCGAATAAACAGATTAATAAAGTTATTGGCTCGGTAGTTATTAGGCGAATAAAGTAAGGATTGAAAAATCGGCCCTTAGACTGACTAAGTCAAAAAAGTCATTTTTAGGCAACTGCGTTAGTTTTTACAATAAAATCCCGAAAAATGTAACAGGGCTCACCGAGGGAAAATTCAAATCACATGTAAAAACTACATTAATGAAAAGAGGATATTATAAGATTATGAATTATTTAGAAGATAAAGATGTCTGGAGCCATCCACTTCCGCCAAGTAGCCACTAGTATTTATAGATATTACCTAGTTGTAAGCCAAAATTTGTGAGACTGTAATTTATTTATTATTTGAAAAAATAATGCCCCTCTGTTTCTTGCCTGTTCTTCTGAGTAGAGGCTTTTTGTCCGAACAAGGCGGTCGAGTCTATTTAAATAACTTTGACGTTCATAAGTGTATCTTTGATACCTAAATTGAATAAAAACATTTTGACTTTGATTTTTCGTCTGACCCCAAACTAAGCAAAGCTTGTACTATGGCTGCCAGAGACTGATATAAATACATATATATTTGTAAATACATACTTAAATAGATATTTACACCCAGACATAGAACAAACACAAATGTTCATCGCATAAATGTTTGCCCTAGGTGGGAATCGAACCCATGCCCCCAAGCTCAGAAGGCAGGTTCACTACCAACTGAGCCACCGAGGCAGTCAAACTTATTTTATTTATTAGTCCACAGCTCACAATAATGACATGAAATAAACTTACAGCTAATTACGGATTTACATTTTATTTACAAAAAATAAAAACAATCATTAAATAAACATAATACTTATCAATTTTAAAAGAAAAATATGTTTTTACGATGATAAACATAATAAGTACTTACATTTAAAAAATTGAATTATTGGACAATTTTCTAATGCTTCATATTATTTAATTATGTGTTGAAGTGTGTGGGTGCCTGTGTGTGAGAGGGTGAGTGAGAAGACGTGTGGGGGGTGTGTGTGTGTGGGATAGTGGGGGTGAGTGTGTATGAGTGCTTTCGGCTTCATCTCTGCTTTGCTTCCTTAAGAATTTGGAGAACCTCCCGTTTGAAACAGAGCTTGCTGGCGTGGAAAATATCGACGTCGCTGAATGTTTTATTGTTTGTGCTATACTTTTTAATTTAGTAGTCAGCTAAACGAATGTGGCAGCTATTTCATTGTATCTGTGTATTAAATTGAGTCTGAGATCCGTACAGAGATCCAGCAAAATCCGAACATACGAAAGCATTTTCTTCAAAGCTGAAGCATAGACGCTTCGTTCGCTAACGCTCGCTCGGTCAATAAAAACATTAAATACCTACTAATTTGCGTATAAGTAAGTAAGTAGGGTCAACTGGGGCAAATGCGTCTGTGGGGCAATTGCGTCTTTCGAGAGTTACTGACAAACCCTTCCCCAAGAAAGATTGGAATTGTTCAGGAACAACTGCATTTACATGGCACCTCTCATTTATAATTCCCTTCCAAACAGAATAGTAGATTTACCTTTTGATAAATTTAGTACGGAGTTGAAAAAGTGGCTAGTGAGCGAAAGTTTTTACTTACACGACAAAAGAATTCTTGAACAAAGCATCGTGTCGCTACCATATTTATCACGATAAATATTAAGTTTTTTTGCTAACATTCTCATTATTTCATTTTTTTAAGTGTTTAAATATGTTTTTATTTGACATTTAATTTAATTTCATAACATTTTATTGACATCATTAATTTGCACACCTAATGTGAGGTAGTTATTGGCTGTTCAAACCTAAATTAAGATCATTGTAACCCATTGACGAGCAAATAAAGAAATTGAATTGAATTGAATAGAAAATAAATTAACGATATTCGGTCGTTACAAACAGAGATGGCAGGAGATAGCAGGCGCAACACATAGCTGCTGTTTAAACCGCAAACATCGTTATTTTGTGTAGAATTGCTCTGTTACGTAGTTTTCGTCGAATACAATTTATTTTGTAAGAAATAATAATAATTCATTTATTTCAGGCAATATAACTTGCATACAATGCAAGTTACAGAGGCCCATAGCAAATAAATACCTTACAGACTAACATACATATACAAATAAAATAAAAAACAAAATCGCTGAGCTCAAAAAGGTGTCTTGAAATTTTATTTAAACATTAAGTCAAATTAAACACTCTGTACCTATACATGGTCAGTCAAGATCACAATAGGTCTACATACTTAAGTAGGTGCTCCACACGCCATGGTTACAGAGTATATTTACCTATCGAGGTTTAACCAGAAGAATTTTAGGTACCTAGCGTGCTTGGTTCATTCAAGGTACGCTACCACGCGCCAACTATATAGGTATAAGTCCATAATATATAAACCCTGAATCCAGTATTGTTCGCAGAGAGAACAGAAAATAAATAACGAAATAAAAGTAGAATAACGCTAAAACTATTTTATCATTATTTTTCTCTTGTTGTTTTGTTATCTGTGGTGTGAACAATAAAGAGTTTATCTATCTATCTTTCTATCTAAACTAGAGTAACATGTTATTTTTGATCTCTTCCACCATAATAAGCATTTAAGCATAATAAATAAGCATTTTTTTCCAAGCATCTATGCTTCAGCTTAGAAAAAAATGCTTGCGTATACCTATGTCTGAATTCTGTCTGTATCTCTTCTATCTATTCTGTCTGGATCTCTGTACGGATCTCTGACTCGACAAAAAGTCTGTATAATTATAAAACCTGCTTACAAAATACAGGCAATCTGAGGAAAAACTAGCCAGATTAGCCATTTTCACCACACTTGTCCTGCGGTTCACTCCACTAATCACGAACCACTTATCCTAGTGTGAAAGTTTGTGTTTGTTTTACTTCTTTACGTTTTCACGAATCGACAGATTTGGACGAAATTCGGAATGGAGATAGTCCATGCCCTGAATGAACACATATCTAGTCCTAAGCATGGTGTAAGTATACTCCGCCAGCATTCCGGTCAAGCAGGCAACACGTAGTGACGTCAATCGATGCATAAGCAAGACCGAAATTTGTGATTTGTAAAATAGTTCGAAAGAGACGATAACAATGACGAGTGACGTCATTACGTGTTTGCTCCCGGAATACTAGACCTTGTTTTTTGGAGCATGGTCCTAAGCTTCTTTTCAACTGCGGGTAGCACTGCAAGATGCAGCTAGTTTGGATAAACATGCAACAGTAAAGGGCTGTCAATAGAGTTCTTAAGGGTCAGCAACGTATCTGTGATGCCCCTGGTATTACAGGTATCAATAGACGACGGTGATTGCTTTCTATCAGGCGGCCCGTGCTGGTTTGCCACTTTCCTTCACTGTTTCACTGTTTCATTAAAAGAAAAACGGAATAAAATAACGCCAGTCTTAAGCTCACTTAACCCGAAGTACATCGCACCAAAAGGTCCAACCCTCGACAGCTAATAGGGGTGTTTCTCCACAAATCGAGCTCGTACGTGGCACCTATCGACAGCCACCTACTGTGATAAATCATTTGTAAGCTTACACCTGAAGGGCGATTTATGGCGAGAAGCGGGACCTTTATTGAGATCCGTTACGGCTGAATTGAGCTTTTCAAGTTATTTGGTCTTTTGATGAATTACAATACAATACAATACAATATAACTTTATTGCACACCAAAAACTACATGAAAAACTATAAAATACATGTTTCGGCAGTACAAGGGCGACCTTATCGCCTAAAGCGATTTCTTCCAGGTAACCTTTGGATGGACAGGAACTTATGGAACAACGAAAAGGGTAGGTGGTGTACATAAAACTAAATTAAAATAATAATAATAAAAAATAAGTACTTAAATAAATAACCAATAATAAGTATAAGTAATATATATGAATAATCATAAATATTATAAATAAATATAATAATATATCAATACAAATATATAATTTACTCTTATGCGTACCGAATTATTAAAGAGCGAAATAATGATTATAAACGAGATTTTTGAATTGTTGGTGGTTAATATATAAATGAAGAAGCGAAAAATGTGAAAGATGCCAGGATCGTAGCAAGTAGAGAGAAATTGTCTCTGCACACCCCTAGGAAGATAGGCGTGACTCTATGTATGTAGTTGTGATGCATGTACTATATGAAAAAATACAGAAAAAATTGAATAGACTCAACGTGGAGTGTTCGGAAAAGCTGAACATTTATTAAACTTTAGTTGTATCAGTAAAACTATTTAAGGTCCTTATCAGAAGGCTAAATTGATTCTCTTCTATACAAAGTACAAAACAAAGTCGCTTTCCGCAAGCAGTATCTTTTTATACTTTGCTTTGAATCCTTTGTATAAGATACCTAATACGAGTACTCTTTATTCAGAAAAAACAAACGAAAATAATAAGCCTAAATAAAAAATCTTGATAAAATAGGTAAACAGCAAGCTCGACAGAATGACGAGCCAAACAAAACAACTATATGAAGATTTATCGGCAATTACATAAAAGGGCTAATAGTAAATATCGTACCTATGAATGTGAAAACATCGAGAAAAAACTTGCGAACAACTCCACGGGATCAGCACGAAACTTGCAAAAGCAACGCCTCAAAGATTTATTCGCGCCCGTTAATGTACTTTCACAAAATTACTAAGAAAACTAAGTAATAGTTACTTAGGTAACTAAAATAACTAAGTAGTAGTAGGTACTGTGCGAGTGTGAGGCCGAAGAAGTGTTTTTTTTCTGTTTCTTATTTGGACACCAACTTTTAGCTATTGCCATGATGATGATAACAATGCCCAAGGTCAGGTTATTGTCGATGGATTTAATAGGTCAAGAAAAAGATAAATTAAGTTATGTAAAATTTCAGTTTATTTACATGTATCTTAGTAAACAAGTTTACATAGTTATCGTATTTGAATCGTCTCTAGCAACTCAGTAGCTGCGTCGTCACACCATCAGATTTCGTCAACTCATGATGGTCATATAATTTTTATTCTAAGACTTGCTGGCAGTTCGTTTACCTACGTCATTAAAGAAGGCTTAATATCGTAAAGACTCGATGGTATAATTATGTTTAGTGGCTTAGTTTAGTGGAGACCTTTGCCTCCCCATCCTCCGAAACCACCGTATCCACCCAGACCGCCAACAGCAACTGGGGCGGCAGCAATAGCTGGGCCAGCAATCACGGCACCACCGCCTCCTCCTCCACCGACGGCCAGAACGGCACCCTCTCCAACGTTTCTTGCAACCGCGTCAGCAACGCTCTGCGTGTGAGCTGCGCTTGTTGCCACAGCTGCGGCTTGTGCTCTAGCTGCATTGGCAATACGGGCAGCCTCTACTGAGCGAGTGTTAGCAATAGCCACTGCTTGCACGTGAGCAGCGTTGGCAATGCGACCGGCCTCATTGGCACGAGCGATCTCAGCTGCGGCGCCAGCACCGGCACGTCTTGCTGCCTCAGCAGCTCTAGCGCTTTCCCAAGCCGCTGCCGCTGATCTCTGTTCGTTGGCAATACGCGCTGCATCCAAAGCTTGAGCGTTTCTTATAGCATTGGCCTGTCCTACTCTCGCAGCGGCTTCAGCGGCGCGAGCTCCTTGAATTGCGGCGGCGGCTGAGTTGCCGATTTGGGCCACTTGAACGGCTTGAGCGTTTTGGATGGCGCTGAGTTGGGCGGCACCGGCTGCTGCTGCGCTGTTGAGAGCTGCTCCCGATCCGATTGCAGGACCGCCGGCAACGACCGCAGGTCCACCAGCGACGACGGCTGGTCCTGCTAGCACGGCTGGTCCGCCGATGCCTACTTCTACGGCTCCAACTGTCGCTAGCCCAAGTCCGGGGCCCCCGAGCACCGCTGGCCCGTATCCGAGACCACTTGCCTCTGACCTTGAGTCCTTCACAGGACTGCCTAAAACTTCGTACGCTAGCGCAAGCACAAAGAAAATCTGAAACAAAATATGTAGATCAATTAGACATTGTCTTTTCACGGCAGTTACATTTTAATGTTCGTAGTGTTTTTAATTGCTCAGTAGTAAAGCCTTTCTTCGTGAACTCATCCATTTCCATTTGCAAATCTAATCATTTTAGAACTACCGCAAGATTATTTCTATGTCATGAAAAACCATAAACAAATTTCTTACCGTAAGCCGAGACATGTTTTGTTTTTATATTTCAGTGCACACCACCGGACTAGACTGTTAATTCGTATGTAATAACTATGCCACGTGCAATACACGCTTATATAGTGCACCGAAAATGAATATAATCGATGAAATTAACAATGCTAAGCAGGGAAGCCGGCCCCTTTGAATATGATTAGGTGATTTCGGTAAAAAGTTGGCAACTAACCAAGCGAGTTGTACGCTAGACCCACTCTTAACAGACCATGACGAGTGTGGCTTCACTTGCCTCACACCACTTTACATTGGAAATAATTATCAATAAAAAAAATCTTAATGACAATTTCCTAGAAATTTTAATGACAATTTCCAACTGACTTATGTATACAGTACAACGAAATTTATTTTATAATCGCGTCTTGTAGATATTTTTTTTAAATTGCATGTGTCTTTTTTAAGTTTATAAAAGCAAGTAAATATAGAAAGTAAATCATAATTTGAATTGTGCTAACTCTTGAATAAGATTAGATAACACAAATGTTACCTAGAACACTGCGTGATAGTGCTCAGTGAAGCGCGACGAAATCGCTTAGGAGTCATGCTATGTCAATTCTTGATAAAACGTAATAACCATTCTAGTTGTTAATAATGATTGTTAGATAGCAGTTCTGCAATTACCTTGGCTCAGTGGATTCAAGCTGAACGAAGATTAAACTGTCATGTTCTAAGGAAACCAGATTAAACAAAGTTAGCTCAACAACTTTCCATTCGCGGTCGAAGAAATAAAGACAGTTTCAAGACAAAGTGAGAAAATTTGGGACTAAATGACAGGTTACCTAACCTGTCCTTTAGTCCCTAGTCTGAAATTTCGGTTTTCATCATGCGAGTACCTTAGTGGTTAAATGTGGAATACTGTGCCAGAGTGTGTGTTCCCTGACACTTAAAATCTGGGTGTCTTCAAGTCTCGAATGAATCGGTTTCTTCTAGGCAAGCGTGCTCCATCGTAAGCCGCATCACTGTTTTTCAGCAGGCATTTTGGCGGCCAGACGCAAGCCTATTAAGTTATTTAAAAAAAATGTAAATACAATTATTATTTTTTTGTTTTTTATTGACTATACTCGTAAGTCGGCGTTTGACCACCAACTCGCCTGATGTTAAGCGACGTTGTGGTCTAAGATGTAGCACGACGACCTATAAGGTACTTATTCACTCTAGCCTTGAAGTTTTGTAGAGGGAACAAGTACAAAGACGGCAGTTGAGTGAGGCGCTACAAGTGTGCTACTGCTCAGACCCGTCTTCGGAACGGTTACACCGGACTACATCCCGAAACACGACTAGGTCATTTCACGGCATGGCTTAATCCGGTGGGTAGTAACTGGCCACGGCCGAAGCCTCCAACCAGAGTTTGCTACCCGGTTAGCACTACCCGGGGACCACATGTAGGGAATCAGAATAGAGTACACTCCTACGGACGTGGGTAGCTCAGCCCCCAAAAATTATATGATTTTAGACACCCCAGACAAGCAAAGAACACTTCCCACTAATCCACCTTTCAAACAAAAAGAAAATCTAAATCATTCGTTCATCCGTTCGGGAGCTACGATGACACAGACACACACAGAGAGAGAGAGACACGTCAAACTTATAACACCCAGTCGTTTTTGCGTCGGGAGTTAAAAACATACTCGTAAATATCAAGATTCATTATCTAAAAAAATGACAGCGAAATGGGGCCTAATGACACTCAAATTCAAATTCAAATTCAAAATATTTTAATGCAGAAACAAGGGTTGGTATAGATTATAATTTAACAATGTTTGGTCTCACCGTGCTCTAGCACCAGGGCATGCATTTTTTTATAAATTGTTATAATTAAGTGTACATATCACATTATATTATTACATTCATTCAATGTCATAGTAAAAAAATAAAAAAAATATTACATCATTTCAACATGTCATTTAGGTCACTCGCGCAATAAAAGCGAATTTATCGACATAATTTATGAAAATTAGTTCACCCGTTTAGTATTACAAGTGAAAATAGAGACGGACGTACATAATTATATACATAGCACCTACATACAGGTCAAACTCATAACCCTCCTCTTTTTGCGTTGTAGTCGAATAGTAACCCTATTTTAAAAAATACCAAATTTCAAATATTCCAAAAATACGAATTATTTACACTCTAACAATTTAACAAACAAATAATAAACTAATCTCTGAAATAAAAAAGACAATTCCCAGATATACCTACGGTCCCACAGGCCCAAGGCCTGTAACGTGGAAACCAAGAAGACGAAAATTGATTACATTAAAGAGGTGTCTTAGATAATATCTACAGTTATCAATGTTTGAATTTAAGTTTTAGTAATTTAGATTTAAAGTACAATTATCTTAGTAAGTGTGTTGAGTGTGTGTGTGCGTGTGTGTGTGTGCGTGACTGAGTTTGAAATTGTGTGAAGTAATGTTGAAATCAAAAATGCTTACTGCTCTGTACGAACACGGGTAATTAAGTTTTCGGTGTCTTCGTAGGTCAAAGTTAGTAACCATTTACGGACTGACAAAAGGAATGTAATAGTAGAGAGTAGGTACACGTTGCAAATTCTTAGATATAAGTTAGCCCCCAGCTCCCACCTTTTAAGAATCCATAAGTTAAATGAAACCGGCGACCGGCGGCCGGCCCCGGGCCTGTAAGATAGCGAGCCGATGGCACGTGGGGCCGATTGGCTATTAACGTCGCCGGTACCGGCCCGGTTTACTGCCGGACCGGACATCGCCAGATACCGGCACATCCGATTATACTCATATGCTGAGGACACAATGAGAGAAAAGTATATTCTTTATTTTATTTTCGAAAAAACAAATGGGTGCAAAAACCGACTTATCTTCCAAAAATCTTTTGTAAATTTTTCAAAAGGTATTTATTTTGTTTAACCATTTTAAAACCCTTTATCTTGATAATGGACCGAGCAAGCGCTAGTGAAGCGTCTCTACTTCGGCTTCGACAAAAATGCTTTTGAATATCCGAATTCTATCCGAATCTCTGTCTTTCTCTACAGGCCGCATTCCTGATTCTGACAGATACTTATAGTTTTTTTTCCAAAAAAACACATATCTCCGTAGTTTTGAAAAATACCCAAAACCTGACTCTACAAAAAAAAGCAGTATAATTATCGAACCGTTTAACAAAATTTCACGAGAATCGGTTGAGGATACGAGAATGGGACCTGTAGAGAAGGACAGACACCGACACAAGGTTTCCAACTCACAGAGCCACCTAGTACAATCCATTTAACTACGGCTGCGAAAAATACCTACCAATTGTTTATAAGATTAAACCTACTTACCTCATGTACGAGTAGGTTTAAACACTGTCAAATATATGGCGTATAATAATTATGATATTTCAACTACGTTCAGGTTGACAGCGTCTAGTAAACGAAAAAGTCTATATTTGTTGATAAACAGAATAAAGTGAGAAACACTGTACTGTACTCGTACTTTTTCTAATACTGTAGAATTTACTAACACAGTTTGAGCTTTTAAGTCCAATAGAATAAAAATTGAACAAAAAGAGCGAACTTCTCTCAGTGTGTCTCACATTTCTTCCTACCTTATTTTATGGGGATTATACGATCAGCTTCTACCTTGTCAACGTTCTACACATACCCAGGTTGGACACCCTTACCGCTGCCATCTTACACCTGCACCCACCTTCGTATCTTCCACCCAAAACACAAAGCTCAATTCACTCTAGCCAGCCTCCCAAGTAAGCTCACAAAAGGTAGGATAAAGAAAATTGACTTACCCTAGATAAGAATGGTAATGGCTACTGTTTTTTTTCTTCGCAAATTACGTTTGGACGGTAAAGGTTTTCTTGTTTACCTTTATTTTGTTTTTCTATTTTATGATGGAGGTTAACCTTGTAGGGGAGGAGAATTGTTTTCAGACAGCAGGACAATTGATGACAATTTTATAGATTGATTATCTTGCCTGATGGAATAAAGTTAAAGCTAGCCATTAGACTATAAGAATATAACTTTTGTTTTTTTTTTTCATAGTAAAATGTTTATGGGTAAAGAAAAGGCCTGATATAAAGAAGTTTGAATTTGAATAAGAGTCATGATCCAAAAAATAAGGTTCATGGAATTGACACCCAACTAGGTACGTCACTCAGTCATCGTCTCTTTCTAACTGGTTGTAAATAACTTATTGATAGTTGATTGAATCAGGCGTTGCTTTGCGGAATTTCATCTTCTAACTAAATCATTAAATCAGTTCTGTTAAATTCTTTATTAAACTAGCTTTAAATATCAAATTGTATAAAGTTTAAATTAGCTTCAAATATCGAATTGTATAAAGTTTAAATTAGCTTCAAATATCAGATTGTATAAAGTTAAAATTAGCTTAAAATTGTATGAAGTTTTCTAGTGAATTTCAAAAACTAATTCAAAATAATCCAAATTATAAATAAAATTAAAAATTACTCAGGGTAGGTTCATAGTAATTGGAACCCGTATTGCTTGGCGTACTTAATGCGACGTTAGAGCGGAAAAAATACAAGACATAGGTTAAAGTAACAGTTTTGCAATAACTTATTCATGCCTTTCCCCCGAGGGGGTGGCAGAGGTGTGATGCACACCCACACTTCGCGGGACGATATTCAGTCCCAATTGTGACAGGGGGCGAGCTTGTCGCCATACACCGGGCTCCAGTCATGTAGCAGATGACATACAATACGCAAATTATGTTCACACAATGAACAAATTGACGTGCCGTCGGCTGGGTTTGAACCCGCTTCCTCTGGCTTGAGAGGCGGGCCTTCTCCAACTAGGCTATCATCGCTTATTGCTTATTTAATTTAATTGTATATATTGGCGGAAGCGGAATATACTATTCTACGATGCTAAGACTGCTATAGTTTTTTCAATATGTAATCAACAGCTGAATTTACTACCTAGTAAAATAATATATGACCAAAATCACATGTCATAACGCTTACAATTTTTACGCGACTGCACAAGAAGAAAGGATATGTTTTTCGAGTGCATGTATGTGTGTTTATATGAGGTTTGTTTGGCACGGCGTACAGCCTAAACAGCTTGATGGATTTCGATATGTGAGGTGTCATTGGAATCGTCTTGTTATTAGAACAACATCATTTTATGAATTGGATATCTCCGGAGTGTAAGACTATAATGGATTTTACAGTCGAGTTTTTGTTTTTGTTTTAATAATGTTACTTGTCATGGTATAATAATATACTCCGCCAGGTGTAGCATTCCGGTCACGTGGGCAACACGCAGTGACGTCAGTCGATGTTAAAGCAAGACCGAATTATGTCATAAACAAATAGTTTGAAAGAGACGGATGACGATGACGAGTGACGTCATTATGTGTTTGCTCCCGGAATGCTATAGACCTTGTTATTTTGGATCATGTTACTTGTTACGTCGGGTTATTTTCAAAGTACTCCATTCTTTTGTTAAAAAAAGATAAGAGTTTCATACATTCATTCGCAAATTGCTCCACAGAATTATTATTAAAAAGAATTTATTTTAAAATACTGTTTTTAGGTTTCGTTTGACTCCACGGCTTTTCTAAAATTACTTTTTAAGTACTTCAGTATCTGTTCTCGAACTGCTCCATCGCTAACAATAGATATTTAATATTAATCCAACTACGTTTCGTTTTACTCCATGAGATGTTGAGGGGTACAGTCAGTCACAAATGCTCTGTAAATAAAATACGCTGAGTAACAAACTTATAATTTACACTATACCATCCAATCCACACATTTACTGGGAACATAGAACAAACAAAAGCTGCCACTTTTAAGTCACTTTAAAGTAGTTTTGATAAACGTCAACCTTACAAGACAGTGTAGTACTTTAATTTATTTATTATTTGAAAAAATAATGCCCCTCAGTTTCTTGCCTGTTCTTCTGAGTAGAGGCTTTTTGTTCGAACAAGGCGGTCGAGTCTATTTAAATAACTTTGACGTTCATAAGTGTATCTTTGATACCTAAATTGAATAAAAACATTTTGACTTTGACTTTGAGTGTTAATACTTTCTCAATGATATACCTTAGACATTTAGACACCGACCTTAGACATTTTATAATTAGATGAAATTGTGTTCTCAAATGAATGAAACAACACTAGCGTGTTAATTTTCGTCAGGCGTTTGGCCAAGCGCAATAAGTAAGGTGCTATACCAACGTTTAGAGTACTCGAGATAAAGAGAGAATTTCCGAAATAATTTTAGCAGCTGAGCTATTCTTACATATCGTCACGCCTATCCCCCGAGGGGGCTTGCAGGGGTGTACAGCACCCACACTTCGCACGCACGATATTCAGTCCCAAATGTGGCAGGGGCGAGCCTATCGCCATATACCGGGCTCCAGCTACATTAAATATGCACGGATGTTCACACAATGAACAATTTTGTGAATTTTTTTATGGCTGAAACCAAAACCGCTCCCTTTGGCTTGAGAGGCGAGTCTTCTCCGACTAGGCTATACAGGGTTATAGGTATCTCACCAGAAACCTCTTAAGGGTTCATTGTACTCATCAATATGAACAACTTTTACTATGAAGCCAATCCTGGAATCGCGAAAAAAAAAACAGCTGTTCCATACAAACAGTTCATTGCCCTAAGACAAAATGTATGGAACAACTGATTTTTTTTTTCACGATTCCAGGATTGGCTTCATAGTAAAAGTTGTTCATATTGATGAGTACAATGAACCCTTAAGAGGTTTTTGGTGAGTTACATGTGACCATGTATATAAGTGCAACAAAGGAAACCTAAACAATTGTTTTAGCCTAAAATAAAATAAGAAAGTCGTGAAAGGACGACAAAGCGGTATAAATTGCAGCGTCTCGCCTGACAGGTCACTTTGGCAACGCTCCTGTAGGTGCACCCCACTTCTGGAGACGCATTGAATTATTGTATGGATACTTACGTTACTACATGCTAGGGGAGACACTGCATATAGTGAAGAAGCTGCGCCCCGCGGTTTCACCCCCGGTTAAAAATTATCCTATGTGCTATTCTAGACTATAATCTATCTCTGTGACAAATTTCATCCAGATCTATTGAGTCGTTCTGGCGTGAAAGAGTAACAAAAAGGTTTAAGGTTTAAAGACATTTATTCTCAATAAAGACATTACATATCACTCACTTGAGAACAATACTAAACATCAACAAAATTACAATGTCGTCGTATCTAGCAAGGCTACCAACCCTCTCAACGTATTAATTTCATTACAAACATCCATCTATCCATCCATTCTTACAAACTGTCGCGTTTATAATATTTTATATATACAATATACAATATACTGTTATCCGCGACTTCGCACGCGTTTACTCAAAAAGTAGTATCCAAAAACCAACCGGGTTCGAATCCCGCCGACGCACCAATTTGTTCATTGTGTGAACATATGTGCGTATTGTATGTCGTCTGCTACATGACTGGAGCCCGGTGTATGGCGACAGGCTCGCCCCCTGTCACATTTGGGATTTAATGGGGATTAATCTCGTGAGTGGACAGATTCTTATAAAATTAAGGCAAGATTTCAGACTAAACTAAAATAAACGTATACCTACTTAGTGTTTAGAAACTCTGACAGAAACTAGAACACCGAAGTATTTTATAAGGATTTTTTTGACAAATCATTTTTTGTGAATCTTAAAGATAAGTACTATTTATTCCCAAACAAAAAAATCTTTTTTTCATTAGCTAATTTCATTCAGTCCAATAACCATCCGTCTTTAGTTTTTCTTTCTTTTTCCTTACATTTTTTCTATAGTACCATCTGCCCTACCAGGATTATTTCTCTTCTTTTCTTTTCATATCAAATACTATCAGCTCCCTCACTGTTGATGGCAAAATTGCCCCAAAACCCTACGGGGCTGAAGCCACTAATTAAAAAAAAAACGTACTATTTATCTTAAAACTTTAAAAAGGAAGTCACAGGCATATGAAACTTTTTTATTATTTAAAATATTCATTTTCTTAAGTACTTAACTAAACCTTTTCAAAAAAAAATGTGTTGTGATATAAGTACTTTCCACAGTTATGAATTTGCTTTACAAACAATTTGTCACATTATCGCTTTTCTATCAAACAAGGTTGTAAAAAATCAATTCAAATATTATTAAATTACACTTTCAAAACCATCTTTTCATCAGACGAGTTGCAGGTAGACGTCTTTATTCAAAATTCAAATTAAAATTTTCTTTATTTCGGGCCTTTTAGCCATAAACATTGTAATATAGAATATATGTAATTAAATTGAAAAAATTAAAAAGTAAAATGAACATGAAATTAAAAATGTCAAAAAAAAAAATATGAAAAAATAATAATAGTAAAATGACACAACACAAAATGTCACAACACATAACATCACATTAGTAGCCTCTCACCGGCACGGGCACGGAGACATGTCTCTCGCAGCAATGCCGGAGAAAAGGGCAGTCAAGCCTGGACGCGATCATCTTTAGGATGATATTGGAGCAGCCCGTACTCTGTGCACCAAGGACGTACTTAGGACTTGTACTATGGCTGCCAGAGACTGATATACATACTTAGATATTTTAAAATACATATTAACACCCAGACATAGAACAAACACAAATGTTCATCACATAAATGTTTGCCCTGGGTGGGAATCGAACCCACGCCCTCAAGCTCTGAAGGCAGGTTCACCACCAACTGCGACACCGAGGCAGTCTAAACTAGGTTCTAGGTTCTTATAAAGTAACCGAAACAATTTCGTCTCAGGGCTCGCAGTCGCTTCCACAGACTTGGCAGGCCATTCCCGTCATACCTGTTGTATAGAGAACGTCCGCTGCCAAATGTCCGAGCGCTGCCAAATTGGGCCGTTAAGGTTAAGTGTAGGTACCGTATAGAGCTTTAATAGAATTTTATGAACGTCTAATGCTCGTGATATTTTGATAGAAAAGCCTACACGGGTTAGTTTTGTGTAATCTTTTTACTAGGTACGCCTTTTTGGGATTGAATAACTTAAGGCTGCCATTCACCACGGCGCCTAGTATCCTGCATGTCATGCAGAATGGTGAATATTGTTGCATCCTACATCACGTCCGACAACAGCGCGTCAAACACGCGCCTGTCATCTTGCACGTACATACGTGCAGAATGCTAGACGATGGTGTGTGGGCTACATCCTGCTTCGCAGTCCTGCAAGTAGTCCTGAAAGGCAGGATGGTGAAAGGTGCATTTTATACAGTAGAATTTATTCTTTTAATTATCATTATCACTAGTAATAATTTACTAGTTATTACCCTCGACTGTGTTTGTGAATTCAGAATTCAGAAAAAATAATCCAAAAGCCTTCATGCTTAGCCATGGAAAGTCTACAAACAGACAGACAGACAGAGTTACTTAAAATTTTATTATTTAATAATAATTTAGTAAGATTAATGATTTCCAGCATGACTTGAATCTGCGACTACCTAAATGTACCTAAATATCCGTTGCTTTTGGCAACTAAACTTTGTCATATACCTATATTATACCCTTAGTCAAAATCGTTCCTTATACCTACCTATTTTAGTCAAAAAGTTTTTTTTCTTTGTTTTTACGTGTCGCTCCTTTACAACTAAAAGTCGACACAGCATTAAAGCCGCGTAGAATACCATATTACGCCTGAGTTTAATCACCTGGGTAGCTAAAAAGGAGACCACATCATTTCATTTTTGGGGGCTGAGCTACCCACGTCCGTAGGAGTGTACTCTATTCTGATTCCCTACACGTGGTCCCCGGGTAGTGCTAACCGGGTAGCAAACTCTGGTATGGGAGGCTTCAGCCGTGGCCAGTTACCAACCACCGGACCAAGCCATGCCGTGAAATGTCCTAGTCGTGTGTCGGGATGTAGTCCGGTGTAACCGTTCCGAAGACCGGTCTGAGTAGTAGCGCACTTGTAGCGCCTCACTCAACTGCCGTCTTTGTACTTCTTTACTCTACAAAACTTCAAGGCTAGAGTGAAAAAATACCTTATAGGTCGTCGTGCTCCAACTTAGACCACATCGTCGCTTAACATCCGGCGCGTTGGTGGTCAAACGCCGACCTAATCTAAATAAAAAAAAAAAATCTCTAAACTGGGAACACAATGAACTAAAGAAATAAATAATAAAAAATCAATGTCCTAGTCGTGTCTACTAGTACATAAATCTATTGCGTAAATGCATTCACCTTG
This sequence comes from Peribatodes rhomboidaria, assembly GCA_911728515.1. Lineage (NCBI taxonomy): Eukaryota > Metazoa > Arthropoda > Insecta > Lepidoptera > Geometridae > Peribatodes > Peribatodes rhomboidaria. Next base: position 2,394,625 of record OU452175.1, on the reverse strand, counting down.
CCAAATAAATAAGGCAGTAAAAGCCCTGACCCCTCTACCAAGGGCACCGTACAGTAGGTAGGGTTGAACTATGCGTAGGTGAAATTCCCGTGAAACAATATTTTTTCCGCCGCCGCCAGGTGAACGTAAATCATTTGTCTAGACGAGTTTTATAGCTCTGCTGATACACGCACTATAATACAGACGGAGCTGCTCAAACTTTGGACAGTAAAATAGTTTTAAAAAATATTTTTTCAATAATACTATTTATTAAACAATAATATTTCAATAGTCAAAAGGTTTTTATTTTTTTAGTTTTATTCAATTGGGTATCAAAGATATGAACCAATTCCCAATGAACGTCAAGTTATGAACGTCAATGTTTTATAATAGACTCGACCGCCTTGGTCGGAAAAAGAGCCTGTAGAACAGGCAAGAAACTGAGAGCTATAATTTTTTTAATTGTCGGCTTTAGAAGGTTAGGTGTAATAATTTCAAAGAGACAGTAGATAGCGTCCAAGGATCGAAATATCCTGAAAGTTATTATTACTCACTAGGTACTTACGTGAATTTCTGATGAACATATAGCCTCTAAAAGATTCTATATTATCTTACATTAACACAACACAAACATGCACTCCAAAACAAAATACTCATGTGAGTAGGTATTTACACAAAAACTACTTTACTGGTACGTTCTTTACGTACGTTTTTTCTTCAAGACAAGAATGAGACGGCACCTCATGGGCAAGCGTGCTCCATCTTAGACCGCATCGTCACTTTCCATCAGGTGTGTTGTGGTCAAACGTGGGCCCATTAATCATAGAAAAAAAAGTCCTAAAAAGATTATCGAAACAGCAAACCCTTTTTACCAAATAAATAAAACGACTAACATCACGAAAAGTTTAACATTCTTTGCTTCAACAAAAAATGAAAACTTCAAATTAATTCATTGCCAAATTAAAAAATCTAATTAAGCTAAACTAAACTCTTTTTTGTTCACACCAAAAACTATAAACAAAAAATTATGTTTAAAAAATAATTCAATCACTGGCTTATTGCTAACAGCGATAGCTATCACCATTATCATCCGCAATCCTACTTGTTCCACTGCAGTGTAGAATTTACATATAATTAAGAGGGCCGCGACTTGTCGGCGACGCGTTTGTCAGATTATGATGTTTAGCATGTACAATTAAATTAACAATATCTCCGCCCCTATGTACTTGGTTTTTTTAAAAACGTTCTCAAGTGAAAATAGAGTTATGAAAAATATCCGCATTTTTAAGGGGTCACTTTTGACTGATTTATTCAATAGGTAGACAAAGCAAATCAAAAACTCTATTACATATGGAGGTGGTCTACATTATTAGCTGTTAAATGAATCCATGGAATACAAGGGAAATTCTTAGTTACTTAAGAATGATTACAGAAGTGCAAAAGTCATTAAAAAAAAATGAAATTGTACTTTGTCACTCTGTAGGTAAGTTTAGAGGTTCGTCAGTATATCATTACTCGCTCTCTTCACTCGTCTTCTTCTTCTAGACGAAATGGCTATAGAATAACTTAAGCCAATGCGAAGTTAGTCTAGGTCGCCTAGGTCGAAATTATTTAGGTCGCCGGACTCTTAAGTAGCTGTTACCAGCGACTGTTCGTTCGCGTTTATTCAGAAAATGCATACAAAAACCTTCCTCGTGATATTGTAACTAATTATCAATTTCATCAAGATATCGTCAGCCGTTTAGCCGTGAAAAGCCTAAAAGCAGACAGACATACAGACAGAGTTACATTCAATTTTATAATATTCGTTTGGATAGGTATGTCTCTCCTTGCTGTCTTCCATAGAAAACAGATCAACTTGTACACCGCCCAGGGGGGCTATTCTTGCGCGTGAGATGAGATGAGATTTTATCTTGGCCACTCTCACACCTATGACGTATCAAACGAGAGCAACAAGGACGAAAAAAGGTGAGATGAAAATCTGAAATCTCTGAATAGGGCAAACAAAATGCAATCGCTTCCATGCAAGCGCATCTGTTCCTAGCTTAGGTTTTTATAATCACGAACATGGAACGTCAGCTGCTGATTGGACGAAATACAAGCTCCAAAAATGTCACGTGATTACATTGTCAACTTGACCAATCAGCAGCTAGCATGAGATTAGCGTTAGCTATTCGCATAATACAAAAAAACAAGGTCTAGCATTCTGGAAGCAAACACGTAATGTTACGTTAACTATGTACGTTTAAGGATGCCGTAAAAAAATTGTATTTATCTAAATTGCCTTGTTAAATTGTTAATGTTACTTTCTTTTAGTGATATTATGTAACAATTAGTATATTTTATTATCTATAGGTATTTCAAGTATTACAATGTAGGTATTTTATTATTATGACATGTATGTACGAGTATATGTAAGTATAATTCAAATAGTTTAAGTAGGTGTATCAACACTCTTATTTTTGTTAATTTTGCACACCCATGTCCCATACGCTTTCATAAGTATCCTCTCCATCCTAAGGTTGCCTCCAAGAGATCGCTCTTAGTGACAAGGCTGCCAGTTGTTATACTACGGTTTAAGATTTTTCTGTTCTTTTGTTTTTGTTATTTCTGGTGTGAACAATAAAGTGTCTACCTATCTATCTATCTATCTATCTAATGACGTCACACGTCATCGTCATCCGTCTCTTTCTAACTATTTGTGAACGACATCATTCGGTCTTGCTTAAACATCGATTGACGTCACTGCGTGTTGCCCACGTGACCGGAATGCTCTACCTGGCGTGCTATTCTAAAATCAGGATCACTTGGAAGAGAAGCTAACTTGTTTAAGGCCCCTCAATTGCTATAGAACTTTCGATCGATTGTTAGCGTCATCTAGCACGATCCTTCGGGATCTCCATTTCAAAAAGCAACTAAATAATTCACTAACTGTTTGCTGAAACACAAATTCTCCCACACACTCGCATAGGTACACATACATATATACTACATTTTCATTCATATATTCCGTCCACACTACTGCCATAAACATGGCGGTCACAAGGTGTGCCTTATAAAAAAATAGCGCTATTTATTAGAAGTGGTGTTGCCATGTTACTTTCTTTTTTACCGGCAATAGATTTTTTGAGAGTTTTTTTTTTCTTTTACTGATCTACTAGCTCGAGGACCTCAAATACATCTAGCTTATGGGAACTGGTAAACAAATGGTAGCTGTACCTAAAAACTGTGTCACAGGTCTGTGATGTCTTATTTTTTGTGCGACGCGACAGGAAACAACCACATAATCCAAATAGTTTGAGAAATAGGTAGATTTACTGGAAAATAAAATGTTTTTTTTTTATTAATTACCAGCTGTTCTGGTGAGTGCCGCCTATAAGTAAGATAAATACAACATAATGCAAGGCGAATTTAATTGGCGAATCATTCTGAAGCTATACATTAACTTAAAAATTAGCAGCTAAATCTAAACGTTTCATTTGGATTACTTTCCTTGCGCTACCAAATATTACCCCTGTTGATCTTATTTTCCCATATTTTCGGTAAAACCGCTAAACTGGCAACACCGTAAAGGGTTCCACTCGGCACCCCGGTCACGTCGCGCACCGGCCAGATTTGAGAGAAGGTATGCTAGTTCCTCTCTTTGATATAAAGTTTTCTTTGCCCCTTTCTATATTGAAATCGTGGGGAAACTGGAGACGTGATTCGCGAGTGTTTTGTTTTTGGGCCTAAAGTTCGAAAGAAACGTGTTTCTGGATGAATGCACAAACTGTTTGGAGCCTAAAGAATTAACAAGTATCACTTAAAAAAACTTTTTCAGTTTAACCAAAGAGTTTATTAAGCGGTATAATATAATAACCAAAAGAGATTAACGGTTTTATTTAAAAAAAATTAGGTCTGTGGTTTTAATCTCACAATGTTATACTCTTATTGTCAAGGAAACTCAATTTGTATGCAAAGTATATATATTTACTAGCTGCGCTCCGCGGTTTCACACGCGGTTAAAAAGTATCCTATCTCTCTAGTTGGATCGAACTGCACATGGTGTGCGAATTTTATTATAATCGGTTAAGTGGTTTAGGAGTTCATTGAGGACAAACATTGTGACACGAGATTTATATTTATTAAGATAAGATAAGACTAGCTGTCACCCCGCGACTTCGTTCGCGTTTATTATTTATATATATATATATACATGTGAGCTTTCCTATCTTTTAAGTTAGATCGAACTGCACACGGTGTGCAAATTTCATAGAAATCGGTTAAGTAGTTTAGGAGTCGAAATCATTGACGTTATACTTCAAATTCTAGCAACAATATTTTTGATGGGTTATGTAATTCTAACGGGATCATAAAAATCCCTCACACATCATTTATCACAGATAAAATCTGTATAAACAAACCAACTATCCAAACATCAGGTGCGACCCTAACCCTGGGAATACTTTAATACAGTGCCTGAGAGACCCTCCGCAATCATTTTATTTTCATACCCGATCCCTGAGGCCCCGAAGGTCTACCTTCGTGATTTGCCATTCAAAGCGCGAGACGTGACGGCGCATCAGGTATTGGGATCATTTTGACCCGAGCACCGAGCGTAGGGTTAAGATAATTCTGTTGACAGATAGTGTGGAATTCGATTGGGAATCAATTTGTTTTTGTAAGATTTTCTTCTTTTGTTTTTAGTGAAAATTTGTATTTGCGGCGCTCAACTCGCTATATATCCAGTTTTATTGAGATATAATAGTTTATATAAATTTTTGTTAATTTCTCTTACTTACTTTACCAATACAATTACCCAGCGTTATTAATCGTTATAATACTGAAATACTCACTGTGATAATAATTTTATCAGAGGCTAGCTTATTTTACCGCGACTGTGCTTGCGTTTCATAGGATATGGCAGTCAGTGATTATTAGCCTTATACTAATTTGCGATTTAATTTTTAAAATCGAGCCTGTGTTACGTAATTAACCCATCCCCCCTTTTTTTTTAATTTACAAATTTCTTTACTTTTCTCTTGACGGTATAAGTTAAATTAGTAAGAAGTATAGATTTACAATGTGCGTATAGTCATAATAGCAAAAACACGTCAAAATTAAGAATGCCAAGAAAAATTAACTAGGAATCTAGAATGTAGGCCCATAACAAAAATGAAGTACAAAAAAAAAACAAAACCAAGAACACCAACAATAAATCACATTATTAGTTACGTCGTCACAAAATCCTGCTATTTTCAAGGCATTAAGTTCCCAAATTTCCCGACAGACGTCGCCACCGTGACGTCTCGTCAGGCAGGTGTCTCTGGGACCCCGCCTGAAGCGAAGGGTTATGTAATGAATCGAAGTCGGCATTATTTAGCATGAAATTAAGACTATCTGCCTCGGATTAATGAAGATATCGCTCTAGACTCGACTGCTTATCTATAGGGTGTTTGATAAAGTCAGCAAATTGCTTACACAAAAATATGTCATCTAGAATTTTTAGCGCTATCCTTATTCCCCACTCATGTGTAGTCGGTACAGTATGTACGTTTTGTAACGCGTGTTGTGTCATATGAATTCTATCCATTCTCTTTCACGGCGTATTTCACGCACTTCAATATTTAATTATTCATTATGCTGTTAACATAAAATACTATTATGTTATGTTAACTATCAATTGCATTTTGTCGCTGACAAGTTTCGCATAAGTAAAATTTAACTATAATATCAGTTACAATTATAATTTAAATCTATTTGACTAAGTTCTGTAATAAATGCCATAATCTGGCCGTGAGTACTCATTAATGTTGTATACGAGACGAACTAATAAGCAAGCATATCACTAATTATAATGCCTAATTTGACGGAAATTTAATTTGAATAATTTAAAAGATTAGTTGCGTTTTAAGTTAAATTAAATTTATTGTAATTGTAGTCATTGAATAATATTAATAATACATTAATAAATATATTGAAGTGTTACAAGTACGAGTATTAGGTTAGGTACCAATGTAGGCACTATTTTGTTTTTAACTTTTTTTGGTTTGTTATGTTGATAAACCAATTAAAAAACGTTTCATTTTATGAACATAAAATGCTTTTGAACCAATAAGATTTCTTCTTTGATATTTTTCATTTTTAACGTAACAAGTTTTCTTTTAAATCAGATGGAATTTAAAAGCAAAATCAACTAAGATCAATGTTTTCTAAATTATTTCATTTAAATAAAAATAATGATAGCGAAAGTTTATTTTTTGTAGTTTATAGGGTTATTTTTATTTCTTACTGTCCGATATTATACATAATATTTTTTGGAATATTTCGCCACATTTTACCTCACCCTGTATCTACACCTCCAAGGTACGTCTCGAGGGTAGTTGTATAAATTGCTCCGAATAATTCCTGAATTAACATTTTTAATCTCGCCTGGATGTTACCCGAATAAATTAAGTAGTCTCGATTAGACGCGAGATAGCTACAGATAAGAGCTTTGTAAAGTGGCTGGCTTATCTCGCTGAGGCAGGTAGAGTTGTTGAATTGTGCCAAATGTGTATACTTGCGTTAAATACGTAACAATAATAATTTAGTAATGTATATTTATCTTATATCTTTAAATGAGCAATTCTTGTATATATATAATTATATAATTGGAATCTCGGAATCGGCTCCAACGATTTTCATACAATTTAGTATGTAGGGGGTTTCGGGGGCGATAAATCGATCTAGCTAGGAATCATTTTTAGAAAATCGATAAAACACGAATAAAATGACATTTTATTCGTGTTTTATCGATAATCAACTTAAACATAAACTTGGAAGAAAAATAACAAAAAGGAGGCGTTTGAGTAGTCTCAACTGAAAAATATGACTCTTCCTGACATCTATTGGCGAATAATAATACTAATTTTTGTGAGCAACTAATTGCTTTAACGACATAACAGCAGATGGCGTTGTTAAGTAACACGAAGTCAATGAGTGTTTGCTTTGAGGTTAGACTAAAATCAATTGTTTATTTTCCAAAAACACAATTAAAAAAAAATACCGAGCAAAGCTCGGTCATCCAGGTACTAAGCATAAAAGCAATTGAAGACACCGTTTCTTTTGTAGTAGGTATTCTCATATGAGCTGCTTTTGTTTCTTTGTACTAGTAGGTAATTCGCTTGCCTGACTTTACAAAAAATGACATTAATTTTAGGGCTAAAAAGTGTCAATTTATAAGCTAATCAATCAAATAAGATTTGATAAGGAACACGTCACACAAGTATTAGTTAGTATTGGACTATATTATTGGACCCTCGACGTAAAAACGATATGACTTGTATAGTATGGGTGTTATAAGTTTGATGTGACTGTGTGTGTGTGCGCGTGCGTGCGTGTGTGTGTGTGTATGTGTGTGTGTTAGTGTGTGTGTGCGTGTGTGTGTGTGTGCGTGTCTGTCTGTGTCATCGTAGCTCCCGAACAGATGAACCGACTTTGATTTTTTTTTATATTTGAAAGGTGAGAGTGAGTCGAGAGTGAGAGTCGGGAGTGTTATTTACTATGTTTGATTAAAATCTGTGTGTCTGTGTGTCTGGGTTTTTTTTACTTCATATATTAAATTAAGTTTACGTCAAAGTCCTTGACAACCCTATACAAAAATAGACTCTAGGGCATAGATTGTAATTTAAATTTTATAGTTCGTCCAGAGAACCAACAGCTACGTTTTAGTAACTATAGGTACAGTTAGGGTTGACCCCACTTGGTATTCCGTATTCAAACGCAGGACAAAAGTTCATACATCAGGTCGCGAAACCCGAAAACTATTCCCGACGGCAGCGCACTAAAACACCAATAACGAGACTATATATTACGCGGGCAGGTGACTGATTCACTACCCGCTGACCACAGGGGAAAGCAGAGAACAAACTACTGCGTATTCCTTTCACACGCACGCACATATCGTCACGCCTTTCCCCCGAAGGGGCTGGCATAAGTGTACACTTCGCCGGACAATATGCAGTCCCAAAATGTGACAGGAGGCGAGCCTGTCGCCATATACCGGGCTTTGGTTATGTAGCAGATGACATTAAATACGCACATATGTTTACACAAAACAAATTGGTGCGTGTCTTCGACTGGGTCCGAACCCGCTGACTTTGGCTTGAGAGGCGAGCCTTCTCCAACCAGGTTATCATCGCTTTCACATCACACACACGCACGCACACAAACTGTAAAATAATGTGCTTTGATCAAACCTTTGATCCTTTGATCAAATTTATATAGAAATCAAGTCTTAATACGAAAAATGGCAGTAATACTTTTACAGTTTTGAACTCTATCGATAAAGACAAAACACTGAACACACCTACTTATTCCAACGCTAATAACGTTTATTTTAAGGCGGTTAACAGTTAATAGCGGCCTATTTTACTACTAGCGTTTAATTAGGAAATAGCTTCCTCTTAATATGCTGTAACAAATTTTCAAATTAGTTCAGCCATTTAAAATAGCAACTTTCGGGATAACCTTACCTAGCTATAATCATATGCCCGATTAACCACAAACATTAAAAAAACCATCATTACTAATGAAGTTTCTAGTCTGTTTTCCAGAGCCCACCGGTCAGCGTGCACAATGGGCAGTTGACAAACGGTAATGGTCGCGCGCGGTGTCGCGCCCAATGTTGCTGGATATCGATGCAGCTACCCACCTCGAAAATAACTATAAATTACCTCGCCGGGCTCTGAGGACTGCCTAAGTGCTAATAGTCACAACCAGAGATCTAAAAAAATTAAGTTTGTGGTCAGAGACAGAATTTCGCGACACAGGTTTGCCTAGTGCGAAATCTAGGGTACTTTAGTCATATTGTCTCCTTTTACTTGAACCTTTATATTTAGATATACATTATATTTGTACTATGTATATTAAATAAATAAATAAAATAAATAAAGAACTATTGATGGTCGAAAATAAGAGATAAGAAAATGTGAAGTAACATAACATAATTGTCACACCTTGTCCTCGAAGTAAGACAGCACCCACACTTACACAAACAGAGGTTTCATCCATCCATCCATCCATCAGCCATAGGACGTCCACTGCTGGACATAGGCCTCCCCCATAGACCTCCAATAAGCCCGGTTGGTAGCGGCCTGCATCCAGCGCGATCCTGCGGTCTTGATAAGGTCATCTGTCCACCTTGTGGGTGGACGTCCTACGCTGCGCTTGCCGGAACGTGGTCTCCATTCGAGGACCTTTCGACCCCATCGGTCATCAGTCCTTCGTGCTATGTGCCCTGCCCACTGCCATTTCAACTTGCCAATCCGCTGGGCTATGTCGGTAACTTTGGTTCGTCTACGGATCTCCTCATTCCTGATTCGATCTCGCAGAGAGACTCCGAGCATAGCCCTCTCCATAGCTCGTTGGGCTACTAGGAGCTTATTAATAAGGCCCATAGTAAGAGACCACGTTTCAGTGCCATAAGTCATCACTGGTAACACACACTGGTCGAACACTTTCGACTTGAGGCACTGAGGTATGTCGGACGAGAAGATGCTACGCAATTTTCTGAACGCTGCCCAGCCGAGTTGGATTCGGCGATTGACCTCTTTCTTGAAGTTGGACCTACCTAACTGGACTACTTGTCCTAGGTAGACGTACGAGTCAACAACTTCAAGAACCGAGCTTTCAACAGAAATTGGAGTGGGTATAACAAGGGAATTACACATGACCTTCGTCTTGTCCATGTTCATCCTCAGACCCACTTGTTGAGAAACTCGATTTAGGTCTCCGAGCATCGTGCTGAGCTCTTCCATCGATTTTGCCATGACTACGATATCGTCAGCAAACCGAAGGTGAGTGATGTATTCGCCATTGATGTTGATGCCGAATCCTTTCCATTCCAAGAGCTTGAAGGCGTTCTCCAAGGTGGCAGTAAACAGTTTCGAAGATATTAGAACAGAGGTTTGGCAGACGTGTATTACAACACCCACACTTCACCATACACCGGGCTCCATTTATGTAACAGATGACTTTAAAAATACGCACTTATGTTCACACATTGAATAAATTGGTGCGTGCCTTAGGCTAAGATGAAACCGCTCCTTCTGACTTGAGAGACGAGCCTCCAACTAGCCTATCATCGCTTCAGTTAAGAATGATGTCAAAATTAAACTATACGCAAATCCCACTAATATCATAAATGCGAAAGTTTGGATGGATGTATGAATGTTTCAATCACGCTGAACGACTTAACAGATCTAGATAAAATTTGGCACAGAGATAGATCACAGTCTGAAATAGCACATAGGGTATTCATAACCACGGGGCGCAGCTAGTTACACAATATTAGCATTGGCATCTTGTGGTTTTCACAGATAAACTCTATATTGTTCGCACCATAAATAACAAAACTAAAGAACCGGTGTAACAGCTGACGATCTTATCTCTAAGAGCTATCTCTTCCAAGCAACATTAGCCCTTAGTTAGTACCTATAATTGTCTCTTAAGACAACTGTATCACTCGATTATGTATTTTACAGACATTATAAAATACATAGCTAAAAAAGTGTAGGTACCTACATGCCTTATCTTATATCTTTAAATGAGCAATTCTTGTATATATATTATATATATAATTGGAATCTCGGAATCGGCTCCAACGATTTTCATACAATTTAGTATATAGGGGGTTTCGGGGGCGATAAATCGATCTAGCTAGGAATCATTTTTAGAAAATGTCATTTTATTCGTGTTTTATCGATAATCAACTTAAACATAAACTTGGAAGAAAAATAACAAAAAGGAGGCGTTTGAGTAGTCTCAACTGAAAAATATGACTCTTCCTGACATCTATTGGCGAATAATAATACAATTTTTTGTGAGCAACTAATTGCTTTAACGACACAACAGCAGATGGCGTTGTTAAGTAACACGAAGTCAATGAGTGTTTGCTTTGAGGTTAGACTAAAATCAATTGTTTATTTTCCAAAAAACACAATTAAAAAAAAAAAAAAATACCGAGCAAAGCTCGGTCATCCAGGTACTAAACTAATAATATGATAAGTATGCTAAGTCTGCGAACGAACCAATATTTTCAGATTGAGTATTCTCAGTACAGAACACTCCAAGTACTCACAATGTACAGAAACATCTAACACCTTCCAAACTTGTTTTTCAACCTACCCCATTCCAAAGTTTCTTCTCGCAGTAAAACAACTGGGTCAGATTCCAGCAAAGTTTTACAGCGTTCTTCAAGGTAAATCGGCTAAGAAATAGACACTTGTACATTCCGGGGCAGGCAGAACTTCCGGCAGTAAACGCGATAATACTGCGAACTGGCAAGTGGCAGCGCGGGCAACTGTCGTCGAGGTGGACCTAACTTTTCTATTGGTATCAAAGTGCTAGGGATGGGAGTTCTTCAAAATTGTTACTTGAACTAATATCTAGTGTAATTCCATTTAAATTAGATTCAAATATCAATTTGTATGAAGTTTTCTAGTTAATGTCAAATTCCAAATTAAGAATAGAATAAAAAATATATGTTCCTTGATGTACTTAATGCGACGTTAAAACGGAAATACACTAGATATTAGTTCAAGTAACAATTTTGAAGATGAACTTCCGCAAAGTAACGCCTGATTCACTCAACTATGGGAGTTCTTGCTATTGTTATCGATAAATTTCACACTGAAGAGAAGAAGAAGAGAGAGAAAAGTGTGGGTATTGTACACCTCTGCCAGCCGTGACAGGAAAGGCGAAAGGCGTGACGATGTGTGCTATGTATAAAAACAAGATCTCATCATCAACCCAACATACACGGTTTTCTGCTTAATAACGCGGCGGGCGCTCTCTTTTATTATGCTATGCACCCCAGTGCTGTTTTAATAGCTAAACAGTAGCTATACAGCTAAAAATAGGTACATACATAACGTTAAAAAATCTGGTTATTTTTTCAAGAAAGATAATAACTTCTTTGAATACAATAACTCTAAAAGCTCTCAAAAACTTAGATGAAGGAATTAAACTAACTAGACTTATTTATATTTTTTAGATAGCTGGCAATTTAAAATATTTGATCCTGCGTACGACTTTCATCAAAAACATTAACTAGTATTCGTGTATTAATTAGTTTAAAAACCTCATAAAATGAAAAGTCAAACTGCAACAGTTGAACTAATTAAAACCCAAATAAAAAACAAATGGTGACAGGCACGTCCCCAGTCACATTTGGGACTGAATACTGTCCGGGGAAGTGTGGGTGTAGTACACCTCCGCCAGACCCTTCGGGGGAAAGGCGTAACGATAAGTTTTTAATATTATCGATACCAAATCGATCAATGGTTCAAGTGCTTCCCAGCCCTACGAGCGATAGGGAAGCGGGAAAGTGAATTTCTTTCACCTGATAGCACGGTTATTAGCCAATTGGAAGCTCATTCCGATCCTAATAGAGGTATAATAAAAGAGCCCCTCGCTTTCGTTTCGCAGAAAAAGGTAAAAAAATAAAAATTTCTTATTCAATTTTGTTCAGTTGCTCTTTTTTCTACCTCTTGGAAAAACAGGACTGACTACATTTCCGTTAGAAGTTGATTTTCATTAGGTAGCTACTCCACAGTCTGTTGGTGGAGGTAAATGCTCGTCGGCTATCTCTTTCTAGCATAGCTGTCAGTCATATATCTAGAAGCAAAAAAATAGTTACATAACATATCGCCACGCTTTTCCCCCGAAGGGACTAGCAGATGTGTAATACAACACCCAAACTTCGCCGGACGATATTCAGTCCCAAATGTGACAGGGGGCGAGCCTGTCGCACTACACCGGGCTCCAGTCATGTAGCAGATGACATACAATACGCACATAATATGTTCAAACAATGAACAAATTGATGCATGCCGTCGGCTGGGTTTAACCCGCTCAAATTTAATCAAAGACTGAAAAAAAAAATTGTTTTTTTCTTCTTTGGTAATTGAAATCAAATCTTTCTTTATTCAATTGCGTATCGAATTACCTAAGAACTTACTTGAGGTACTTTACAACGATAAATTTATAAAAATGACTACCGCCTTGTTCGGAAAAACTTGAGCCACTACTCTAGTCTACTCTCTACTCTAGTCTCTAGTACTAGAAGAACAAGTCCTCGATCCTACTACACAATTTTTTTCGTATGCCAGAAGTGTCCAAAGTAACAATAAACATTTTCTACTTACTTTCTACTAACCAATTGTTCATAAATTATTTATGAACAAGAAGGCAGGCAAGAAACTGATTGGGTTTAATTCTGCTGGATTTTGTAGATTACTTCATGTGCAAATAATAAAATAAATAAACATGATTCCTATAAAAAGTAGACATTTATTTCCTGCGCATCTGCGCTTGCCCAGTGCCTGGTATGCTACAGAGTAGTTCAGAGACCTCAGTATAAGCCATTTAAAAAAAACAGAATAAATAGTTAAAAAAAATACTTATACATTTAAAAAAAACTCAAATCATGTCTGTAGATTTATTTATTTAGTTGCAAGTTTTAACTTTTACCTTCGAACTACATATTTGACCTTGACCTCTCTGACGTTGCATTTGAGGAATTTTATAATTTCGTAGCAAGGTTCAGTCAGAATGTCATCTTTTGTAATGTTTGGCGTCCAACATGACAAATAAAATTATTAATAGCCTTTTGCAAATTTTATGACTTCAAAAATCAATTATCAATGCCTGTCAATGATAATTATTGTAATTTAATTTGATATTTCATGGACTACTATTATGTAGACTATATAGTAGACTAGTAAAAAAAAAACAATTTATTTTAAAGTGCTCTAGGTATTGTCTGTCAGGTATCAGTAAGTCTTTCACAAACCATTGATTTAAATAAATAATGGTTTTTACAATATTTTTTATCAAGGTTTACGAGTTCAATATGTTTATTGAGTTCAATGCCTTACACAGGTATTTTTGTAATTTATGTTACTTTCGTTTTAGGTTTTTATGTATATTTTTTCATCCTTTTTTAAAAAAAATCTCTTTGTTAATAATTTGCTTTTTTTAAGGAGTAGGTACGTACTAAATTATCTACAATGAAATAATTGGTGTTATTGTCAATAGGTGGTTAAGATGGTTAATAGGTATTTATCATGATAATTATTTATCTGTTTTAGAATTCATCATCATCCTTCTTTATTCTACTGACGTGTCTATGACTATTAAATGACCTATATAAGTGTTGTGTTAGTATCTTTTAGTCCTTGGTAAAATCTCTTTTGCTGTGCCACCCGTTTTTTAAATATTTCCTCATTACCTTATTAATCTTTATTCGATTTAACAATACTCAAAGTATTATTACAGACATTAAGCATATTTAAGGAAAACTACCCGATCAAACGAAAACGTATTTTTGATGGTCCCTGCGTTTCTACCGTTTTTTCCGCACGGGCCCGCGTTAAGGGCCCTTTAATGACAGGAAAATTGAAACTTTCCGTCGCTCGCCGACAAAAAGTTGGCCAACTGTCGTGAAGTATGTGCTTGTGAGATAACGCGGAAATGATGACTCGAGAGGTGAAAATTGAACTCCTGTGACGTTTTTTTTTTAATTTTTGACCAACTCAAGTGAGGTCCTAAGTGTAATGGGCACATCGGCGTTTGTTTGAATGTGTGAGTTTATAATAGGTACAGTCGTGCAAGGTTTTGGATCTAGTAATACTTAAAGATGTTGTTCTACACGTCGAAATGAACAGCTATCAGAAAACAAGTTTGCAAAATTCGAGAAAAAAACTGATCACGTGACTGATTTTGTATGGAGACTTATTATTTATGTTTCGAATTTGACAGGGTTTTTGGCGGGAATCGAAAAGATGGTGTCGTGATTTTATATTATTTTCTAAAACTTCTGATTCTTCGAGTGTTAACGTGTAATAATTGTGGATTATTAACCTTTGCGGGTTCGTTAACGTACACAAGTGTGGGCAAATGATACAAACATTAGAAATGCTACTTTTCGTGTTCTCTACAAAACTCGACTTAAAGTTTCAGTAAAGTACGTTCGTTAGAGTGTACTCTATTCTGATTCCCTACACGTGGTCCCCGGGTAGTGCTAACCGGGTAGCAAACTCTGGTGGGAGGCTCCGGCTGTGGCTAGTTACCACCCACCGGACCAAGCCATGCCGTGAAATGACCTAGTCGTGTTTCGGCATGTAGTCCGGTGTAATCGTTCCGAAGACGGGTCTGAGCAGTAGCGCACTTGTAGCGCCTCACTCAACTGCCGTCTTTGTACTTCTTCACTCTACTAAACTTCAAGGCTAGAATGAATAAGTACCTTATAGGTCGTCGTGCTCCATCTTAGACCACAACGTCGCTTATCATCAGGCGAGTTGGTGGTCCTATTGTACACAAAAAAAAAAAGATCGCCTGCTTCAAAGGTGGACAGCCGCATCAAAACGCAAACCACATCGCCACCCCCAGCTAAGAAGATTATTACAGACACGTAGAGCTCACAATTTTTCCCGAAAGAATGGTACCATCTTTGCAAAGAAAGGTAAAAGATAAAGTTATTGAAATGCATAAATCACGTTATATTTTCACCGTTATCCAATATACAGGTCCGCCACACGTGCCGACTTGTTTTACAAATATTTCGTGAGTTCCGCGCACGTTCACTTCGCTGTGTTTGGTACACGCCATGAACTGTAGCGGAGTTTCGTCCCAAAATAAATTCAAATTTATTTTCAGAAATATAGGATTGTGCAGGATAATTGGTCTTAATTTATAAAAATCTTATTATTATCAGCCTCCATAGAGCGTGGAAAATAGAAACAATTGCAGCGAAAGTCATAAAAGTCAAAGTCAAAGTCTAAATGTTTTTATTCAATTTAGGTATCAAAGAAACACTTACGAACGTCAAAGTTATTTAAATAGACTCGATCGCCTTTTTCAGATAAAGAGTCTACTGTACCATTACATAAGTAATACATTTATGTGTAATATAAACCTATTTTATGCTTTAAAAAGTAGTTCATAGAGATCATTATATTATCATAGAAGGCACGGAACATTATGAATAACTAAAAAATAAAAGAATAAACTAAATTTTCAAAAATGGTGTTTCTTTAATAAATACCTTTTGAAAGACATGTAGTGCTATTTTGGAGCTACTATTTTGGCTTGGTCTCAACGATATCCAACGATACTCATACTACAAAGGTTTAATTGCCGCCATTCCTGCTTGTCTTGCCATTCCACCTACATACAATCTCCTGGATACTACAATGCTCCTGCAGCGATACTCCAGAAACGATGTTCAACTCCGAAGATTTTGCTATGATAACCCCGACACAATATACAGTTACGGCATAGACATAAGTAGGGAGTATTCTGTGTGCTACGCCTATCCTGCTACGGTGTCTTGGAAGTTTCGTAGCTGGAAAACCGTAGCACGGAGCTACGAAATTCCAGCTACAAAATCCTGCTCCACAGTTCAGTTACGGTGTCTCTACAGAAAGAGAAAGAATTACTTTAAATTGGGGCCTTAAGGCCCCACGTAAAGCTTGATTTACGTCACACTAAGCCTAGACGAGGATAAATGACTCTTATGCCGTGTAACTCATAGCACAATCTCAAATAACACACGAATCTAACACTTACTTCTTATCACTTATCCTAAACCCCACACGCACATGCAATACATCAAATGCACCTGTAATATTAACGCCGACTATCACACACAGATGGCGCTACATCGCAGAGGAAACAAAAAGTATTTGTCAAAAACGAGCCCCTGCCGTTAGCGCGTAATGATTCTTTCATGACATGTGTTGGGACACCTTAAGTCATGTTAATGGGAGTTACTAGTTTAGAATAAATGGAGACTTTTCTAGAATTTCCAGGTTTTCTCGTGCATAGCTTACACATGAAATATTTCTAAATATTTAAGAATTTAAGACATCTGTTTAATTTTATTGATAGTTTTATCCTAGATATTAATTGATGTCATTAAGAGGATGTGTCAAAATCACATCAGTTTCCTTAGTGAGGCCCTGAACTTTGGATATCTCGTATATGATAAATGCGTCAGCAACGCGAAGCCAAAAAAAAACTTTGGAAATCCCAATCCTTCCTAACTAAATATAATAAAAGCTAAAGTTAGTTTGTTTGTTATGCTTTCACGCTCTAAAGTCATTTGACTCTAAACTAAGCCAAACATGTAAAATGGTTACGAGAGACTGATACACATAATATATTATGTACATGATAATATAATATATTTTTAACATCATATTTCACAAGGACTACAATACTAAGTAAATGCTTACTCAGTTACTTCAGTTTTCTCATTTTAAAACAATACATTCCTAAGATTTAAGAATACGCTACAAGAATCGAAAGAAAGAAAGCAACAGAGCAATTATCTTAGATCTCCAGACGTAATGGCGTTCGTATCCTTTATAGAAAGCCAAGAAATCAGGTAAAAGCTCTGAAACCTTTGTGTCTCACAATCCATTAACGCTACCCACTACTCCGTACAAACTAACATGTAATCTGTTATCTCGTGGAACGGTTACACTGCGTGCCAAATTTTAGGGCCGCTCTAAATCTCGCTTTTTATGTATGTCCAGAATCGGGAATGCCATGGAACAAACAGAAAGAAAAACTAGCACTCACCTACTAAATACCTGTTCAGGTCTGGCCTGTAGACCAGACCCTGAACAGATATTTAAATTCATCATTCAAATATCTACCCTGTAGTACTAGCGCCCTAGAGCCTCACTCCGGTATTTCAAGTAGTTGGGTTGGCTCAGGTAATGGCAGGGGGAAATGGATAACACTCCAACAGGGCCGTCAGTGCAGAACTTATCACCCGCACCTCGAACAAGAATCTACCCTGGATTTTATGTTTTCACAACCAATTAAGCCAAAGAATAAAGAAAAAGCTAAAGACCGATTTGAAACAGCCATAAAGTTTGTTGCGCTCTGTAGTCGGTTACCTTCTCAGTGCACTCACCTAGATCAAAGTTAATCAAAGGAGAAACCACAAAGGACCAAAAAAGGAGTTCCATTGTGGGAAATACTCCTGCATGATACACTCGGAAAACTGCTCTACTTGTTTTCTTACCTTCTGCTGATTTCAACTAAGTATAATTTTTTGTCGTGTTTACCAAAACAGAAAATTTAAAATGAAGGCAGATGTTAAATCGTACGAAGGGGTAAACACTAAACACTAACAGAATCCGCCAAAGGCAATAGCGAAAATCTATTTACTCTACCGACAAGAGCTGTTAACTCAGATACAAATGATGATGATAAAAATTGACATTCATGACATTGACATTGAGCAAGCTTGCTCGGTATAAGCCAATGAATTTACTACGTTATCTTGCTGGTAAAGTCGCAAAAGTTGAAAGCTAGGCTACTTTACGCGCTACATAGCTTGTAGGCTGTTAAATTAGCCGTGTGCCATCATAATAACTAGTAAACTAGCTGAAAGCATCACAATATTTTGTTGATGTCAACTCGCTAGCTTGTTGCCTACTCAGCGAGTGGAAGGTTTTGTGTACCATCGTTACTATCGCACTCTCTGACTCGCCGGCTTTTAAACTCGCCAGTGGCAAGTGAACTCGCTCAATGTTATCGAGCCTCGGAAGTGGAGCATCTTACCCAACGGAATCCGTTTGTAGGGCTCGCAGATTACATCTCTCCGTGCGATGCTTTGTGACGACGAGGTGTTAATGTATCGTATTATTGCAGTAGCTGCCTTAGGCGATTCTCACACTGGTCTGTGTCACGTGACGAGGCGCGAGACGAGCCAAATAATTCGCACAGAGAGACGTCTTGTGTGGTGTACCGCGAATCTTTTCGACCGAGTGAACCTTAGCGAGCGAAGTGCCTGCTTCAGCGTTGGCAAAAATGCTTTCGTATGTCCGTCTGTCCAGTCGGCGTGCGGCGTCTGTCCGGCTGTCTTCCTCTACAAGTCGTTTTTTAATATAAACATTTATCATTTGTCATTATCATTTATTATCATTCATTATCTGCCATTATTAAATCAACTCTAAAAAATTGTATTTTTATCGCACCTGCTCACAAAATTATACGAGTGAATTGAGAAAGGCGGCCTGGTAGAGAAGGACGCGTCGGCGTCGCACAGCGTAAGTCTCGAAGCAGTGTGAGTATCCCCTTACATGCTGTATGCTACTGCAGGTATTCAAGATAAGGCATCTCATGTTACATCGACGACAAGCTCGGTACTAAGATTAACATCTTGTAACTTTTTAAAAGTATTTTTATATCGCAGAATCTGCATCTTAATAAGATGTCAAAACTTAGATGAGTTAATATTGCTTTCATCAAGTGTAGTTTTTCTTCGGAACAGCTTTTTCTGGTTCCAGGCGATTTCATGTTTAAGTTTCAAGGAGAACCATTAAATTTGACAGATATCTGAAGAACTCAATTTACGTAGTAATAAAAAGAAGGACCAACTAGTAACCCCCTCACATCGTCTCGTCAAGTCGAAGAAGTCAGTGTATATTTTAGGGCCGGCAGTCTATAACCGTATACCGACTTCCGTTCGGGATGCGCCATCTACCACGTGCTTCAAAACCAAGCTGAGAGCTTGGTTACTAGAAAATATGTTTTATGACATTGAAGTTTATTTTAAAAATAAGAGACTTTTGAACTATTATTATTTTGTATAATAATTTATACAGGGTCCGCCAGATAACTTTTTTTTTTGAAAATGCTATAAAAAAACTACTGAATATTTTCTCAAATTTCTTTTTTTATTTGAAAGTACAATCCTTCCGGTTAATAATGTTAAAAATAGGTTAATAGGTTTAAAGGTTTAAAGGACAATATTCGTGAAGCCATTGGTGAAATACAGCTGCACAATCGATAATGTGCTTAAAAATTGGACCGATCGTGTAGGCTACTGCATGGCCAGCCGAGGCAGCCGTTTGAATGAAAAGTTATCTGGCGGCCCCTTTACTATTTTTACTATACTTAACTGTAAAATGACATTAATGAATTATTTTTATATTTGACATATTATAAAAATAATTTTTTATTAATTATTATTGTTCTGACATTCGTTTTTAATTATAACTATTCAGCTGTGACGTGTAACTATAGGAGTTATCAATAAATTCTGATTTCCGATTTCTGAACTACATAATTTTATTTGCTAATTGAGTGTTCATGTATTACTTTACTTGTATTCCGACAGTTAATTTGAGCTGGTGTCACAGCCTGCCTTTAGACTACACTGTTTTCATTGTAAGGTGGTGCGGGTGACATTCAAATTTAACCAACCGTTCCTTTTCACCCTTAAAACTCGCTGCGAACAAATCATGACTCAACACAGCAGCTTAAAATTCACAACACTAAAGTACGGAATCATCAATAACTGTAGTAAATTAAGCAACGCAGGTAAAATAGTGTAAAAGAAACGTGTTTTGAAGTAATTATGATAAAAATAAAATACGAAAATCCGTGAAACGAACCGCAATTCTAATAGACATGAAATAGATCTGAAATGTAAAAAAAATCTTAGGTCTGTGATAATAACCTAAAACCACTCCTGTCCGAATCCTTTATCAGAACAAATCCGACTTGGATTAGTAAGCTTAGAAGACTAGGGTGGGAGCTCCGTTTCGTTTCTACTCCCGACTTGGCCTTCTAATCTATTATTTTTTATAACAACTGAAATGACTCCCCTACCCAAATAACTAGGCTAGGCAAGTCAATTTTTTCAATCCAAGTCATTTTGCGTAGCCGTTTGATTAAATGGTTCCATATCATCAGGAAGCTAGTTGAATGGCGCCGTTTTGTAAAAAGGCTAGGCTGTTAATTGAACGACTGATTAAGCTACACATACACGCTGCTGTCATCTGCAGCATGCAGATAGAAAATAGTATAAATTGTTTCGGAAAAAAAAACAAATTGAAAAAAAAAAACCAAAAGTTTAAACCAATAACATTTTATTCGCTATCCTATCCGCTATTTGATTTGTAAAAGCCCAACAATACGAGACGGTGAGTCAGTCGATTTGCATGCTTAGAGACTAGGTGGTTGGTTGCTTAGGCAGAAGGGGCGACGGGGAGATGGAGGGCGCTGGGCTGGAAGCCGTTCTCGTTGGCGACGTAGGTGACGGTGTAGAGGACGCCGTCGGGGCCGGTGTAGGCGAACTGGCCGCGGACTTCCATGGCTTCGTTCTCAGTGCCGACGTTCTTCAGCTGGCCACTCTCCTGGTGCGAGAGACCGTTGGATGTCTCATATCTAAAACAAACATCATTATTTTAAATCTCACTATCTCACTAACATTATAAATGCAAAAGTTTGGATGGGTGTCTGGATGGATGGATGTATGGATGTTTGTTATTCAACCACGGCAGAACCGCTGAACGGATCTGGATGAGATCTCACTAATAATGTAAATGCGAAAGTTTAGATGGACGTCTGGATGTTTATAACTCAATCACGCCAAAACGGCTGAACGGATCGGGGTAAATTTGGCACAGAAATAGATTACAGTCTGGAATAGCATATAGGCTACTTTTTAAACGCGAGTAAAACCGCGAAGGGCAGCTAGTACAAAATGAATATTCGAGATTCCATTCTCTGTTGTGTAAATCAAAATAACTAAACTGAATATCGTAAAAATTTTGAACTTTAATATTCAATTTTAGAATGTTTCGATATAGTGATAATCTTTTAAAATAAATAATAAACTGATTATCCGTCATCACAACTGGAGATTAAAAAAATGAGACCTATCTTTATGTCATGTACCATCTATGTAAGTATGGTATAATAAAAAAATAATGACTGGGTGTCGTTTTAGCATGCGGCCCCTTATCTTCTAATTTCTTCTTCCCGAATTTGAAAAGCGTTGAAATCAGTGCAGCGTTTTGCCCAGTCACTTGCGGTTGTCGCCAGTGCCCATCAGCGCCGATCCTTATTCGACCTAGCTATAGTTAAACTTACCCGTATCCGTAGCCCTCAACACCAATGTTATCAGATTTGTAGCTGATGACCTGGGCGTCCTTGGGGTCGCCACTTTGGGGAGGAGCGGCGGCGGCCGCGGCCACGAGGAGAGCGAGGGCGAAGAACTGCAACAAAATTACAAAGATTTTTGTGAGAAAAATTAAAGCTTGGTCGCGCAGTGTCGACAACAAAACGTAACCATGATGTCACCATTGAGATTGTCAAGATGTCCTGATTTGCCCCTAGATTAATCTTGCTAAGTATAGGCTTCTCTTGTATCGTATGCCTTGGTCCTGTGCCATTTCGATCTAGGGTAAGTTAGACCGTATCGTGTAAGGTGGCGATGGTGATTACGTGCCATACCGCTCGTACCAACTTGCTAGCACTATGCGAGCGAGCTGAGGGCTCATGATTACGATCGCCACCACGCCTGCGCAATAAGGCTCCAGGTCTTGTTTAGTAAAAACAGTTAATCCAACATATCGCTAAATTAATTTCATTTAGTAGTTTATGGCGGTGTGTTCTCATTTAGAATACCCATTCAATCGGTCATTTACCTGTCGGTAAATTTAATCGGTCGGTGTATCCTGAGTTAAATTTGATTTTCACCTATAAATAGGTAATAAGGAAAGACGTAGATAGCCAAAATAATGAGCACGATTTAGATTCCCACGTGTATGTGACCTATTGGATATTTTTCTAATTTATTGGGCAGACGCACAGCGACATCCATAATTACGTGAACATCTAAATGTCAAGGCTTCGGAGTCGTTTAGGATTCCACACACGAATTTTGATCATCTCTGATTCTAATCGGAATATAACCAATCTAACCGCTGCGAAGAAATAAGTTATGCGTTAACACGGAATTTAGAACCTAATGAATTTTACAGAACGACGTTAAAATGATTGATGGAGTACTTCACGACATAGTAGTGTTTACTGATTACTCAATTATCATTGAATAATAAGTTAAGACTGTGAATAAACATATTAATATTCGTCCAGCAATGCAATGCAAATGTTACGAAAATAGCATATACCTATATGATTACTGACAGCTAAGATTTGTAATGGATGATATTAATCAAGCTTGGAAAGTTCACTTCCCTATCGAAATCTCATGTTACCTACTGATAAAGGTCAAAACTTTTGACCCTTGACTTGATAAAACCGTAATATGCAAATATACTTAAGCATTTACAATTTTATTATGACACTAAAACCAGCACTGAAATATTATTAGGTTATTTAAAGGGTTTGATTTTAGTTGAAACAAAAATTCGGCGCAATTCATAAAATTACATTTTTTTTTTTTTCATATTGTCTAATTAAGTGTTCTAACCCCCCATAATTTGGACCTATTTAGTCTACCCCCATCCATTTGAAAGAAAATATTGACGAAGCATAGAGCAGGACGTGGAATGGTATTTAAAAAAATAGAGGCCTAATAAATGTCCAAAAGAGTATTGAAAAAGATGAAAACTGCTGAAATAATGATGATGGTGCCATATTATATGGTAAACATACATACGGCCTGGCTCAGGAACGAACCAGCTATTTTCAGCCTTAAATATAACTCTATGCAGGGTGCTGGTTTCAGGTGGTTTTATATTTATGGGTGTTGTTCCACCCGTCAAAGTAAACAACTTTTAGAACGTCAGTTTCCAAAATTCGTAAGAAAAAATGATAAAGTCTCCGTACAAATTATTTAGTCACGTGATTAATTCTACATGGAGACTCGAATTTTTTTTTCTAGAATTTTATAATCTTATTTTCTAACAATTGTTCACTTTGATGAGTAGAATACCATCCTTAAGTATTACTACACCTAAAACCAGCACTTTGTATAACACATCAACATTACAAAGGTAATAAAATTATATAGATCTACATTCTAAAACGAAGATGCGTCAGACCAAAGATCTAATTTGCATGCATTGACATTTTGTGCGTTGAAACCGCGCCTTTGTTGACCAATGCTAGTTAGAGATACATAATTCGACAAGCTGATTACGGTAAATCATAACATTATTCAATTATTATTTAATACTATGATGAATAATGTAAAAGTCATTAAGATTTATGCTTGCAACATAGGTAATGGTAATATAATATAATAGGTAATACTAGTTGTGCTAAGGGGAATAACAATTCCCTGAACTGATAATTATAATGTTTGTGTTGATCAAATAGAAAAAGAAGAAGTTATGACAAATACTTACCCTTTTCGCAATAAGCGTTGTAAAGCCTTGGAATAGAAATAACGTATTTTGTCTTTTTCGATCGAGTTCAAAAATGTAAAAGAAAGAAAAAGACAAAACACTTTCTAACTATTCCATACAACGGTTATTGTTAAAGGTATTAGATTGAAAAATAATTGAAAGTCATAACAATAGTAAAGGCTGATCCATACAAAAAAAAAACAGTCATAGAAAGCGGCACTATAAAATTACTCTAGTATCAATACTAGGTGATACCCGCGACTTTGCACATATAATCAAGGTTGCACATGTAATCCACAGCACCATGGCTTGGCCGCAACCTTTCCACAAAATTATTTCGCAAACTTTTATTGCATAATAATATTGTGTGAAATGTATCACTTACTAGTATAATTGTGAATGTATTACTTTCGAAGATATTACTTCAGCTAAAGAAAAATACAAAAGAAAATTAAAATGTAATAAGCCTTTTTATAGAGTATCTGAGAGATAAATAAAATTAAACTTTCCAATGCAACGAATGATGCAATCGTAGTTATTTACTTACGAATTTCATTTTTGCTGTTTTTGAGGTGGGTTGTCTCGTAGATGAAGCCTGCGACGAATGTGCTTGCAGTTCTGATCTTGCACATTTATATACTTACGTGTAGTCCAGCTGTTTTGCATATTTTTGTATGCGTTCTGACTCTAACCTAGGAATAGTAGAATAGAGTTCTTTATACAAATAACTATTGTTAATAATACTCTGGTTTTGGATACTATTATTATATGTGGCGGAATTTATTCCTTTTTTTTTCAAGTTCTGCAGCATTTTCTGGTATGTTAAATAGGTAAGTATGTCATGAACTGTAAAATGTATTGTATTTAAACGTACAAGCACCATATAATGTTACATTTTTTTGCGATAATACGACAAATTAGTCTAGTTATGAATTACTTGACCTTTGAATGAAAGACGATTTGCACGTATTGCTTTATGTTATAATTAGAATAATATGGTCATCATAGTTTATAGTTATCATGGTCATAATTACTAATATGGACATACGAGTATACTACAATGTGTGTATGTCATAGCTGTACACACTAATAAAACCATAAAATTTGATTAACTTAATAAGTCAAAGCTAAATTGCGAAACCGAAGAAGAATCATTAATAATTTATTATTTAAGACTTCATTAAAATAGGCTTTATTCATAATAGGTTTGTCTGCTAATTATATGCAAGAATTAAAAGCTCATTTTGGAAGTGTATTTATCAGATTATCGATTAGCTACTAAATTGAAGTTAGATATGTATTGTCTTATTCTTAACGAATTTCAGGATTTACATAGTTTTATCTGCTTAACGATATTTACCGTTTTTAAACATTAATCTAATCTATTCTTGTTTGGATTTCATTAGAAAAATATTGTTATTTTAGAAAATTATATTTAAAAAAAAAATTTAATTATTACAGGAAACTTCGATCCCGAACAGAAACGCTTTCTCTTTATCTTGAAACTCTATTTTGCCGCGTGAGATATTATCTGGGTCACTCTCACCCATAAGACTTTTCAAACGAGAGAGACAATTACAAGATAATCTCACGTGTCAGAATAGCCCTGCACAATCCTACTTTTGTGCTTTTATCTAGACCAATTGCCTCAAGATTTATTAGTTTACTATGTACATCGAAATAATATAGAGAAGAAGCGGCACAAGTCTAATTTCTAGTACACAGCGCGTGGACCCGATACAACTACAAGCAAACTTGCATGCTGTGCTTCCTTTAACAGACAACACATTTAGCTTAATTAGTTTGTAAGAAAATAGAGTATTTATGAATGTAGCTGTAAATGTGAAACCTTATTAAATAAATAAAATAAAATAAACGGATACTACACAGCTCCGTTGATAGTATTATGTTATGTGTATCAACAACAAAGATAGATAGACGTACGACAACTACAGCGAGAACTAGACAACAATATATCACTGTGGCGTGTAGTTGCTTTTGTTTGTGACTACGGTGAATTGTGTGCAGCACCTAATTTATGCGTTTCTTTTTTAGGTTCTCGCACCGTTTCTCCATTATAGATGATCGAAGACTACGTACTATTTTGTTACTTGCATAATTATAATACTTTCATAAAATAAATCTTCTCTATAGCCTTCAGAAAAAGAAATAAACCTTCGCTATATTTCTCATTTCCTCAATAGATTAATCTAGTTTTTATAAATACGAATACAGCAGTAGGTAAGCATCCCAGCTCATTTTAATTTTAATGTCGTACCGTTAGCGTTGTCTATCTTTGACCTTATATTTAGTCGTACCATTAGATAAGTACCGAAGCGTTGAATTTAAATAGAAACGTAATAATAAAGTAAGTTGGTATAGGTCGAGAACTAGTAAAGTTTTTAGAGTTTTTAGGTTACCTGAAGACCTCTGACATGGCTTGGCAGTAGTAATTATTATGTTTATGATGAGATAAATGCGATGGCAGCCTAGTTGGGAGAAGGTCCGCCTATCAAGCCAGAGGGAGCGGGTTCAAACCCAGCCGACGGCACGCACCATTTTGTTCATTGTGTGAGCCTATGTGCGTTTTGTGTGTCACCTGCTACATGACTGGCGACAGGCTCGCCCCCTGTCACATTAGGGACTTAATATCATCCGGCGAAGTGTGGATGTTGTATTACACCACTGCCAGCCCCTTCGGGGGAAAGGCGTGACGATATGTTGAGATAAAAACGATAGTTAAATTCAGTTGGGTACATCTATTTCATAGTATAAAAACAAAGTGAATAATTTGAAAACACACCATCCAAAGCCACAAGTAATAGGATCCTAATTTCATTCTTAATTATTTGTAAATCTATACCAATGTCACGATGTCAATGATAGCATAATTGGTAGACGATATGACCTATATTTCCTAACAACTATTATTATCTACAAAAAAATAGCTGGATTTAAAACCGCTTTGGGCCCCGCATTTTGGGCACCGGCTGACCTTGGCATTCACTTTCCACCGAAATGAAGATGATTCTTAAAATTATTTAACAGTTCACAAACAGGTTTAGACGAAAATGTATGGCTACTTACATCATGCGACTCGCTGAGTAAATGGTCCTAGTGTCGGAGTTTGTGTGTGACTGCTTTCAAACCTTGTGTAGTAGGTAGGGTAACGATAGTATTCTAGAATATACTTACAACTCAGAGATATAACTACTAGAGCTGCGAGCACGAACATTTAAGCTGATGTTTCAAATTGACAAAATCGGTAATCACCCTACAAATTAGTCGAATTACTTGATTTGAAACGTCAGTTTAAAGGTCCGTGCTCGCACTCTAGATATATTAGATTATTAGAACGTTTCATCTACAATCCACCAGCTTGCTAGCTAAAATTGTAAGTATAAATTGTAATCTAGTAGAGTCAACATGGCTAAATTTTTTTACTCAGGTAACTTATATTAAATCCCTTGCTGCGCTCAGCATTACTCCGCTCTGTCCTCAAAAATAACATTTCTCCGCCATTTTAAAAATTTCCAAATATTGACTCGACAAAAATAAAATCTATAATAATTGAACCCAATCACAAAATTTCAAGATAATCGGTTAAGAAATGGGACCTTTAGAGGAAGACAGAGATCTGGACATAATTAGGACATACGAAAGCATTTTTATCGCAGCTGAAGCATAGACGCTTCGCACGCTAACGCTCGGTCAGTCTTTAAAGGAAAATGCTAGGGAGATAGACGGAATAAGCATATTTTCTTTGACTTCAGTTCTTTTTCTTTCGAATCTAGTAAAGGTGTGTCACCAAATTACCATCTTCTTCGATCAAAAAGCAATTCAGTTATCCAAAACCGATGCACATCTCCGGTCACGTTTTAAAAAAAAGGCCTTAAAAAAAAGGTCGGATAACGGCTTAGTATCATAAAGCGTTTTACAAACGTGTCACCGGCAGTCCAACTGACATGTTTGTGAAATATTAGCATGATAGTGATACTGAATTGTTCCTCGTCCGTTTTTTAGGATAACGCAACGTGAACGGCTAAATTGACCCCAGTGAAACGCATTAGTTAGAAAATACCTAACCCCATAATAAAGAGCATAGATTACCCTCTTGCATAACAAGGTAAAGGTCGCCGGGGCGCCGTCGATAGATCCGTCGAAGAAGAGAAACGCTGCGAAAACTCTCGTTTCACAGAGTTGCACAGAACGGTGCTGGCCCAATTTTAACGTTTGCCTAAAGTTGCTCGTAGGCGGTTAAAATTTTCCTGCAATGTCTTGCTGTAATATTGACTGCCTCGGTGGCTGAGTTGGTAGTGAACCTGCCTTAGCTTGGGGGCGTGGGTTCTATTCCCACCTAGGGCATACATTTATTTGATGAACATTTGTGTTTGTTTTATGTCTGGGTGTTAATATCTATTTCAGTATTGTATGTAATTAAAAATATCTAAGTAGGGATATCAGTCCCTGGCAGCCATAGTACAAGCTTTGCTTAGTTTGGGGTCAGGCGACCATGTGTGCCAAAATGTCCTGAATATTTATTTATTTATATACGAATACGATTACCAGTATGTATAAAAATCGATACTATTATGTGTGTTCTCCTATGGACTCCAAAATGACTGAAGCGATTTTAATGAATCTTTAAGAAAATCGTCAGATAAGCCCAGCAAGTGATCCTGTGAAGCATCAGAGGGTTGTTTCTTAATGATATTCAGAAAGTACAGAGATTCCTGGGACCCCTGAGAACGAATTGCTTAGATAATAGTTTATTCATTGCGGGTGTCCACGATATACTCTGATGAATATATTTTGCCTGCCTGCAACGTGTTTAGTTCCGTAAGTTAACTAATAGTTTTTTTTTTATTAGGTTAGAAAATTCAATAGATAGTATTTATGTATGTGAAACATTAAAATACCATATAATATTTTGAACTCTAAAATATGCGGCTTAATTTAGAATAATTAGACTAATTAGCTATTTGGAGTTCAAGAAAAATTTCCAAGCATGCTTAACTAGGCTAATGTTCAACACTGTCATTGTCAAAGGAAAAGAAGATATAAATATCTTCGTAATAATTAATTCTTCTTAAGAAGATATAAATATCTTCTTTTCCATTATTTTTAATCTTTTTCATTAGTCTTAAAAGACTAATGAAAAAGATTAGACCAATGATGGCTTAGAATCGCGAGAATCGCCGGAGGCAGATGAGCTAGTAGTACTCAAATAATTTTTCCATACAAAGATATTATATTACCGTTTAATATACACACCTTGAACTTCTAACCATCTACCGCAACAGAGTATGGTAAACTAAAGCCTTCAGATTCAGAATATTAAGCAGGCATAAACTCCAAAGATGCTTTCTGATGTCCCCATTTTAAAATAACATTTTAACATGCAAATATTTTGTAACATCGTTCAAGATTTGATGAAATCAATATGTTATAGATCAGTTTGCATTTTCACTAATGATCTTTGGCTTTTGATTGTAAAACTATTGCAACACTACCGCATTTGGAACTGTTGAGAAAGTATTGTCCAAAATTATCCTTCTCCACATGAGGAAAGATGTTTGTAAATAATGGTTTCCTTATCTATATTTAGTAATCGGGTTTTAGCGTAAAAAAAGAATCAAACCAGTCGTATAAATTACTATAACATAATTGCTTTATTAACAATCAATCGGGATCATATCACAGATCGCTTAAAGGATGGTTTATTAACAATGGATAGGGAAAAGAGGGATGAGTATTTTTGGACTAGATCTTTAAGTTTCTATTGAAACTTAAGAAGGGCCGACGGGGAGATGGGCGCCCTGGGGCTGGAAGCCGTTCCTGTCAGCGACGTAGGTGACGGTGTAGGTCAGACCGTCGACACCGATGTAGGAGAAAGCTCCACGAACAGCAATAGCTTCGTTTTCGGTTCCAGGGTTCTCCAGAATAGCAGACTCTTCTTGCTTGATACCGTTTGAGGTCTCAAAGCTGCAAAAAAAAACATTTTAGAAATATCTGTATAATTGCTCTAATAAGTATATACCTACTATTAAAGTACTAAAAATTATCATCAGATCACGTATCAACTATCATAAATACATGATTCATATCAAAACAACAAACCAAAATGCTTGTTAACTTAGCAATCATAGTAGGTAATTCAATTTGGCAGGATAACTGAACCATTTTACTTTTGAATTGATAATCACAGAATATGATACTTTATACCTCGGTAAAATATTGTAATAGTAAGAGATAACTCACGCGGTATTGTATCCATCAACGCCAATGTTGTTGGATTCTTGACGAAGAACGACCGCGTCAGCGTCGGGGCCAGCCGGAGCGGCGACGGCGGCGGCGATGATCAGGGCGAATACGATGAACTAAACCAAACAAAGCTCTAATTAATCAAGAACTGCTAGAAGACACCTAAACACTACACTATAGTTAATGTTACTACAAGATACTAAATTCTACAACGAGCACTAAATATTACCACAAGTTACGATACTCTAAGTACAAGTAAATAAACAAAAGTTTTGCTAGAATATATCTCTATAAAATTAGTTTTCGAATGAAAGTGTTTTTTTTTTTTGCGCAAATTCAAGCCAAAATCAAAAGCCAAGTTAGATGTTTCAGGGACTCTGTTCTGATGCGTCAGGTCTTCTCACTCTTATAACTTTTGAAACGAGAGAGACAATGACCAAATAATATCTCACGCTTCAGGATAGCCAGGAAGCGTTCGAAAGTCACTTAGTTTGTTCATAAAGTTACAAGGATTGTAAGCAAAATTCACTGATTCACAGGACACTGGAGACGAGCTGATTTTCAGGAACGTACCGATTTCATTTTTATGATTTTTTGGTGGTTTGTCTGTAGTGATTGAAGAGCAATCGAGCGACTGATGCCCTGGTGGTGCGGGAGCGGGCTTATATAGTGCGCCCGCACGTCGTTGCGCGGCAAGGACGCTCTGTGACATTTGAACTTAGAATCTTCAGTTCTTCTCCGGTTTCGGCAAAGATTCTAACACGTCCGGCTGCGTTTGCGCCGGTCAGTCGTTGTTTGTGTGCGTGACCCACATGCTCAGCTGCTCCTCGAAAGGTCGAGTACGTAGGTGCAACTTATGGGACACTTGCCAAAGGTGTTCATAAAAAATGTAACAGTTTATCGATGGCCTCAATTTTTAAGGTTCTGTATTAGCATATTTAAAGGCGTAAATATCAATGGGTCTTGTTCACATATTATATTTTATTTATAATTTGTATGTCTATATTTCTAAATTAAATGATTAAATATTTATTTTTTATTGTAATATTTCTACTTTGACTATAATATCACTTAATGTTATTAACTACATGAAACTACTACATTAAATGATTTTTAGTTCTGTTTTCGCGTATTTGAAGATGATCTATTTACTTAATAACTCAGTTTTGGTTGTTTGCAGAGACAGTTATGGTAAAAAGAATTCGGATCCATAAACATATTTTTTTGGTAATTTTAAAGTTCGAAGATATTATGACTAGTACCGGACCGTTCTAATAAAAAAAAAATTTACATCGAGATTGTCAACATCAATGGTTTTACAAGTTGCTAGTTTGGGGTGTAGTAATACTTTAGCGTATTATTCTACCCGACAAAGTGCAAAATTCGATTAATTGTACTAAAGGCTATATAGGATAAGGATATAGGATAGGGTATATACGATAAGGATACAAACTTCGTTTTTTAGAATTCAAGTATGCAAAATTCGAAACAAAAATAAAATTATAGTTTACATTAAAAATAGCTAGCTACGTGGTCATTTTGTATAAAGACTTGATTTTTTCTCTAATATTACTATCTTTAGTAATAATTCTAAGTTATTTAATTTTACAAGCAACACCCTTAAGTATTACTAAACCCAAAACCAGCACCTTGCATTATTTGATGTGACCTGCTCTACGGCTGCTAATTCAGAGTCTATTTATTTATATATTTAAATATTAGAGTTCTATTATAATTATACGAACCCCAGCGCGCTGTACACGGGTAGAGCAAACGGTATAGTCCACTAACCTATATGTTACTCTACCGGTTCCAAGTACCTACTCTACCAGTTTTAGTAGAAAAACAGTAAATTTTCTATAACAATCTCTACTAATGCTGTCTATATGTATAAGTGTAGTCAGTAGGGTAGTTAGTGGTCTACCGTTTACTCTGCCAGTATACAGCGCGCTTATGTTCCATGTGTCCTCTAATGTGCGCTGACCTTTAAGTTAAGTAATACATTAAAGTGCAACATTGGCTTGTAGTACTCACTCATCGCTTTCCAGACATCACGGACCCTGCCTTGCCCTCTTAAGGGAACAAAACATTTCGAAATGCTGAGTCAAAGCCAGGTCTTAAAACTTGTACGTACACTTAACTTTTAAATTTGTTGCATATTACGGCGAAAAGGAACTAAACTGTTTTTTTTTTCTTGTTTCCAACTCTCTTTTTTTTATCCCCCAACGCGAAAACGACGGGGTGTTATAAGTTTGACGTGTCTGTGTGTGTGTGTGTGGCATCGTAGCTCCCGAACGGATGAACTGATTTTGATTGAGTTTGTTTTTTCGTAAAGTGAATTAGTCGGGAGTGTTTTTGGCAGTGTATGATGAAAATCGGTGTTGATGTATATCGATGTCGGGGTTTTTTTTTTAAATATTTTCTTTGTTTTGTTTAACTTTGTATTTTTGGTGTGCAATAAAGATGTATTGTATCGTATCAATCATCTAGAAATTTTGCTTAGGTACATGTGTCATTTCAGGAGTTACATCCTCCCAATCGTACTAACGAATTGTTTTTAAATGTAATTGAATTGCCTGAAATTAGCACTCTTTGTAGGCGAGAAGTGTCAAAGACAATTCATTAACAATTTAAAAACAATTGCGTAGTGGAATCGGGCGGCTGAAAAGGACATAGGGTAACTTACATCCCGCAAAAACTAACGGTTCTTGCGTGATTGCGAATGAAAACGTAGGGCGTACCTAGTAATATTATATTTATAATTTGTCATAGTAGATTAAGAAATTAGCGATGATAGCCTAGTCGGAGCAGGCCCGCTTCTCAAGCCATAGGGTGCGGGTTCAAGTCTAGCCGACGGCACGCACCAATTTGTTCTTTGTGTAGGTATATGTGCGTATAGTATGTCATCTGCTACATGACTGGAGCCCGGTATATGGCTACAAGCTCACCTCCTGTCACGTTTAGAACTGAATACCGTCCGGCGAAGTGTGGGCGTTGTATTATACAGCCAGCCCCCGTGGGGGATAGGCGTGACGATATGTAATGTTAATCTCTACACAGTTAAATATTTAAGGCAGATAAAAACAAAAGAATATTACTATTGAAACCGCAAAATACGATTTTAACAGCTAGCGGATCTCTCTGGCGAGACAGCTCGACAAGTGTCGAGATCTCTTCCAGACCTGTGAAAAAGTGCCTGCTTTTATCGTATAGTTAATTTGACAACATAACATTTTACCATTTATGTATTTACATATTATGTACTTATTGTTCACACCTACACATGTAAACGTAGTTTTTATGTACACTTAAACAAAAAAGAAATAATAAGAAATAAAAGAATAAAATACAGAATTATACAAATCAAATAAATTGCAAGTTTTGATCTTACAGAAGGTTGGACGACTCATAATTCCCATCCGAAAATTGCATTGTAAAAATGCGTAAAATTATTAACAAGGCAGATTGAAGATTTCATGGCCACCATGACTTACATCGGCGCCAAACAATAAAATCAATTTCAAGTAGAAAATTCGGCATAACAGCTGTGTCGTATATTCGGCGGATGTCCTGAAGTTATTTTTAGCATATTTTTTTTATGTCTAAACATAGTGTATCTTTAAAACGACGGACATCTTCTAGGACATCATTGTACTCATCATTATGATACTTTTCTACCTATCACCTATTACCTACCTACTAGGTACCTACTTTTACTATCAGGTCAACCCTGAAATCGAGAAAAAAACAGGGAGTCCCTGGCGGTTCCATACATTTTGACGACGATCATTGAACTTTTTGTATGGAACAGCTGATTTTTATTTTTTCACGATTCTAAGGTTGAACTCACAGTAAAGTTGATTAAAATGATGAGGACAATGATATCCTAGAATATGACCGTCATAATATATAGATACACCCCATAATTGAACATTAAGAAGGTGCTATATCATCATTGGCGTCTATTTTGCTGTACCTTTTTCCTAAGCTAAACTAAATTTGACAGCTCTAAAAAGTTTGCCATTCCTTTCTTACACATTCAAGTAAAATGAGACGCTGATAATTTTCATCTTGTCAGAGTAAAGTTACATTAAAATCGACCCCTTTATCTTTATTTTAACCTGTTCTTGTAGAATTTTCAATTTCAAAGCCAAGTTTCCTAATAAAATATATATATTTACGCTTATCTCAGTTGTGAAAAAGGGAAAAGAGAAAAAAAAATGTTATTTAAAGTATAAGTTCGCCTAAAAAGTTTTAAGTAACGCGCTGTACTGTAAACCTGTAAATGGACTCAGTGACCGATAAGCAATCACATTACCGATGATTCACCTCCCGTCCACCCCCTGACGAGATACGGCGTGAAAATATATACAATTACCGTGAATTTTAAAGAACTGCCTTGCAGATTATGTGGTACTACAGAGACAGATATACCAACGAAAGGAACCAACTGTCACTTCGTAAAGCTTTTGGTTAATAGAGTTCTCTATTTACAATATTAATTTACATTATATTTTCTCGTATTTAAAAAATACACTGATGATGGAACAAGTTAAATCCGTTATTACTAAGCACGCCTTGCCTTCTACTTCTTGCGTCTCTTCAGAGTTTTATGTTTAAGCATATTTTATGGGCACGGGGTCATTTCTCTTATCTCCGTCCGTCTGTCCAAATTTCTCAGGGCACACACATCAATGCAGTGTCAGGGGCGTGTCAGTAACGAGTATCAAGAACTGGACCAGACCTAACACAGAAATGTAAGGAAGAGTTAATTGAATAACGTGTAGGTACTTATGCATTTTATTTTTAAGTAAAGTAAGTATAATTCTGAAAAATACTACTCGTGGACACGCCGTGAGACAACACGCATGTGTGCAGGAGATTGTAGAGGTATTTGAATTTTAAGCGATATAAACAGGTAGGTACTGTGGTAGCCAGGAAATATTTTCAAACATCATATTTCTTACATAGTCGTAAAATTTTTGTTCTTTTCTTAAATTGTCCCTCTGTACGTGCTAATCTGTAGGCTCATTGCGAGAGATACGGGAATGTCACAGAATTTTGACTAAATTATGTGACAAGACGACTTTTTAGTCTGTTACGAATGTTGAGCTCGCTCTCCTGAAGGTTTTACAATATGAACTCACTTTTATTATCTGTTATTTTATGTTTAACCGTTTTTAATTAAATAACGAAGCGGCACAGACGACATACTCGTACTTCGAAAAATTTCGACAGCTTCGAACAGATATGATCGAAGATCGACAGAAATAATATATTTGCTAGCAATAAGGTGTATAATTTAATTTCTCTTTTCCTTAAAAGCCTTGAATCTATTGATTACTACCTATACCCGTGATTTCACACCGTCTCGTTTTTTTTTCTTCTAAAAAACAGATTAACGCCTTTTCATTCAAATCCGATCGATCGTTACACAGTCAAGTGGGAACATAAACACACACATAAATCTTCATGCACTAACTTAAACTCAGTTCGATTACAAATATCTGTCGAGCTTTTATCAAAGCTACGCAATTATTGGCAAGTAAAAGCCATCTCTAATGACCAGCGCAGACGCATAAATCTAGACTAAAATGCGCAACTTTAGAAGATGTAACAACAGTGCCACATGGCTCTCAATAAATGTGGAGGAGAGCAGTAGCTGTTCCAAGAAGGAGGGGAGAGTAAGTTGCTCAACCCCCCCCTTTGCCGTTTTTATAGATAACTAGCTGCGCTCTGCGGTTTTACCCGCGGTTAAAAAGTTATCGTATGTGCTATTTTAAGCTATAATCTATCTCTGTGCCAAATTTCATCCAGATCTGATCAGCCGTTCTGGCGTGAAAGAGTAACAAACATCCATCCATCCATCCATAAATACAAACTTTCGCGTTTATAATATTAGTAGGACTAGCTGCGCCCTGTGGTTACAATGTAGCCTATGTGTTAATCCTGGGTATAAGCTACCTCCATACTAAATTTCATCAAAATCTGTCCATCCGTTTAAGCATGAAGAAGTAACAAACATACACACTCACAAACTTTCGCCTTTATGGTATTATATAGTATCATGGTACTTCGTGCGCAAGTCCGACACGTACTTGGCTGGTTTTTTCCTTCTAACAACACTAACGAGAAAATACCTAAGACCAAACTTACTTTGGCCACGTTCATTATGAGCGTTGTCACAGTGTATGCGTGCGTTGCGCGAACTTGCACGAATAACATTCGTGTTACGTCATTCGGCGAAGAATGCAATGATGCACGCTGACCCTGAATTGTGCGGCTGGAGAAATTTATTCGGATTGATTTGATTTTTTCCTTCGTTAAACTGAAATGCCTACTTTTTTATTCGATGAAACGGAGGTTTACAAGTCGACGTACATATTTCTATATTTATATTTTTACCTATGTCTATTCATTTTCGATTTACTTAAATTTATTTTAGTTGCACATAATAATTGATCACTGGCTAAGTAAATGATAATTATAAATGATTAAAATTATATAATCATTTATAATAAAAAATGTATTTTTTAGTGTTTAAATTTGTTTTAGTCGCAATATATGTCGGTAGGTACATACTCGTACATACTACGCAAAATTTGTGAAACGAATCAAACGA
The DNA here is from genome assembly GCA_911728515.1 of Peribatodes rhomboidaria. Lineage (NCBI taxonomy): Eukaryota > Metazoa > Arthropoda > Insecta > Lepidoptera > Geometridae > Peribatodes > Peribatodes rhomboidaria. The sequence goes on along the minus strand of OU452175.1, from coordinate 2,357,611 downwards.
CACCTTGCAATCGCTCAAGCTATTACGACGATAAAAGATTACATATACAATAAAACATTACCCTCCTTCTGGGTGGTCGGGTAACAGTATGGCGCATTTAACTTTTTTTTTGTGCCCATCACACCTTTTTTTATTACTTTATAGGCTTGCGTTTGGCCGCCAACATGCCTGATAATAAGCAGTGATGCGGCCTACGATGGAGCACGCTTGCCTAGAAGAAACCGATTCACTCGAGACTTGAAGACACCCAGATTATAAGTGTCAGGGAACACACACTCTGGCAGCGTACAGCTGCGGCATTACCGCCCTGGGTTGCGATGGCCATCCTCTGCACCAGGGGGGCTATTCCTAAGCGTGAGATGAGATGAGATTTTATCTTGGTCACTCTCACACCTATGACTATTCAAACGAAAGCAACAAGAACGAAAATTGGTGAGATTGAATCTCGTTCCGTAAGAATAGCCCTCCAGGAATGAAGCAGGAGTTACCACCCCTATCCGCGAGCCTCTTTTAAACCTCATTGAACCTGAATTAAAAAAAAAAGAAAAACATCGAGCAAGTAGGTATGTTGTTTCTTTTAAGTTTAGCCTAATTAAAATTTACAAGTGGAACAAATTAATATATTTTTAATGACGAGTAAACTTTTACAACTTATTTATGACAAGTTAATTAATGCAATTATTCAGTTCCAATTAAATATATTATTAATTAAATGTGAACATGAGTACACAAAGTTTTCGTCTCGTGAGGCCAACCGGTAGCATCAATGATAAAAACCGAGTTTATACAGGGCTACACAGAACTGCTATGATGAACTCAAAAGGGGGAATTGTACTCATTATTACTAGTAGTTCACCTATGACGGAGACCTTGTATATCTCCACAACCCCTCTTCCGACTTAGTTCTTTTACTAAATTAAAATTGTATTGAGGTAAACTAATTGCCTACAAAATTTTAGGAAGATCGGATCGTCATTACTCAAGTTATCTTTTTTTTTTCTATCATTGCTGGCGTTTGGCCTCCAACATGCCTAATGATAATCAGTGATGCGGCTTACGATGGAGCACGCTTGCCTAGAAGAAACCGATTCACTCGAGACTTGAAGACACCCAGATTTTATAAGTGTCAGGGAACACACACTCTGGCAGGGTATTCCACACTCTAGCGGTTCGTATAAGAAATGAGGAACCAAAGCGTTTCGTGCGTGTTGTTGGTATGTCGACCATAAAACGATGCCGCTTTTAGTACTCTTGGTTGTTTTAGATCATAGTTGGGATTTTAGGATTAACAGCAAATATTGGTTATTACTATTCTCTGTAATATTCTTTATCTCTAAGTAGAAGTCGCTTTCCGCGTCTGTCTGTCTCTCTCTCTCTCTCTTTCTGGATGGCCGCTGACTCTTCCTAAACTATGCAACCGATTTTGATGCGATTCACCATTAGTTGGTATTTTTTATCTGCAGCTTAATAATATAAGTACCGTGAGTCGTACGTGGGTACGTGATGCGTCACGCAAACCATTCCCCTTCCGCTTAGCATATCAGTTGTTTCCAACCCAGAAGTTTTATTTATAAGTATCAACTGGCCATCTTCCTACTCGAGCTTGTAAAAGGCTGTGCACTTTGCTACGAATTTATTATAATATTAACATTTTTATGGCTGTCAATAAATTATTTGTTTTATATGCAAATAGTGATATTTTGTCGGTTTGTCGTGCAGCGACTCTTTACCGCTTTACGAGCTTTCGATAGTGTTCAAAATTATTAATAAGACGTATAGTAGGCTTTTAAATTGTCTTATCCAGGGCAAGCGAGGAACTATGTCTCATTTATTTCGATTTTGGAGGCCAAAAAATATATAAAAAAATGCATCAAGATCCTGTAAAGTTTTAGGGGCCAACTCGCCCGTTCCTAGAATAAGCAGACTCATTAATGTATATCATAAAAACAACTTAGATATTTTTGGAGACTCACTTGGTACATTCAAAATTAATTTAAATTTAATTTTAAATATGAATACCTAAATTGTCGATGTTTACATGTTAATATTTACGCTTAATTAGAATAATATTTCTTTTAATATTAAAATTCATTTAGAATAACTTGTGCATGCTGTGCTTCCTTCAACAGACAGCACATTTAGTTTAATTAGTTTGTAAGAAAACAGAGTATTTATGAATGTAGCTGTAAATGTGAAGCCTTATTAAATAAATAAAATAAAAATATAACAAAGCAACTCATATCATCTAACTCACACAATCTCATAAGCATGTGTGAGTGAGAGGACATAATTACTAACTTTAGTTTGCAAAACGCTGTTTCTTTAATACAATATTTTTTATTTTTTTCCGTGTTACTTTTAGTAAGCAATCAGCTTAAGGCTTAAAACGTGGAGCGAACACACATCCCTTCGCAGAGAAAATTTACAATATTAAAAAGATGTTGTTCAAAATATCTATGTAATTAACACCATTACAATTTTAACCACCGATAAAAAACAACCAAATCTAGACGCAGATAGTTAGTCGGAGCACCACAAACAAATCGTCGCCATAACGTCATATTTTTAACCTTGCAAGTTATGTAACAACTTTATACTCATCGACGTTTATAACTAAGTTAAATCGATAGCAATATAAGTTTAAAGTTATGTCTTAGCTCGTTATTTTAACATTCATTATGCTATTGGCTATAAGGAAGTAATTCCAAAAAGAAACCATAACTTCAAGGTCAATGCGAGCTTTCAAAACCAGTGCGGTCTTCATTAACGTAGATTATGCTACTAGCTCATCTGCTCGCGTATTCGCTAGCGTTTAATAGCCTACTAGCTCTTACCCGCGACTCCGTTCGCACTGTATAATGAATACTGTAACTAATTATCAAATTTCATCAAGACCCGTACAGCCGTTTAGCCGTAAAAAGCCTATAAACAGATAGAGTAACTTTCAATTTCGTAGTAAGTAAGGATGAGATTGGGCCTAGGATTCACTTTAGGTGGATACATTAATCAACTTTATGTGACTTTATGCTATCATATGTAGTAGGTACCATTATCGAACACAATCAAAACTATACTAATAGGCTAAACTAACCTAAATACTACTTTTCAAGTTCTTGACAGATTGCACTACGTGAACTAATCAAACTATAAGTGAACGAAACCACCAATAATTTTAAAAATCATAAATTTCACATATCAGGACTTCCCAAGCAGATGTGACACGGCCTTGACATCATTTGCGAGCTTGTGAGTCTTATTTTCCCTTTTTAGTATAGGATATGACTCACTATTCTCACAAAGGTAACTAACTGAAGTGTCATAAGTTATAACTATGTGAATCACTGATAGTTGGGTAACGTTACACCATCTTTATTTAAATATTTATTTATTAATTAAAACGGCACATGCCAATTACATTAATTAATTACATATTACACATTACAAATTTCAAATCAAACATTATAAAACTACAAAACAAAAAAAATAAAATAAATGAAATTACAATTAGTCAAAATGATAATAGTCAAAGATAAACATAAGTCAAAACAAAAATCAAAATAAAATATAAACAAAAATGTAATAATTAAGTACTTAACTTTATCACATAACTTATTGGAATTAACAAAATTATTATTTTTATTTCGTCAAATATGTATGTCACCTATCATTCGTCCCTTTCACAATATTTCAGACATACCGACAATAAATCCGTCCATCCATCTCCAAACAGATCACATTGGGGATCAGTGGCCAAGAGAGCGTTGAATGCGGCGAGAGTGCGCGGGATAGGCGACTTAGAGCGCGCCACTGTACGGCAGCGCGGCAACATGAAAAACTCGTGACGCCTATTACGACAATATCTGTCCGGTACAAAAAATCGACACAGCTTGTCGAGCAGATTGGGTGCATCAATAGCACCACGCAAAATTTTCTAATTTAAAAACTTTGAAATCTACCAGCTGAGTCGTTGAAATCTACCATTTCGTAGAAAGGTGTGAAACCGAAGTGAGTGAGCAATGAATCTGAATATGCTTAGTGCACTGTTCAAAAGAAGATCAAAGATTTTACAATTTTTTGTATAACTTTTTTGTGTTGGATGTTTGTATGGTTCAAATCTTGGGAGCTAAATTAGAACCACTTCCTGACGTTTGATTAGACTCAAACCTGCGTATCTTCAGTGGCAATGCAATAATATGGTACCAAATATCTGGTTTGATGATGCAGTCAGAAGGTGGCTATAGGAACTCTTCAATAATCGATAGTAGACTGGCCGTGTTCGGGCTCATGTCGATCAGCTCACGGTACTGCTACTAACTTCATTATAAATAATTAGAAGTACGTACACTTTTTAAAAGCATGTTTTGAAAAATACGTTTTGCAAAAAAAACTTATTTGAACACTACTCACACTTATTTGTGTGTAATGTGACTAATTGTAATTTTAATTGAATGGACTTATTTTGTTACCAATATGAATTTGATATTTGAAATAAATGAATTTGAAATTTGATTTGAAAAACGACGGAAAGCTTCTATACCAATTACAATAACAACTACGTACTTAAATTTTCAATTTTAAGTTTTTAGATTTAAAAAAATAATATTTTTTTTCGATAATTTCAGGTTATGAAGATTTAACTTAACCCCTTAGAGATGACTTTAAGATGAAGGTAAACTCGTATTTGCCATAAAGAGTCGTCGTTTACTTAAGTTCATTAAGATCACGTGAACCTGCAATATGTCTTAAGAAGAATTATCATAAATAAGTAATGCATTAACATAAGTAAACAATAGTGTGTGTCGGCCGGATTGGCCTCGGGTATTGCGCTCGCACATATTACATGAGTAAGCAAAGTTTACTTCTACTTATTTATCTTTTTTTAAGTCTTAAGCCCTCAAGTTAATTCGACCAGAAGTTAACATGAAGGATCGACCAGAGAGAGAGAGATAGATATGATTACTTTGCAAACTACAACTTCAACTACATCCCAACAACGTCAGGCCCGGATCTAGGTTTTTTTTGAACAGGGGCAGAAAGTTGAGAGTGACGCTCAGCAACCCCGTCATCGATTTTTCTATATCAAGATAAATAGTTAAAGCCCCAAATACTGGTTTTAGCGTCCCCTGAATAGATCCTAGATCCGGGCCTGACAGCGTTACTGTGCCCGTTGGACTTTTGTACCTAACGCAATATTGTGTTTTAAAACTTCATGTTTTAAACTGTACGGTTAAATTAAATAACTCTGGCTCAACTCTTGCTATAAGGCTCTTGTGAAGATACTTCTAGCTCCGCCAATATCACGTTGAATATACCATCGAATGCAGAGAACTTTTACGGTTCAAAAAATATTTTTTTTTCCCAGTACATCCCATAGAGAGATGCAGAGCTTCTAGCAAACTTTCTCTAAAAACTTCCTACATGTGATTTTTGACATAGATGCTTAATCTGGAAACATGCTGCAAACAATTATTTATTTAATAAATCTAGACTTTGAGTAGTAGGTACAGCAAATCCATGTCTATCTAAGATCCATGATGACATTTGACAGCTCAAAGTACCTATCCGTCAACATCAGGTCCACCTTTTCTTGGTTTGATAAACCCATTCATGTTAACAGCCGTCAATATTACGTTCAGACGCCCAGACCGGCGTGTCAACACAGACTTTTACCATACATCTCTTATTACATAAGAAATCTGCACAATGTCCGTACAGACAGACTGACAGACGGTCTGTCGAAACCGCGACCTCTGCCCATCTAATAATTATTGCAATAGGTAACCTATGCGGTGAGAATCTTTTAGTCTTCTCCTATCTATAATCATGATTCGTAATACTTGTGTGTAAATAAATCTGTGTCTAGTGTATTGGTGTGAAAGTTTTACAGCCCAGGATATTAGTATAGTGGCTCTGTGAACTCGAGACCTTGCGAGTCTTACTCTCCTATAAAAAAAATACAAAACGAATCGACAAAATAATTAATTACTGATGTATTTTTACCCGACACAAGAAGGAGGGTTATGTTAGTGTATGTATGTACATACATACATACACTCGAAAAATTTATTTAGTATCAAGTATTTATATTGTATGTATGAGGTTTCTTTGGCACGCCCTACAGCCTAAACGACTTAATGGATTTCGCACAGGGATTTCGACATGTGAGGTGTCATTTGAATCGTCTTGATAGTGGAAGTTACACGGAGTACAACATTTTGCAGCAGGATTTTTTGTTTTTCTTTTATTAATGTTACTTGTTAATGGAGGAACCTGCTCACCAATGCGACGAGAATTGGTTGCGAAAGGCAACCAGTAGAAGAAGACTGTCCGACAGACGCTGATCGGAGCTATGTACAAAAGCATTTTTGCAAGAGCAGAGATATTTTTTGCATTTTTCCTAAAGCAGAGACTCTTCGCTCGCTCGGTCACAAGTAGTACAAAGATTACTGTCACAACCGTGACTTCCAAAAAGAAAAAGTTCCAAAAAGTTCAGATGAATATTAAAACCTCTTCCTCTTTAAAAGTCGCGGTTAAGTGACTCAGTTTTGTCCAATAAGGTGCTTTTTGTACATAATTTTTTTTTTAGCTACTTGTTGGTTTGTGTGAAATTTGGTAGAAAATACTACTTTTACACCACTTATGTAACCACAGTAATTTGTACTAAATATTTAGGTAAGAGTATGCTCTATGCTGTATATAGAATGCTCCCTAAATAACATAGGGCAGTTATGGTTAAAATCGCAAGTTTTTTTTCCAGTTTTCCTGTACTTACATGATCAATTATTGATAATTGAAGGTACATAGACGGCGAACGTAATAATATACTAAGTATACTCGTACTTACTACGCAATGAATTTATCTAAACAAAGTTTTTTTTATCTATTTGTGTTTTTGATTTGAACTTGCGCCCTTCGACGTTTAAGCTATCATCATAAAATTGCTCAATCGCTCATATGTATAGCATGATGCCTCTAGATTGTTAACGCGTAACAGACAGTAATGACTTCGCTAACTATTCGCGCTACCGTGCGATAGACAGATAAAGATCTAAGTAGGCGAATATTAGTTGTATTTGCGCTTAGCAATAGGTTATGGATGATAAATGTTAGCTACTCACTGTAATCATTACGTTTTGTAACTTTACAAGGTATTTATTTGCTTTGCGGTATTTCTCGCTATTTTAACGAAGTCCTTAGTTTTTTTGGATTAAAGGTTTCCTGCTAAGTAGAAGGCAGCTACTTACGTACTCACATATAAGTATGTCCATTTAGCACATTTAGCAAAGTGCAAACAATTTATAACGATTATTCATAGCTTGCCGCTAATTTCATTACAAGTTTTGTTATGTATGGACGGAACATTTATTCAAATGGGGTCATAAAGTGCCAAAGTAGAAATCAATTTCTAATTCTCTACAAGATTTTTTCAAAGTAATTTATCATTTCTAGATCCATTAGACAATCTGCCATTGAGTGGTCGTAGCGGTGCACTTTCCACGCGACGAGACGACCTTGTACCTACAACTTATTAAACATATTAGTGCAAATAGAGTCACCGTGACGTTAGGGCTGTCTACTACAAAATAATAATGAGAATATATGTTAGAGGAGCAGTTAATTGCAGTTAAAATTTGTTATAGGACTATTGAAGCAAAACTAGGTTATGTTTATGTACTTTATAGATATTGACGATATTGACGTCAATTGTTGCTTGTGCAAGACTGAAATCAGTCATTAACATTTGACATCATGTATTATTATTTTGTATTATTTACTTGGAATTCTGAATTAAATAAATTTAATTGAATTGAATTACTGTAATTACATTATCTGATTCTTGTATTTTTGACATTTTTATTTTTTTTGTTTTTTTTTTGTACTTACTGACATTTTGATTTCGTCCATTCTGGTTTATTAACTCACAATGTATTTCTATTATTCTGTTAATTAATAATGTGGTGCAATTTATGATGATCATAATGTGACTGTTACACTGATTATTTAATTTAAATTTGTATGAGTCTATGATCCTTGATGAATAAATGATTTATTATTATTACAACAAAAATTTACAACAAGTGCGAAAGAGACAAATGACGATGACGAGTCACGTCATCACGTGTTAGCTCCCGGAATGCGTGACCTTGCTTTTTTGGATCATGGGTCCAGAAATGCTAGACCTTGTTTTTTTGGATCATGGGTCAGACCATGATCTAAAAAACTAGATCTAGCTTTCCGGAAGCCAACACGGAATGATGTCACTCGTCATTGTCATCCGTCTCTTTCGATCTATGTATTTGTAAATGACGCATCGATTGACGTCACTACGTGTTGCCCACGTGACCATTTTTGACTCAGAATGCTATACCTGGGGACTCAGAATGCTATAATGTTATATCATTATACCACGGGTCAGACTAAAAACTGCCATTTGACAGCCCTACTGTCATATGATAGAGCGTTCGACATTTGCACTTGACTCGGAAGATGAGCCAAATGCCACGAGTTTCGCCACCGCGTGGCGTAAAGCACGCGTACCTAATACAATTCTGATCAATACCTGTTTTAAATTTATTGCGGACTAGCTATGATATTGAGATTTAAAATCTTGTAAGATCAAAATTGATTTTAACTGCTATGTGTGCGTAGTTTAAACCAATTAGGGAAGTATGTACAATCGTACATAGGAAAGCGATTTTTGAAAATAAATATGTATTATTACAGCTAGTCTGTTGCATTTTGCATTGCATGCCTTTCTGCACCAACTTATTATGATAAATATGCCAGTCACACTTTAAAAAAAAACTGATGTGCCTGTGAGCGTGCGTACGTGCGTGCATGCATGTGTGTGTGTGTGTGTGTGTGTGTGTGTGTGTGTGTGTGTGTGCGTGTTTTCGCAAAAACTATAAGTAAAATACAATACATCTTTATTGCACACCAAACATACAAAATATATTGTTATATTGTTTCAATATCTTATTGTTATATTGTTTCAATAAATTACCTGTCTCAAAAAAAAAAACAACAAAATAAAAAAAAAACCTAAAGCGTCCGGCTATAAAAATATATACCGATGGCGTCTGACATGGCTTGACGATTGGTACCCTAAAGTGTCAAATTCTCCATATATTTCCAAATTGCCAAATAAGAACTATGAAAATCATTAGCATGTAGTAATTTTTTACGTTTGTACATGCACTGAACTGCACTATATTCAAATAAAGCATTTTTGATTATTGTAATTATTCTTTAGGGTTTTTCACCTCCAAATATTTCGGGAACGTGACACTTCAGGGTACCCTTAAATTATTATGTTTTGTTTGTGTAGTGTCGCCTACCCACAATAATTTTATCGTGCGCGGAAACTTTGATAAAAAAAAATAAGTTGACAGCAGATGCACATGCCAGCTTCCAAAGCAAAATTTTAGAACCCATTTAAACCTCGGTTCAAGTAATTTTGAATTCAACATTATCATCTTCTTTACCAATAAAATCTACATTTTGCTTTGTGTATATCTACAAAAATAAGTTCATTAACATACAAAACCCTCAAGGCTGTTGATTTAATAAAATTGATAGATCAGGTAGACAATCTCTTCACCCACACAAAGGCTCATCTACTAATTTACCTATTTAATCCATTGATTTATCTTGACGTTTATAAAATTGGTCGTAAAACTTCATAAATTTTTCATCATTTTCTGACCAAAGAAATAAAAATAATAAATACATATAAGTAAATGTCAAAATCACTGATCTAGTTTTTTTTTTGGCACTGTGGAAGATTTCCGCAAAAAAGATATTTTTTTGTGGTTTTGGCTTACGAGTATGTTGACAGAATACATTAGTAGGCCGAGTGATTAGCCCTGGTGTTAGTCAATAGACACCTGTATGTAGGCCTCTGACTGACTTGATTTCTATTAAAGTACCAAAAACCGGCGCCTACAATGTAACTTGTTATTCGACTCACGGTAGCGCTCAAGTAAAAAAAGAAACAAAATAAATTTGTCACTCGCGGTCACCCATCCAAAGCATGATCATGTCGTCCGTTGCCGAAGTTCGATCAGTTTTATTTAGACTCCCATTTTGTTTTTTTTATAAAGCGACTAATCCCAATAAGTATAAGGTTCATGTTCGCGCGTGCTCTTAGAACAAAGCCTCAGGTCACCCGTGACTAATGCACTGACATCGACGTAGTCCCAAATTATACTGGTATCATCACTTGGAGCCACAGAAAAACCAGAAGTACAACAGCAACTAGGGAATCTAGATTTTTTTTACATAATTATATGATCAATTTCACAGAATAAACAGAAAGTGAAGAAAGTTTAGTCTTAGTAGACTAATATTTAATTATTCTGAAAAACAAATTACAGTTGCGACACAGAATAAGTACCTACAGTATAAACAATAGAAATACAAAAACAACTACAGCGTTAACACTTATAGGTAGGTATTTTGTTATAATCACACATACACACTAATATTCTATGCCTTGCTAATTTTATAGAGAGAGAAGTGCCCTCTCCCTCTCTACTTATGTCTGTCCGTAAATTATTACTTTCTCCCAAATAAATGTCTGAACAAATTTTGATGAAATAGCAAGCAGCAAGAGGTCGTACATAAAATATGTCAACCCAAAAAATTAAAAAGCATTTAAAAATTGTGTAAAACTATATATATATAAGAGTCATTGAATTGTCCGAAGTATACCTTCTGCACCTCCACTGCATAAAGGCTAGGCTCCACTGGAATGCGAGAAGCTTTCTGACATTACGAGGCGTTCGCCTTGACACGGCACGAATGTCGCGCCTTCGCATAATTATACGAATAAAAATAATAAAGTGTAACTCCGAGTTTGAGGTGTTAGACATCCATTCGACGCGTGATTGGTGTGTTCGCATTTTTAATCCCCGACGCACAAACGACGGGGTGTTATAAGTTTGACGTGTATGTGTGTGTGTGTCTGAGTGTGTGTGAGTGTGTGTGTCTGTGACATCGTAGCTCCCGACAGATAAACCGATTTTGATTTTGTTTTTTAATTTGTTAGATGAAAATCGATGATGATGAAAATCTGTGTCGGGTGTTTTATACATTTTATACTTGTGTTATGTCATTTCAAATCGTGAGTATTATGTATCGGGAATAGACTGATATTGGACTAACAATAAAGCATAATAATGTAACATAGAGTCTTTAGCCAAGTGCCTACTATGACTACAAAAAAAGTTGGTAATCAATTGATTTATCTTTACCACAGATCATATGTATGATCTGTGATCTTTACCGATATTACTTATTTTGACTGCCTCAGTGACTTAGTAGGCACTAAACCTGCCTTCTGAGATTGGGGGCGTGTGGGTTCGATTCCAATTTATAGCAAATATTTAAGTATTAACATTTTGTGTTTTTTGTATGTCTAGGTGTTATTATCTATTTAAGTACGTATCGTATTCAAAAATATTTATGTGCCACCACCCTCTGACAATCAGTTTGCTTAGTTTGGGGTCAGATGACAGTATGTGCAAAAGTTTCCCGCAAATTATTTAATAATTTACAGTAAATAGGAATAGTTTCTGTTTGTAAATCTCTAAAACGACTGGTCCAATAAAAAAAAAAACTTTTTTTACTAGTACACAATCACAAACAGCTACACAATCTCTGAGTACCATAGACTATAAAACTTGAGCGAAGCCTCAGTCATATAACTAATTATTATAAAATTACTTTCGCATAAAAACATGTATTTTGTCGTGTCGTGAGAGAATGGAGACGCGCCGATTGATTGACACTATCGCACCATGTGTCCGGCATGCATAATGAATATCTGCCTACGAACGACAGAAATTAGTGGAAATATTAGACGAGACACAGATTATGAATGGCGAAGATCAGACTTGCGGTGCAACATGGCTTTGCAAGTAGAATAATTTTCAAATTGTACGAATCCTTGAAAAATATTATGAGCGTCTAAATTTAAAAATACCTAGAATTTGGGTCCAGATATCCTATGCTATTGGCTAGCGCTTGTGATATTTTTTTTCAGTCCTGTCCGTCCAAAGGTTGCCAGAAATAAATTGCTTCATACGACAAGGCTATTCTTTTACTACCGAATATTTTATTAGTATATTATGAAATGTTTTATTTTACAGATTTAATTTTCAACTATTACCCACATGAAATTAAAACAGCACCTACAGACAGAGCCACCTGGCATTGCTAGTATTGCAAAACCTTCAATTTTAAACTGTCTTAAAGTCATCAACTCGTTATAAATTTTATTATTGCATTTTTATTTCTCTATCAAAGTAAATTAGCAATTAGCAATCATAACCAAAATGACCAGCACTTTGGTATAACGGCCATGTGTAGCTCAGGCATGGACGTCGCCTAGGAAGGGGCAGTGGGGGCACTGCCCCACATGAAGTTCATAACATACTCGTATCGTCACGCCTTTCCCCCGAATAGGCAGGCAGACGTGTAATACAATACCCACACTTCGCCTAACGATATTCAGTCCCAAATGTGACAGGGAGCGAGCCTGTCGCCATGCACCGGGCTCCAAAATGAAATTCGATATAAAATAATCAAATGCATGTTATCGTACTTGTTGCACTTTTTGTCAGATGTAGATACATATATAAACCGCGCATGCGACTTTAATTTTTGTCTTATAAATATATTTATATTTTTTTATAAGGTTGCTGTGTCCCGCAGTTAAAAAGTAGTATCATTCTGTGTTAACCCAGGGTTCAAGCTACATATGTGCGTCCCGAACTTCACTCAAATCTGTCCATTCTTTGAGTGTGAAAAAGTAATAAACTAACACACAAAATCAAAAACTTTCGCATTTGCAACATTAAATGTGTTTACAATTACAAGTACCTTTACAATTTTTACTTATTTGCATTGTATACGTAATAAACCTCTTATCTACAATTAATATGACAAATACCCTCTAGACGAACTATCTTATGCCCCCCCCCTCACCCCCCATCCCCTTCCTCCCAATGACCCCCTTGCCCCTTGCTTGATGAATCCCCTTGCCCAATGACTACCGACGCCCCTGAGTTTAGTTATTTCAATGTCAATGCTCTTCACAATGGCCATCACCTTGGACGTAATCAGCGCAAAATGATTTAAAACATACGATAACGGTAATTTAATTTAGCAAGTGAACATTAGTGAAATAGCATGCTATTTTGCTCTTTCATCACGCATGAAAAATGCATTAGCAGATCAAACAGTACCTTGAGATTTGATGAAAGATGTAGGTTTGTAGGATGTAAGAAGGGATGACTAATTAACCATCGATGAATACCTAAGTTAATCTAGAGTAATAATAATGAATTCACTATTTTTTTTTATTTATAGGTAGTTAAGTACATACAACTTTTTTTGTCAAATATTATTTCTTTCTTTTTGATTTTGTGAGTGGGCATTATTTTGTTTAAAATAATTGATTTCATTTTAAATCTAAATTAAACATTTTTGCATAATGTAATAGCTCAAAATATTGTTTTTTTTTTTTTGTCAATAGTGTTGAAAAAAATGGTACAAAAGTATTTTTAATTGTAATTTATTAACAAATTTGAAAAATTTAAAAGAATTGTACAAAAGTATTTTAGTAAAGTTGTCAACCATTTGTGATCCTAACTAACATTAAACCTAAATGCGAAACCTAAATGTTCGTTTAAATGTTTGTTTTGCTTTCACGCCTTAACTACTCAATTGATCATCGCGAATCATAAAATTTTGCATACACGTTGTCAGGTGGATAGAAAAGGACACAGGGTACTTTTTTTCCGAAAAATTAACGGTTGCTGTGTGGGACCACGGGTGAAACCGCTAATTTTATCGCTTTTGTTAATTTTCAAATTATTATTTGAAAATTAACAAAAGCGATAAAACTAGCTATACTTATCATCATCATTTACTGGTGTCAGATAATATATAAGTTTTCTGTGTCATAACACCGAAGTTTAGGCAACATGCCACCTCCGCGACTTCTGTAGACAACTCGTTACTCTGTGCCGCCGGTGTCATGATGAGTGCTTTGCGGTTTGACATTACGACACGTAACAGGATTATTGGCTAATCTGTGACGTGTCATAGTGCACGGGGCATGTGTTAAGTGTTTGTTGTATTCATGTTTCGCATATCAAAAAAAACATTAGGCAGTGTAGCCTGCCCTAGTGTCAACAGTTAACTAGTTCTAAGCCATTTGTAAGACATAATTTTGGGAAAAAATATGTTGCCTTAAGAGTAGTGGCTCTATTTTTTAGACAAGGCGTTAGAGTCATTTTTATGACTTTAACGTTTATATGTGTATCAAAATCATTTCATAAAGACATTTTGACTTTGACTAACATTTTTCACATTGACAAGGTTTCGGACTATCTTAGGACTATCTTTCGGGGCCCTATTCTTAGGCTGCTCGGTGGTAGACGGGCCATATTTTTACTGAAATTCTAGCCCGGCAATATTACAACAATATTTTGAGTGTGGCCCAGCCGTTTATAGCGAGGTTTACAGACCGCACGTCTTTGAATCTCGCTATAAGCGGCTTTGCCTTCTTGCCCTGCCTGCCTGCCCACATTTTGCCTTCACTTTGATAGAAAGTTCAACTTTCCGAACGAGATTCTTGAACTTTGCATCAAAGTAAAGTCGAAGTGTGGTCTGTGAATCTCGCCCATGCATCCATCTCTAGCTATGCTAGAAATATAGCTGTGAATTTATGCTATATTTCTAGCATAGCTGATGATGCTCGAACTACAGTCAGCCATCATCTAAAAATATCATAAAAATATGTCCCATCTATAGGAGCGCCATCCTTGTAAAATATTTTGTGGTCATTGTCTCTCACGTTTGAATAGTCGTAAGAGTGAGAGTAACCAAGATAATATCTCACGCCTGGCCTAGTGTATGTAGGTAGGTCTAAAAACTAGAACAAACGTCTGCGACCTACAGTCTAAGGCGTCTTCCGAAACACGGTGGAGCATGTTTGTAAATGCAACTCAATAAGCAGAAAATAAAGATACGAAGTTCTTGGATGAGTGACCGCGAGTAGCATTAAATTGGAACACTGAGCTCTGAGTTCATTACAAATGCTTAGTTTCGTAAGTACGCAAAATTATTTTTAAAAAATATTCAAACTTTACGAAGAAAAAAATAACACAGTTTTTTTTTATTATTTTGCTGTTTTGTCGGAAACGTGCTTCGCTACACGAGGTAAGCGCTAACTAAAACACAGATTATGTAACTGTTCGTCATTGATACGATAATTTCGTGATCAAACATTATAAGTAGATAGATAAACATATAATCTGATTTACAAATAAACGAGGATCCTACTGCTGTATTCTGTAATAGGCAAACATTCCGTTGCGGATTCTTTAATTTGGGATTAGCTTTTATTTACTCTGGGCACTACTTGACCGACTGAATTATTGCTTTGAATTTTTATGGCCCCTCTTCACAATCGGCGACCATGAACGACCCGCGAGCACGATTGTGTGAAGGGCTTACTAGTCTGTAAGCGCCTATTTCTCTATGCATTTTCCTTTCTCGCGGCGTTAATCGTGACGTGTGGTAGCGGTGCCAGCGACGAGTTCCGAATTCATTTTTTTCACACTAAGTATCTACCTTTATTTATTCTTTTGAAGTGAAACTTCTAATGCGACTTCCAACAAGGTTGCGTTAAACGTTTAACGCTCTGGAGATTTGAGATTTTCATCTCATCTTTTTCCGTCCTTGTTGCTCTCGCTTGAAACGTCATAGGTGTTAGAGTGACCAAGATAAAATCATCTCATCTCACGCGCAGGAATAGCCCTCCAGATGACACACAATATGCACATATGTTCACACAATGAACAAAGTGATGCGTGCCGTCGGCTGGTTTCGAACCCGCTCCCTTTGGCTTGAAAAACGGGCCTTCTCCCTACTACGCTGCCTTCCCTTTTTTTAGAACTATAAGTAACTATTAAAATAATATAGTCGTTAGCGCCTACACAGTGCAAAAAAAAATAGAAAAATAAAACACGCACCAGTAATAAATTCCGTTAAAAATAAAAATTATGAATATGTTGAAAATGCCATTGTTTTAAATGCAAATTAAATAGTAGGTCCTACAAAGGTCAAATGTTGCTCAGATCTCCGCCATTAGGTCATTACGGAGATTCTTTAATAGGTATTTTATAAATTATTTAATAACAGTCGCCACTGTTGGCCTGCGGTTGTACTGTGGCCACTATAAGGCGCAAACCACACTGCACCGGACACCGCTCCAGTGTGCGGTGATGCGGATTTTAACTTTGACTGTAAAAATCTTGATTTGCACACAAAAACCGCAGAGTTTAATTAACACCGGGTTTCTGTGCGGAGAAACGCCTTGCGAATATCCGTCATACCGCAACGGGATGCAGCGATAGTGTGATTTCCGCCTCCACCCTAAGCTAAGCCCGCACCTCGCTTACCTAGCTGTAAAATGAAGTTGCTAATTACACCTTTTTCGGTTCTGTTGTTCTGAAGTGATCGGCGAATTGGGAACGACAGATGGCAAATGTTTTTTATCTTTATGTTTGTTTTAATTTTGTATTTTTGGTGTGCAATAAAGATGTTTTATACTGTATTGTATTGTAACTATATATTTACCTATATATAATTAGTCAATAAAAAATACGAACGAGATACAATACAGGAGAAAATACAATTTGGTGAGAAAGCTTGGTCCGGACACGGCGCGGCACGGTGCTGGCCCGGTTTAATAAAACCTTTTTTTTAAATATCAATGAATGTGCAAAGATGAATGCTGGTGAGTGGTGACATAAGAGTCTGTCTCCACATTGTTTGAGTTTCTCAATAAATATTTGGATTCAAAATTACGAAATATTAATTTTCTAAGCGCATCATTGTTTGTCAATTTGCCAATTTGTTTTGTAATTTGGCTGAGGTATAATTAAAGGATAATCTGTGTTGATGTTGTGTTGATCTCTGTGTTGGGTAACTCTGATTTATTGGTCAAACTTAAGCTTAGATGTATTTAAAGGCAGACTGGTTGCGCCCGCGGTTTCACTCGCTGTTAAAAAGTAGCCTATAGTTTAATCCAGGGTATCAGCTACCTCCATACCAAATTTCATTAAAAACCGGTCCATCCGTTTAAGCTTAAAGAAGTAACGAACAAACACACACAAACATTCGCTTTGTCTTCAGCTTCGACAAAAATGCTTTCGTATGTCCGAATAATGTCTGGGACCCTATACGGAGATTTTAGATTGTCATCTTACTTTTTTCGTTCTTCTTGCTTTCGTTTGAAACGTCATAGGTGTGAGAGTGACCAAGACAAAATCTCATCTCATCTCACGCGTAGGATAGCCCTCCTGGATTTCTGTCCGGGTCTCGGTCCGGATCTTTTATAGTCTCTGCCCGGATTTTTTACCGTTTTGAGAATGACCGATAATTATCGAACCTGCTCACAAAATTTCACGAGAATCGGTTGAGAAATGCGACTTGTAGAGAAGGACACGTCGGCCGCGACGTCTACAGCTCCACAGACTCACTATTATAAGTTATAAGTTAGACATAAAACTTAAAACAATAGGTAGTTAATCTTAAAATGCATACTCAATTTATTCCAACATCATTTTAATCACGTAATAATCACTCAATTACGCTGATAATATCGCAGCGTCTGTCGGCGCGGTGACAATCAAAAGGCGCGTGCCCTTTGATCCAAGCCGACGCGTGACGTTCACAAAAGGTTCAAAGCTGCTCGCTGCGGGGTCCCGTACAATAACGCGGCTTCGTTTCCCAGCGTAATGATGCAGGAACGACATGTTTTACACGTTATGACACGCATTCACTCTATCGTTTGTAGTGTAAATCAAAAAGGTACCTAAATTACACTACAACTTTAATTCCGAAAATGAATTTGTTGTGTTAGTTTGCTCATTCGTCACAGTCAAACGGATGGACGGGATTGGATGGAATTTGGAACGGAGATAGCTTATACCCTGGTTTTTACGTGTATCTTCGATATCCAATTGAATAGTGACTTTGACTTTAACATATTATACATTTTAGTGGCGGGAAGCACCGCGGGGCAGCTAGTCTAGTAAATTATAAAATCAAGCCATCGACACGAAGAAAAAGAAAAAGTGACAACATCCCGTTTCGTAAGTACCGGGAAATAGCCGAAAAAGTATTAAGTAGGCAACTTATTGCCAAGGAAATACAAATAATATTTTAAATATACATCTAAACTCTACAACCTAGAGAGTTAAACTCCAACTTACTTTTATTTTCTTACTAGCTGCGCCCCGCGGTTTCACCCGCGGTCCCTCAGGAACCGTTAATTTTTTCAGGATTAAAAGTACCCTATGTTCTTTCCGTACCCCAGACAGCGTGTATGCAAAATTTCAAGACGATCGGTTGAGTAGTTGAGCCGTGAAAGCGTTACAAACAAACAAACTCACTTTCGCATGTATAATATTAGTTAGGATATTATTTTAAAAAAAGTTAAAAATTAATATTTTATGCCGCTAAGTACTACAAACGCTGCCCGCGTAGGTAATACTTTGACCTATACGTACAAGAAACTTAAAGCCGCCACTAAAGTTAGAGACAAGTATTTTTAACCTTTATTTAATTGTCAAAGTAGAGAACTCTAAACAAAAACTGATGTAAAGGTCTTCGATTACCGTAATGAAGTCGTGCAGGATGCGGCGAAGGTCGTGGGATCGATTCCCACCGGACTCGTCTCCGTACGTACCTAAAGGGTAATTGACTAATTGAGATGAATCAGGTGGAAACTATGCTAAGTGTGATCCTTCTTTATACTAGTAGCTCTCTGAGCTGTAGACCTCGCGACCAGCAAATTTTTCAAAAATGTTAAAAATTAAATATTATTTAAAAAAAAAAACATCTCCGCCATTTTGAAAAAAAAAACAATAAATTACTCGACAAAAGAAATCTTTATAATTGTTGAACCTTCTCACAAAATTTCAAGAGTATTGGTTAAGAAATGCGACATGTAGCTGAAAACAGAGATCCGGACAGAATTAGGACATACAAAAGCATTTTAATCAAAGCTAAAGCATAGACGCTTTGGTCGCTAAAGCTCGCTCGTTCGATTATAAGCATGCCTATCTCTGTCTATCTTGACCGCCATTCTGAAAAAAAAAAACAAAAACTGAAACATCAACAAAATTCTGTATAACTATCGAAACTGCCCACAAAATTTCACGAGAATCGGTTGACAAATGCAACCTGTAGAGGAGACAGACGTCGGCCGAAAGTTCTGCAGGTCACAGAGACACCATAGTATAATTTTGGTAATGGCATATTAAATACACAACACACAAAAACACACTTTTGTCTGGTATCGAACCCGCAACCTCTGGCTTGAGAGGCGAGCCTTCTTCCAACTAGAGGTAGGAACAAAATATTATCTAACCACATCACCCCTTAAGAGGGCCGCGACGCTCTGAAATTTCCATACAAACGCAATACTCAAATTTCTTGAAAACCATTTGTCAGATTATGATGAAATTTAGCATGTACAATTAAATTAACAATATCTCCGCCCCTGTTCTTGTTCTTGTTTTTTTTAAAAACGTTCTCAAGCTAAAATAGAGCTATGAAAAATATCCGCATTTTTAAGGAGTCACTTTTGACTGATTTATTCAATAGATATTAGACAAAGCAAATCAAAAATTCCATTACATAGGGAGGTTGTCTACATCATTAGCTGTGAAATGAATCCATAATACAAGGGAAATTCTTAGTTATTTAAGAATGATTACAGAAGTGCGAAAGTCATAAAAAAACTGAAATTGTACTTTGTCACTCTGTAGGTAACTTTAGAGGCTCGTCAGTATCATTACTCGCTCTCTTCGCTCGTCTTCTTCTTCTAGACGAAGTGGCTATAGAATACCTTAAGCTAATGCATGCCATGAAGTTAGTCTAAAGTGGTCGCCGGACTCTTAAAACCCTTGCATAATCACCTTTCCACATAGATAATCCTGACGCGTCACTGCTAGTTTTTGCCCCGGTTTTGCCCGCGCGAGCGCAGGTGCGGCTAGTCGAAACTTTCGACGCAAAAACGGCGTGACTGACAGACGGGACACGGGGATATTAAACTAGTTTAGCTCACGTTTTTGTTGTCTTGTTAGGAATATGCAAGCTGAGGATTGTTGATATCGTAGTTTTTTTATTAAAAGGCTTTGTGTGAATACATTAGCCTAGCCTATACAAGGTGTATGGTTTTGGGTGCAGTAATACTTAGGGGTGTGTTTCTACCCGCCAAAGTAAACCGTTACAGTAAAGTGAAGTATTTTTTTGACTGCCTCAGTGGCTCAGTTGGTAGTGAACCTGCCTTCTGAGCTTGGGGGCGTGGATTCGATTGCCCTATCAGTCTCTGGCAGCCATAGTACAAGCTTTGCTTAGTTTGGGATCTGGCGACCGTGTGTGGAAGTGTCCCAAATTTTATTTTTTTATTTATTTTAGAAAATAAGTTTCTAAATTCGAAAGAATAAAAACCTAGTCTCCATACAAAATAACTAATCACGTGATCAATTTTGTATGAAGACTTATTTTTTCAAGACTTTTTTTTCTAGATTTTTGCAAACTTGTGTTCTGAAAGTTGTTCACTTTAACGGGTAGAAAAGCACCCTTAAGTATTTCTACACCCAAAAACGGCACCTTGTACAGTCTAGTAACGCGACCCTGTGTGACACTGCGGACCGCAGTTAGTAACACTAATCATTTTCCATGTCTTCAATCGAACTTTTCAAGAAGCTATGTTATAAATCCCCCGAGTTGTCTCCCCTACCTGTCCCCTCCCCATAAATACCTCATAACCGTCTCTAAGTCACAAATGATCGAGGGTGGCAACATCTCATAAAACTCCCGGATTTATGGGCAAAAAACACCATTGTCTGCGCTGAGGTGATACGTGAACAATGAAATACTTTCACCGCCTATATTTCAACATAAAATATTACTAGTTCTTCGCTTCGAACTGAGACCTTGTGACCTACTTGTCTCTACAACCCTATGACCGATTTGGGTCACAACCCAACTCAAAAATTGTATTGAATTTAGCTATACTTTTATATAGGGTCAACTGGGGCAATTGCGTCTTTCAAGAATTTATTTCTTTCAAGAAGAAGAATTACTGACAAACCCTTCACAAATTATACTATTGCAACTAAAGATAAAAAAAGATGTAGGAAGCGCCTAATTAGTGAAGGGTTTGTCAGTAACTCTCGAAAGACGCAAATGCCCCACAGACGCATTTGCCCCTGTTAACCCTACGTACTGACGACCCTGCATCATGAAGATCGGATCAACACCACACAGACTTTCGTCAGACAAATCCTACGAGTACTAATATTATAAACGCGAAAGTTTGTAAGAATGGATGGATGGATGGAGGTTTGTTACTCTTTCATGCCAGAACGGCCGAATAGATCTGGATTAAATTTGGCACAAAGACAGATTATAGTCTAGAATAGCACATAGAATACTTTTTAACCGCGGGTGAAACCGTGGGGCGCGCTAGTATAATATAAACAAACATATAGATACACACTCTACAAACAAAACAAAACTCACTCACTCACTCACTCACTCTACAAAACTTCAAAGCTAGAGTGAATAAGTACCTTATAGATCGTCATGTTCTATCGTAGACCACAACGTCGCTTAACATCAGGCGAGTTGGTGGTCAAACGCCGAACTATTCTTCATAAAAAAATGTCGCCACGCCTTTCTCCTGAAGAGGCTGGCAGAGGTGTATTACAACACCTACACTTCGCTGGACAATATACCAGGCTCCTGTTAGATAAATAATTACATAAACAAATAAACATACTCACATATTACATAGTGATGATTTACAGAGTTGTCCCAGTTAAAATCTTTCGTTCCGCTCGGTCAATCCTCAGTGTAAGACGAAAATGTACCTCACGAAATAAATCTTGTTCTTGAAATTAATTATGTTATGTTAATTTAAGATGCTCCATTGAAATGTATTGATTACTCAACGCAGAGATGATAAACATTTTGTTTTTCTGAGTTCAATTTTCTGAGTTCTATGATGAATTATTTCATCCAGTTACATAAAGGTGGAAACTGACTGAAGCTGAACCTCGTAACGTATCAAGTACGCGTATCGTGTTGCCGTAACAGTTCACAGTATCGATTCAACGAGCCGAACCGCTCGTCGCTGGCAGCGAGTGCGCTTTCTAAGGATCGCGAAATAGCCAACAGGGTCATTTATTTGATACGGCGAATTGATACGCGAACACGATACGTTACAACGAAAGGTTATAAGTCAGCCTCTGCCTTTATGACTACCGCCTCTATCTTTTTTTTTTTATGTTGTTCGGCGCTTGACCACCAACTCGCCTGATGTTAAGCGACGTTGTGGTCTAAGATGGAGCACCACGACCTATAAGGTACTTATAGGTTTTTTTGTATCTATCGCTTACATATTAGTGATAGTTAATTAGTGTGTATTAAATAAATCTAGACATAAATATACTATACACTGTATAGTTTATTAGACTGTAGTACTACTAGGTACTAATAGACTCCTGTAGTAAGTTTAGCATACATGGTGATTTTTATTTCACCTCTCGCAAGAAACTTCTCTATGGAAGTCACACTAAAGTCACTGACAGCTGCCGACATGTTCAGTTGTTATTGGTATGATGCTTTGAAATCAGTGGTTTTATTCCTAAAGAAATCAAGGCGCATACATGACATGATATGCGCAGGTTAATTTCTTTTGGTGTGTTGACACCCTATACCTAATTTTCACCTAAATAATAAAAGTTTCATGACTTTTATACAAATTAGTCCTGAATAGATAATCAGTTTTGGTTGATAGCATCTTCATTTTTAATATGTTTATAATTATAAACATAGGTAGCGATGTTAATATTATTAAAGTTTTGTACCGTGTTGTTATTTGGCTGTATAATGTCAAGGCTGATAATCAATTTAAAACAAACTAGCTTTGCCCCGCGGTTTGACTTGCGGTCCCACAAAAACTGTTTATTTTTCTGGGATGTCCTTTTCTGTATCCCTGACAACGAGTATGCAAAATTTCATGTTGATCGATTGAGAAATTAAGGCGTGAAAGCGTAACAAATTAACAAAGAAACTCACTTTCGTGTTTATAATATTAGTTAAGACTAGCAATTATTCGCCCAGATACTTTTTTTTTATGTAGAATAGGTCGGCGTTTGACCACCAACTCGCCTGATGTTAAGCGACGTTGTGGTCTAAGATGGAGCACGACGACCAATAAGGTACTTATTCACTCAAGCCTTGAAGTTTACTAGAGTGAAAAAGTACAAAGACGGCAGCTGAGTGAGGCGCTACAAGTGCGCTTACTGCTCAGATCCGTCTTCGGAACGGTTACACCGGACTACATCCCAGTGTTGCCAATGCTACGGCAATTACCGTGTTCTACGGCTTTCAGGCCAAAATATCACAAAATGCACGGCCTACGGCTGCAACCCTGTAGCCGTAGCAGATTCTACGGCAATTCGCAAATTCTACGGTAATTGATTAACTCCGATGCGCGAAATTACTCACTTCTCACTTACCCAAATATTATTTGACAGGAGATCGAGAGGAACAGCACTTTAGGATTGTCGATTTTTAAACATCGGATTAGCTTAATGTATTCGATTACTACTCCAAATATACCGAATGCCAACATTGCAAAGTTGTCTATGGCTGTATGGACTTTGTTACTCTTTCTATTGTATTAGTAAAATGAAATGTCTATGGCGTGCAGCTATAGACGGGGATTTCCCAATAATTATTTATCAAATAGTGCATCCCTTTTTTATTTTCATGGATGAGTGATAGAAATGATTAGCTAGCTCACAGAACACTATTACTCCTAGAGCTTGCTATCATAACTCATAAGCAATGACACGGCCCATCGATGATATTTTTCCATATAAACACGGCTTTTTTACCTAATACACACGGCCGCCTAAAAATTTTCATTGGCAACACTGCTACATCCCGAAACACGACTAGGTCATTTCACGGCATGGCTTGGTCCGGTGGGTGGTAACTAGCCACGGCCGAAGCCTCCCACCAGAGTTTGCTACCCTGTTAGCACTATCCGGGGACCACGTGTAGGGAATCAGAATAGAGTACACTCCTACGGACGTCGATAGCTCAGCCCCCAAAAACATTTTCTGTATCCCTGACAACGTGTATGCAAAATTTCATGATGATCGATTGAGTAGTTAAGGCGTGAAAGCGTAACAAATAAACACAGAAACTCACTTTCGCGTTTATAATATTAGTTAAGACTAGCAATTCGCCCAGACACTTAAAAAAAAGCAGAAGAAACTTTCTAAATGATAGTGAATATCGCATCAAAACCCGTTGTGTGGTTTAGGGGGAGCTAGCGGATGTACAGACAGACAGACAGACAGACGCGGTGAACGACTTTGTTTCATATTATGCAGATATTAATTAATTATGGATTACTAATGTATAGTTGTTAGACATGCAGCGTATTAATTCGTAAGATTCTACCTAATAATAGTCTTTTGACCTGATGACTGAGTAATCGGCAATCCAATATTTCAAATATGCTGTTTTAATATATATTTTCATTCCTAGACGATTTTAGTAATACCATCAATCCATACTAATGTTACAAAATCGAAAGTGTGTCACTCTGTCTGTCTGTTTGAATGCTTTTCACGGGTCAACGGCTGAACAATTAGTTTTAGTCACGAGGAAGGTTTGGATACTATTTTTTGAATAAAAGAAGTCGCGGTTTACAGTTTTGACCTAGCAGTTACCTATAAAAGGTGTTTTTATTCTCGGCTTCTTTTTGTTTGACGATGCCCAAATGAATAAAGCTTTGACGGACACCCATCCTTTTTGGTAAAACAACATTACATATATTTTGATGTTTTCAACCTTATTGAATTCTTATAGAATTCAACATTTTGGCAAATTTAAAAGGAAACACAAGGGCCGTTTTTCCGTACAAACATAGTCCACTGTTTTCTCACTGGATAATACCGGTAGTCATGTATTTTTTTCTGAGTATCTATGGTTACTATTAGCATGTTCCTATGATTTCTTTTTTTTCATACATTAATTATTAAAAAAGATACAAACGTCTAAAAACTTAAAAAAATGGCCAGTTTTTCCGCTGAATTCAAACACCCAGAAAACAAATTTGACTAGACTAAATCAAAAAATTAAAACATAGGAACACAGTGCAAGCCCTATTTTAATTTTTAATAAAAAAAATATTTAAAATGGTTAAGTTTTGGAGAAGGAATTAGGGGACTACGAATCAATGATTTTTTGTAATTTTAATAGATATTTTCAGTCGAAGCTGCAGTTGGCTCTATCGCACTTGTTCGGGCACTGCGCGACAGCAATAGATTTTAGAAATACCAATTTTTCATTTCTCTACGCCTTGATGTTTCCTCTTAACTTTCTGGGCCTGAAAGATCATATCGGCACGCCTTTCTCCCGAAGGGGCTGGCTGAGGTGGATTACAACACCCACACCTAGCCAGACGATATTCAGTCCCAAATGTGAGAAGGGGCGAGCCTGTCGGCATATTATGCTGGACTCCGGTTGTGTAACTGATGACATTAAATACACACATATGTTCACACAATGAACTAATGCGTGCGTGCCTTCAGCTGGGATCGAATCCGTTCCCCTGGTTTGAGAAATGAGCCCCATATAGGCCATCATTGCTATTGGTAAAACGAATGGAAATAAAAGCCTTAGTGTTAGTTAACTATTTTAGTTCTTAAATTAGACCAGTTGTCAAACGCAAGCATATTTTAAATAAAAATAAAATAACATTTATTTGTCTTAGAGCCAAACAAAACCATGCCAAAAAAGGCAACATTTCTCTCAAAAACAACTTTATTTAAGAGCACCTCCAAAACGTTTGTATCTAAATTGAAAACACGTGTTTTTCTTGCAATAAATAAGGGCCCCGTCACACGGCAGTCTAGACTAGACTTGATGTAAGATACTTACCTGAGTCACAAAAGCGTCACGGCCACTTTCACGCTCGTGTGCTCTTTTGAGGGGTTTACACGGGGACAAAAGCCGCACGATTTTTGCCGTGCGGTGAAAATCGACCGTCTAAATGGCCGTACGGCTAGGTCGCAAGTGACTAAAGCCAAGTGATAGGTAGGTCGCTAGTCTAGGTCGGTAGTAATTTGTGAAGCGACTAGCCGCATGGCGAAAATCGACCCGTGTAAACCGGTCATTAGTTAGATATGGCGTCAATTCTTTAATACCTCTTACTAGTCGGTCAATAACTAAAACGCCAAAATGCCAACTACATTAATTAACATAAAATAAATCCAAATCACAATAAGTCAACAACTTCGATCAAATTTATAGAAAGGAATACAAAGGAGAAACGGTACGATAACCTAAAAATGGTCCGCATAAATTAGGTGCTGCACACAATTCACCGTAGTCATGAACAAACGCAACCAGTAGCAACAGTGATAATTATTGCTGTCTCGTCCTCGCTATAGTATCTTGTAAGTCTCTCTATCTTTGTTATAGATACACGGTACATAATACTGTCAACGAAGCTGTCTAGTGTCCATACGCTTGTAGTTATATTGAGTCCACGCGCTAAGTACTAGAAATTACATTCATGCCGCTTCTTACTTATATTATTTCGATGGACAACAACAATAATACTCAACTATTTAAACTCATGGTCCCAAAAACAAGGTCTAGCATTTATTTTAGCAAACACGTAATGCCGTCATCGTCATTCGTCTCTTTCGAACTTGTTGTAAATGACTTATTTCGGTCTTGCTTAAGCATCGATTGACGTCACTACGTGTTTCTGAATGCTGTACTTGGCGGAGTATATTATTATACCATGTTTAAACTAAACTTATCTGTAGACAATTAGAACGAATACTTACATCTTTAATTCATTTGTGAATTTAAGAAATATTAAAGCAGTCAAACTCAGTTTAGCAAATATTATGACAGAATTGACGTCAATGAAGCCATTTTAAACTAGGAGTACCCTTTGTACCGCAATTGTAAAATATTTTAGCAAAAAAAGCGATTTTTTCTCAATTATTAAAAAAATATATTACTTATCATTAAAAAGAAAAGCATCAGTTAAATTCAATTAATTACCGTTCCGAAGACGTCCCACGCTAAGCATGGAACATAAATCTTCAGTAGGTAAAATAAAAATGGAAGCTTTACGGCGTAAGTAATAAGTGTCAAAATACACCCGTTCATTCTTTCGAGGTGCTTGACTAACGAGCTTCGTGTGAAACATTGCTTAAAGGATAGATTCCACTGATGAGATATTTGTAATACTATCGCTGCGGATTTGCTAATTTTTCGGGATAAAAGTAGCCTAATTAGGAATACATAGTTAAACTACTTCCTTAGCGAATTTCATCCAAATCCATCCATCCCTTTAAACGTAAAGCAGTAACAAGCTAACATGCACACTTTCTTACCTATTTATAATACTAGCTGCATCCCGCGTTGTAAACCCACGGATATAAAGTAGCCTATGTGTTAATCCAGGACATAAGCTACCCCCATCCCCAATTCCATCAAAATCCGTCCATCCGTTTGAGCGTGAAGAAGTCATAAACTAACACTCACACAAACATTCGCCCTCATGGATGTGTGGATTGTGCAGTCGCAGGATAACGAAAATAAAATGGCGGGCACGGCTAGATTCATAATTATTATTATTGTTTAAAAAGTTTATAATATTGGTGTGATGTAATTATAGAAGGAAGTAGGTTAGGATATTGTTAGGTAGAAACGTAGTCTAAAAAACAAGGTCTAGCATTTCGGGAGCCAACACGTATTGACGTCATTCGTCATCGTTGTCGTCTCTATCGAGCTATTTATATAGTCCAAAATTTTCGACTTGCTAATGCATCGATTGACTTCACTACGTGTTGCCCACGTGATAATTTTTGACTCGGAATGGCGGAAATGGCAAAATATATTTTTATACCGTGGGGAGATAGTTGTCTTCAGCTCTATGTTATCCAAAAACAAAGTTTATAGCTTATCTCCTCAGCGGAACACAATCTCAACCCTCGCAGAGTAATAAATAAACACAGAGACAACACCTTGTTAACTGGAAATAATTAACGACGGAAAAATAAAGCGCACTGACCACCGCCGCGCCGCCACGCTCCGCTCCACGTGCAACGGGCTTATGATTTATGAGAGCCTAGTTTTGTTACGTTTTATAAAAATATTCAGTGGTTTTATATTTAGTGGTATAACTACAACTACAAAATAACTAACAAACGGGGGCCCGTTAAAGTTTTTAGGCTATCGAAAGAAGTCTACACCAAAAGTCACTGACAGCCGCCGACATTTTGATATCTTGTACGAAGACTTGAACACTTTTGAAATTAAGACGCTGATATCGAAGTGAAGCCTTGAAATTAAAAAATGTCGGCGGCGACATAGCTTCCAATGCTTTAATGGCTTGACAAAACAAATTAACGTGTCATCTGACGCATTGTAGCGGTCAGCTTTAAATGCCACTCGCTTTCACCCCGAGACAGACTGAACTGACACACGACTGCCTGAATATATTAAAATACAATGAACAAATACGTGTTAAATACATCTTTGTTCTTTTCAACAAAGCAACAAAATTATGACTTAAAAACTTTTTGAGCTACGAGTAGTTACGGCGTAGAAGCTACGATTTGAGGGTTGTTGACTACGGCGTAGCTCCGTAGCGGCGTAGCGCCGTAGCCCGTAGGTTAGGGATGTTTACAAAAACAAGATGACTGGCTTAACGCGCCCTCCCGTGTCTTTATTGGCCCTTGTAGGGTTGTTGGCTCAAATGGATGGCGTTATGGTAAAGGTGCTAAGAAACTAAATAGTAATAGAAAAGAAAAATCTTAATTTTTGGTCTTTTTTACTCGATTAGTAAATCACAAAACCACACCACCAAACCAAACCCACATAACTACCCTGCCCACTCTTGGGGCAGTGGTGGAATCCATAAAAGATTTTCCCTACACACATATATACATACATATAACTATAGTCACGCCTGTTTCCCATAGGGGTAGGCAGAGACCACTTCTCTCCACTTGCTACGGTCCTGGCATACATATTTCGCTTCTTCTACATTCTTCTTCTTCCATGAGTCTTTTCATACACGCTCGTCGGTTACGGGTACTCCTGACCTGTCCTTTCTTTAAAACGTCTTCGACTTCGTCAAGGTACGTTCGCCTAGGTCGAGCCTCACCAACTTGGCCGTTCACACTCGCCTTGTGGATCTGTTTCGTCAATCTCCTTTCAAAGGTTTCCTTTTCCCTACAAAGGTTAAAAAAGGAGAAAGGAGGGCAAAGAGGCTGCATTGGCACGATCCGGCTAACATTAATTTTAAATATATTACTCGACCACATAAAAGTCAAAAGAAAGAGTTGTTTTTAATAGTTTGAGTATGTTTGTTTAACTGTAGAGCAAAACTACTCTGCCGTTTTACATGACTTTTTTGTACTAAGCTTGAACTTTATTGAGAACTTTGTAATATCTATTTGCTTATTGAACGTAAACGACAAAAAAAATAGTATTTAATAAAAACTACGAGATAATATAGGTACTTTCATACCTAATATACTTTACTACAATTTATACAATTTTTGTGCAATTTGTCTTAAATTGTCAAAATGGTAAGTAAATAAATTATAATCTAATTTAATTGGATCAAAAATTCTTGGAAATAAAAGTGTTGAAAAACATTTTTGTAAGTAAGTTGGTAAGTACTACTAAAATAATACTATTTGATTATTTAATCCTATTTTTTTAATATTACACTTTAAATGCATGCTAATGTTTGAACGTTTGTTGCACAACATCCAGGGTAACAATAACATTGTAGCGAGGTAATGGGGCGGCGGTTAACTCCGCATCTCAGGTGCCGCTCGCTGTAAACAGATATTTTACAACAGGTTATGTACTACTGCCAGTTTAACCTGATTCCACAACCTTTTTTTAAGAGAAGGGTTCGTAGGTTAAACATTAAATAAGTAAACTTTGAAAAGTGAACGTTTACGACTTTTTACCCGATTGCGCAAGGAGGAGGGTTATGATTTTCGAGTGTATGTATGAGGTTTCTTTGGCACGTCCTACAGTATAAACAGCTTCATGGATTTCGTCATGTGAGGTGTATTTTATATCGTCTTGATAGTGGGTCTTGGGTACAATATTTTGCAGTCGGGTTTTTCGTCGAGTTCTTTTAATAATATTACTTGTTAGCAAGCTTTAACGTTCTCTCAATACTCAATCACTTAATGCTTACATTATAGTATTTACATGCAGTTCTTATATAACACACTAGCTATTTGCCCGCGGCTTCGCTCGCGTTTTATAGTTTATGTCACTTAGGGATAATATAGGTTTATTAGTAAAAGCTTTTTCACAATCGGTTCAATGGTTTCTGAGATTACCACCGACAAACAAACTTACAAACTCACTAATGTTACCTCTTTATAATATTAGTATGGAAGTATAGATTAAAACTAAATAACACATAATGACCCCGGTGAGGTATAGCAGCATTCTCACTCTGTTTTCTAGCAAGCAAGCAATTGCCTACAAATTAAATTTTTCCAAAGACAGTTCATTGGTTAAGATTTACAATGAACTGTCTTTACAACGCTTTGGCTATGTAAGTTTTGGACAGAGCTTAGAAATTAGGATTTTGGAATTAGGATAGAGCTAAAGGTTAGAGAATGTATGCAGCCGACTTAACGTAATAGACAGGGAAGTTACTGCGAAAAAAGTAGTTGTGATATTGTTTTCATATGAGTTTTCATTTTTTTTTATCAGTGGAAATCAGGTTTTCATCAACCGACCGCTAGCGAGCGTAGTGTCTCTGTTTAAGCTTCAGCAAAAATAATTTCGTATATGTAATATTCGTATACTTTTCGGCTTGTCCGGCCGGCGTCTGTCCAGCTTTCTTCCTCTACGGGTCGCATTTCTCAACCGATTCTCGTGAAATTTTGAGGAGCAAATTTAAATGTAAATTACCAATTTAGTCGATTTGAAACGTCAGTATAGATGTCCATGCTCGCACCCCATGTTTGACAATTACATTTATAGATTTTTGTTGAGTCTGTTTTTCTTTTTAAAATGGCAGAAATATGTTTTTTTTTCCTTTTTCGCGTTTCAGCCACAGAGCTACAGAGTTTTAATAATGTTTAGTCATGTTTGTATGGTCTTGACACCAAGGCTTGCCAGTTACCGATATTTCCACCACGTACAAAAAACAGACTAATCACTGCGCAATACAAAAAAACTGTTTTTTACACTTTTCCAAACAAACAAAGCAAGTTCAACGGTAAAAATAAATTCCCAACAATATGCAGTTCTTTCCACCTTTTTGTGATTCATGTTTGTAAAATTACGGCGTCCTAAAATACAAACATACAGGGGGTTTAAAAATCTTGCGCTCGCTATCTGCTGGCGGCTGGCCAAACTACCTGTTCAATAAATAATACAATCTGAGCGTCGGTTAGGCTGGATGTAGCGGTCCGACTTACTGATGAGCTTGCTATGAGTACTGTATCGTTTGACTGCGACTGTGAAACGTAGTCTCGTTCACTACAGCGCATTTTTTTAGAGATTAAAAAAAATAAAAATAGTAAAATGAATTTGTTGATTAAATAAACTGTTAGCTGTTTTTTTTGCTGGCGAAACACAATTGATTGGTTCAGACTATTTATAACCAATAAAGTTGTTTACTTGCCTACATAAAACTTTTATTTTTAACCTAAGTAAAATTGTACAACCTATCAAGGTCAAAACGAAAAAAATGCTCTGGAATTTTGCACTCTGTCGCTGCGTTTACAATGAAAAGCAACAAATTAATTACATTTCAAATCATTGTAAGTATTTACACACATTTTTATTTATCAGAAATTACTAACACAACAAAATAATACTTGATTTACGTAATCAACAATTACGTTATGATTTATGAAACGGGAATTACTCACGTACGATTTCGTCGATTATTCCGACTATAGTTTCAACCGCATTCGGCGGCCTTCATCAAGGCGAGTGCGCGCGCGCAGCTGCGTCTCGCATAGTGCTATGCGAGACGATGATGATGATGATAGTACGTGAGTAATTCCCGTTTCATAAATCATAATGTGTGAAAACCACGTCAGTTTCCATAATAAAATCAAAATGTTATTTAAATTTCCAATTTTATTTTTTTTAATCTAAAAAGTCAGATGCAAAAATCGCAAAGTCTGTAAGCAGCTTAACCGCCGCCGCGAGGCCCGCCAACGATAACTGCCATTGTAATAGGGTTGCGAATATTTCAACTGCACGCTAACTTATACAACACCCTGTAATGACTCGAACCTAGCTAGGTGCATTAAGAATTTCATAAAACATATATACACAATAAAACATTTCGATAACTCTTAGCTGTATTTTTTCTTTTTCTATCCTTTTTATATTAAAAAAAAACTCAAGAAAAATAAGAAAGAAAAAGAGAAATTAGAAGGTAAAACAAAATGGTTTTAAAGCCATATAGCAAGGTCTCAGTTAGGTAACAACTAGTAGTAAAAAGACGAAGAGTTTATCACCACTTGACACCTTAAAATGTAATAGCACTCTGGGCGGGCGGCGAGACCGGAAGCGCGGCCATTTCCGCTCTCCACCTGTCGCTGTGGCGACTTCCGGCCGAGTGCTTGACTGCTCTGCTCGATCGACTTTATTTACGTCTTGGACTTTTATTGGAAGTCGGTGTATAAGCTTACAATGAACATTGTTGGTAAAATGTTTACAAATGTACATTGTTGCTTAGAAGAGATCGCTATAAACGATAAGGTTGCCAAGTTGAGGCCTTATTTATGATACTTAGTACTCACTGTAATAGTTTCTCCACAATCTGTGTATCTTTTAATAAAGAATGATTTATTTGTCTAATGAACGAGTTATCGAGTTCAAAAATAATCAAGCGATATACATTATGATGTCATGTTTAGATTTACTTTCATTCCTAATTAACAAACATCGAACATCGAACTAATTACGGCAAACAATGCTTACGACTGAGGGCGCAAGACTGTACAACTCACTACCCTCACATATAAAAAATGTAAACTTATTTCACGCTTTTAAAAATCTTCGGGTGATCATATCATAGCAGATCAATAATTAATCAATAATAATAATGACTGCCTCGGTGGCTAAGTTGGTAGTGAACCTGCCTTCTGAGCTTGGGGGCGTGGGTTAGATTTCCACCTAGGGCAAACATTTATGTGATGAACATTTTTGTTTGTTCTATGTCTGGGTGTTAATATCTATTTAAGTATGTATTTAAACATATTTAAGTATGTATATCAGTCTCTGGCAGCTATAGTACAAGCTTTGCTTAGTTTGGTGTCAGGCGACCGTGTGTGGAAGTGTACCAAATTTATTTATTTATTTAATTAGTTTAATTAATTTAAGGCGTGAATAAGGATTTAAAAAAAAACAATTGTACTTAGTCGATACGACGAAGACGATGACTCAATTGTATTTTAAGTAGTAATGCGTAAGTGCCATAATGTCTTTGTGATACTAAATTCTTTGAAATTGATTTCAATTAAACCCGCCGACAATGACAAACAAATATAAACATGTCAGCGACATTATGTTGCTATGTTTCTTGACTTCGGTGGCCATAATTCAAAAGAAATGAAGCCGTATAATTTTGGCTATTTATTAATTTTGACAAAATTATAATATTGGCTACGATAAGTTGGCCAACTCTTTTTTTTATGCCATAGGTGGCAAGCAAGCTAACGGGCCGCCTGATGGTAAGCGATCATCGTTGCCTATGGATACCTATATGGTTACATAGACAACATAGACAAAATATCTAACGAGCAATCTAGTCCAAGATCAGTCTTGCCGTTTTGAGTTCTGAGATCACAGAAACAGGACAAACATAAATTTTCCGCCCCGATACCTCTGTAAACACATCTTTAGAATGCATTATTGGTCTGCACCTAACTTAATTATTATTCGGCATTTTTTTAAATTTTGTTGGGCCTACTCCTTGTTGTACTTAGTAATAAAAACGAATTATGAGAAACTTCCTTGACTTTCACGCTTTCTGATTTATTATACATTTACCCCCTTACGAATAAACGTTGTATAGTCTCAGAATAGTTAGGCAGTGTTTTGTCTTTTTCTTGCTTAAAAGGTTCTGAGCTCGATCGATTAAGACAAAACTCTTTGGAACTATTCCGATGTTAAACAATGTTTATTGCTAAGGAGGTATAAGTATAGGTAAATCTTTAAGGTCGCCTCTAGGATGTTTTCACATCCTGCTGCCATCCTGGTGGTATGTTCGCGGACACGGTCTGTCAGATCCGACATGCTCACTCAACTTTTGCTCACTCTATACGGTTATAATTTTCTCAATGTCGATGTCGGCGAGATTCAAAGAATTCTGTCCGCTCCGGTGAAGCGACTCGAATAAAACACTCTTTGACTTGACGTGTAACAATCAGATAATAATTAAAGATTATTAAAAAAAATCGTCAAGCTAAAAACAATAATGAAAATTAAAACAAACAGAGTTCAGTGAAACAGCACCTAGGATAGGTTAATGCACCAAAGAGCCACGCTTGGAGCAGCGCCAAGGCTCGTATTACTACTTCCCGATGCTACCTGCTGTTTTGCTTTTAATTTCTGTTTCTTTTTCGCGTAAATCACTTTGCAGACAGCGGTAATTTGTACTCGTAGATGGAGAATTGGACGGGTTTTTACAAAAAATGCTAAGTTTTCTTAGTAATACCTATCTTGTTTCTCGCTGCACCCTGTAGTTTTAACTGCTATCGTACAGGGACAGTTATTTTTCACCTCAAAAGTAATTTGTGTTTTAACTCTAGATACAATAATATATGTGATAGTATCTCCAAACTAAAGTTCACATCTATTCATTTAGAACTCATTATGGAAGCGTGAAGACCTGACATAGCAAACTTTTACATTTAATTAACTGACTGTTATAATTTTAGTAGATACAATATTTATAAATAAATAAATAAATAAATAAATTCGGGACACTTCCACACACGGTCGCCTGACCCCAAACTAAGCAAAGCTTGTACTATGGCTGCCAGAGACTGAAATACATACTTAGATATTTTTAAATACATACTTAAATAGATATTAACACCCAGACATAGAACAAACACAAATGTTCATCACATAAATGTTTGCCCTAGGTGGGAATCGAACCCACGCCCCCAAGCTCAGAAGGCAGGTTCACTACCAACTGAGCCACCGAGGCAGTCAAACCACCAAGTTTGTCTATCAATAACGATAACGTGGATTCTATAGAGCGACTGGTGCTTTGTGTTTCCTCGGTTCCATACAATTTTCTTTATTTCAGGCTTTTGACGTGACAACGTCTTATAATTCGATAGAGCCGGCTGCACGCACGAAAAAATGCGGCGTTACCTAGCTCTGAGGCGTTCCATGTAAGGCTTGAAGTGCAAGCGAGAGCGCGGAACGAGCGACAAAGAAGCACAATCGGCCTTTGCGTTCGGCAACGTTCGACATCCGTCTCTCTCCTACTTGAGTGAGCAAGTTGTCACGTTCAACTATCGTCAGTAAACCGACTTTACAGACAACCAATTTATTTGTCTACCCGTAAACATTGTAATATTAAATAAAATACAATTACACGAAAGTAAAATTTAAATAAAATTAAAATGAGATTAAAAATTAAATTAATAGCAAAACTAGAAAATTAAATTAGAGAAAATTGAAATTAGCATGAAATTAGATAATAAAATCACTAGATTTAGAAATATTTACTAATAATAATACTTATGCTAGTTTACCTTTAAGCTATAGCGTCAAATGGTGCAAATGCGCTTGTAGGGCAATTGCGTCTTTCAAAAATTACTGACAAACCCTTCACAAATTTAGCACCACCTACATCTTTTTTTGTCTTTAGTTACAATAATCTGTACTAGAGGGCGTTAGTTGCCTAATTTGTAAAGGGTTTGTCAGTAACTATCGAAAGACGCAATTGCCCACACGCATTTGTACCAGTTGACCGTGCATTTCGTATTTAGTTCAGGTTTTCAGCAATAACTAACATGCCGGAAGGTGCGTATGACGTGTTGAAAGTACTGCGTGGATGATTTACAGCCGTCGCACTGATGAGCGAGAACAGAGGTGACAAACGAGTAGGTCATATAAAAAAACACAGTCGCACACCTATCTAAGGACCACTTGGGTTTGTAAGACGAATATGTCTCGTAAAGCTATACCCGGCGAAGTATGTATATTGTTGAGTATTCCTGATTCCTGATACAATAATAGACATAATACGAGCTATGATAGCCTAGATGGTTAAGGCCCGCCTCTCAAGCCATAGGGAGCGGTTTCAATCCCAGCCCACTGCACGCACCAATTTGTTCATTACGTGAACAAAATATGTACGTATTGTATGTCAACTGCTATTGGAGCCCGGTGTATGGCGACAGGATCGCCCCCTGTCACATTTGGGACTGAATATTGTCCGGCGAAGTGTGGGTGTTGTATTACACCTCTGCCAGCCCCCTCGGGGAAAAGGCGAGACGATCTTTATTCAAAAATACTATTATACCATAATCTAGATGTACAGCTAGCCAATCAGTCAAAATGACAAGCCAGCACCCGCACCTGCTATCATTCAATAGATCCTAGGAATCGCTAAGTTCGTGACTACAATCTATAACAGTCCATTTAACAAAGGATGCGTAATGCGACCTTTAAAAGTGTAAAAAATAAACAATTTTAAAGATGACTTCACCTGCCTGCGCTTTAAACCTAGAATCTAGATTAACTCATCGATTATCGTCTTTATAATGCTTGTGATCGTCACGAAAATAATAAAAATAAGATATATATCTTGCACGTTTTACAGCCATAGGTTTTTAGGGTTTCGTACCCAAAGGATAAAACGGGACCCTATTACTAAGACTCCGCTGTCCGTTCGTCTGTCTGCCTGTCTGACTGTTACCAGGCTGTATCTCATTAAGGCGAGCCTGGCCAGAAAACGTCTAGCAAGAATCAACTTTCCTCTAAGATAAACCATGGCTTTTACTGTGTAAAAAAAAATATGTTATTTTTAAGCATGTTTTTAAGTGGAATCATAAATCTGATACATGTAATGAATAACTTCACTCGATAGAAAAAAAATCCAAAGTCACCTCTATTTGGTATTTTAAACACGATTTGCGACTTAATTTATACAAATCATATTGCTTTTTTATTTTTTTTACGAATTACAATGCAATAAAAAAATGGAATCATAAATAAAAATGTTAAAAAGTTAACATGGTAATTTTATATGATTTTTTTATCACGAATTCATGGTAAAAAGGCACGTTTGCGTGACCGCCAGTCCGCCCGCAGACCCCGTCGACGCCGGACGTGTGCCAAATTTTTGTGATCTCCGCAGTGCCGCACACACCAACACCAACCAAGCATTTAGTTTTGCCATAATGGGTAACAAACATAATAAACGAAAAAAATGCTCAAGTCTGACTTTTAGAAAATCGTACGAGTCAAGGAGCAAACGTCGGTAAGTAGATAAACTTCTACTAGATTAAATTGGTAATCATTGTTTTTATTTACTAGAATCGACATTTCTTGCATTGCTTTTTGTAGTCAGATGATGTATCAACAAATCTATTAGTACTTACTTATATTCGTTTTAGTGTTTTCAAATATCATACTCATCATCGTAGATACTTTTTTGTCTCGTTACGTGTATTCACGATGTAAATACCCGGCCTAGTAGTATACCTACTAGTGATATTTATGTAGTTATACCTACCTACAGTTACAGTTTTTTTTTGCAGAAGACTACTACGTAACAAACTCCAATGACTTTGGAATTGACGAAACGTAAGTACCTACTGGTACCTACCTACCTTTTGTACCACGCAGGGAGGCGGGTGTTCTGCGAAGTTTTGACTACGTCGGTCACCATTTATTATTTCACCCAGACAACTTGTGAGATACGGATACGGAGCGACGTTCATACTTTCATTTTTCCTGAGCATTCTAAACTGCACAACGAGTAAATACCCGCCCTAGTGGCATACCAGTGATATTTATATTTATATAGTTATACCTACTTACACGAATACCTATCTTACAGTTTTGTTTTTTTTTTTCAGAAGTGTACTACAACCAAATTTAATAAACTCCGATGACATTGGAATTGACGAAACGTAAGTACCTACCTACCTTTTGTAACATGCAGGGCTGCGGATCTTCGCTAAGTTTTGACTATATAGGTAGGTATGTAGGATGTTAGGTGAGATACGGGACGACGTTCATACTTTCATTTTTACTGAGCAATCTGAACTGCACAACGAGTAAATACCCGACCTAGTGGCATACCAGTGATATTTATATTTATATAGTTATACCTACTTACACGAATACCTATCTTACAGTTTTGTTTTTTTTTTCAGAAGAGTACTACAACTAAATGTAATAAACTCCGATGACATTGGAATTGACGAAACGTAAGTACCTACCTACCTTTTGTAACATGCAGGGCGGCGGATCTTCGCTAAGTTTTAACTATACAGGATGTTAGGTAAGATACGGGACGACGTTCATACTTTCATTTTTACTGAGCAATCTGAACTGCACAACGAGTAAATACCCGGCCTAGTGGTATATCTAGTAGTGATATTTACGTGGTTATACTTACCTACATGAAAACTTATCTTCGTTTTTTTTTTGCAGAAGAGTACTTCAAGAGAATGTAATAAACTCTGATGACATTGCAATTGACGAAACGTAAGTACCTACCTTCTTTTTGTAACATGCAAGGTGGCGGATCTTCGCTAAGTTTTGACTGTACTGTATGTATGTAAATTATATAGGGTGTTAGGTGAGATAGGGGACGTCGTTCATACTTTCATTTTTGACTGAACAATCTGTACTACACGAGTGTTTGGTAGCGTTTGAGTTATAGCCGTATGATTTGAACACATCTAGGCCTGATTAGTACTGCAACGTGATTTTGGCTGTTTTGAAGAAAACTCGTAAAGTTGTATATTCGTTTTTAACGATTAGCGAAAATCGAGCATTTCGGTAAATCTTGTAAGTACGGCTTTTATAAACCTACGACTGGTATGGATGTGTTCGTCGTTGCCTTTGAAATTCGAAACTCCCGGTTGTAAGAAGCGATAGCGGGGACAGGCGAAGCTATGTATATACGTCACAAAGATGGCCGCCGACCGTTGTAGATTATTGCTTATATCTCGAGTTCTATCTCATCAAATCAGTTGTTTGAGGTGTCATTTGAAAGCTCATTTATTTATAATGTAGTTGTTATATAATTATGTACATACATATCAACAAGCTTGAATGACAGCTTCCGTGCGCGAGTCCGACTCGAACTTGGTCGGTTTTTTAGAATTTTTATATTTTGAACTTTTGGACATCATACTTATAAATATTTATTTTCATTTTGTTTTAGGCACGTGGATGACATTGACCCTGTTTCACTCAGCGTGGTCATCATCCTGCGTCAGTCATGGTTTGGTGGGGGGTATCCTATCACGGCGTCACAAAGCTTAGTTTTTGTGAAAAAGGGGTTAAAACTTCTGCCAAAGTGTATCAAGAGACCGTCTTATATGGTGTTGTACAACCCCTTAGCAATACACTTTTTAAAAATCTACCGTGGAGTTTCCAACTAGACTCTGCACATGGTCACAAGGCGCGAACTACCCAAGCCTGGCTGGAAGCCAATGTTCCGGACTTTATAAGGGCTGAAGACTGGCCCTCCTCTAGCCCAGATCAAAACCCCCTGGACTACAAATTATGGTCAGGTTTAGAGGGCATGGCCTGCTCTAAACGACACGCCGACATAGAGTCACTTAATAAATCTTTGAAGCAAGCAGTGGCTAAATTTCCCATGGAAACAGTCCGTAAATCCATAGATTCTTGGCCAGACCGACTAAAGGCCTCTATCAAGGCCAAAGGTGGTAATTTTGAATAAAATAATAGTTATATTTTTGTTATGACTTCAATACATATGTAAATATAACTTTTATTAACATTACATTACTGTATAAAAAAATAAATGCATTTTCATTTGTAACAGAACTTATGGCTAGACATGCATACATATCGTCACGCTTTTCCCCGAGGGGGCTGGCAGAGGTGTAATACAACACCCACATTTCACCGGACGATATTCAGTCCCAAATGTGACAGGGGGCGAGCTTGTCGCCATACACCGGGCTCCAGTTATGTAGCAGATGACACACAATACGCACATATGTTCACACAATGAACATGTCGGTGCATAGTTTAAATATTGTAATTATTTAGTTAAGCGCCACCTAGTATTGCTTTGGTGAACTAGAGTTGTGTAAAGTGGCGCCAGCTCTGGTGTAACTCTTTGTGACGTGCGCTGTTCGCTGATTGGTCGTTGGCCGATGTCGCGTGAGTCAGGCAGCCAATCAGCGGGCGGCAATAGTTCGGCGGTATTCGTGTTCCGTCTGAAAGAGTGCGAGTGGAGGGGGCGCTAGTATAAGTGCGCGGAAATGCTCCGAGGAGCGGACACTACACACTTTGAGTTGGGACGTTGAGGAGTGAACAGTGCGCGTTACTAAGTGGAATACCTTGTTCACAATTTATATCGAGGCAAATTATAATCTACCTACTGTGTAAATTAATTGTCGGCCATTCAAATAAAGTTGATTTAAGTATGCGAGGTGTCTCAGTCTCCTCGCCCGCTATACCCACGCCGTATAACCATGTCTGATGCGAAACGGATATCTTTCGGAGTTCCGATAAACAAATTGGTGCGTGCCGTCGGCTGGGTTCGAACCCAGCAGAGCAAAATTGCCACTCCCAACTAGGCTGCCATCGATTCTACAACTATATCACAGAACAAATAATAATACTACGTACCTATAGCTCAATTGTATATATAAATGTAAATATTGTGAATGTATATTTTTGTATTGGATGTTTTGTTAGTACTAGCAGAATGTCCGCCACTTCGTACCCAGGGTATGTATACCTATATATCCGGTATAAGTTTACTCGATTCTTTCATAATTATTGTTCAAAATTATATCTGAATCGTGTAGTTTTTTAACTTTGTAACATTTAACAAACCATACAATATTATTAGTACGCACCTAATGGTAAAGTAAGGTAATTAAAATTGTTATTACCATTGTTATACAATATACCCAAAAATAATGAAATTTACTATGTTGTATTATTTAATGAATACCGGTAGTTACACAATCATTCCAACACCCTGTATAAATATTTGTCCTAATAAGGATAACAAGTAGCCTATGTGTCAATCCAGGGCATAAGCTAACTCCGTTCCAAATATGATCCTCATCCGTCTAGCCGTTTAGGTGTGAATAAGTGAAATACGAGTAAGTACCTAACTTCCACACACAATCGCATTTTTTTTTTATTTATGAGTGTGAAGTGTGATAAAATGGAAATATGACACTACCGGTAAAATGAAACTAATGCCACGACTGCTCACACATCAAAAATACAACAACTCGTGGACATGAGATTGGTTGTACCTATATTGGCTTGAACGGCATTTTTTAGATTTTTTTTTTGTTTGGCATCAAATAAAAAATGTTCATAAAATGGATGAGTACAATGACGGACGGATTATTTTATCGATTTCCTAAAAATGGGTGTTTAGGTACTCGATACCATAACGTGACTGACGGATGAAAGACGTGCGCGCGGCGCATCGCACACAACTTTTGTGTCGCGTGAATGAATACGTCGCGCTCCCAAAAAGTGCGGCCTGAGGTAGAGTAAAATACCTAAAGTTCTGGGAAAGCCTCGCCTTAACCGTGATAGTTAAACAGTTGAAATTTTCACAGATGAGGTGTATCTGTTGGCGCTATAACAGCGACTACTAAAAACAAAATAAAATAAATATCTAAGGGGGCTCCCATACAACAGACATAATTCTTTGCCGTTTTTAAAAATAATGGCACGGAACCCTTCGTGCGCGAGTCCGACTCGCACTAGGCTAGTTTTTTATAAAGTGGTCGAGCTGAAATTGAGTTGTGACAGACATTGAGTTCAATGTGACTGCTGTCAAAAATAAGTAATGATTAGCTAGAATGGGTAGATTAGCCTATTCTATGGTTATGATAGACCAATTTAGACATCCTAGATATGTTTAGATTTTGTATGTATAAAAGTCGTTGATTGAATCAGGCGTTATTTTGCGGATGTTCATTTTCAAAACTGTTACTTTAACCAATCTCTATTATTATTTCCACTCTAACGTCACGTTAAGTACGCCAAGGAATATGGGTTCAAATTGCTATTACTAACCTAAGTATTTTTTTTTTTTGTAATTTGGTAAATTATGAGCGAATTTAATGAAATTTACTAGAAAACTTTACAATAAAATTATTTTTTTAATTTATACACACCTAATAATAATGGCTTAAAGACTATATAGTTTATAGTCTTTACGCCAGGTATATAGGCCGGTATATAGACCTGAGTATATGCTCAGGTGCCTAATTGGCCTAGGTGACAGTAGTTATTGAGTGTGTTGTCTTTAATCGACAAAGCTTAACATTTAAAAGAAAGAAAAATAACAACACTGAATAACAATTCCGAGGCTATTATAGATTTATTATTAAAGATTTAAGATATTAATAAGGGTTAATGTTTTATTTACTTACTAAAATTAAGAGCTAATATCGTTAGTGATTATACAATAATATAACATTTCGTCATAACATATCGTCATGTCTTTCCCACGAGGGGGCTGGCAGAGGTGTATTACAGCACCCACACCTCGCCGGACGACATTCAGTCCCAAATCTGACAGGGGACGAGTCTGTCGCCATACACCGGGCTCCAATCATATAGCATGAAATACAATACGCACATATGTTCACACAATGAACAAATTGGTGCGTGCCGTCGGCTGGGTTCGAACCCGCTCCCTCTGGCTTGAGAAGCGTGCCTTCTCCAACTAGGCTATCATCGCTTTATAACAATAATATAAATATAAAAAAAATATAAGCATCCCTTC
Source organism: Peribatodes rhomboidaria (assembly GCA_911728515.1). Lineage (NCBI taxonomy): Eukaryota > Metazoa > Arthropoda > Insecta > Lepidoptera > Geometridae > Peribatodes > Peribatodes rhomboidaria. Next base: position 2,314,455 of record OU452175.1, on the reverse strand, counting down.
TGTTTCACACTCTTTGCCAGCGTAGGTTAACAAATCAACGTGCGTGTGCCGCCATCACCGACGATCCCGCTGAAATTCATCAATTCCGTTATAGGCAGTTTTCCAAACGATGTAGGTATTATTTTAACGTTAGGTTAGTTGGCTTTCACACTACTCGGCGCCACGCTACGGTGCACGGGACGAGTCTAATATCATATCGTCACGCCTTTCCTCCGAATAGGCTGGCAGAGGTGTACAGCAACGACACTTCGTCGGACGATAATCAGTCCCAAAAGTGACAGGAGGCGAGCCTGTCGCCATACGCCGGGCTCCTGTTACGTAGCAGATGACAACAAATCTCAGATGTAGCAGATGAGATTAATATCATGAGAGGTATTCTTATAAGTCGAGTCGAGGATTTTTTATTGTCATTGCGTCTCTCGTTTCAATAGTCATAGGAGTGATAGTGACCACAAAATTTCGAGCGTCAAAAAAAAAGATACTTCGGTAAGACGATATAACCGCGGTCGCGGCGAGCATTTCTACGCGTATCTACGCGCTGTGTTCAGTGTGAGAATCGCCTAAAGGCAACGTTAAATATGCAATATATATCAATATAAATCCTTATAGCAAAATATGAATTCTAGTTGAAATCAGAAATATTTATTAACCGTAATTAAGATTTGGCAAGTCATTGTTATAAAAGTATCTTAAAAGTTAGATAAAATTAATTAAAGTAACATACTCGTAATTGGTAAACTTTTATGACCACGTTTGATTTCGGTACAAAAATGAGAATTCCAAAATCTCAATTGACATATTATGATTCATTCCTTAGATTCATTTAGTTTATGATTTTTAGTTATTGTTGTATGACATAGTTGTATCTTTGATTTAGCGAAAACATAAAGTCAAAGTCAAAACGTTTTTTTTTAAACTTGGCTACTGCCGCTTTGGGTTTTGGGGCAATTTTGCCGTTAAAAGTGAAGGAGGAGATTCATTGGGTATCGAAGATACACTTATAAATGTCAAAATTATAAAAAAGACTCAACCTTCTTGTTGGACAAAGAGCTGCTCAGAAGAATAAGCAATAAACTAACTGAGGCATTTTTTTATAGGTAAGAGCATATTTGGTATAGCTAAATACAAGACACATTCTTCGACTCGCACCGTGGTCAGCTACGTCTAGACGAGTCAATTTCTCGAATACCCGCTCGCTTTGTGCACAATGGGACGCGACGTGAGCAAAACATCACATTTTTTCTACACAATGGGTAAATTGAGGTATTTTATTTATTGCTAGCCAGGTGCATGGATGGGCTAGGAAAACGAGAAGAAAAGTTTGAAAAGAAGCTTCAAACCACAACGAAAGTTTTAGCAACCTGAAATTCTTTTACTCGCCTTACTAAAACGCCAAAATACTAATGTACTTAAGACCAAGATCAGCCAAAAAACCTTGCAAGAAGAAAGAAAATAATAATAATAATATAAAAATAATAATATTCGGGACACTTGCACACGCGGTCGTCTGACCCCAAACTAAGCAAAGCCTGTACTATGGCGGCCAGAGAATAAATTATTTAAATACATACTTAAATAGATAATTAACTCCCAGACATAGAACAAACACAAATGTTCATCACATGAATGTTTGCCCTAGGTGGGAATCGAACCCACCCCCTCTAGTTCAGAAGGCAGGTTCACTACCGACTGAGCCACCGAGGCAGTCAAAAGAAGCTTAGTGAAGTTTTTTTTGTGTCTGGAGCCAAGTGAAAAAGCAGTTCGACTATTTCTTCGAGAATATGGAGTTTAATATTGTTACGCGGTATCTTATCTTCTTCTACATAGTAATTAATATAATTTTATTCCAAATATTTAATGTTTATTCTTAAAATATAGTGTAGTATAAAACAAAGTCGTTTTCCGCGTGTCTGTACCGCTATCTCCTACCACAAAGGATTTATAAGCAGGTTTTCACCATCAGTTACATAATTTTCACGGAATGTTTATGGTTGCCGTGTAAAGCCGGAGCAGGTCGGTAGTTAAGTATAAAATATATGCTATTATATAAGTTAAGGACCTACAGTACTTCAAATCTACACTCATTTTACTCATGTTATAACGGTGTAGTTTTGTAAGGTTGTATTTAATATTGTGACGCCTTTCCCCCAAGGGGGCAGGCAGAGGTGTAATACAACACCCACACTTCGCCGGACGATATTCAGTCCCAAATGTGACAGGAGGCGAGCCTGTCGCCATACACCGGGCTCCAGTCATGTAGCAGATGACATACTAGTTTTGTAAGGTTGTATTTAAGGGGTGATATCCGGAACTAGGTTTAGCTGATCCGATTTTACAATTCTTTAACGAAAAAATTACTAATCACTGAATGCCATAGCTTAAGAATGAAGAGTCATTAATTTTTACAGCTCATCTGAACTAGTACAATACTTATATAACTTTTAAACATAATACTATAGATATAATACTAGCGGTGTTACTCGCAGCTAAAAAATACCCTACATGTCCTTTTCTGTAGACATCGTGTATGCAAAATTTCATGATATTTTGATGAATGATGATTGAATGACGTGAAAACGATACAAACAAACGAATAAACTTCCTTTCTCATTTATAATATCAGCTAGGATTAGGATTATGAGCCAGACTTCGTTTTTAAGCATTCTTCGCTATTCAACGTCATCCATCTTTCACCTCAACAATACCTCAAAGCTCTAAAAACGAGGAGCACCGGTACGAGTAGGTAAGACGATAATCTTGACGAATGATATCCTACCTCACTTCTATTCTATCAACCGAGATAACGCGTGATTGATTAGGAGTTCAATGCCATTGATACTCGGCCATTGAATAGAGTTTGATGATGTATTCATAAGGGGTAGAAAAGTTGTGGCGTGGACGTCGTTTGGTTTTTGTAGGTAATTTTGTCAAACTAATTATTTTTCTGATTATTATTAGTATGTTATTAGTATTATTTTGATTTTATTTGGATTATTATGTTTGTATTTTATTAATATTATTGTATTAAGTACCAATTGGAATTTGATTATTGTGACTTGATTAATGACATGACTAATTGAATGATTAATTCTATAATTTAACTTAATTTCGTAACTTTTAATTATGTATCTACTTGCGGGTTTAATTTCCTGAATAAATGAATTTTATTATTATATTATTATTATACAGTGCACTAGCGTTTAAAACTTATCTTCTTACCAATAAACGCTGTAATTGAAATTGTTGAATTTCTTTTATAGCCTTTTATTTATAATTATAGTGTTTTGTCCTTTTCTTACTTTTACTTTTTTGACTTGATCGAAAAGGACAAAACACAGTAAGTATAACTATTGCGATGCTGTACAATGTTTATTAGTAAAGGGGTTTATGCCAAACTACATAAGGTAGCTTGTAAGAGATCGCTTTTAACGATAAGACCGTCAATTGTTGCGCTATAGTTTTTATCCGACTGCGCAAAGAGGGTTATGTTTTTCGAGTGTATGTATGTCTGTAAGTATGTACTCGTATGTATCTATGTTTGCGGTTTGTTTGGCACAACCTACAGCCTACGGCCTACATCCTGAACAACTTCATGGTTTCCGACATGTGTCATGGTGTCATTGTCTTGATAGTGGAAGTGACAAAGGGTACAACATTTTGCAGTCGGGTTTTTTTGTTTTAATAATTGTTAGTTGTATTTTTTCTGTTTTGTAATTTCTGTTGTGTAGAATAATGAGTTTATCAATTTAATTAATTTAACTTAATATGTTTTGCTACTTCTAAATAACTGTAACAATAAGAAGTTCTTCTTTGGTCAAACGGAAGCATCTTAATATACGTAAGTAAAAACAACAAAAATTAGCAAATCTTCTCGAAATTTTACTCTATTTATTTTTACATCGATCAGTTTAGAATGCAACAAATTTTGAAAAACGCAAATGTTTTACATTTTAGAAAAGTGAAGGACTATGTCAGTGTCTTAGGAGGACCGCAACACCATGTAAAAATCCAAACATCCACATCTCTCGTTGACCTGGCCATAAGCCACTCATCTTATACGTACAAACTTACTACAAACAAGGCTTCCCCTCACCTGCCTTCAGAATGCCAGCTCTCCACAAAGATCCCGTAAACGCTCTCAAGTTTAATAAGATTAGTTTAAACCGTTCGTCTGGCCGAGCTTAAGATCTTCGTATGGTCTAAGGAGAGAGAGACAAATAGTTTAAAGGAATTAACTTAAGCGTCTAACAAATATATGAGTTGAATAGATGAAGCGATGATATACCTAGCTTAGTTGGAGAAGGCCCGCGGCCCGCCTCTCAAGCCAGAGGGAGTGGACTTCAACCCAGTCCACGGCACGCACTAATTAGTTCATTGTGTGAACATATGTGCGTATTGTATGTCATCTGCTACATGACTGGAGCCCGGTGTATGACGACAGGCTTGCGCCCTGTCACATTTGGGACTGAATATCATGCCGCAAAGTGTGAGTGTTGTATTACACCTATATGCTAGCCCCGTCAGGGGAGAGGCGTGACGATATGATATGTCTAACAAATAACTTCTTCCTATGGCTGATTTATACAACAACTATTTTACATAAAAAAAAAAAAAAAAAACAACAAGTACGCAGTAGCCAGCTTACTTGCCGTTTACTTGTCATCCTTATCCAAACGTTGAAACGTCTCATTCAAACGCTCGTAACAACTAAACCCGCTTGGACGTTAAATTAACTCAATACTTATTCATGTGTAAATCAGCCACTAGACTTTTAAGCAAGGACCTAATTAACAACTATACTGGCATAGTATCATTTTGTTACTTACCTAAGATAATCAATCTGTCTTGACAGTGGAATAATGAACTTAAAAACCATTAAAAAACAGCCATTAAAAAACAGCAAACATTAATATACCGGCTGTTTATATATTATATTATATATCTTTGTTACATTTGGTTTACTTTTTTTATTATTGTTAGTAAGTTGTCATATTAAAGACAGGTAGAAATCGGGCCATCCCGAAATCTTTAACGTCGTGAAAGCAATTTTCCACATTTGTTAGCAACACATACAAAAGAATGCAGTCTATGGACTGCTGTGTGACGTTTTGAGAGCGAACTGTCAAAGGAATGTAGCGAATGAATGAATGAATGTAGCGTAAGGAATGAAGGTGAGTCGCCCGCCCCGCCCAACCGGCACTTCTCCACAGAGTACTTTGTTAGATAGGGAAATGCACTTCTCGCTGGAGCACGGAAGAGGACGGACCTCGTAGTGTTTTTCTTGGGTGTCTTTCTGTAGTATTGATCTTGGTGTCCATTAGATTCATACTGAAATTACCTACATATTGTACATGGTTTGGCTTATTAGAAGTATTAGTTGTTTACATTTACATTAAGGTGGTTTTGAATACCGTCTCTTCAGAAATAGTTTACACATTACACATACATCCTTACCAATTATCAAATCGAAAGTACCTCTGTCTGTCTGTCTGTCTGTTTGTAGGCTTTTCACGGCTAAACGGCTGAACGTATCTTGATGAAATTTAATAAATAGTTGCAGTATATCACAAGGAAGGTTTTTGGATACTTTTTCCAGAATAAATAAATATTTTTGTGAATTAATAAAAAATAACGCGCCGCTTACCAAATGCGTCAGACAACATTACAGAATAGTACGTAGTTGGTACTAAAATAACAAATGACAACTACATTAAAACTCCGCTCAAAACCAACCAGTATTTTGTTTATGTTGGACTCTGATCTCTTTGGTAACGGATTATTAAGTATTCATAATTTGAAAATTAGTTACAGTATATCACAAGGAGGGTTCATGGATACTATTTTCTGAACAAACGCGAACGAAGTTGCAGGCAACAGCTAGTATTCCAATATATTTTTTATTAAGTAGGTACATAATCTTATTTGCCTAAATGATAGTGCAAATTAACGTAGATACCTATCTTGAAATAATCTTAAAAAGCAGTGCGCTTCTACCTCGCGCCGCCACATTAAGGTGTATCCACACGGGCTGCGGCGGACGCGAGATTAGCCGCAAGTAACGATCAGACGACTTTATTAGCCTCGCTATAGAATAGGTTATAGTGAGTACTAACCTTAGTACTTTTATCTATTCTGTGTATTACACAGTCCACTGGATCCTAACTGACGGGAGTTGTTCCATTGAATGAAAGAAACCGATATTTGATATTCAACTTTTATTAGATTTCCAGAACTTTTTTCTTTCGTTACTACTAACTAAATTTTTCATTTTTTTTTAAACAATCAGATGATATTAAGCCATTGAGCACTATCGCCAAACAATCCTTCTTCCTACTTACATTAGAAAGGCGAAAGTTTGTCTGTGTGTTTGTTTATTTGTTACATCTTCACGCTCATATACGGGTGAACGGATTATGATGAAATTTAGTATGAGGGTAGATTATACGCACCGTGGCACATAACGTATTTTTAATCGCAGTTAACAACGCGGGGCGTATCTATAAAACAATAGTTTTAATGACTATCAGTTTTTTTAGTTAAATTAGCATTTATAAATTTTATATCTTAAAAAAAAAACGCAAACAGATAGCTATAGGCTTTTGGAGACACGACGGAACTGCAATTTGAGGCAGTAATCAAACTAACTTGTTAGGGACCTAGTTTACTTATACCTAATGTTATATAGAAATTATCATCGACAGGTTTACCTGTTTACCAGTGAAACTTGGGCATATAATCCTGTTAAATATTTTTTTCTTACCATAAGTATATATTTTTCTGCAGCTAGTGTCCGTGTGTTCAATGAAAATCCTCTGGCTTATTGGCAGTGAGAATGGCAGCCGAGTTAAGATGCCATTACAGAGAGCCGGACAATTAAATCCACATTCGAGGTGAGATAATACGTCTCACTGTCGTCGAGTAGTTTCAATATAACTTTAAGGTAAAATGGTTTTTACCCGTTTTTTCAGTGTTTTCAGTTGAAGCGATGATAGCCTAGTCGGAGAAGGCCCGCCTCTCAAGCCAGAGGTAGCGGGTTCGGATCCAGCCAACGGCACGCAACAATTTGTTAATTGTGTGAACATATGTCATTATGTCGGAACATTTTAGTTCCAACGTACTCGTACTTAGCGTAAGGTTGCAATGTTTAACAGGCCAGCAAACTGAGAGAAAAGAATACACTGCACAAAATACATTGATAAAAACACTCAACTTTTCAGAAATCTGCAATAAAAACCGTTTCAATAGCATCCAAATTCAAATTCTATTCATCAAATCTCCCGTAAGCGGAACAAGTAGTATCATTTCCATGCGACATACAACATGGCTAAGGGGAGATGGCGTTTGCACAAAATATCTGTATGTAAAGCAGAAAAGCAATCCACTTACAACGTCAGTTACCTGCACGCCCGTCCGCTACCACCACTTGCAGATGGACAGAGGAACGCGAGGAGTAGGCATCCTGACTTCCTAACTATAAAAATAATAACTTATTGGAGCATAAAATATTACAGAGCTTAAATGTGTACCCTGAGTCCCACACTAGGAGGTCCTGTGCTGTGGAACTCAGTCCTTTCCCATTTCAGGTTTGTTTAGTTGATCTGTAGGTAGACATTATAATAGTTACTAAACCTTATCTAGAGTTTACAATAAAAGTATGTACATAAGTATAGATATAAAACTTATGCATAGGTGTGTGTTTGTGTGTACGTATGTGTGTGTGTGAGTGTGCGCGTGACTGTCCTAACTTCCTATGCCATATTTTATCCCAACTAATATTAAAACTGCGAAAGTGAGTTCGTTCCTATGTTTGTTTTTAAACTTTCACGCCTTAACTACTCAACTGCTGAAATTTTGTGTATTTGCACTTGGTCAGGGATGTAGAAAAGGATATAGAGAGTTCCTTTTATTGAAAAAAGACCTTTGAAATAACAAATAAACTGTTGTTGTGTTATAGTTTAAGAATTACGCACTATATTCACTGCTTAGGCTGCTCCATTAGGTAACAACCTATTATCTGATGAAATAAGGAAACCCAAAAGTAGCTAATAAGCTTGAGTAGGTACATGTATGTATTTTTTTATTTTGGTTAAGTAAGTACAGTTTAGAAACCTCACCATCGACTCTACGCCATCCTTGTTACAGTCAATTTGCCGAGGACTTACCTCTTCATAAAGAGGGCAGGAATTTTTCTTTATTGTCCGGATTATTTGAGCGCCCTCTCGTGAAAGGTTTACGCGATCTCAAGATGCCGGCAGATCTTTTTACGACATTATCAAACTGCCGTTCACCTTTACACTGTACTAGCTATTACACGTGGCTTCGCTTGCTTTGTTGAGACGAAAATGCTCAAGTTTTTGACGGTAGAACATCGAACACTGAACTTAGGTTATATTAAAGAAGGCAAGTAAGTTCGTATAGGCCGAGTGGCCAGCCCTGATGTTAGAGTTTCTAGGCCGCCCGAAGGCTTCTAAAATGGCTTGACGATCGTCAAGTTATACTATGACTGTGTTTGCAACACCAAGTTCGTAACTTTTAATGACTTTTTATCATTATCTTGGTCTTTGTGTAAAATAATACTACTTAAATACCTACTAATCTAATCAAATCAATTGGGTATGGAAGATACACTTATAAACGTCAAAATTATAAAAATTACTACCACCTTGTTCGGGAAAAGAGCCACTACCCTTACACTACACTACACGTAGTGTTATATGTATAGTAGTAGGTACTACTCGTATCTACTACTATGGAATATAACACTTCTTTTTTGTTAATAATATTCTTTTTTTTGTAAATTTTTGCACACCCATGTCCTTTCTACCACTCTTTCATACGTATCCTCTCCATCCCAAGGTTGCCTGGAAGAGATCGCTCTTAGTGATAAGGCCGCCTGTTGTTAGACAACAGCTTAAGGTTTTTCTGTTTCTTTTTTTTGTTATTTCTATTGTGAACAATAAAGTGTTTATCTATCTATCTATCTCACCCCGAAAAACAGGCAATGAGGAGCTTACTATTATTTTCAGAAACTAAAGTCTATGCCATTATTTTCTGAACAATACTTCATTAAAATCAAATCTCACGAAGAGCTTTAAAGCTATTTATCGGCTTTTTGTCACATATGACATCAAACTTACTTACATACAAACATCTTCATTAATAGTATTACTGTGATATTAATATTACACTTTATATTGAGTTATTGAAGGGCTTTGGAAGCGCTACTTTGTTGGACAGCTTACGTCGGGTTGATGCTAAAATGGCGGAACTTTTAAAAAGTTGCGTAAGTACTTTTGAGTAGGAGTTAGAGAGGTCTGTTATGGTTTTAATGGTTAAAAATGTGTCCGTTAGAAGCTCTGTGGTTTTATGAGACAATTAGTAATTGCATGATCCAACAAAACAAGGTCTAACATTCAGCAAACACATAATGACGTCACCGTCATCCGTCTCTTTCGAACTTGTTGTAAATGACTTATTTCGGTCCTGCTTAAGCATCGATTGACGTCGCTACGTGTTGCTGAATGCTTTACCTGGCGGAGTATATTATTATACCATGAGTGCGATGGCAGCCTAGTTGGGAGAAGGCCCGCCTCTCAAGCCAGAGGGAGCAGGTTCGAACCCAACCGACGGCACGCACCAATTTGTTCATTATGTAAGCATATGTGCGTATTGTATGTCATCTGCTACATGATTGGAGCCCGGTGTATGGCGACAGGCTCGCCCCCTGTCACATTTGGGACTGAATATCGTCCGGCCAAGTGTGGGTGTTTTATTACACCTCTGCCAGCCCCCTCGGGGGAAAGGCGTGACGATATGTACTTGTAACAGTTTGACACACCACATCAGACCTCATTATCATTACTGTGACAAACCTTCAAGGTACCTACTTCTTCTGTTGCTTGATAAATTTGTCTGTGTAGGTACGTTTCCTTACTAATAAAGCAGGCAATGTCGCTTCGTAGCAACATTTCAACAAATAGATCTCGAAGTAGTCTGTAATCCGAGCAACACGGCACGGTGCGACGCACAGAGTATAAACTATCATTAGAGCTCCAGCCTCACGGCAAATGCACTCCTGCAAGCGTCGCTAACGTAGATGTGGCATATTAACTATAGACCTTAGAATAATCTTAATATATATAAATCTCGTGTCACAATGTTTGTCCTCAATGAACTCCTAAACCACTTAACCGATTATAATAAAATTCGCACACCATGTGCAGTTCGATCCAACTTGAGAGATAGGATAGCTCAAAACGCGAACGAAGTCGCGGGGTGACAGCTAGTTTACCTATAGAAACCAAGAACACTCGCGAAATGTAGGCCGCTAAATTGGTGTCAAAAACGGCAACGTACGACACTACATATATGTATACCTATAAGCATTTATCCTTATACTTCCTTATCATTCTTAACTATGCTTTTTTTTTTTTTTTTTTTTTTTTTTTTTTCACCTTGGGAAAATCCTTTATGGATACCACCAACAGCCCCGGGTGCGGGCACAGAGTGGTTATGTGGGAATCCCGCCACTGACACCCACTAAAAACCCAAGGGTTTTCCACCTCGGCGCAAAATGTCGGGGCAACGGGTACGCTTCCGGACTCCTCCGCAGCCCCGACAGCGCCAGCCCCTTCGGGCACCACCTCGAGCTTGCGCTCTCTCCCTCTCGATGACGATGTGTCGAACACCAGACACATCGTCATCATCCACCACCTCGGGGACCAATTTGCCCGTGGGCACCAACCAGCACCCGTGCCTAGGCGCCCATGGTCCCCATGCGACAGGTCAGATGAGTGGCCCCGCCGCCTGCCACTTCGGCCGCAGAGGATAGGGAGAGCGGCAACGATACACCGACACGCCTCTTCCTCTGCGGCCCCACCGCGTCCGCCATCGAACGGTAGCGACCCCGTTTGGGCCGCGGAAGGTAGGGAAAGTGGCAACGAGACACCAACAGTCCTCTCCCGCCGCGGCCCCCAGCCTTCGGTTGCAGTGTCGCACACGCGACACTGCACCCCGCCTCAGTTGTGGGTCTGCCCATACAGACCCACACCCTACTTAGGCCGCTTCCATGTGGGCTTTGGAGCTAAAAGCCCTAAGAAGCGGCCCCACCTCGGATTCCTCTTGGCTTCACCGTGGTTGACGAAGCCACGGCTACTGAGCCCCCCCGCCACGACAAGGCGGGAACCCGCGGGGGAGAAAAATTCGCACACCATGTGCAGTTCGATCCAACTTGAGAGATAGGATAGCTCAAAACGCGAACGAAGTCGCGGGGTGACAGCTAGTTTACCTATAGAATAGAAAGAACACTCGCGAAATGTAGGCCGCTAAATTGGTGTCAAAAACGGCAACGTACGACACTACATATATGTATACCTATAAGCATTTATCCTTATACTTCCTTATCATTCTTAACTATGCATAAATCAATCATAACTAACCGCATTATGTTTGCGTCTGTGCACGTTACAAGGCAAATAAACACAGCACACATGGCGAATTTGTTGCGTTTTAAGGAAAATCTCTTTCTAACCCGACTTTTTATTCTTCTATGACTTTTTATTCTTTTTATTCTTCTATTAGGGGATCGTCCATTAATCACGTGAGCCTAAGGGGGTTTGGAATAATTTCGTTTTTTTTTTTGGAGAAAGAGTGGATTTAGTAAAATATCACGTGTATTATTTTTTTAATTTCATGTTGATAATTTTGATAATGGTAATATTTTGTACCTACCAACAAAATTGATGTGACTTTAGGTAGGGGGGTTTGTCGAATATCGAACCACCTGTCGCCAGGGGCGAATGGGGATTGGAAAATAGCTAAAAACCTTACATAAGTAACTGAGGAATGCGCGTCACCAACAATGTAGTGTGATCGTTTTACTTTCATTTTCTTTGTTTTAGATTAGGCTTAAATTTGTGGCAAGAAATACACAAAATGCAGATTAACAAAAAAACATACGCTTTCCCACAAACGTTGTATGGCATCGGAATAATTATATTTACATGTTTTTCTTTTCCTTTCTGTTCAATTTTTAGCTGGATCGAAAAAGACAAAACACTGCTTACTATTTCGAAGCTACATATATAACGTTTTTTTATTTTCTTTAAATAAAAGCTTTCTCCATAAGTTCGTAGCTCCGCGTGTGACACACATGCACTTGCCGTGCAAACGGTACAAATTGAAAACGCAGCGGACGGTAAACGACGCTGATTTGTTGACTCTACACCGAATTTACTTTCGCAGACTTTTGGCTAAATATTACAATAGTTTCCTGTTTTAGAGCTGCACTTGGCTAGATTTATGCGACGTTTACTGCAATGCAGGAGATTGGATTTAAATGCAGAATGCACAAACATCTAGCTCGATTAGTTTACTGCAAATACATAAGTAGTTACCGGATCCCTTTATAATCATACCAGCTACCCAGTTTCACCTGCGTAGGATGAAGGTACCCTATATCCTTCTATGTGCCCCTGACCCTGAAATTTTGTACACACACGTTGTGTACAAAATTTCATGGTGATTGGTTGAGTAGTTTAGGCTTGAAAGCGTAAGAAACAAATCAAACTCACTTTGGCATTTACTTGTTATGTTACTTGGGATATGGGATACGATGATTAGGATTGTTATGTTAATTGGGATTAGGAAGATGCTACGATAGGATTAGGATTTAATTCTAAGATTTAATTTAAATAAATAAATATACCCAGTACATTTTCACACACGGTCCCCTGATCCCCGAAACTAAACAAAGCCGGTACTATGGCTACCAGAGACTAATATACGTACAAGTACATACATATTTTTAAATACATGCTTAAATAGATATTAACACCCAGAAATTTAACAAACGAATTGGGAATCGAACCCACGTCCCCAAGCACAGAAGGCAGGTTCACTACCAACTGAGCCACTGAAGCAGTCAATTTCATTTCATTTTTTAGAGTACCGATATTCGACGTCGAGTTAAATTTAACCAACTCTGTTTAACCAGTATATACCCATTCATTCAAACCCATTCAATAACTTAAACGTCTTTTTGTTAACATATAGCTAGGACTTACATGTACTTACCTACCTACCTTTTTTCTAGTATAATCCCTCACCTTCCCCCTGAGCTCATTTTTTACCGGAAATTCACTTAAAACTTCGCGAAAGTCTCGTCAGCCGTCATTACTTACAAGTTTCTGTCTATACATACTCTGCCACATTCTGTGGGTCAGGTAAGTTTTTTTTCCCCGAAAATCCCGGATCCGGCAAGTAATCGACAGTGTAAATTAATGTGGCGTCACTAACTTGCAGAGTTTTATAAATCTTTCTTCTTAATTTTTACATCGTTCCAAGGTGTTAGAGTTTTAGGGAGGTGAATTTTGAAGTATCGATATCGATGCTCTGTTTTGCTCAGGCACCTACCTTCAGCAATTTTTTTACTTTCACAATTTATTTTTTTGTGTGATAATAAATCTATAGATTTGATATGACGTATCTAAACTGGGGTTGACGAAGGTGTATTGAAACACCCACACTCCGCCGGGCCAAACTTGAAATCAATATAATAAAAAATAAAATACTTACTTACCATCTAAAACCACTTATTGAGTTTACTTTGGGAACAAATACGGTAACTCACATCTATGGTAAAACATTATTGTACTGACAACATAAATAAATGATAAATTAGACCAACTCGCCTTGACCATCACTCCGCTTGATAGCCAAAGTACAATTAGAGAGTTTCAAATTATCACGTGGAATGAAGTCAAATTGTCTTTCAAAGACACACCACATCAGCAGTACTGGTACTGTACCACGGAGTCAACATCCAAAATTACTTAAAAGTAAAATAATATTATCGATAAACAAGTTTTAATTTCGCCATATCCCACCCCTCTCCCATCCGAGAACCTATTAATAATTCGCGGCTGAAAAAGTTCAGAGAAGTGTTTTCAGGCTTCCCACCGCTCCGCACCTCTCTACAGAATACTAAGGCCTAATTTAAGGAAGTGCGTCGCGCGGGCGCGTGTAAAACGTCGCGTTGCGCGGCTCGAAAAACAGCAGAGAATACGTGAGTGATCACGCTTCTGCCTGAACGCTCTCATTCATTAGTGCATGGTTAATAATATACTACGCCAGAGTCAAAAATGGTAACGTTGGCAACTCGTAGAAATAAGTAATTTATAACAAATTTGATAGAGACGGATGACGATGACGAGTGATGTCATCAGGTTTTGACTCCCTGAATGGCTCCCTAGGCCTTTTTTTTTGGATCATACATCAGCGTATGTTTGGATTTGTCCGCGCGACGCGACGCTGCACGTGCCGCGCAACGCCCCGCGTCTTCTTGAAGGAGCCCTAATGGCTGCTGCGAGCTCCGTTACAGATTAAGTCACAGTTAGTTCGCACTCCCTCGTTAATTACTTGACCTCTTCATGATATTGTTGCATTTTTCATGACTCAGCTTCGGTTCGGTAAGGACTTAGCTGTTTTGTTGACGGCGAAATTACAGGGACCTTGGGGTGATATTGATAAAAAATAAGCCTTAGGATTTATTTGTTAAATTTTGTTTCCAGACAGACTAAAACAACAAGCACACAAAGCACAAGCAGACAAATTAAAGTTTGGTAGCAAACATACAGTCCAAGGTTGGAAATTTAATTAAATAAAGGTACGTAACTAAAGATTCATAACTAATTTTCTACAAAAAAGAACCACATTGACATCGGTTCGTCCTTTTGGAAGCGACGAAGCCACAGACATAGCTTCAAACTTTTAACACCCTTTTGTTTTTTGACGTCGCGTAAAGAGCTAAGAAGATTTTAATTTTCTCTCCCCTCAAGAACTTATCTCTCCTGACCGAACTCACTGAAACGCTCCCCACTTACCTGCTCAATTCATCAAAAACATCATCACTCAACACTTTTAAAACTTAATACGAAAACTTCCACTTTTTTCCACGTCCGTCAAAACAGGAAGTTGCCTAAAGCGCTTCCGGCCGATAACAACATCCGGTGCGAAAGTTTTCGCAAAGTTTCGCCAAGTTCGTGAAACTTCGTCGCAGTATTCCTTTTAGCGCAGAAACTCAATATCAAACCAACAGCCCGACTTAGACTATGAGTATGTAACGTCATACTTGACATACCTACTCGTAATATCTGTCATAAGTGAGGCTCACTAATTTCGTAAGACGTCGAGAGTAACTCGCAAACCCAAATTTAGTTTTTTCTAAACATAGTTACACAGAACATACATAGACAAACGAAAGACGCACACAGCACAAAAAAACAAGAACACAAACAATTATGACAACCGAAACAGACACACGTACCTACAAAGTAATAGTAGATTAAGCACCGAGGGAATAAAGCAGTGTTTTACGTCATAAGTGGCTTATTGAACCCTGAGGGACTCTTAACTTAAAGTGAACTTCCTAGCACAGCGAGGTAGTCTTAAATAAACGCCTGAGCGAAGCGAGGGAGTTATGTAGAGGCGAGAGGTTCAAGCCGCCAAAGGCGAATACACTGCTTTATCCTAGAGATAAATACTCTACTTTTTAAAACTACATAGCTATAAAAAGTAGAGAATACCTGCGGCGAGACAATAAAAATTGTGAAAATGTGTTACTTACATCATGATTAGATGTTAGACCAAACACCGTCATTTGTTCTAAATTACATGCAGCTGCGTTCTTTTTTTTTTGTGATGGCCAGTTTGATTTTCGAATAAGCTCTTTTCATAATGCCCGTTTCATAAACCTCTTTGCTCGGAAATTCCATTGGAATTTTCTTGTAACATTATTTCGCTAGGGAAGCAATGCCTTGCTTTACGTTGAGACTACGTGATATGTGCCTACTTGGTCATTGTCTAGCAGTTAGTGTGGAAAAATCATTATCTAATTGCTATGATGTTTTTTTTGGCAGAAACCGAAAAGGTGTTGTCGTTATTTTGTGTTATTTCTAAATCTTGTGATTCTTTGAGTGTTAAAGTATGAGAATGGTGGATTATTAACCATTAACGGTTCGTTAACTTGCATGAGTGTAGGCAAATGATACAAACATTGCAAAACACGACTTTTCGTGTTCTCTACAAAACTTCAGTAAAGTATCCACACGTAACCACATAACTGAAATGGGGAAAGGGAGGGGTTTCATTATCGTAATCATCACCTTCTCACCATCACTCTATTATTTGTAAAAAAATATACTAACTTGACACTGACAAATGCACAAGACGTGAGATGCCAAATTCCCCTGAAATTCTTAGCAAAAAAAAATGCTATGATCAATACTATAATATCTGAGGCTCACGATTTGTACCGAAATGCCTTACTGTCACTATATTCCACTTTCCAAACTCACAGCATCCTGAGAGCAGGTGCTTGTTTCGGATAAAAAATCCCACCTTTTCTGAGCTCTCCCCAAATCTTTATGGGGATAAGTTCTGGGACAGTTACACTTTTATACAGCGCACTTATCGTCGTTTTGCGGAGCCTAATCTCCTTTTTAAAAAGTTTGGGTATTGTAATTATCGCCAAATCGCGTTAAAGGGATTATGGAAATGATGGGGTGATGGTAACTCTTGAAGCGCTAAGATTTGACTTAGAATTGTTCGTATTTTTGTTTTGTGAAATTTTGGTTTGGTTAAAAAGATCTTACGGTGGTTCCGGACGAGTCATTTCAAACAAACATATATATACACTTACTTAATTATACTCGTCCGATTTCGATGTATCACAGTAAAAAGTACGTGTAGTGTAGAAATAAGTTGATAACAGAACTCCCATCATTTTTTACTAGCATTTTTACTTTTTATTTATTTTGTATGTCATCTACGACATAACTCGAGCCCGGTGTATGGCGACAGGCTCGCCCCCTGTCACATTAGGGACTGAATATCGTCCGGCGAAGTGTGGGTGTTGTACACCTCTGCCAGCCCCCTTGGGGAAAAGGCGTGACGATATGTTTTATTTTTTAGCATTTATATTTTTCAAGGTTGCCTAGAAAACATCGCTCTTAGTGATAAGGCCAGTTGTCACACTACAGTTTAAGTTTTTTATGTTCTTTTGTTTTGTTTTTTCTGGTATGAAGAATAAAGTGTCAATCTATCTGTCTATCTAGCCAAGCAGAATATTGAAAGTAAGCACTGAAAATGGAAAATTCAAGATATTTTCAATATTGACTCTAGTGCTGTACCTACACGGCGCGAGTTATCGATAGAGGTGGGACTAAGACGGCGCGCGCTTGCCGCGGCACGAACTGCGCCTATCGACGGACTGCAACCCGTAGAGTCGCCGGTAATTCTATCGGCAGGTTACTTTATTGCTGTTTAGGTTTAGCTTCCGGGTAAACGGGGTGAATAGGAACAGCGGTGTGAATGTAGACGAAACTAACAACGTAAGTGTGTTAATGGTTAAACTGTCAGACCTTTGTAAAACGTTTTTGCAAAATATCAATTACATACTAACTAAAATTTGGTAAATTTTCTTTTTTCATAATGGCTGGATCTTTAATGATGCAAATAGTCTTAGTTTTGTCTCTATTTATCCTAGGAGAACGTGGTCTGAGATGGCATAGGTTTTGAAAAGTTTCTACGACTTTAAAGAACCTCGTAACGAAATTTAAGTGCAAATCATTTTAGAATGAAATACATAATCTAGTTTATATTTTTCTTAAAAGCAACGGGCAAAACGAAATTAAACTATTTTTTCTTTAAAAACAATAAAATTTTAAACTGTTCTAAAAATCTTTCTCACCCGACTCCACCTGGTAAGATGGTATACACCAAAATCATAGGCACTACTTTATTTGTAAAAGTTGCAGATTATTGAGGGTTTTGGTGATCCAATGCACTCTGCATGACACCATTGACACCAAGGCTTCATACAATATTGCAGGATGGACTTCATCATCTGAGGCGACCGGTCAATTCTGCTTCGTCATCGGAACTGCCAAAACGTTTTTGTTCTTAGCTTGTCGGACATGTTTCCTCAAACGGGTTGCTTTTCTTTTTTCAGAAACAAATCTCTTTATTACGCTATTTCAGGTTATACTTACATTATTTATAGTTTTATAAGATGGCATTCAGTGTATGCCATCTGATCCTGTACATAATCAAGGAAGAAATGTTTTAATTCTACATGCTACACAATTTTATGTTACGTTATCTCGATTTCTTCTGATTTTCTGATTCTGATTTAATTCAACAAAAACAAAATTTTTGAGAGTTTTTTTTTACAAATCTGACGTAGTGACAGCCCTCGAATGATCTCACGCACCGGCGTTCAGCTGGTGAAGGCGTGTTACCATGTGGTACACTTGTGCCTTATAGGCGTATAGATAGGAATAGGATAAATAAAGCGTAACGTTCGTGTAACGTTTTCTCGAAAGTTAATAAAAAACATTTTGATCCAAAAGAAGATAAACCGTGTTTATTTTCCAAGTAATTGCGCTAACACTTGTGGCGTAATTGTCATGTTGTGCTTGTGGTTGTCGAGGGCCCCGTAGTTGGCGCTGGAGGCCCCAGGGCCGGCGCCTTCTGCAGCCGCGCCCGTGCTGAGAGCAAGCACCAGCATGACAAGCACCGCGACGAACGCCATCACGCACTTCGACTTCGACATCATGTTAGCCAAACTGAAAATATGTAACTTATCAGTTTGATAATTATCCAACTAAGTTGATAATTACACACACATATATACACACACACACATAAAACTTATAACACCCCATCGTTTTTGCGTCAGGGGTTAAAAAGAGCAACGTGCAAAAACAATACAAACAAAGAAATCATATGATTCTAAATCGTTTATTCACAACACCTTGTCAACCAGGTAATATAACCTGGGTGCTGTAAGTGAATTTTTAGTGGATTTGTTTCACTTTGGAATTTGTGCACTAGAGTTATATCACTCAGGTGCAATGTTTCCATTTAATTGATGGTGTCCTATGTTCACCTTGAAATTATATCAGCCAAGTGAACAATGAAAATATGAAAGTGAACAATGAAATAATAAAAATATTTCAGTGGAATTAGTTGTTGTTTTGTTAACCACAGAGTGAGTGTAGAGCAGGCATTAAATTTAGCAAGATTGTTCACTTTGACGCGAGACGGGTAGAACAATACCCGTACTTACCTAATAACAATAATTCATAATAAATAAAATAAACTAATGATTCTATGAACTATAGACATCGCGACCGACGTCTGAAAGAAAGTCTGAGAAATGCGACCTGTCGAGGAATTCTGTACAGGTCACATTTCTTAACCGATTCTATTGAAATTTTGTGAGTAGGTTTAATAATTACTTAGGGTCAACTGGTACAAATGCGCCTGTGGGGCAACTGCGTCTTTTGCGAATTTATTACTGACAAGCAACTAACGCCATCTAGTACAGATTATTATAACTAAAGAAAGAAAAAATGTAGGTGGCGCCTAATTATTGAAGAATTTGTCAGTAATTCTCGAAGGACGCAATTGCCCTACAGACGCATTTGTACCAGTAGCCATATAAAACTTGTTTGTCGAGTCGGTTTTGGTTTTTTTTTAACTGGCGAAGTTTATGATTATTTTTTGGAAAAAAAGACAGATCGGAACATACGAGAAAGCATTTTTATCGAAGCTAAAGCATACACGCTTCGCTCACTAACGCTCGCTTGGTCCATCGGTGAATACCTATACCTACCAAGGTACCTACTAATGTTGCGCAGTCTTGACGTGAATAAAGCCAGTGGTCCAGATGGTATTCCAGCCTTAGTTCTAAGAACATGTGCGCCTGAATTGACTCCTGTGTTGACACGCCTCTTTCGTCTCTCTCTTGAGACCGGTGTAGTGCCGAAGTCGTGGAAGCTTGCCAACGTGCAGCCTGTGCCTAAGAAGGGCAGTCGTGCTGACCCTGCCAACTACAAGCCCATCTCGGTCACCTCCATACTCTTCAAGACTATGGAGCGTGTCCTCAACAGTAGGCTCCTGACGTACCTTGAAGCGAATGATCTTCTCAGTGACCGGCAATACGGTTTTCACCGAAACCGGTCTACTGGTGACCTTCTAGCGTACGTCACTTACATCTGGAGTGAGGTCATTGAGAAACATGGGGAAGCACTCGCAGTTTCCCTTGACATCTCAAAGGCTTTCGACAGGGTTTGGCATGACAGCCTTATCAGCAAGCTCACTTCATTTTGGCTCGTCCGCTGGGTTTGTTGCGTGGATTTCGGATTTTCTGAGGGGTCGATCCATTCGAGTTGTCGTTGATGGCTGCTCGTCTGATGGAATGGATATAAATGCCGGGGTTCCTCAGGGGTCGGTGCTTTCTGCAACACTCTTCTTGATGCACATTAATGATCTGGTTAAGCCCGGTACATTTGGGTATGCAGACGACAGCACTGTTGTGGAAAGCTATAAATGTAACGCGCAGTCTAGTGGACCTCAAATCCAGTCTCTGAAGGCTGACATGGTTGAGCGCTTGAACTTGTCCCTCCAGGCAGTCTCCAGTTGGGGCGATGCCAACCTGGTCAAGTTCAATGCGGCTAAGACCCAGACGTGTCTGTTTTCCGCAAAAAGGAGGCCTTTCGAACTGGTTCCTACTTGCCAAGGTGTATCCATCCCGATTAATAACAACCTTGAGCTTTTAGGAGTTTCTTTGACTTCCACCCTCAACTTCGGCTTATATATTGAGCTAAAAAGCTGGGTGTCCTCTCGAAGGTGCGACGGTACTTCACGCCGGAACAGTTGCTTTCATTATATAAGGCACAGGTTCGGTCGTGCATGGAGTACTGTTCACACCTTTGGGATGGATCGGCCAAGTACCAGCTCGAGGCGTTGGAGTCCATCGAGAAACGTGCGAAGAAGCTCATTGGCAACGACTCCCTTGTCCAGGCCAAACTTCAAAGTTTGGATCATCGGCGCAAGGTTGCTAGTCTATCGGTTTTTTATCGGATACATTTCGGGGAGTGTATATCTGGTTTGCATGACCTTATTCTCCCTAGCCCGTTCTTCTATAAAACAACCAAGAGTACGAAAAAGCGGCATCGTTTTATGGTTGACATACCTACAACACGCACGAAACGCTTTGGTTCCTCATTTCTCATACGGACCGCTAGAGTGTGGAATACTCTGCCAGACTGTGTGTTCCCTGACACTTATAATCTGGGTGTCTTTAAGTCTCGAGTGAATCGGTTTCTTCTAGGCAAGCGTGCTCCATCGTAGGCCGCATCACTGCTTATCATCAGGCATGTTGGCGGCCAAACGCAAGCCTATTATGTAATTAAAAAAAAAAAGGTATACCTACCTTGGTAGTGGTAGGTATAGGTATAAGAATTAGGTAAAAAGATATAAGAAACACGACTAATAACAGACCATAAAACCACATTGATTAAATCGAGCAACGATCATTGATACCTACTTCAAAGTCCTATAAAGATTTATACATAAACATCACTATCTAGGTATCTAGTAGGTACTTACCAAATTACTTCTAAATCACTCAACCGACGACGTTGTGGTGTAAGGAGTTTTGTTTCTTCAGCTATTTATAGGTAAAAAATGAAGTGTAGTAAATATTCAAGTACTTTGGCGTTAAAAGTACATAGATGGATAGCGTCGATAGAACGGTAGAGCTGTATTTTGTGATTAAGTATTTCAAGGAAAAATCCGCTTAAAAATAATAATGCTCTCAACAAACCTGTTGTGTTCGATTACCTTGGTATTTTAGGATGGTGCAGACAAGATCGTGTCGTCTTTTTCTAATATCTATGTAAGAATTTACTTACCTATTTAAACATTTTTAATAAGCATTAAAATAAGCCTACTGTTCGAGTATCTTACTTGATACGAGTACGTCTTGCCTTTAGGTAAACACGAAGTAAGAGTAGGTACCTATATCCTAACTAATAGTATAAATGCGAAAGTGAGTTTATTTGTTTTTTTTGTTTGTAACGCTTTCACGGCCTAACCAATCAACCGATTATCATGAAATTTTGCATACACGTTGTCTGAGATACAGAAAAGGACATAGGATACTTTATATCCCGAAAAAATAAACGGTTCCTGTAGGACTGCTGGTGAAACCGCGGGGCACAGCTAGTATTATAATATATTTGCCTTCTCCTTCCTCCTTTTGATCTTAAACCTAGAAGTTATCTAATACAGTTACAAGAATGCGTGGGTGGCTCAGTTGGAAGTGAATTTGTTTTCTGAGCTTGGGTATGTGGCTTCGATTCCCACCTAAAGCAAACATTCATGTGTTGAACATTAGTGTTTGTTCTATGTCTGAGTTTTAATTGTATGTACTTACTCGTGTTTTAAAATACATATATAATTACTTAGTGTATTATCAGTCTCTGGCAGCCATAGTACAAGTCTGCTCAGTTTAGGGTCAGATGACCGCGTGTGGAAAAAATGTCAGAAAAAAATGTATAATTTTTTTTTTTTAATTTTATTGTACCTACCAACGGAGCCTATCTCACTTTCCTATAACCTAGATAGATAGATAGATATATAGGTAGGTAGGTTCATTTTATTTTGTGTAACAGCTCCTGTAATTTACTAAAATTACAGGCCATGGACTGTTTGAATAGGTACCTACGTGAGATCGGAGATCACAGAGTTGCTGATTGCTTTGCGATGTGTACCTTGTCATTTGGATACCAATCAGTCTATTATGGCTGTAAAGCCTTTTTAGAGTTCTTTGAAATTCGATATGTAGGTATAGGTATCTATAGAGCTAATAAATCTACGTGGTAATTTGGAGTTCTTTGATGTTTAACTCTTGCATGGAGTTTTAGGCGGGAACCGAAAAGATGGTGTCGTGATTTTGTGTTATTTTTAAAACTTGTGATTCGTCGAGTGTTATTAATAATGTAATTGTGGATTATTAACCTTTGCCGGTTCGTTAACGTGCACGAGTGTGGGCAAATGATACAAACATTAGGAAATGCTACTTTTCGTGTTCTCTACAAAACTCGACTTAAAGTTTCAGTAAAGTATCCACGGCTTTACTGAAATTGGAAAAGGGGAGGGATTCATCTCATCTTTCATAACCCTCTCCTTTATCATCATCATCTTAGATTTATTAACTCATATATGAAAAAATCAAAGGGATGACAAAGCGGTATGGCAATGTAGGCTTTAGCCTGCCCTACAGGCAAAAAAAATGACTCTTGCATTTTCGTTAAGGCGCTCTACACGTGCCATATTTTCACTGCAATACTGGCCCGACAGTATTGCGTCAATATTTTGACTGTGGCCCGGCCATATTACAGTTTACAGTCATGCAGTTCTAGCATGGCTGATGATGGCCGGACTACAGTTGGCAATATTGCCAGTATGGCTAGTAGTGCAGTAAAAATACGGCCCTTCTAAGTGCGCCCTTATGTAACTAAATAGATAAATATCATGTTTGGATAACTGGGTAAGAATCTAGCTACTAACCGGAGGCAGATTTATGCATAGAGCCAAGGCTGTAGAGAACTACCTAGAGGCTCCACGGCTCGTGAAAAAAATATGTACTTACGTAATAGATAACATAGATAAGTAATTTGAAATTTAAAATTTAAATCCTACCAGGTACGAGACCTAAGGGCCCCCAAAACATGCATATCCTCTATAGATAATAGATAATACAGCCATAGGCATGGGAAATAAATAGGAAGTATTCTGTGGTGCCAGCAAAGCCGTGGAGATTTTTTTTGCTATTCAATAGATCCAAACCATTACTTTATGGACCATAATTAAATTTCAGTAAAGAAATGACAATTGTACAAAAAATGCGTAGGTAAGTGTATTCTATTTAATTCTAATGTTGCTTAAATTTGAACACCCAATATTTACGAGGTAGGTACTGGTCTATCCCTCTATATTCCCGTCGAGTTCTCCCGTCACGGTACAACTAACACTATTTAGTCCCAGTAATCCTGTGGGACTATAGTGACGCTAAAATTTTCGTCCCACTGGCCCGTCGTATCCAATGGATGAAGTAACACCGATGTTTAATCATGTCGTATCTTTTTTTAATTCAAAATTGGTTTTTTATGAATAGTAAGTAGGTACATTATGTTACTATTGGCGTTAACCACCAAACTGGTGTAGAACCCATGTCCTGATCCTGGGAGTTAGTCTATGTATCTACATCCCTAGGCGTAATAGCAGTAACTGTATGTCGCTAGGTACACAGTAAAGTATAAAGTAAGTACTTAAGTACCTTGTCATAAATGGCACAGTTCTCACACGTCAAAGCAAAGGGCCTCTGAATGGCTTTTGAGCTTTTAAATTTACATAATACATACAAGTATAAGTTATTTCACCCAGTGACACCCTTCAATGGCTTTTACAGCCCCACATGTGAGGGAAACTGGTTGATAGGGCAGCGACACTTGAAATACTTTTAAAAAGTACCTACTTTTGTTGGTACTCACTTTACCTACTATACTTGAAATATATTTTTGAATCATTCCCACTGTGAAGCTTGTAGTAACCACCGAATTCAAAAACATTGCTATGAGAGCTCGAACGCACAGGGAACACAAAGTATGGCTGCTGTCATGTCAGTGTACTGAGAAAGGTCGTATAGGTACTTATAATTTACAAGTAGGTAATGTTTGTGAATGGTGGTGAGAATACGTATGTTTGCTTTCATATGTATGAATATACTTATGTTTGACAATTCTCCACGCTGAAACAGCAGACTGCTGAACAAATTTGAGTGCAACTCAGCATGGACGAAGGCCACTTAAATCCTGAATAAACATCATAGATATTTTTATTCCAGGTAAGTTCCTATAAGAAAACGAATGCAACCGCGGGGTGTAACTACCACGTATATGCCGCAGGGAAATGATAGAATCCGCCGTATATGAAAATGGCTGGTCATTTTACAAAACTGAGCCGGTTTGCAATACGGCGGGAGACGTTCAGCCGTTTTGTACGAGTATAAGTAACTGACTAACAGCTGAAGTCTGAACGAATGTCCGGCGCATTAAATGCGCGCTGCGCGTTCTTCAATGCGCCTAAGCAAAATGTAATTAAGCGGATTATAAACCGCTACTTTGACGAAATTTAGTTTCAGAATTCCCTCTACTGTCATAGAATAAATTGGTGGCTCTGTCAGCTGAGAATCGGTTAAGAAATACGACCTGTAGAGGAAGACAGATATTTGGACAGAGATCCAGACAGAATTCGGACATACGAAAGCATTTTTGTCGAAGCTGAAGCCGAGACGCTTCGTTCGCTAACGCTCACTCGGTCGATAACAATGCAAGTAGAGTAGGGTAGAAGGGCAGCTCAAATACTGGCGGCCTTAAAAAGCGTCCTCGTGCGCCATAATCGACGCTATAAGCACCTGCACTCACCCCGTTTGGAAAACGCTGACTGCCCACTTACGTGAGCGGTGGTGAAGGGATGCGAACAGACCTTCAGTCAGCTTATCGATAAACGTGTAATTTAATTTATATCCAAGTCCGACATATAGCGAATCGATGAGAAATCGATAGTCTATGGACAATTGACTGAAAAAACTATAGTAAACTTCAGTCGAATGCACTATTCATTTGCATTGGGACTCAATAATATACGAGTATTAGAACTTTTTATACGCAAACAAGAAAATTAAGTAGCTAACTGTGTAAATCCATAAGTAATTTATGTGTCAGTATGGGTAAATACTTAGGTAAAATTTTTATCCACCTACAAATTTTATTAAATAAATGACTTTTCTACAATCGAATCAATTTACCATGCCATGTCTTAGAATATTTACTCTGATTATTCTAAGGTCCATGTAGGTACAACATATGTATACCTTTATCTTCCACGGCAATATTCCCATACAGTACATAATTATCCTACCTCTTAAGTGTGAATCGTTTTAATTTGATTGGGTAAATCGATCGATCGATCTTTACTTCGATCGATCTAACTTTATGGAAAGTTTTTCTTAATTTATCGATAGTTTTTCCCCTCCCTAGTGCATCAACGGCCGGCGCGCGATCGGTGCTCGATACATCGGCTGTCGAGCACGCGTCGACTCTTACACCTTCACCCTCACTGGGTCACTGGGCCAGGTGGCTCGTGCTCCACCCTATCTGGAATCTAGCCTAGCTCTTAATTCATAGCCATCCAAGTGGAAAACGAGGTCGTTTTCTTTAGAGCTTATCGATCTTTTAACCTTTGAGCGCGACATCAAAAACTCATTTTTGTGCTCTGTAAAATGGAAATATTTTACGTGTACTACAAAAATTGATTTAGAAATATTTTTGTGGAGCACAACTTTTCTGAACTCTCTTTATGACTCTTTCCCCCTTAGCAATAAACCTTGTATAGCCTCGGAATAGTTAGACAGAGTTTTGTCTTCTTCTTTCTTTTACATTTTTTTTTCGATCAAGTTCAAAAATGAAATAGAAAGAAAAAGACAAAACACTGTCTAACTATTCCGAGGCTATACAACGATTATTGCTAATGGGGTTTGACTATAGACGATCGCGTGGCAGTAGCAGATCACACATTTGCCGCCGGTATTCAACTAATTCAACTCGCATTATCGCAAAGAAGATTAACATTCTTGATTGAAATAAGTAGTTTTAATTTTTAACTGACTATATATATTAAATTGAATGCTTTTACTTAAAGTATTAATTAAAAAAATTGAGTAAGTACCTAATAATACAGTGGTTGTTGGATATATTTCTGGTGTTTTTGTAAAATGTATACCCAAATTTGCCGCCCCTAAAACCTGCCACCCTAAGCTCCAGCCTGCTAGTAAATCTACCATTGCCATATGCACCGGTATTCTAATTCATCCGGAAACGTTTCCGATGCCAAAAATTTTAAACTCAAATTCTTCGAATCTCTGGCCGCATTCGTAAGTTTTTAAACATGATTTAATCTTTCGACCAGATTTATACTCGATTTCCTATTCCAGAACATATAAAATTAGACCGAGATTCGAACAATTTGAGTTTATAATTTGTAGATTCCGATCGAATGCGTTTCCGAATGATTTAGAATACCGCTGCAGGTTAGCGTTAGGACCTCGTAGCGCTCAAGTATTGGTGACATTAGCGATCGAAAGATTAAAGAGGAGACAAACAGACGTCAGCCAGCTATCTATTTCGGGCAATTTTTGAAAATATAAATAAAAAACTAGCTGCTCCCCACGCTAGCCTAATATAGCTTAGGCGCTAGCCTAAACCTAACGCGAGCTAAAATTAGCCTATATGTGCTATTCCAGACTATTATCTATCTCTCTGCCATATTTCATCCAGATCCGTTCAGCCGTTCTGGCGTGATTGAGTAAAGGTCGCTGCACACATGACGGGATTTTACTCAGCCCGAACGGAACGGAGCAATTTTTAAACATACAAAAGTACAGTAGTAAAATATACGCGACGGGATCTCGGACGAGACGAGGCCCGCATCGGACAGAGCGTGAAAAAACATCGTCGTGGACGATATTTACCACGTCCCGGCCGGCGCAGGCCCCCGTTCACTGGTTCTCGAGTGGTGTAGTGATGTGAGCTCCGTGTTTACGTTGGCTTTGCGGAAATCTCACAGTGCGTATACGTTACAATCCCGTCTGGGCATTCACACTGTCACGTTCCGTCCCCGTCCCGTCCGAGATATTATCCCGTCACGTATGTAGCGACCTTAACGTGTGCGTAACTTCAGCTTCCTCATAGGTGATAGAATAATTTTACCTATGCCAATATTTAAAGCATAATAGCTGCAATCAAATATCCCAGTCTTAGTTTAGCTGCCACAAGAACTTCGTTAATATGAGCCATTTACTATGTGTCAGCTGGAGTGACACAACCTCAGCTCGCACATCCAGTACAGGCAAACCAGTGAGGTTAGGGTTTTGGACAATAGCTAGAAAATTAAAGCATAATAGCTGCACAAGGTAGGAAAAATCTGAACGATGCTACTCAAAACATGTAGAAGCTATGATCAAAAAACTGTGTGTAAGCTGGTGTTGTGTCACTTCAGCTACTCATCTCATATCTTCCAAACGAAAGAAGGTATGACTATGCATTTTAGCTCAAATTTTAAAGCATAATTGCTGCCATTGGCAGCAAAATTTTCAAGTCTCTGGGTTATATACTTTCCGAGTTATAAGCTAATACCTATGTGTAAGCTGAAGTTGCGTCACTTCAGCTGACACATGTTGAATCGACGAAACTATCAAACGTAGAGTTTTCATATAAAGGGCAAAAATTAAAGCATAATTGCTGCCATAGGCAGCAAAATTTTCAGATTCCTAGACCTCGTAGTTTCCACGTAATAATCAAAAAACAGTTTTCGCGCCAAAAAATTCAAATTTTTGCTTAAAAGCGGCGTTGCCGTTCCGTGCGGTACATTATTGCAATTCAATTTGATCTTAGCGCGCATAGTGTTAAAAGTCATTTTAACTTGTGTTCAAAATTCTTTTAGTTTTGTTTAGACTGAGAGCCCCTGAACCATATGGAACTAAGAATGCACCTGTAAAATTTGAAGGCTTAAAATTTTGTTAAAATTTGATTTCTTATGAACTTAAACAACGACGAAGGTTATTGGTTTTGGCGTGGCTTGTTCTCTGTAATTTGGCTAACAAAAGACGTCGCGCGACAGATAATGGCTGCTTGACGTCACAGGCGCGAGGTAGACAGTGGCATGGCGAACCAGTTTTTTTGCTCCACCACCCCGCTACACCCTTCGCGTGCCATCTAGTACATTTACTAATTTAAAAATTAAAAAATTAAAATAAAGAAGAAAGACAAACCACTGTATAGTAAAGAAGATAAATTTGTTACTTGGACAATATCTAGTGTAAGTAAGTAGTGTAGGTGTTTAACAAGTTTGAAGATGAACTTCCGCAAAGTAACGCCTGATTCAATCAAGAAGATAAATGTTTAATGTGTGGGTAAGAGAGAGTAAAATGTATTTTAATAGTCTGTAAGTACTTTGATTTTATGATACGGGAATTACTCGTATTCCGACTATTGTTTCAACCGCATAAGTAAGTGATTCCCGTTACATAAAATCATAATGTGTGAAAACCACGTCAGTTTCCATAGCCTGGAAGTAGGTAAGTATCTGTATTCGATAACTACTTCAGTGTTATTTCAGTTGTTCCATGAAGAATCAGAAGACCAGGGAGCTCCTAGTCTAGTTATCTCGTCTTCTAAGTTCATAAGAATCTATCTTTAAAATAACATACATACCTAGTTTCTTAGCCACTCAGGCGCTGGCGCAACGCGCAATCTCTACCCTAAAGCGCTGCGCGGCCGATCAATTTACCAACCGCAAAAGATCACGGTTTGGTATTTTGGTTTAACAATTTTTACGTCATTCTAAGCAAATTCATTATTACCTATATCTTGTTTCAGAAAGAAGACAGATTAGGCAAAATATTAATCTGCTTTGTTGACATGAACACGATATTTTAAATTGTTTTAAATCACGTGTATTCAAAAAAGTTTGCATATTACGTTCACCCGGTGTAAATATATTTTATTTCGGAATAAAACAGCAATATTGTAAATATTTGTATGGATTCAGATAAAACATATTTAAGACTATCAAAAAATAGAAAAAAATACCTACTTGTTCATAGAAAACAAAAAAGTAATTCAAATCAAAACAAGGAGCCACCAGTTGCGTTTTCCAACACACCGAACGGAGCGCCATTGTAAAAATAAAAATTAAATAGAGGAATATCTCTACTTTATTTTTGCAAAATATTTACATAAGATGTGGTAAACTTCAAACCCATTAATAAGGTAAAAGAATGAATCAAACATTTTGTGTAAATACTTCGCTTAAAATATCTTATTGCATCGACCACCTGTAAAAACTGCGCAAATGACACCATTCACAGTTTTCGGTCTATCACATTAGTTGTAGAATAATACAATAAAAATTATTATCACCCAGGAAACTACGTAAAAAGTTTTAAAAGTTAAACTAACACTACTATAAAAAAACAATAGAAATTACAACAAATGTAACTCGCAAAAAGTATTCAGCGTGACTGAATGGGTTTCTTGTGGAACCCGCAGCGTTTTATGCCCCGAAGAAAGGGGCGCATTCAGATTGTGGCTATCTACCTTAAACGGGCTGTTATTTTTTTACAGCGGGTTCCGAATTATGGAAATAATTTTAAACTAAATTGTTTGTGATCTATAACTAACAGTAATTGTATGGAGACTTTGAAGAGTAACGTAATAATAACTTCAGCACAAATTTACAATAATGTTGTAAAAAAAAAACGTTGTAGTCCAACACAGCTTGTGGTTTGTACTTCACCTTACCATACTTCTGTTTGGGTGCAAAAATCATTACAAAACTACCTATACTATTAAGTCATCATGATACGAGTATATACTCGTACATACAACAAGTTGACGCGCAAGCGTCCAAAATGAAGTTTAGTTTTTGCATGATTCATTTAAACGCTTTCACTCTAATATGTACAATACAATACAATACAATACAATACAATACAAAAACTCTTTATTGACACCAAATACAAAATAAATCTAAACTAAACACTCAAAAATATAGGCACAATGGGCAGTCTTATCGCTTAAAAGCGATCTCTTCTAGACAACCTGTGGATGTGATAAAAACATTATGATTAAGCATGGACGGTGGTGTGTGCTAAAGAAAAAAATAATTAAGTAATGTACTTACAAATTTGAGAATTATAATAAACTTATATACTAATACCTACATAAATAATTACTAAATATACAAATAAACTACCCAGTCATAAACATGCACAAGTACCTACATCAATAAATAAACTATTAAATACATAAGTAGTAATATATACGTAAGTAGAGATATCATCATCTTTTCCTTTCTCTTCTCCATTCTCCAACTTAGCTTAAGGTTTTGTGACGTTAAGAATATTTGCCACCACTCAGATAGTAAAAAATAGATCCCTACAAAAAAAATTATGTATGCATTTTATATTTAATTTTTTAAATGTATATGTAGTATTTATATATTTATGTATTTATATTTATGTAAATAATAGTTATTATTCATTTGCTTTAGAAACAAATTCGCAAACATACAAAATTTTAACGAACACCAACCCTCATTAAAACAGAACCCTAATTATTAAAAAACTAAAGTAAACTGCACTGTTACCAACCAACAACTTGTACCAAATCTTAAAAACCCAAGCACACAAAATTACAGCAGAAATTCTAACTAAAAAATAACAAAAAAGTAGATAGCTATGCCCAGATGTGTAGAAAGGTTTGAGCCTTAATCTAACAGCCATAGAGGTGGAATTAGTTTTATTATGCACCATAACCCTTACAAATAATGCTGATGCAAGATCTATTGTTTCTTTACACTTGCTTGCATCAACTGCTCGTCGTAAGTTTTACAATAACCATTAGGCATTTTTATAGTGCATGGATACAGGATATATTTGAAAACATGCGAATTCCACATATGCCTTTCCCAGTAAACACACCCTTACTTTTATGATGGCTGACACGGGGTACTCTGGGGCGCCCGCATCGTTTTAGACTGGTTTCAACCTAAAGTGAAAATCCTATGAAATATCAATTAATCCAGTATGAAACTGTAACATGCAGTGTTCTATAGGGTTATTTTGCTTATTGTAATGCGTGTATGTAGGATTATAATGTATACTTACCTATTAAATATGTTTTGAATGCATTTGCCGGGTACTAAAAGACGCATCGAAGATACAACATTTAAAAAAAAATACTGGTTCCTAAAATTTAACCATATTCTCTCAAACTAAAATTGTGAAATGTTAAACATAGTCTAAAATCAACATTTCTAAAGAATAACAGTAGTAAAAACACTTACTTCATATTTTAAAACTCGAATTGCGCAGAACGTCTTTTCAGTTGCACACACAAATTTCAAATAACCGCCGAAATTTTTTTTTCTTCTACACCCCTTGATATTTTGGTTCTAAGAGATAGGGTTGTTCAACTGGTAATGATTTTAGTCGATTATAGTAGTGTGTCACTACCAATTATCGAGTCAGTAGCTTGTACACATCACTTGACGGTAAATCAGCTGCGGGTTGGAACGGTCGCCCGCATCGTTTTAGCGGGTCATCCCGCCGGTAGCCGTGGCTACCCGAATCGCTTCAGCGGATATAGTTCAGCGGCTCTCAGTCGTTTTTTGTTAGCCAAATTACAGAGAACAAGCCACGCCAAAACCAATAACCTTCGTCGTTGTTTAAGTTCATAAGAATCTGCCTTCAAATTTTACAGGTGCATTCTTAGTTCCATATGGTTCAGGGGCTCTCAGTCTAAACAAAACTAAAAGAATTTTGAACACAAGTTAAAATGACTTTTAACACTATGCGCGCTGAGATCAAATTGAATTGCAATAATGTACCGCACGGAACGGCAACGCCGCTTTTAAGCAAAAATTTGAATTTTTTGGCGCGAAAACTGTTTTTTGATTATTACGTGGAAACTACGAGGTCTAGGAATCTGAAAATTTTGCTGCCTATGGCAGCAATTATGCTTTAATTTTTGCCCTTTAAATGAAAACTCTACGTTTGATAGTTTCGTCGATTCAACATGTGTCAGCTGAAGTGACGCAACTTCAGCTTACACATAGGTATTAGCTTATAACTCGGAAAGTATATAACCCAGAGACTTGAAAATTTTGCTGCCAATGGCAGCAATTATGCTTTAAAATTTGAGCTAAAATGCATAGTCATACCTTCTTTCGTTTGGAAGATATGAGATGAGTAGCTGAAGTGACACAACACCAGCTTACACACAGTTTTTTGATCATAGCTTCTACATGTTTTGAGTAGCATCGTTCAGATTTTTCCTACCTTGTGCAGCTATTATGCTTTAATTTTCTAGCTATTGTCCAAAACCCTAACCTCACTGGTTTGCCTGTACTGGATGTGCGAGCTGAGGTTGTGTCACTCCAGCTGACACATAGTAAATGGCTCATATTAACGAAGTTCTTGTGGCAGCTAAACTAAGACTGGGATATTTGATTGCAGCTATTATGCTTTAAATATTGGCATAGGTAAAATTATTCTATCACCTATGAGGAAGCTGAAGTTACGGACACACCTTAACAAACATCCTAACTCATAACTCAGGTTAGCTAGTAATTGGAACTCATATTCATTGGCGTACTTAACGTGACGTTAGAGCGGATAAACACTAGATATTGGTTTTAGTAAGTTTTGAACTTCCGCAAAGTAACGCCTGATTCAATCAATAAACATCCATCCATTCAAACATACGCAATTATAATATTGGCAGGATAAATAAAACCGCAGTTTCAATGTATTTGTGGAAAATTTTTATTCGTGATCAAGTAGTAAAATAAAGATTCTACCATTAACACGCTACGTGATTAAATCCTACGTGCCTTGCTTTATGGGAATAATAAGGCACCACACCTTATATTATGACACCAAACATATACGAAAGCACACAAAAGTATTGCATGCCGATTGTAATTTCAACTAACGTAGGACAGGACGAAAGTTTTTTTTTAATTTTACTTTTAAATTGAACTAGCTACCCGTTATGGCTATGCACGGTACTTAGACACCTCATGTGAAAAATTATGTAGTAGGATGACAGAACGAAAGTTTTTTTTTTTTTTAATCGCGAACTAGCGAGCCGCCTCGGCTATGCACGGTACCTATAAACCTACCGAGAAAAATTATGTAGCTAATGGTTTAAACCGCATCAAAATCTATTGCGTCGTGAGGAGTTAGTAGATATGCAGACAGAGAGACAGACAGACGCGGAAAGCGACTACTGTTTCATACTATGTAGAGAAGATAAGCTTACGTTTCAAAGTCAAAGTCAAAATGTTTTTATTCAATTTTGGTATCAAATATACACTTACGAACGTTATGAACTTACGGACGTTTGACCACCAACTCGCGCTTATTGGCAAACGACGAGTCTTGTCTTTTGCACTTTTTACATTAGTCTAGCAACGATAGATCAGGAACGACACTCGACCTAATTATGTCGCTTAGATTAATCAAAAAAAAAAAAAAAACAAAAAAAAATGTATTTATTTAGTCCAGTACCTACTTAGTTATTTTCATTTCTTTGGGGCACTGTACAATTGTTCCTTTCAAGCTATTATCAATGTGCTGGAGGCAGACTGAATCAAAAATTGCGTGATCTCAATAGAATGTAGATGTTTAGATGCGTGAGACGAGATGAGATTTTATTTTGGTCACTCTCACACCTATGACGTTTCAAACGAGAGTAACAAGGACAAAAAAGGTGAGATGAAAATCTCAAATCTCCGAATAGGGCCACTGTACTGGATTGCAGTGCGTTTACATTTGTCAAATAACGCGCCAGCGTATTTTTCAAGTACAACGTTCAGCAGTGAGGGCCAGGGGCCCTATTCGGAGATTTGAGATTTCATCTCACCTTTTTTGTCCTTGTTACTCTCGTTTGAAACGTCATAGGTGTGAGAGTGACCAAGATAAAATCTCATCTCATCTCACGCGTAGGAATAGCCCTTCAGGTCTATTTTGAACCGATTTTTTTTTTTTTTGTTTGAAAGGTGAATGAGTGGGTAATGTTCTTAGCTATGTTTTATGAAAATCGGTGTCAGGGGTTTTTTTTTAAATTAATACTTGTTATCTTTATGTCCTGCTAGTAAAATTACGATCGGCACTTTTCAGGCGGTTCGCTGTAAAAATGTATCAAGCAATTTGTCATGCTGTTTGAGATTCAATATTGTTCGAGTATTTTTTTACCATTTAGCTTAGGATGCTCCTAGGCGGGCCATATTTTCACTGCAATACTGGCCTGGCAATATTGCGACAATATTTTGAGTGTGGCCCGACCATATGGTCATACATTTAGTAAGGCTAATGATGGTCGAGCTACAGTCGGCAATATGGCCAGTATTGCCGGACTAGTATTACAGTAAAAATAGTCCCGTCTAGAAGCACCCTTAGATAACACATCCGTTTGGAGCGGTATTTATAATCATCATCTTTAGTCATAGGATAGGTTGCTACAAAGCCGGAATGAGCAGGCGCTTTGATACAGTTTTACCGAGTAACCGATAAAATATAGAACTTAAATACAAAAAAAATACGAATATACAAAGATAATTAAAAATAGTAGATAATAACTCTAAGAAAAAAAAAATACACATCTCCAAAATATAAACTCATTGATGTAGATTACTTATTACAATAATTGATGATGCGTTTTATAAAAGAAATTAATTTGTAAAATAAAATTGATTCTGATCACATGATCATTACATCGTAAATTAAGTAACATAAGATCTTGTTTTGGACGGAAAAACTAAATTCAAAATGACGCACAAACTCTTAATAATAAACACAAATAAACTACGCTACAATACGGCAGTCAAAATAAAAACTCTACGATTTAAATCATAATTTTAAATATAAAATTATATATAACTTAAAATTAGCTTAGGTCTAGTTTGTTAATCTTATGCCAATGTTTTACCGGAAGAATTTATCACGAACACACTTCAGAGGCGCGGCGTTGTTGAAATTTAATCACTATATCAAGCCACATACAATAGTGTTTTCAATGGAAAACTGACGCGTGTGAAATGCGCCTAAGTGCAATATAATATGTTTTTCATTTGAATAACTGCTGTAGGTTACACGATATAGAGTTCACATTTCATTTTCTTTCCCGCCTCCGCTGCGACGGTTTGTGATTGCGTCGCGCAATTTAGAGTCAAATCTTTGCACTGGTATACAATGTGAGATTCAATGATGTTAATTTAAATGTTTTAGTGTGGTATTTAGCTATTTTTAAAAAAGTGTTGCTTTACATAAGCCGCGCCAATAAACAAATAAATCGAAACGAAGCGGCGCCAATCCTGCCATCTCAGTCGCACTAGCATTGTTGTGCAATAGTGTGAGCAAGATGACATTATTAGCACAGTTTTGTAAAATTAGTTTCTTTATTAGAATCGTCGTACGAACTTTTTTATTATTAAAATAATGCATAGTTTTGTAAAATTACATGAAAATATGAAATGAATAGGCCGAATGGCACATTAGGGAGAAATATAGTGAAGTATAGAATAATTATAATGCTAATAATACTAGTACTTAAGTAAATTATAATAAGTTTTAGTTTGATAAAGTTTAAATACAAAGAAAATGTTTCTTTGGCTGATCAAAGAGTCTTGCAGTATTCGAATAAGATAATGAAAATAAAAAAAGCTTAAATATTTAGATGTTCCGACCTTAATTATTTATTTTGAAATAGGCCGATTTTAGTGAAAATAGGCCTATTTCTCTCGTTTTCGCTCAAGACACTTCACGTCTGCGAGAAAGTGACAAAGCACATTTTAGCATAAATCGATTGTTTTAGTGTCGATTCTGATGTACAATTTTCTAAAGAAAAATTTAGTAAACTCTTCTCAATTTTTAGCTCTTAAATTATATTACTGCCATCCTTATTGCACATATCGATATAAAAGAGACAAGATAATTTTCGTCCTGTCAGATTAGTAAGTTGGACAACAAAATCTAAGTTAATAAGAGGATGTTTTTTTAGTGAAATTGCTATGATTTAATAATTTTAATTTCGATATGATCGTGAATTAGTGATAGATTTTAAATTTACTAAGCAAAGCAAGCAATGGATATGTTGAAGATAATTCATGAAAACTATTCATATAGTTTCTAATTCATACAAGTAAATGCACTGTAAACGACATAAAAAGTTTTTGAAACAATTAAGTTTCCGATTTTTTTTTAATTTGACATTTGGCTTCCGTTTCACCGCCATTTTTAATTACGAACACGAGTTCAAAGCATATTTTTGAAGTATTTTGGAGGTCACAAGACTTAATGGAAAATAATATCAGTATGACCGTGAAAAAAGGCGGAATAATGTTGGTGACGTCAAGAAATGAGCTGCAACGATAACATGATGTGATGAGCTAAAGATGTAATGTCAATTTCTGTTGCGCTGCACCATAAAGATTAAAATTTCGACGAGCTATTACTATGAAGTGGTAAAACCAACGATATGATGTTAGCCGTTGCCATTTTGCCAGCATTTTAGTTGCTAAATTGACGCCATGTTAAAGTGTGTTGCCATAATGAAGTCATGTTTAGACGGGTTGCCAAAATGGCGTAATTTTTAGACAGACTACTAAATTGACGTCATTTTACAACGTGCTGCCTTAATGACGTTATATTTAGAAGACCTGCCATAATGACGTCATGGTTTTTTATAGACGGCAATATAAACGTCATGTTGAGACGAGATGCAATATTTAAGTGGTTTGAAGACCTGCTGGAATCAGACTATTGCCGCAAACGCCTCCGAAAATATTCCCATTGGTTGTTAAAGCTTATTGACCAATAGAAATGGAGTATCAAAGCAGAAAGTCTGGTTTCGGCTTTAAGCTTTGACATCATATCCCAGCGAGTTGTATCAGTGACGTCAGTCTGTGTGCAGCGTCGCCAGTCTGTGTGCAGTGACGTCGGTCCGTGTGCAGTGACGTCAGTCCGTGTGCAGTGCGGTGCGTGTCCGGAGGCAGCGAGTCTATATGAAGAACTCCCTGCGCTTGGTGACGCGCGGGCCGGTGGCGGCGGCGAGCGCAGCAGAGTCCGGGTCCGCCGCGCCGTCCGCGCCGCGCTCCTCCTGGACACAGAACGTGGGGATCGTCTGGTAAACACGTAAGGCGAGAAAGAGCGGGTGGGACACGAAATATCACAAATAGTGGGCTGTAGTGAGATTTCATGTGTATTTATTCTGATCACTGTGAGATATTTTTTACGAAAAAATACCCGTTTTTAGGTCTTAGCCTAAAATCTCTTATCACGTATCACACCAGGGGGGAAGGGGGTATGAAAAGTCGCTAAAATACATCACGTGATTATTTGACGATCTCCTACACTGACAATTAACAAATAGCAAATATAAGTAGACTTGCCTTACGCTATAGATCTTGTACCTATAACCTTCCGTGAAAACTTATCAACTGATGGTGAAAACCATGTCGAAAACCATTGCTTGGTTTATGAGTTAGCGGATATACAGACAGAGACAGGCAGACGCGGAAAGTGACTTTGTTTCATACTATGTAGATAAATGAATTATCAAATCTTTATGAATGAATGAAACTAATAATAATATGAGCGAGATGTAAACAAACCTGCGTGAGATATTCTCCCTTGTGTCGCGAGAGAGCGCGCACGAGCACGATGGCCACCACGATGAGCAGCAGGAATATGAACGCCAGAACAGCTGCCCAACAAAATGATTTTTAAATTATTTAATTCCGAATTTTACAAGAGCAGTTCTGGTGTTTGAGGTTAGGTAGCAGAAAAAGAGCTTGGCCTTTTGTCGTAAATTAGGCGCGTTGTGGAAAGGTATATAAGGTTGAATATACAAGGGGCTGGTTTTGGGTGTAGGAATACTTCGTGACTTCCCCTTGGCCCAAATGCTTGGCACAACTAGTTGTTCTAAGGGGACTGTTTATTCCTCTTAGCACAACCATGTGTTTAAGTGTGTTATTTATCCGTCAAAGTGAACAACTGTTAGCACACAAGTTTGCAAAATTGGAGTAAAAAAGTTGAGTCCAATTTTTCTTCCGAATTTTGCAAATTGATGTTCTAAAAACTTTTTCACTTTGACGGGTAGAACAACATACTTAAAGGCTGAAACACACCAACTCCGGTTGCAGTCCTGTGTGTGTAGAGCGTTCCGGTTGCAGTACGGGAATAGTCCGTGAGGCGTCACACCAAACTGCACGCATTTGCACTGCACACGGATTTGGTGTGACGTTCAGTAAGACATTCGTTGTAATTTCGCCAGTAAGAAATGACGTTCTGTCCGTTGAATACTACGTCACTCGCGTGCGTGCTGTCAGTTGCTCGTTATCAACGAGCTGTCCGTGTGACACGCAGTTCCTGCACACGGACTGGGAACAGACTGCTTTCGGTGTGACGTCTTACATAGAATTTCATACTTTACTGGTCCTCGCAATCCGAACCGGAATGCACACGGACTGGACTTTACCATTAGGTAGGCGCTAGCCTTAAGTATTACTACACCCGAAACCAGCATGGACCGATGACGATCTGGTGAGGGTAGATGACGATCGTAGAAAGACGATGGATGCAAACAGTGCCAGACCGGTCTGAGGTGGAGATCTATGTGTCCAGCAGCGTGCGTCTTTTCCGATTAAGATAATCATGATTTAGATCATTAAAATCGTTCGCTGTCATTATTCGCAATGCTACAAAAGTTGTAAAATGGAGAAGCATAGTGTGTGAGTATTGTGTGTTGACTGTGTGTGTGTGTGTGTGTGTGTGTGTGTGTGTGTGTGTGTGTGTGTACTGACTGGCGAGTATGGCCTCGTCGGTGTTGTTGAGCGCGCGCTCGCGCTGCAGGTCGACGGGCGGCGGCGCGCGCGTCTCCGCGGGCTCGGGCGGGTGCGTCACCGGCTCCACGCCGCAGAAGTCCTCGTTCAGGTTGCTCCCTGCACACAACGGACAATATAACACGACTTTTGTGGCATCACTTAACTCAGTTCTCGCCCGCGCGGTACAGACGCGGGGATACGATTTCAAAAGGGACAGGAGGTAGGGGGTAAAAGCGGGCGGAAGTCGCGTGTTGTCGAGTCAAGTCAAAATGTTTTTATTCAATTTAGGTATCAAAAATACACTTATGAACTTCAAAGTTATTTAAATAGATAAAGAGCCTCTACTCAGATGAACAGGCAAGAAACTGAATGCAAGGCAAGGTAATGCGATAAGTAGTATGGTAGTAATAATAGGCGCGAGGTCCGCGGAACGCTTCCACTTCTAAGAGTTTTAAAAGCGCCATCTAGTTTCTTTCTCTGAGAACTAAAACATACAGCTATTTGGCAATTTTAACTTAGTTGATTTCAGCTGAATCCGAC
Source organism: Peribatodes rhomboidaria (assembly GCA_911728515.1). Taxonomy (NCBI): domain Eukaryota; kingdom Metazoa; phylum Arthropoda; class Insecta; order Lepidoptera; family Geometridae; genus Peribatodes; species Peribatodes rhomboidaria. Next base: position 2,274,555 of record OU452175.1, on the reverse strand, counting down.
TATTTCCGACCGGACTGACCCCTCCGACCGGATTCATGAGGAGTCTGTTTTCTGATGACCAAAGAGAAAGGGAATGGGAGGACCGCAAGTATTGGAAAGCGTGCTATACCTACGTAACAAATTTCATTAAGATCCGTTTAGCCGTTTAGCCATGAAAGGCCTACAAACAGACAGACAGAATTACTTTCGATTTTATAACGAGTAATGATAAGGATAGTCACTCCCATTTTGTAACAGTTTAATGGCCGGCACTGGTGTCCGACATGGCCTAATTATGTCCTTAGAGTAACTACATTAATGAAAAGAGGGTTAAGGTTAAGAATTATTTAGAAGATAAAGATGTCTGGAGCCTTCTACTTCCGCCAAGTAGCCACTAGTATTTATAGATATTACCTAGTTGTAAGCCAAAATTTGTGAGACTGTAATTTATTTATTATTTGAAAAAATAATGCCCCTCAGTTTCTTGCCTGTTCTTCTGAGTAGAGGCTCTTTATCCGAACAAGGCGGTCGAATCTATTTAAATAACTTTGACGTTCATAAGTGTATCTTTGATACCTAAATTGAATAAAAACATTTTGACTTTGACTTTGTGTGTACATACCTGTTAATTAAAACGAGTGTTGTACATAGCTGTTAATTTCATTTCTGCGTTTCCTATAACTTAATAGGTGTTGTTTAACCCTTGAACCGCCTGAAAACCAGCGGGCAAGTTAACCTTTGCTAATTTGGAGAAAACAAAATCTTTACAGATAACCAGTCATCTCATCTCAAGATTACAAGGAACAAAGACTATCCTTAATCGGGCCCCGCCTAAGCTTCGAACCTATGTGTGTTTTCATATCACGCTGATAAATATCTAATGTTTGGTCGGCTACTGCATTGGAACTCTGAAGATTTGATTTTGACTTGTTCCTTCCGATGTACTGTATTGTGTATTGTAGTCACCGAGACTACTAACATTGATACAGTAGATTGAGCAGGAAATGCTATCGAACTTTACTGGACTCACGAAGCCTACGAATCCTTCGTTTGTAGATTCGATCTTTTTGTTTCCGACATAAGGATATGTACTGTATTGTACTGCCTACACTGCTCTTCATAGCAACGCACGCGTTTTCGTCGTCTCATTTAGTATATACGTAACTGTCAAAGTGATTGTTTTTTATAGGGCACCCTCAGTGCGCAGTTGACCATGACTTGATTAACATCTATTCCTCAACCCGCATCCAAGATATTTGTACAAGTAAAACAAATACTGTGAAAGTACTGGGAATTTCATTGATGTCCACCTGGGCATATTCATGTACCCTGTTATGACTTACCAAGACTCCTAACATTGGGCGGCGGGTCCTGTTGAAACAGCAGCTTGAGCGGGTAAATGTCGTCGAACTCCACCCGACTCACGCAGCCCACGAACCCTTCGTTCATTGACTCGTTCCTTCCGATATACATGTATTGAATATTGTTGAACTGAGCGTCGGCGGACGCTTTGATGTTGAAGTTGTACTCTTGGGTTTCGTAGTTGTCAACCTGGGGAAATATGTGTTTGAGTGATCTTTAACTGACTGCTTAGAAGGAAGGTAAGTAATTTTTAGTAAGGTAAGGTAGTTAAGTAAGTTTTTTGTTTGCCATAGGTGGCAAACACGCTAACGGGCTGCCTGATGGTAAGCGATCACCGTTGCCTATGGATACCTATAAAACCAGGGGCATCGCAGATACGTTGCCGACCTTTATAGACTCTATTGACAGCCCTTTTGAGGAACCCCGTGTTTTAGTTACTCGGAGATACTTGAGCTCATTTCACAGATTGCAGGTGTGCGGCAAAAAGATCGCTTGAAACGCGCAGTGTGCGATTTCCACCGATCGATAATATATGGATGAGCTTTCAGGCGGTGGCGGCTTGTTGATTGTTGATATGTATGTTTGTTGATTGTGACATGTACACTCTAGATCGTCTGATTTTTTGTCGTTTTTTATTTTGTTTTTTAGTAATGATCCTAATTAATTATTGTTAAAATGTTTTTCGGTGTATTAGACTTGAATTTAAACCGACGTAAGGCGCAGGCACAGCGTCAATTTCGTATATTTTGTATAAACACGCTCTGTACCGGCTCCTCGCATAAACCATGTCTTCGTCTACCGTCACTTCTATATTATTCAGTCACGAGGCTGTGTGAAATCCTGACGTTCCCGTGTTAGTTACCTGCAGCACCAGGGTGGCGCCACTGTTCTTCCTGGATAGCCGTACGTCGTGGTACTGGCCCAGCGCGAAGTGCTTCCCTTGAAACACGATCTCTTGTCGCTCAAAGCCGAAGTCGAAAACCACGCGGAGATGGCCTGAGAAAGGACGAAGTTTGTTTAAATTAAATACAAGTTTTTTTTCTATTCCCTTTGGTTCTGCCGCTAAACTAAGTCGTACTTAACTTTCTTCTATAAAAACTAAGGCTGCTTTTCCACTGAAGCGGAGCTGAGCAGAGCGGTGCAAACTAACCAATCACAATGCTCGAATGCTAAAACGTTGTGATGGTCAATTATGCACACTCGGCTCAGCTTCGCCTCAGTGGAAACGCAGCCTAAGTGTAGAGTGGAAACTGTATTCGGGTTAGTAAGGGCAACTTCTTTTTTTTTTTTGTACTGTTGGAGTCGAAGCCGAGCAGGAAGCCCTTGGGGTTGGTGGTGGTGAAGCCAGGCCCGTGTGTCCCGTGTAGTCACTCACCCGAGTTGGAGACCATGAGTGTGAGATACTCCCCGGTGATGTTGGAGTAGAAGCCGAGCAGGAAGCCCTTGGGGTTGGTGGTGGTGAAGCCGACGCGCACGCGCTCAGCGATGGTCGACCGCCACGAGCCCAGGAAGTCGTACTTGATCAGAGAGTTGGGCCGGAGGTTCACGCCGATCTCTGTGGGGAGAAGTAAGTTGGGTCAGTTTTAACCAAAGCTGTGTAGAACAGAAATGTCTTAACTGTCCAAAAACATTGAAAATTAACGTATTTAACGTAAAAATTATGTAATTTTAAATATGGGTCAAATTTAGCTTGCATATAACTTGTTACTTGTTCGTAGGGCAAAATTTACATTGATTTTCCGTGACAATACAAGATTATGAAAACCGTAACAATAAAATGTTTTAAGCTAGTTTTTTTAAAGTAAATATTTTATGGCGTTATCATACCGTCAGCACAGATAGGTCCTTTGAAGGCGGTCCAGCGACAGTCGCAGCCGTAGGAGTCGTACCCCTCCAGACACGTGCCGTTGTTGAGGCACGGAGACGACGAGCACTTGCCCACGCAGCCCGTCGTAACTCCGTATACACCTATACACATTTGCGGTTGTACAATCTGTTTACTTTCATACAATCTAAGCAGCCATGTGTTGTACAGTCCAAAATAGCCATAGAACACCCAGCTGCATCCCTTGTCGCAAACCCAATTCACCTGCCAACAGCGTGCCTGTATCTGTGGCTCTCGTATATATAGGCTTTTATAGCCACGAGCGCAAGAAGCACATGCAACCTACATAATAGTCGTCTCTGGCAGATGTTACTGGCCCATTATGACGATGAAGTATCCATGACCTAAACGCCGTTTAATTGCGTCCGCTTAAACTCGCGCGGATGGCCATCCGTGCTTTCGCTCCCGGCACGTGTTAAACTTCTTATAATATAGCTCCCCAAATTGCTGCATGGGGATCGTGAGTAGTTATATTGTATTGGAATATGATTTTAGACATGCACCAAAATTTAACGCGTTGTGCCTTGTGTAGTTTTCATCGTCATTACGCCATCTCAAGTAATTCCTGGAAAAGTTAAATATTTATCATGTTGTCAAATCTTAAATTGACACAATATTTGACACAAATAGCACAAGGCACTGTAGCGGCGCAGTGCTCACCTCGGGCCGCGTAGCCCCGCAGGTCCACGGGGCTGCCGTTGAGCAGCAGCGCGCGCATGCAGCCCACGAAGCCGTGTGTATGAGTGGGCAGTGTGTCGGTGTAGCGGCGCAGTGCTCACCTCGGGCCGCGTAGCCCCGCAGGTCCACGGGGCTGCCGTTGAGCAGCAGCGCGCGCATGCAGCCCACGAAGCCGTGTGTATGAGTGGGCAGTGTGTCGGTGTAGCGGCGCAGTGCTCACCTCGGGCCGCGTAGCCCCGCAGGTCCACGGGGCTGCCGTTGAGCAGCAGCGCGCGCATGCAGCCCACGAAGCCGTGTGTATGAGTGGGCAGTGTGTCGGTGTAGCGGCGCAGTGCTCACCTCGGGCCGCGTAGCCCCGCAGGTCCACGGGGCTGCCGTTGAGCAGCAGCGCGCGCATGCAGCCCACGAAGCCGTGTGTATGAGTGGGCAGTGTGTCGGTGTAGCGGCGCAGTGCTCACCTCGGGCCGCGTAGCCCCGCAGGTCCACGGGGCTGCCGTTGAGCAGCAGCGCGCGCATGCAGCCCACGAAGCCGTGTGTATGAGTGGGCAGTGTGTCGGTGTAGCGGCGCAGTGCTCACCTCGGGCCGCGTAGCCCCGCAGGTCCACGGGGCTGCCGTTGAGCAGCAGCGCGCGCATGCAGCCCACGAAGCCGTGTCCCAACTAGCAAAGTTGTCTTATAATATGAAGCCTATATAGCATTTGGTCATATAGAGGTCATATAGTTGTAACTCAAATTACCCTTAATCGTGTTACAATATATTATACGAACGATTAGTCGTATAATATTTTAGTCTTTTAAATTAGTCCTGTCAACGTTTACACGACCAAATTATATGACCATCTTATAAAGGTCATAGCTGTGACCTTTAAAATACATTCCCACGTTTATTTGTCTCGTTTACGACCACTTTACGACTTCTTGATGTAATATAAAAGTAATTTATATGACAATCATATTCTGGTTATATTGACGACCTTATCACTATTTTTTGTGAGTAATAAGATTTCTACATGATAATCATATAAAGTCCATAAATTTAACTCATATAAAACGTACAGCTGTATACACGTTTCTTATATGATTTTTTGACTATATTTACACGACTTTTATATAATGTTTAAAAGCCCACTATTCAGATGTATATGCCTTAAATAACTTATTGGTTTGAAATGCTTATATAAGTTACTGTTATAAACATTTTGATTATTTAATTACTTCACGTGGTACTCTTTTACGGACTGAACTTGTATATTTTCCGTTGTTGTGACTTTACCTATACAAGCTTTTTGGTAAATAGCTCGATTTTTCTCGGTTTCTGTTAATTTTGGCTTTTACTCGTATCATCACAACAGTTGAAATAATCGATTTTAAACAGTGGAAGAAATTTAAATCCAGCGGTAATTTCAGGCGCAAAGTAAGAAAAACCTACTTAAAACTCAAAAAAAGTTTTAGACAAGGCAGCGTCAAAGAATCGAAAGATGGTTCCGTAGTAAGAAATAGTAATTATGAAAAAGTATGTTCATGTAAGTACATGTTTTTATTTAGGTTTGTATTTATACAAATTGAACTTAATGTTAACTAGGTAGCTTATCATAATAATATCTAACACCTGTCAATTATCATGTATATTTTTCTCTTAAAATTTAGTAAAATTTAAGAGAAGTAATCCACAAATTATCTTCGCAGATTTGCAAAATGATGATGAAAATGATGAACAATTTGTTTGAAAGCCAAGACGATGATGATGAAAAACAGTAGTGAAAATGAGAATTTAACAACAAGAAAATGCGAGTTTCCTGACAAATTAGAGAAATAGGCTCTAGAATTTAATATTTCTCATACAGCTTTAAACAAACTATTGACTATATTAAATGAACCTACTTTATTACCAAAAGATCCTAGAACACTTCTCCGAACAAATGATATTGAGATTTCTATTGATCCCATGGAAAATGGAAGTTATTGGCATAACGGGCTTAAGAAGTCATTAAAAACCATGTTGGACAAAAATATTAGTAATGATCTACAACATATCTCCTTAAACGTGAATAAAGTGGACTTCCTATCTATAAAAGTTCAAGACATCAATTGTGGCCCATTCTATGTAACATTTCTGAGATTCCTTCTGTATCACCATTGGTAGCTGGTATTTTTGAGGTCAAGGAAAACCGGCTAATTTAGATTCTTTTTTACGGCCGTTTGTGACAGAAATAAAAGATCTGATGGAAAATCGATTACCAATCATAACAAATTAAAAAGAAGAAAAACATATTACAGTGAATGTCCGTGCTTTTATTTGTGACTCGCCAGCTAGGGCTCTAATTAAAGACAGGTATTTTGATTACGCATTTGAATGTTCTTACTTAAACTTACAATATTAGCTTATTGTCTAAATCTGCTAACTCTTTATTGTTTAATAATGTTTCTATTCATCCAGGTACATGCAATTTTAATGGGAAGCATGGGTGTTTGAAGTGCACAGTTGTCGGTGAATACTCTCAAACTTCACACACTGTAACGTTTCTCAAAACGGATTGCCCAAAGAGAACTGACGAAGACTTCCGCTTAAAAAAATATGGCCAGCGTCATAAATACGATTCTCCCACTTGTTTATCCCACGGGTTTTCACTTCTTTACGGTACCCTGAAAATGGTGGACGACAAAATAATTAAATCGTAGTATTTGACTTATAGTCATAAGATATCATATAATAGGTATCATCACTACCTAAAATCGTATAATTGTAAGAGTACTAGAGATCTTAAATAAAATGAAATTAAATAATATTATTTTGCAATAATTCGAAGGGGGCATTAAAAATTTGTGAAAAATTGTACATACAATCGTAAAGAAATTTAATTTCCCTTAGAAAAGTAGATACTGTTACCCACTAACGCCAACTAAATTATAGTCAATAACATACAGTAATAAATATGGCAGACATAAATCTTACCAGATGGTGACAATTGATATCGTATGTTTTTTGTTGTATCACTTCTTACTCTCACTTCTACTAAACTGTGATTTAATAACAAGCATCCGCGTAAAGGCTATGCTAATGACTACTTCTCAATGTTTATTAAGTTATACGATGTCTATGGGATCACTACACGACAAGATGGTTATAATATTAACCACTTTCACGACTGCTATGCGAATATTTATCGTATATCTGATATTAATATGACTGTTACCTTACTAGTAGCCACTAATACGACCTTGACACGATCGCTATACGAATAAAAGTTTTATAATTTCCGCCTATTTCGCGTCATATATACGTTAATACGACAGCTATATAACCAAAACGGTCCGACCTAAAGTTGTGACGAAAACGTTGTCCCGAAAACTATACGACTAAATTTTGTTAGTTGGGGTGTATGAGTGGGCAGTGTGTCGGTGTAGCGGCGCAGTGCTCACCTCGGGCCGCGTAGCCCCGCAGGTCCACGGGGCTGCCGTTGAGCAGCAGCGCGCGCATGCAGCCCACGAAGCCGTGTGTATGAGTGGGCAGTGTGTCGGTGTAGCGGCGCAGTGCTCACCTCGGGCCGCGTAGCCCCGCAGGTCCACGGGGCTGCCGTTGAGCAGCAGCGCGCGCATGCAGCCCACGAAGCCGTGTGTATGAGTGGGCAGTGTGTCGGTGTAGCGGCGCAGTGCTCACCTCGGGCCGCGTAGCCCCGCAGGTCCACGGGGCTGCCGTTGAGCAGCAGCGCGCGCATGCAGCCCACGAAGCCGTGTGTATGAGTGGGCAGTGTGTCGGTGTAGCGGCGCAGTGCTCACCTCGGGCCGCGTAGCCCCGCAGGTCCACGGGGCTGCCGTTGAGCAGCAGCGCGCGCATGCAGCCCACGAAGCCGTGTGTATGAGTGGGCAGTGTGTCGGTGTAGCGGCGCAGTGCTCACCTCGGGCCGCGTAGCCCCGCAGGTCCACGGGGCTGCCGTTGAGCAGCAGCGCGCGCATGCAGCCCACGAAGCCGTGTGTATGAGTGGGCAGTGTGTCGGTGTAGCGGCGCAATGCTCACCTCGGGCCGCGTAGCCCCGCAGGTCCACGGGGCTGCCGTTGAGCAGCAGCGCGCGCATGCAGCCCACGAAGCCGTGTGTATGAGTGGGCAGTGTGTCGGTGTAGCGGCGCAATGCTCACCTCGGGCCGCGTAGCCCCGCAGGTCCACGGGGCTGCCGTTGAGCAGCAGCGCGCGCATGCAGCCCACGAAGCCGTCCTTGCGGTCCAGCGTGCCGCCCAGCGCCAGCCCCGTGGTGAGGTGCAGCGCGCGCACCGGCTCCTTGGCCGTGCGGATCTCGTTCTTCAGGGCGCCGTCCACTACCACCCGGGCTTCCTTCCTGAACATTATGCAAAGATATTAGAAAATTTCCGCAGAATGGTCAGCAACTACTGGGTAAAAGAGGCTACAGATTGAGTTCCTAAAGCTAAACGACCCCAGGTCAGGATCGAAGGTTGTGTGACAAAATGAGCTCTCACGACAAACACGTGGTCACCAAACCGAAAACTGGGCAGTTTGATAGGATGGAAAACAGTCATTTTCCAAGCAGTGTAATACTTCAGCTCAGCATTGATCTGACGAACGTGGAACTCGATTTTAATCTACTCTAGCTAACAGGGAAAAAATTACACCTGGCGGAACTGCAATCTGACGCTGATTAGGCTCTTCTGTGTTGTTACGTGTGGCCACCTGTCGAAATGTGTACGTGTGCATGAGAGAGAGAAATAGCAAGTATCGTTAGTGACCTGTTTCGTTCGATGGAGACGGAGTGCCAGTTGTTGTCAGCGAGCCGGTTGCTGGTCTCCACGGAGACGCCGAGCGGCGTGTCTCCCACCTGGAACTGGAACTGAAGCTGGTCTCCGCCGATGATGGACAGCTTTATGTAGTCTTGGGGACCCTGGGCCGAATGACAAGTCTCTTTATTTTTTTATTGTATTTGACATTATATGTTTTTATTATTAGTCATCATTATTTAATTGTTTTAAATAAGAAGTCCTAGTTTTTAAGTTTATGTATTACCTACAATATTATACATGATCGAATGTAATGTAATATTAATGTAATTGTATTATTATTATTATTTTTTTTTTTTCTCTAATCTTCCAGTGTATATGTTATGTTTCCTTTACGCGCTAGCACTATTGTTGTACTTACAAGTGGTGACCTGTATTTGGCCTATCTGTTAATATCTTTGTATGTTTTTACGTTTAACCAGGCTGTTTGGTCATCCAAATAAAATAAAAAAAATATATATATTAGGTCCTTACGTATGAAATTGGCGTTTTGTACGGGAGGAATAAAAAGTCGATTTTTTTTGTAAAATATATTTAATTAATCAAAGTATGTACTGTTGTTATCTATGCACTTTTGCCATCTTATGGGTAGTTCATTGATCCCTTTACTATAAAAACCATGGGGGCGAGAATCAATAAACTCTTTGAAGGCGGTTTGGACTGCTGCATCGGAGTGGATTTTTTTTCCTTGTAAGAAGTTGTCCAAATTCCGGAAGAAATGGTAATCTGTTGGAGCAAGGTCCGGGGAGTACGCTGAATGTTGCAGACATTACAATTGTAGCTCAGCTAACTTAGTGGTTGTTTGTTGTGCAGTGTGTGGTCTTGCGTTGTCGTGAAGCAGCAGTGGCCTAGAGCGATTGACCAATCTCGGTTGTTTAACAGCTAGTTCTTCCTTCATGGTTTGCAGTTGCTGACAATAGATATCTGCCGTAATCGTTTGGCCAGATTTAAGAAAGCTGTAGTGAACGACACCGGCGCTAGTCCACCAAACACTTACAAGTAACTTTTTCTGAGTCAATTTTCGTTTAGTTTTTAGGTTTTGGCTGGGTCTCCAGGGTTCAGCCATTCCGATGAGCGCTTTCGATTATCGTACAATATCCACTTTTCATCACAAGTAATGATTCGATTTAAAATCCCTTCATTATTGTGTCGGTTGAGCAAAGTAACACAGCAGGCGACCCGTGTTTGCAATTTCGATTCACTCAATTCATGAGGTACCCATGGTTCGAGTTTTTTTTCTTTCCCGATTTGCTTCAAGTGGATTAATACAGTTTTGTCACTTACCCCGAAGCCTGCTGCTATCTCTGAAGTGCTTTGTGATGGATCCGCTTCCACAATAGCCTTTAATTCTTCGTTTTTCACTATGATCTCCGGCCGTCCACGGGGTTGGTTCTTAAGGTCGAAATTTCCAGAACGAAAACGTTGAAACCAAAAACGTACCGTGCTGTCTTTAGCGACACCAGCGCCGTACACATAATTAATTCTTCGAGCTGTTTCTGCAGCACTGGTGCCACGGTAGAACTCGTACTCGTAAATATACCGATATTTCATGTTTTCCATTGCGCGGTAATAAGCGACGCCAGAGAAAAAATAATGAGGAAAATAACAAATGAATGACTGTATTCCAAAGAAAAAAAACCAGCTAAATGAATTTATTAATTTGAATTTCGAATTCTTAACCAAAGAGGAGATATTTCAGATCAAATTGATCAGTACGACAAAACGCTAATTTCATACGTAAGGACCTAATATATATATAATTTAACCAATGTGTGCTATTATTACGGGTGGTGTCATGCCTGCAATAAATTAATTTTAATTTACGTCAACTTTAGGTCTTCGATCAGATCATAAATGTCGTCTTATTAAAAATCAGGCCACTATAGTGGCACTATTTATTTATGTGTGTTCACCAACGTTCTATAAAAATAATTAAAAACATATTATTATAACTTCATTTGAATCTAAACCTTATCATTCCGCAATAACGTTGATTACATTTGCTAGTTTTTAGCACAATTAGACGCCGTGACACCGCTGTGATCAGAGAGCGACCGACAGCAAAACAAGGCGGTTCGGTTTTGGTTTAGGTATCCATTATCAAAGGCACAAAATGACAAATTAATGGTCTAAAATTGTGAAAATAGCTAAATTTCCATAGTAAAGTCTATGGTGTACGTAAAATGACCAAGGAGCAAATTGTCCAAAACCCACAAGGCCAAAGAGCAAAACGTTGAATCAAAGCGCAAAACGGTCTAAGAGAGAAATAGCAAAAAAGCAAGATTGGGAGATTAAACAAACAGTGCATCAGAAGCCTTTTTGTCTTGTTTTTATCACTATCTATATCCGAATGAACCTAATCATTTATTGTTCCATTCTCGCTCATGTTCTCTTACCTTAGAGTGCAACAGCACTGCGTTCTCCTTAGTAGTTTTGAATTCGAAGTAAATATCCCCGCTGTGGCCCAGATCAAACATGGGAAGCGTTATGATGCCATCGGATATACGGAACGTAACTGCGTTACTAAACAAATCTGAAATTATGAAATAATTGTGAAATACAGGTTTCATTTCGTGTACCTGTGTTTGTTCTAGTATTTTACATACAGTTATACAGTCATACAGTTATACAGTTTCATATTATGCAATACAAACAAATGTCTTATAAAATAAGCTAATTTACTTGTAAATAAGTAATATCATGGTCAGCTCAGTAACAAATTACCACATAAAATCGTTAAAAAAAAAATGCAGTTCTGTATTCTTTCAGCACAAGTCTCACCGTCTCCCTCGCACAGCAGAGGCCCGAGAGTGTAGCGTCCCTCTTTCTCGTCGAGATGCGAGCCTGTGTCACCGAAGCGGAGTTGCTTCACTGGTAGAAATTCCTTTTCGGTGATATCGCCACCGTCCATTTGCCATTCTGCGAAAATATTTTTTTCTTTAACATTTCATTCTTGTCGTCTACTTTTGGATGGCTCGATGACCCAGCTTTTTTACTTGATATACGCCAGCGAGTTTACTGTCTGCTTCTAAACTCGCTCAGAGTCAGAGTATATGATGACACTAATTACATATTGCAAAACTACAGAAACCGCTGCATTGGCCGCGCCCCAAATCAACAGTGAGCAGTGCATCGACCGCAAGGTTGCTGACGCAGCAACGCACCGAAGCCGACCCGGTGGGAGCCTCACCTTTAGACGACACACTTTAAGCTAGGCATCAGCTGGAGTTGTCACTACTTAGTTATAACATGTTAATTGTAATTTTAATGTTAATTATTAATAAATTAGCTAAAGCTATTTCGTTTTTTTTTAAGTCCTCCGTCTGCAGCTAACGTAATTCACTAGCCAACAACCAGCTTGTAATCAATCGGAAACGAGCTTGTAAACATTGAATGTGGGACACCCATCACGCTTCACTTATACATGGGCCGCTTTTGGACGTAGTAATACTTAGGAGTGTTGTTTGAAACATCAAAGTAAACTAACTAGTAAGTAACTTTTAGAACACAAGTTGGCAAAATTATTGAAAAAAATCAAATCTACCGGTATTTTAGCATCAGATCTGAAAAGCAACTCTGTGTAGAGTTGTCTGCAGCAGTACCGACCGTTAGGCTTGAGCGAGGCGTACTCGGCGTCGCAGTTGCACCACTTGGTGGGGTCGGCGCAGTCTCCCAGCACGCCGCACGCGCACATGCGGCTGCCGGCCGGCGCCCCCGCCCAGTAGTCCATGCGCTGCCCGGCGCGGGACACCCACCACGCGAACGGGTGGAACGACGCCTCCTCGCCTGCGGGGGGAGGGGGGAACATACAATACAATACAAAAACTCTTTATTGACACCAAATACAAATAAATCTAAACTAAACACTCAAAAATACAGGCGCAATGGGCGGTCTTATCGCTTAAGAGCGATCTCTTCCAGACAACCTTTGGATGGAATAAAAACATTACGATTAAGCATGGACGGTGGTGTGTGCTAAAGAAATATAATAATAATTAAGGTTAAATAAACTTACTAATTTGAGAATTATAATAAACTACATAATAATACCAACATAAATAATTACTAAATAGGTATACAAATAAACTACCCAGTCATAAACATACACAAGTACCTACATCAATAAATATACTAATACATAATATACATTGAAATATGACAAATATTAAAAACGAAACGAGTCTACTTATAATGAGCCAGTTTGGAAAAGTAGAACACTTTGAGCTGCGTTTTAAAACTATGAAGAGATTGAGCACGTCTAATATTAACTGGGAGTGAGTTCCAGAGACGCACGGCTTCAGCAGTGAAGGACGATGCATAAAAGCCAGAACTATGCACCGGATTCATAAGCAGTCTGTTTTCTGAACATCATGACGTGCCGGGCGAGGTGTCGCGGGGCGCCGCGGCCGGGCACTGGGCACTCACTGGGCGAGTTGAGCAGGCGCGAGTGCCTGCAGCTGTACTCCAGGCGCTGCGTGCAGGCGTGCGAGCGGTTGAGCAGCGCCTCCAGCTGCTGGCGCGAGGCGTCGTACCAGATGTCCTGGCGGAACGAGCCCGGCTCCTGGTAGCCGTCCACGGCCGACTGCGGCGACGACGAGTGCTGCACCGACGTTATGATGCGCCCGTCCGCTGCACACAAGGAATGCTTTAAACGTGTGTTTAGGTAACCTAGTTTTGTGGGTAAACTAAGCTTTGTGGCCGCTGAAGATAATAACTAAACATATGTATAGATAGATACGACTAGTGCGAATCGCGTGCGGTCGCGAAGCCTTCTGTCTGAAGGAAATTATGAAAAGCGCCATCTAGTTTCATTTAGGCGACCGTGTGTGGAAGTGTCCCGAATTTATTAATTTATTATTTATTCACTTTAAACTTGATTAGCTACACGGTTGTTCCTTTCTCACCAACAACTGGTTTCACTTTGTACTTTTTTTTGTGTACTTTGTAGTTTTTTTGTAAACTACCACAGTTTAGTAAATAAGTAAGTGGTAACTTGACACTTATGACTGTCTGTTTAAATCTATATTGGGAATATAGATTTAAACAGACAGTCAATTCCCAAATTTCGGAAAGTATGAAGTCTAGTACTATTTTATTTTTGTTTGGAAAACATTTTATTATTATATTTTTTTGGAATATGTAAAAGTTTAACCACGAAGTGAACATAAAGTGATAAATAACTATATCACTAATGTATTTTACTCTTAGTACATTCGCATCTAAGGAGCCGTAAGACAAAGGCGTCTTCACGCCTCGTCAGCGACTTCCAAAGTCGCCGGCAATAATTTTAAGGCTATTGTGTTGTGGACATAACTAGTTCGATATGTATACTCACAGTAGAACTCGCACTTGACGGGGAAGGCGGGCAGCGGGCCCGAGCCGTCCACGTCCACGTGCAGCTCGGCCTCGCGCGACACGGCCTGCACGTTCTTGTACGCCGTGCACGACAGCGGGTGCACCGCTGCGACACAACCAAACATTCATTCATACGCAACATGCATGGAGTACACTTAAAATGTATAAAATATCAAAGTCAAAGTGTTTATCGCGCATTGTGGTTAATGCTTACATGATTTCACAACATCTTAAAAATTATAATTTTAGGTATCTCGCAGAAAGTGTGTAAAGTAGAGTATTCATCTCTAGGCAAAAGCAGTGTCTTTGTTTTGGGCGACTTGAGCCCCTCAATTCACTCAGGAATCTACATAACGTCTATAAATATAAAAGAACGGTGATGGCTGGATCAGGTCGTGCAGCTCGCCGTAGTGTATTCTGTAGAATACCGACAGACTGGCCACTTCACGCCGGTGTGACAAGCTCTGAAGCTTGGGATTCGATCCCAGCCGAATGCACGCATTAATTTGTTTATCATAGGAGCATTTAAATATGTGTTTATTTAATGTCATCTGCTACACAGCTGGAGCCTGGTGTATGACAAGAGACTCAGCCCTCGTCACTTTTGGGCCTGAATATCGTCCGGCGAAGTGTGGGTATGAAAGAGTACTCACAGGTGTGACAGACAGCGCCGGCATACCCCGTCCCGTAGCAGTTGCAGGTGAACTCCTCGGCAGTCTGCGTGCAGACGCCGCCGTGCTCGCACGGGTTTGGGTTGCATCTGAGGAAATAACAGACAGTAAGAATAACTAGATATAGCTCGCACCTCGCACGCTCGTCAATCCATTAATACTAATTGACACAATAAGATTTTTGTTGAAAAAATTATTTTTCAAAACTAGATCTTATTGGGAAAAAATTGTTTTTCGAGCTACTCTCAGCAAGCCCTTTCATTTGATACTCATATTGTAGGAATGTATTAAAAATAACTTGTCCGCCATTTTGGGTGTTCCGCCATGTTGAATTTAGAATGACGTCACAACTAACCACGCATGCATTTAAAATGACGTCACAACTAACCATGCATTGTCATCCAAGCTGGTTGAAGAAATCTACTTCAAATTTGATTTGCAAGATTCCACCCGAACAAACGTAAATACATACATCCACACACATATATACATACATACATTGTAAATTAAATAAAACTTGTAATAATTTCCTTTTAAAATGAAGTTATTAGTGCATAATAAATTTAGTTTGTGTGTTTACAACTTCGACCAGTCGATTGGCACTTCTTAGAATCAAAGGCCCCCAGATGAGTTGCATTCTCTTTCAAACGGTTCTATTTCTACAATCACTAACACTCGAACGTCCAGCTGCTGTTTGGACAAAATAAGAGGTATAAGTATTTATTTACTTTGGGGTTCACTGGCTTTGTAATATTATAGATATAATTCTTTGGAAATAAATATATTATTATTATTATTATATTATTATTATTTATTTATATTATTTATTTATTTATTTATATTAAGGAAAATCAACAGCTGAAATATCTTACTAATAACTTATAGCATCAGAGAGCTAATTATAGATTTTCACGATTAGTTACAGCCTTAGCAACGTATCACGTGATCTTAGTGTCAAATCGTCCAATCAGCAGCTAGCGATCATGCGTTAGAGATTGCAGAAACAGAATCGCTTGGAAGCGACTGCATCATGTCCAATGGTTCAAAGTCCAAAGAGAGAGAAATGTCCCAATCAAGTGGCTAAGGGCAAAAAACGCCGCTAAACAAACAAACAAAGAGTCCAAAAACAATTAGTGTTTTTTTTTAATTTAAAAATTACACTCCACGGACTCCGGGGACCTTTGTTAACAAAAATCTAAATTATCATTTAAGGGGAATACAGGTAGAGGGGGGTTAGTTATTAAGTCTTCATTTAAGAGTTAGTCAGGTCACCTGTCTATCATCTGGCAAGCGTCGAACACGACCTCGTTGGGGCAGCAGTAGTCTTCCTTCTTCCAGTCCGTGGGCAGGCGGTAGTTCCCGTCCACCGCTATCTTGCGCATGCAGCCGATGAAACCGCGCGGCGGGGCTTTACCACCTACGGAATACACGACACTTTACTATACAGTTTGTCGCAGCCAACTTCTTTAATCAGCCGTTCAATTAATAGCCTAGCCATTTTGCTAAATGGCGCCGTTCAACTAGCTAACTGAATGATATTCAGCAGTAGCGTCTAATACAATATTTAATTAACTGGCTGGCTGCGATGCTTTGGCCATTCCTACAATAGGGTAATTATTTGACTTGAATCAGTCCCAAATGTGACAGGGGGCGAGCCTGTCGCCATATACCGGGCTCCAATCATGTAGCAGATGACATACAATACGCACCAATTTGTTTTGTGAGTATACGTATACTCACACAATGAACAAATTGGTGCGTGCCGTCCGGCTGGGTTCGAATCCGCTCCCTCTGGCTTGAGAGGCAGACCTTCTCCCAACTAGGCTGCCATCGCTTTAGATATGATATTACTCCTTTATCAGAGCAAATGCGACTTGGATTGGTTAGGTTAGAAGGCTAAAACCTGGGGGTGCAACAAGTTGTACATCACTCACCGGCGATGTAGTAGGTGCTGCCGGTCATGAAGCTGAGCTTCTTGCTGGTGCGCACGGGCCGGTAGTCCACGGCCAGCGCCAGGCTGTCGGCCGCCATGGTCAGCATGAGCGAGTGCCAGCGCCCGTCGTTGAACACCGCGTCGTAGTTGTCCAGCTTCACCTTCGGGCCCTGCGTCTCCAGCTCCACCTTCACCTTACCTTCTTCGAGGTATACCTGGAGGCACGAGTTTGCGTTGATTAGTACAGTTGCATGCTAAAAGTCTTGTTCGGGCTGCGTTAGTGATTTAGTCGAGTGACAAGTAATTTAGTGACTAACATACTCGCTTCTGGTTGAAAGTCGTTGACATTACGGTCGAGTACAGTGCACAAGTGAGTGGTGTTTTGCAAGTTGAAAAGACTACAACTCGATTAAAACGACAGGTTCAGACTGGTTTAATCAAGAAACCAGTAGACAAGCGGGCGGGACGGGCGCGGGGCTCCCTCCCTCGCCTCCCACCTCCTGCGCCCACGACGCACGCCTCGCTCATTTCATACAAATAAAAATATCGGACCGCCGGACGGTAAAATTTCTTGTAGTGCACAAGCGCCCTAAAACATCGGACTGCCGGACAGTAAAATTATTTGTAATGCACAAACGCCCTATACGTAATGGAAGCGCTACTCGACTCGCCCACTTACTAAAGTACTCGACCAAAACTTTGCCGTTCGCACACATTTAATACATACGTACTAAATTACTCACCTCTCTACTAAAATACATAGTGCGAACTAGGCTTAAGGCAGTTGTCCGACCGCCAGTTCTAAACAAGTAGCGAGGGGAGCTAGAAACTAGAAACGAATTGACGAACAGCGAGAAGAGTGTACGGTTCTGAAAGTTTTGTCGCTGAGCTATGGCGAGTGTATGCTGAGCGAGTAATTTTTACTCACCGAGCGATATGAAAAACTATAGTCAAGTGAATTCTCGCTAACTAGTCAGCTATCAACTATTAATATGTATTATGTGTATCTTTTATTCACACGGGATCCATATCTATTGTACGTTTCTTCAGAGAGACAATAGTCGATAGTTACTCGCTTACTCGGAGGACAAGTGCCACCTAAAGAAGCGAACGCAATTCGAAATACGACGTGATCCGAAACGATTTTTTATAATATCGGAGTTTATCTGTCTAACTCACACAAGTGGACGCGATCCAGCACAGTTTTGTATTACACATTTGTGTAATACATGGAATATTTTATTATTTTTAATGGAACGTTAAGTGTCGATGCGGTGCTACTAGAGGCCTGATTTTTAATTACACTTGACATCTATGTATTTCTGATTCTGATCTGAGATTGAATAATCTAACGAAATGGCGGCCAGAAGGCAGTGGATGAAACTTTTACACGATCGGACGGGATGGCCCGCTGAAGACACCTATTTATATATTTAATTAAAAACAAAATGATTTACAGCCAAGACACCATAATGTCTTAACTCTACTATAATATACTCAACAGTGGATAGACAAGTAACATTATTAAAAGAAAAACAACACAGCTACATAATGTCGTGCTCTCTGTCACTTCCTCTATCAAGACAATTGAAATGACACCACACTGGTCGAAATCCACGAAGCTGTTCAGGCTGTAGGACGTGCCAAAGAAACCTCATACACACATACATACACTCGAAAATCATAACGTTCCTTGCGCAGTCGGGTAAAAGGTTGTTAACGATGATGATAGTGTTTATAACACTAGAAATAAGGATAGGATAGCTGTACAGAGATTTAGACTGACTAAGTCAAGAAAGTTATTTTTAGGCAACTGCGTTAGTTTTTACAATAAAATTCCGAAAAATATAACAGGGCTCACCGAGGGAAAATTCAAATCACATGTAAAAACTACATTAATGAAAAGAGGATATTATAAGGTTAAGAATTATTTAGAAGATAAAGATGTCTGGAGCCTTCCACTTCCGCCAAGTAGCCACTAATATTTATAGATATTACCTAGTTGTAAGCCAAAATTTGTGAGACTAATTTATTTATTATTTGAAAAAATAATGCCCCTCAGTTTCTTGCCTGTTCTTCTGAGTAGAGGCTTTTTATCCGAACAAGGCGGTCGAGTCTATTTAAATAACTTTGACGTTCATAAGTGTATCTTTGATACCTAAATTGAATAAAAACATTTTGACTTTGACTTTGACTTTGACTTTCCTTACCTTGACATGTCCGTCAGTGTTAAACTTGTGATAAATGAGCAGGCCGTGTATCTCGTAGGTCCGGAACTCGAGCGAGATGTTGAGCGTGTTCCCGCCGGAGTAGCCGCGCAGGCGCGCGTACGAGCCTTCCTTCAGGAACGTGATGGGGACGACGGGCGGCTCCTGGGGACGCGGATAGTGTTTACATAAAAAAACTGATGACATCTTGCACTAAATATAACATATCGACACGCCTTTCCCCCGAAGGAGCTGGCAGAGGTGTACAACTCCCACACTTCGCCGGACGATATTCAGTCCCAAATGTGACAGGGGGCGAGCCTGTCGCCATACACCGGGCTCTAATCATGTAGCAGATGACATACAATACGCACTTATGTTCATACAATGAACAAATTGGTGCGTGCTTTCGGCTGGATCCAAACCCGCTCCATCTGACTTGAAAGGCGGGCCTTCTCCGACTAGACTATCATCGCTTTACACACTACACTAAATATAAGAATTGCTTAAGTCATTTCGCGACAAGTATTAAACTACTCCTAGCGAAATATTCGCTCATGCGGCTCATAAAGTTAGGATTCTCCTTAGCGTTCGTGAAAAAAAATTAGGTAGGTAGCTAGGAGTGGATTAAACCAGTTAAGCAAGGACTTAGGCAATTCTTAGTGCAAGTGGCCATGATTGTCTTAGATAATGATGTTTTTTTTTTTTGCAATCCTAATTAATATTATAAATGCGAGAGTGAGTTTGTTCGTTTGCTATACTTTCACGTCTTAACAAATCAACCGAGTAAGTAAATAAAAAGCATTTTTGAATTCCTACTACATATTTACATATCAATTACATTTACTACTGTCCCACTCCCAAAAAAAACCTTTGAAGAGGGGGTACCATTGGCGCTAAAAGTTTACTTTTTAAAAAGGTACCGTAAAAAGATACTCACAGGGCAAGCATACAGCGTGTTGACTTTTTGGAACTTGAAAGGCTCTCCGCTGTCGTACCCCAGCCTCAGATCTTGTATGACGTTCGTAGCGTTCAGATACATGTTTTCCACGCAACCCGTGAAATTCTGGTTCACCACCAGGCCTTCTTGGAAGTTGGGGACTCCCCCAATATACAGCTGAGGAGAGATGTTCTTTTTAGTATAGAGGTAGTTTTCTAGAAGTTGCTGGAATGTTCTAAAAGTAAGGATGATTTAAGCATTGTTAATGCAGTTATGTGATCTAATTTGAGTGGTCTTAAATGGGGTCTCAAGTTAAGTAATAACTAAAACTCGAGTAATCCCCCGAGTGCAGCGTGTGCACTGACCTTTCATCTCGAGTAAATTATAGTAAGATTTCACATAAATTGTGATCTGAAAATGAACCATGCATGATCTTAGTTAAACATGATCCCGAAAGAACTATGATCCCATGTGAATTATAATTTTGATTGAACTATCACCCCAAGTAAACTATCATCCCAAGTAAATTCTATCCGAAGACGAGTCGAAGACGGAGCAAGGACCCTATTCGGAGATTTGAGATTTTCATCTCACTTTTTTTATCCTTGTTGCTCTCGTTTCAAACGTCATAGGTGTGACCAAGATAAAATCTCATCTCATCTCACTCACAAGAATAGCCCCCCAGTAGCGCACTTGTAGCGCCTCGCTCAACTGCCGTCTTTGTACTTGTTCACTCTACAAAACTTCAAGGCTAGAGTGTATAAGTACCTTATAGGTCGTTGGGCTCTATCTTAGACCACAACGTCGCTTAGCATCAGGCGAGTTGGTGGTCAAATGACTACCTATTATTGTACATATATTTTTTTTTAAACTATCATCCAAAATGAACTATAATTTCAATTGAACAACCCAGGTGAACTATCATCCCAGATAAAATATGATCCCAAGTGAACTTTAATTCTAAGTGAACCCTGATCCCAAATGAACACTCACAGCCCTGTTCAGGTTGAGCCTGGAGAACTCTCCTTTGATCCTGTCCTGGACTATGACTCTATCCACTGAGAACACGATGTCGCGTCGGTTGCGGGATATCACCACGTCGTGCCAGATGTTGTCGTCTAGAAGACTGCCCACGGAGAGAGAGGTTAGAATTCCGGAACCTAAGAAGGAGATAGACTTATTAAACTTCTTAGCAGAGACAGAAAATCAGAAAATGTCTGTGTCTGTGTTTGTATTAAGTGCGGCTATAAAGTCCTTACGATTTTATTGTGCAAACTGTTAGTATTGAATGCTCGGCTTGACGGGTTTTGTCCGTTGATTATAATGTGGTCTCATCCAGCCTCGACTGAATCAGTGTCTACTAGGCAAGCGTGCGCCACCGTAGGCCGCATCATTGCTTGACATCAGGCAAGATGGCGGCCAAACGCAAGCATATCACACCTTATATTATAAAAGACGAATTTTATGATTTAAATGTAATTAGTTACATAATCACACTCAAACAGATGGACAGATTTAGGAGAATTCGGAACGGTGACACCTTATTCCTTAAAACATAGGCGTCAAAGTCAAAATGTCTTTAATCAATTGAGTACCAAAGATACACTTATGAATGACAAAGTCATAAAAATGACTCTACCGCCTTGTTCAGAAAAAGAGCCACTAGCCTAGAACCAAGAACAACATGCAAGAAACTGAGAGGCTAAATAGAAGCAAGCGGGTTACAGTTTTCCACTGGACGTAGAGTGGACTGGTTATCTATTAAAAAAGGTTAACTTACCAAGGTCAACATTTAGCACCAGTCTATTCTCTCTGAGCTGCAAAGCGATATAGTCCCCCTGAGTACCCCTGGAATACAACAGCGCTCCCGAAGCCGTCGACGTCTTGAACCGGAATCGGATGGCCTCTCGTGACGCAGAGATCGGGTCGCGCAGGAGGTCCATCCTTACTAGTGAGGTGCCGTTGAAGTAAAGCGTGTCGGCGACTGTAACATTGGAACATTTTTTATTTTGCCATATGTAGCAAACAAGCTAACGGACCACCTGATGGTAAGCAATCACCGTCGCCTATGGTCCTGTAAGTCCATAGGAGTCATATTAAGTTTATGAAAAGAAAAAAAAAAGTGAAGACGTTCTATGATCGATGATTCTCGATGATCCTAGCATTATCCCTAGTTAATTTTGCACTAACTAACTAGGGATAATGCTAGGATTCTGATCACTCAGAGTTTGTGTATCAAATAGTATATACTTCGCTTCGACGAGTATATAGTTTAAATAACGAAGTAAGTATTTGACAGAGCATACTCGACGGCTGTTTCTGAATCTTAATATTGCCTAAGCCTGCTATCCACATGATATTATGGTCTCCCGTCTTACGTATCCTTAAAATTGGTTTACGACTCGAATAGCATAGATATTTCATTTGCGTGTGCCACTTAAGTAAACCAGTAATAACGAGGACGTAAGAGTTGTTTTTCTAATGTTAAGATGAAGATTAGTGAAAATCTCACCATAATCGCACCCATAGACTTCGACTCTCATCGAGATCTTGTCCCGCCATCTCATTGGCTGGATGCGGATGTACTGAGCGATTATAGGCACTTCGAACTCGTTCTTCTCTACTGTATTGCCGTCGTGATTGCCCTCGAACATCTGGAAATGCGACTCTGTTATATTGAAAGGAGTTGGATAGAAGTTGGATCGGTTGAACCTCCTGTTTTTGGTTTAGTGATTTTTTGTACATTAGTAGAAGAAAAAGAGATCAAAAGTGTGCACCATGTTAGCTTTAGAAGATGAAGGATTAGTTAGTAGGATGAACATTTTAACAAATCTACTCATGTTTTACAAAATTACCTTTGTTCTTTGAGTATCTGAAGTCCTGAATATACAATAAACGAGCATGTGCTCGTATATTGACCGCGGTATACCTCATGACGAACTTTCATTTTTCGCATGCGAGGAGTCTCCCGATTGCTAACGACTGAGTTATCGACCAATAAAATTAAGCCTCGAGGCTGCCAATCGACAACTCGAACTTCTTTTACTTACCCTAGTATGCCCTTGAGCATCAGTGACCTGCCTCCAGCTCTCCCCATCGTCAGAGTACTGCAGCATATAGCTGGAGACGTATTCGTCGGTGGCATAGCGCCCCCTGGTGGCTACGCCGCGGAGCTCCTTGCGGGTACGTAGGTCCGCGCTCAGGTGCTGGTAGTACGAGCTCTCGCGAGGGGTCCACGCGCTGGTCCCTTCACCGGGTTAGTAAGTGCTTCAGTTAGTCAGTTAGTTCGTACTGTACAGGGTTAGGACAGACTTGGTAGAAGTTAGCAGGGTTGGTCCAATTTGACGCGAAATAGCAAAACAAACTAAAACTGATAATGCAGGGGAAAAATCAGGGAAAAAGACCACCGGGAAGAAGCCGTACTTCGTGGCTTATGAATCTGCAGACATGGTTCAACCTGAGCGCTGGGTTCCTGTTCCGCGCTGTGTCCAAGATTAGGGATATCCCTAATGATAGCTGAGATGATATCTCAAGAAAAAGAAGGAGACAAAATACTTTTTTGACTATTTTATAAATTAATTTAAGTGCGGTCCAGTGGCCTTATTCTGGCATGCTCAAAACCGACATGCGCTTGTAATAGAAATTTAATGAAAATAAGAGTAATTAGCGAAAATCTGAAGAATGCTTAAATTGAAGTCACAGGACAAAAGCTTCGATCAGATATGATAGGACATAGGTATGATTGTTTTGTATTGTATTATATTCAAAATCGATCGAACGCAGAAATGAGAATACAACTCACATAACAATTTAAAAATGTGCCATCATTTTTATTAACTTGAATCTTGATCCAAGATCTAAATTATTATTTTTTAAATAAATTCATAGCATAAATTCTCTATTGTTCAGAAAACTTTTATGATTTACAATTCTTTTGCTAACTTTTACCAAAACTGCACCCTTTGTGTAAATACGGATTAATAGATTATAGATAGACAAATATAGACAATCACTAAGTACATTTTTATAAATAATTAACACGTTAAAAATATATTTAATGTTGTCCGAGAGCAAAACAACATTTATTGGCCAGGAAATCATTATCTTATAAGGAAACGAATATATGTCAAGGGTCAAGAACAAAGCCGAGCAATGCCCCAGTTTCCTCTACCGTTGCAAATTAATGTAAATTACGAGCTACAATCAAACAACACCGCATGCGCACCATAACCTTAGTAACTAGTATAAGCTGCACTATCATTCTACACACTAACTGAGTTATCTGTAGAGTTCAAGAACTCAGAATCAGTAAATTATTAAGTAATTTGACTGGTAAGGTTGGCCAAATGCTAGAACAAACATTTGTCTAAGGAAGGTTGTAAGATTTGCCTTGAAAATACGATTGTAGCTCCACCATTCAACTCCACAAATAACTTAGTCTCACTACAACAACTGCTTCATCTGCGCAACTAGCATCACCACACCACCATTATAAGTTGTTAGGTAAAAATGCGCCACAACCGGTTACATAGAAGTTCGTACATATTGTGTGCCACTGGGCTAGTGTGATACCTTGACTTCACCTCCGGCCGCCTTATACTGGACATAGTCAAGTCCATTGGAACCGTAACTGATGTGGTACTCCTGTACATACTCCTGAGAGTGAGCGCGCCCTTGCGTCGATATCCGAGTGATATTCTTTACTGTTCCCAGGTCTATAGTGAGCTGCTGGTCGAAATCATTCTCCGACGCCGTCCATGCATTGACACCTTATTCAAAAGTCGTTAAAGTATAATTTACGCTGGCATTTCGATAGTTCAGCTTGTTAGTTTCGATCCTAGAGTTGTCTAGCTGTTAGATAATTTTATTTGTTAGTTTCGACTTCGAATGTTAACACAAATAATATTTCCGATGTATTTTCAAATATTTATTCACATTACGATTCTAGACACTAACATCAGACCTGATTTATTATTTAAAAAAAATTAAGTTTAGACCCCAAATCCCAAGTAACAATTTATAATTATTTATAAGAATAAACCCTTTATTATACAGAATAAACCTTTTTTATAGTCTATAAATATGTAAATTATTATGAACACTACACTAAAAGCTGCTTGTCAATATCACACCAATAAAAAGAATCACTCACAAAGACAAAGTACATTTAGGGTAAAGCAAGCTTACTGTACATTTAAAAATAAAAGATTGTAACATTATATGCTTATTATTTAGAAGCTCTTTTTTTGCTTATTTATAAAGTCTACGCTAAAATTCGAGTCTGCTTCGAACAAAGGCTTAGCTTCTTGCACCAGTTCTTCAAAATTCAGGAACTCATACGGAGCAGGCTTGTGGTTTGAGGAATCATTGATACGCAAGGAAACAGCAACAGTGTACATATCTTCAAGCAAAGTCTCTTCAAAAATCCAGTCCGTTCTTAAAACATCATCTTTGTAGAGCACAGTATCTGTAACAAGCTTCCCAACCTGCATGTTGTGGGTGTTAATGTGAAAGCTAATCTGTTTCAAAGCAATATTTAAACCAATCCCAGTGTTTTTCACATAACTCTCTTTCAAACACCAAATGCGGTAGAAGCACATCATTTGTTCTTTCTCTGTTGGAAAGCTTTTTATCGTATCCCACTCATGGGCCGAAAACTGACGAGACATTAGTCTAAAAAACTCTGGAACGTTTTTGTTGACTGGAGGCTCGATTTTCATGACATCTATTCCAATATTCTTGCTAGTGTTGCCAGCTAGCACCACATAATCTCCCTGATGTGAAACATTGAAGCTTAACGGAATCTCTCCAGCCCCAATCAGATAGGGTTTCTGGTATTCATCCCTGCCGAAACGTATCTCTTCATAAGGTATGGAAGTAGCCAAATGTACGAACTTTCTTAGCATGAGACGTCCGAGAAGTGATGTTTTTGCATCATCTTGAAATACGAACCTGGCAATTCTTACTTTCTCATCATTTTGTATGTAGCTTGAAGCAGCCAGAATCTCATTATAAGTAGGCTCCCATTCACTGGCCTTGATAGCCCATCTTAAGTTATATTTGTCAGCCATTTTGAAGAATGGTATTTCTGTTCTCGCAGTGTGGTAAAGTATTGAGGTCCACTTTATTTTAAATTGTTTGCGGACCTGCAGACCAATGAATCTAATTATTTTTGGTCCTCCTTATCCAGTACTCCAGTTACTTTTGATTCTTCTTTTTGTAACAAACGAAAATGAAAGCCTAACCTAACTGCTTGCACTCAACACAATCACGCATGCAATCTGAATAAATTTGATGCTTACAAAACAGCATTTGCTAGCTACTTTACAAAATAAAAAACAAGGATTAAACACACAAACTTTTACTGTGCTTTACAAAAAACCACACAAAAAATAAAAGGTTTTTTAAAAATAAGCGCCTACCATTTAACATACCATCGGTATGTAAAACAATGTTTCTGAATGAAGTAATAAGATCTAAATAGTTTTAAATAGTAATTCACAAACAGGATTTTAATTTTCTGTTCCCAACACAGTTATGAAAATTTCATGTTCATTATTTTACACCTCATTATTAATGTAAATATGCCTTATCAAGTTACTTACTGTTTAATAGTTTGATAAATTGAAAAGCAATTTTAGTGAACAGTTTCTTCAAAGTATTATACTAACTTTAAAGAGAACAATTGACTTTGAATAACTTTGTGAATCATAGTCAATGGGCATCTGTCATTGATTTAAAGTATTTTATTTGCATAAATAGAGCATCAATAACTATGGGTATACATCTTTTGCTGAATACTCATTCTGTTACCAAGCAATTTCTTGCTTATTAGATACAATCTGTCTATTTTCTGAAGCAGAGCAGAAAAACATTACCACAATAAAGTTGCTCAGGTCACTATGCTATCACATCACAAGTTCTTCTAGTTGTAAGTTGTGTTCATCACAATAAGTTCTTGATTCAATCTAGTGGCTAAGTGTGGAAAATGCCCCACTATACAAACAAAGCCATTTTCTTTTTTCTTTTTTTACTTTATTGATCAAACATTTCCCTGTCCTAAGTCAGTTAGTTTCTTACCATATAACTTAGCATTATCTGGTCCTCTGTCTCTCAGGCTGGATGTGGCGGACAACTTAGAGTTAGCTAGGAGTGGTTCATTGCATTCATAGTCGTAATAATATCTAGCCGAATCTGTAACATACAAGTTACAATTATACTTATTAAATTGCCTTATGAAGAGGTTATCTGCTTTGCAGCACTTCTAACCTGCTGCTCCTCTGAAAATCATGTTTTAAATAAAATTATGAGCTATTTGTACAATTATTTTAGATAAAACCAAAGAAATGTGTATGAAATGTGCTTTTACTAGCAAACTATCGCCAGATGAAAGATCATAGTTACAGCAACAACACAAATTCGCTGTACCGGTAATAGTAAAAGGGATAACGCCTATCGTTTAAATATACGTTTGATACCGCATTTAAAGTTTATAGTAAGTTATTCTAAAGCAAACAATGCATTGAACTTCAAATACAAAAACGTTTAACTTACCTGCACGAGATTTGGTAATGCTACAGCAAAGCAATACAAATAAACAATACACAGAGTCACGCATCATAATTTCATACTTTGTTTGTAGGAAAATTTAAAGCTATTCTAAACAGAAACAGTCAGAAAATCAAATAAAATTGTTTGATCATTACGTTACAGTAACGTTGTCACACAATCATCAAGCCGGACAACACCCAAGTGCGTTTTCGTTTTCCAATTTGAATTTCCATCTCCTTTTCGTAAAATATGTCAATGTCAAAACAAAACTGGTCAAAAATAAGGACCCTATTCGGAGATTTGAGATTATCATCTCCCATTTTTTCGTCTTTGTTGCTCTCGTTTAAAACGTCATAGGTATGAGAGTGACCAAGATAAAATCTCATCTCATCTCACGCGCAGAAATAGCCCCCCTGCACTATAAATTTGATTCAACTCAACACGCGTCGCGTGTCGTCAGGTCGCATCGCGTTTAAAATGATGTTTCCGCCTTTACACGCACGTAAAACGATTAACGTACAGATTTAAAATGTAATAGACTTACATAACCACTTGCACTGAGTAAGAGCACTTCTTCATTAGCTAAAAACACCTCGGTAGCACCAAGCTGCTTGATGGAATTGCCTGATTCAAGTTAAGCGTCAAGCAATTCAAGCATCAGTCATGCTGTTTTCCTTTTGTAGCAAAGAATACGTAATTTTGTAGTTTTGTACTGTGTAGTTTTTTTTGTAGATTGTGGTGGATTTTAATTGATTTTCGTTTATACTAGATTATTCAAAATACTATTATCAGTGTAAAACTCAGCTGTTTGGTTTTTCAAAAGGTTATCACACCGAGCAAGTTATTTCACTTAGCTTTCGGTTCTTCAATAGTTTTCAACCCGCTATGTTTTTTGTTCTTGCCACGTTTTGTCGGCATTAGCGATTTATCTAGCTGGAAAATGTATGTGATCGTGTAGCTATCGGATTATAGTAAAGGTTAGTATGTTATGAAAAGCTTTCCGATCGATAATATCTTCTACTACCAACTGAGTCACTGCAGGATTCTCAACAGGTACCATCAATGACATCAGTCATCAAACGAATCGCATTAGGTATGCAGGTGAAATCTATCTGACAAATCAATCGTGAACAGTAAAAGCTTCGATAATAGTATACTACACCCCCAAATGTAGGTATAACACCTGGAAAGTGTTACAAACTCTGGACTAAGTATTTATAGGACAAATTCCAATATGTTTAGGATTCCTTCTTCGCATAGGTTGTGCAGTCTCGTATCTTGGCAGTCGGAAGTTTAAACAGGTCCTCTATTTTCTTCTAAATAATATTGTTTGTTTATCTCATAGAAACAACCAACCATGTCGAGCATGTCGGATCGCAAAGCCGAATTGGAGCGAAAAAAGGCGAAGCTCCAGGCTCTTCGGGATGAAAAAGACCGACGCAGACGAGAGAAGGAACAGAAAGATGCAGAAGAATCCATGGTAAGAAATATTTATGTGTTTCAGTCTTGAACTACACTACCCAACATCAAAGTTCATTATACATATACTGGCAAATCCTCTCCACTATAAAAATCTAATTGCAATGAATTACTGCATTAAAAAAAGTTAGAGGCGAGCAACTTAATGCATGTCACAACTTTCACTATTAAAATTAATCCTCATCATTTATGCTGATTCCAGGTGCGAGCATCAACAGCATCCAGCCTGGACAGCCGTCGTGACCTCGACGAGATGCTCTCCTCGCTTGGAGTAGCTCCAGTCAAGGATGTCCTGTCATCATTGTCCTCAATGACGTCACTCACACCCCCGCAGACTGCCTCACCTGACGCCAGTCTGCCACACACTGATAAGACTAGCTTACCATCACATAGGTGAGTTTGTATCATCAGTACAAATAAACAGATGCTGTCTTTATTGAGAGTGGCTCTGGTGAAAGATGTCTGGACATCATTGTCCTTGATGATGTTACTCATGAGCCAGGACTCTGCAGTCCATCTCTTCTGACTCTTTGTGAAACTAGGATAAAAATATGAAAACTAAAATGAGCTTAAACAAACCATTATACTAATAGTTAAAAGAGAAAATGTTCAATTATTCAGTCATATATTATTATTAAAAAGCTGAATTATGTGATTGAGAAAGCAATAATGCCTGCTAAAGGCATTATTACTTATCTTAAGGTGCATGGTAATGCGCGGCAACTGTCTCTCACTTGCGAAACTATTATCATGGAATTAATAATAGTACTATGAACAGATTTACTCTAGAACGAAAATCAAGTTTAAGTAAAACAATTTACCTACTCTTTTCAACTCTATGCGAAATTGAAACATTGTGTGATGTGTGCATTCATTATCTGTTTTGGCACCCCTGACTCACCAATATAATGTTGAAAAATATGAAAATAAATCAATAAACATAACAGTATACATAAACTACCTTTACTACATAAGTAAGTGTAGTAAGTAAAACACTTTAATACTAGTGACTTCTCTACAGGGTTGCATTCCTCAGTAAATATTACAAAGTGATAAGGATAATTTTCATGTTGATATTTATGATTTTTAAATTTATTAATTCAAATATATTTGCATAAAGGAATACCTCAGTGTGTCTAGCCATCCAAGAATTGGCACAAACTTATTATTGCGAAACTGTATATTTTATAAAATAAATAAATAAATTTTAAAAAAACCTTATGAAATAGCTTAAGCTCTATTCTGAATGCTAAATTGCTAAACATAAACAAGCCAAAAATATATGTGTCTTTGTTATTGCTGCATATTAGACAAGGACATAAATACTTTTAGTTAGTTTAGATTTACCAAATTTAGCATTCTGAATAGAACCTAGTGCTTGCCTGAATGGCTTAAAGCTCACACAACCTTTTTCTTCTGATAATTCTACAAAATTCATACTGCATAAGTATTCGTTATTTTATTTATTGAAACACAAAACAGAGTACAGGCGATAACAAAACAGTATAATAGAAAAAGAGGAGAGCTGGACCACACTGATATAAACATACATACATATTAGGAGCAGACAAAAATAAAATATAAATTAAACTATATTAGGTGATGGTAATAATAAAATGTTGGAAAATGAAAAAGAAAAAAGACAAAAATTAGATTCGGTACATAAAGCAAACAGAGATTTAACTTATTAATGTCTCCACAGTGGACCAAAGAAGCCAGCTCAACTGCAAGTGGTATCGGTGCAGTCCACTGATATCCCACCAAAGGAGAATGTGACTTACGCTAAGCAGACGCAAACAACCACCACTGGGGTCTCGGAGCTGCGTGATGGTAAGTCATACAAATAACTTACTGTTACATAAGAGATTTACAAAAAAGCAAAAAAAGTTTTTTAAAAATTGGGAAATAAAATAAAGAAGGTACTACAAACTGTGCAATTAATGTTAAATGACATACTTATATTGTTATATCTTTTAAATTTAGATTTTTTTTTACAAAAATTGTTTTGAAGAAAAAACTGAAACATAAAATCAAAAACATGAAGTACCTTTGCTTTGCATTGCATTGCACCAAAAGCAAACAATTATACAAGAGATCAAAAGCATTAAACAGATTTTGTATCTATGTATGTGTGTGACGCTAAAACTTGTTCTTTTTTAGGTTCTGAGTTGTAATTTTATAAATTGTTTTATTTTATTAACCCTTTGCATTACTATTAATTTTATTTATACAATAATTGCATTTTTGTGTTCATTAACAATTTATGTTTGTGTTTGCACTGACATTTTTTTAGATTAATTTTTAACTGTGATGTCTCGGTGTGGGTGTAACGGTTTTTTTATTTGCAAATACTTACTTTTACTAAAAGAATTTCACTATAACTTCGCACATATAACATTAGTAATAAATCATAATATCATGAATATTTAATACAAAGTGTTTGCAAATACTTTGACCCCTTGAGTTGTTGAAAAAAGATTGAACTGTTTGTCCATTTATGTGACTTAGGGCCGATTTTTCAATCCTTACTTTATCCGCCTAATAACTACCGAGCCAATAACTTTATTAATCTGTTTATTCGACTCCTATACGGTGTTCGGTTTTTCAATACAATTTTAAATTGGGAATAACTATCTGACCATTTATTCAGTGTGTACAAAAGCTAACTTCAGACAGTTGAAACAAAACTATAAAATATCCACGCGTTAGAAAAGGACTTCGAATTTTCAATTTTCGCTTATGTCACTGTCTTGTCAGTTTTAGTCTAAACGACACTGTACTAGTAATCTGTGCAAAAGTCGTCGGCTGGTTTGGCTATGGTAGTATAGCTCATGTAGTTTGTTCATTGTAGTTTTATTTAAATTAAAATTAATTTCGTTTCTGTGTGTCGGAAATATCAATCTTTTTTTACAGTGACAACCCTTAAGACCATCATTTAGACAGTCTCAACAATTTATTCCATTTAATAAACTGCTATCTGGCCGTTCCACCGACAAATAAAGTTATACCTCAGATAGATGAGTTATTCGTCTAGTAAATGATACCTGACCATTGAAAAACAGAATAATTAGCTATCAGTTCAATATACACTATTTGTTTGTTTATCTGACCATTGAAAAATCGGCCCTTAGGATACATAAGAAGTAATATATATTATGTGTCTGTTTACGACTCAAAGGGTTATTTTTCAAATCCTATATAACCAATGACATCTGTAGTTATTTTATTCCACAGTATTTACTTTTCTGTTGTAGTTGTAATACTAGCCAATAAAAAAAAACAGAATTCTATGTTACCGAAAATATCAAACACA
This sequence comes from Peribatodes rhomboidaria, assembly GCA_911728515.1. Lineage (NCBI taxonomy): Eukaryota > Metazoa > Arthropoda > Insecta > Lepidoptera > Geometridae > Peribatodes > Peribatodes rhomboidaria. Next base: position 2,242,417 of record OU452175.1, on the reverse strand, counting down.
TTAGCTACAGTGATTTAATTAATTTTCATGAGTAACATATTGTTTATTGCATCGATTTTGTAATTATATACATATGTAACCCGGGAATAATCGTGGTAAATCATAAATTCGATTCCATTTTTATTAAAAAAATATATCTTTTGAAAAAGTACAACAAAATATAAAACAAAATCTGGAAAGACCATTTTAGTAAGAGTATAATTATTATTATCGTATTTGTTAATTGCTTTTATTTTTAACGTTTGTATTCCGATACCCCAAAAGTTTGGTTACCAGTACAAATTAATTGTATGAGAGCTAATTTAAATCCCATATCTTACTTTTAGTTTGTCACAGCTTTAGTGCTTATTAGTTTCTCAACTAACTAATAAAATATTTTATTTATACGCAAAAGTAAATACTGTATGAGAATTCGGTGAAATGTTTGTGTTTGTGCTACCATAAAAAAAGGCTGCTCTTCCAATGCGTCACCGCTTGCAGGATACATGGAGGACTGGTGGCGGCCGCGAAAAGGTAATACATACCTTATTAACATATAACTGAGGTACCATTTTTGTCTGGCACAAATATGGCCATATTTTTTCAAGTTTACAAATAATATTTATATTTTTTTTATACTACATTAAAATACTTATACATAATTCTAAAACAACAATTGCGGATAATAATCTATTTAAAAAAATATATTAAAGTGGTATTGCCATATTTGTATGAAAAGTATTGTCTTAATTGTGAAGATGATATTTTGAACATAATAATATCTTACAGTCGCATGCTAATTTTGTCCTCAGAGATGTAACAAAACATATTTTGGGTACATCAGTCGGAAGGGTGGGTAGGCAGTGTATTATTTTATATTTTTACATCTAAATAGAAAAGTAGCAGCCAACATAATCAATAAAGTAATTGTAATTGTACAAAACCATGGGTGCTATATGTTTTGTTACATCAACAATTGTAACTAACACACCTGTGAAAGCATTGGGTTTTTAAGTTTTGTGGGTCTAACTAATGAAGTTCGGAGCATGTTTCATTAATTTTATTGCACTATGAGAAATGAATGTTTAGGCTTGTAAAACAAAATCATAAAGCATTGTGAATATCATTCAATATTATTAAATATATATTATCATAGTTATACAAAACATGGCTCTGGGAATGTATTTATTTCAAAATATAATTTATAAATAATGTACAAAATTTGGCTACCACGAAATATAACTGACGTATTATTTTTATTTTTTGTCCGATTCTAGCACACGCCACAGACTACTACGGTAAGTCATTATTCCTCCAGGACGCTTCAGCAAAATATATTCTAACACAATCTATTATTTTCATGTTGGTCATTAATATGGGTGTCGGTTGTACTACATCATAGTCTTCAGAATAGATCTGTATATATATTAGAGTAGGTCCTTCCTGTCACGCTTTTAGAAATTTCCTACTAACAATATCTAGGTGCGGTTATGCCAGATTACTTGATAAATAGTTTTATGAGTTAGATATTAGGTTTCATTTCAATTAACATTTTATCAAGAAATCTGTAATCCATCCGGGGCGGGCTCGAGTGACATTCTGAATTTATTTGTCGTTGAGAATATCAATTTTAATAATAATTGTGGCCTTCCAGAGTTCTCCACATGGTTTCCAAACTGGATACCATCCATAATATGGCCGCAAAACTTTAAAATATACGAATTATGATATATTATGTGTATTGTGTATATCGAATAATATTTGGTGGTAGTTGTGGGGTTGCCATATCATCTCACGCTGACTTACCCTTCCGACTCGACTAACGAACACTGCACAAGTCTTAACACAAGGATATATATTTCGCCGAACTTCTTATATTTACAACTGTTCTTTTCGAATTAGAAGTAATTGCTATAATATTACCTAAAGAAAACGGATCAATTGTAAATAATGCCCTAGTTTGATGAAATATAATCCGTCATTAGGTCATGCTGTAAAATATAATTATATAAGCACTGTTGATATGCTAATCTATGTATAGTTTAAAATATATTTTTTATATTTATAATGGTCGAAAGATACTGACATTGTTTTTTTGTTTTTCCTCCCTTTTTCAAGACGAGTACAATCTAAACCCGGGTTTAGAGTGGGAGGACGAGTTCACAGGTAGGTTTCAATTCCGAATCATACAAACAATCATATGAACTAAATTTGCCCTTGTAGAGCCTGTGCCACTGTCACTTAGCATGGTTTGTTTTGTAACTTACCTCTTCGTATATGTAACGCTATTTATATTTATCGCTAACAATACATATAACTTTAGCACATCAACTGATATACATCCTCTTGTCGTGTATGTAGGTAACATGGAGAATTTTCATTCGAACATTCTGTAGAACATTCATACGCCTGTATTACCTATATACGCCACACGCACTTATACATACCTCCAAGGTTTGGTTTTTAAGATACAGTAACCGAACTATATATACCTGTCTGTCAATAAAAATACCATAATCAAGTTTTGCACGTGACAGAAAATATTTGTGTGTATGAAATATTATATGCATGACTATATAAGTCATCACAAATGATACGTATATTTTTGCTATATTATTTTAATAGCTATATTTCATTAGACATTACACCTCTCTAGTGGAGAGCTCGGGAAGATTTCTTTGCATATTACATATTTTAATTTTAAAAGCTTTCTGTCACCAACAATTTAACGCTTCTAGGATTTAGAATGTTTTCGTGTGATTTGTCATTTAGTTGCACATTTAGGATAAGATTTTGGTTTAAAAAACATCTACATTAGTTTTCATGAAAATAAAACCACATTATCAACAACATTTCGCTTCAATACAGTTAGACTGCGTTTTGGATGCTCCTCAACGTTTTCATAAAGCAACAGATATAATCAAAATAAACCATATTCTTTAAAATATTCTGAATAAATCTATCCTAACATGTGTTATTCTGTTGTAAAAAAATTGTGTAATTAAATATTTTTTTTTTCTAAGTTTTTGTCTGTTGAGGAGTTACTAAAACAAATCGAGAGTATGGTTACAGTAAAGCTTTCTTATATTTTTATATCAAACTGTTGGGTAATTGAAAAAAATCGAACAATTCTACAATTTATTGAGATTTTTTTTTCAAAACATACTTGCTTTCAGAAATCTTGTCTGCTAGTAGACTAGAGAAACTAATAATCTGTGAATTTGAAAAAGTAAGCAACTGATTAACGAAAAGGACATAACGTCGCATTACAATATTATGTAATAAAATAAGCAATTATATCGGTGAATTAGGAATTAAAATATAGTATCATAAAATGTCTGTAAGTTACTTTGATAAAGACAGTCTACGATGTTAGTTAATGAAGTGTAATCTAAACTAATATTTTAAAGAGGAAAGATTAGTATTTTTGTATGTTTGTAATGAATAACTACAAGCTACAAATCAGATTTCGAAAATCCTTTGACCAATAGAGAGCTGCATTATCCCTGAGTTACATAGGCTATCCTTCGCGAGCTAAGCCGCGTGCAAAAGAGCTAGTGAATCAATAATTTAAATAAAAAAGAAATAAAAAATATAACTTTATTCATTTCCTGAAAAACATATAATTAACTAAAACTGATTTTTTTCATGACCCAACACCGTTCGTCGCCGCTCGTTAGGAATAGATGAAGGTATGCGTGCAACGTTCAATAATAATATTAGGACTTTTGCATGCACTGACAGCATAGGGCTTCAAATAAACGTAGAAAGAACACTCTCAACTAATTTTAGTTAATCAGTACTATGTAGGTAAGCGAAATTACTGGCCATTTTGCATGACAAATACCCGAGTAGGAAATAGATTTACGTAATTGTTTTTTACTATGTAGATACTATTAACTTACTGTAACTGTAATCTCCAACTTGCTTATATTAAGATGATGAAATAACGAGAAAGTCACAGCAAGTATTAAACTCTTTTTACTTACGCATAATATTATATCATATTTTATGATTGTAATGTTTGATAATAATATGCACTTTATACTAACTGTGGCTTTCGAATATCGTGTGTCGTAACATAGTAGTTATCACGCTTATGTTCTGCTAAAGTCTTCTAAGATTTCCACTTGACACTTACCTCCTCTCACACACTTAAATCATTCATAGAAACATTGCGACCAAATTGTCTTTAGAGTTGGCCAAATCAGGGAAACATCGCAGATTACAAGACTAGTGCTCGATCGCTCTTCCCTAAAAATGTATAAAATTATATGAAGCGTCCGCCGAAAACCCGCCGCGAATCGAACTTCTGCGTTGCGTTTCGAACACTTGGTATACGTTGCATATTATAAGATTATATAAAATACAGTTTTGCAAAAGAGCGCTCGGGATGCGCGTCGGGAGCGTATTGATTGTGCTTCCCAAGCAGTTGTTATAACTAATCTATTAAACCTCCTCAATAATAAACGTTGTATGGCCACGGAATAGTTATTTATTGTTTTGTCTTTTTCGATCGAGTTAAAAACTTAAAAGAAAGAAAAAGACAGAAGGCTATACAACGTTTATTACTAAGGGAGTAACAGTTTTGTTAAGAAAACAATATATTGGCTTTCCATTCAATTGAAGATAAATTGGTCGCACTGTAACAATGTACTAGTGAACACAAAGTATTGCCATACCCTTGTTACATATAAGTTATCTGTGAACTTAAACTTGTAAATAATTTAACTACAATACCGCTATAAAAGCGACATTTCCACACTTAGTGGTTTTTTTACGGGAACTCTTGAATTTAAATATAGGTACAACTTATGTTTTGTTATTTTTCTCATCAATCTGATATTTTGTGTTCACTTGTCTGTCCTCGTTGAGTAGTAAACACCGATAGTATTCAGTAATCTTGATTATCCACCCGAACATGTAAGCAGCGCTACAATTCTATCGTGGAATTTTGAACTATAATGTACTCACTTATTTTTACTTGATTCTTTATCAAGCTAAATAATTCACTTACCTACATTTTTGATTTCGTTTTCCAATTTATAATATACCTACCCAAGCCGCTAAAAATATTCTGATATCTGAAATGACCCTTTTTTGACTTTTCTAGTTTTATATTAACACTGACACGCGCTGACCCTTCGAACGTCGTATCGTCGACATACTCGTACCATCGTAACAGTCGATTCTTAATTAGTATTTTTTGGGAAATTAAAAAAAAAAAACAAATTTTAAATTCCATAAAAAAAGAATTATTGAAATCGGTTCAGCTGTTCTCAAGATTTGCTTAGCTTAGCGACACATTCAGCGATTCATTTTTGCTTTTATAGATAAGAATGTACAGTGCTGGTTGCTGATACATTAGAGTACGGTATCATTATTTTACCATATATAACAGCGTATTTTAACGTATATAACGTACACGATCATATAATTATTTTTTTACTAAATGTTTGAAGATGTCAGAACATTTCTTTGGTCAGCTCCGGTATAATAAAGTCAGAATATAAGTCTGCTTACATGTTCTAAGCACTTTTAGTAGACTTCCATACACAGTAGTAACAGTAGTCACCAACACAGTACCACACTCTACCACATTTACACACACAATATTTCGTAAAGTTACGATTTCATTAATGCTGTGGCTATTGAAGTTTGCTATTATTTGAAACCAAGCTAAAAACTTTTTTACTTACCTATACCTACTTAAGCAAAACTTGCAAAGTAACTTTACGAGAAAAACACATTGACAAAAAGTACGACTGACTTATATTCGCAAGGGATGATACCAATAACGATAGATTCTTCAAAAACCTCAACGTACTCGTAAATGTTCCTTTAACTAAAATACTAAAGCGAAACCAACCTACTTACGAAATCAAATTAAATTACTTTCATAACTTTGATAACACACTACTATCATGTTTGTTCTGATCAGTTTCAAAAAATATTTTGTTTGCAATATCTCGATTATCAAACAACAGTTTCGAACTCGAAGTAAATAAATCAGGATTATTGAACGACCGTTTAGAACGCGGGGTAAATAAGTCAGTGGTACATACACGCTCGTAGCGTTAGGCACCGGCCGGCCGGCGAAGGGCCATTCTTATTCACCGTCCAGTGCTTACATTCGACGGCGACGGCGCGCGGCAAGGCGACGAGGAGGAGGCGTTCCACGGCAAGCTTCCCCCCGGCATCCTGCCGCACGGTCTGCCCACCGTCAAGGAGGTGCAGCCCGCCGTCACTGATGCGCCCGTCGAGAAGAAGGAAGAGGAGAAGGAGAAGAAGAGTAAGTAAAATTATTTGTAATGACGGCCTTGCGGTAAGGTTCTCGGCTAAACCTTGCCATTGAACTTCTTCCCAAGCTATTGAGGTAGGGTTCAATGCCAAAATTCCGCTCGGGCACTTGCCGCATAGCCAGCTATATTTAACCTTGTCTACGAATTTATGTCTTTTGTCAAGCTGGAGGCTAAAGAAACACTTGACGCCAAAAGATTGCCACATCAAACGGTCCAAAATATCTAGTTTTTAGTGTTTATCCTAATCTTTTTACGCTCTTGACTCCTCAACCGATCATCATACAACTTTGCATACACGCTGTCAAGGGTACAGAAAAGGATATAGGGTACTTTTATCCCGAATAAATTAACGGACCGCGAGTGAAACCGCGGGGCGCAGCTAGCATTGATAAATTTCTGTCAAGCCGCTCCCAAACCATAACCTGTCTCCGCGACTGACCCGCACCGTCACATTCCAGTCCGCGAGCTGTCAGCGGACGAGAAGCAGACCATCCTGCTGTCATCCGAGTTCCAGCGGTTCATGTCGCGCGCCGGACGCGTGATCGAACGCGCACTGGCTGAGAGCGTCGACATTTATACAGACTACACCGGCGGAGGGGACAGCGAGAACGCACTGTGAGTTACTGGAAAGAAGTGGGAGTTACTGATGGGAGGCTACGTTTGTGAGGAGGAAAAGGGTGGGAGTTACTGATGGGGATACCTATGTTTTTGGAGGAAATGAGTTGGGGCTACGTTTTCGAGGGGAAAGGAGTGGGCGTTACCTACTGACGGCGGCTACGTACTTGTGGAAGAAATGGGGAGAAGTAGAGTGCTCGGCAGAAATCACGAGTGTTGTCATCTTTTCATATTCATCATAATATTCGGAGTATTTCCAAGTTTCGAGTATATCGGTTTCTTCTAGGCAAGCCCACTTCATCGTAAGCCGCATTATTGATTAATAACAGGCGAGATGATGACCAGCGAAATATTATTTTATTTTTTCGATTTTATATGCTTAAGTTTCTCAGTCAGTGATACTTAAATTAAGTGACTCAGACCAGTTAGCACTTTTTAATTTGACATTTGTTGTAGGTATTCCAGTGGGTATGTACGCGAATTGATCAAAATAACAGTTTTCTTTATTTACTGTGTATGCTAACATTTTAAAGCTTTTCGTTTATTTATTTTTTACCCTCAGAGAATACTATCCACCTGTTTGTGTTATTATAATTACGTCCATCGCCCGATTAATGTTTTTACTTTGTTTTTTCTTAAATTTGTTACTTTACATTACTGACAGTAGTGTGAATTTGGGTTTTGTTTTTCGTGAATATTTACCTGAACTCCTCGTAAAAATTGACAATTGTGATATAATTTGGCTGCATATCGTGGGTTTAAAACCGAGCGTCAGAACACCACAAAGCTCGAAACCCATCAAAATAACATGCCACGTGATGAGATAAAGTCGAAGCGCGTAACTTCATCACTGAAGATTGACAATTGTGACATAATTTGGCTACCGATCGTGGGTTTAAAAGCGAGCGAACAAAGCTCGAAGCCCATCAAAATAACATGCCACGTGATGAGATAAAGTCGAAGCGCGTAACTTCATCACTGAAGATTGACAATTGTGACATAATTTGGCTACCGATCGTGGGTTTAAAAGCGAGCGAACAAAGCTCGAAGCCCATCAAAATAACATGCCACGTGATCAGATAAAGTAGAAACGCGTAACTTCATCACACACTTCATCACGGCATCACACAATATTTAAAGCCTTGTCTAGCCTTTCCCCCGAAGGGGCTGGTAAAGATGTATGACACCCACATTTCGTTGAGGATATTTAGTCCCAAATGTAACAGGATGCGAGCCTGTCGCCATACACCGAACTCCAGTTATGTAGCTAATGACATTAAATACGTTCACACAATGAACAAATTGGTGCGTGCCTTCGCCTGGGATCGAACCCGCGCCCTCTGGCTCGAGAGGCGAGCTTTCTCCGACCCCGACTAGGTTATCATCGCTGGGTTAATGAAACGCAACTCCCCCTTAGTGACGACAAGTCCGACGCGCGCCTGTCGCTGGTGCGCACGTTCTACGACGAGCGCTGGTCGCGCGGGCGCTGCGTGACGAGCCTGGACTGGTCGGCCGCGCACCCGGAGCTGCTGCTGGCGTCCTACCACAACTCCGACGACGCGCCGCACGACCCGGACGGAGTGTGCCTCGTCTGGAACACCAAGTTCAAGAAGACCACGCCCGAGGACATCTTCCACTGCCAGTCGGCGGTCATGAGTGCTACTTTCGCTAGGTTTGTATTTTGACAAGACAAGACAAATATTTATTTTTAGCAAAAACAAAGAAAAAAAATAAAAAATACACAGTTACAAACATAGTTGGTTGGTATGGGCTCGGTAGATAGATAGATAAACACTTTATTGTTCACACCAGAAATAACAAAAACAAAAGAACAGAAAAATCTTAAACTGTAGACCATAAATTGCCGAATTGTTTGCAGTAGGTTAAAATTTAATTCTTGTAAGTATCAAATTATAAAAATGACGAAAATTTATTTTACATTTGCGACAGTCATCCTCTTTAAATTAACAGAATTGAGACAGAAACAATCTTCTCTATAAACAGTATCTTTTTTGGTCGCAAAATATCTATTAGCACTCCACTACACTGGACTTTACAGATAAACTGGCTGATCTGATTTTGTTGGTGACATGATCTTTTTTGGACTCGTTCCGTCGACCAGCGTAACCTAAACAGATGTAACCTGTTCGTTTGCACCCAGGTTCCACCCGAACCTGATCCTGGGCGGCACATATTCTGGCCAGATCGTGCTGTGGGACAACCGCGTGCAGAAGCGAACCCCTGTGCAGCGCACGCCGCTGTCCTCTGTAGCACACACGGTGCGACAGTTTACTTTATTAATTCCCAGAAAAAGTCTTATCCATTTTACAAATTTGTTTTGATATTTTAGTAAAACAAAGAGTGCCTTTATAAACTCTTACGTTTGTATCTCGTCTCTAAAGGTCGTTAAATAATATCAGATCAGAATTAATTAACCCATAATTAAAAATATCACCATTTAAAGAATTCCACTTGATGATGCCTTATCTGTACCTTTTAATAAAATAGTTGGTGGCACATACTACCTGCAGCAAAAAGGTTAAAACAGTCTAAACACTACCACTGACCATCTGATATTACCACTGTCTTAGCCATATCAGACACTTTGAAACAGCCTAAACACTATCAAAAGTGTAACAGCTAACCCTACCTCCCCAGCATCCAGTCTACTGCCTGTCAGTAGTGGGCAGCCAAAACGCACACAACCTGATCTCGGTCTCCACGGACGGTCGGCTCTGTTCCTGGTCGCTCGACATGCTCTCGCAGCCTCAAGACACGCTGGAGCTGCAGCACCGGCAGAGCAAGGCAGTGGCTGTCACGTCCATGGCCTTCCCGCATGGGGATGTTAATAACTTCGTGCTGGGTAGCGAGGATGGAAACGTGTATACTGGTTAGTACATTACTCCTTCATGTTCATTGTACTTTTCTTTCATGTGTATTCATGCTCATTTTAAGTTTTTTAGCCTAGGAACAGAAAGAATGCTGTGATGATGTAATGATGAATGGTTTCTATTTTAGTATTTTTTTACAGCTTATGCTTTGACAAACCTTTGACAAAATCGTGTTGGTATTTGTGTATTGTTGTATGTCAGCCTTAATTGTCACTCATCCGTTGCTTTCCGTGTTCACAAGATTGACGGTACACCTACACTCCAGCAAGTTTTCGAAGCCAGTGCAGTTCTTACTGCCAACTTCCTTCAAAGCTATAACGAACGTGATCCCTGATTTCTCCTCGTGAGATTAAGTTTTATTCTTCTTGACCCCAAGTGGGGGAAAAGAGGATCGACCCGTGCAATAAATGTGTTACCCATGTACTGAGTCTGCCATGTTACGGTCTCCAGGGTCTCTGTACGGCGCGCGCGCCGGCGTGTCGGAGTGCGTGGAGGCGCACGCGGGCCCCGTCACCGGCGTGGCGTGCCACGCGGCCGCCGGGGCCGTGGACCTGGCGCACCTCTACCTCACCTGCAGCATGGACTGGAGCGTCAAGCTCTGGAGCCTCAAGGTACGAGCACAGGCCTAGTGGAGTAGTGACCGGCGTGGCGTGCCACGCGGCCGCCGGGGCCGTGGACCTGGCGCACCTCTACCTCACCTGCAGCATGGACTGGAGCGTCAAGCTCTGGAGCCTCAAGGTACGAGCACAGGCCTAGTGGAGTAGTGACCGGCGTGGCGTGCCACGCGGCCGCCGGGGCCGTGGACCTGGCGCACCTCTACCTCACCTGCAGCATGGACTGGAGCGTCAAGCTCTGGAGCCTCAAGGTACGAGCACAGGCCTAGTGGAGTAGTGACCGGCGTGGCGTGCCACGCGGCCGCCGGGGCCGTGGACCTGGCGCACCTCTACCTCACCTGCAGCATGGACTGGAGCGTCAAGCTCTGGAGCCTCAAGGTACGAGCACAGGCCTAGTGGAGTAGTGACCGGCGTGGCGTGCCACGCGGCCGCCGGGGCCGTGGACCTGGCGCACCTCTACCTCACCTGCAGCATGGACTGGAGCGTCAAGCTCTGGAGCCTCAAGGTACGAGCACTGGCCTAGTGGAGTAGTGACCGGCGTGGCGTGCCACGCGGCCGCCGGGGCCGTGGACCTGGCGCACCTCTACCTCACCTGCAGCATGGACTGGAGCCTCAAGGTACGAGCACAGGCCTTATGAAGAGAGAAAGGAGAGAGGTGTGAAGAAGAAGAGTTAGTGAGATAGGGTAGTTTAGACCTTACTTGCGTTCTCCCATATACCTCACCTCAAGTTTTCTTTTTATAAGTGTCACCCCTACAATTGTCGTATGACTCATATCTGAGCGTGTTTATCCCCAGGAGAACAAGGCGCTGTACTCGTTCGAGGACAGCGGCGACTACGTGGTGGAGGCGCGCTGGTCCCCGGCGCACCCGGCGCTGTTCGCCGCCGCCGACGCGGCCGGCAGACTCGACCTCTGGAACCTCAACAGGGACACTGAGGTAACACGTGGGCGGATGCCTCACAACACTACCACGCAACTCAGACTTAGTTTACGGCTTAACGTTCTAAAACCTAGGTAACGCACGCGATCTTTGAAGTAATACGTTGGAGTCGCTCCGCTGGTAACATACTAGAATGCAAAGGGATCCCATGAATTAGCTCTTAACACAGCAACTAAGTAATGTAATAAAATGTTGACAACAACTTTTATTAAAATGCATTTTGCCCATTAAAAAGATGTCCAAATTCTTTTCCACAGTGCCAGATCAGCAATGATTATAAGCTCTCTCTTTTCCTATGAGCACGACGCTTTTACTATCATCAGTATATTATACAACGTGCTCCCCTCCCCGACCCATCAAACTGAACAACTTTTGGAACATAAAACATAAGTTTTTAAAATTGGAAAGAAAAATAATCAAGTCTCCAAATAAAATAACTGGTCACGTGATCAATTTTGTATGAAGAGTTTAATTTTTTTTCCTCCAATTTTCCAAACTGATGTTCTAAAAGTTGTTCTCTTTGACAGGTAGAACAATAAATATTCTTTAAGTATTAATTACTACACTCAAAACCAGCACCCTGTATTAAGCATCTTGTCCTAAAGGTGGCTATATATATCTAGGTATACAGGGTTATAGCTATCTCACCAGAAACCTCTTAAGGGTTCATTGTACTCATCAATATGAACAACTTTTACTATGAAGCCAATCCTGAAGTCGCGAAAAAAAACAGCTATTCCATACAAACAGTTCATTGGCCTAACACAAAATGTATGGAACAGCTGATTTATTTTTCGCGATTTCAGAGTTCACCCCATAGTAAAAGTTGTTCATATCGATGAGTACAATGAACCCTGAAGAGGTTTTTGGTAAGTTACATTTAAGCATGTATATGTAGGTAGGTATATATGTAGTTGTTCCCCCCGCAGGTGCCGGTGGCGTCGGTGCAGTCGGAGGGCGGCGCGGCGTTCAACCGCGTCTCGTGGACGCCGAGCGGACACCACGTCACGGCCGGCGCCGACGACGGGAAGATCTCGCTCTACGAGCTGGCCGAGGTAGCGTCCGCGACTGTTCACTCACTAGCGGCTCCAGGGGGCTTAGGGGCTCAAACTACAAATAAGTATCTATTTCACTGCCTCGGTGGCTCAGTTGGTAGTGAACCTGCCGTCTGAGCTCGGGGGCGTGGGTTCGATTCCCACCTAGGGCAAATATTTAGGTGATGAATATTAATGTTTGTTCTATGTCAGGATGTTAATATGAACAATTGTGTTTGTTCTATGTCTGGGTGTTAATTATCTATTTAAGTATGTATTTAAAAATATATAAGTATGTACTCGTATATCAGTCTCTGGCAGACATAGTACAAGCTTTGCTTAGTTTGAGGTCAGGCGACCGTGTGTGGAAGTTTCCCGAATTTATTTATTATTTATTTAATTTACACTGCAATAGTCGTGCAGTGTGAATTAGATACTTATTTGGGGCTTAAAGTGCTCGTTTTTGTAGTGATTTTGTGTCTACTTATTCTGGCACAGGTTACTCTCAGCCAATTCAAGCCTTCCCCCACTGAAGCTGATGATAGCCCTGGCTTTCGCGCAAGGCTAATCTTGCATGCACCACTCAAAATTTAAAGTATAAATCACTGAAAATAGTTATGAAAAAATACGAAGGTTCCGCAAAAATATTGTTGTGTTCAAATTACTGAACAAAAGATAAGCTGCTTCTGCTTGAGCTGAAAAATAATCAAAATTTAAAGATTTTTTGTTTGTCATTGTACTTTTCAGCATAGGGTATGCAATATAAAATTAACCTGTCCTTCAGGTCTGAATGGAGGGTCCATTATGAGAAACTTATATATATTATAACTTTATGATCTTCACCATAATGAGCAATAAATACTTTGACTTTGATTTTTTCTGCTTTGTACTTACCCAAAAGGAAAAGGCTTGAGGGTGAGATACGTGGAATAGACCCGTTGTTGTTTATTGCAGCACGTGGCCCAGCCCCGGCACGATGAATGGAGCAAGTTCGTGTACACGCTACAAGAGCTCCGCAACAACCAAGCGGACGAGGAGACGGACAGGCTGAGCCTCGCGGCCAGCGGGCCCTCCTCGCTCACCAGCCTCACCTCGCTCGCTTCCAACCCGCTCAGGTAAACTGCCTCATGCATGAGGCATACATCCATCGAGTACAAACAAAACCTATTAAAGATTATTTGTTGTGTACAGATAGTTCATTTACAACCAAAAGATTGATACATTGTTAGCGTCAAGCCATGTCAGAGGCGTTCAGGGATTCAGGCGAGCTGAAAACTCGGAGACTAGAGCTAGTCACTTGGCCTATACTTACTTTAAAATCAATAACTTTAAAGTAAGAGCAATACTTATGGTCACACTAGCTAATGTTACCGTTCTTAATGCTCACGATATCCGATCTAGTTTTTCTTAGCACTAGCTTAATTCCGTGTATTCATAAACTTTACTATGAGGTCTCACAGTGCGCTCGGACAGACAGGGTACAGATATATCGCAGCTGTCTGAGAAAGGTTGCACTTAGTTTAGTGTTGCTCCAAGTAATGTTTGTCAATATGGGGTGAGCCACCTACAAATAAATCAACAAGTGTTTCTCTTATTTCAGATAACTCCTGAATCTAGATATGGTGGTATAATCAAGAATGCAACAATACTGAAGCTTGAAACACATTACATTTTATTTATTTTTTAATTAGGCCCAATTCTGAAGCGTTTAGTTGCCAGATATTAATACTCATTAAAATATTACTAAAATAGCTTTTTTTTCTTGTTGAGTATTAGACAAGCACATCAATATAGTTTAAGGAAAGTGTAGGCATGACCATTAAACCTTTTCAGAATTAGGCATACCCTACTAATTTTGTAAAGCAGTCAGAAAGTTATTGTACAGCATATGCTAGTGTGTCAGTGTATTTTGATGTACAGTGTACGCTAGAGCGACTTAGCGAGCTACTTGTTGTCGAATTAGTCAGCCTACTGGTATATGGATAGTACAATGTCTTGCTAGATGTAATAGTTAAATAGTATACTTCTGAATTCTCCAATGCATCAATTCTGTTGCGCTAATTGAACTAAATTTTACCGCTCATGAACAGAAAACAATTTCTTATTTATTGCAACATAAAGAGAAGCAAAAATTTAGCTCTTTTGAATTGGTTTGGTTAGTGGCACAACAGAATTAATGCATTTTTGCCTCAGCGGTAAGGTCAAGGCTTATTGAGTGAAATTTTGGCAGCTTATGTGAATTATTTTGATGAAATTAAAGTTTTATTAAATGGTATTGTATTTCAAGAGTCAGTCGGGATGTATGTATGAACTGAAAGAGATTTTATTTTCGATAAGATATTAGTGGCGTCGATTTTGTTGTGCCACTCACCAATCTAATCTGACGGTATTCATATTATCTTCATCTCTTTTTACTTTTAATATTCCAGAAAAGAATAGCAACAGTTTTAGAGCTGCCAAATCAGTTTTAGTTTAAAAAGAATCGACGTCAATGACTATGTATAGTAGTAGCTGCATTTTATTGAAAGTTACTAAATTATTGTGCATGGCTTTATGGCGTACATAGCTTACAATATGACTATCTATCAGTATTTAGAGTATAATCAATTAATTATCCATATTGTAAAGGTAACATGATAAAATTATACTTAGATTAAAATCCTTATCACACAAATAGGCGACGCGTCACGCTATGCATTATTTATGTTATTTTATTTGTATAAATAGAAAAGTAAACTTCAGAACAGCTCTCGATGTAAGTTATTTTTAAATATTTTTTAGGCTAATATGAAATTTTTATATTTTTGGCGTAACAACTGTGTCTTATTCCACTAAAATTTTAGAAATGTTATGTTAGAAGTGAATTAGTTTTCTCAAGTTAGGGTCTATTTAAATGTATGCAATATTCGTTTCAGCTGTCGTAACTAACATTGAATAATTAAAGAAAGACATGTAGTTAGCATCAAAAGCTGGTACTTACTTACGCTTTATTGTAAAAGTTTATGAAATAAATGTTCTTTTATCAAACTAAATTTTCTCTTAATCACTTGAACTATTTATTACAATAGTAGGGGAGCCCAAGCGGGAATTTCGAGATTTACTAAAGCGCGGCAGATTAATATACAGGGGGATACCTTGTAGTACCCGGTTAAGTACCTCCACAAAACTATCTTGGTCACTCTTTTACACCTATGAGGTTTAAACGAGAGCAACAAGGACGAACAAAGGTGAGATGAAAATCTCAGATCTCCGAATAGGGCCACTGATTAGTAAAAAAAATTGACCATCGGAAATTCTCGAGCGCGTCAGATTAAGGTAGGGTGAGTTAATTACATCCTAAAAAGTGTATATTTTACTAATCTGACAATTTGAGAGTGACGTAAAGAAAGGGGAGGGCAACAAAGTTGTAAAAAAAAACGTCATCTCGACATTCTCTCTCACAAGGAAATAATTTAAGAATAATGAAAAATATATAATCTGACGATTCCCGCAAGCCGAAATAACAAAAATTCGTCGATAAAATTAAATGCGTGCAGCTGCGTGATGCCCACATTTCCTTCTCCGCGTTTCTATTCCTCTCCCACTCTTTCTCTATCTATTACTCTCTCACTCTGTCCCGTTCGTTCCGTCCGTTTCTGCTGCATTGCTGAAGTTATTGGTTTTACCCTGTTTTGCGAAAATCGAGTTTTCATCAGATCTCGACGTTTTAAGGTCATAGGAAGCTTCCCTGACTACCCCCGCGATGTTGTCACTATGTCTGTATATGTGTATGCATGTGTGTGTGACTCGCTTATAACTTTTGAACGACTAAACCGATCGGAATCTACTAAACGGCGTTCTAAAGATTTTTCTCAAAATTAGATTTCCTGTGAATTTGAACCCATTTGGACCGATAGATTTTGAGAAATTTTGAAAAATCTCAAAAAAAATATAAGTTTTTTTTTTGGAATAACTTTGAAACGGCTTTATCGATCAACTTCAAAAACTAATCCGCCTTTGAGCTTGAAAAACCACGTCGATCGCCACCAAGCTGGTCAAAATCTGTTGATTCGTTCGAGAGATATCGTGAACGAAAGACACCCGAAAAAGTGTTTTTTCGGGATTACTCCGAAATGTTTGGTGCAATCAATTAAAATTTCATTATTTAAATAAGAGGATGTTAAAACTGCGTCGAATGCCGCCAACCGCGTGAAAATTGCTTGATCCATGTAAAGTAATTGCGGTTTGAAAATTCCAAAAATAGTGTTCAATAAAACTTCATTACCAAAAAAAAAACAATCAAAAAAAAAAAACTTAGTGGAAAAACCACTCAAAATATCACATAAATTTTATTTTGAGCTCAAAAATGTCATAGTACAATAACATTTTAAGCGCCCAGGAATGGAATTAGCGGGAAGTTGCAGGGATGGCCTGATGATGTTGATGGTGAACCGTTTTTCTATTATTTTTTTGTCAGATCAGGCGAATCCCTCTAGATAATCGTCAGATTATGAGACAGTACGTTTAGAACATAAAGATGAACCTTTTAAAGGTATCTTGAATCTGACGCGCTTGAGTATTTCAAAATGGCGAATTTTTTTTGCATATTATGAAAATGGCCGCGAGTTTGCGTCCCATCGAAATCGTCAGATTAGTGATTATTAGTGAACGAGAGCTTTTTTTTGGTGCACTTAACACTCCCTTAGAAAATCTGACGCGCTCGATTTTTTTTTTTTTTCATTTTCAACCCTTACGTACAACCACCCGCATCATGCAAACGATCAGCGGCCCTATTCGGAGATTTAAGATTTTCATCTCACTTTTTTTCGTCTTTGTTGCTCTCATTTGAAACGTCATAGGTGTGAGAGTGACCAAGATAAAATCTCATCTCATCTCACGCGCAGGAATAGCCCCCCAGATTAACATAGGTACGTACATTATTAAAAATACTTATGGCATTGATGCTATCAATATCTGACGCGCTCGCGGATGTCCATGCAACAGTTTTTTTTTTTGCATAGGTATTTAAAAACCTATAGCCGCTTCCCCCACCGATGTAAAGGTATATACCTATCATTTAACATTTTTTTCTTCTTATCATCTAAGCTTTGCAACCTAATAGGTCTCTACGACGCTCGAGTAAATCCCCTTTTAGCATTGTGGGCTCCCCTACTACAATATTCAGCAAAATAATTTTGAATAGGTAGGTAATAGAAATAGAATACCTAGAAATAGAAAGAAGAATTTAGTAACTAATATGAATAAATGCAAGAGCAAACTCTTTATTTTACAAATGCTAAACAAACTTATGGTGAAAATGGTATAACAAGTTTTCCTTTAGACAAGTTGACTTCTTCCCAGCACATGCAGGTGAGTGTTTTTCGATCCATTGTGTCTACATACAATTTACCATCTAGGTGATCTATTTCATGCTGGGCTATCCTCGCGGGCCAGTCTCTGAATTTCCTTGTTATAGAGTTGCCTTGTTCATTGTATCCTGAAAAGGGTACATAATGGTCAGCAGTTTGAATTCTTTTGCTTTTTTTAACCTGTAGTAGTTGGTAAGTCTCTAAATTACTTTGTTAGCAAAACTTTTTTACTAAGTTTTGTAATCTGTTTGAAAGGGTAATAGTCAGTCTTCAATATTTTGGTAGAAAATTCTATACAGTAAGTTAATTTAGTTTGATCTACCGGGTGTTAGGGAACCCCCTAACACCTTGTATTTCCATCTTGATTTTGGCATTTATTTTGTTATTGTTGTTTTGTTTAGCTTGCTAAACAGACTTGCAGACAACTTCAATATTATTTCTGTTTCTGTGGACCCTTTTTATTACTCTTACCAGTGACTTCAACCTCCTTGTATCGGGGCACTTCTGCTTCATAGCCCTGCACACTCTCACATCCTTCTTTGTGTACTATTTTGAGGAAATTTACCACCTTCAAGGTTGGGTTAATAAACACCTGTAAAAAGTTATATGGTCTGAGTATGTTACTTTTGACTATGTTTAATTAGCGCTTAGTTTGTATGTATTGCCTTTACACGACTAAGACGGCGACTAATCTAGCCTTGAGATCACTAAACTGGCAAAGATTTGTATGCCATCTAGATTTATAATGAATAGGTAGATCTTTAGTGTTTCTAGTAACTAAATAAGTTCCTATTCACTATACTTACTCACAGTGAAGGGTATAACGTCCATACCGCGCAATTTGACTATTTCTTTAGGAATTTTCGCTATTTGATTAGCTGTATGCCTCATCACAAACATCCTCATGTTCACTCCTATCTGAGGCGCAGACATTCCCAGGCTATTGTACTTCTTCAGAACGTATTCAAGCTTTTTTATAGTAAATTGTACTTCGTCCGATTTTATTTTCTTCAGTGAAACGGGCTCAGAAATTTTACGTAACCTCGGATCACCTATTTGCACTACATGCTCGTATGGCGGTATCGTTTTGCCGTGGCTGGGACTCAATCGGGCGTACCAATTCAATAGTTTTCTTGATATACTCATCGCTTTTTTAGTTTGTTTCGGATTTTTTGTAAAACCCTTAAATTGCTTGCTCAAGATGTCTGTGTATTTATTTGTATTCTTTTATTTAATTTCGAGGTTATGTTTTGTGCACTCACAGCTGATAAGCTTGACATTGTCAAAGTTCAGTTAATGTCAGTGTACTCGGCGGGCGGTGGTGTTCGGAAACAACGCCACAACGGGGCGTATGTCAAAGAATTTCTTTCTCTTAACGGGGTCGGGAACGGGGGTCGCTATATTGTACGACATAAATGTTTAACCAACTAACGCCCGAACACGTTTTGTACGACACAGTTGTTTAGTAGAGCACAATCATACGTGACATGGTTTAATTGTGCCTCACAAAACGATGATGTGCAATCTCTTGTACCTACTTACTCTAATTAAAAGTTTATTAAGGTTTTTCGGCGGGAACCGAAAAAGTGTTAACGTAATGTTGTATTAATTCATAAATCTTGTGATTCTTCGAGTGTTAAAGTATAATAATTGTGAATTGATAACCTTTATCGGTTTGTTATTCTAAGCAAATGATACAAATATTGCAAAACGTGACTTCGTTATCTCTAGAAAACTCCTCTTAAGGTTTCAGAGAAGTGTCCATACTTTTACTGAAATGGGAATGGTGGAGGGATTTATCATCGTCATCATCACCTTATCATCAGCACTTCTACATCTGCAAAATACTATATTAACTTGACACTGGCAAATGCATAAGACGTACGACGCCAAATTCCTATAGATGAGGAAACAAAAAAATAGCACGTTAAAACGAAGCCACGATGGCCGTACATAATTGAGCTATACATATTTAGTTGTCGTACATTATAGTTTTCCCTCGAAAATAATGGAAATGAATTATCGACCGGTGTAAGTTTCAAAACAAATTGTGTTGATTTTTTTTAAGTTTTAGTTTTTTCTTGGTTTTTTTAATTATTTCAGTATCTTTTACAAATAACTATTTACTTTACAATCTTGTAGAAGCTAAGAGACAAAGTGCCTTTAGTCATAACCTACGCACAGCTACCTCACCAAAAGTTTTGTGAGTTTGCAGATAAGATCAAAAGTTCAAAGTAAGTAAATGAAAACTATTATGCAATGCTTACCACTTATCTCTGCACTGTCTAGTATACATATTAATTAAACTTAAATTTGGCAAATAAGAAATAAAGACTTTGTTTACTATGCACCTAATAGGTATACTAATTATAAATTGTAATGAATGAATAAATTAGCCAAGTACAACCTTCAACCTTAGAGTTATACAATTAAATTATTTAATACAATAATTTATAAGCGTTGTCAATACTGGCTTAAGTAGTTAAATTTTAATACAGCTTAGACAAGCAGGTTGTGTAAGAATTTTTAATATTTATAATATTTTCAATACTTACTTAGTTTCTTGTATTTTTCTATCATACAAAACATGTCAGGTTATACCTATATATTATTTATTTGAAGTTGTTATACTTCAAAAAGTTGCAGGGATTCCTCTTTAGCTGTACATTATGTTTGGCATTTTTATTGTACTTACATGTAATCAGTTCCTGCTGTGTAAATAGCGTTCTTTACATTCTATACTACTTAAGTATTTCTTTAAATCAAATAACTATCATTTTGGTAAGATATTGGGTATTTGACCACATTTTAAACATTATCAGTTTGCATACCTAGTCTAGTTCCTTATCTGGCTAACTGTGCAAATAATTACATTACTATAAAACATACTTGCCTGCCTGACTTCTTACATATCTGTAATGGTAGGTATGAAAGAAAAATAGTTGGAAAAGACTTTGTTATCACAATATTGTGAAATATCTGTTTCAGATTCATTCATATTTAAAAATAACTCACATTTCATGGCAACTGCTTGATATTTCAGATGCTCAAAATCGGAATCAAGCTAACCCGACCTACAACAGTCTTCTTGAAACGAACAATGTCTTCCCAAGAAGCCGATGTCTTATTTGAAACCCTTAACAATGCTGGCATAATAACCCTCAACCGCCCAAAAGCTCTCAACTCGCTTAATACTTCTATGGTATCTAAACTCCTACCTCAACTGCAAGAGTGGGAGAAGTCAAAGTCTCTAGTCATAATCAAAGGTGCTGGAGAAAAAGCTTTTTGTGCCGGTGGTGATGTAAAACTAGCCATAGATAAAATTGAAGGCCCTAGGTTTTTCTTCACGGAGTATAATGTTAACTATGTCATTGGAAAGTACAAGATTCCGTATATAGCTCTAATTGATGGTATCACAATGGGAGGAGGGCTGGGCATGTCAGTACATGGGAGGTACAGGGTAGCCACGGAGAGGACTGTCATTGCTATGCCTGAGACGAAGATTGGACTGTTCCCTGATGTAGGAGGCTCTTACTTCTTGCCGAGGTTGCAGGTCAATCTTGGCTTATATTTAGGCTTGACTGGTAAGTTCACATATCACTTTTAATAGTTTTGCCCTGCAGCAACATTCAATTTTTAGCATCCACACTAATATACCACACACAAAAGTACTCTTGTTACTTTTGATATTATGATATTGCTGTATTTTTGTTGGCTTTTCACAGCTGAACGGATCTTGCTGAAATTTGATAATTAGTAACAGCTAGTAAATACAATCTTTATTTACAGGTGACAGATTAAAAGGCAAAGATGTTGTCAAGTCTGGCATTGCAACACACTTTGTCCCTAGCAAGCGTCTCTACGAACTAGAAACTTTACTCTCACGCTGCACCAGCGAAGTCGAGGTTAACAACCTATTGAACAAGTTCCAAGAGCCCCCCGAAGAGTTCTCCCTGGCCCCTCACATTAAACATATCAACTACTGCTTCGCTGCGTCCACGATCGAAGAGATTATTGAAAGGCTAGAGAAAGTGCAGAATGATTGGTCTGTCAAGACTTTGCAGGTATGAATATCTTTTATTTTTTTTTAAATAAATACATATTTCTCTTTTATATCTTTAAGTTTTCCAATCAGCTGCCAGTCCAAATTATCACGTTGCTTTAATCAGGGCCGATCGAATGTTATGCCATTTGCTATCTAGTCATTTTCTTAGCCGTTAAGCGAGTGTCAATTATCGTTCGCCCGTATTTTTTAAGCTCATATCTTATTTTCAAATTACTTATAACATATAATAATATCTGTGTGCTCTTTCTAGACCCTACGCAGTATGTGCCCCGGTTCCCTAAAGATCACGCTGCGAGCGTTACAGCGCGGCGCACAGTTAGAGCTCGGCCAATGTCTCAAAATGGAATACAGACTTGCGTGCCGCTCTACTGAGAACAACGACTTCCCTGAAGGTAAGTTGACTCTAATCAAAATGTACCTTATACCCTCTAGTCTAAGTACTATATGCCCTACAAACTATGTGCTGTGCAGTAAATACCTACTGAAACAAAGGGGACAATGAATATTAGCTAAATTTATACAAGAATCTACATGATTGGGGGAGGTCAAGTTTAGGACACGTCACTTACTATTATGTAACTAAAGTCACATTAAAATTAAAAACTGATTTAAATATAGGTAGGTGGTCATAAATATTCACAGTCAAATTCCTAGCATCCTAAATTAAAATTACAATTCAACAAACATCAATGAATATTAATTCACCCCTTTGATCATGAAAAAACAAGGTCTAGCATTCAGCAAACACATAATGACGTCGTTGCCATCCGTCTCTTTCGAACTTGTCGTAAATGACTTATTTCGGTCCTGCTTAAGCATCGATTGACGTCACTACGTGTTGCTGAATGCTATACGTGGCGGAGTAAATTATTAAACGATGGATCTGTGCAGGCGTGCGCGCCCTGCTGCTAGACAAGGACAACAAGCCGCGCTGGAGCCCGGCCTCGCTCGCTGACGTCACCGACGACTACGTCGAGGGATACTTCAGGAAGCTTCCAGAAGACAAGGAGCTCAAATTCATCGACTCCAAGCTCTAAGATAAGCTCACTCACTCACCGACGATCGTTATGCTACGCTAGTTAGAGCTGCCGCGCATTGGGCCACCGATGGCGACCACAGTAAAGTATTTGATGGCCAGTTGATACAATTATTATAAATATTACTTAGTTATACATGTTGGTCAACAGTAAATGTTGACTAGTTATTAAGGGAACTTTCCTAAATTTTACATGGTTTCGATCGACGCACACTGAGCGACCGAATGGCCTCATCCGAGCCTCGGTCTGCGAGAGTGGTCAGCGGTGGCTACTTGTGGCCGCGAGTGGTGGCCGCCATCGGTGGCCGAATGTGCGGCAGTTCTTATGGTCTCTGTCAACTTCTCGCTGTCGAGAAGTATCTTGCTAAAACGAGACGAACAATATTTTAGCTACGATAAATTAAACGTTTTTATATTTTTTTAATGGAAAGTGTTTACCACGAAACGGTACTTAATTAAGAGCATGTATGAAGATAATTATATAATTACTTAGACTTATCTAAATTTTATCATAACGGATTTTTACAAAGTTAAGCAAAGCTGTCAAAATTCGTTAATACGTCACAAAATTACTTACCTGTAAGGCGACTTCCAGACAGACGCGGCCTGCGGTGGCGGCCAATGAAGAAGGCCATAAGCTGCCACCGCAGGCCGCGGCTGTCTGGCAGACGTATAAAGCACGACGTTTCGTTTTGACAGTTCCAAGTGACTCATCAAATTTACCTTACCTAAATTAACAGTGAAAAGTAAATTAAACAAAATTATGTAGCATGGCGTTTTGGGTTAATGAATTTCGATGGTAGCATTTGATTAAAATATTCCATAAGTTTTAAGTACGTACTCGTATGTATAATGTATACTGTGTAGTTATATATATTAGTGAAATTTATTCAGGGTTATGTTTGGACTTCGATTACGTTATAAATGCATTTATAATTATAATTTCTAAGATATGTACATCAAATTACACAATATCGTACTGCATGACCGTTCTCTCTTAAGTTCAGCCATAGACAAAAAATAGCATTCCTTTTGAAGCGATTTTACTTCTTCAGTCATTATCGCTCTAACTGTTAGCAAGCGAGTTCGTATAGGCCGAGTGGCTAGCCCTGGTGTCAGAGTTTCTAGGCCGCCCGAGTGCCTCTGACATGACTGGACTATTGTTTTTGTAGAACAAACAACCAGGGCATACAAGTTAACTGATTGGGTTAGTTGGCCACGCGACATTTTGATAGCTTATGTCATCGCATACATTTTCGGACTTTTCTATAGCGTCATCGCTAATAGAATGTCACTTTGTCTAGGTCTGATTGTGAGCTATCAAACGGCTAGCCTATCAACCATAGAGAACTAACAAATTGTAGTTAAAAACACTAATTTCAAAATACTATGCTTGACGTTAAAGTGCCTTACTCATTACTTCTAATGATATGAATACAAGGTCAGGTTATATCTGTAACCCTGTGTGAAAGATCATTAAGATATTAAGTAAATAGAATTTTGCTATAGGTTTTTTTACTGCCATATTTTTGTATAATGTTTAATGCTAACCTTATAAGATAATTAAGTTTGAATTCCTCTTATAACTCTGTAAGAATAATTGATGAAGAATAAAATATATTCCGGTGTAAAACTCATAAAATATTATATATTTTCCAAAATGACTGATTATTATTGAC
This sequence comes from Peribatodes rhomboidaria, assembly GCA_911728515.1. Lineage (NCBI taxonomy): Eukaryota > Metazoa > Arthropoda > Insecta > Lepidoptera > Geometridae > Peribatodes > Peribatodes rhomboidaria. The sequence continues at coordinate 2,217,913 of OU452175.1, read as the reverse complement.
GTTAAAGATTTTTTAAAACTATTTTATACTTTTAGTAAGAGAAACTATTCAAAAACGTAAATTGGAAAACACGCTGCCTTAAATTTTCAATATTTTGCTGTCGTGTAACAAAGTAGAACATTAAGTAGGATTAGGTCTTTAGGTGCTACTGAATAATCCATTTTTTAACAAAATATACAATTTTATATAGAGGTAGGTATGTAAAACGCTTAAAGTTATTCTATTAAATGCTTAAAAGCAGGAGCACACCAATCCCAAGTGCAGTCCGGTCCGGTCCAGGCGCAGTTTGCGAGGACCAGTAATATATGAAAGACGTGACACCGTAAGCAGTCTGTGTGCGTGGACAGCTCGTTGACAACAACCAACTAACAGACTAACAACGCGAGTGACGAAGATTGCATCGGATTTTTTTAATTAACGTCACACCAATCCGTGTACAGTGCCGTCCGTGTGCGTGCAATTTTTGTGTGACACTTCACATACTGCAAACACATTGCACTCCACGGACTGGACTGCAAGCAGATCAATGGCCCTATTCGGAGATTTGAGATTTTCATCTCACCTTTTTTCGTCCTTGTTGCTCTTGTTTGAATAGTCATAGATGTGAGAGTGACCAAGATAAAATCTCATCTCATCTCACGCGTAGGAATAGCCCCCCTGGTGTGCTTCAGTTTTTAATGTTATGAGTGCAAAAGTTTAAGCGCTTTATTTATCCAGCTTAAACATGTTCTTGAAATCAGTCTAAACACAATTTGAATGTAAAAAGTAAAATCGAGTAAAATATATCTCTCTCCTTAGGCGCATATTTACTTTGGAGAGAGAGAAAGAGAGAGAATTGGGTACTTATATTATTTTAAATAATATTGGCAATGTTTTTAAAAGAGTTGATTATAGTATATGTAAAAATATGTATAATGAAGGTGTTATCTATTGAGACTGCGATGTTAAAGTGTGCATTAAAGTTATGGCCATATTTAAAACATCTTTTAATTTCAAATCCCATACAAAGCTAGCAATCATTAGCCCAAGTCTAATTAAGCAACCCTAACTATACCAGTTTCTGATCAATTGACGTGATCGCAGTTATTATTCTTAGTATTCCTGCTATGCTATTACTATAATAACTGAGGGATCATTATGTAGAATTAAGCAATCCTTTCGATACTCTCCCCATTACCTGAATACACGATTTCTTAATAGACCTTATATTTAATTGCTATAATACGGTTCTATTGGTCTGTAATGACCAAATAAATATAGGTAGTTACTGTCAAATGCATAGGGAATGTTATTTGTGAAATTTTTAATTGGGGTTCTACAAGGTTTCTTACTTGGACCTTAAATCTAAATATCTTTTTAAAAAGTCATGTGATTTATAATTATTTATTTGTCTATTAGCTCTACATCACAAGTACGTATTGTAATTTTAAAGGTATAATTGCTAGTAAATTACAGAAAACACCGAGTACGACGACTTCACCAACTGAAAAAAAAAACTCAATTACTTACACAGTTCATTATAGAAAAACTATATTTAAATGAAATATCAAAGTAGACTTCACTTACTGATAAGTAAGACCGGTATGATAAATCCATCAAGCCAAGTCCTTTTATAACGACTGGTTTCTAAAAAAAAAAAAACAAAAATATGTTGATAGAGAGACGATAAGTAAGTATAGAGAATGATAATAGTACATATTTCACTAAGAAATCAGACATAAGACGCGTAACTAACTTACCAAAAAAATTAGTAATAACTGATTGTAGTATGGACTTGAAAAAAAGATGTCTAATTGGAATTTAAAGAAAGCATTCCCGAGAAATTGGTGCCATAGATGACAAAACACGTTGTTAGTTAACATAGAAGTTACCTGCGCATGAGTCATGGCAATCATTACCAGCTTCCTAACACGGATTGTTGCTTTCCCATGGCAGTTGTGCCAACCAGAGGAATACATGGCAGTTGGCACTTTAGCCGCCTCCTCGGTGATATCGCCTGCGTTCCACAAGAAAAAGCCTGTGCCGATCAGCACAGCCGTCGCAGTGATGGCTGTTGCTGCTGCGTTTACCATTGTCCGCTCAGATTTCTAATAAATAAGTATAGTTTTTCTTTAAAGGAGGGTAGGTAAAGCGATAGAGGGTTATAAAGTAAGTTTCATTTCGATTGTACCATCGACCATACATCTCATCTCAGGCGTCAACAATAGGGGGCTTGCATTTCGCAGGATGTAATGAACAACAAAATTCTACAGGATTAGCGAAATTTTGGTTCAAGCATAAGTAAAAAGTAAAAACAAATACACTCTCAAGGAACGTTTCCATATGCGAAACATCAAAATAAAAGACAGAAACTATAAAGAGCTTGCTAATAAATTTATAGGTATTAAAATTTTACCAACCATCATTTGTGTCATGAGAAAGACGAGCATGGTGATCACGAAAATGACCTGCGCACTAAAGATACTACTGCAAATATTGCGAAATTGATCGACACATCTGAAAAATGTAAAAACATTAGAAATTATGTTCTTCAATCGACAAAAACGAAATTCGTACAGACACTGAATGGAGACGCCTAAAATCAGACTTAAATTATAAAGGCGAAAGTTGCGTGAGTGTTTATGTAGTCTGTCGTTACTTCTTCACGCTCAAACGGATGGACGAATTTTGATGGAATTTTGGTATGGAGGTAACTAATAGCCTGGATCAACACTTATGCTTCTTTTAACCGCAAGTGCAGCTAGTATAAGTAATAAATGACACTTACTGAATAGTATTTGAATGCAGCTTAATCCCAAGTTTGAAAGCCTTCTCGTATTTAATTTCTTTCTCACGTTGCTCGAGATGCTCATCGAAAATCGCTTCAATACTATAGAAGTAACTCTGCAGGTTCATGTACTGATGGCTGATGCTGGTCACGAGGACGATGATGATGATATAGGAGGCGATGATGCGGGTCACGAACACCCACCAGATGAGGTTGTTGAGGACCCTCGCAATGTGAGCGATGCGGGACGGGTCGTCCACCAGGGGCCACGCCGTGATCACCGTTGTAAATGTACCTTCTGAAAATAAACTAGTCAATTTCACAAATAAGCAAACTATTTGTATTTAACAGCTAGAATAAGAAATCAGTTTAATCATTCCCTATGATTAGCCGGAAATTCAGCATTAAATTCGGTCCGTTTGTTACAAACCTGCGACACCAAGTTACCTGACTTGATGTACTGCATAAAAGCACTGGTTGTGTGCAAAGCCAACGATAAAATGCAACTAAGCGCTAGTGCCGTCGAATCCCTATTAGATTTCTTCAACATTTTGTCTTCCACTTTCTCATCGTTGTAGATGCTTTTCAATCTCAATATGTGCGAGAATAATTCCTTGACATCCTCATCGTGACTCCACAAAATGGAGCTGTAACTGCACAAGATAGGGTGCGAAATTCCGTAAATCATTAAATCGGTCTCTTGCTTGTTGGTCAAATTTTTCTGAGTAACAAACGATCCCAGCTCAAAAACTATAAAAGAAGCGAGAATCGCATTAAAGCATTGCGATATAAAACGATAGACTTTGAAAAATGTTTTAGAACATTTGAAGTCTTCGATCCAAAAATTCGGGGACCCGAGAAAAAACACTATGTAGCTGGCTTTATAGAAGTATGCAGCTATTCTATTGGGGAAGGACATTTTAACTCTTCTACGTACAACTTTACCACTCGGTGGATCTACGAAGAATGAAACGAGCAAATAGACCAGATGTTGCATAGTAAATGATCTAATTGAAAATGATGGTTAGTAATTGACTTTATTATATCGTCGTATTGCCTGAAAATTACTTCCCAAATTATATTTTAATTGGTAACTCTAATAAGTAAGTAAGTAAAAGCTTAGGAACCTTATGAAGATCAAATTATTTTTATGCCTGTACTTACCTTATTGTTTTCTTTATTTTCCGAGTGGATCTTTACGGAACTTTGATGTTGTTTATATTTATCTACTTGACAATTCTAGCCTTTAGGTCAAATAAAAAGTCACTGGTATAATGCCATAATGGTTGCGTTCTGTTGTCGACGCTGCGCGATCGCAAATCGTATCGTAGGCAATAATATGCATGGTCATGGCACTACGGTGTCATGGTAGGCCCCCAGATTTTTTGAAATAAACTTTTAAGAGGGCCGAGACGCTCTGAAATTTCCATACAAATGCGCTACTCAAATTTCTTGAAAACCATTTGTCAGATTATGATGAAATTTAGCATACGTACAATTAAATTAACAATATCTCCGCCCCTATGTTCTTTGTTTTTTTTTAAAAACGTTCATAAGCGAAAATAAAGCTATGAAAAGTATCCACATTTTTAAGGGGTCACTTTTGACTGATTTATTCAATAGGTAGACAAAGCAAATCAAAAATTACATTACAAAGGGAGGTTGTCTACATCATTAGCTGTTAAATGAATCCATAATACAAGGGAAATTCTTAGTTATTAAAGAATGATTAAGTACAGAAGTGCCAAAATCATAAAAAAAAATTGAAATTGCACTTTGTCACACAAAACAAAACAATTATTAATGTAAAAATTTAAATTGCAATTTGTCTTTGTTGTTAGAGGCTCGTAAGTATCGTTACTCGCTCTCTTCGCTCGTCTTCTTCTAGACGAAATTGCTATAGAATACCTTAAGCCAATGCGAAGTTAGTCTAGCCTAGGTCGCCTAGGTCGAAGGTAGGTAGGTCGCCGGACTCTTAACATTTGGTTCTGACCACTTGATACTTTAATTTTTAGTGAAGGATCCGTCCAATCCGAATCTACAATATTAAAACTGTACTTTGAGAAGTTAGTACCTACCTATTTTCTACCTCCAGCTTTGTATAGTACTTTGGTTTGTCTTGACTCGTACCAAACAATGCATTAGAACACGGTCAGATATACATAGTTATTTGTAACTTACTAGAAACCTCTTGAGGGTTCATTGTACTCATCAATATGAACAACTTTTACTATGGGGCGAACTCCGAAATCGCGAAAAAAATCAGCTGTTTCATACATTTTGTCAAAGGTGATTGAACTTTTTGTATGGAACAGCTGTTTTTTTTTCGCGATTTCGGAGTTCGCACTACAGTAAAAGTTGTTCGTACTATAAGGCCTATAGGTCAATTGAGATTAAAACAACGTGACTCAGTAGCACTTACAACTTTTACTTCAATTTTGACTAATATATTGATAACAATTGTACACTTCGTTCCTCGTCTAAAGCTCTAACCAGTATGCCCGCGTTTCCAAAGGCATCGCCGGATCACCCCACCCAGCTGAAGTGAGTTGTGATTGGCCGATGCCTGTGGCGCGACGAAACACAATCTCTTAGTCAACACACTATCTCTTAACCGAAGAAATAATTGCTAGGTGAAAATCAAAGTTACTATTTATACAATTGAAGTACGAGAAATTAGTAGTTGTTATACTTATTACTTATGCTAATTTCAATGGCAGTACTAATTATACCTAACAGCTCGGCCATCCTACCTAAAGCGAGTCCCATCGCTTTTAAACTGATACAAAATCTGAATTCAAACAATCATGACTGGCAGAATAATTAAAAATAAGATCTTAAATAGTGCATAATTTAATTGTTACTAATCAAGTAATAATGAAATTAGGCAACATTAAACATTATTTAATAACAGCTTTTCTTCTAACTTATATAATTTTCATTGTAAGTAATTTAACTACATATATCATAAAATAATTATAATAAAAAAAAAACACAATTAGACTTAACACACTAAGTTCAACTGAGCAATAGGAACTATAATTAAAAATAAGATCTTAAATAGTGCAAAATTTAATTGTTACTAATCAAGTAATAATGAAATTAGGCAACATTAAACATTATTTAATAACAGGTTTTCTTCTAACTTATATAATTTTCATTGTAAGTAATTTAACTACATATATCATAATTATAATTTAAAAAAAACACAATTAGACTTAACACACTAAGTTCAACTTAGCAATAGGAACTATAATTAAAAATAAGATCTAAAATAGTGCATAATTTAATTGTTACTAATCAAGTAATAATGAAATTAGGCAACATTAAACATTATTTAATAACAGCTTTTCTTCTAACTTATATAATTTTCATTGTAAGTAATTTAACTATATGATAATTATAATAAAAAAAAAACACAATTAGACTTAACACACTAAGTTCAACTTAGCAATAGGAACTACTTTTATTTTTAATTTATGTACATCACGTTTTAATTTATTTCCTTTCTTAGATAAGAATGATTGAAGAGACATCTTTTTCGGTGTCATTTCCAGAACATTCGGAATCAAAACTCCTAGTAAAGTTCATCCATGGTTGAATTTTATCTATAGCTACGACAGATTCATATTTTCGACCATGTTTTCGAGTCAAAGGTGTGTCTTCAATCAAAAATCTGTCATTTTCGAGCAATTTTACTACGCGATAAGGTCCCTGATATTTTACAATGAGTTTTTGTGATTTACCATCGTGAGGCACTTGTCGTTCTACTCGCACTAGATCTCCCTCCTTGTATTGTGTCGCCGTCTTTCTGTGTTTATTATAATTGGCAGCATCTCTTACCTGTTGCTTTTTTTATTTTCTCTCCAGCCTCCTGTCTTAGATCGTCCAACTCTTCTACCGGAATTCTATTTAATGTATCGTTAATGACTTCACTTAACTTACCTTCTGTTCTGCTGATAATATTGAACCCAAAGAGTAGTTCTGAAGGGCTTTTCTGTGTCGCTTTGTGTTTTGTAGTATTTATACCTACTTGTATGTCTGAAATATGCTCATCCCAGGACCTTTCGTCATCGCCATGGCTAGATGTAGACAGTGCATCTAAAGTTGTTCTATTGAACCTTTGGATCTGACCGTTCGCTCTGGGAGTAGCGACGGCATTCTGAATATGTTTTATACTATATGATTTGACGAAGTCTTGAAACGTTTTGCTCGTAAAGCTCGTGCCTTTATCTGTAATTAAGCGCGTTGGTACCCCGAAATAGCTTACGTACTGTTTCATAATTTGCACCGAAGTAGCAGACTTCGTATTCCTAACTGCGTTTATGCTCACATATTTCGTAAAACCGTCTACGATTACTAGTAAGTAGCAGTTACTTTTTTTACTCTTGATAAATGGTCCCAGATGATCAGCATGCACTGTGTGGAAAGGTGTGGTTACCTTTTCGATGGGATGTAATTTGCCTTCACGTTTTCCGCCAGGAGCTTTGTGATGTTTACTCTCTGTGCACCTTTGGGAACCAGTAATGTTATTTTATGCGTTGAAGGGTTTTCTCGAAGCGCCAATACCCTAAATCATCGTTATTTACTTTCAGAATCTGCCACCTCACGGCTCGAGGTACTAACCCTTTTATCTTCTCACCAATAATGCGGTAAACTCTGTCGTGTTTGAGTTTGTAGTTTTTGTGTATATTGTGGCTTCTTCAAAGGATGGATCCAAGAGGGTCTGTTTGATTGTCTATACCTACCTCTGCATCAGCCGACTGCACTGTCTAACTTCCGGTCATGTTCGGCTTCCCGTACGGGTAAAACATCTAAGGCATGCTGTTCACTTACATTATTACTCACTGGGTTCCTGCTAAGCACATCTGCGTGTACCTTTCGCGCACCGAGTCGATATTATTATTAATAATTAGAGGTATGCAATTTATTTAGTTGACATTAATTATTTATTTCATTTGACATATGTAATTACTGTTTTGACATTTGTAAACTCTTGTATTTTTGACATTTACTGAACTGTGACGTGTAACTATTGGAGTTATCAATAAATTCTGTTTTATGATTTTGACCTAAGTGCGTTGCAGTCTGTCAGAATATTAAATGGTATTCCTATTACGTGTGCCTACCCTAAACCGGCTGAATGAGGCTACTACCGCCATCGTCTCTAATCCGTAGGAATGCAACTTACGTTCGTCGATTGTGGTCTTGCGATTATGATACCGGTTGCAGTACCCTTCAATGAAATGTCAACGAAGCCATAAATACCAAGAAACTGCCGTACTTCTTGTTGGTTGGTGGGCTGCGGAAACTTGAAGATGGCTTCGCTGTTTCTACTACCGGGCCGAAAGTCCTCGGCGCTAACATCAAACCCACTAAAAACTACAGAGTCAAGAAATAAGTGGCACTTACTCAACTTCAGGGTTAACCCGCCTTCTTTCAGCATGCGACATATTGTATAGACAGTATACAATCGGGTCACCGTCAATGAGTTCAATGGTTATGTCAGTGACCGTTGTAAACCCTAAGTTACGCAGTTCACTAGAAAAACAATCATCGTACCTTTCTAGCAAATATTTTAACGATGCTTACGAGTTTTGACGCGACATTGTAAATTATGATCGCGCCACGACCGTTCATTGATCTCGTATTGGCTGGGAAGTAAATAATACTTCTTACCTTCTGAACCACGTAGTAAACCTTTTACACGCACCTCGCCGTTCGATAATTGAGAATCTTTAGAAACCTGTACTGCTCGCCGCGTTTTGCAGGGAACCTTGCAATCGTATGTAGCCACTGAGCTTACTTTACTTACTTGCTTTAGGGTGCATCCGACACCCTTTGAAAGACGACCGCGTCTGGGATTTTAATTACTAAGATAATATCAGATCTCTCCTTAAAGAAATGACCCAAATAGGCAGGATGCGTCAGGACAATTTCCCACTACATTATAACTCGATTGTCTCCGATATACCTTGAACCTTCACGGAAACGATAGCTGCTCCAATAGTACTTACCAAATTGACCCAATACCCTTTAGTGTCGGTAGGTTTGCTCGAAAATTCTTTGGAAGGCTCAGCGACTTAGCATCACTAATTCTAATGAGAGAACATTGGCTCCCTTGATCAACATGACATGAAATGGTAGCTCCGTTTATCCTAAATGTTCATTATATACTTATCAAGTACAGCGTCTTCAGTCATTACTTCAGATACCTGTTTGTTTTGGATCGGTACCTGTAGTTGAGCTCTTTCCAGTCTCAGTGGTAGACCTTCCGGTATTCTTGTAACAGTTGGATGTGAGATGACCGACTATCACATATTGTGCATTTAGAGAGAGATTTCTCACACCTATAACTGCGGTGCCCTATCTCGTTGCAGTTATGGCATTTTACCGACGATGTTGACTTATCGCATCTATAACTGGGGTGGCCTATTTCGTTACAATTATAACACTTTACTAATGGGTTGCCTACGTTACCTGATTTAGATGAGTCCGTTCGATTTAAGTTGTTTCCGAATCTACCTCTTCGCATGGTGTCCTGGTTATCTCTGCTCTGTCCTGTTTTAACAGTTTTAAAATATTTAAGTACCTGTTCTGGTTCTCGGAACTGAGCGGCTTGTGCACCAACCTTGACAGCTCGGTCTTCGATGCCGTACAGAAGGCAATCAACCGCCTGTTTTCCAGTGATCCTTTTTCAGAGATGGTGACTCGTCCCTGCTTTCGAATGAAGTGCCACGATGTCTTCTTTTGCCTTGAGTACCTTTGATATCCAACTTCATCAGCTATATTCCCTCGATGATCCTTATTCTCAGGTTCATTTCCATACACTAATCTTAACCCACCACCTTGGGTTCTCTTCCTTTGATCTGACCCTCCACCTAGGGTACATTTCTTTAGATCCGACCCTCCACCTAGGGTACTTTTCCTTGGATCCGACCCTCCACCTAGGGTACCTTTCCTTGGACCAGGCCCTCCACCTAGGGTACCTGTCCTTGAATCCAACCCACCACCTAGGGTTTTCTTCAATTCTGACCCTCCACCTAGGGTACATTTCTTTAGATCCGACCCTCCACCTAGGGTAATATTCCTTGGATCCGACCCTCCACCTAGGGTACCTTTTCTTGGACCAGGCCCTCCACCTAGGGTACCTGTCCTTGAATCCAACCCACCACCTAGGGTTTTCTTCAATTCTGACCCTCCACCTCGGGTCTCATCTTCTTCCATTGTTCGCCTGAAACTTTCAGATGTCACAGCTTAATAAGATGTAATACCATAAAAACAAAACCATCGTACTCGTATCCGAACTGTACTACTCCTCCTTCAACGTAAAAGGAAAACTATTCAATTTAGATATGCCAAAATTAAACCCCTCAGTTACAGTTACAATGTTTCAATTATATTAAATAAATAATTCTTAATCACCACTATTTTATTACCAGTAGTATTATCATTAGTACCACCAGTAACACTACCATTAATATCCCCCAGTAGTACTACCAGCAAGTGTACCACCAGTAACTGCACTACCAGTAGCACCACCATCAACGTACTACTAGTAGTATCACCCGCATTGTACCGTCAGTGGTACCACTATCATTGCACTACCAGCAATACCGCCGTTAATGCGCTACCAGTAGTACCACCACCATGGTAGCACGGCCATGCCACATCGATACCACTCTGATTTAACACTACTAGCAATAAGAGAATAAAAAAATAAACCTATTCAACTCAATGTTTAAAACACTTCCGACGTAGAAACAAAAGATCAAATGAAATTTGAACCATTTCCCGTTAAATTATATCAAATGTCAAATCATGTCCAATTATCAAAATTTATAAAATAAATTCCATCCGCTAGTAGGCAAGATCATAAGTATCAGATGACTATTGCGAAAAAAAACTAGATTATCTTAGTACCATCAAACAATTTCATTATTAATATTATTTTTAAAGCTTTATGCACCCACGCGCAAAGCCAAAAACCAAGAAGAGAAAAAAAACAAGCTAGTTTATTTTTGTCTGTTTAGGTCCGTCCGTTTAACAAAACCAAAACAATTTAGATCATACAGTTAGGAAATGAAATCAATTACCAAACTTTTTATTACAAAAGTGAAACCTCTTATTCCTACCTAAACATCTATGGTACGATATAAAGAATCCACCTTTCACTATTGTTCAAGTAAATAGGAACGAATGCAATTTTTGACATTCGACTAGAAATCAAATAAGTGTTGTAAAAGTTAATTGTTCAAATTACATGTATGTCCAAAGACTAAATGAATTCAACTTGAATTGGATTTCCAGGACTCATGCTTAAATGTAAATCGTTACTTACGTTTTCTTTCCGAGCAGCGGGCGTAGCAAGAAAATGTGAGATTTTCTCGGTAATCCCACTTCTGACCTATAAGGCCTATAGGTCAATTGAGATTAAAACAACGTGACTCAGTAGCACTTACAACTTTTACTTCAATTTTGACTAATATATTGATAACAATTGTACACTTCGTTCCTCGTCTAAAGCTCTAACCAGTATGCCCGCGTTTCCAAAGGCATCGCCGGATCACCCCACCCAGCTGAAGTGAGTTGTGATTGGCCGATGCCTGTGGCGCGACGAAACACAATCTCTTAGTCAACACACTATCTCTTAACCGAAGAAATAATTGCTAGGTGAAAATCAAAGTTACTATTTATACAATTGAAGTACGAGAAATTAGTAGTTGTTATACTTATTACTTATGCTAATTTCAATGGCAGTACTAATTATACCTAACAGTACTGATGAGTACAATGAACCATTAAGAGGTTTTTGATTAGGTACAAATAACCCTGTATAATATGCAAATATTTTGAATTACCTTGACTTGGTCCACTAATGCTTACTGCAACCCAGTCCTTGTCCTTTATCTACTCTTCTAGTTACAGTTTTGTTCAGGGTTCAATAAGGATTTTTTAAATTTTATAGGGTTTAGGAATAGGGATTGGATTACTTTGACAGTGATGGAACGGGTTCCTTATAGGGTTACGGGTTAGGACAAAGTGAATCTAATAGAAATCATAAAAAGAGATTTAATGTTAGGTTCAATTTCTTTATTTTATTGCATGTAAAATATTTAAAACGTGCTCAGAATTAGGTTCCTTTCTACTGAAAAAAATCGAATAGGTAAGTACCTACTGAATTATTTCCTTTTACTGAGTGTGTTGAAATACCAGAGAAAAAACAGAGTATGTCGATTTGATGAGCTAAAAAAAAAACAAAATTAACTTTAGAACAAAAACAAAAAGATAAATATCTGTATATAACTGTTATTAAAACATGAAGAGGTAAGTACATACCGACACGTATGACTCATATGACAGGCTCAAGATGCCTAGTCCTTTGATCACTACCGGGCGCTGTTAAGAAATACACACTGATATTATAAAATCGAAAGTAACTCTGTCTGTCTGTTAGTAGGCTTTTCACGGCTTTTTTATCCGAAGTGGCGACATTTAAATACAACCAATCTTTGGTGAAAAAATATTTGATTATAAACCGCTAACTGCGAAGCCTAAAAGAATATAAAAAGTAAGTAAGTACCTGGTGTCAGTTTTTAAGCTTTTACATTACATGGGTTAATGCTTTAGATGATAACAAACCTGTGCAAATATCATAGAAGTCATGAGCAGCTTCCTCACTCTCACTGAGCAGGGCCCCTGACAGTTATCCCAACCAGAAGAATACATAGCTTGGCTCAATTCTGATGACTGCAATCAGACAAAAACAGGACTAAGTAATTAAATTGTAGGTATGTATGTCTTCATGGGCGTACCCAGGGGGGGGCAGGGGAGGGCAGCTGCCCCCCCTTGAAAATCTCGCAGAACATGTATGAACTCGCCTAATTACTAATTAAACTCGCCTAATTACTAGTAGGAGGACTTCGAAGATTTGGAGATAACGGAATTACTCGTAATCCAACAAGCAGAATGTTTTTATCCGAAAGTGAAAACAGCCCTAGAAAGGCCTTTGCCCTACACACTACTCTACATACATCTAATGACTCATGTAGGTGTGTTTGTGTGCTGTTTTGTCAACAGCCGCGGACGATCCGACCGAAAAAATCTGACTTGCCCCCTCCTACGCCAGAAGCTGGGTACGCCCATGTATGTCTTGCATGTCGAACGTGTCGCGATCATGGATGAAAATGGATGGATGGATCAAATCTACTTCAAATCAAGTTCCTAAAAATGAAAACTTATTCACGTGAGGCATACAAATGCCCATTAACTACCTCCACAGTGACATCTCCAGCAATGCACATGAACAGTCCTGTGGCCATGACGATGCAAAACGCTGAGGTTGCTATGGCACCTACACGCATCAAACTGCGTTCGGCTGTCTGCAACATAAGTGACGTACATTCCAAGTTATGCCTGAGATAGTTGGGTTTTGAGCATGTTATATTTACCAGACAATGATAGCCTAGTTAGAGAAGGCCCGCCTCTCAATCCAGAGGAAGCGGGTTCAATCTCAGCCGACGGCAAGCACCAATTTGTTTATTGTGTGAATAAATGCGTATTATATGACATCTGCTACATGACTGGAGCCCGGTTTTTGGCGACAGGCTCGCCCCCTTCACATTTGGGACTGAACATCGTCCGGCGAAGTGTGCGTGTTATATTACACTTCTGCCAGCCCTTTCGGGGGAAAAGCGTGACGACATGTGTTATGTATATTTACCAGCAGCTGAGCCATGAGGATTACGAGCATTGCGACGTTAAATATTATTTGACCGCTGAACACCCACCCGCAAATGCCCTTACTTAGTTCCACACATCTGAAAACTCATTTTTGTTCAACCAAAAGATAGGACTAGATGACCTAGCGTGACGAGGTCTCAGAGTGTACTGGGACATCTCGGTATTTGTTTGGACCAGATGTTATGGAGTTATGTGAGGTCACCGTTCCAAGCGAACTACTAGTCTTGGTTGACCTCTAAGGCTGCAAAATATTAAATGACTTATTTATCCACATAAGTTATGTAACTTAACGTATTAAGATATTAACATCAGGCGAGTTGGTGGTCAAACGCCGACTTATTGTCAATAAAAAAAAAATGTAGGAAAACTAGGAAACAAATGTCGTAAAATACAACGGCTCACAGTATTATTATTATATTTTATTATAAATAAGTAAAAACCACCACTGACCAGATAACTTACTTCAAGGTATCCGAATGCAGTTTGATACCGATCTTATATGCTGCTTCGTATTGAAGCTCTTTACGGCGCTGGCTAAATTTGCTTTTTGAGAAGATTAGGTCAAGTGAATAGAAGTAGCTCTGGAGATTTATGAACTGATGGCTCATGCAGCTGGTGAGGCTGATGACGAAGGCATACACGATTAGAACTCGGGCCATCATCGCCCACCACAGAACATTCCACACCACCCGCGAGACATTTGCAGCAGCAGACGTGTCGTCGACCATTGGCCATGCGTTGATAATGGTTGTGAATGTACCGTCTGAAATGGGCAAAATTAGTTTGATTTGAACTTCGTAGGGTACACTGGGTACATTTGAAACAAAATAACTTTTACTTTTTTTATGTAGAATAGGTCGACGTTTGACGTAAGCGACGTTGTGGTCTAAGATGGAGCATGTCAACCTAGAAGGTACTTATTCAATCTAGCCTTGAAGATACCTAGAAGATACTGGGCATAGTATCGCCATCATTAAACCTAGCACTGATCAAACATGTTATAAACAAAAGCATGTTTCCATCTACCGATTGGTAGTATTATTTTTCTATCCAGTGTTTCAAAACTTGTTTGAAATCCAATTCAAACCAAAAGGGGAAATTGTTTCTATTGTACCTACACCAGAGCCAGTTAAATGTGCTTGGGATCAATTAAAACATGTAAGAATTTCGACATAAAACATGAATTTCGACATTGAGCGACACGGTCAGCGACGAGCTACTGTACATTCATGTTTGTAGTTGTTGCCCGCTTCTTTCGTCCCTTGCATCCTTTCCCCACAATGCAATGATCCCCAAGATTTTTCAAGTTTCTGCAACCGTCCTGTTTCAATCGCACCTAGTCTACCCTCCCAGGTAGGTTAAGGTACTTAAGATTGCGTGTAAAAATATTGTCACATATAATAATATTAGGTAAGTGCTTACCTTCACTGTAACTGCTTATGAAAACCTACCTTTCTTTATGACCTGCATAACAGCATCAAATGTGTACATCATCATCGAAACCACACACATGCCACAAAACGCCGTACTATAAAACATAGATTTCTTCATCATTCGCTTCTCGATCTGAACATCGTTGTATACCTCTTTTAACTTCATTATGTCGACTAGTATCTTCCTAACTTTCTTCGCTTGTCTGCAGAAGCTCACACTGTAGCTCCAGAGCATCGGGTGGGACATGATGAAGATAATCTGGTTGGACGCCTGCTTCTCTGTTATATTATTCTGGGTGAATACTGCTGCAAACTCTGATAGAATAAATACATAAACCAATACTGTTATAATTCGTGAGCATATTCGGTATGGCGCGTCAATTTTTTTCGAAAAAGGTAGTGGTTCCATCCAGAAATTAGGCATGCCACCGTAATAGCATATTAGGCAAAGATTGTAAAATAATTTGGTAGTTTTAAACGGATAGTAATTTCTACGCGACGTCCGCATGTTGCTCGGACGAGTTTTAAATTTTACAGGCTCAGCTGAGCTCGCCGATATCGGCATGGTGTAAATAACCATACAGTAAGTGAACGTCTTTGATGTTTTGCGAAATGCCGCTTTTCTCTACACAGCAACGTACTCTCACCAGTCAGGTCTCAGGGTTGTCAACCACAGCGCGTGCCCCGCGCTTCTTTCCTAAGTACCTACGAGCTAAATTTTTTTTTTCGTGAACAACACGTTATTTAACATAATACCTACTCGCACCGTGCACCCGTGCACTTCTAAACATCGATACACCAAATTTTCATAGACCCTATTTTAAGAACCTTAAAATATTAACGACAATCTCAATATACTTATTTTTCCAAAACTCGCTAACCAGTGACATTACCAATTAAGATCTAACTGCAAACACAAACTAATTTTACCAACTTCCAGATTAAAAAACATGGTTCCTGCCCAAACCCAATGGTTAAAATATAAATCAATTTACCTATACAGTTATAAAACATAGAAGATGAGGTCAAATTAATTAAAACACTAAAATAAAATAAAAATTATACTCTACTCTAGACGAATTCTTAACCGAAAAATATTAATTTTTAAAATATTTACCTTTAGGAACTGCATGTACCATAATGGAAGCAATAAAGTGCAAAAAAGTGTTACGGTACCCTGACTGGTACGAAACTGGTAAAACGAGGAAGGTTGTAATGTTTTTAATAGAGAACCTTCATCCTTTTTTGAAGTCGGTTAAAAATGGGTATTATTCTTGTAATACGGATCCCGAAACTTACAAAAGTGACTCATAGATATCATATGGTAGCCGGTAGCACCACCCGCGTCTCAGGTCTCACATCTCACATCCCGCACGATTGCTTTGTCTAGACGGCTTCGACGACCTACTGTATGTATTGATAGGCTTTGGTAAGGGGTAATTTATTTAACTACTCGTACTCGATGAATTTATAATAGCGCCACGAATAATTATCAATATCTGCTAGTAATCGGCTATGATTAAAATGAAATCGTCAGCTTTATCGGGTTTTGAACAGCAACATGCAAAAATATGCTGCTGTTCAACAGCTGCTGCAGTGGGCAGTGAAAAACAAAAATCAGGCTGATATTTAATTTTATAGCAGCTTTCAAATGTTATTTATACTGTATGACCTTTTATATTATTTATACTACTGTTATTTATACATTTTTGACCACGTATATGAATACGCCGCCGCCGTCTCGCATGGTTTTTACAGATAGGTACTTAATATAAAAAAAATTATACCTACACACAAAAATATATGAAACAATTTTTTTAACTGACGAAACGGAAGATGTTTACAAGTCGACGCGTATTATACATGGTTATTTGTAACTTACCAGAAACCTCTTAAGGATTCATTGTACTCATCAATATATGAACAACTTTTACTATGGGGCGAACTCCGAAATCGCGAAAAAAAAATCAGCTGTTCCATACATTTTGTCAAAGGTAATTGAACTTTTTGTATGGAACAGCTGTTTTTTTTTCGCGATTACAGGATTGGCTTCATAGTAAGAGTAGTTCGTACTGATGAGTACAATGAACCCTTAAAAGGTTTTTGATTAGGTACCAATAACCCTGTATAAATACATTTTTTTTAAATGTATGATCACGCATAGCTTTTTGAAGAGTAGGTATTTAGTCTGATTCTTATAATTATTTTGTTATTAAAAAGGGGTCCCTGAAGGTGGTCCCATAATTTTTTTGAAAAAAAATTCCAACCCTAAGGCTAGGAAAACAGAAGAAGTTTTTGGGGAAAACGAGGGTTCAGCCTGTGCGTTTGTAGATGAATTTATCAAGACTAATTACTATCGGAAATAGGTATATCCTGAAGGACGGTACGGTCGACATTTGTGAGGCATGCCACCGTCCCGGAGAGTCTCTCAGGCATATCATTTGCAGTTGTTCGCATCTTGCTAACGGCGAGTACTTGCACAGGCACAACCAAGTAGCCAGGATCATCCATTAGCAACTTGCCCTTTAATACGGTCTTGTCGAGTCTGAGGTGCCGTACTATGAGTAGGTATACCAGCGCCAATTCTCAAGAATGGCCGTGCTTAGCTCCACTGGGACCGCTCTATCATCACGGACAGCACTATTGTTGCCAACAAGCCTGATATCGTGCTGGTCGACCGGTCCCAACGCCGGGCAGTGCTCGTCGACATCACCATACCACATGAGAACCTCGTGAAGACCGCGAAGGACAAACTCAGCAAGTATCTTAACCTGGCTTATGAGGTAACCGCCATGTGGGATGTTGACTCGACGATTATTGTCCCGATAGTCGTCACGGTAAACGGTCTCATAGCGAAGAGCCTCGCCCAACACCTCAAGAGGCTCGCGTTATACAGTTGAGTCAAGGGTCAAGTCAAGTCAGATACAAAAGGCAGTGATCTTAGACACGTGCCGTATTGTCAGGAGGTTCCTCACTCTGCAGCCTTAACCACTGGTAGTTTAGTAGCCCCGCTGCCGGCAGCACACAGTTAGCTTCTAGACATGGCAAAACCAGGGGGGCTATTCCTGCGCGTGAGACGAGATGAGATTTTATCTTGGTCACTCTTACACCTATGACGTTTCAAACGAGACCAACAAGGACGAAAAAAGGTAAGATGAAAATTTCAAATCTCCGAATAGGGTCACAGAGCCTAAAGAAATCTACAATTTTATTGTAAGTAATAAATACCCAAAATATTTACTCTTTAAATACGTAGACTCGACTTCGACACAGATAAATGGTTACTTTTGTCTTGTTCTCTACAACTTGACTTAAAGTTTCAGTGAAGGGTCCACTTCACTGATTTTGCTGATGTTAGGAAAATAATTCATCATCACCATTGGCTCAACATCATCATCATCAAACGAAGAGAAAATGAAGATGACAAGGTGATATGGCTTTAGAGGTTTTGGCCTGCCTTATAGGGCAAACAAATTTGTACCTGTTTGTACAATAAACATCTGAAAAATTAAATTGTTAGAAATAATGTTTTGGTGTCGTATATGCGACCAGACTTCCAAGAATGTATAAGTGAGGATCATGAATGTAGAAAAAAAGTCGGATGGAACTTCATCTTTGTCAAAACTGTGCTACCCAAAGTCAGCCAGCTTGTTGTACGCACAGGCCGACGCACACATTCACAGATATCTTTAGTCATTTGAGCGTAACGTTTACTCTGACAACACGTCTATGCGGGGAAAACAATTTTACAAAACAGCGTGTCTTGAGCGGTAAAATGGTGTAAAAACCGTAGTGATCGCAAGAATAAAAATCATGTACTCACGTTTCATAGGTAAATGAATAATTCAATCACTTATTCCCGATTTTTATACATTTTTATTCACCAGAAAAAAATAATTCATTAAATCATTAGAGCGTTCCGGGTGTTGACACTCGCTACATCACTCCTCATCGTCTCTTTCGGCCTTGTCGTGAATGACTTATTTCGGTCTTGCTCTTATGCATTGATTGACGTAACCTAGGTGACCATTTTTGTTTTGGAACGCTCTACACCTGGCAGACAGGCCAGTGTCAAGACCAGTGTTACCAATGTTCACATGTGGAAATTTCCCTAAGCATGGTAAAATGTTTTTTTACGAAACTCAATTTATTAAAGTCACAAAGTATTTTCTTTTTACAAGATTTCCTAAAAAAACGAATCATGGAGAAATTACTGGATCCAAATAATTAGACGATGTAACGATTAAAATAGTTGGATCCCAAACCAATACAGTGTCATTTGCAGTAAATACATTTTAAAGCTAATGACTTAAATACAGCTAAAGGAAGATTCCGGCGTGTTGTTACATATGCAGTCCCTCGAAAAGTAAATTTTGTAACTTTGAAACTTTTCCATATCTAAAATTTAGCTCACTATAACTTTTTGAAGCGATGATAGCCTAGTTGGATTAGGCTCTCCTCTCAAGCAAGATGGAGCGGGTTCGATCCCGCTTAAGACACTAATCAATCTGCTACTTGTGTGAACTGTGAACACATGTGGGTATTTAAAAACATTATTACAAACAAACATATTTACATATTTATTTATAAACATACTAACATTACATAACTATATCGTCACGCCTTTCCCCCGAAGGAGCTGGTAGAGATGTAATACAATACCCACACTTCGCCGGATCATTTTCAGTTCCAAATATGCCAGGAGGCGAGCCTGTTGCCATAGACCGTGCTTCAGAGAAATATTAACAGATGACATTAAATATGCAAAGAAATGTTTACAAATGAACATATTGGTGCGTGCCTTTGGCTGGGATCGGATCCGCTCCCTCAGCTTGATAGCCGATTCTTCTCCCACTAGGTTATCATCGCTCAAAAATAAAACCATAAAAAATGGGTAAATTTGGTTAACATGGCCACCCAAAATTCATTCACATTTAGAAAGTCACCGCCATGACAGAATTCAGTTCTGTCTTAGCTGAAGTTCCGTCCGACTTTTTTTCTACGTCCATGGTGAGGATCAGTTTTGCACAACCGAAAAATGTCCGACCACGCTTTGAGCAGGCCGATTTTACGATGCCATTGGAAAACTAAATGTCAAAGACTTGCTCCTTTGTTTTGTGCTAGTGCAAAGATTTTTCCTTGCCTAGCTTGCGTTCGCCGGCTATTCTGAATAAAATCATGGTTCATTATTAAATGTCAATGCCAACATTATTGAAAAAAAATATCGCTCTTTGAATTCTAATCTGCAATTTCAAAGTAGCGAGATTAGGTATAAAGTGTAGTGTTAGGTAGGTAGATAAATGAAACCTCCATGATTACTTATTTAGAAGAACTACCTTTATTGGATCTAGTCCTACCCACAAAGTAAAATAATACATAGATCTATCAACAACCTAAACAAAGATAGGCCATGATAATGTTACTGTCAAATTAGGATTTTAAAGGTCTACAAAAAAGTTACTAAAGTTTCAAAACTTTGAAGGTATCATCATAGCAGATCTAGTAAGAAAACTATATATGTATTTTATTCCATGGTTTTACTTTGCATGATAATGTTTCACACTCATAAACACTAAAACCATCATTACAGTAATCGTTCCTTTTTTCTTTAAGGAATACTAATTTTATTTTATGAATTAACAAGAAAAACAAACAGTGAAAAGTGAGAAAAACAAGTCGACTTCGTAATAAAAGCATGAATACGAAAAAAATTAAATCAATTGGTTATCTCAGCCGAACTACCAGCACAAAAATCAATTCTGTTTATTTAAAAACATTTTTTACTTCCAAAGTAATTCTGTCTCCTCTCCAGGTAAAAATATTAAGAAATAAATAGTGAAGCATAGCTATGGAATTGAAAGTCATCAAAGAATTGGTTTTTGGTGTTAAAATGATTTAGTATTCGGGGTATTACGGGCAATCTATGTATGGTATGGACCAGGTACGGACTCTATGCACTATAATTGATTCCAAAAGAGAGTGAGAGTCCTGCAGTTCAACTGACTGGATATTCAAACGTTTCAAATCGATTAAATCGACAAATATATCGGAATTACTGATATATTTGATTTGAAACCTTAGTTTAAATGTCCGCACCCCAAGCCGTGGATATTGCATTATCGCCGTGCGCATTCTTTGCAGGTCTATTTTGTGCAGCCAGACTTTACCAAGTCACGTATACGTAAATTGGCCATACAAAACGGGGTAGTTTTGTAGTCGTAAAAATTTTTGTCGTAAACAAAGTTTGGTACTTACTATGGTCGTACCGTACAATGCAAAACAAATTACAAAACGATCTCCTCTCCTATCGTGAGTGACAGGCTGACAGCCGTAATTTGTTTGTAGGATACTATAACGCTTCCCTCGGTGTTTGTTTATTTGTTTACAAGTACATTAAATAATAAGACTACCATTCTGACTTAGAACAACTTAAAGTTTTATAATGAATGATTAGAACAGTGTATCAAATTGGAAATAATGCCCTCGCCTTTGCGAACTTACAAGCCTAAAAAGCCAATTTACAATGAGATCAAGAATGTTCATGAGTTGTGTAGATTGTGTCTGAAGCACGTCGATGAAGACGGCGTTACGATCTTCAAGGATGGCCAAGACGTATATGCGGCTGTTGCCATGAGGATTATGGTCTGTGTGGGGCTAGAAGTGAGTAGATGTTTTCTATTCTTATGAAGCCTTAGACTTACTCTGTAGGAAAACCCACTATCTAAAGGTAGTCTGTTCTCTGTAGGCTCGTTAAACTAAGCTTATTAACGTAATAAAGCTTTGGATAACGCAAGCAAGTTCGTATAGGCAGAATGGCTACACCTGATGTCAGATTTTCTAGACATTTTAGATTAGTTCTGTAACTAAGTTAAGTTCCATGTTCCATGGTGAAAGTATGAATGTAATTTAACACTAATAATGTGTTAAGCATTTAACAACTTAAACTTTCAGATGGTACATGAAGAATCTTTACCCAACAAGATCTGCAAAACTTGTTGGGATGAGCTTGAAAAGTATTACAAATTCAGAAGAAAGTGCCAAGTGTCTTCTAAAGCACTAAAATACCATGTCTTAGCTCTAAAATTAAAACGGGATGTAAAAATGAAAGTGAAGGATGAAAATGTTTCCATCAGTGATACTGTGGCAGATTGTGGGTCTAAGAATGAAAGGCAAGATATAAAAAAAGAGGAGAAACTAGTACTGCAGACCAATGCAGAGGCACCTGAAGTAATAGAGAATGCCACAGAAAAAGCTCTTGAGATTGAAGAGGTAAATATTGCTAGTTGGCAATCTTGTTTTGATCTCTTTTCTGGCTTAAACTTACTAATTTCATGGAAGTAATTAAGTCCAAATTTGTTTCAAAAATGTATGCGTTCCTGAAGCAATTCTATATTCCAGGTCCATATTCCTGTACAGTCATCAGAGAACCCTGACATCAGTACATTTCTCTCCAGCATCCTGTTGGAGCTGGGCATCATTAGCCAGGAGCATGGGCTGCTGCAGCACAGGAGTCTCGCATTCGAACTGGAGACTGGGGACGAGGAGCTGGAGATGGAGCTAGTGGAAGAAGATGATACTCTCAATATTGTGGGTAAATTACCCATTCTAAAAATACATGCTATTATTTTAGCATTACTTGTAACCTGCAAATAATGTTTCTTTACACTGCTCAATTGATATACAGTGTAAATTCCATGTAACATTACAATTTAATGTCAAACTTCCCATAGAGTCAAAATCACTTGGCTTTGGTTGGTATAGCTTGATTCCCATACAATGATACACTTTATAAAACATTACATCCACTCGCAAAGCGATGGCAGCCTAGTTGGGAGAAGGCTCGGCCCCTGCCACATTTGGGACTTAGTATTGTCCGTTGAAGTGTGGTGTTGTATTACCTTTGTTTCAGTTGGAGGAGCAGTCTAGCCAGGGCATTGCGGATCCCGAGGATATGACCTCGGACACCAAACTGAATCCTGTGACCACAAGACGTGGTAAAACGTAAGTTTCTTACTAGACTCAGGAAGGCCAAAAGTTATTTAAGTTATGAGTCGTAAAATTTATGCTTGACTGGGTGTTTATGCCACACGGTGATGAAACATAAGTTACTGAGTTTAGTTAGAACTTAGACTAATCACAACTCAAAAAACTGCTTTCTATTGTCCTTAGCCTCAAGTCAGATTGTGTGTTTATTAAATTGAAATCCATCCTCCCTACTAATATTTAATAATAAATAATAATAATCACGAGGAAGGCTTTTGCATAGTATTTTGTGAATAAATGCGAACAAAGTCGCGGGTAACAAGTAGTATAATAACGGCACGGTACTGTCAGTGAAAAGAAAAAGAGGGCGTCCCAGAAAAAAGTGGAGTCAGGACATAAAAGATGTAGCAGGAATTGAATGGAGGTCAAAAGCGAAAGACCGGGAGATCTGGAACAAGCTGGAGGAGGCCTATACCCGAGAAGGGGTTCCTATCAAAGAAAATGAAGACGAAAGTGATTAAAAATTAAACTCGTGCGAACAGAATAATAAGCAAAATTTTTTAAATCTGTTATATTTTAAGGAAAAATGCATGTGAATTTTTAATTGATTTTTTATTTTAAGTAATGCATGTAATAATGAGATGGGAAATAAATGGGCTTTATTATTATTATTGTTATTACTGTCAGTGTCGGCGGGCGGCCGTGGTGCTCGGTGTGCGCGCGCTCGTTCTCGTCCCGCTCGGCGCTGGCGCGGCACGCGCGGGGACACGCGCCCGCGCGCCCCCACGCCTGCGCACGCTGCGGCGCCGCCTTCAAGCAGAAGGCTGTGCTGCACCGGCACATGCTCGTGCACCTCGGTGAGTCACATTACAGTGTCGCCCCCACGCCTGCGCACGCTGCGGCGCCGCCTTCAAGCAGAAGGCTGTGCTGCACCGGCACATGCTCGTGCACCTCGGTGAGTCACATTACAGTGTCGCCCCCACGCCTGCGCACGCTGCGGCGCCGCCTTCAAGCAGAAGGCTGTGCTGCACCGGCACATGCTCGTGCACCTCGGTGAGTCACATTACAGTGTCGCCCCCACGCCTGCGCACGCTGCGGCGCCGCCTTCAAGCAGAAGGCTGTGCTGCACCGGCACATGCTCGTGCACCTCGGTGAGTCACATTACAGTGTCGCCCCCACGCCTGCGCACGCTGCGGCGCCGCCTTCAAGCAGAAGGCTGTGCTGCACCGGCACATGCTCGTGCACCTCGGTGAGTCACATTACAGTGTCGCCCCCACGCCTGCGCACGCTGCGGCGCCGCCTTCAAGCAGAAGGCTGTGCTGCACCGGCACATGCTCGTGCACCTCGGTGAGTCACATTACAGTGTCGCCCCCACGCCTGCGCACGCTGCGGCGCCGCCTTCAAGCAGAAGGCTGTGCTGCACCGGCACATGCTCGTGCACCTCGGTGAGTCACATTACAGTGTCGCCCCCACGCCTGCGCACGCTGCGGCGCCGCCTTCAAGCAGAAGGCTGTGCTGCACCGGCACATGCTCGTGCACCTCGGTGAGTCACATTACAGTGTCGCCCCCACGCCTGCGCACGCTGCGGCGCCGCCTTCAAGCAGAAGGCTGTGCTGCACCGGCACATGCTCGTGCACCTCGGTGAGTCACATTACAGTGTCGCCCCCACGCCTGCGCACGCTGCGGCGCCGCCTTCAAGCAGAAGGCTGTGCTGCACCGGCACATGCTCGTGCACCTCGGTGAGTCACATTACAGTGTCGCCCCCACGCCTGCGCACGCTGCGGCGCCGCCTTCAAGCAGAAGGCTGTGCTGCACCGGCACATGCTCGTGCACCTCGGTGAGTCACATTACAGTGTCGCCCCCACGCCTGCGCACGCTGCGGCGCCGCCTTCAAGCAGAAGGCTGTGCTGCACCGGCACATGCTCGTGCACCTCGGTGAGTCACATTACAGTGTCGCCCCCACGCCTGCGCACGCTGCGGCGCCGCCTTCAAGCAGAAGGCTGTGCTGCACCGGCACATGCTCGTGCACCTCGGTGAGTCACACACTGAAACGCCCCACTAAGATTCCCTGTGTCTAGAATGCCATGGAACGCAAAAACGAAACACAACTAACACCTGGAACCAGAACAGATATTTAAATTCATTACTCAAACAGCTGTCCGGCCGTGGATTGAACCCAGAATTTCTTGCTTTTTAAGGAGTCAAACTCCAACTAGGCTAGGAGGGTCGTCGGTCATGTTACCGCTTAAATAAGTCCTCTCCCGTGCGGTTTCACGCAGGGAAAGCGTCAAAAGGGAGCGAGATAGGACCTTGGATTTCTTTAACGCTTTATCTTCAAGCCCGTGTAGGGCTGCCCCGTGCAGACGAGGACTCATTTAACGATACTACTGTGTCATGCCATTGCTATTAAAGTCTGGTCATTGAGTAGTAGTGTATGCAGTGCCGTAACTAGCCTTTTATGCGCCCGGTGCGAGCTTTCAAAACTGCGCCCTTGAAAAATGCTCTAACCAGGCTCTGACAATAAAGTGGACAAATTAATGTGCATAAAAATAAATCTATCTATTTTTTGTTTACGAAGGTATAGGTACTTAGTAGATTTCTTTAAGATAAAAATTGTTTATTCAAAAATATTTGCTCAAATACAGAAATGACACAAAGTACTCGATAGTAAAGACCCAAGACCGTAATCACAAGAAAAGGACAGCTCTACTCAAAGATTTACTTTCCGCGCTTTTCTCATTGCGAAGTCCTTGATTACATTGTCATACGACAGGAGCCGTGCTATGTCGCGTTCAATCGACAAAATCGCTAGGCCAGACAATCTTTCTTGGCCCATCGTCGAGCGCAGACCAGGTACGTCTTTATTAATTTGAGCTTACTGAATGATCTTTCGCAGGAAGCTACAGTCACTGGCATCGTTAAAAATATCTTTATAGCGACTACTACATTGGGAAACATTTCCTTTAAATCCAGTTCCACTATAGGTTTGAGAAGACCCATACTAGACTGACATTCACATTTATCAAATAATGTAGTCGCTTCAACTTGACTCTTCAAAGTTTCTATTTCGGCCCAAAATTCTGTGGCATTTATATCTGCAGAATATTTGATACTCAAATCAGCTGCATGTTTTTTTAGTTCTTCAACCGAATATGTAGTTATGTGTTTTCCGGTCAAAAAACCGAAAGAGTGGTGTATGTCGCGTAGTTTTTCGAATCGCCATTTTAATTCAGAAATTATTGTATCTATTGCTTCATTTATCTGAATTTTGAAACTTTGTTGCTGAGTAATGTCGTAGCCGGCGTCTGAACTTTCACTTAAATCGTGTCTTTTTACTCGCTTTCGTCGCTTTTCAGGAAAATTGTCTTCAATGTCACATTGTTCACAAATTCTTTTTGCCTTTTCGAAAACAATGTCCACAGTGTCGCGAATATTCTGAATCTGGCTTGTTAATCCCTTGATTAATTCAGAGGCTTTGTCGATAGTAATGGTTTTAGACTGTAGAGCTACATTCACTCTGTCAACAGATTCCAAAATTTGATCCCAAATTTGCAGAGTACATATGAATTTATAATTAATTAGGTCCATTATACTTTTAGCTGTAGCGATTGTTTCCGCATTATAATCATTGGTAGTTAGAATCTTTAGCACACACCTGATTTGGGGTATTTGCGTGTTCAAAGCTTTGACGGCCCTAGCTTTAGAGGCCCATCTAGTGTCGGCGTTTTTTCAATGAAATATTTAAGTGTTTCATTCAAGTTTCCCATCTGACCGTTGAACTCGAAAAAAACACAAATATTTTCTGGAAATGATTCGCGATGGAATTCGCGTGAATGAATACGTCGCGCTCCCAAAAAGTGCGGCCTGAGGTAGAGTAAAATACCTAAAGTTCTGGGAAAGCCTCGCCTTAATCCAAAAAATGTGATCATGTCAGGTGTCACACTAGCAGCGTGTACGCCAGATAAATTCAAAGAATGCGCTGCGCACGGCACGTAATCAGCATTTTCATTAATTTGTTTTATTTTGGCTTGGACTCCGTTATATTTACCGGCCATATTTTGTTACATGCAAATACTGTTTTGTTCATATACTGTTTGTTACTCTTTCACGCAAAAACTACTGAATGGATTTTAATGAAACTTTACAATAATATAGCTTATACATCAGAATAACACATAGGCTACAATTTATAAACATATTCGAAATACTAATCCTGCGCAGACGAAGTCGCGGGCACCAGCTAGTACTAAATGTATGAAACCGATACCGTTCTGACGCGTCACGTCACGACACATCAGACAAATATAAAACCACCTTTACAAGTGTTGTTGTTTCAAGATCGCTTGAAAAATGCCATATAGATATAGATAGTACAGAGGGCGCGTCTACACCATATTCGCAATAAAACAAAATGTACCTACTAACTACCATGCATGAAACAAAACTAGATACTGGTCTGGTAATTTCTGCGCCCGTCCAGGGTCTGCGCCCTGTGCCTGGGCACCGCTGGCACCGCCCTAGTTACGGCACTGAGTGTATGGTTACATTTTCGTCCGTAAAATGGCGTCAAGTATTCTGCGCTATGTCAGAGGCCTTCAGGTGGCCTAGAAACTCTGACTATCCACTCGGCCTATACGAACTTCAACGGACTAGATATTCGTTTGACCACTGACTGGTCTGATGGAACGCGACATCGTGATCGAAGGTGTAACACGATACCTATTCTCTGTTAATTTAATATCAAATGATTGTTGTTGAGAGCCTTCAGCATAATGCAACACATATTTACGACACACGGCGCTGCCGCAGAGACCCGGCCGCACGGGTGCTCGCAGTGCCACAAGAGCTTCACGCAGCGCGGCGCGCTGCGGGCGCACGCGCGCGCGCACGCGGCGCCGGCCGCGCGGCCGCTGGCGCTGCACCGCTGCGCCGCCTGCGACAAGGTCTTCCTCTACGCCAGCGGTGAGCGCTACCTCGTCTCCCCACATGTAAACTATTTCTGAAGGGACGGTATTCAAAACCACCTTAATGTAAATGTAAACAACGAATACTTCTAATAATCCAAACCATGTACAATATGTAGGCAATTTCAGTATGAATCGAATGGACACCAATGAAAAATACAACGAGATCCGTCCTCTTCCGTGGTCCAGCCAAAAGTGCCGGTTGGACGGGGCGGGCGACTCAGGCGCTACTCCTCATTCCTTCGCTACATTCATTCATTCGCTACATTCCTTTGACAGTTCGCTCGCAAAACGTCACACAGCAGACTATAGGCTGCATTCTTTTGTATGTGTTGCTAACACACATCAGTCTATCCTAGAATGTCCCTCCCAAAACTGCAGCCTTCAGGACTGTATACACCAGAATCGCCAGCTTGAAGTCTTTTTTTCTTTTGGCTTCGGCAACAATGCTTTCGTATGTCCATCCGGCGTCAGTCCGGCGATCGGCCTGTTCCTCTACGGGACGCATTTCTCAACCGATTCTCTTGAATTTTTGAGAGTAGATTCGATAATTATATGTACATAGTTTTTTTAATTGTCAAATTTAAAAATGGCGGCGTTATGATTTTTTTTCATATACATCCGAACAGACGCCAGGCGGACGGACATACGAAAGATTTTCGAGAAGTTTTCAGCTCACAGAGCCACTGGCAAAATAAAACCGCCGACAGCAAGTCGCCAGGCTGTGGCGGTGGTCGGCGACTTTGGTGTGTAGATTCCTTTCAATATGCCTCCTACAGACTCACGGCGAAAAGTTTAATGTTTAAAGCAAGACGTTTCAGTCCCTAGGGATTCTCATTTAGAGAATGATCTTTTTTAAATTGCCCGTTTTAAGAAATTATTCATTTGAAAAATTATTGTTAAAAAATTAAAGACTGCTGTTTTGCAAAGTGCTCGTTCATCAATAAATCAACCTACTTACCGGTACAGAAGTTGGATAAAGAAATTAAATTTTGCTTCTTTCGATTTTAGCTACTTTAGAGAAAAATACGATAGTATTTCTCTAAAAATAAGGTGGTCGTTCTGTCCTCTTTTTGTGACAACATACTTAAAGTTTGAATACTGTATTGTACTAAAAACATCTGGCTGCACCTACATTGGCTTCGAGGCGACTCGAGGCTGGCTCCAGACTAGTTTTAGAGCAATAAATATTTTAGAACCCTTTCACGCCGATTCTTAATCTAATTTAACACTTTCACTTGATCTCATTATCTTTATTATTATTGTATTATTTATTGGAATTTTGATTATTGTGACTTAACTAATGACATGACTAATTGAATTATTAATTCTATAATTTAATTTAATTTTGTAACTTTTAATTATGTAACTTTAAACTTGCGGGTTTAATTTCCTGAATTAATGAATTTTATTATTATTATTAACCAATAAAATAATTCCCAGGTCTCAGCCGGCACATGCTGACACACAGCGGTCGCGTGTTCGCGTGCGCCGGCTGTCACAAACACTTCCGGGACAAGAGCTCGCTCATGAGACATGTCAAGACGGTCTGTCACAAGGGACGAGCGGACAGCATCAACACTACTACTGGCGATGAAACTGAACAGGCGGTCCAAGACTGTGAAGACTGACTTGGTTTAAAGATTTGAAGGCGGGTTAATTGCGGTTTTTGGGGGCTGAGCTACCCACGTCCGTAGGAGTGTACTCTATCCTGATTCCCTACACGTGGTCCCCGGGTAGTGCTAACCGGGTAGCAAACTCTGGTGGGAGGCTTCGGCCGTGGCTAGTTACCACCCACCGGACCAAGCCATGCCGTGAAATGACGTAGTCGTGTTTCGGGATGTAGTCCGGTGTAACCGTTCCGAAGACGGGTCTGAGCAGTAGCGCACTTGTAGCGCCTCACTCAACTGCCGTCTTTATACTTCTTCACTCTACAAAACTTCAAGGCTAGAGTGAATAAGTACCTTATAGGATAGGTCGTCGTGCTCCATCTTAGACCACAACGTCGCTTAACATCAGGCGAATTGGTGGTCAAACGCCGACCTATTC
Source organism: Peribatodes rhomboidaria (assembly GCA_911728515.1). Classification (NCBI taxonomy): domain Eukaryota; kingdom Metazoa; phylum Arthropoda; class Insecta; order Lepidoptera; family Geometridae; genus Peribatodes; species Peribatodes rhomboidaria. The sequence continues at coordinate 2,187,974 of OU452175.1, read as the reverse complement.
TACATTTAAAAAAAAATGACCCTCCATAAGTCAAATTTCTCCAAGAAATTTTATTTCTAGAATTGCTTAGACTCGAACGTTACCTACTAGGTTTACAAGCGATGATAGCATAGTCGGAGAAGACTCACCTCTCAAGCCAGAGGGAGCGGGTTTGGACCCAGCCGAAGGTACGCACTAATCTGTTCATTGTGTGAACATTTGTGCGTATTTAATGTCATCTGCTACGTAACTGGAGCCTGGGGGGCTATTCCTGCGCGTGAGATGAGATGTGATTTTATCCTGGTCACTCTCACACCTATGACGTTTCAAACGAGAGCAACAAGGATGAAAAAAGGTGAGATGAAAATCTGAAATCTCCGAATAGGGCCACTGGTGTATGGCGACAGGCTCGCCCCCTGTCACATTGGAACTGAATATCGTCCGGTGAAGTGTGGGTGTTGTACACCTCTGCCAGCTCCTTCGGGTGAAAGGCGTGGGGACGATTTATACAAGCGGCTATTTCTACAATCGTTAACGATCAAAAGCTAGCCGCTGAAAATACGAGCCACATGTATAAATATCACGTGCTCTTGTTGTCATCTTGTCCAGTGGCCCTATTCGGAGATTTGAGATTTTCATCTCACCTTTTTTCGTCCTTGTTGCTCTCGTTTGAAACGTCATAGGTGTGAGAGTGACCAAGATAAAATCTCATCTCATCTCACGCGCAGGAATAGCCCCCCAGTTAGCAGTTGACGTTCAACTGTTAGCGATTGCAGAAGTAGAAACGCTTAGAAGTTAATGCAACTTGCTAAGTGCTCGAATTTTACTGATGCGACAAAAGAAAAAAGTCAGTCGATATGTAGACAGTCGAAAGGGCGCTAGATGGGCCAGTTACTGCAATACTGGCAATATTGCCGAATGTAAATGTATGACTTTATGTCCAGGCCATATTGCCATATTGATGGACCAGTATTGCAGTAATATGGCCCGTTTAGGAGCACCCTAATTTAACTACTGATGATGAAACTAGCTGCCTTATTACTGCGAGAAATTGTGTAAGTGTGACTTCCCAAATACGCACCTAATCTGTTACGCCGATGACACGGTGGCTATTTTTCAAGTAACTGGTAGTGCTGTGTCAGCGGCTGAGGCTGGGATGTCCAAAATTGCAAAATGGCTTAACTAATTGGTAATTCTTAATTTGAGTTTTAATATTTCAAGTCTGTTTTGTGTTGATAATCAATCTATTTCAATTAATTTTATTTTATGATTGTGATAATATTATTTCTTCTCTTGTCCAATTTAATTTTGATTTTAATTATGAATTTAATTTTTGTAAATGTAATAATCATATTTATGTCTATTTTTTATTCTATTTATTTTTTAAATTTAATTTAGTCTAATTTTAATTAAAATATAATGTTAGCGATGTTAGTATTATGTAAGCGCGCGACCACTCTACTTTGGTAATGCTTTGATCGGACCCCAAGATACCGGGTGCGCCGAGTTTGGGGCCCTCAGCTTAGGGAACGGGTACGTTCCCTAAGCTGAGGGCCCCTACCTACCTACCTACTACGTGACCCGTTTAGGGGGGGGGGGGGGGGAGCGGAGTCTTTAAAATACTACGGTCAGTCACAGGAGCGAGGACGTGGCTCAGGTTTTTTCACGTAGTCGATATACAAAAAATAAACAAACTAATTTTGGGTACCGTTAAGAGATGAGCAAAAAAAAATACAATATAGCAATATGTTTTCACAAATGTTGTTTTTTTTTTATAATATTTAATTCACTAGTAATGTATGCGTGCAGTCTTATGTACTAAAGACGAGTATGAGCCAAATTTTTTTTTTCATTTTTTGTCTGTGAAATGATTATAAATCATAATTATGAATTACTACGTGAAAACTAAAGGGGGAGGGGGTCTTGGCATGTACTACGCGTGGTCACCGAGGGGAGGGAGGGGTCGAAAAAACTAAAAAAATAGGTCACGTAGTATGGATACGTTCCCTTATACAACTTGCCTTTGTACTATTCGCTAAATAAATAAATTTGATTTGATTTTGACTTAACAATTAGCGCCTCTAGGCAGACTAGGTGATATTAATTCTATACTTGTTAGTTTATTTACTTCTTCGTTAAGTTATGGATAGTCAAAAAATGTATTTAGTAATATATCAATAGTCATTGTAATCTAGAACTGAGTTTTGTATTAATAATTTAATTTCGTTAGCCATCTCTAAAAATATTTGCATGTCTATGACAGGTAAAACATGACTAAGCGAAATTTAATTTTATTATTATAAGACCTTATTAATAAGCATTGCCAATGTATTGTACCCTCAAGTTTTATGCAAATAAAATATATTATTATTATTATCAAATAAACTAAGCTAGAGTGAAGTAAAACAATATGGAGTCAACTGGGGTAAATGCGTTTGTGGAGCAATTGCGTCTTCCGAGAATTACTGACAAACCCTTCACAAATTAGGCAACTACATCTACACGCCATCTTGTACAGATCATTGCAACTAAAGATTTAAAAAAAAATGTAGGTGGCGCCTAATTTGGGTTTGTTAGTAATTCTCGAAATACGCATTTGCCTAAGTTGACCCTATACTTATATTACTACTAAGTATAAATACTATTTTTATAAAATAAAACAATCATTTTTTACTTAGACATTTTTATTGGAAAAAAATTCATACTAGATTTGAAGGCAACACGGTATAGTTATATCTTGGACAGTATCGAGCGGTGCGGTGGAACTGAGCAGCCGCCGGTATGGCACCACCGCCTATGGAATGCCTTTACTCTTAACGTACATATACATTATACAGTCCTACGTCGCCGGGAGCGCCCGGGACTCTCCGCGGCTATATAAATGGTGATTATAAAAATAAATAAGGGGCCGCCCCCTCCCTCTCCCGCGCCACGATAATCAACAATAAAAATAACGCGAACAAAATGTTGGCGAGCGCTGCCTCGCGCCTGGCTCGAACGAACCTTCTCGAGCTTACACTAATTTTATTTATCGTAGGAAAACTTAGTCTAGCGCACGTTCACTTCGAATCAGCTTGAACACGGCAGCGGCCCGCTCACACTGCGATCGCGCGCGGCCGATCGCTCAACGAAATATAACATCGACGAATAGAATCCGAATCTCTTAAACTAATCGTACATAATTAAAACTTCCCGCCCCCGCCGGGCCCGAGGGCGTCCTATCGCGTATTGTATACATGTTATAATATATAGCACATGGTCTAAAATAAAATTACTATTAAGTAATCATAATCAAAACCTATTTACAGCTTCGTCCGCCCGCCGGCCAGTCTGCGACTCGCTCACCGATGATTCTACTTTAATTTAGGCCCCTTTGAAGCTCACCGATACTTGGACAGTTAACACTAGACATACTCGAACACCCTGACTTCACTTCGAACAAAAATTAGCGAACACTCGTACACGGTAGTTTTAATATCAGGTCAGTAAATAGTTGATGTGTGGATGGTGCAGTGTGTGCGAGGAGCAGGTCGCCGCCGGATGGCGAGCGCCGGCGCGGGCGGCGCGCGGACACGTTACATGTTCTCGAACTGATCCACGCGGCGCTTGGTGTTGCCCTGGAACGAACACACCGTTTATTATTACTCACGTCAACACGAATAAAGTCAATAATTGCCTGCACGCACAGTTACAGGGTAATTTTTTATGGAGAGCCCTAATTTTTTACCACGCAATCTGTATCGCAACATTTCACTGAAAAAATAACCATGTTTTTTTAAATTTTTTTTCTGTTATTCTGTCCAAAAATTTAGAAATACATATTCACCCTATGATAACAGTGCACACCTACGCGCCGTAAATGCTAGGGTTACCATCGCTTTGCTGTACACACTTTTCGGTCTAGTTATTTTTGTACCAAAGTGTATCAGACGTGGTTTTTTTTATTTTCCAATAATAACATAATATCACCACGCATTTCCCCCGAAGGGGTTGGCAAAGGTGTATAATTGTATATCACCCACACTTCGCCGTACGATATTCAGTCCCAAATGTGACAGAAGGCAAGCCTGTCGCCATACAATACGTCCATAAAATCTGGACACTGCATAAATAATTACCCTGTATTTTTTAACAAAGAACTTTTCATGGAACATAGTGCAAATGATGAGTGAGTTATATTACAATTATAATGAAGCGTACCTTCCGTATCTCCCGCAGAGTCTTGTACTTGTCCCGTCCCTGGCGCACATTCTCGCGGTGGATCTTGTCCATGGCGGTCTCCTTGGTCTCGTCGCGGGACTGCGCGAGGTCTTGTTTCAGCGCCTGCACACACACATAACACAATACAATAAATACCAACTAATATACACAACCTGCATATTTAGGTACTACATTTTTTTTTTATAAAAAAATATGAAATAGAAATGTTTTTTTAACATCAGCATCATTGCTTAACACCGAGCGAGATGGCATACAAATACAAGCCTATATGGAAAAAAAGGAACAGAACATTCAGCCGGACAAGTCGAAACGGTCAAAAACTATTTCTTTAATGAAAAACCGTGTTCGACACGTGCTCTAACGGGGAAGCCCGATCCAAACAAGGTCTAGTAATCCAGGAGTGGACACCCCCCATCATCATCTCTGTCGAACTTGTTGTAAATTACTAACTCCGATCTTACTTAAAAATCAATTGACGTCACTGCGTGTCACCCACGTGACCATGTTTGTCTCGGAACGCTATATTACACCATGCGGTGAAAGAAAACTTCGCGAAGAAACCGCCACGTCCTAGAAGAATAATCATCAGACATGTGACATCCAGCACCCTGGAGGAGCCAGCGTGGTGGACAGAAGCTCAAGCTACGACGGCAGGTCGGTGTGGCTGCAGCGTACCTTGAGCTGGCTGTGCAGGCGCTCGTTCCTCTCGGCGAGCGTGCGGCGCTCCGCCACCGGGTCCACCAGGTCGTCGGGCGCCTGCGGACAACCACTAGCTCATAAATCTTAAACAAACCCACTATACTTGTTATAACTCTAGTAAATAAACGTAAAAGTTGATTAAATGAAAAATGGTGAACATGTACAATAATTAGTTAAAGTAAAATTAATTGACAAATACGACAGAATACAATAATACACAGAACAGAAAAAGAATGCTGCAAATACTAATAGAACTCTGTTATAAAAGTGTTTTATTTTTCAATGCCTAAAATGTAAACTGTTGGTATTTCTACCTGAAACTAAACAACCAGTCGGGACATTGTCGCGACACGCGTTCGTCTCACCACAAACTTGTAGGGAGCTTAGGGTGATGGGGTCGATTGAAAGAGTTGGTACCGACTGCGATCTATCTTTATGCCTGCAGTTTCCTTATATATATACTATCTTACCTAAAACTAATAATAATAATAATAACTTACTTAGCTATGTCTAAACCTTACTTACTAGAGATCCCCTACCTACCTATGAAATATTTACAATCAATGTTAAAACGATTTATCAACTTAATTATCCTATTACTAAAACTAGTTCTTATTCAAACCTATTTCTAACACTAAAATCTGCAAACTAAAAATCAAACCTATATATTATTTACAAACATCGCACACGCCGCGACCCGACACATAAATAAACGCGGCTGCTGCCTGCGGCTTTCATTCCGCCGCGAGCCGTCGAGCGTCGTGCGCGTCGTATGCTCCAGCCAACGTCATGTGCTCCGCCACAAACTAAACAAGGCTTGCACTGTGCTTGCCGGAAACTGATACATACTTTGATCACATTAATATTATAAAGGCGAAAGTTTATGAGTGTGTATGTTTGTTACTTCTTCACGCTCAAACGGATGGACGGATTTTGATGAAATTTGGTATGGAGGTAAGCTTATATCCTAGATTGATATATAGACTACTTTTTAACCGCGGGTAAAATCGCAGGGCGCTGCTAGTAAACAATATGTATTTATAAATAGAGGCGAAATGTCAGCCACTAAAAAAAACTATGACGCAATGCTCTAGTCTAAGGTATACCTGTCAAACACTAGTGTAATAAAATTGACCTGCTATTTTTCGTTCATAGACAGTGCGAAACTATCTCTAGATATATAAGTACTCATAGCATATCTACACAAGGTATTATAAAGAGTAGAGATTTGAATCGTTGTATGTTTGTAACGAATAAATTTAAAAACTACAGGTCCAATTTCAAAACTTTTAAAAAGCTACATTATCCTTGAGTGACATAGGCTATGATACGCGAGCGAAGCCGGGGGCAAAAGAGCTAGTATATTATATTTCTTAATTCCATACTTAATAAATAGATATAAACACCCAGACAGAACAAACACAAATGTTCCTCACATGAATGCCCTAGGTGGGAATCGAAACCACGCCCCCAGGCTCAGAAGGCAGGTTTGCCAACTCAGCCTCCGATACAGTCTGTCAGAGCCATCGGTCAGGTAAAGTGTAACATTTAACCCCATTTTGCGACGTGTCGTGCCAGGGGTGCGAGCACGGACATTTAAACTGACGTTTCAAATCGACTGAATCGGTAATTTCCTAAACCGGTGCAAATTTGACGATTTGAAACGTCTGTTTAAAGGACCGCGCTCGAACTCCAGGATCGTAGCAAGTAGAGAGAAGTCTCTGCCTACCCCTATGGGAAAGAGGCGTGACTATATAAATAAATAAATAAATTCAGGACATTTCCACACACGGTCGCCTGACCCCAAACTAAGCAAAGCTTGTACTATGGCTGCCAGAGACTGATATACGTACATATGTATTTTTAAATACATACTTAAATAGCTATTTAACACCCAGACATAGACCAAACACAAATGTTCACCACATAAATGTTTGCCCTAGGTGGGAATCGAACCCACGCCCCCAAGCTCAAAGGCAGGTTTACTACCAACTGAGCCACCGAGGCAGTCTATGTATTTATTTATTTATATTAAGGAAAATCAACAGCTGAAACATCTTACTAATAACTTGTAGCATCAGAGAGCTAATTATAGATTTTCACGATTAGTGACAGCCTTAGCAACTATAGTTATGAACTTTACTGTGAACGCACGATAATACAAAGTTCACGATAGCACAAAATGTATGTGTGTATGAGGTGTGTAAGATGACGAGTGCTGTACCTTGCTGAGCTCGCCGCCGCCGCCGGACTCGGAGCCGGCGTCGGAGCCCGCGTCCCCGTCGGCGCCGGCCGAGCCCTCCTCCGACACGTGGTGGTGCGACGGCGTCTGCGCCGCCGCCAGCAGCGCCGCCGCCTCCTCCTGCGCACACGCCCGGGATCACATCAGGACAATCAATAGTGTAGTCTCTCCTGAGCGACACACGGACGTGAGTCAGGCCAGAACAATAGTGCCATGTTTCTCCTGAACAACTCACGAACACGAATCAGAGTAGAGCAATAGTATAGTGTACCGGCGTGTCCCTCTTGAACAACACACGGACAGGAGTCAGACCAAAACAATAGTATTGTGTACCGCCGTCTCTCCTGAACAACACACGAACATGGCACACTGACCACGATAGTGCAGTGGGTACCGATGTCTCTTAGTCCTTGATTTCGACCCCCTCCTACAGAGACCGCGAAGTGGAGGTCTGCAGGGACCAAATACCAATTAAAATCAAACAGGAAGGGCTATGACACCTCCAATTTGACTATCTGGTACCTATTAGCTGAGGCCGAAAATTGAAGGAGGGGGTGATCGAAGAAGTTCATCCAGCACCGTCATGAAGTACTTCCGCGGTCTCTCTCCTCCTAATGTCCTACATGTAGTGTACCTGCTTGCGGCGCGCTTCCTCCACCTCCTCCTGCAGGCGGCGCGTCTCCGTGTCCTTGATCTCGACCTCCTCCTGTATGCGCGACACCTCCTCCTGCTTAGTGCGGATCTCCTCCTCCAGCTTAGCGCGCTCAGCCGCTTCCATGTTCTAAGGGAGTAAACAGACATGTTAAGTGGCTGGCGAGGATAACGTGTTATGATGTCGGTTGTACACACGTGATGATACCTTGAGAGCGAGGGTAGAACGTTAGTTGGGAGACTGACGATGAAGGTTGTACACTCGGAATGGGATACCGAGCGAGGGTAGAACTTTAGACTGACAAGTATAAAATTGAAAGCATTTAAGAATGGTTGTCTCCATGTTCTATTCTAAAATTCATAGGCAATTATCTTAAAAATGACGATATGAAGAAAACTAATAAAAACCGGCCAAGAGCGAGTCGTACTCGGGCACCGAGGGTTCTGTACAAACCTGTAGGCATTCATGACGATAGGATAGTAAATGTAAAATTATGAAACATATTTTTATTGATATAACTAAAAATGTGTGCTTTTCGCAATTTTTCCTTTATCTGTGTTTTCCTTTATCTGTGCTATACTACTACTTCGTTATTTATACTACGAATACGTTACTTCGTACCAAATTACAATATTCTGAGTTCCCGGGAAGAGTACCCTGTATCTTTTGATTGCGTTGGCTTTGAAGTTTAATTTTTTCACAGCTCCAAGGGATAGTACACCTAAGTATATTTGATATGAATTCCAGCTTGATACCTCCACGCGTACCTGAGAAAAAGGGTCTTGATCTGTCAGGACCCTTTTTCTCACACGACGGGACAGACGAATAACAAATTTTCCGTTCCGTTTTTTTCCTTTTGAGGTACGGAACCCTAAAAACGAGTGGTAAAAATTCAAAGGTCGACGGTCGAAATGATCTCCTAAATGTTGCGAGCAGTGTCCGCCGGGCCGGTACCTTGGTCTCCTCGAGGCGCTGCATCATGGCCTGCAGCTCGTTCTGGCGCCGCTCCAGCTCCTCCTTGGCGGCCTGCAGCTGGCGGAGCTGCTCCTCCAGCCGCCGGATCATGTCCTGCGCTTCCATCAGGTTCGCCTGCCGACCGACACTCAGTTAACTTTTTGAACAGGGTGTCACACGTCAAACAGAAGTACGAGTAGGTCGTAGGGGTAGCAAGTCCAACAGAAGTGAGGTAGGAGCGCGCGGCAGACCTTGCCTCTTCTACCTCGCTCCCCTTTGAGTCTGTTGTACATTGTTGTACCATGTTATTTATTCTATTTGTATTGTCGTTGACATAGATGTTAGTAGAAGTGTCCGTTTTTGCGTCATTAAACAATTTGTATTTGTATGTTGTATGCAAATCAATTATCTTTATTTACTGCACGCGCCAACCTCGTTCTTTATTCATTACAGATTTGGAATTAAACTAAGAATGTATTGTAAAAACTGACGATTCTAAGTGCATGCCATTATGTCTAAAGAATAAATGAATTTTTAATTTGTATTCCCCTTTGACGCCTTACCCCCGCGTCCTTTTGCAGCGCTAGCGAGGACTCATTTAATAGGTACTACTCTATTGATAAGATTTAGAGGGTCCTGTATGCCAACGACGCATCGTTACCAAAAAGGCACCCCACTAAAATATTTTAACTGCCCATAAATCTTGCATTCATGCATATCATTGGAATAAAATAGTTTTTTTGATTTCATTTTATGGCTTGGTGAGGTGTACTGGGCCTGTACCGTGACTACTTATTGCGTTGACTGTTAGGTTCAGCCGCCATCGCTGTGCTACCATGAACCTTATTGCGCGGCGATACGATTCGCGTTCGCGCAGCAGCTGCACCATTCATCCCCATAAGCACGTCACAGTACGGGCCCAGAGCACGACAATGCGTTTTTGGTGAAGCACTCAAAAGGACTAACTCAGCGTAGGGCATGTTTAGCAACGCTTTCACATTCGTTTTACAAACATAAACAATAGGGGAAGAATTTCTACCGGCTTTTTTGAGTAGACATAAGTTTTTTATCACTATTTCAGAGGTTCTAACACACTACACTACATGCTCTAAACAAGACCACCACTGGCACAGTTTTGACTTAAATTCAATATTTCTATTGTGCTGTACCCGCATCTAATAAACTGTATGTGTAGACCTACGAATGACGTCAAACACCGACGCGATCAGGCAGTCCAAGGTTGGCCTTAGTTACACAATGTTTTCTATAAAAAATAGTGCACGAAGACCCCAACTTTCATAAACTATCATATATTTAGTATCATAAACTATCGAACGTTGTGGCGGTCTGTCGTTGCCACCAGCCACAAGTTTTCGTAAAGAGGTTGTTGTCACGCGAAGTTTGGAAACATTCCCCTTTTTATATGAGACGAAAACTTTCACAACACATGTAACCACAAACTATGTTGAGGTATGTCTTTAGACGTGTCACAATTATTGTCACAACGCTGGGTGGGATTTCTAGCTTTTATCCTAATTCTCGGTCGAGCAATAATGCTTTACAGATCTGAGAGGCTCTTTTCTAGTGCGAGCTATATAAACTGTCACTATCACTTTCTTGTACTTTCCTACGAGATCCATTCATGGTTTTCTATTCTCATATATGTGGAACTGTAGAGTGTAGCTGTTGGTGTTTTCAATAAAATTATTTGTATTCGAGACAGTGACAGATATGATACTGGACGTGCAAGGACAGGGCCACTGCTGTTTTCGCACTTGTGGCAACGAGCCCAGTACAGAGCAAGCCTGCTGTCCCCACTAACTCCACTCTCCTAGTCTCCAGCTGTCTTCCCCCCCCACCAGTCACCCGTCGTCCTCATTATCTACACTGCACAGCTGCCCCACTGACACTCCTCCCCAAGCTGGGGCCCACTGACACTCCCCCCGTACCTGCGAGCGCTCCATCTCCTCCTGCATGTGCCGCAGCCGGTCCTCGTACTCCTGCTGCTTCTTCTCCGCTCGCTCGCGCGCCGCGATCTCCAGCTGCAGCTTCTCTCTACGACACGAAAACAATGGAACTTTAAACCATGTCACATGCTTTTGGTCAGCTGGAAGACTCACAATAGGAACTAGATCAAAGTTGCAGGTAAAGAAAGAAAAAAAGTTGAATCCCAACATCATGATGGATAGATATATGAACCCCTATGAGTCAGTTTCAGACCAAACAGATTTATCCGCTCGAGCAATTTCTGACTGAATAGAAAAATTAACCATATTACCATAGCCTAGAACACGAAATTGCATGTTGAGGTGACGCTGACTTCTCTGTTGATATTATACGATTTTGTAGCCTTTAGGCTGCTGAAGGTTCGTTTGTATTAACAAACAAAAACAAAAATTGCTCGACTATTTAAAGGCATCCGCTAAAAATTCGCGCAGATACCCGTCGCACGCCCACGGGCCTGTTAGCGCCGCACTTATTATTTTTCAATACAGGCACTAGCGGACGCCCGCGCTAGTTCTACTGGACACTCTTATCGTTCACACCAGAAATTACAAAACAATAAGATAACAACGATAAAACACTTATAAAAACTAAAATGAACTAACTGACAAAATAGAGAAAGAGCGAAAAGAATAAAGAAAGTGAGACAGACGCAAATAAAAGCCCTATTACATTTAGCGATTTCTTGAACCCGTCCGCCAGAACAGGGTAGTGTAAAAAGACAGGAAACCAGGATCCCTAAATCGGACGACCGAGTCCTGCTTCAAACAGGTTAGACGACAGACATGGACCTAGAAATCATGTATTGCAATAGGCACTTTAGCTAGTTAATTGAATAAGGCGTTACTTTGTGGAACCCGTATATCCTGGTATACTTAATGCGATGTTAGACAGGAAATACGCTATAGATTTGTTAAAGACACTTTAGCGTTTGTTTTACCTCTGCGCCTGCTTGGCGAGTTTCTCCTCCCGCGCCTGCGCCTTCATCTGCTGCACGTCAATGGTGTCGGGCTTGCGCCGGCGCATGTACAGCTCGTGGTTGCCCATGCACAGCGCCAGGATGCGCTTGTTCACGCGCACGCGCGGCGCGAAGAACACGAAGTCGGGCGCCTTCTTGTCGATCGGCTTTATTATGAACTTGCGGTCGTTGAACGAGATGTTGCGGATCTCGGACCAGGGGAAGCCGATCTTCGGGGTTAGTCTGGAAGCGGACGAGAGGGTGTCTTAGGAATCATCGCTAAACAATCACATAGAATTTGGGTAAACATTTTAATCGTTTTTAAATACGTTTGTGTTGCAAACTATCAATAAAGGGTTTTAAAGTTTACGGACTTCAACAAATACTTGGTATGTTTAAGATAAGTCACTAAAATTTTATGAACTAGTCATTATTTTTTATTATAAAAACATACTTTAGATTTAACAAATCTTAAGGTAGATTTTTATTAGTAGACTCTAGTTTGGACGAGTTTAAATAACTTCAGATGTAGGATTTTTGATTCAATGTTGTGATTAAAATCAGCTACATCCCGTTTGGTAAGTATCCCATTTCGTAAACCCTGTAATGAAAGGAGAATGTTTTTCAAATGCATTTTTAATAGGTAAACTAAGGGCGAGTTTCGCAGACTGCACTTCGTCTTTACTTCGAAGAAATCTTTTCGGGCGAGATTCTTGAACTTTGCATCAAAGTACAGTAGAAGTGCGGTATGTGAATCTCGCCCTAGGGTTTTACCAAATGGGATACTTACCAACCGGGATGTAGTCTTAAAATCCCCGAGATAATCACACCTGTTGAGTTAAATGTATAGTCAAAGTAAAAGACACACTACTAACTTGTCATCCTTCTCGTAGATGTTGAGTCCGAGCGCGTCGACGCCCAGCCACAGCTCGGTGTTCTTCTTGTTCCGTATCTCGAAGTAGTTGACGCCGTACATCTCGAGGTCCTGCGCGATCTTCAGGTACTCCATCATGGCGTCCTCGCGCAGCATGCCGCGGTGCTCCTGCCACCAGTTGGTGATGGACTGCTCCCACTCCTCGCGGGACATCTGGACAACAGATTTACAGTCAATGGTGTTGAGGATAATGAAAACCATTGGGATCTGGCAAAGCTAATGGCTCCACGGGTAAACAGGGAGTTGGTCGACGATATTGTGAATATCATAACGTATAACGCATTCTCATGCCTTTTCCTTGAAGGGGCTGGCAGAGGTGTATTGCAGCACCCTCATATCGCCGGACGATATTTAGTACCAAATATCGCCATAAACCAGGCTCCAGTTATGTAGCAGATAACATTTAATACGCACAAATCTTCACACAATGAACAAATTGGTGAGTGCCTTCGCCTGGGATCGAACCCGCTCCCTCAGGCTTGAGAGGCGAGACTTGTCCCACTAGGCTATCATCGCAATCACATTAATATCCCGGATCGAATACTAACGAAACTGGCTCCCGCTCAGCATCGAGCGATTGCGGGCTGATGTCGATGATCATAAACCATTCCAGGTGAAGTGGAGGCTAAAAATAGTAAATAGTGAACCTTGTGCTGGTCGGTGACGCGCTGCGGCAGCAGGCGGTCGTTGGCGAGGAAGCCGGGCCCGTGCAGCGCGGGGTTGTGGTCCCCGTGCCGCGCCTGCACCGCGTACGACGCCAGCAGTACCGACGTCTCCGGCGGGCAGTAGATCTCATCTGATAGGATGGCGTTCTTCACCTGCGTAACAACTTGCAACATATACTTCTCCATCTACGTGCTATAATCATTTACTCCGCCAGGGTCTCTATTCTACTAAGCAAGTAAGCAGTTATTTTGAAATTGTTATAGAATTGTCTATTTTTGACACTTCTGGCATACAAAACATGTCGATTTGAAGCAATTTATTTATATTTTAAACAGTTGTTTACTAGAATTGGGGGACAGGTGTAGCGTTCCGTTCACGGATGAATGGAACTTGATGAAATTTGACACAAAGATAGTTTATTGATTAGCACATAGGATACTTTTTAACCACGGGTGAACCCGCGGAGCGCAGCTAGTGTATATAGCTCATGCTTACTCCAAAACATGGTTTTCACAGTACCAGTAAAATATCTAATTACATTTACGTTGACACATATGGAAATAAATTAATAAGGCAAACACTTCAATCGCCTAGCAAGATCAACTGTTTAAATATTTGCATTTTGTTTGTCAATGTGTCTAAGTGTTGTTGACCTTGCAAATTGCAGATGGATCGAACTGGTTCTAGTCTGGCTTCTTAAAAATTACGTCAGCTGATTTCCAGCTTCATTTTACTTGTACCTATACTTGACCTAAACTTTGAAATTATTTGGCGTAATGAAATGAAATTGTTTTTATTCTAAATTAATGCATCAATCTTTAAAATAAAATAAATGAGAGTTTATAATTGATGAACAAAACGGTGGCACTTTTAACATTACAGCGGAAAGTTCAAAAGACTTGTCGCTTTAAAAGTTGTAACTCCTCTTTCCATTACGTAAAATGATGGCAATGAGTTCAAGAGCTGTCAAATTAAGTTGAAAAGTAGAAAACTGCACTGCAAACTGACCGCACTAATTGCAGAGTTGGCAAACGATGTGTTCATTTTTTACATTGCTCAGAAAATACGATAGTACTCGTAGGTCCCTCATTGGACTTGACAGTTAAATTGGTGTTACAGTACCTGAAGGTAGAAGAGCTTAAGTGTGATCTCCTGGATGAGCTCGTCGGCGACGTCTTCTGGGTAGAATTTAGCGCGGAACTTGAACTGGAGCGGATTCTCCTTCTTCACATCCTGTTGCATCACCTGCCGGACAATATTTAAAGCGTTATTTAATAATCTAGGAACATTCGAATTTCTTGGCTTGGCTACACGAGGCCTGTTTTCAGCAACAGCCATGGCAAGGTTATATTTAGCTTGATGTAGTTAATCAATCATAATGCTGATGTTCTAGCTTGAAATATTAGCCTCGTGTAGTTTAAGCATACTTTGGATTGACAACATAACAATACACAAGTGCACAAAATTGTTCTTCAAATCTAAAAGTTATTTAAAATCAATTAAAGATACGACTAAACTTGGATAACAACATTCTACAAAATTCCTTAGTAATGTACCAAGTTGATATTAAATTCTGAACAGTATCACACCTTTACATAACAGTTATCATCAATATGAGAGATAGGAAGAAGTCAGAATAATGATGATAAATGTCAATTATTCGTAATACAAACTACAAGGGCGCAGGCACACTATCAAAGATAGTGGGCTATGCGTAAAGTTAAACTAGTGGAAACAACAGCAGTTACGCTTCTTGACCTAGGTCATGCAATTTCAAATTTGACTAGCACCACTGTTACGCAAACTGAACACACACAAACTCATCGATCGGAACATGCGATCCAAAACACACTTCAGTCGAAATTCCAACTAGAAATTGTATAGCAGCAGAAACCATTTTCGTTCGTTGGTAAACCACAAGCCACAATACTGTGGGGCAAGTTTAACTTATGTTGATTGAAATCTTACCCATCTGGAGAACGGTAGAGACCCTGACTTCGTTGCGTGCCCACACGGTCCAGGGGTAGCGTTAAAAAGGCAACAATTAATTACAACTCACCGTCTCGCCCTCTCGCTAACTTTACTGTTGATGGTAAATGGACTCTCTAGCTGGAGAAAACTTAGCCGGGTTGGGATTTGGGACTAGCAGGCATGATTGGTTGACTTGTTGATAGCATTGTTGGGTGCAAGAATCTCATACTTTTGGGTAAACGGGTTAAGGTGCAAATAAGTGGGTTTCTGAAAATAAACGGGGATTTTCTAAGTTTACTTTTCTACATTTAATTGAGGAGACAAAAGTATAATGAAGAGTTAGATGAATATCTACGTGTTTTGAAACTAGGATGGCACTGTAATGTAGTTTATGTTAGGATAAAAGAACCAAGATAATGTTTATTATATTTTTTAGCTTTATAAAACGCTCGTAGTACAGAATATTGTACAATTGACTTGCCCTGTTCCTTGTTATGTTATAATTACGTATAAGATATCTAGCAGCGGAAGTTATAGTATCACAATTCTATAGAACAATTGAAGGGAACATATCTATCTAGTTAGCTCGGATGACTCATGTGATACAACAGTGGGTAATAAAAAAGATTCTTTATGACGACAGGACCGACAGCTTGATGACGCAGCGGGAAATACTGATACTGACGCTATAGATACGTATTACAAATTATTACTGTACATTTGTTGGGAAAAAATAACAGATTTAGAAACAAATATTTGATTTCGGAAGAGAATACACAACGCTACAAGATAAAGCAGACGAAAAAGTACATTTCTAGCTTAACACACGAATAATCTTTTCATTTAATAGTTTTACTAAGTAAGTACATTGTATTTTGTTTAGTTTAATGTTTTGACCTGAATAAAACGAAAGCAAGTAAATTGATTTGCTAGCTTTATATGTAGTTATTTTATTGGTATAAAAATACTGTAGACATTTTCTCAGGTAAATAAATGACGGCGTGTTATGCGATGTTACAATAGCAGTACCTACTCAACCTTCGTATGTATGAAAATAGACATGTTATTAAGAAGTTATATACTTCTCTGTGGTATTGTAAAACAAGCCTTTATTTCGGATTCGTTCTACGTTGTTTCGAACAGTTGTTAAGAAAGAGACCACTGCTGGTTGGATTCCATTACTTGTGATGTAAATAAAATGCCATTGATCAGATAATGGTACTGAATTGCACGTAGCAAAATTTTTATAGACTGTCTTCTTTAAGTATACATGTGAATGTCGCAAACAATGTGAAAATATTGTAATTTCCCCAGAAACTAGATAGTTGAAGTGTCCATTTCTTTTCAGTTAGGTCCTTCTAATTCTGCAAATCTTATGACGGTGTATAGTCTATGAAAATGGTATCTAATGTTTGGTATATTAACCATGATCATAAAACAACCCCTTGCACATACTAATTTTGAACGTAGTACACATCTATGAAAGTTAAAATAAAATGTTTTCGATGAATTATACAATTGTCTATAGTGTGAATTTGGTCGTATGGTTATTTTTAGTATAGTTACGTAGTGTGCAATGTTAAGATCATCCCGATAAGATAGGCCTGTTGACAGATGCTGTGTCAGAGGCGGAACCTTCGGAAGCGAGCAATTAGGCTACGTTTTTATTTTAGAATATCATATTTTCCACGATTTTCTTTTAAGTTGAAGTAAAACCTTAGAACTGATGAAACATCAATAAAATTAAAAAAAAAGCCCCACGAATTACTCTTCAGCAAAGTTTAATCTGGTCTCAAATAATTTCTTTAAATTTATATCTGAGATTTTGAATTTTGTACACTACTTATTGTATTCTATTCAAAGCCATTTAGTAAATAACATCTTCAAACTTCAAAGGCGATAAGACTTTAGAAACTTTCGTGCGATGAATCCATTATCCGGAACAAATCGTAAATAACACAGTTATTAGATGGAGCATCTTCATATGAAATTTAAGATTATACAGACTAGCACCGATGACAGAACCATTTGAATTTAAAATGAATATTAGTGACTAGCTGTTTACCCGCGACTTCATTCGCGTTTATTCAAAAAATAGTATTAAAAAACCTTCATTATAAAATACTAGCGACCCGCCCCGGATTCGCACGGGTGCAATGCTGATACTAAATACACTACAGAAAAACTGTGAACGTTGTATATAAAAACATAGCGGCCCGCTCTGGCTTCGCAAGGGTATAAACAATAAAATGCTATTGTGGGATATCCATAAGAGATAGACATATACCATCGCGGTTTTCTGTAGACCTTTTCAATGTGTACAAATAATTAGTACATTGATAAATCTCGTAGGGTTCAACCTGCGTTTGCAATGTAAGCGGAAAAAAAAGATAATTAACGACATCACATTAGAAACCTCAAAATTAACAGTATTTCTCCACTATTTAATTTATGTTATTGAACATATAAACCTTCCTCTTGAATCACTCTATCTATTAAAAAAAACTGCATCAAAATCTGTTGCGTAGTTTTAAAGATTTAAGCATACAAAGGGACATAGGGACAGAGAAAGCGACTTTGTTTTATACAATGTAGTGATACTGTAACTAATTATGTAATTTTATCAAGATCCGTTCAGATGTCTACATGCGAAAAGCCTACAACCAGACAGACATACTTACTTTCGTTTTTATAATGTTAGTTTCGATGGTAAGAATGAATAGTCTAGCAGTCACAAATCTACACAAAATCAGTGGAATCCTAACGATACTCTTCAACTACATACTGATAACACAACACATACTGATAAATCGTTATACAATTATCAAAATTAAAAGTACTTAGATAATATATACGATACTATTACACATAGATACGGTACTTGTAGCTTACGAAACATTTAGCTATACTTAATACATATTAATTTTAGAGTCACAGAACAGTAACTCACGAAACCTGTTTGGAATCAATCATACAGAAACCAGATATTGGCCAACAATTTTAGAATTTCGACCACCGGAATTTGGGTGACATTCTAATCAAAGCCGCAAACTATTAGACATGTTAGATATTCTATGTACATTTCTCGCTTCTAGGTGTATTATATATTTGACACTAAGATTTTACTGCAAACTGTTTGTTTTTTATTTTATCTGGAAACTGAAAATAAGAGCGCTACATTGTTTGAAGAGCATTGAAATTTACTAATTTATTTAACAGCTCGCAGACAACAATCTATTTGACAATTGCCGTTAGCTACAATAAAATAAATGTCGTCTTTCATAATGTCACTTTCTGACATCAACTTTATTTACTTGTATTTTGTAGATAAGTAGTAATAAGCTTTATAATAGGGTCTAAATTATGAAAATCGTACCTAAGCTTAAATGACGATCAATGCTTCATACAGACAATGTAGTTTCAAAACGACATGTTCCGTACGTCTTTCATTAAAGCCATATGGAACATGTCGATCCGTACGGCTTTAAAGTCCTCCGTCCCTCTTTTAAAGCTTTCTCAGATTATTTTATCTCAGAGTTAAATTAAAGCAAACGACTAGCTCTATAAAACTAGCTGTCAACACAACGTCCTCCACAGCCGTAGCCGTCAAATCTCCGAGATCCCCAAGCCGGTCTACCTCGGCCGGTCTTACCAGGTCGTCGGCCCTGTTATAGGCCGCTTCTTCATCGTCCTCCTCCGGAGACATGAGCTTCTTGACCGGCCGCGACACGTACGTCAGCACCTTGCCCGTCTTCTCGACCAGGCTTTCGGGCTTGAGAGGAAGCTTGCTTTAGAATTTTAGTTTTTAGAGAAGGTTACGGGATAAAGTGTCTTTTTGGGCGTTCGTGATAACACGCTTAGCAATAAAGGTTGTAAAATGTAAAGACTGGGAATAGTTAGACAGTGTTTTGTCTTTTTCAGTCGAGTTCAATAATTTAAAAGAAAGAAAAAGACAAAACACTGTCTGACTATTCCGAGGCTATAAAACTTTTATTGCCTAGGGTCGATTGATATGCGAGTATCATCTCAATCGAACCTAACCAATATAAAGTATACTAAAAAAACATCAATTTCGCTTTTGTAGTGCTTTATTTCAATCTTAATAATTCCACGAATCCCGCAAATGCTCGAGATTACGACAAATAAGACCATGACTTCAATACTGCAGCCCTGATTTCCAGAAATCTTTAGTTTACAACTTGCCGAGTAAACTGTAATCTTGTAACCGGAATAAGCAAAGTCTCGGTAAGCAGCTGTTTTATTTAGCTCACTCATTATAGAATCATAGCCCTTAAGTACTGCTTAATTCGTTTAACGAGCTTCATGGGTGCTTAAGGACCTTAAATAGGGTGATTTATAACAGCGTTAACCTAATCATTGATGGAACGATGTCAACGAGTTATTGAACTCTTGTGCAGCTGGACGCGACATCCAGCTGCGCAGTCTTTTAGGAACCAAATAGGACGTGTTTTGTAAAATTATTCGTTTGTATTAATGAATGAATTATTGTCTGTGTTATTTGCATGATTGCGGTTTCAGATGGCGGGACACAAGTAATCTGAGAGGAAACAACCTACAGCAACAAGTCTGCATAGCGCAGGTGGCAGAGCGTAGGAGGTAAACGGATCCGGGCCGCTAAAACGACCAGAGATCGTATTACCCTCGGCGAGGCTGGCGGCGTCTTAGGCACCTCGTTGAGCAATGCAGTCGTGGGAGCGGCGAAAGTTCGGTCGTCGACCTCGGCCGGTGCCGGCACCAGCACAATCAGCTGTTCTCATGCGAACAGCGCGAATGAAGGATCCGCCACTCGGTGACACGACCCCGTGGTGTTCAAGCGCCGCCATTGCTGTGCCGCTGCACCTTTCTCACAAACTTTTTCCTCAATCAAGGAAAAAGTGAATCAAAGTCGGGCAGCAAGTTTTATTCGGGTCGCTACATTGGAATGGTGTGTGCGTACGAGATTTCGATCGGCAATCGAGACAGGCGAAATTACGTTTTTTTTTCATTATTTGGTACGAGGTCCTTTTTCGTGTCGGGTCAATCGGTCAGTTGGAGAATTTATAAAAAAATAATGTGTCAACGATAAATGAAAATGTTCTAGTAAATATGTTCTAGTTTGCCGGATGTAAAGTCGCAGACGCGGCGTTATAATTATGATTTTTATTGCAACATGCGTCGCGTCGATATAAGCACTATTTAATCAAATTAGCTGACAACTTGTGAATTTAAAAGACAGTGCACCTTTATTTACAAAACGGCCCAGTTTACCTATCTGTTAACTTAGAGGCAGACTACAAAATTAAGGTTTCTGGTGAATCCACATTTGCGCACGCTCGATCTCCGACAAGGTGTGGTGGGTGACAGAGATGAATACATGCCTCCGGCCCGCTCTAACACAACCTAGATCGCGGCCAACGCCATGCCACGGCACCTTGCTCGACCCTTCTCTCGAATATTTGCCACAATTACCACTCATTACTTGTAAAACGGCATCTCAAACGCAATGCAGTTCGAAGTATCGGTAGGTATTAAGAATTTTTCTTTATGAGTCAGTCGAGCCTGCATCTAAATAAGTACTAATGACAGCATCGACCGGTTCCGTATGAATCGGCTTCAAATTCTAGTCATAAACTTTGGTAGATATCATTGACAACTTTCAAAATAGCGCCGTTAATTAGTAGACAGAGAAACTTCAAGGAGTGTCAGCCCTTGGGCGGAGTGTGTATCGGGAACGAGTTCCGAGTACTTCTAGACTAGAGTCGCGAGCAGGTTTTGCGCGGAGGACATCGGAGCACGCTTAGTTATGCATTAAGGAGAGGAGCAAGGTCGCGCGACCGTAGCCGGCACTTCGTCACGGCACTTTCACCTGTCTGCGCGTGCGCCGCTCCCAGCGTCCATGTCGGCGATCTGCCGCAGCCGGCGGCGAGATGCTATCGCCAAAGCGACGTTTGTCCATCTGACCCACTGCCTCAACAAACCGTTGTCAGCAGTAACGTGTCCGTTGTGTAACTAGCCCAAGTACATGTCGAATTCATCATAAAACCGGTCGTCATGCTAGACTTCTACTACTGTGTGCACTTCCTTGTGCAGGTACAAAAAACTAAATAGAACTGTATCAAACTATGGCTATTATTGCATTCCTCACTATGGCATGTTAGGATAAAAAATAGCGACTATTATGTCACATTCGTACCTACAGGTATCGACAAGTGAGCAAGTGAGGGGAAAACGATTAACTTTCATTTCTAGAAGCAGTTCCACTGCATTCTGTGGGCAAAGTTTGAATAACGCTTTCATTAAAGGCATCGCGTGCCGTCGTTGACACGGAAAACTAAAGTTATGATGATGGTTCGGCGCGATAGTTGATTTCCTTTGACGTAGATTTGACTGCAAATGCTAAATGCTTATTTTCTCGAAAGGATCCTTCATCCACTTTCGAGAAAATTCCAAACAGCAAGTTCCTGACAAATTCTGGTTATGAAGGTTTTAGGACAAAATTATGGTAAGTAACTATTTGATTGCCATGCTGTGTCCGGCCTGTCAGATTGTGACGACACATGCTATATCAACAGTTGTAGCCGAATTTATTACTATAGTCGTATAGTAAATGTCCGCCTACTGTTAAACTAATAGCCGTGCAGTTAAGGATCGATTAGTAATAATATCTAGATGACAGTTTCAATAGACTTTGGGGAAATTCCTGATTGATATTGATACATTCTTAAATTATACCTAAAAGACTTTGGAATGAAAAGTACTTACATAAATGCTCAAATTAAAATGTTGATGTCATCGTGATATTTCTTGTAGAACTCATAACAAGCATGACTGTAATCCAGACTACTGTATATTTGTACATTTTAGCACTTAGATCATTAAATTCTGTGCACGTTGAAGAATTTACACTTTTACAGAGTCTAGAATGCCATCGGTGCGATGATGAAAAGACCAAAACGATATCATAACCTATCATTGGTACATCGTTTAAGAACAGGTTGATCAGTTTGATGAGTTCGTTGTAATGTTCAAGGACGCAGCATTGTTTGCAGCGATGAGGTCGTGATGCTCACACCTGGTGATGATGGCGCCGTGGGAACGCGGTCAGGCGGCCGTGAAGTCTCGCTTGGCTGGCCGCGCTTCGTATGTGCCGATTCGACCTGCCACGAACGCTCGACCACTGTGCCCGTTTTCACCTGGCCCGCATGACCCAACTTGCTACGACGCAGCAAAGAAACCTTTTGCTTATTTTGATGGAGTACGATATTGCAAAATACTGTCATTTTTATACTGCCCAAGAAAGAACCGCCCAAGAAAAGAGTGCTGTGTTTTTAGGTTTCTTAAAACGTTATATTTTCGATAGAATTTTAGAATCCTTGCAATACCTGAGTGTTATAGATCGTCCAGTCAATATTTTTGTTACTTGTTATTTTTAGCTAGTACAAGTCAAGAGAGCTACTTTACTCGTCGGAACAAACGAAGCCCGAAACCTCCGTCACTTGGCCAAGCACGTCACTTTCCATTCGAAGAAGTGGTTTGTTGTCTCAACCATTTAACGCAGAGGTTCGGTGCAAAGTGTATTTGTTGACTTCCTTGTACGTTAGGCTGTGCTCCAAGGTCGGCGTGCTATCATCGAGCGATTAAGTAAGCGCCCGCCGAATTTGCTATCTCCAAGCAGATAAGGCATAGATGTGTGACGCAACGTCTCCGGCTTCAGGTGCGCGGTAATGACGACAATAATTCTTATTCTTGCTAAAAGTAATTGCTATGTAAGCAAGGAAATGATAATGTAATGTGTTATTTTTATGAAACCTTTTAAAGTTAGTATGTTTGAGAGTGATAACTTTCATTCTGTTACTAACATACTAGGAAGTATGTTGGGCTATTTGTTTTCGTTTGCAGCTCAGTCTATGAAGTTCCAAGTTTTTGAGATCTGCATTTAGGAGTAAAGATGAGTACTCGCGCGGTCATTCGACGCATTTCAGCTGTAATAGAAATTAGAATGCACGTGTAATTCAACGGATGCTAATGCTGGTGATAGCCAATCCACCACTAGCAAGTATTGGGGCCATACGCGACGCTAATCATAATTATCGGGTGCGACAAAAACGCGGCATTCCTCGAGCGCTGGGAGAATAAGATCGCGTGCGCCGCAGCGCTGCGTGCGCGCACATAACAATGCTGTCAATAGAGATAAATCTTACACGACGTATTGCACTTTTCATTGATCTATTTTCGCTAATCCACACTTTCGTAAACAAACTACTAATGTCTCACAAACGCAATCGATCAAAGTCCAACATCGCTCAAGAAATAACTGTATAAAAAATGTCCTAGATTTCGTATGACGACATTTACCTAAGTATTATAAATACCGTCGTGTTTTATCGTCTGATAAGAGCCTTATTCATAATTTGCACTGAGAAACAAGCGAACGGAGTTAAAATCACGTTCCTGTAACAGTGTAGGCAGCTAATCGTTAAACTAACAATAAACTGTTTACTTTAATGATGCATAATCGCGTTCCGAGGCACTTGTCTCATGATGTGGAAAGTCTAATTTGGCGCGTCTCATAATGACTATGAAATAATTTCGTGCAGAATGAGGTTTTAATTATGCTAGTTTACATCAGAGTAAACATTGAGAGAGAGAGAGCCAAGAGAATCATTATAAGAGACAATGACATAAATAATAATAATTGTAGATCTATGCAGATAATTAACTTCAAGTCATTCAAGGACGGAGGCGAGTCATTGCAAATGTTAAATATTTATAGTACTAGTGCAATAATGTTATGATATCTAAAATACTGTTGAAAAATTATTTTTGCTTGTTATTTTGAGTGGCTCATACAAATACATAGATGTTAAAAAACTTACAATATCAAGCAAAGACGTTTCCAATTCTGATTTACATACAAGTATTTGTAACAATTTGCCAGTGGGGGCGTTTTTTGCAATAGCATGATCTCATCAACATGTGGGCTAGACAGGACCGATTCGGAGACTAAATCATCCGCACCCAAGTGTCATAAAGTAAACATTCTCATATGAGACTTCCATGAAATATTATTAGCATCGACACAATATGAATCAACTTAAATGTTATAAGGATACGCAGTGAATTCGTGTTGAGGATGCGAAATTATGACTAAAATAAGAATTTTCCTTTTGAGCTCATAATAACAGTACTTATTAGTTAGGTATGTATTATTACAGTTTACACGAAGAGTGAGATCATAAGGTTGAGTAATACAAGAGTTCTCGACGAAAATCGACTCAATAATATAAACTAAGCAGGAGTATACGCAAAGGAGTGATGATTGCCAACCGTGAAGGGTACTAATATTCAACTAAAATTCGAGTTTAGAATGCACTATGCGGTCTATGGTCTAACACGTATTTAAAAATAATCCTGTTAACTCTAGATTTAAATTATGAAATGTTACTAGATTGTATGTTTGTTGTATCGAGACGGGAATCATACCCCAAAAGAATTCTACACTATCACAATACGAATGAAGAACAAATTTGAATGCTAACAGATATTCAAACGAGGTCGCCGTAATGGCTAAACATGAAAGTATTAAACAGGTAGGTCCGAAGAGCGTCCGACCGTGGCATTTTACCTACGAGAACCGGAATACAAGGTATGAATGAGTACGGCAAACACGAGATGGATGGATGATATAACTCACACGGACGCACCTGGCTTGCTTACTTGTCAAGTGCCTGACCCTAGTGTCACAGTTGCTTCACAGGCCAAACTGACATGGCCTTACAACGATTGTTACTCGTACTTTTAGTCTTAAATACGCATCTACATGAATCCAAAGATCGATCGGACCAAACACACGTAGCAAACAAACCAAGCCAGTGTCGCTTGAAATATTTACAAACCCATCAATAACTCGGAATGATGTATTGCAATGTGTATAGCTTTTTTTATCGGAGGTATGGAAAAGCGATTGGCACCTGAATAGCTAATAATAAATCAGCGATTGCGGCAACGTCCAATAGTTATTTATTCAATACGACCAATAAGTCAACAGACGGCACTTGTACAACCAGTGTTGTGAAACCTATGACTTTATATATTATGTGGCAGAAGATATTCAGTGGGCATACTGAGGTGATTGGGTATTCGAATGGACATGTTAGAATGTTGCGGACTTATATGGATGCTAATTGAATCGATATTTTTGATGCTGAATCAATAGGTAAAGACAAAGCAGCAGCCACCAGTAAAATAAACGAAGAACATCAATAGCAAACTGTCAGTGAACGCGGTACATGACTAAAAGTTACGGAATTTAAACTAATTAATGTTATAGCTATTTCTTGGTACTCAACTTATTGTGTACGTCATACGGTTAGTCACTGCGCTCGCACATGAATCAACTTAATTTTATTAGAACTCCTACATCAAATACGAGTACATTAAGGTCAATAACTCTGATAAACGAAAATATTTCTTCAATTAGACAAGAAAATACTTGTTGAGATAAAATGAATGAATGGTCTTTCAGGAACAATGACCGGACAATCGGTTGACTTTGACAAGATTGACTACAGCCGAACCCAAGTTGAAGAACTGCGCCGACTCTTGACTCTTACAGAGTTAACAACATTTGATAAGAAAATCGAGTTTAAAGTAGTTCCCACACGCTTTGATACAAACAAACACAATGATGTCGTACTTATCTTTTACAGAAGAGGTAATAGTTGAAGTTTAAATAAAAAAGTATGTTATCTTACAATAGTTAAATTTAATACGATGATAAAAGCACTAGAAACACAAAACACCTTGAACGGCTGTTAAATAAGTACATTTTACACGGTATTAAAATTTCCATGCAAATTGTACACGGTACACATGCTTGACCCTCAAATGACATCACTCTAATGACAACGCGATGTTATTTATTTTAAATGTTGCTATTTATAGCAAATTCAATAATAACATAAAAAATCATGACGTGGCATTAATTGGTCAAT
Source organism: Peribatodes rhomboidaria (assembly GCA_911728515.1). Lineage (NCBI taxonomy): Eukaryota > Metazoa > Arthropoda > Insecta > Lepidoptera > Geometridae > Peribatodes > Peribatodes rhomboidaria. Next base: position 2,161,700 of record OU452175.1, on the reverse strand, counting down.
AACTAGTTCAAGTAGGGAAAATATTGCATAAAGTAGATAATTCTCAAGCAAGAGCAATGAAAAATACAGTATCGATACTAAAACTAAACATTATCCTCGAAAGTAAATGAAAATAATACAGAAATCATAAAAGATTGTAAGGAAAAGATTGTTCAATTACGCATGGAATAATGAGCGAACATGTTATAATTCGCAGGAAAGAGCACACGGCTCGGTAATCGGTCGTCGCGAGGCCGAGCCACGGGTGCAGAATATCTATTAGTACATACTACAAGTAGGCATATATTACGCAAGTGACACACCATACACACCACTCTACCACATACAGTGGTACCAACCAACATAATGTGCACGTAACACATAGGAAACCCTTAAATAGCGACTACAGCACCGTCACATGCCGCGATTATAATGAGATCTGTGCTCTAGATCACAAACGCATTACATCGTATAATTATGAGACTGCATTCAATACTGCAATAGAAAAAAGCAAGCACAGACCGACGAGAACATTCGAGAAATATAATTACAACAGAACAACAAAATAAGTATTTTTTCTTTGCCAAGGATATTTCCAGTTCTTGTTTCTAAAACGTGTCGATTAAAATATTGTTCAAACATTATTTGAATAACGAGTTTAGGACTACTTTTCTCTACAAATCTTGAAGAGATTATAAATGAAATAGATTTTAAAATCAAAGATGAGGCGTTGAATTAACATCAACGAAATATTTAGGACGAGTAAAGTTATATTATTTTTTTTGCCCCGTTTTGACAATCTAAATATTGGATATAGGTAAGATAGAGGTAATAATAGACTGGAAATGGAAAATGTAAACAACGACAAAGGATTTGCAGGAAATATTTTGTAGTAAGAATGATACATATGACACTAAAATCATAAGACAAAATGTTGTAAACAATAAAGCTACACTAGCATCGACAAAATAAATAGATTGTGGCGATTGTTAACAATTAAAATATGACCGTTAACGGCTACGCTGATAAGCACACACACACAGAAGCACATGCGTATAGTATAGAGCTTCTGATCAATGAGTCACACTCGACGACCTCAGATTGGCTGTCGCACAGATAAAACTATTAGATCATATTATATGGACAATTTCAATGCTTAAATCTTATACTATATTTAATTTAACAAACGTTATAGTCTGTGTTAAAATGTGTTTGCCGTCATTAAGCAAATCAGCATTGTTCATCGCAAACGATTCCATAATGATGATTAGGACAATAAACGTCAATGTAAACGAGTTACCGACAAAACAAAACCGCAGACCTTGGGAATCCTCCGCCCTAATTTCAAAGTGTCAAGGTTTACGTTCTGCGTAATGTTCACAAAGCTCCATTGACACATGTTATCTAGCTTCCATCATTATAATAACGTTGGCAGCAGATAGGGTTCCGAATTAACCACTCATGCGTGTATCAGGCTGTGTATCAGTGTGATCAGCAGTAAGCGCTTTATCGCTTTACCAAGATTATGTACCGCCGTCATGAATTCTGCTGAAATGAGGCTTTTTATCGTTAACGATATTATATTTTAAAGTTTCCTTGTCGGGATCGAGGTTAGAGTCAAGGAAATATTTGAGGAAGCACATTATGGCCTTTGTTGATGTTCGCTGACTAACATTTTAGTTTGGAAGTGATTTCTAGTTTTAAAGTATGTTAACAACTGCAATGAAGATACACTTCGTAATACAATAATAAAATTAATCAAACCCAAAGAGGCAATAAATACAGGAAGAAACAAGTAAGGACAGTAAAATGTGCAACATAACACATAAGAAGTTTTACGGTTTTGATATCCTTTACAATTAGGGACACTTATTTTGATTATCAGGAACCAATGATATTTCTAATATTCTTCTATGCAAAATGTCCTACGAACCACGTGCCTAAATGTAAACAAGCTCATTGAGCCCGCTAGTTGATAAACTCGGCTGGTGACCGCCAGCGGTGTTGATAAATATTCTATAGCAAGTACCAACAATATGCCATTCGTAGCCGTCCGTTTGAACCTTTCCCGTGCAAACTAGCTCATTTAACAACAACTCCGCTACATATGACTACGTGCGCAGTAACTACATCGATAGTATAAATAAATTCGTTTCATGGAGATAGATTTTCAACTACAATCCATTTATTGTTAAGTTTAATGAATTATGAATTGCAGTAACAAAACTATTAGTCAAATAGTACAATTTACATTTACATTTTTATTTTGTTTTCCTTTGTGCCTATTAAATGCAATGCAACGCTGCTGGAATATACAGGTGCTTGATGACAGAGGTTTGATTTAAAAGCAGTAATTAGCCAGAAGAGCGGAAAACACTCTAATCATACTGTGGTTTCTTCACGATTCTTTACCAATACCAAGAGTACAAGGTTCATATCATAGAAATGTAAGACTTGGATTAACTTGTGCAATTTCATTTGCAATTCAACTACATCTGCAAGGTTTTCAAATGTTTGTTTAAGAATCTTAGCATCTTCAAACTGATAAACATGATCATCAAAAATATGAGGAACATCAAAAGCGCGAATCAGTGCGAAATTGTTTGAATTAGTTCGCGTCGGCGTGAAGTTTATTTTGCGAACTGTATCAACATCGCGGGTTCTATCGCTAGTGTCAGTTGCATATTAATGAGCTCTTGGAAATGTTTATACCGAAGAATGCCTTGAAAGTTTTCATTGAAGCGGGTGAAAGGATGGATGAATTGTTATCATTATCTTCAGCTGGGCTTTAGGTTAGGTCGTTTTTTTGGCAAGGCTAGGTCGGCAAGGCTTTTTCCTATTACTTCAAAATCTATTTGGATCGTAAACCATCATTGACTTCATTTGTTTAGAATGTTCTATCATTAATCCAGCAATTTGATAAAAATAGCGTGACGAATACTTCCCCTATTTGGGTATAGTTTCACAAGGTCTAATTAGTCAACATAGTTGTATAATTTGCTATTTCATTGTAACTATGGTAACATTAGCTTTCCCAATAACCGAACGTTGATAGGAATGTAAATTTCGACCTCACTCATATCGGGGGTGTTGCAACAGTCGTCTAGCATGCTTATGACGATCACACACTACGTCAGCTTGCACCGACTCGACTAAAAACCGAAAAAATGTGAGCCTTCGTGTCACGCACAATACATTTGCAGACTACGTTATAACTTATTAGAATAACTTATTTATCTTTGACTTAAAATACGATTATTCGAACGAATAACGAAACGAAGACACGTTTTTTCATGTCATTGATATATGTAAGTAGAAATGTAGTAGAACACACGCTAACTCAGTGTACATATGTGGTTCACTTAGTATTTTGCTATTAGCCAGTTCGAGTTGATGCAGTTTGGTTTATTCATTACACTTATTCGCAGGTCTATAGTCGATGAGTCAGACGGTACAGCTCACCGGCTTTTCATTCAAGGAAAACCTAAATACGTTATCGTGTACTCGTATCCTTTTGATATCGTGTAGAAAGTGTGACAGCTTCAATGATCGACTAATTTTAAATAATAAATAAATTAATAAATTCGGGACACTTCCACACACGGTCGCCTGACCCCAAACTAAGCAAAGCTTGTACTATGGCTGCCAGAGACTGATATACATACTTAGATATTTTTAAATACATACTTAAATACATATTAACACCCAGACATAGAACAAACACAAATGTTCATCACATAAATGTTTGCCCTAGGTGGGAATCGAACCCACGCCCCCAAGCTCAGAAGGCAGGTTCACTACCAACTGAGCCACCGAGGCAGTCAAATAATGAACTGATGTGTTCGTCATTTTCATCAATCTACGCGCGAGAGCTCTCATTTTGTTAGGAAAAATATAATGATCTTTTGTTATTTTTATAAACAGCTAAGTGAGTAATGCAAAATCGTTATGACAAAGTCACGGTGTTAGAAACACTTGATTGTACAATTCTTTATCGGTTTACAATAACTTTGCAATAGAGAACGCTTCAATAGCACGTTCGTTTTATTTTCTGGAAAAGTATTTAGATATCGAAGTTATGCGAGTAGGGCGTTGAACGCTGATAGAACAGCTATTGTAAAAAATTAAACAAGTCGTGCTTGCATAACTTGTGTAACTTCGTTCAGTACTTCAGTCACGGAAAGGCAAAACAAACCAGTTGCATTGAAAATGCGAAAGTCTATAAAAAGTAAGGAACAAAAATTCTATGAAACGCAGAATCTTAGTAGGTTTGTGAGCAAACATTACTGAAATTATCAAGTAAATTTGCAGTTAACGGAAATATTAAAAATCAATTAAGCTGATATTTTTACGATAAAATTTATAATCAGCTCATGATACAGACAGACAGCATTTAATATTAACATAATTTTAAAATAATGCTACTGAAAAAATAATTTATTTATTAAATGCGAATTAGGGCATGATTTTTTATGGTGAAACTATAATCAATATTATGATACAGACCATGACAAGGCACACGCATATGAGTATAATTATAACGTATTTTTGCAATAATACGACTCAACGAATAACTTATTTTAATGAAATTCTAGTTACGGGATAACTTCGTTGTGTAAGAAGTATTTAACAATACGAACGTTTAAATAATAAACAACTACAAAGAACCGCACTTCTATCTTATCATAATGTTAATAGTACAAGATGATAAGTGATAATGGACACTCCTGATCCGGCACCGACTAGTCCAAATGTTAAAACCATGTCACGGATATTTCACGTTACTAATGACTTTACAAACGACACCGAAATTGAAAATGATTCAGATGCACTGAAAGGCTCGAATAAGCGCGACAATAATGGCGCTATTGTACGAAAATAATTCATCCGCGAATTCGCTGCATCGACCTCTGAAAAGGATGAAATTATTCAGTCCAACGACAAAAAAACGAACGAGATCTTTTTATAGCAAACGGTACAATTGCTCCCGAGCGGATCGAAGATTTGAATACAGCGTGCGGCGCTGTCGATTGCCACGTTCCAAACGAAAGAAAGTCATCAACGACCTTTCTGAATATTCATGTTGTGAACAGGTCTGCATACATGCCGGTGGCCTCAGAGACGGAGTGGGATTCGATAATGTTATTCGGCGTAAAGTGCCACATGTCGACATTGCAATACCGGGTCAATGTCAAACGTGGAGGATAACAGCAGAGGAAATCAATTTCACAGAATTGTTTACTGACGGAGACAAGCGACGGAAACGTACGTCGCTTGAATGAGAATCAAGCACCGACCGAGGGAAAACGTCAAATGCAACGTAGAAATTGTGAGTTATTGCAAATGACATACCTACGAATCATATCAATCAACAAATGGAGATACAGATGCTAAGTAGCACCGCGGCTGCTGAACTGTTTCTGAATAAATAAATAAATAATTATAATTAATAACAAATCCTACAATTTCGAAATCGTCAGGCTACGGTAGACAGCTACGGTGGTTAAGTTAGAAAAATAGATAAGTTGTTGGTTGCAAGTAGTGATTAACGAACTTTTTGACTATCTATAATAACAAAAAGTAAGTACAGATAAAGTTTTGTAGCAGAGGGAAGTTATCAAAATAGCGAAGTGTTATCCGATCAGTATCTAATTTATCGCGTGTCGAGATTACTAACGCAACGTAAACATTCCGTGCGCGGTGAAAACAGGCCAATTACTCATCTAGTGCAACGCGTCGGGGGTTTGGCGAGCGAGCAAAACCAAAACAAACTTGAACTTGGGCGGTTGCGCTAAAAATAATCGACGGTTCGGACGCTGACGGACGCTGGCCGCCTCCGCGTCGCCACGACCACTGTGCGCCACCGATAACACATTACCTATAAAGCTATTGATGACCCGATGTTCTTGCAATTTAGACGCTTTAAATAATTATGTAAATGTGAATAAATTCCGATTTAAGTTTAAGGCCGATGCGTTTCGCACATAAATCACACATTGCAATTCAAAAGTTCTAATTGTCAAGTCTACGCTAAATGTCAATCTTTGATGAGATTGTGGATGTATTGAGATATTCGCCAATGGAGTTTTCAATAAATGTAAAGATATTTGTGTTATTTAATTGTGGTGATAGGATAGACCTTATTGGAATGTGTAAAGGGAAGAAGGGAATCCTAAATTCTTGAACAATTAACGTCGCAAGACAATTTTAATATTACTTATCCTAGTCTTAGGGTAAAACATCTAACTGTCTGTAGGAACGTGAGGCTATGACGAAATATTCTGTAAAGGAATTGTATCAGCATCACACACAGATATCAAAACGTCAACTAACCTTCTTATAAAGCTTGATCCAGGTGAGGTCTCCTTTGGAGTCGGTGTACTGGAGGCCGAAGAACCAGACCTCTCGCAGGCCGATAGTCTTCACCACCTGGTCGAACAGCTGCTTGCCGGTGGTCGTCTGCTGGATCGCGAACTCCAGCTCCGCGTCCATCGTCGTCACACGGACGTTCATCTGGGAATACGGATGCCTTTATTATTCAAATTGCCTTTTGTCTATGTATATCTGTACTATCTAGGGTACATGATATTATAACGAGATAAACTTTGGGGCAATATCCGAAATTATAGGGCCTATTAAAAAAAAATGCTAATAGAAAGTTACACATTCACTGAGTGACATAAACGAGCGAAGCCGTAGACAAATGAGCAAGTTACTTATTTTTTGTTTGTTCGTATCTATTCTTAGTTTAAGATCGTTGGTTATAATTTGAATGCTGCAAAATTACAACAACTATGAAGCATGGTATTTTATCAAACATCTATAGTATTCAATGATTAATTTAGCACAATGCTGATAGTATTTATAAAATATCGCAATGCTCTATCTAATCTAGCATCTGTTTGTTCTGATACACATCCATTTAGTGGTTTATGCAATTCTAGTAGCTATTAACAAAAACATAGCAATTTAGTACGATCCGTATCAAAATGAACTCAAATCTATTATAATTAACTTTACTGTCTTTTAGTGAGACATATTATTATTTATCGAAGTATAGGGTTAACTCAACTATTCCTATAATTTAGAATGACTAATAAATATACTCGTACTTATTAATTTGAATAAGTATACTTATTACGGTTCAATATTTGCTTGAGCCAAAAGGATAATTATATAAAAACAATAAAGTTTCTAAGAAGCGTAGCATTAAAATGCATCTTGATTTATTAAAGGCGTCGATGTTTTGTTGGTCGATTCTCGAGTCGATTGCATCGTGCCCTTGTGTCGACCGCAACTCAACCGAGGGACCTCAAGTGTCCAATCAAATATGGCGAAGAAAACTTAGCAGATGACGACGCAAACGCCCGCACCATTCGTGTTATTATTATTGTATGTGATACTGCAGTTTAAGATAATGAGTAAGTAAGGACAGACTGTGACATTGGTGCAAGTACTGCAGTGCCTACCTGTACAATTATAAATACATGACATTGAAGCCTCACATCGAGATAAATTTAGATCAAAAGTTCAATTAAAAGGGAGATGCAATAAAAATAGAAAGGGAGACACAAATGGCGGGTGCTAAATAATGTTAGGTATCTCATTCAGTTAGCTTCGAGTTGGTCCGATGCCAGGGCGGATATGATCTTCCGGGTGTGATTATGTCACTTGTGCATTTATCTTTGTGTATTTTGTATGCGTGGATAATAAGTATATATCTCTATAGTTCTTTCCCAATGTATATTATGTTATTTTGACAAATTCTAATTAACTGTATACCAGCCACTGCGCACTTATATGAAGTAACGTTTGACAACTAAGCTTAAGGAACTCATAAGTCGCTAGTCGCTACCGATTCACTCTGTGTTTCAGTCGTCGGAATACTCATCCATATTACTAAACTTTAGTACTGTCGTTTTTATTCTTTGCCTTTATTTTAACGTTACTCTGTGCTATTTTATTTTCTTGAACTTTGAGTATCTGCACGTTTGCCGTTGTTTTTCCACATCTCCAGTTTTAGAAAAAAACATATCGGTAACAACAGAACGTACGTTCAACTCGAGTGTTCAAATCGATTTGCATCCATTAGTATTGAGAACGATTACGGCCGGCCAGTTAACAATGAGCCGGCTGTCGAGTGCGATTTTATCTTTAGGATGCTGTCCAGCACAATCGCTGGTGGTGGTTCCGTTTTCATTCATGCATTCGAGGTCACCGGCCGGCGCTTCTACACTTCACGTTCTATTCATTTTGGCTTAGAAAATAATGATTCCTCAAAATGATAGCATTGTATCACTTGCATTTAAAATCTATTGTAATGTAATATTATGTCTTATACAATTACTACTTATTACATAATGCTTGTTACTATGAACCGAGCAATATCTAGTTAAATATTCAACGTAGTTAGCCCCACATCATTCCAATGCAATACATACCGTGGCCCGCATGGGTTCATAGAATAAGTGGCGATAATAGTTTTGTTGACATGCATGCTTAAACGATGTCAATTAGCTAAACCGAAGGACTTTAGACATGTGGTTTTGAATAAATCACCCACAGAGAACTTATGAAGAGTTGAGAGAGCCACAGTGGTGGTTTAAAACGCTAAGAAAATGTCAATAAATTTTAATGGGAGCCTAAATGTTAGTTTAGCTCTTTTAGTTAATTTAGAGAATGTTATAAGTTGTGTCGATGATATTGCAAAATAGAAGAGTTGTACCTGAAGAATACCTACAAGATAAGGATGTCAAGAGGAGTTTGTCGGTATGAGAGTGAGGGTTACAAGAAGCCTATGCTCAGCACAAGGCAATCACAATTTTTGGACATAAAGAAACTCAAATATAGTACCCTCATTATAATATCATCGACATTTAGTTCTATATCGAATTACACTTTTACTTTCCACTACTACAACATTATCGAGCTAGTTTTAAAAGTCGGCACATTTATCTGTTATCATCTTTACGTCAGATACCCCTCGATCAGTACTAAATACTTCAGAGTGCGATTACGACAGCATTGCAGCTATCGACGAACACAACAATTGAGAGCGTTTAGATACGAAATAGATTGGGAGAGAAGCAAAGAAAGCGCTGAAGAAAATCGAGGCCAACATGTTTTTGGTGACGAATAAATCGATCTTGTCATTTGAGGGAAAACTTTTTCTTTGCGAGTTAGCATAATGTTAAAATTATTGAACTCTACTGTCTATAACCTGAACAGATCATGTATTTTAGTCAATGTCCGAACAGGGGTCTTCGAATGAGCCGTGACTGTAATTTACTACTGAGTGTAGCAAACTCGTCATTGTTCATGTAATAAAAAAAGTGTATCGTATTCAAAGCAAGACTTTCAGGCAACCTAATAATGCTAACTCGAGGGCTAGGCTATACGACAGACATACAGGAGATGACTCAGCGGAGATCGGTTGCCCAATGACAGATAAGACGCTAAGGAGCTGGCGGACAGTACGCGCGTTATCGCGACTGAGCACCGGATGTTTGTGCAAGTTAGCGCAATTTGCTGACATTTGCTCGCACGCGAGATCTGTGCCAGGTAAAAATGTAGGTAAATTACAGTCTGAATGGCCAGTCAATAAGCCATTTGTTAGGCTCACTGGCTAGCTCAAGGACGCTCGAAATATTCCGATATGCTATGCTGCTATTATCTTGTTCTGTTTCTTTATTATTAAAACAACAGTATGGATAAAAAAAAAGGCTTACTAGAAAATGCAGTAGTGTGAGACGCAGTGCAGTAGCCAAAAGTAAAGGAAAAAGTAATCAAATATGAAAACAAAAGTTGGCATAACCCAGTCAAGAGAATCATTCCCATAAAATTCCGTTATTGTACTAAAAGGGGAACGGACTTCGCACAATTTCAAGGTCTGGCGGTTACGACGGTAGCATGAGTCATGTACAGGTGGATTCGACAGACTCCTTTCAAGCTTGGCTTATTGTTCGACGATGAATTTATAATGAAGCATCGCAGGGAAATAGAAACGATTATGGCATGGCGTAAGCTGGTCCAAAGGATCGCAACCTCCAGCCCGGATCCGGATAGCCTTTGGATAGATGACCTTGACCGTAAATGGCGTTTGAATTCGCTGAGGTCACAGAACTGTAAACCCAGTTTTAAATTCTAGAACATAACACTATCGCTACACCGTGGCAAAGGTTAGGCGGGCTAAATAACATACACTTGTGACACTCAACTAATATGACTAGCTATTAGGCTTATTGTTTTACAATGAATAATTCTCTCCACCAGATAATTCAAGGACGGAATCCTCAGTTATGAGTGAATGACCATAAACGCTTTATTGTGTCACTGGGGTAGGTAATAAATCTGATCGTAATTAGCTGTCATATAAAATAGAGTGTACAAGACAAACAGTCGGTCACCGTGTTTGCGGTGCATCTCGTAAGCGGGGGAGATACGGCGATGACATCATTATACTGGCTCACAACGTCGCAGAGCAAAATAATTAGAGACCAACAGATTCGAGGGAAAAAGTGTAAAATTGTAGATTTACATGTGTGAGTGTCATATACTCATACAAGCATTTTAATTACATCGAACGGTGTAATTGTAGCGTGCTGAGCGTCACACAGAAACACATACACCAGCTGCGCATGTAGTAAAGCATCTTCGTTTAATGGTTTTAGAAGATGTGCTTCTGTCGCTGCTATACTCGGTGATCCACCACACAAGTAATAATGTGAGTACGAGATAACCGCGAAATAATTACTTGGAAACTAGCGCCTCTTCTATTTATAGGCTCATTTGTCATTTTACATGTTCTCAGCGGCACAAGGATAACAACTTCTATTGTTTCACTAAAAAATAATATCAAGCTTGGAAATAAAGTAATAAGGCCTGCCCTCGGAGACGAGTAGGAAGTAAAACCGAGGCAGTTTGAGTAATTACAGCAAACATTGAATTTCTTGTAACCGTGATGTTAATGGCACAATTATCATTTTGAACTTTGACTTTTCGACATGGCGCAGCAATTATGTTGATGTTGCCATACTAACATAATATACCGAGAAAATTATATTAAAAGAATACATAAATGGTGGTGTTGTAGTTAGAGGTAGAGAATGATGAGTGACGTCTATGGTTAAGTGATTTGTGTCATAAACTTGTACGTATCGTTATCGATAAAGTCATAATATTTTATCGTTTACTAGGTGATCGTTCTTTGGAGTAAACAAGAATCCACGACTTATACATAAAAAAAATAATACGAAACAGCTAACAGAACTAGGTTAAACATTTGTAATACCGTAATTCAACACAATGATACATTAGATGACCAAAACCACTTTGCGCCAAAGTAACATTCAGTTTTAGCCCCTCGCTTTAGGGTCGAAAACGTGTAAGCTGAAGGGATGCGATGTAACAAGGGCGGTGTCCAAACAGGTAGTAGGGGACAACAGGTGCTGGCGACACGTGGCAAACACACTGGATACAATCTGGCCGTTGCGTTAGGTGTAGCATCACCTGTCTCTTCATATCCTATCCTTTGTTTGAGGAACTTTTAGAAAAAAGGAACTTTGAAGAAACATACGCTGTACAAATTCTACTTCAAAATCACTATCGTCGGGAGCTTATTCAGCGTACTGTAGGACTATTTCTTCCAGTAAATACGACTAAGGGTAGATTTTTTTTGTATGACTGCTTTATCGTGAGTAATTCAAAGACCATAATCCAATAGACAACTAAACTATTCATGATACGTTACCTCGAGCTTATCAACAGCAAATGAGATTCATGGTATACTAAAGTCTTAAGAGGAAAGCTGCGAACGAACGTGCTTTACGAAGTTGACGAACACCAAGAGCATGCCAATGTATTGTTTGAAGAAAACAACAGCTCACAAACGAAAGCTTGCAACTTTGGAGAGCTTGAAAAGGTGACACAAAAAGAAATTCATCGTGTTGTGTAGAAATCGCAACAGAGTGCGAGTGAAACGAAGTGAAACGGAGCCAAGTGGGCATAGAGCATATCGACCGTCAAATTAAATTCAAGTACAGCAATAATGAGTGACGGGTGACGCCACAGACCTAAGATTTTTTTTGCTTCGCAAAAGACCAACGAAGCGTGGGACAGAGAAGTCTCCATCGAAATGTAAACTCCACAAGAGAGAAAGAGGTCGCCTACAAATAAAATGTTAGTCAATTTTTCTTTTGTCATTAATGACAGCGCGCCACCTGGGAACACGCTAAAATTCCTATGATTTATATTTTTACTAAAATAATTATAAATAGACTCAAAAGAGAGCAATTGTAACTAAAAGCAGTTATATCATCTTGTGAGTTTAGCAATTGTGATGTGAATCCAAGATGTAACCCACAAAATTTGTCGTTTCATGGGTAAATATGAAAATTCCATTGTGATGTTATTGTCTAAATTTTGTCTAAAACATAACATAAATTGGTTCCAAAAACCGATTTACCAGCGGTATGTTGTTGTCGTTTCTTCGTAACATCTATATTTCCTAGATGAAAGCAGAATTGGTGATGAAATACAGCATTAAAATATTAGTTAGTTTACGCTCGATTTTCACTAGAGATGGATAAAAAGATGACGTCATTATTATCGATAGTTTTTATCAAAGTTCATTAGGTAGGCGATGGGTGCAATACATAAACAAAGCATACATTTTTGAATCAATGCCATCAAAAGTAAATTGACATTCTTCCGAGTTTGTACTGAATGAAGAGGCGTAAAACATTTTTGTATTATATATAAGTATGTACCTTCAATTTCTGATCATCATTTTTAATTCAATTTACACATTTTGGGTGTCTTACATCCAATAAAATAATATAAATAAAAATAAATAAATAAAAAAGTATTTATTGCCTAAAATTAAAAAAAACAAGTTACAAATTAATGCTGGGTACAATATTTTTAGTTAGGCAATTGGGATATTCTCAGCTATGTACTGAGTAAGCTGAAGCCTACGCAGAGCTGGTTTTCAGAATATCCCAATGCTCGAACTGAGATGGTCTTCTATATAATATATATGTAATTCATAAATAAATGTACAAAACCAATGAGATAAGTATTATTACTTATCCTAATCCGTATACGAGTAAATTTGGTCAAGGGTCACAATTCGAAGCGAATTACTAGGATAGTATTATGTTGATCTTATTATTTACTTTTCTTATGTTAATTTAGATACATGGTGACACTGATATCTAACTCTTCCGCCTAGCTTAACACCCGTTTAGTGATTAATATTCATTTTAGCTCAGCAGCGGTGTTATACTTGGAACAAAAAACAACTCAATTGGTATGCGAAAGATTATATTTATCGACAAGCACCCGGAGGACCATTTTTGGTCAATCGATAAATTAATAAGTACTTTTCACAACACTAATTTACTCACGCATGCGCAAATGTTTTTTTGTATCACTATCGAATTGTCACTGTCGATCTTTTACATCCTAGATCTGTGGGTGACGCCACCGGTGGATGCTATCACTCGACATTATACACATACTAATGGAGACTGTGGAATAAATTAACACTTATCTACAGGTGCTCCTCTGCATTGATTCATTAATACTTTGGATGATAAATATGCAAAACTTAAAGAGCCAAATAGGTTCATAAGTCCATTTTGATGCTCTATGTATATCTATGCGAATGTTGCTTTTAGACATCCTATACGAAATGGGAGCATAGTAAATGAAAATTTCAAGGTGAACCCGTGGTTCTCCTAACTAAACCCCGAAGAACTAACCCAAGTTCCTCAGACTGACTTTCAGGAAGCTGAAGCAATAACTTTGAGAGTAGAATAGAACATTAGCAAAGGCAATTAAACTTATTTATTATACAAGAGGATAATATAATAATAAATTATACAATTAGTAATAAATATGAAACAATAGTTTCTATGAGGGCAAAGTTGAAACGTGTAGTGATTAGCAGTTTTTGTCACGTAAAACCTGCTTTCAGGTATACTTGCGGAAAAACCTTGAAGAGTCTACAATTTACGTAAGTGATGTTGATTAGACACCTATTACAGGCCAGAGTTGTAACATTGACGTGGGATCAGTTAGTTTTGAATTGAACATCGAAACTGATACATTGACAGAATGAAATAATCAAGCGATAGATATGAGGAAAATATTAGTCCAGGACAGTTTTAGCTAACTTTAAACGAGGGGGTTTTCAGTGAAATATGTTTGATTTTTTGTTTTTCATGCATTTGGCCATGCACTAGGAAAATGTGCAATAAAACGCCTTATCGATGATTTCTCAACGATTTACTCGTAATATACATATAAAAAAAGCAATTGACGTCAGCTGCGCCAAATTATTTAATGAAACATAATTGAGCAAGTTGTGTCAGCCAGCGTAAGAGTGTGAAAACCTAATCCATCGATAAGAGTCGTTTAAATCGATGATAATTTCATAAACACACGTCATTTTACATGCTAACAACGTACAATCCTGATAATGAACAGTTGAATGCGGCGCGTGTAGAGGCCCTAGCGATAATCAGATAGGTAGCCAATGAAATTCCATTTCAACTAGGGCTAGAAAGAACCCAAAAGCTGTTACTTTTTCGAATCCCAAACAAAAGCGAAAGCAACAGCAGGTAGGGTCTTTGGCGAAACAGGATAAGTGCTCCGTCTCATTCTTCGGAGCGGGCCAGAAAGGGACACCGGGCAAAACGACGGTTACGACCGTTTGCGCGATGCAAAATAAATAATAAACCCAAAGCCACAGGCGACTCCATCTTGTAATATTCTGGGTTTACATCGCGATGACATCACCGTAACTTATGATTTGAGTCAACATCACGCAGAGTCTATACAACTAATAAATATGTTGTGTCGACAGAGCCTTGGAGACTGTTGCCAAGTCGAATTTGCACATTTACCAATTAGAGATATCGCGATTATTCACATTTCAAGTGCATCATTTATCATCATTAAAGGACTTAATTTTCTGATAGGAACAGGATGTTTCGTTTCCTGTTAGGTGCGGCAACAGAATCCTTTTGTAATAAATAAAGTATAGGAAGTTAATCCGTTGATCTATATGATCATAGTTCTAAGAGATTAGAGATGATATCTGTTCCAGGTAACAAACAGGGACAAAGTAAAAGAAAGAGCTAGAACATTTTAACGAGAAGGTCCTAACGTCACAGTCGTGAGATTTTCATGTCCTTTGACCGTCATCGGTTATGTAACGCACCTGCTTGCCGCCGGCGACCATGGTGTTAGTTTAGGAGCACTGGCACTGGGTAAAGTCACAGACACACTGTCTTTTGAGTAGGTACTCGTTTGGAGGTTTAGCTATTGTTCGGTGGTATTGGCGGCAGTGGGGCCGCGTCAGGCGGACGCGGCGGTTCAGTGAGGACTGGCGGAGTCGCCGGGGATGCGCTCGCGTCGCGCCCCGAGCTCAAGGCCGTGCACGCCGGCGCCGGCGCGCGCTTACCTCACACTCACACGGCTCACGCTAACAACGCCCACGGTTCGCTACGCCTGCTTTTGGGGTTCCATCACATCGCGTGCGGTTCCACAGAAGCCTCCGCGATCAAGCTATACAATAGCTTTTTATGTATTGTATTCAATCAGAGTCCATCGATTCTGATATGACTGCTTTGTTTATTGTCACTTCGTCATAACAAACTCTGTAAATTGACTTTCATGGGAGCTTTCTGGCGTGTGAATAGCAAACTCTTTTATATTGCTTCTTATAAGTAAGTCGTTCGCATTATGGTAAGAGATTTATAGTATGTCCATAAACATTGTCGGGCTTGCCCTTCGGACATTAAAGCTCTGCGTAGCACTCGGCTAACAATGTATGGCTCATCACTTCTGGAGCTTTACTTTTGGGCAACATTTGAAACGGCTTCAGAAATCTTTTTCAAAGGTGAACAGGTGTTCTGCTTTCTGCTTGAGGTCGCTATTTTGACCTTCATTATCAGATTTTGGGTTACAAGTGCATAATTTTGAGAGAGGAATTTCGGTACTTGTACCGACCGGTTCTCAAATCGGCTTTGGAATCAGATGACAATTGTGGCGGTGTCTGTCACTTGACAATGTGTGGTATTGTGCGCTTCTGGCGCACCCATGGCTGGTCATCCTCTCTTGTCACTATTATACACGTGAAATATTTGTATGCATTTTTGGTTTGTTTGTTCCTCTTTCAAGAAAAAGCACTGGCTCTAAGTTTTTTCGGATGGAGAAGCGAAGTAATAGCATTCGTCAATACAACCTGACATGGTGTGAGGTCACACAATAGCGCCAATGTACCTGTAATCGTAATATTTGTATTCCATCCAAAGGTTGTCTGGAAGAGATCGCTCTTAAGCCCACTGCGTCTATATTTTTAAATGTTTAGTTTAGATTTATTTTGTATTTGGTGTCAATAAAGAGTACTTGTATTGTACTGTACTTGCTTTTAGCAAATATGTATCATTGTCGCTGATACTTATCCTGAAAGGCTTGCGCTGATAACAGACTTTTTAATCGCATCTCAGTGAGAAAGAAACTAGTTAAATTCCACGTGGGTTAAGAGTTGCAAAGAGAAGTCCGTCTTCGGCCTTGGCTCTACTAGAGTGCGTGAAGTTTATTTTGTGTGGCATCCTCGATTTGCAAACGTATTCGCACTTAGCCGCTTTTTTGCATCGGTTCTAAATCTGTTCGTGATCCAACCGGTACCTAGGTCTACGTATTATGTGTGAGTCTCTGGGTAGAGTTCTTGACAAACTTTATGACCGCTCGCTTTGAACTTTGGTAGCCCATTGAATGCAATTTTGACCACTGACACGCGAGCAAGGAAAGACGGCAGCAGCGCCGGGGCGATGGTGGTTTCACTGGCATGTATTTGTTTTGACTGTTTCGCGTCGCTCTACCCTATGTATCTTGCTCATAACGCTTCATTAGGGATAGATATGTCCTACACACGTAGTATAGCGGCTATAAAGTTCGGCAAACTCTACGTGTCACAGTACACTGCGTAGTATGTATGGTGACGGCAGTCGCATTTACGTCTGTCGTATACGTAATGGAGAGAGTTCTCATTCACATGCCGATAAGGCAATTAAGTCGTCGCCGATTGTACCGGTGTACGGTTTTATGGCACGGTAATGTAAGGTACTGTTTCTTGCTGGTCTTGTACATGATGTATATTGAACTCTATTTATTTTTCATCATAGTTTTTAATGAGTAATCGCCCATTACTTTGCAAAAATCTTCGACGCCGCTTATCATAGTGCTGTGCCAATCTGGTCTATACGATACGTGTAAACAAACGCCTGACATGATAATTGGTTTTCATTAGCATTTTTGAATGTCATTTTGTCTTTTTGGACACCCTTCTTAGTTCATCTTTTTGCTGACGAGTCGACGACGCGCCAAAACCAGACAAGTACATTTTAACATTTTAGCTGTAATGTCCGTTGGATTCCAAAGAGTCTAAGCATACAGAGCTCTATAAAACGAGCAAAACCCGTCAGGCGCGTGCCTACAGCAGGTAAATACAACAGGTATGCCATACCGCCATACCCATACAAGTAAACACTGCACGCGTCTAGGCTCACATAATGCTCTGTACAGATACACAGCAACATAGCGCGAACAACGAAGGATGGGCTGCCTGGCCTGTACACTACGGGCCATAAACGACCTTACTGCCTTTCCGTACAGAGGTTTTGGTTTTGTTATCCCGAATTTATACGGTATTTAAGGTAAATGTATTTCCTTCCTGTACACATATGGATTTTCCATTTCACCTTTGAATCAGACAGCTTTGAATAGCGTGATATTTGTATGGTAATTTCTAAGTAGTAGTCTTTTGCTAGCTTATCTCTTGTACGACGTGACATCTGTCTTACCTTTTATCTGTTCTAAAATTAATTGAGATGATTTTCTCGATCTTTCTGCAGCCTTAATACGTACGACTGGCAATCAGCATCGGCTTCACTTTAACACTATAAGCACTTTACTTTAACACTCTCAGTGTTATAATAAAGCCAGTTCCGATTATAGGTCAGTCACGTAAAAGGCTGCTGATCCTCACTATCCCTCTATGATGGTGTTATTTCATTAATCAATTCAAGCAAGTTTTTCGCTCAATATGCAATGTAATGCACATTGCACGTTGCGTTTCATCAGTGTACGCGTAGCTTTATGCCGCGAGTGCAGTGCCCAGTAACTAGATAAGCGTGCCCCACTTTCCCGCTTCCTTCCTACGACATACTTGGACGGCGACACTGCCGCCAGCTTTACTTAACTGTCGTAAAGTATATGTAGTAAATTAGCAGGATTTCTTAGCTGAATGGTTTTGGCACAAGCCGGGGTCTAAGAACTAATGACCTTTTTGGCGTTGCTAGGAGTAATACTAGGTCAAGCATAGGAAGGATTCATATACATGTTTACGTCAATAATTATATACTCTTTTTGCCAATGGATTGTTAGACACATTGGAAAACAGGGGTGGAGAATATTGCATAATTCACTTGCATTGGGCAAACTATTGAATGTAGCAATCATTCATAAAGCAAAAAAAAAGATAAAGTCACTTTGTTGTTAAGTATTCAATTTTCTCAAAACAAAGTTTGCAATTTTGACTTATGGCAACTTTGAATTTGTAATAAACTAAACCATTCTGGATATCCAAAACAGACTAGTTGACAGGCTACTTTGGTTTGTAAGTCTCTTAAGGGGCAATGGCTTCTTTTACAAATAAGGGTTAACATTTACATCAAGACTTTATACGGTCATCACTCGGTCCTGAAGGTGAACAAGTGAATGGTCAAATCAAGTTATTATTGTCACCAAAACTGCTGTATTACTTCAATGTGTTAGCAAAATGTCGACATTTCGCTATGTGCATAAAAAAAAATGGCAACAAAAAGTTTAGATACAATAAGATATTATGAACACATACAGTACATGTATTGTAGAAAAGGGGCACTACAAAATCTACTTCAGAAGTCAAACCCACTCTTAATGACAAAAACTATTTAGTGAACACTCTACAAAGGGTAACTACAAACATTTGGATCTCTTTTAGTTTCAATATGCTAGACAAGGATGGCACAACTTGGAACTGCATGGTTTAATTTACAGAATGTTACAACAAAACATTTAAGATTTTCAATGATGTCACAAGGGTAAAAAGGGGCAAATCTGGCAAACAAACCACACGGCAAACATTTGACTAACCAGTATGTTATCATTTGCACCTATGTCTAGTGCATTGGTTATATAACCGAGTATCTGCAAAAAGTTAAAAGATGCATTTACACTGTGATGGACAAATTTAATAAGGCATTTGTAATCTATTAGTGTTAAACATAGACTCCCTCAGCAATAAACATTGTATAGCCTCAGAATAGTCATACAGTGTTTTGTCTTTTTTGATCGAGTTCAAAAAATAAAAAGAAAGAAAAAGACAAAACACTGGATAACTACTCAGAGGCTATCCAACATTTGCTAAAGGGCTATACAATGTTTGCTGTTTTATGCTCATAACACAGTACTCAATAAGCTATTCCGTACTATAAAATATTTATAAAATAAATCAGTTAACTTCTCCCTGAAGAGGCAAGGTGTGAAAGAGGGACAAGAACTCTTCTACTTATACTAAGTTTAACTAGCCCTTTATTTTATATTTTCACATAACAAAATAGAATGTAAATCATCAAAGCATCCTGTATTTTGGGTGACATTATAACCAAATTAAATGTTAAAATAAGTGACCAAATTTTACACAACTACCCACAAACTGGTTTATCAGTGACTCATTGAGAAACATAATGATTAATTTATTCATTAGTAATGATTTTAAGACCAATTTTTGTACTGAATTAATTTTGAACAGAAAAATGGTCAGTCAATTATGAATTTGTGGTTTAATTACACCTTTCTCTATATGAAATGTCATTTATCTGTTTAGCTTTTATGAAGCACAGCAAAATAAACTTTTACAATTACATGTCACATCATTCCTATAATGTAGGTGTAGGATTTTACTTGTTCAATTATCAAAAAAAAAAAAAAATCAAAATTAATTTATTTCAGGCATGACACCCAATTATGGTGGTACCAAACATAAGTACATAAGTGACCAAGTAAGGTCATAATAACATATCATGTATGAATCAGTTTAGTTTTAATTTATAACCACAGTGTTGATTCAGATGTAAACTAACTAAGCTAAGTTTGATAGCTCTTCAGCCGATATGAAAATTGTTGTAGGTTGTTTTTGTCCTGGAAATAATGGAACGGAATAGTGTCACAGAATTGCAACCCGGAGCCGATTGACTAATTGGTTCAATTCAGATCATTTGTTCCATGGTAGATATGAAACTTATTGACATGGCCAATGTTAAACATTTTATTTAAATTAAATTTTTTGTGAAACACAAGAATGTTAAAATTATCATATTTAAAATTTGGCCTAATACTGTTATCAGTACCTTTAGCACCTTATCATCTTCTTTTAAAATTGATAACCTGTAGTGTAGTGGTGTTACGACACTCTTATCATTCACATTATAAAAAGACATTTTCATATTCCAAATAGGTATTTTGACAAAGTACTGTTTAAGTACTTTTGGCAATATACTATTTACATGCATAAGTCTACAAATAGATACTTTCTTTTTGAATCATGAAAGTACGATTTTTTAAATGAAAACTATGTATCTACAGCAAAAGTGTGTAACGTTTTTCAACATTTGTGTGTCGCCAGATCACATAGCGGCGGAGAAATCGGTCGAATCTCGCGCGAGTCCGCGACATTAGCACTATCACTGAGGCTCTATTAGAAATTTACAAAGTAAACAAACTGTAAGGTTAAATTACTCACGGATTTCGGCATGTTGGCGGCTTAGGATCTCAATCTGCAACGATACAACAGTACATGTAAAGATTTGTCACAAAAATTCCAGCGGTGGTCGGGCCGCTACACTGAGTTATGTTCTTCGCCAAACTCAAGATGAACCACATATGTTTTGCGCGCAAAATTTGAACTGAGCACTACACTGGGAACAGCTTTAGATGTCTGGTCATTTAATTGGTATATTTAGGCAAACATAATAGAGTTGGGGCACCGGCCAGTCGCACAGGCATAGTAAATTTTGATTGCAAATGATGGACGATACATTTTTTACAGGGTTATGACAAATTGGGATTTATGGGACAATCGAAAATCTTGTTTAAAGTAAAACTTACCCGGTAAAAAGAACTTTATCACCTAATAATCCACATAAGTAGCACAACACTCATAAAGAACGCACACACCCTCCAGCCACAAAAATATCGAGATGTGACATGACAACTGCTTGCGTGACGTGGTAGCTAGGGATATCATATGCGCAAATCAGAGTTCTACCTATATTTATTAAAAAAAAAAATGAAACAAATCCCGTTATAGACCTTGCGAGGGGGCGAGTGGAATCTTATTCTTGCCAAAACTGAAGTAGAAAGAGATTGCCCTATTTTGCAAATTAACCGATAAACAGACTACTGACGATTATCTTTTGTCTATTTAAGTACTAATTAGATGCATATTTGCTAAATATATCTATAAAATAACAATTAAATTGTCTACGATAGTCGCAACTTCCATTATAATGTACAATAGCTAACCGGTCAGTCAGTTACCCAAAAACAATAACAAAAACTATAAAATGTTAATTTCGTACCTTAAGCTTACCATTAAGCAATTACCAATTGTGTACCATTGGTTTTGTCCTCTTTCCTTTTTGACACTTTATGTTATTTATGCATTCAGATTCTTCCATCCAAAAAAAATGTTTGAGAACATAAATTAAGCCTGCTCAATTTCATCTCTTTCAATTTGATATTAAATTTCTACTATTTTAGTATATAATTTTGTTTATCTGGCAAAATAATTCCGCAACGTTCCGGCTTACGCATCACAGAAATTAAGTCGTAAACATAGTCAACAAAGTTTTTTTTTCCTGCCGTTTTGAAATCACTGTTAATGTCTACAGGTTAGTTTTGTCAGTGTCAACTCTGGATTTGACATTTGATAATTCAATCAAAATATTTTATTTTTGTAGGGGATTGTGGGAGAATGTTAGGGTCGGTCTTATTATTTTAATATTAATTTCCATGTATTTTTAGTAGTATAAGTACAACTATGAACATTCATGGTCTAAAATAAATTTAAAATGCTTCGTTAAACTTGTAATTTTCGATAACTCTTAGAATTGTAGTGAAAGATAACCTCAAAATGGCATCGACGCCCTTCCGAAGACTCTTCCACTGGGGACCGATTACTGTTCTATGTAAGTATCAAAAATACTTTTATAATATTTATTAAATAGCTCCTTCACTATGCAGAATATCCACACTAAATAGTTGTCCATTTTATTGCTGCAGGTAAATAAGACTGACCAAAGAAACTCATAATCATAACAGTCAAGTACTGCAACTCCTAAGATCTCTGTTACCGCCCAGAGTGACTTGTCTGGTAAATTCATCTTGTAAACTGTCCAACATTTTTAATTGAATAAACTACTTTTTTATCATAATAATTATTTAAATCTCGAAATAAACTAACAAAACTCATACAGTGATTTCACTCTTGCAGGTATAATTAAACTAATAACCTGGGCCATGGTACACCTGCTAGGAATGTGGTGGCCCCCACATGAATCCCTTGCTGCTGGTCTGCATGCTGCATTGTTTTTGGGCCTTGCAGCATCCACTTTATATTATTTCCTATTGTCGCTACTTGAGGGACCAGGATATGTGCCATTAGGGTGGAAGCCAGTGAGTATTTATTGTTATTGTCTAAGCCAGGGATAAAGATTGAAGGCAAGGGAACCAAATAATTTGTCTACCCCATCATGGAATACTTCCACAGCCTCTGATTGTTGCTGAATACTGACAGCTGATCTATCTTGTAGACTTTTCTTAGACTCACAGGCACAGGTCTTGAGTTGAAAAAGTTTCTAATTTCAAATTTGTCCTTGATCAAGCTATGGTACTCTAGCTGCAAGCTGTAGGTTTTTCTATGACTGTTGAAATAAAAACTAAATCACTAATTTGTTACTTCTTCACACTCAAACAAATGGATGGATTTTGATGAAACTTGAAATGGTGGAAGATTATACCCTGGATTAACATATAGGCTACTTTTTATCTGCGGGTAACATTGCAGCTAGTAATCTAATCAATTTGTAAACTTTTTGCAGGAAAAAGAAGAAAATAAAGAAGATTTACAGTATTGTACAGTGTGCAATGGATATAAAGCACCTAGATCACACCACTGTAGGAAATGTAAGTAAATACCAAACTGCAAGACATACTCTACTGTCTTAAATATGCCCTATTACTATTCAAAACACTAAATTGCAAAATCTAAATAAGGTAAAAATGTACCTGTCTTTATAATTGCTATGTATAAAACAAGGACATAAATACTTTTAACTACTTTAGGTTTAATTTAGTAATGAATATGCAAGACACCCATATTGTGTTTTTAACCCCAACACTAAACAAAAGGGTGTTTACCAGGTGTATCTGTCTGTGGCATTGTAATTTCCAAAAAAAAAATAACAAATTTTCAATCCAGTTTCTTTTTATCTGAAAGGTGACTAGGCGATATTTTTTTTTAATTTTATGATTTATTTTCCATAACTGTTACAGCTTTATAAATCAACAAGAGTAGTTTCAAATTATTCCAAACTGTCAAACTAGCAGGCTTACCACCGAAGGCGATTTTTTCCAAGCACTACTAGCATGGAAAACCATGCCTGTCGGAAAGCTACATTAATTACTAGCTTTTACCTGCGACTTCATTTGCCTTTATTCAGAAAATAGTATCCAAAAACCTTCTCTGTAATTTGATATAATTATGGTAACTAATTATCAAATTTCATCATAATCTGTTTAGCTGTGAAAAGCCTCCAAACAGACAGACTGACACACAGAGTTAATTTCGATTTTATAATATTACTATGGATTTTTCAGGTGGCTCATGTATAAAAAAGATGGACCACCACTGCCCGTGGATAAACTGCTGTGTGGGGCACGCTAACCATGGATACTTTAATATGTTCCTTATATCCGCTGTGCTAGGGTGTCTACAGGCCACTATAGTAAGTTTCCTGATCTTATTAATATTAAGCTATTTAGCTGCGCCCCACGGTTTCACCCGCGGTTAAAAAGTATCCTATGTGCTATTCTAGACTGTAATCTATCTCTGTGCCAAATTTCATACAGATCTGTTCAGCCGTTCTGGCATGAAAGAGTAACAAACATCCATACATTCTTACAAACTTTCGCGTTTATAATATTAGTAGGATCAACAGGTATGAATAGGATACTCATTACGTAAGATCTTTACAACACTCATGCCCATTTGCACTTATTGAAAAAATTATGCCCTTCAGTTTCTTGTTCAGTTTTTCTGAGTAGAGGCTCTTTATCCGAACAATGCTGTCGAGCCTAGGATTTTGGTGGCAACTACCACCGTTATAATAAACAGTTCCTTACAATGTCATGTTGTGTGTAATTGTAGCTCCTGATTTCCAATCACTATAAACCAGAATATTTCAATTTGTTCCAGGTTTTATCAATATGCATTTACCACGCTATCAATCGCGCGTGGTACAGGTACAACGGGACGGGTCGGGAACCCATGATATACCTCACGATGACCACTCTGCCTATGACCCTGCTCGCTATCGGGATGGCGCTGGGTGTGGTGCTGGCTGTTGGGGCTCTGCTGTACTTCCAGGTATCTACCTACAGGTCTATTAATACAAGTTAGTGCCTACACTTTACACTTGCAGATTAACAACGTTGTATAGCCTATTTTGGACTCAATCGAAAAATACTAATACAAGTATTCTGAGTCTTTACAACGATTATTAATAAGTGGCTCAGTGTATTCCGTTCGATTCGAGAGTGTAATGTCGTTCGTTATATTTATCTTGCTGCGTGTATGTACTCTCATACCTAATATTATGTACTAATGGAACTTATAACACACCAAAGTGAAATACTAGCATTAAACGAATGGGTAGGCGCTTCCTCATTAATTATTATAAATACAGTGCTATTAGTGCTAGTATTGTTTGTCTGGTATGCACTTATATTATAGTTATTTATAACCAGCTGTACACCATACGATATACGCGCGGTCGTTATGTAGTAAAACCGCTGGTTTTCATGTGCATTATGCGCGGTGTCTTCTGTACGACAGCTGTATGTAAAACAGGTGCTTCTTCGGAAACACTCACTAACACCGTACAGCCCAAACAATAAGCGAAGAATGCACTCAGTCTGTGAAACTGCGCCGACAAGGACAGCTCTCGCAAACCGGCACTTTAGTGCTATTAGTTCCCTTCTTTACAATAGAGTAAACAAATTCCTCAACATCCATAGATTACCGCTCGCAAAATGTAAAAAAACTATCGAATCATGGCTAAAAGATTTGACGTATGACGAAACAGAAGATTTGTTTAAAAAAATAGAGTAATCCAACAAAGTGAATTTTATCCATGTACTTACTAGAACTTACAGACCTAAATGAATGTAAATGTATTAAATTGAAACTAACTAAAATAAATTAATTTAAAAATGTAACATGTAAATAAAATAAAATAAATCTATAGAACGTAAATTTTATGTATTAAATAAAATTTGTAATTTGTAATTTTTAACATGATACACATTAGTTAGTATAGTAAATAGTAATTTAAATTTGTTGATTTTATTAGTAGTAATTAATTAATTATAAATGTTTAGTTAATAATATAATAATATTTTATGTACTTAAGCATGACGAAACTCATTGTAGTAAAAGTAGTCATAACTGGAAGAACTAATCCCCAAGGGTTGATTGATTTTAAAATTTCTTTATTAACAAACACATATAAAGGAAAAATTTTGTACACTCAGCGTTAGAGACTAAGACACAAGTAAACAAATTAAAAGTTATTTTATAGGCTAGGACCGCCTTTTAAAACTTAATTGCTAAACTTAAATGTTATGTTATACGACAGTTCTTATTAAATCATAAATGTGGGTAGTTAGCAAAAACAACATGAACAAAGATTACACACTACTATGGCTGTTTCGTATGTTTATGACATTACAAGATAGGTATTTTATACCACTGCACGGATATCATCAGGGACCTTATGATTAAAATTTAGATTGCACATTAACAATCTAGTTAAAAAATCATTCAATAGATATTTTGTAAAATAGCGAAATGTTCCAAATATTCTAATATTATGAAATTCAATATTTATGTTGCAGCTAACAATATATTTTGTTAAATTTATTTTGTTTATATACTTAAATTAATTTATAGGGTAGAATATAATTTAGCAAGTTCAAGTCGTTGACGGAAACAAGAATACACAAACCGGCTGGTGCCGCTTAGCCAAACAATAATGATTCTTATTCGCAGCGAGTGAGGGGCAATTCATGCATTTGTCGCCCGCAAGATAAGGTGAGCAGGACGAGGTCATTCGAACAATAAGTAGTGATGTGGTAATCTGTATGTTTTGTACTTATCGATATATGGAAGATTGTGATGTCGACTTTGACCGAGTGTGTTAACTAACTTATTTAGGTGTTTCAGCTTGATTTTGTGATAAAATTGTTTGGTAAGTTTTAAACTAAATTGTTTAAGGGTTGGGAGTTTTATGAATTCATGTAGTCGTTGTAGGTTTGTTCGGAAAGGGGTATTATAACATATTTTGAGGGCTTTATTTTGGATGACTTGAATTTTTAAGTAGTTCGAGTCGCAAGTAGCGTTCCATACCGGGGAAGCGTACGTTAAGCAAGGCCTAATAAGGGTGGTGTATATACGCATTTTAGACCTCGAGCTAAGCTTTGTTTTTCTGTTAAAAATTGGGCTAAGTGCACCCATGGCTTTTAAGGCCTTTGACCTAATATAGTTGACGTGGTGTGACCAGTGGATTTTACTGTCTAGCACTACCCCTAAGTATTTAGCACTAGTACTCCATTCTATATCATAGCTATTTATTTTTAAACGTCTTAGGGGCATTTTGCGAGCCCTTGTAAATAGGATAGCTTCAGTCTTGGTGTCGTTGAGCTTAAGTTTCCAGTTATTAAAAAAGTCTTGTAAGTTATTTAACGAAAGCTGGAGTCTACTTATGATTAGGTCAGTGTCTTTAGAGGAAGTGAATGAGGCTGTATCGTCCGCAAAGCATGCTATTTTTGTGCGTGTTTGGATTGGAATATCATTGAGGTACAATAAAAACAGGTAGGGACCCAATACTGAGCCCTGCGGCACTCCTGCTGGGATACTACGCGGCTCTGAGGAAACATTGTTGACACTTACGGTGAATTGGCGGTCGCACAAATAAGATGAGATTAATTTAACCAAGTTAATGTTAATTTTGTTGACGAAGAGTTTATGCAAAAGGCCAGCGTGCCAAACAGTATCAAAAGCTTTTTCGATGTCTAGTAGGAACATGCCGGTGGATTGGTTAAGGTTTAGATGATGAGCTATATGTTCTGTCACTCGGACAAGCTGTTGCACAGTCGAGTGTTGTTCGCGGAATCCAAATTGCTCATTGATTAAGATATGCTTGGACTCTTTTAGCAACAGTGAGTAGATAACCGATTCAAATAGCTTGCCTAGTGAGGGAAGTAAACTAATCGGTCTATAACTGATGGGTAGGGTGTCATCCTTGCCAGGTTTGAGGATTGGTATAATTTTAGCATGTTTCATAAGATTCGGAAAATAAGTCAGTCTAAGACAGGCATTAAATATACGGGTGAGAAGAACTACTGCTTTACGAGATAAGTTTTTCAGAAGTTCATTTTGGATGCTATCAGCGCCAGGAGACTTGCGTTTTTTCAGCTTCGATAGGAGATATACGATATCACGTGGTTTCGTAAAAAAGCACTGTTTGTCTGGAGTATGATTACGGATGATATTGTTAGACGACATTACGTCGTTTTCTATGGTGGATGAACTAGTCCAGTCAGTAGTTAACGACATGTTCCTAAGAAACGAATCGGCAAGTGATTCGCATTGTTCCTTGACGGTTGCAGTTACTGTGTTATCCGGGTTTACCAGCGATGGTATAGTATGTCGTTTGGAACGTAGCCCCTTAGCAATTCGCCAAATATCAGAAGAAGGATTATCAACCCTATCTAATTTATCGTCCCAGATTTTATCATTGAACTTTTTGACTCCCGTATTAATTTCAGATTGTAGTCTATTTATAGAGTATCTTAGCTGTTTTCTTTCATTAATGTCATTTGAAGAAGCATCTTTACGACGTAATCGATTTTTCGACTTAATTAGTTTCTTAAGGCGACGCGGTAGGGACTTGGGTTTACAAATAGAATCTGAGAGTGGTATAGACGTTTCACGAGCTACATATACTGCGTTTGTGAGCTGGTCAAGGGCAAGATCTACTTCCGTGGGTGATTCAAATCCCCAAGGGTTAATTTTACCTAGTTTGGGGATTAGCGCTCCAAAAAACAAGTGTCCTACTATGAGCAAATAAAGAATTTGAATTTGAATTATCATTAAACCAGCCTCCTCTAATTCCCAGATTAAAGGCATACTTCGCAACCAAACCACCATCGAAGAGTGGATCATGGAGAAGGCTGTAAGCCGCCGGGAGGAACAAGGGCTTCCTCCCTTCGTGTTCCCATACGACCTGGGCACTAAGAAGAATATCAAGTTGTTACTGTTCAACGGCAGCGATGGCTTGAGGTGGCCGCTCAGAGACGGGTGCGGGGAGTTTGATCTCACTGTAAGTGGCTGGTTTTGGTCTCGCTGTCAGTGGCTGGTTTTGATGTCGCTGTAAGCGGCTGGTTTTGATCTCGCTGTAAGTGGCTGGTTTTGATCTTGCTGTGAGTGGATGGTTTTGATCTTACTGTAAGTGGATGGTTTTGAGCTTACTGAACGATGACTGACCTTACTTTAAATACCTATTCCCTGACTAATCTATACTGCTATACTTTACTAAAATAAAATAAAATCGAAAGTATCTATCTATATCTATCTATCTGGTATCTATCTAGTCTGTCTATCTGTTTGTAGGCTTTTCACGGCTAAACTCTCTCTCCCTCCCTCTAAACATTTAACCCACTTCTTAATATCCCTAAAAATCATACTAAGTATAGGCATAATTCTTGCCTGTGTCGAGTGAGTTTCATTTTTAACACCGTTGGTAGGCGCGTAATTCAGGCAATACTTGCAAACAATGCAAGTTACAGAGGCTCGTATAGAAAATAAATACCTCACAGACTAACATACAAATATTTAAAAAAAAATCAGAATCGAAACTTAAATAACGCGTCTATATCTTCTATTTGCCATACAATGTGAAGTACATGTTTGCTGCAGCGCGAGCAGATAGCCCAGAAGCTGGACAAGCGTGTCCGCTCCCGCCTGTACACCGCCACCGCGCCGTACTCCGCGCGCTGGGTGCCGCTCGCGCAGTACCCGCGCGCCGCGCTCGCCGCGCCCTGCACGGACGAGCCGCGCCTGCCGCTGTGCCCTGGAGATATTATCAGAGCTACCAGGCAGAGAAAGTGAGTCATCCAAAAGCTATGAGAAACTTGAACTGCAATCCATTTAAAGCAAAATTGAGAAAAAATCTGGTTGAAAGAAGCTATTATAATATAAATGACTTCCTAAATGACATGACAATATCTTAATATCAATATTTCTTTAGATTTTATGTTTTTGACATTTTTTTTTTTTTCTATTTGACATTGAATTTTGTAACACTGACATTGTGAGTTATTATATATTTTTTAATTTCATTAATTAGGCCATTTAATTTTAAGTAACTAGAGTTTTAAGTAACCGTAAAGTTGCCATCTCCAAAATTTTCACGCCTCTTCAGGCATAACATTGAAGGACATATTTTAAATTGTATACCACCAAACGCATGCTTTACCATTGTTATTGCAAATAAAAATATCTTTATCTTTATCATCTAATCATCATCTCCATTAACAACCATTTACACCTACTGAGCATGGGTTCCCCATGGGTCCTGCGCCCCAATCTCTTCCGGTGCTTTCCTGCGGCGATAGCAATGTCGTCTGGCCACCCAGCAGGGCTAGCACGGGCCGGAGACCGTTTTTTTGGCGC
Source organism: Peribatodes rhomboidaria (assembly GCA_911728515.1). Classification (NCBI taxonomy): domain Eukaryota; kingdom Metazoa; phylum Arthropoda; class Insecta; order Lepidoptera; family Geometridae; genus Peribatodes; species Peribatodes rhomboidaria. Next base: position 2,131,594 of record OU452175.1, on the reverse strand, counting down.
TTAGATGTGACAAAGCTAGAATACGGATACGTTTCTCTTTCTTGCGGCAAAAAACGGTGGAAAGAAATTTGGTCTCCGACCCTACTTAACCCTGCAGCTGCCTCTGATCATGTAACATGTTAACTTCGATACCAGAGCTAGCCGCTCGGTCCATACGAATTTACTTACATGTCAAGTTTTAACGAGGATTAACTTCAATGATCTTTTAGGATTAGGTAGTGGAGCCTCTCCACTAATATAACAAAAGAAAAAAGTTTTTTTTTAAGTTACATGCCATCTCATGCCCCACATTAAGAGGATCTTGGGAATCTTTAGTGAATTTTCTTATCTTCTCAAATTTGTCTTTATTTTATGTCGACAATAGCTTCAGTCGTAGTACTATTCCTAAGTAAGGAACTGTTCCCCCAGACACTGGTTGTTCGGCGAGCTGCAGACGGGCGCGGGCGGGGCGCGCGGGCCGCGGGGCTGGTTCCCGCGCGCCGCCGTCGCGCCCGCGCACTCGCGCAAGACGAAGCCCGACTAGACTCCGGGGAACTAACGGTTTGTGTCAACGTGTGATACTGTGTAGTGTAGTGTGTTGTGACTGTACTGTTATAACCAGTGATCGGATATTCGGAGGCACATTTCCCTAAAGTTTACAATACAATATGTGCTTCTTTATTGCACACCAAGAAGTACCAAAAAATAGGAAAATAATCATTCGTCAGTACAAAGGCGGCCTTATCGCGATTTCTTCCAGGATGGACAGGAGAGAAAGAAGTACAAAAAACGATTGGATGTTTTAGCCGGCCAAATTTGCCAGGCAGCAACGGATACTGTTACTGTCAAATGATGATATCGGGCATCAAAAAATTTGCTTGGCATATTATTATGTGAAAGAGTGGCGACGGGAGTGGCTGAATGTTTGTCAACCATGGACCTTGGCACGATGTTTTTAAAGGGATTTTGTTTGTTTGTTTAGCAATGCATTTTCCGTACTTAGCCTCTTGATTGGGCCATTGTGCGTGACTTTTCTTGCCTTCCTCTTACTCCAACCAGCCCACGTCCTCCATGAAGGTTAGCAGCCTTTTCAAACTGCCGCAAGCCTCCGGGAGCGACGATGGGGATTGGAGGATCCGATCCCGATGATCTGCCTCGCTCCTGCATTCCATGAGCACATGACGTGGCGTTTCCTCTATTTCCATGCATGCTCTGCACAGAGGGTTGTCTGTCCTATATTAAACAGGTGTTTGTTTAGGGGACAGTGATCAGTTACAGTGAACAGTACAAAGTAGCACTTAGTAGATACTTTATCTAATAAGTGCTACTTTGTATTTATCCCAATCTTCCGTGGTTCTGGTGTTCTTTGCTCGGTTAAAGAGTGCCCCCAAAGTCCCTTACGTAGTCGTTCAAGTTCTGGTCCTTACGATGATACCTTGTTATGTCTGTTTTGCGAGGGTTTCGAAATAGAACAGGATCTGCCAGTTTAAATTGTATTTGAAAACACACACGGCGGTGGTCTGCAATGGTTGTCTGGATGGTTCGTTCGACACGTGCCATCCCTGCATCAGGTTTGTCGCCGCATGTGTCGCCAGGGTGATGTCTATGATAGTTTGATACCTTGAGCTTACGAATGTAGGTTCTGTACCTCCGTTCATAATTCAAATCATTTATTCGATATCTCAATCATAGTCACGCAAATACGTTTAGGATGGTGTTGGGGCTGGCCCGGACCCTCCGCGCCAGAGATGTGTACCGTTTCTGCATGGTCGAGTAGAAACAGTCAACAAACGACTCCGCGAACAATCGAACATCCCTGACGCGTTTCAGTACCGAGACAGCCATAAGCGCCCTAAATACATTATTATACTGGACTTGAAAGGCGTTGTACTGTTTCTGCTATTATGACACCCACAGGCTGCTCGTATAGAAGGACGTAAAAATGATTTAAAAAGAGTAATTTTGGCGGCCTCCGAACATCGTGCAAACCCGCGGATAATTATGTTAGCCCTTACAGACAAAGCCTCCCTCTCTATATCAGCATCGTCTGTCAGGTCAGAGGTAACCAGATTACTATTTATTAAGTATGTCGCTAGTATGTTTGGATGATTGTGTAGTCTGATCCTGTACGATTGTGTCATCGAGTGTTTAATCTCTTCTTGCACTGTTGTGATTACAAGGTCGTGGTGTAATTGTTGGTTGTATATATGCTAAGGAACATTACATAAGGAGCAGTCGCAATAGCATTTTGGACTGGAACCTCTGGAGTATTTATAGATTTCTTCAGGTTAAGGGCTGCGCCTCCAGATTTGAACCCCGTAGGTTCAGATTGGTTTCAAGACTTTCAAGATACATTTGTATAGTAGCATGAGGAATTACGAAACGACTAAAGTGGATGTAGATGGTGGCTTTAGGATTTTGCTAGGATAAGTCCGATTGTCAAAAGTAGGACTAGATATTAAAATGTGCGTCGGTTCCGGAACCGCGAATTTTTTCCGGTTTAAAAGAAGTGCTCTCCACACTAACCAATCTATGAAATATAAACGTCCGAATATTCGATCACTGGTAATAAGGTTATAACTTACGTGAAGTGCAATTAAAAAAATATACATATTGATTCATTACAGTGCAACTTATAATTAAGAATACACTGAGAAAAATGGCTTTCGTAATTCCGGACAGTTTTAAAGGAATTTACGGACTTTTATCCGTATTCCCAACAAAAAGGTACCAAGAGTTCTTAATAGTGTTTTGTGCGTAATTCACCAAAAAATATCGTGAATAGTCGTCGCCCATAAATATCAAGAAACATCACGACGTTATTATGTGCTTTAAACTTATGTTTTATCGTTTCGCGTCATGACATTTTGTCATGACAAACACTCTGAATACTTAGAACGTCGATGACGAGAAATTATGATCGGAATGATAAATATTGTAGAAAACTGATACAGTACAATTATTTAAATGATGAGTGGTAGTGAACATCATGATAATTTATCGGACTTTCCTAATAGTTGTAAGGGAAACCATTGAATGTTTCTCGTAATATCATGACAATTTTTTGAGCTTCCTTGTATTTTATCATTATGAACTAATAAGATTTAATTACCTATTCTAATGGTTTATTGGTATTGGAAGGATAAATGCGACCTGAATACCTATAAAATAACAGTTCCGTCATGACAAAGCTGTATGTTTTTTACATATTATCGGTATTTGACTGTCAGCATCTAAATAATATTTCTGATAGCAGGCTGTTTTAACTGACAAGATCAGTAAAAATTCCTGATCTATTGGGTTGTGGGTCTCTGAGGGTGGTATAAATGACTTCAACACATAATTCAAAAGGGTATAGTATTTTATTTAACAAAGTTACAGATGGGAAACATGAAACAGTTTTAGCTATAATAATTAAAATACTTGCGCGAGCGCCTTAGCCCACGTTACATCCTCCCCCTCTAACCTAGATAAAGCGCCCTCACGACTAAAGAGCTTAAGTCTTCGTTGTTTATGCTTCTCATGGAGCGGTACGAGTGGTACTTCCTATTCCTACGAATTGGTCAACTGAAAGAGATGATAACGACCTAAAATCTCACTGGTAGATATCCGTACTTGGTTGCACTCACGGCTTCCCTAATACGGTACGGTCCATCTCTCATTAATTTGGGTGTTTGTCTGCAGGTCGGATCGCTATTGCCTTGTGTTTTTAAAAGTATTATCGCCACAGTAGAATATCGGAGCTGGGCAACGAGCTCCGTTGGCGTAACGCTTTTGATCAGCTTGAGCCTTTTCACGTACTTTACTCGCACCTATTAGCACAGTCGACATCTTCACCAGGTAAGGGATAGGGCAGCGTCATCACTTTCTTTGATTTCGCGAGTATTCTTGTACGCGTCGGCTGGCGCGCATATTTCGCTCCCGAATGTAAGGTACAAGGATGTCTTTCCTGTGTTGTTGTCACTGCGGAGTTCACACGAAGCGAATAGCCGGGACGTTAGAATACCATGCGTTGTAATAATTGTGATCTGCGGCTTCAAGTATCTGTTCTTATTTTCCACCAGATTTACCTGATGATGGTACACCGGCGAGAGACACTGGGTAATGTCGAATGTGTTCGTTGTCTCTTAAAATTCGCCTGAGTATTCCGTATCTTAGGATCAGGAATTCAAAGATAGACTCGCCCATCCGCGTCATTATCCCATCAGAATAAGTAAACACGTCATGCGTCTGCCTCTTCTCTTTAGCGCGTTTTCTCGAATTTGAATTTTGGGTTAAGGCGAGGCTTTCCCAGAACTTTAGGTATTTTACTCTACCTCAGGCCGCACTTTTTGGGAGCGCGACGTATTCATTCACGCGACACAAAAGTTGTGTGCGATGCGCCGCGCGCACGTCTTTCACCCGTCAGTCACGTTATGGTATCGAGTACCTAAACACCCATTTTTAGGAAATCGATAAAATAATCCGTCCGTCATTGTACTCATCCATTTTATGAACATTTTTTATTTGATGCCAAACAAAAAAAAAATCTAAAAAATGCCGTTCAAGCCAATATAGGTACAACCAATCTCATGTCCACGAGTTGTTGTATATTATTTATTTATTTATTTATTTTACCGGTAGTGTCATATTTCCATTTTATCACACTTCACACTCATAAATACAAAAGATTGCGATTGTGTGTGGAAGTTAGGTACTTACTCGTATTTCACTTATTCACACCTAAACGGCTAGACGGATGAGGATCATATTTGGAACGGAGTTAGCTTATGCCCTGGATTGACACATAGGCTACTTGTTACCCTTATTAGGACAAATATTTATACAGGGTGTTGGAATGATTGTGTAACTACCGGTATTCATTAAATAATACAACATAGTAAATTTCATTATTTTTGGGTATATTGTATAACAATGGTAATAATAATTTTAATTACCTTACTTTACCATTTAGGTGCGTACTAATAATATTGTATGGTTTGTTAAATGTTACAAAGTTAAAAAACTACACGATTCAGATATAATTTTGAACAATAATTATGAAAGAATCGAGTAAACTTATACCGGATATATAGGTATACATACCCTGGGTACGTAGTGGCGGACATTCTGCTAGTACTAACAAAACATCCAATACAAAAATATACATTCACAATATTTACATTTATATATACAACAAAAAAAAATTGAGCTATAGGTACGTAGTATTATTATTTGTTCTGTGATATAGTTGTAGAATCGATGGCAGCCTAGTTGGGATTGGCAATTTTGCTCTGCTGGGTTCGAACCCAGCCGACGGCACGCACCAATTTGTTTATTGCGTGAACATATGTGCGTATTGTGTGTCATCTGCTACATAACTGGAGCCCGGTGTATGGCGACAGGCTCGCCCCCTGTCACATTTGGGACTGAATATCGTCCGGCGAAATGTGGGTGTTGTATTACACCTCTGCCAGCCCCCTCGGGCATACGATATGTATGCATGTCTAGCCATAAGTTCTGTTACAAATGAAAATGCATTTATTTTTTTATACAGTAATGTAATGTTAATAAAAGTTATATTTACATATATGTATTGAAGTCTTAACAAAAATATAACTATTATTTTATTCAAAATTACCACATTTGGCCTTGATAGAGGCCTTTAGTCGGTCTGGCCAAGAATCTATGGATTTACGGACTGTTTCCATGGGAAATTTAGCCACTGCTTGCTTCAAAGATTTCTTAAGTGACTCTATGTCGGCGTGTCGTTTAGAGCAGGCCATGCCCTCTAAGCCTGACCATAATTTGTAGTCCAGGGGGTTTTGATCTGGGCTAGAGGAAGGCCAGTCTTCAGCCCTTATAAAGTCCGGAACATTGGCTTCCAGCCAAGCTTGGGTAGTTCGCGCCTTGTGACCATGTGCAGAGTCTAGTTGGAAACTCCACGGTAGATTTTTAAAAATTGCATTGCTAAGGGGTTGTACAACACCATATAAGACGGTCTCTTGATACACTTTGGCAGAAGTTTTAACCCCCTTTTCACAAAAACTAAGCTTTGTGACGCCGTGATAGGATACCCCCCACCAAACCATGACTGACGCAGGATGATGACCACGCTGAGTGAAACAGGGTCACTGTCATCCACGTGCCTAAAACAAAATAAAAATAAACATTTATAAGTATGATGTCCAAAAGATCAAAATATAAAAATTCTAAAAAACCGACCAAGTTCGAGTCGGACTCGCGCACGGAAGCTGTCGTTCAAGCTTGTTGATATTATGTATGTACATAATTATATAACAACTACATTATAAATAAATGAGCTTTCAAATGACACCTCAAACAACTGATTTGATGAGATAGAACTCGAGATATAAGCAATAATCTACAACGGTCGGCGGCCATCTTTGTGACGTATATACGAGTACATAGCTTCGCCTGTCCCCGCTATCGCTTCTTACAACCGGCAGTTTCGAATTTCAAAGGCAACGACGAACACATCCATACCAGTCGTAGGTTTATAAAAGCCGTACTTACCACTCCGGACTCACGTCTCCCCTAGCTGGTTCCCCTGGGGGGACGTTAGGATTTCCTAGTACTAGTGTCTCCACTCGGCAAGGGGAGATATTAAAACTAGATTTTATTTATTTTTTGCATTCTCTTGTGCTCCCCCGCCTGAAAGTTTAAATAAAACTCAAAATTAAGTATAAACAGAATTTGACTTTTTTAACTTAACTTTAGGTACTTTATTTATTTATTTCGCTTAAAAAAATATATTGACTTTTAACAAAAAACAAATAACGCAGATAAAAATAATTAGCTTAAATTAGCGTAACTTTTCCAAGAAATGACCAACGCTTATTTCTTTATGGATGAGTTGAAGTTGAGTGTTTATAATTAATACATCTCTTTCAGACTGAACTCTTCTCCTCTTACTATTGTGTACTCCATGCTCAAAGTTTATTACAGTCATTTTATTTTCGTCCATATCTTTTTTTAAAGTTGTTAATAATTTTGTGATGGTGACTTAATTTTTATTAATTTGCCTATTTAATTTGGAATGCCCTAATGTTTTCTCGTACCAAAGGTGAGACGCTAGTACAAAGAAGTTTTACCGTCCCCCCCCCAGCGGAGGATACCCCTTACCGAGTGGAGACACTAGTACTAGGAAATCCTAACGTCCCCCCCAGGGGAACCAGCTAGGGGAGACGTGAGTCCGGAGTGGTACTTACAAGATTTACCGAAATGCTCGATTTTCGCTAATCGTTAAAAACGAATATACAACTTTACGAGTTTTCTTCAAAACAGCCAAAATCACGTTGCAGTACTAATCAGGCCTAGATGTGTTCAAATCATACGGCTATAACTCAAACGCTACCAAACACTCGTGTAGTACAGATTGTTCAGTCAAAAATGAAAGTATGAACGACGTCCCCTATCTCACCTAACACCCTATATAATTTACATACATACAGTACAGTCAAAACTTAGCGAAGATCCGCAGCCCTGCATGTTACAAAAGGTAGGTAGGTACTTACGTTTCGTCAATTCCAATGTCATCGGAGTTTATTAAATTTGGTTGTAGTACTCTTCTGAAAAAACAAAACAAAACTGTAAGATAGGTATTCGTGTAAGTAGGTATAACTATATAAATATCACTGGTATGCCACTAGGGCGGGTATTTACTCGTTGTGCAGTTTAGAATGCTCAGGAAAAATGAAAGTATGAACGTCGCTCCGTATCCGTATCTCACAAGTTGTCTGGGTGAAATAATAAATGGTGACCGACATAGTCAAAACTTCGCAGAACACCCGCCTCCCTGCGTGGTACAAAAGGTAGGTAGGTACTTACGTTTCGTCAATTCCAAAGTCATTGGAGTTTGTTACGTAGTAGTCTTCTGCAAAAAAAACTGTAACTGTAGGTAGGTATAACTACATAAATATCACTAGTATGTATACCACTAGGCCGGGTATTTACATCGTGAATACACGTAACGAGACAAAAAAGTATCTATGATGATGAGTATGATATTTGAAAACACTAAAACGAATATAAGTAGGTACTAATAGATTTGTTGATACATCATCTGACTACAAAAAGCAATGCAAGAAATGTCGATTCTAGTAAATAAAAACAATGATTACCAATTTAATCTAGTAGAAGTTTATCTACTTACCGACGTTTGCTCCTTGACTCGTACGATTTTCTAAAAGTCAGACTTGAGCATTTTTTTCGTTTATTATGTTTGTTACCCGTTATGGCAAAACTAAATGCTTGGTTGGTGTTGGTGTGTGCGGCACTGCGGAGATCACAAAAATTTGGCACACGTCCGGCGGGCGTCGACGGGGTCTGCGAGCGGACTGGCGGTCACGCAAACGTGCCTTTTTACCATGAATTCGTGATAAAAAAATCATATAAAATTACCATGTTAACTTTTTAACATTTTTATTTATGATTCCATTTTTTTATTGCATTGTAATTCGTAAAAAAAATAAAAAAGCAATTTGATTTGTAAAAATTAAGTCGCAAATCGTGTTTAAAATACCAAATAGAGGTGACTTTGGATTTTTTTTCTATCGAGTGAAGTTATTCATTACATGTATCAGATTTATGATTCCACTTAAAAACATGCTTAAGAATAACATATTTTTTTTTACACAGTAAAAACCATGGTTTATCTTAGAGGAAAGTTGATTCTTGCTAGACGTTTTCTGGCCAGGCTCGCCTTAAGAAAAATGGACTCGCCCAAGTGTTTTGCAAATTCTTATTAACACTATTTGTATTAAGTTCCCACATAAATGCACAATCGGAAAGGGTTCACAAAGTCTATGTTCACGATAGGGATATAGCACATTAAGTCACTTTAGTGTATTGATTCACGTTTTTAGCGTTTTTCACTTTCGATCGCGCCCGCGGGTGTGCCCCGTCACTATAAGATGAGTTGGTTGCGGGTCTCTGAGGGCGTTATAAATGAGTTCAACACACGATTCAAAACGGCAATGCACTGTAATTAACCAAAATTACAGATAGAAAACGTGAAACAGTCTTTAAACCATAATTATTTATCAAAATAATTGCGCTAGCGCCTTTTGACCGGCGGAATCAGAAGTCTGTCGAGCACTGGTAAAGCCTGCGTTATATTTTTTGATTTTCATAACATAAAGTAATTTTTAAACCGATCTAATAAAATTAGGTACATCATGATAAGGTAATGACCAAACCCAATAGATGTTTGTGAATTCTTGACGAAGCATCAAGAGATCATGATATTTTCTAAATAATGAATGAGCACCTTGTGCGTCGTAGGTACCTACCATTTTTTTGTCATGCAGTCATGATATTATTTTATTCCGCTTACGCACTATTCCAAGTTACACACCTCTCAATTGTCGTGCCTAAATCTGTATCAGGATAAACTCTCAAATCGTCGTGAACTTCACCATAAAACCTTAGGCTAGTACCAGGAATTTAGAATTACGTAATTTAATATTTTAATGATGAAGCGTAATGAAAACCAATGATTAAAATCCCTGCAATTTATAATAATGTAATGTTAGTTTAATCCGACTGAACTATAATTTACTATGCACATGATAATGTTGAAGGAGCCAGGATTAAATGATGTTATTCATGTTACTTTTTTATGAAGGACGGAAGCCATTTTTCTCCGTGTAACTGAAATCAAAAAACAAAATAGTATTATCAGGAATGTATAATTTATATTTTTGAGTGAAGATGATATAACGGTAAAAATGAAATACTAGAAAGTACCTATTTCTTTTATACTCTGCGTTGTGTTAATTTAATATGTTCATAATACTGATATGATATTAATTTATGAGAATTATTGATTTATATTAAATTTTCTTGACGTGGGAACCGCTACGTTTTGTACAGGACCATACGTTAATCACGTCAGATGTATATCTCTTCCCTCCCCATTCCCCGGTAATACTTTTAACCGACTTCAAAAAAGGCGGAGGTTTTCAATTCGGCTTCTCAATGATTTAAAAAAAAAATGTTTTCTCATTGCGATTGATAACTCCGTCGTTTAAAAACCGATTTGAAAAAAAAATTAAATCAAAAAGTTAGCATGTACTTTCAGATTGGTCCCGTTTTTATCAAAATCTAGTTCTTACGACGGATAGTCAGTTTTTTAAATTGATTTTTGCCATTTTAAAATTGCCTTTTTGAGAGGTTGTAGAGGTTGAGGTGTTGATAAAGGAGACAAGATCTTGCCTTACTCCGTGCCCTTTCTTAATTAAGCTTTATGTGATTAATGGACGACTCCTATGCGATCTCAATGTATCTTTTAATAGATAAATTATCACATTGATCACTGGTTGGTGAGAAATTATGGTGTCCGCCAAGCTCAGCGCCCGACTGCCTAGCAATGAAATTCTTGAAAAATGAACCTAATATTCAGTGACATAAAGTCTTTTTAGATCGTCATTTTAAAGGGTCGCGCGCGGTCCATCCGCGGTCAGCGCCGCTGGTCATCGGCCCGTCGATGTAAAACTAACTTTATGTCACAAAGTATTGAGGCCCGTTCATACCATGATTTTCCACCGCACACACGTTTATTTATGAAGCTGCATTTAGAGTTGAAAATCGTATATCATATTTGTGATCGACGCCCAGAATTTCATTTTCTTGCCGTTTTTATTGGTATTCATCGTAATAAAAATAAGTTGCTTACTCTGTTAAACTTTATAGAACTAATCTGACTATTTAATAATCTAAAAAAAACCCTTGTAATTGCTGAAAATTTAGAGTACCACGCTCAAACTGTTTTTTTAAGAAGACACTTTTTGAGATATTTTTTCCTGCACTTTTTTTTGCACCTGATCATCACAATTTTTCATATCGAACTAGGCGCAAACAAAATGCTTGTTTTCGTTGATTTCGTGATAAACTTAAGTTCATTTTTTAAATGCTATAACGAGGGGGTCGGGGGCTGTGCTTTAAGGTGGACGGACACCTTAAGCTAGCTTATCTTGTATGTGACGCTGAATTAAGATTATCATTAGGTCGTCTCGTCTCAGATTAGAATTCTGGCTGGCTCTACAGAGTAGAGCTATGCTTGTGATTTAAAACACGGGATTAACTCACGTACGATTTAGTCAATTATTCCGACTATAGTTTCAACCGCATTCGGTGGTCTTTATCAGGGCGAGTGCGCGCGCGGCTGCGTCTCGCATATGCTGGCTGGCTTCTGGCTCTACTTGTTTTACTTAGCTAACACTATTGAGTCAACCAGAATTCTTAATCCGAGGTAAGATAATATTTTATTACGATCCAGCTGTGTTAACTTTAAACTCAATGAAACTAGATGGTGCTTTTCACAATTACCAATAGTCAGAACCATAGATCTAGAAGCAAAAACAATTTTATGTTGTATGTGGTAAAATCCAACGCCCCGCGCGAAATACTAGTCTCTCAATAAAATTCAAGTAAAAATTTGTAAAATTAATGACTATCGAGCCAGCGCTGAAATACATACAAACAAAAGAAAAGACTAAAACCATAGTAACTATTTTAGTAATATTAGATTTTAGCTTGCTAGTGCTGCAAGGCAAATTAGGAGTTGTTGTGACGATATATAGTTTATTTTAGTTTGTATATGTATTTCTAAATTAGTATAGATTTACTTTAGGTAATTTTTAAAGTTAAATGAAACTTTGCATCACTCTATCTCAATTTAAGTTAATTAAGAAACGTGCCTGTTCATGCTTATTGCATTCGTTATATTAAAAAAAAAACTGTTCAAGATTTCTGTGCCTGAAATAAATGCTAGGGTGCTACTAAAAATGATGAGCTGTCCGAGGATGTGTAGTAAGAAACAATCGACCAATAGGATTACTTCACCTATCTTCTTTATTTATTTACTTCAGTGATGTTATTGGTTGATTTTTTTGACGTGACGTCTAATTAATCGATGAACGCCGACTGCATGTACGAAAAAGGATGACTCATTGTCCCGTTGCGCTCGGTCGATCGGAGCGAGAGCGCTGCACGAGCCAGCGAAAGGCACGATCGGCTTGAGCGTTCGGCTTGCGCCGTATCTATCTCTCTTCCCCTCGATTGGCCTATGCGTCCGAGAAGATGTCATCAATGTTTGTTATGACAACGTCTGTTGCGTTAAACTGTCGTCCGTAAACCGGCTTTACAGACAACCAACATTCTGTCTACACATCGTCGTCGCATCGCTCGTCCTTTGGTGGAAAGGTACATTAAACGTATATAAATTTGTTATGCAATTTTTATAGTAGATATCGTTACCTTTTTAAATTTTATGATTTCGAAAATCGTTATTATAATTAGTTATATGTTTAATGGTATAGTCTATATTATAGTATATCTAAATTGCATATATTTTGTATATAAGATAATGTATTTGTTATCCATTAGGTTTTTTTTTTATAATTTTAAAAGATTACTTGTATAGTGCGCATTTTAGTATAAAGTCTGAAATATATAATTCTAATGTTAGACCTTGCTTTTATTTAAATGATAAAATAAAACAACCACATGATTATGTGTAAAAATGTATTGTGCATTAAAAATAAATGATCTCTCACACTTAAACTTTTTCGAAGCTAAAATTAAAATAATTCACAATAAGTTAGCCTTATTTCTTAATATAAAAGTTAAATCTTAATCCATTAGGAATAGTTATTTTATTATCACCGTTTATATAAAAATAATAAATGCAAATTAATAGACATATAAGTACAGAATCAAACTTTACATTTCTCGTTTGGAAAGTTTTATCAAAAGTTTGTACTGTTAGTAATCAACACATAGGTACGCTTACGAACTATTATTACGTTATTAATTTGACAGAATCTCACCGAAAATAGTTTATTGAAAAACATTTAAAAATGTTGGTGAAAAGACCCCTTGAATACGTGTAAACTCAAAATGAGGTCTGGATGAAAACTTCCATGTCTCATAATGAGGTCTAGAGAAAAACGGCAGTGTGGCCTAGATAGTATCAAAATAAAATTTAGTTTAGCTCATAAAAGGATAGTTTCTTTTGCCCTTCATAGTTAAGTCTTATCACCACAAGATAAAGTCAAGGCCACCAAAGTAAGGTACTACGCACACCCCCAAAACGCAGCTGTAATCATAACTAATGGGCACAGCAAAGGGTCTGTTCACACTGGTCATACAATCCTCCTTAGTATTCATTCTCCTCGTCTAGCTCGCCTTCAGTGGAGTCGACGCCGACTTCCTCATAGTCTTTCTCAAGAGCTGCCAGATCCTCTCTGGCTTCGGAGAACTCTCCCTCCTCCATACCCTCTCCGACGTACCAGTGGACGAAGGCACGCTTGGCGTACATCAGATCGAACTTGTGGTCAAGTCTGGGGAGAAAAATACTCGTTAGAGTGTTAATAATACAAAAAGGCTAAAAAGACAAATAACAATTATGTCACACTGAGCAAGTTAATAACAGGAAAAATAAAATAAGTTGTTAGAGCTAACTTCATTAGAATAATGCAAGAAGGAATCAGTCAGAAATGAGTCTAAGCTCAGGCGTAGTCTTAGTAACTCATTCAGTAAGTAAAAAGGGTTGGATTTATAGTTTCGAAGAATATCATCTGCTAGTTGTTTAGATCATGAGTTTGAAACTAGTCGAAGGTTTCCTGGGTTTTTTAGTCAAAAGAAATTTAACGAAGTGGTCACTGGTATTTAGGGGTCACGGGTAGCCTTAATAGGCTACCCGTGACCCCTAAATACATTCAATTATATGTGACGTGAAAAGACGACGAACCTGGCCCAGGCCTCGGCGATGGCCGTGGTGTTGGACAGCATGCAGACAGCGCGCTGCACCTTGGCCAGGTCTCCGCCGGGGACCACCGTGGGCGGCTGGTAGTTGATGCCCACCTGCACACGAGATTACGCTGAGTCGAAGTACACCAAGCTCTCTTCTCAAGAAATGTCGATAAGGTTCCATTTTGGTACTTTAAGTTAGTTAACTTAAATGGTTGGGTTTTTATTGGTATGGGACTTGGAGCAAGTCCTATTGTACTTAACATGGTCAGGTTCTTATTGATATGTGACAATACTATTGATATGACTTGGTACATAGTCAATATCGATGCCTCCTATGGTGTGTTATAAACTGTTTCCTACACTTTAATTTAGGTATAAAGCGTTCACGCCATTTCATTGCCAGTAGTAACATCATCACCAGAAGGCCTCCAATAAAACAATGCGGAGATTAATTACCTTGAAGCCCGTGGGGCACCAGTCAACGAACTGGATGGTCCTCTTAGTCTTGATGGTGGCGATGGCTGCGTTCACATCCTTAGGTACAACGTCTCCACGGTACAGCATGCAGCACGCCATATACTTGCCGTGCCGAGGGTCGCATTTGACCATCTGGAAAGTAAACGATGCCATTCAGAAACTTTTGTGTGTGTAACTTCCAAATCCTCCAATGCTTAGGTAGATATATTTTGTTAAGTGTGTAGTGAAGCTAAATCTGTACGGTTTGTTACCCTTATAACGAGACTTCGAAATCTCTGAATGTAGATATGTCACAGTCAAATATTTTAGAAGTTCTTTACGGTTTCTTAGGGAACTTTTTAGGTTGCTGTCACGAGATGTCTTCTATATTTTTTCGGAGCAAACGTTTGAGGATACCAAAAACACCATGTGAGTTAAATCTGCAAGAGTTACCTGGTTGGCGGGCTCGAAGCATGCGTTGGTGATCTCAGCCACCGTGAGCTGCTCGTGGTAGGCCTTTTCTGCGGAGATGACGGGTGCGTACGTCGCGAGGGGGAAGTGGATGCGCGGGTACGGTACCAAGTTGGTCTGGAACTCTGTTAGGTCCACGTTTAGGGCGCCGTCGAAACGTAGCGACGCCGTTATTGATGACACGATCTAGGAAATGGAAAATGAGTGGTGAAACTCGATGAAAATGGTCTTTTATAGAATTCAGAGCCGTGAAAATTCTAACCTACCTGCCCAATCAGCCTATTCAGGTTTGTGTAAGTAGGACGTTCAATGTCCAGGTTTCTCCTGCAGATGTCGTAGATGGCTTCATTGTCGACCATGAAGGCGCAGTCCGAGTGCTCCAGCGTCGTGTGGGTCGTCAGGATGGAATTGTAGGGCTCCACCACTGCTGTCGACACCTGGAAGCATTAAATAGTTAGTTTAGATGCTCTTCTTAGAAATGTTGAACTTTTAACGAGTAGTTTTAATCCTATATTCAGTATAACCTCATAATAGGATTCAGGACGCACCTACGGGTTAGTCGCTTATACATTGGTTATGGTTAGCTCACCTGAGGTGCAGGGTAGATGGAGAACTCCAACTTGGACTTCTTGCCGTAGTCGACGGAGAGCCGCTCCATCAGCAGGGAGGTGAATCCGGACCCGGTGCCGCCGCCGAACGAGTGGAACACCAGGAAACCCTGGATAAAAAAAAAGACAATGATCAAGAAACTATAAAACAATAACGACTGAGTACCTACAGTGGGTGAAATTAAGATATCATTCGATGGTCATCCTAAGAAGATCCTAAAACCTCTAGTGGCTCAGCATCCTGGGAAAGTATAACAGAGAAAGTGTTTAAATCTTCGTGTACACACCTGGAGGCCAGTGCACTGGTCGGCAAGCTTCCTGATCCTGTCGAGCACGACATCGACGATCTCCTTGCCGATGGTGTAGTGTCCTCGCGCGTAGTTGTTGGCTGCGTCTTCCTTGCCCGTGATGAGCTGCTCAGGGTGAAACAGCTGACGATATGTGCCGGTGCGGACTTCGTCTGCAAAGGAAAAACTCTTATTTAAGACCTTTATTACAGCATCAGCATCAATTCTTAAGTGCACTATAGGGTAAGTATACTATGCCTAGAACCCAGTAGACTAGATAATAAAATAGGTACAAAGTTTTAGGTAGGTAGGAATTTTCGTAGATTGCTTTTAAACTCTAGCTATTTCACTATGTAGTACTTATCTAATTGTTTCTTATATTGTATGCGTGCTTGGCCTAGTAATGTGTATTTATGAAAAAATACAGTTTTTATTCAGTTTTAGTCGCTTCAGTTTACGAAAACCAATTGGAGGTAGCATATCGGTAAGTTTATGATAGTCTAGTCTACTACGTATAAGATTGGATATGGAAATAGAAGCTCTGTTTTTGCCTCGTAGCCATCCCATTATAACTGTAAATAGACGCGCCTTCGCTGATGGACCACTTATAGCGAACGTCTTAACATGAAGTAGCAAAAAGAAATCGAGAGCTAAGTGCTGAGAGCCCTGGGCACATCAAACAAAAAGGAAAGCAAGAGCTTCTTATTAGCTGAAGCACTCATAAGCTCCAGATATAATTGAGACAGATGCGTCTGTCCAGACGATCTAATTACATTCATTCGGGTTTTATGTTACCATCTTGAGATCATGAGTCTTTGAGCAAACCCGGCTTTTCGGTGAAATTAAATCTACGATGTTTGCTTGTTCTACATTGATACTGAGCTTGTACTACTTTGGCACAGAATAAATAATAGTAGAGTAGAGTGGTTTTGAGCAGAAAACACCATTCATATGAGGAGTCTGGTATAAAGGTCGTAGCTCATTTTCCAAATAGGTACTACTTATTAATCAATCAGTTATCAAGTTATTCTATCAAAGGATTGAAAAATACATCATAAAACTTTTTTGTTTTACATAATTTATCTATGTTAATAGGTACCTATAGGTGCGCAAGCGCAAACCTATAAATTTAACTTTTTCTCGTTTGCAACAAACAAGACCACGGATATCAAATTTGCATGCAGTATAAGTAGGTACTTATCGTTAGGTATGTGGGTACAAAGCATGCGATTAAAGTTAGAAACCAAACACTTCACGGCTGGCCTACTGTCACACTCCACTGGTGTTCCCGAGTGTTTCCTTCGAACCCTGGCGATAGTTTCACACTTCGGTATAATGTCGCTTTTTGCGCTATGGGAAGTTCTTGCTGCACTAAATTGCTTTTTACTTTTGCATACTACATACTAACATAACATATCGTCACGCCTGTCCTGTCCCCTGAAGGGGCTTGCTCAGGTGTATTACCGCACACCACCGGTCGTAATTTAGTCCCAAACCAAATGACAGGGGACGAGCCATAGCCCATAAGTCGCCGTACACCGTACCGTAATGTAGCAAATTTTATACTACAAAATGTACTACCTGCCTACGTCATACTTAATACTTTTTGCATTTGTGTCTGACTGTTTGTCTTCTAACAAGGAACACCAAGTAATGTCAGAGATCTTCATGCGGCGTAAATCCTTTTTTTAAAGCTTGCATTTGTCCGCCAACATGCCTGATAAGCAGTAATGCGGCTTACGATGGAGCACGCTTGCCTAAAAGAAACTGATACACTCGAGACTTGAAGAAGCCACTCGGTCTAAACGAACTTACTTATCTACTTTTTAACTCAACTTTACAGAGGAAAACGATGTACCTAATCAAGATAGCCAACTCGAATTAAATACCTGAGACGTACCTAGGCTAGGGTCTCTATGTTTTGTGATTTGATTACTAATTCAATTGGAAGCATGACCTTTTTTTGTGAAGCATGGACGATGGACAGCTCATTCTAATACTTTACCTCAACTAATTTGATTGTTTTAGGCTTTAATTTTTAAACCGTTTTAAATTTATTTAGTTAGGTCGATACCCGAGTATTTTGATGTAGGTTTAGTTTAGTTAGATGATGCAATTCTAATAAATAACTGTTGATTCGATGTAACGTAATTTATTTTAGCAATTTCACAGCACGTAGTTTTTTGATTTTCATGATTAATGGAACCTGCAAAAACTTAGGCTGTTGATTGTTCAAACTTTTGTAGACAGTTACCTAACATTTTAGATTAGATCTTAGACGAATGGAATAAATAGACTTAGTATTTTTGATTCAACAAAAGGCATTGTTTTCACTATAAAGTAGGTAGTACTATTGATTCTGTGGTAGTACCTAGGTAAACATTTGATTTTTGATAGAAAATCGATAGCTCTAGGTATTTTGTAGGTGGCCAAAGGTAGGTTAATTTCCAACTTACTTGGTAACTTATAGTATTTTTATCAGCGGCAGCTCTCAACGAATTTGAACGTGAAAACTATAGGTACGTAGACGATAGCTAACAATAAACATATCCCAATATCTTAGTTTAGTCTGAGAATTGTTTTTTCTTTTTATTTTTAAAATTTTATAGACTTGTTTCACAGTAGCTCAGAATTTTCCATCAATCAAAACGCCCTGCCTTCCCACTAACCGCGCGCCGTTCCTTTGGTGAAAGGTAAATTATGTATTTTTTTTAAAGGTCGTTGCTACCATTATTATCAGTAATCATCCACAAACGCTGTCATCATGAAGCAGGTATAATCGTCGACTTCCATCTATTACCTAGATCTAGCGTTTGGCTGAGCTAATGACAGCCCGACTGCCGGACCAACAATAACGGACCGAGTTCAATACCCTGCCGACAAATTACAACTTCAGCTCTAATCCAATGTTGTCTAAGATTTTTTCATTACTTATACCGACTTAATTTGAAATGCTTTACGAATTATTACGAAACATTATTACGTTTTACTACGTACTTCACCAATAATAAGAATCCCTATAACCTCAGTTCGAAACCAAGTTTGGGTCTCATATTAAATATTTTGTTAAAATGTAGGTACACTTGGATATCCTTAGACCAATAGGGATTGAAGAGGATTGGCATGTCAGCCCTACCAAAAATCAGTTCACTCACAATCCAGCGTTGTCTCTGTCATATATATATGTCTATATATGTCTGTTAATAATTTATATTAACCAAGTATTGAAGTTATTATCTAAACCAAACTAAGCAAGTGACGGGCCGCACTTGTTCAAAAATTTGACTATAGGTTTCTATATATACATATTTTACTTAGGTATCTATTTATTTATGTAGGTATTATCTGATCTCTAAAAATCAATGTTTGTCAATGTCTCTGGCAGCTATAGTAAAAGCCTTGCTTAGTTTGGGGCCAGACGACCACGTGAGGATTGGCATGTCAGCCTTACCAAAAATCAGTTTACTCGCAATCCAGCGTAGTCTCTGTCATAAATTATTAACCAAGCATTGAAGCTTTCAGGCTAAAACGTATATACTAACTACACAACTTCATAAAGTCACGCCTTTTCCCGTAGGAGTAGGCAGATACCACTTTTCTCTACTTGCTACGATCCTGGCACACATCTTTCGATTCTTCTACATCCATGCCTCTTTTCATATATCCTCGTCGGTTACGGGTGGGTACTTTTGACCAGGCTGCATGCCATGCTATTTTGTTCTCTTCTTTTTCTGCCAAGACTCACCAACGACAGTAGGTTCCAGGTCCACAAACACAGCCCTGGGAACATGCTTCCCAGCGCCGGTCTCGCTGAAAAAGGTGTTGAAGCTGTCGTCTCCGCCGCCCAGGGTCTTGTCCGAAGGCATCTGGCCGTCCGGCTGGATGCCATGCTCGAGGCAGTACAGCTCCCAGCAGGCATTGCCGATCTGGACTCCCGCCTGACCGATGTGGACTGAGATGCATTCCCTCTGGAAGAAGACATTGGAAATGTTAAGACTGATTGATAACAAGAATCTACTATAACTCTCGAAATGAAACTATTTCTTTTAGCCATGGTTTGTTTCAATCCACTTAACTATAAGAGTATGAGTAGAAAGTATGAGTAGAAACTTTGATAGAGTTACCTACAGGTACATTTTAACAAAATATAACATATCGTCACGCCTTTGACGCGAAAGGGCTGGCAGAGGTGTACATTTGCACAACACCCACTCTTCGCCGGACGATATTTAGTCCCAAATGTGACAGGGGTCGAGCCTGGTGCCGTACATCGGGCTCCAGTTATGTAGTAGTGTCCAGTGAACAAACTGGTGCGTGCCTTCGGCTAGGTCCGACCGAACCCGCTCCTGGGACCCTATTCGGAGATTTGAGATTTTTATCTCACCTTTTTTCGTCCTTGTTGCTCTCGTTTGAAATGTCATAGGTGTGAGAGTGACCAAGATAAAATCTTATCTCGTCTCACGCGTAGGAATAGCCCTACTGCTGGCTTGAGAGGAGAGCCTTCTCCGACTAGGGTATCATCGCTTTTTACAGGTAGGTCCATTATAAGCCTGTATATTTCTTTCGTTGCGAATTTACAAGTTTACTAAAAGTACTTCGCCACAATAATATGTCAAAGTCACCTAAATGCTACCCTCCTACACTCTCAATACAACCCTCTCTATTATAACTCCAAGTAGGCATTTTAATAACAAAGAAACTAATTGAGCTACAATTTGAACAATAAGCTCAATTCCACGCATTGTACTGTGTATTCAAACCCGCAATATCCGGAAAAGCGACCGCTTGCTCGGAAACTTTTAGTCATTGTGAATTTACCTTAAACTTACACCAGCCTTACTAAGTGCTTCTTGGGCTCCAAATACTACTTTTTGTAAAGTTCTTTTTGTTCCTAGTATGTTCATAGTTCATAAGTATCATTCCTAGTCTGTTCCCGATATTCCCGATACATTTGTTTCGTTTTTATTTCTATATATTTAACATAATAGTTTATGTATTTTATACGCGTATGTTTATTTATTTTCTTACTACTTTCTTTCTCTATCTTTTTCAACAGTACCGTGCGTCTCAGAAGGTTAGTGCTGAAAACCAGCGCTGCTAAGAAATTAGCAGCACCATTGCTGAGCACTAACCTTTTTTGTCGCATTGGACACTACAGCGACGACTGAAACTTAATCATCTAAATATTTGTTTATGTCTTAATGTAAGTACGAGTATATGTAGAAGTTATTATTTTTTGTCTGTTAATGTTTTATTGTGTATTTTGTTTGTTGTTGTTGTAGTGTTTTGTGCGGTGAAATAAATGGTTTCTTTCTTTCTTTCTTTAAAGTAGTAGGTACTTTTAAAAATTTACGTTCTTTAACGTAAAGAAAATACGTACGTAAAACGTACTTTACTTTTTTAGTAATTTATAGCTAGGTGACAGTATAATGCTCACCAACTTTTATTCCAACAATCTTTTAGGAACCGAAAAGTATTATTGGAGACTTCCATTTGTGTGACCATGTTATACTCTGACCCCCTTCCTAATAAACGTAGTTCCTCGGAAAAGTTAATAGGTACTGCTGTATAACTACTAAGCAGCTATACTTACAACGTTTACTAGTAAGGGTGTAAATAGAGAATTGGAACATAGAGTATCAGTAGATGGGTAAGGGCACCGACCCCTCAATTAGATTTAGATCCTTTCTAAGTTTCAACGAAATTACTGTTACAATAAAAATTAATAAGGTATGTAGAAGGGCGAGGACATATTTATCGTTCTGTAAACGACATACGCAGGTAAGTAGGTATATCAGTTGTTTTCAGGACAAAAAAAACAAAGTGAGTAGGTGTTTTGACTGCCTCGGTGACTCAGTTGGTTGCGAACCTGCCTTCTGAACTTCATAGTACAAGCTTTGCGTAGTTTGGGGTCAGACGATCGTGTCTAGAAAATTACCCGAATTTATTTATTTTATTTTATATAAGTAGGTAGAAAATGAGAATAGAGATAACATTCAATAAGCTTAGCACCTATACATAGAGTGGCTTATTTATCTGAGAGGTGAATACTGTCCCTCTTACTCGGGAACCTCTCTTATTTCTCAGCTTCACGTTGTCTGCGTACTCTACTCGATCGTATCAACCCTTAGGTACCTATATTAATTTAGAAACCTAGCCAGTAGCCGATAAGCCATGTAGCAGTTGGCAGCAAATGCTACGGGCTACGCAGGAAAACGAAAACAAAATAAGCTCTACACCTAACAACTATTCTCAAAGTAGACACGCGTCACCAACTTAGAAATATTGATTTGACGAGTCTTATTCTCAACTCAATGCAGCCCCGGGGGCCTAACACGAGTTTTGATGGTTACGAAAACTTTTTTGTTTGGCTTTCGTTTCGTTTAAGAGACTAGGTTAAATGCCTAGGTATAACCTAGGTCTAGGACCTAGGTTTCCGCCAGGTTTGCTTTATTGAAATGTATAGAGCAAAACGAAAAAACAATGTTTTGTTGAGTATCAAATTCAAAGTCAAAATGTTTTTATTCAATTTAGGTATAAAAGATACACTTATGAACGTCAAAGTTTTGTTTAAATAGACTCGACCGCCTTGTTCGGATAAAGAGCCTCTACTCAGAAGAACAGGCAAGAAACTGAGGGGCATTATTTTTTTAAAGAATAAATAAATTACAGTCTCACAAATGTTGGCTTACAACTAACTAGGTAATATCGATAAATACTAGTGGCTACTTGGCGAAAGTGGAAGGCTCCAGACATCTTTGTCTTCTAAATAATTCTTAACCTTATAATACCCTCTTTTTATTAATGTAGTTTTTACATGTGATAAAATTCGCGGTAAGCCCAGTGTTCACATTTGCTACGGGCCCCGCACTTGCTTTATGGTCGTAGCACACTTATAAACTCAGAAAGGGATCGTTGGCCCTATTCGGAGATTTGAGATTTTCATCTCGCCTTTTTTAATCCTTGTTGCTCTCGTTTAGAACGTCATAGGTGTGAGAGTGACCAAGATAAAATCTCATCTCATCTCACGCGTAGGAATAGGCCCCCGTCACTCGAGCCGTGCAGTATTCTTTGCATGGAACTCCCTACTGCAAAGACCACTAATCGTAATCGTAACGTAATCGCCTTGCCTTGGATAAGTAAGGCGATACGGTGACGACCCCTTTCCGAGTGCTACGACCTTAATCCGGCACTGTACCATCAGTGGCCCTATTCGGAGATTTTCATCTCATCTTTTTTCGTCCTTGTTGCTCTCGTTTGAAACGTCATAGGTGTGAGAGTGACCAATGTAAAATCTCATCTCATCTCACGCGCAGGAATAGCCCTCCGGCATTAATAACATTGGAATTCAGCACTTCCTTTAGAGATGAAGACAAGAAGCATGCAATATACAGCTAATGGCCCATTCGGAGCTTATTCATCTCTCGATGACTCGTCTGATACATTTGTTCCGCACGATTTGAGGTTTGTGTTCCGAAAGCTATTTAGGAATTTATTAGATGCTTTGTACCTCTGAAAATACGGCTTGAAGTTGATTAATAGTTTATAGACAAGTCTAATTGGATCATGTTATTAAAACTTTAAAAATGCCAGAACAAAACGATGTTCTCCCCTCTGCGTGACGTCACTGCTACCAATAAAAGAGTAAAGAATAAATAATTCAAAATCAACTAGTGCATGTCTATCGATAGTTTTTGTTGGTTCAAAAATCGTATTTTTATGTAAAATTTTACTGCCTCAGCAAATTAAAAGTTGGGGTAAGTACCTAATTGATAAAAAAAAACAAATTTCTCTAGTGGATATTTATTAGAGGCATGTGCTCAAGTAACGATTGGAAACTGTATTTTTATGGTAAAAAAATACTGTTTCAGGGGATCTGCCCGGGATTGTATAAATTATGGATAATCCCGGTTAAATTGGGGCTTCGTGACACATGCACGTCGATGATGGCAATCATCGGGATTTTTATCGATAGATTTGAAAATGATAGGCAAGAACATGGAATGGTTTTATTTTATGGGTCTTTTATGGCTCTGAAACATGTAGTAAACAGAGAGAGATAGGTAAGTGCATATCTTCAATGTTTATATCATGTTTATACAAAAGGTTTGCTTGGTATCTGATCTTGGTCTATGTAGTTATTTTAATCCTAGCACACACCACCGTCCATGCTGAATCATAATGTTTTTAATCCATCCAAAGGTTGTCTGGAAGAGATCGCTCTTAAGCGATAAGACCGCCCATTGCGCCTTTATTTTTGAGTGTTTAGTTTAGATTTATTTGTATTGGGTGTCAATAAAGAGTTTTTGTATTGTATTGTATTGTATTACTTACTTTTATTATAAATGCGTAAGAATGCGGGGTACAGTTAGTTTTTATTATGTGTGACAATGATTTAAAATAATCTCAAACGTGACTTTACATACTTTTGGACTTTGTGAAAATTAAAAACTGCGCTAAAAATGAAAACAATTCAAATAATGAACAATAATGAACAATTACAAGTAATGAAAGCATTGTACCTAGTACGAAACAACATCGTAGCCTGAAAGAAAGTTCCTGAATCAATAGAGCTTCGCAGCAATACGAAGCCATATAAAAAGCAAAAAAAAAAAAAAATTCTCCATTGTTTTACGAGCTTTGTTACCAGTATCAAATGTCGGAGATTCACGGAGTTTGTACTTAGGTAAGTACTTACCTAAATATCTTTATACAGTTGTCTTATAAGAAAGCAAATAGATAGGTAGTTTACAGAGTCCTTTTTATAAGAATGACATCTCAATACTACACGGTGTTGTTACATAACCAATGAAAATAATTGCAACAATTAAACCAAAAAAAAACATTTAGCGACCAAAAAATTATCCTAACTAATATTCATAAATACGATGCGAAGGTGAGCTTGTTCGTTTGTTTGTTACGTTTTCACGCCTTAACTACTCAACCGATCATCATCAAATTGTGTATACACGTAGTCCGGGAAAAGTACAGAAAAAAATAGGGTAGTTTTCATCCTGAAAAAAATAATGATTTCTGTGGGAGCGCTGGTGAAACCGCGAGATGCAGCTAGTAAATATTTCTCCCCCGTCACCAAAAAAAAGTTTATCTTTTTAAGGGTTCCGCGAAGCTCTGAAATTTCCAGACAAACGCCATTGTCAAATTTCTTGAAAACCATTTGTCAGATTATGATGAAATTTAGCATTTAAAATTAAATGAACTATATCTCCGCCCTATATTCTTGGTTTTTTAAAGAAACGTCCTCAAGAGTAAATAGAGCTATGAAAAATATCCGCATTTGTAGGGGGTCACTTTTGACTGATTTATTTAATAGATAGACAAAGCAATTAAAAAATCCCTTTACATAGGGTGGTTAAGTCAAAAGCTTTTAAATAAATCAGAATTATAAGTAAATTTAGTTATTTAAGATTGAGAATGATAAGAGAAGTGCAAAAGTCGTAAAACATTATTTTTAGCTGTAGATAACTTTAGAGGCTCGTCAGTATAATTACTTGCACTTTTCGCTCGTCGTGTTCTTCTAGACGAAATAGCAATGTAAAACCTTTAGCCAATGCGAAGTTAGACTAAAGTGGTCGCCGGACCCTTAACTAAGATCATAATTATCGTAAGCGCACTATAGTAACGAAGTAAATAGACCAAAATAGTTTTCTAATAAGCCATAAGATGCCGTGCCTGGCGGCATTATAAAAACGGTCCAGGCACGGTATGGTACGGCCTGAAACTCCTGAAGCAAGTGAGGTCATCAATCAACCTCCGACTGAGCCGCCTCTATGGAGCTCCTGGTGCGTGGCACATTCTAATTGGAGGGCTACAAGAATGACTTGAATATTACATTCAAATAAATTGCATGCACTGAAGAAAGCTACTGAACGTTTTGTGAAACGTCAATGATGGACAGGTGTACTTTAAAAAAAGTTAAAACTCCCTATTTTTTAAATTAAGTACATTGTTACACACCCCGTTTTATAATTATTCGATTAATTCTCTCTATTCTAAGGTTGCCTGGAAGAGAGCGCTTTTGGCGATAAGATCGCTGTTCCCGTTATTATATATTTCTTTATATAATTCTGATGTGAACAATAAAAAGCTTATCTCTTTGACTACGAGTATCTATAATGCCTCGATGAAAATACAAATAATAGACGCCAGCATCTTATTTGGAACCGCAACACAAACATTATGGTAATGAAATCACTCTGATTGCAAATGGACAGATGGATAGTTACATAATAAGGTAGTCAAATGAAAGCAAGGGGTATAAATCTTACAGAATGACTTTAATACTAAAAGGTTCTAAGTCTTCCAATCGAAGACCAATCAAAACTACCCAATCTTAGATGTTATTAACTTTAAATTGAAACCGATTGTTTTAATTAAACTATTAAAAATCTACTTATGAGGCTTCCGTGATAAACAAATTAGCCTAATACGACTTTTACGGTAGCGTTTTCCCATATTTGGGCAGTCTGTACCAAGATGGATAATAGACAATCCTTTTTTGGGGTAAAAAAAAACTTGTAGATAATTTGTTTCTTGCTATAAACTGGCTACAGCTCAGCATGTCGGCTGGTCTTCTATTGGGGCCGCCACGTCGCGTTCGAATCCCGTAGGCGTTACCATCAAATTGTAACAATTAACCGCCTACTAGCGATTGGTATCAACGCTAATTTGCCTTATTTTATGGGAATTCAATGGCCCAGTTTAATTGGAAGTCAATTGTTTTCCGACATTGAATCGAGATAGATGGTGACTTTTAAGGTTAACTGTAATTTACTTCTCATTTTGAGGGAGTTTATCTGCTAATCATATTTATTGAACTGTGCATTTGTGCAGTCAAAACACTAATATTAGATAGAAAATGATGTAGATCTTTGAAATTAATGTTAGAATGAAGTAATTACTTAAGTTAATTTCACAAATAACAATTTTAAAACATTGGTTTTGAAAGGTACTTTCAATAGACATTTGTTTTAATATTAGGTATGAGTCGGGGTTAAATGAAGCTGGCTTTAGTAATGTTGCTGTTTATTTCATTCCGCAATCACAAGTCCCTGTAATCTTTCCTGTACATCCAATATGGTCAAAGGTAGGTGGGTAGTGGCATTCACATGTCTTATTGATAGGGCACAGAACAGAAATACAAGCTGCGTCCTCTCCTAGATTTGTCGGTGCGTTACTTACTTCGTACGCGCAAGGATCTGTTTCTGCCGTTTTGGTATACGATGTTGAAGTTTCAGCAGCGCAGCAGCTTGTTGATTGCATTATTCCACGAGGTCTATTCAAATTATTTCCATTTGGTCTCGGCTGTGATACGCCTGAACAACCATCTGAGCAGTTCGATTTATTGTCATCTGTCTTTCTTGTAGATTGTACGTCTGATGTTTTATGTTGACATGAATCTGGGCACGACTCATGAGATATGGCAGCTGTTTGGCTTCCACAAGTACCACACGGACTGGTTGGAATTTGAACCTGAGTATTAGGCGTTGAAGTCTGGTTGTTCAAGCGCGCTTTACATTGCTTGTCTTGCAATGTTGGCTGTAACGCTTGATTATTTTCGTCTGAAGTAGAAGACTCGGTTGAACAACTTTGACAAGGACGAAGTTGAACTTGTAAATTACTCTGTGTAACACACGTTTGCTTGTTTTGGGTTTCGGTTGGTTCGACCGACCAAGATTTACATGGTGAGAATTGAAGTCGTGGTTTAACTTGTATTACAGTCGTCGAGGCATTGCTGCAAGTTGTTGTACGAGCAGGAAATTCGTCTGAACAGCG
The DNA here is from genome assembly GCA_911728515.1 of Peribatodes rhomboidaria. Lineage (NCBI taxonomy): Eukaryota > Metazoa > Arthropoda > Insecta > Lepidoptera > Geometridae > Peribatodes > Peribatodes rhomboidaria. The sequence goes on along the minus strand of OU452175.1, from coordinate 2,104,242 downwards.
TTTATACAGCGTGGATTGAAATTGTTGGTTCGCTGAGGTTTTATGAACCGAAGATTGTAACTGTGTTCCAGAGGAATGGGATGAATAGTGTTCACAAGACTTTTTATGCTGTTGTTCTGTCTGTATATTCGGCGTACAAGTTTGATTATTGTAGGTGGCACGTGGTTCGTAGATACATGATGTTGATGTCCTGTTGGGTGCGGGTGATTCAATTGGGCAAGTTTTGTAAGACTCAATTGTAACTGAATGTGGATTAGCTGTTTGATTCGAACCAATTTGGCGATTGTGTGGAGGCTGAGAATTCGGGAATGGACATCGAGATTCGGTCTGGGGACGACTTGCTTCGGCGTTTTTGCAGCAACATGGGTTTTGTTGACTTACTGGCGTGGATTTAGGTTGAATTTCGCAGTCGCTCGAGCATGGAGGATAGAGTTCGCGGGGTTGAGAGTTACTGGCGATTGGTTGGTCGGCCTTGCAGTGGCAGGAAGGAGGGCGAGGCGGCTGAGACATGGGGTCCAGGAGTCTAAGCAATGGATATGGAAGCTCTGGGATCGCTTGCTCTGGGATCGCGTGGCTCTCCACGCAGTGCCGCACGAAGTGCTTGCAACAGGGCTTTCTCCGCCAACATCGTCGAGATGGCATGCGTTGGGTGCGAGTAAGGACACTGATCACTACATTATAGAGCACTTTGTAGATAATTTGATGTTTGTTTTTACTTTCTTATTCATAGTTGGTAAATTAAGTAAATATCATAGCTGTAACAGGAGGATTCTGGGCTGAAAATAATACTTTTCAAATGGTTTTCATAATGTAAACATGTTTTTAGATTAGCCCCTAAAAAAATTCTCTTTGGATTGGCGACATTATATGACATTGACATTTACTAAGAAAATTATATTGATCGACAGTCGGGTGTAGCCTTTGCATCTGTGAAGCAAAGAGAATATGCTGTGAAGTACTTAGAGTGCTATAGGTACCAAATAAGTTCTTCCATTGGTACCAAATTGGTACTTGACCGTGGACCTAAACCGTGGACATTCTCCGTCTACGTACTTCACGCACTAACAGAATTATGAAGACAGAAGACCGGAGACACAGAATACTCCCTAATGACCGAATCCTGTACAACCAAACATAATGAATGGTAAGGTACTAATGTATACTGATATCGGCCATAGAAAAACATTATTTATAGTTCCCAAAAATTCCACGAGACTCAATAGATAAGTCTCAAGATTGGTTCGATAATAAATAAGCAGAACAAAGTGTAATCGAAGCCGCTAATATCCGTAGTTCCGCGCGGTGGGTCAAAAACAATGCTGTTCCGGTTCAGGGGATAAGCACGGGGCTCAATGGACCATGCTGGGTCGCCGCCGATTGGAATCTTTCAACAAGACTGACGATCTTTGTAATTTTTAGTATCTAGGCATCGACATGGAAGAAAATAGGCAAGTAGGACGGTAGGCACGTTTCGTTGCTACACACCTATATTGAGAATCGATTTCACAGAGCATAGAATAAGGAGATATTTGGATTCGCTCCGATGCAACCAGAGATCTGCTGAAATATGTATCACCAAGTGATTCTTCAATGTATTGCTTTTTTTGTTTTTACATTGTAGTACCATGGGATTATAGGACTCACATGTTGTAAGTACTTAGAAAAAAGTCTCAAAAATAAATAAGAATTACAAAAAGTAGGTATACTTTGGATCCTTCATAACAAGTGATTGACGTTTTATGTAGAGTAAGTTTCGATTTGTTTACCTCTCGCGGGCAGCTTCCGTGTGCAGGTCCACGTTAAAATCCTTCTGATGGTCTTCCCCGCTAGGTATACAATGTACCTACTTACTACCTAGTTCGGAAGCTTGACACAAAGAAGACTTCTTCGCAAAAAATTAATGTACCTACTAAATAAATAAATAAAATAAAATAAAAATAAAAAAGCCTTATATTTCCAGTTTTAACAGTACACTTACAAATGTTGATGCCTACCTACACTTAATTAGCAAAAGAATAAAATTGAAACTGATATCGATAATATGAAATTGATAACTTGAAATTATTTTAAAAATGACTAAAATGTACTAAATACTTAAATTTAAATGAATACCTAGATCTAATATAAAATAAGGTACCTATCTCATCAAGTTTTTTACAAGACCAAAATCTAGTAAGTAGCTACTGGTAGCCAAAAAAAACTATAATTGGTTAAAGACAACGAGTTAGATAAATAGAATCTTTGCATGTTCAGCGCCAGACGTTTAAAATAAGATTAGTTAACTTCCGTAAGTTAGTTAGTTAAACTGCGCACAAAACCGACCAAAACAATCAGAACTACGTACAAACTACATAATAATGTGCATAATTTGCCGGTTCGTAACTATAAAATATTACCTACATAAGATTACTGGTATAATTACGAATGTAATTCGGGCAACACGAAGCTTGATTGTGAGTAATACCTAAAACGTGGATGAGGTCTTCATAGTGTCTAGTTGTAATGACTTAGTTGGAGAAGGCTCGCCTCTCAAGCCAGAGGTCGCGGGTTTGATCCCAGCCGAAGGCACGCACCAATCTGTTAGTTGTGTGAACATTACTAAATCATTATTGAATTGAAAATTGAATATGTATTTAAAAATATCTAAGTATCTAGGTCGTATCTAGTATCTAGCCTGTCGTCATACACGGGTGTACGACGACAGGCTCGCCCCTTTCGCATTTGGGACTGAATATCGTCCGGCGAAGTGTGGATGTTGTAATATACCTCTGCCAGCTCCCTCGGGGGAAAGGCGTGACGTTATGTTATTTTATGGTTATGAACAAAGCAGCACTCTAATACCATATTTGTAATTATCATTTCCTTCTTTACCCTCTAATTGTACCTGCAGTATATAGGCTTAGGTACCTATACCCCAGGAAGGACAGGGTTGTAATTAAGACCTAAGTTTCCTGTCGATACCCTAAAAGGTCCCTTCCTAGGGGCTTCGGTGTTGCCATGCGTTCGGTTTCCGCAGTCCGGTGGAAGTATTAAATTACGTAGATACCGTAGCTACAGTTCGCAATACTTAGTAATTATTTAATCGATATATCGCATTAAGTATTTAGTTAAAATCAAGGTCGTAAGCCATGTTTATGGGAAGGTGAATTTTACTTTGCTATGTTTTTCGTTAAGTATTCGTTCCTACCTTGTTTAAGAATTGAGTACATCACGAACGGAGTTTTCATTTTCAGGCATTGTAAGTCACCTCGAAAACTAGATCTAGATGGATTTAAAATAGTCGATGTTACATTTCTCACCTTTTATAACCATGAACAACATCATACTAAACCTATAAGTACCCAGAATCTATGTTATTTTGATTATAGGCTGCGATCGCATTGTAGACAGCGGCGGGTTCAACGGACGAACACTAATTTCCTCAGCTATTCTGGCAGCTCACAAAAAAGTAAAATAAAAAAAGCTAAAAAGAAGCTAGAGCGCAATATAACCTCATTGTCTGCAGAGTCATGGGCTACGTTCTTAATTCAAATTGACGAATGGCGCGGCGGGAAGCTGAATCATGGCTACTCGTCTTTTGGAGGAAAAAAAGCTGGTTTAAGAGGCTTAAATTACAATAAATCTATTTGTCCGGTCTCTGTTTTGCCTTTACATAATTTAAATAAGACCGATTTTTAGTTACCAATTTATAGACCGACAGTTATCAGTTCATCTTATTACGCCACCCACAATATTTTAGTAAGTATTAAAAATTTTCATTCGTTATCTTCTCTTTGAGGCGTTTTATAGCTTCAGTTAACTAAGGACTGACTCTTGATTTCCTGTTATTTCTATACCGGGCCACATTTAAAATATTGCCGGACCAGGGGGGCTATTCCTGCGCGTGAGATGAGATGAGATTTTATCTTGATCACTCTCACACCTATGACGTTTCAAACGAGAGCAACAAGGACGAAAAAAGTGAGATGAAAATCTCAAATCTCCGAATAGGGTCCCAGGGGGGGCTATTCCTGCGCGTGAGGTCAGATGAGATTTTATCTTGATCACTCTCACACCTATGACGTTTCAAACGAGAGCAACAAGGACGAAAAAAGTGAGATAAAAATCTCAAATCTCCGAATGTGAATCTCCTGAATGAATCTCCCTGTATTGTGAAATATGGTCAAAAATATGGCCCGTCTAGGAGCACCCATTTAGCTAATTTTGACCCTACCAATATCCATATACTTACTAAATGTGATCCTACTGTGTGCATTGTAATTTGTTTGTAAAAAAAAAATTTGCGTACATATTCTTACTTTTTTATTGCATAATTATTTTCATCCGTGTCATCAAATTGTATAGGGTGGGTGACGTCACCGGCACTCCCGCTTGCTGTCAGTGAGTCAGACTGGCGTAGCGAGGTCTATTTGCACCGGGATTAGGTTACTTCACTCTCTGAGGGAGTTTGTGTAAGAATTCGATATCCAAATGTAGTGATGAGGTAATCAAGGATAGATGGATATTGTTTATTGACTGCCTCGCTGGCTCAGTTGGTAGTGAGCCTTCTGAGCTTAGGGACGTGAGTTCGATTCCTACCTAGGGCAAAAATTTATGTAATGAATATTTGTGTTTCTTAAATATCTGTCTAATATTAACTATTTAAGTGAGTTTGTTACTTTTACGTATGAATATCGGTCTCTGGCAGCCATAGTACAAGATTTGCTTAGTTTGGGGTCAGATTACCGTGTTTGCAAAAATGTTCCGAATATTTAATTCAATCGTTTCGTTGAAATCCGTAAAAAGAGTAACAAATATCCAAACATAAAAACTTTCAAACTAGTAAGTAGGATAGCCAGATAGTTAAAGAAAATAAGTCGAACAAAAAGTAATATTAATCAAATTAATAAACAGCCGCACCTAAGCGCGTGAGTTAGGCCCTGAACATATTACACTAGCGTAATTTAGAGGTCTTTGAACTTACGCGAGGCATTTAATTACCTTTTTTTTTTTTTTTTTTTTATTAATTTTTCATGACCATGGATACTCGTCCTTCAGTCGGATTCTTAGTAATAATTTTTCCTTCAGTAACAGATGATGGGATGATGATGATGAGGTGATGATGATGAAGACGATGAATCCCTCCCCTTTTCCCATTCCAGTAAAGTTATGGATACTTTACTGAAACTTTAAGTGAAGTTTTGTAGAGAACACGAAAAATCGCGTTTCGCGATGTTTGTATCATTTGCCCACACTCGTGCATGTTGACGAACCGGTAAACGTTAATAATCCACCATTATTACAATTTAACACTCGAAGAATCACAAGTTTTAGAAAATAATACAAAAACACGACACCATCTTTTCGGTTCCCGCCAAAACTCCGCATTTAATTACCTTAATAATAGTGTTGCTACCCTAAATGGGGAAAATTGAGACCGTCGATAGGGTAACTGAGTTTTGTTATTGAAACTTTTTAGGGGTTCAGGTTCATATCCAACTAGCTGTGCCCATTAATGTTGCCCGCAATTAAAACAAAGCCTAGGTATACGAGTATGTCACTACAGAATATTAAATTACTCCGTTCCAAATTTTATTTAAATCCGTCCAAATTAATATTAGCACCTAGGAATAAAATTACATATCACATTACATCCTACCCAGTAACACTAGGTTGAATGTCCGAAGTATAATTATTGTTTTAGAATTTGATGTAGCTATTACCTAGGTGAACTGTCGGATGTAAATAATGTATGATGAGCTGAGTTATTGTCGTTTAGACTCAATGACTAGGTAGGATATAGCCTTATTAGAAATAAGGGCTTTCAAAAGCTTTTGATAGATATGTGGCTAAATGTTTTATCTAGGGTGCGGCTAAGGACATTTAAACTGACGTTTCGAATCGACAAAATCGGTAACTTCCAAGATAAGAGTACAAAAATCTAAAAATGGACCGCATAAATTAGGTGCTGCACACAACTCACCGTAGTCACAAACGCAACCAGTCGCAACCGAGCTAATTATTGTTGTCTCGTTCATGATATTGTTTCTTGTACGTGTCTATCTTTGTTATTGATACACGTAACATAATACTGTCAACAGAGCTGTGTAGCGTCCGTTTGCTTGTAGTTGTATTGGTTCACGCGCTGTGTACTAGAAATTAGACTCGTGCCGCTTCTTCCTTATATTATTTCGATGGTAACTTCCATAGAAATTTGTCGGTTTAGTCAATTTGAACGATAGTTGTCAGTTAAAATGTAGTCAGTTAAATATCAATACTATACATCGAAGTAAGTATACAGAAACAGTATACAGATTGTACCAATTATCATTTCATGCAACGAATTTCCAGTTTGTTTACCCTCCAGTGCATAAATTTAGCTATTTACTTAAATGTTTCTGTATTTACTTGATTTTATTAGGTAACTCACCTACCTGCCTACCTCATGAGTATACATGTACCTCCTTAGCACTTATTGTGATAAAAGTTTTTCATACAAACTTAAGTTTTAAGTTTCAATGAAAAATCAATATAAATTTACCGAAATATTATACTTAGTATCAATTAGTTTAGTTACCAACAGTAACTATTTTAATCTAAACCAACACTAACTATTTTTATCTAAATTATTTTATATAATTATAATTGTTATGGTAATACTTATATAATTACTAGCTGTCACCCCGCGACTTCGTTCACGTTTATTATTTATAAATAAACGTGAGCTATCCTATCTGTTAAGTTAGATCGAACTGCACACGGTGTGCAAATTTATGATTGAAATCGGTTAAAAGTAGTTTAGGAGTCTATAGCGGACAAACAACGTGACACGTAATTTATAGTACCTGGATGACCGAGCTTTGCTCGGTATTTTTTTTTTAAATTGTGTTTTTTGGAAAATAAACAATTGTTTTTAGTTTAACCTCAAAGCAAACACTCATTGACTTCGTGTTACTTAACAACGCCGTCTGCTGTTGTGCACAAAAAATAGTATTATTATTCGCCAATAGATGTCAGGAAGAGTCATATTTTTCAGTTGAGACTACTCAAACGCCTCCTTTTTGTTATTTTTCTTCCAAGTTTATGTTTAAGTTGATTATCGATAAAACACGAATAAAATGACATTTTCTAAAAATGTTTCCTAGCTGGATCGATTTATCGCCCCCGAAACCCCCCATATAGTAAATTGTATGAAAATCGTTGGAGCCGATTCCGAGATTCCAATTATATATATACAAGAATTGCTCATTTAAAGATATAAGATAAATTAAGATAATTGAGTAGGTAGTTATAATTATTCATTGTTTATTTTCTGTCCATCTTTAGCCACTGACTAATTAAATTTGTAGACACTAAACTATCTGAAATTCAATGTTGGTTATGTAGGGGCATAGTGAATCACTATTAAACTTCAATAGATTAATTACACCATGGACACGAAATAAGTAAGACAATAAGAAGAGTAGGTGGAGACGATAGACGATACCAGAGACTACAATTACGTGATTCAATTGTTATTTAATTATTTCTGAACATTTGAGGCGAAAAAGATCTTATCTACTTAGAGGTTGATTCATTCACCGCAACCAGCAAAGAAGTTTATTTTTGGAAACATACTTATTGTATTGATTCGCTCAGCACTTAGCGCGTTTTTCTAATTTATAATGTTCTTTAGATTTTTTTGAAAATCTTTGTGTGATTTAAAGTAATTTTAGTATTTACTAAAAAAAAAGATACTTAGTACTTACTACGTTTATAAATTGGCAGCTTGCTATTAGTTTGAAAACGCGTCCCAAAAAAGCGTTACCATTCACTATCACCACACAATGTTCACCATCCTGCCTTGCAGTAGGTACTGCTTGCATCTCCCCCGAGGGTTCCCGCCTTGTCGTGGCGGGGGGGCTCAGTAGCCGTGGCTTCGGCAACCACGGTGAAGCCAAGAGGAATCCGAGGTCCCCACCTCGGATCCGAGGAATCCGAGGAATCCGAGGAATCCGAGGTCCCCGCTTCTTGGGGCTTTTAGCTCCAAAGCCCACATGGAAGCGGCCTAAGTAGGGTGTGGGTCTGTATGGGCAGACCCACAACTGAGGCGGGGTGCAGTGTCGCATGTGCAACACTGCAACCGAAGGCTGGGGGCCGCGGCGGGAGAGGACTGTTGGTGTGTCGTTGCCACTTTCCCTACCTTCCGCGGCCCAAACGGGGTCGCTACCGTTTGATGGCGGACGCGGTGGGGCCGCAGAGAAAGAGGCGTGTTGGTGTATCGTTGCCGCTCTCCCTATCCTCTGCGGCCGAAGTGGCAGGCGGCGGGGCCACTCATCTGACCCGTCGCATGGGGACCATGGGCGCCTAGACACGGGTGCTGTCTGGCGCCCACGGGCAAATTGGTCCCCGAGGAGGTGGATGATGACGATGTGTCTGGTGTTCGATACATCGTCATCGAGGGGAAGAGAGCGTAAGCTCGAGGAGGTGCCCGAAAGGGCTAGCGCTGTCGGGGCCGCGGAAGAGTACGATAGTTCCCTTAGCCCCGACATTATGCGCCGAGGTGGAACACCCTTGGGTTTTTAGTGGGTAGGCCGTCAGTGGCGGGATTCCCACATAACCACTCTGTGCCCGCACCCGGGCTGTTGGTGGTATCCATAAAGGATTTTCCCAAGGTAAAAAAAAAAAAAAAAAAAAAGGTACTGCTTGCATGACTGAGAAGCAGGATTATAGCTCACACACCACCCTGTCTAGCATCCTGCACGTACATTTGCAGCGTAGCATTTATAAAATATTATCTTTGGCTGTTGCCGGACGCGGTGCAGCAGAATGTATCATTCACCATTCTGCATGCAGCGGCAATGACGTGCAGGATGAACGTGCAGGATGCTAGGCATTATGGTGAATGGTTACCATGTGAGATAACAATTTCAAAATTTTAAGTTTGTTAAGTTCTTGCAGTCGACGTCAACGAATCAAAAACTGGTTAATTTGTCTGACAATCAAACCAAAAGTCAATCGCTATTTTTAGCAAAAAGAAAATTTAAACTGAGATTAATAAATTCTTAGATTTGATTACTTTTTTGATGAAGAATTAAAAATCATAGAGCAAAAAAGACATCGTCAACTTACGAGTAAAATTGAGTTATATTCTGCACAGTTAATTTCAACACCGTTATGTATAGTGGCGCTAGTGAACGATCTGATCTTGATGAAATTTACTAAGAAAATAGCAGATAAATGATGAAAACGATAAAATTGTGTGGAAAAATCCACTTTAAAATTTTGTATGTGACTTTGGAATTGTGACTCTACCATTTTTTCATTTTTATTTTATTATTCGGTTACTCTGCTATGATTGGTCAAAGTAGTTAAAAACTTCTAACTTACTTACTTAACCAATCACAAATAGTTTCTTTGCTTAAATAGGTAGCCTTTGCAATGATAATTAATGATCATTCTCATTTATTATCTTCTGTTGACATGCGCTGTCAGAAACTATATCGTCTTTGACAGTTTGTGATGAAGATTGATTCACACAAAGCTACAAAAGCGTACTTAAACAAAAGTAAATAAAAGCCTAGTCTAATAAAGTAGGTAACTGATAAGTAACTAAGTATGACTGACGATTTTGTACAAAATACAATACTTATGAACAAAAAACAAAAAAAAAACGAAATATAGCCTTATATTTTGATCTTTGATTTGATTTTCATATTTCTACAAAGAACAGTCTATCTATCAACCTTGCGATCCAAAATCAGTCAAGCCGTTCAAACGCTAGGAGGTTGTAGATTTGTAGATGGCTTAGAAATAAATGTCTACTCACTAACGAGTGATAGATAATTGACTTACTCCTGCTTGAAAAACATAACCTTTCTTCTGGGCAGGCGGTTAAAAATTCCATTGTACTTTTGTCACTTTGTACTGTAATAACTGTATAAATAAGAAGAACTTGTAGATTATAAAAAAAGAATATCATATTTGATATTTTATACGAGGATATAGGTAGCTGATATAGCGCCATGGTAGTAGTTTTTTTTTTAAATAGGTACTTAGGTATCCTTTATTGTGAAAATCTAATTTATCGCGATAATTCCGTCATAGTGTCGTGTCCACTTCTGAAATTTTGACATTGATAACGGAACATGGCTTAATTGAAAGCACTTTTTGTAAATTGCTGATAACACGAGCGAGTTTTATCAAGTCATTGTAGAGAGGGGCTCTCCCTATTTACATAATATAACAACATTACACAACAACTCAACCTATTTATAATTTAGGTACCTGTTTTGAAATACCTGCATACAGGGTGCTGGTTTTGGGTGTAGTAATACTTATGGGTGTTGTTCTATCCACCAAAGTGAACATCTTTTAGAACATTTGTCTGCAAAATACGAGAAAAAAAACCAGTCTTCATACAAAATTAATCACGTGACTAGTTATTTTGTATGGAGACTCGATTATTTTTCTTTCTAATTTTATAAACTTATGTTCTAAAAGTTGTTCACTTTCACGGGTAAAACAATACCTTGAACTATTACTACACCCAAAACCAGCAACCTGTATATAGTATCTATAGTGTTACAGTTTATGTACGGTACCTAACTTTTAAATTTAGATTGTTAAGTTTACTTTTAGCAGTTAGTCCTGGGATTAATAAACCTCTTTGGTTACCTTTCCAATGTTTAATATTTGAAAAAAGGCGACATGCTTACCAAAATCAGGAGAAACAAACCAAAAGCTCAAATACAACTGTAATAGAAAAAAAGCTTGATACCTATCCAGTCTAATCTTGTACACGTAATAAATCGATATCAACACACATAATCTAGGCAATGTTTCCATTCCATTGGTCTGCTAATAACAGCTTTATTGATTTGCATCTGTCTCTACGAACAACACGTTACGTAAGTAGGTATTCAAGTGTTATGAAATTCCGTCAATATTTGCGGAAAATATACTTATTATTTATGTAATTATATTATTCTATTATTATCGGAAATCTTTATAGAAAAACTTAATTAAAAACCGTTAATTTTTAGAGCCGCGGGGCGCAGCTAGTAATCAATGAAGTAAAGTTTGGAAAATATCGAGACGTTTCTAAATACTCAACTCCATTCTCAATCATGAATTCATTGGCTTACTAACTCTCATACTAATTTACGTGGCTCAATAGTTCAAGTGCCTACATTGGTCCATAATACCCATAATACCGATCATGTTTCCATTATAAATACAGCCGTGATCATTGTAGATGAAAATCAAACAGATTACCTAACGCATACTTTCCCATGAGACATGCATGGTCGTGGCAAGCCGCATGTTGTCACGCATACAGCATGCTGCTCAGCTCGCTGACGTGACAATGGCCTGTGTATTTGAATATAACAAAAGGATAATTGCTAGCAATGAATAAGCTGCATGTAAATTGCATGTAAAATTATTTGTAATTACTGGAGTCGTGTACGTATCTATTTATCAAGAGACACTTGATTAGCTTAGGTTAAATACAGACGATTTCAAAGTCAAATTGAATGTATGTACGTACCAGCTGCGCCTCGAGATTTCACCTACAGTCCCATAGATTTCGGGATGAAAAGTATCCTATGTCCTTCCCTGTACCCCTGACAATGCGTGTGCAAAAATTCATGATGATTGATAGAGTAACTACCTAGTGCGGGCGTGAAACTAACGAACCAACTCACTTTAGAATTTCCGCACTTTAGCACATTATTTATGTAGAATTATTTTGAAATAAATAATTATGAATTTCTAATTTAAGTATTATTTTGTAATTTCTGTCATATTATATCCAAATATTATCCATATTATTTTTGTAATTTTGCATCTAATCTAAAACCACATTGTAACAGGAACCTGATACGGAACCACGGATGAAATAACAGTAACTGCGAACCTATTCTCTTCTCAACAAGACAGGTGATCAGTGCGACCACAAATACCGCACTGACCACTTGCGGTTTAACTGCTTGCACTCTCCCGTCAACTAGCCACGACTAGCCGTTCAATATTATCAATAACTAGATCAATATTATTTAGAACAACAGCTTTTAGAGATTTTTAGGTTTCACATATTATAATCCAATATTAGTATGTAGTTCTATGGTAAGGTCCCTACATTGACACTTCACATAACATCATCAGCTTCAACAGGAACTTGCAATACAATTATGTTAAAATTATAATAATAATAATATTTATTTCATAAAAAGTGTACAATTAGTCTTGTAATTAAGGCTAGCTTAATGAGTTTAGGTTAAAGTTTACTGTTGCCGAACTAGGCTTTACGCCTGTGTTTCGGCGTTCAGCGCCCTCACTACAGGGATTGTGGTCACCATTAGCCTATACAGTTTTTTTTTATCTTTTAATTAAATTTCTATTATAATTAATAGTAACTGTTTTTCAATCTTGAATATTACATAATGGATAAACCTTAAATATGTACCTACGTCGGGAGGGATGCCACCGTACTATATTCGATTGCATTGCATCCACTAAAACCCCCTATATAAACTCTTAAAGACCTAAGAAATATCTAGAGGAAGAGGAACCCATCCAAACTATTCAGAACCCTTTTTCTTAAGACTCTTTAACAAAGGAAAGGATCTAGATAACTTTATTTTTTAAATGCAGATCCATTTTACAATATGACTTCGAACAGCGAAGCTGAACTCTGAAAACCAATTGCAAAAATTTAAATAAAACCACGTTATTGCGAGACCAGTCGCAAAAAATCCGCCCTGCCGTGACTGTATACCATAGATAAGGCAGTTTATTTCCAATTTTCCTGCCCTCGGCAGTTCCTGAGGGTATGGAATGAGTAATATGTCACGTGACTAGATCCACTTAGTTTTTCAGGCTGAAATTATGATGTTTATCATTGTTACGCATTCGTGATGACACTGTATAGTTTTGATGGTTTATTGATCTGATCTAGGTATAATATAAGTACTCGTGTAGGTTATTTTATCGAAATAAATGTATGTTAGTACTCTTTTATTAAACTAGTTAGGCGCCCCGGCTTGCACGGTAATTCAGGGTATCCATAAAGTATGAACCTTCCGTGAAAAAAATATCAAACTGATGATGGTGAAAACCTGATCAAAATCCGTTGCGTAGCTTAGAAGTAGTAAGAGGATACAGACAGACGCGAAAAGCTAATATTTATGCTATGTAAAAAAGAAACATATTACGTATGTATAATAAATATGGGTAAGCCAAACTAAAGTTTGGCTTAAAAATGAATTTATAAATATGAATTTTGTTTTGTTTTAATTAAAAAGTAACACTTAAAAATTAGATATTTAAATGTTTTCAGAAGGAAAGAACCCCTGAAATACGTCAATAAATAATTTAATCATATTTCTTGCCGATATTCTTACAATACCATTCGAAATACTCGTATTTTACGAAGTTTCAGTAGGTACCCAAGAAATTATCAGTTTGAAACACTTCTCTAAAACCTATTCGCTTCACTTACTCTGAACCTCGTAATGACTTAAAGTCTGACCTTGGGCCGTCCGAAGACTCGTAAAGTTAAAAAACTGACTTACCATTGTTGTTGTGTAAAGTTGACTGGAAGGTGGCTAGTAGCGAGATGTGGCGTGTTGTGGCGTATGGCGTGGCGGGTGTGGCGTGGCGTGTTCGCGAGGCAACGCACCGGGCCGGACTGTGGCGGCGAGAGCTGTCGCGTCGGTTATATACGGGACTACTTGAAGGAATATTCTGGGACACCAGGAAGATTCAGCTAATTAGTTGAGTGGTTTTTCATTTAGGATTGACAATATAAACAACAACAACAATTACATAGGGGTAATTAAGGAGATAGGGGAGGATTTGATAAAGACACAATTTCAAAAAAAGTTTTTTAAATTTTCTTTCTTTCAATAGACTTTCAAGAGAGTTCAAATAAAGATCTTCCAGCTCTATCTTAGGCTACAGCGCCGCTGGTTTACATCAGGCAAGTTGGTGGTCAAATGTCGGCGACATTTTCTGTAATTATAAAAAAGTGTTTTCAAGTTTTTTCATGAAAACGTAAAATGTGGGTTGTGATTTCTACCTGAATAGTCGGCCTGCCAGCCAGGTTGATGAGCAGTCATGACAACAAGCTTTATTGACGTAATTAACTACGGAAAAAAAAACGTGCAATAGTAAGTACCTACTAAATATTGTCTACTGATATGCTTGTACAGGATTATGAATGGGTAGGTACCGAGCCGAAAATGAACAAACTTGTTATTTGGACAATATCTAGTGTAATTACGCTTTAACGTCGCATTAAGTACATCAAGGAATATGAATTTTTTATTCTAATTTTAATTTTGAATTTTTTTAAAAAACTAGTTTAATGAAATTTACTAGAAAATTATACAAATTTATATTTGAATCTAATTTTAAACGTTATACAATGTAATATTTCAACTAACGAATTTAAACAAACCTGAAAAAAAATTAAAATTTAAAAGAATTAAACAAACCTGAAAAAAAAAGAAAATGAACACTGTGATAAGCATGTTTTATTTAGAAAAAAGTTTTCCAAACTTATTTTGAAAACTACTCATCGAGACCACACGAATGAGCACAAGCACTGCTGGGCTAACTTTATTTGTTGCCGAGCTTTTATGTTTTACCTTTCTTATGTCTTACCTACGTTTACCTTTCGACTGCATCATCAGACTAGCAGCAGCTCCATAGTACAATATTATTACAGCAATTATTTAAGGAAGTACCCATACGAAATTTCAGCTCAATCGAACACAAGAAAGTGCTTTCAAATTTGCTTGCTAGATGGTGCTTGGACACACCGGATAATTGACTTGGTGCTTCCAGAAACCGTGAAACAGGTGAGACAGGTGAAACTAAAAGCTTGTAAAAAACCATAAAAAGTTAAAAATTAACTACTTCCAGAATAAGACTCCAAAAGAGCTACTCAGACGACAGTGTGCAGAACAGTTTTCAGAAATATTCAGTTTTACCTAAAACAGTGACTAAACATCGCCGGCGTGAGTAATAATCGCTAAATTAGGACTTTGTTTTGAGTTTCTTTACCACAACTAAGATTGATAAAGCAGAAATTCTCCAATTTACTGTCCAGAAACATATTTAAACATTTTAATAGAACATACGAGTATATTTACAGTACTTTAATAACTCAGATTTTCTTTGAAAAAAAAACTAGGTAAGTACTCGTACATAGGTAGGTATATTTATTTGCAGAGTGATTCGTTCATTGTCGTTAATCTTTAAGTTTTTTAAGGGTTTTATTTTTATTTAAAAAAAGGTATACTGGTTTTCTCCAGAAGGAAAACTTATTTACAAAAGTTTTAAATATAAAAGTTTTCATTCAAGTATTATGTATGTTTCAGAGTAAACACACCATTCTACTTATTTTTCTAGCCCACGCTGCGGTCACCTGAGCCGAAGGGTTGAAATGAAAGGGAGGGATATTACTCGTATGTAAGGGTTGCAGTTACGTACAAGTACACAGTCACCTTGAGCTTGACCTTCTGCGATGTTTTGCGACCCTATAAACCCTTAAAGCTAGTATGTGGGTAGTACCCATAATTAGGGTGGAGTGATTTTCTTTTCTTGTTGAATGGTAACGTAATAGTAAAAACTTGGTGCCTGTGGGACTGAAATTGTTGTTTGCAAAATATTACTTTATTTAGTTGATGGTAACATCATAATTGAAATTTTGAAAATTCAGGTTTATCGACCTAACTTTGACATCATGTAAATATGTTATTTTTTATCAAACAGACCTATTTTATTTCATGAAATAACTGTAGCTGTAGTTAATTTTCGAGAAAAATCCAAAGGAAAGCATCAGCATATCTCATTAATTAAAAAACCGGGATCAGTTTACTTGGGGTACGGAATACGAAATATCGGTTTGGCACAAATAATGTTAAACGCGATACAATATAAGGATTTCCATTTCATGAAGGAATTCCTCAACTTCATCTTATGGCAATCTGCTTGAAAAAAGCTTCAAAAACCACTTCAGTGGATAATTTCTTTTCTACAAAAATGAACGAATTGCTGTTGAGATACATGTTTCTTTACTTTGATGGGTATACACTGGTGCCCTAAGTCTTATATTGGTCCATTGGGGAAAGCACTAGAAACCTGTGGTCAATTTACTGGTAATTAGTTAAATTCAGAGCATTTGGAGAAATACTGGCAAAAATAACCAAAGATTTAAGTATAGATCAGCAGTACTTGCACAAAAACATAGCCTCATCCGTAATTTCTGGGGATTTTCGTCAAAATTTGGCATAGAATCTCCGAGCAAAATGTCAGATACGTGATAGCTCACAAGAGCCATCCGAATACTTTGCTTGTACTTATATGTAACAACAGAGATGCCGTCGGTAAATTCGAAAACTATCTTACATTTTCATCGAAAATAAATGATCGTGGAAAAATGTCACACGAAATCGTATTAACGCATCTAATATTGGCCTCAAGATAGGACAGAAGATCAGCCATTTCTTTGTAGCATGGTAACTAATGTCAGAAAAAAATATCATTATAATCCTAAGTGTCATTCTTTACATCTAAGTACTTAATTTGTCTTAATTTTAGGTTAGGTTGGTATCACCTAAACTTTTACAAAACAATAGGAAAGTTTTGGCGGGAACCGAAAAGATGGTGTCGTGTTTTTGTATTATTTTCTAAAACTTGTGATTCTTCGAGTGTTAAAGTGTAATAATGGTGGATTATTATCGTTTACCGGGTCGTCAACGTGCACGAGTGTGGGCAAATGATACAAACATCGCGAAACGCGATTTTTCGTGTTCTCTACAAAACTTCACTTAAAGTTTCAGTAAAGTATCCATAACTTTACTGGAATGGGGAAAGGGGAGGGATTCATCGTCTTCATCATCACCTCATCATCATCATCCCATCATCTGTTACTGAAGGAAAAATTATTACTAAGAATCCGACTGAAGGACGAGTATCCATGGTCATGAATAATTTAAAAAAAAAAAAAAAATACAAAACAATACAACTTTATTGAACACCAAAAAGTACATAGAAAATCTTAAAATCTATGATACGTTTTGCGGCAGGACAAGGGCGAGCTTATCGTCTCTAATGAACCTTTTACATTGCTAAACTTTTCTTTTGTTAAAATGACCAAAACATCGTTGCGGTCAATTCAATATCCTGGAGGTGGCGACTCGGCCATCTGTCATCTAATTCAAGTTGATAGGTAGGTTTGGTACTCTAGACTCTACGTCAATCGATAGCAATCAAATACTGCACACGGTTGATGCACGTGCTTACTGTCTGTATTGTGTATGTACAAACATACATACATACACATCACTCGTTTAAACACTCACTAACTTACATATTTTTGTCATTTTGAGAAGTGTAATAAAAGTTTGTATATACTTATGTCCATACACAGATATATATGTTACATCCACGTTATACTGATATACTGATCGGTCACACACACATCATTCATTAGACAAAGCGAACAAAAATATTTTTATTTCATTTAAAGTTGCTTTATTACAGTTCCAATTTCTGTTTTCTTATTCAATTTTGTAAGTAGGTTAAGTTTGGTAATATTCTGCGAAAAGCTCAGAAAAATTAATAATAACAAAGCAATCAGAACAGGAATAAACTTAGAGAAAAGTGCATTAAATTATAGAACTTAAAATAACCGACTGAAAATCTGTTTTTCAGGAAATTCTATTGTGGCTCCTCAATACAGACATGGGGGGCTATTCCTGAGCATGAGATGAGATGAGATTTTATCTTGGTCACTCTCACACCTATGACGTTTCAAACGAGAGCAACAAGGACGAAATAAGGTGAGATGAAAATCTGAAATCTCCGAATAGGGCCACTGAAGGTCGACCTATAAAGCAATGTGTCTTGTGAAGCGACCATGTGCGGCTTATCGACGGCTGTAGGCGTCATCGGTTGTGCAGTAATTAATAAAAGAATGGAGTTTAAGTTATTAAATGTATTAAATAGTGGCTCTATGAGCGAGACCTTGCAACTGGCGTCTGTCTCCTCACAGGACGCATTCCTCAACCGATTCTAGTGAAATTTTGTGAGCAGGTTCGATATTTGTACAGATTTTTTTGTGAGAGTGTGAAAGTGTCAGTTTTGAAAAATTTTTCAATAATACGAAGATATATCTCCATCATTTTTATACCTATACCACAATTATCGAATCTAAGTACTCACAAAATTTCAAGAGAATCGCTTAGGAAATGCGTCTTGTAGAGGAAGACGGAAATCTGTACAGAATTCGGACATGCGAAAGCATTTTTGTCAAAGCTGAACCAAAGACGCTTCGCTCGCTGACGCTCGCTCGTTCGATAATAAGTGCTTAGTATAAACAATAAAAAAAAAACGTACCTAATGAACTTCTGATTGTTCCTTTTAATTCTAATTAGACCTGAAATTGCTTCCTATGACGTAGCAGCCTTAACAAAATGTCCTCAACTGATTGGTAAGCTACGAATTTCTTTGTGAAAAAATGTTTGGTGAGCTACGAATTTCTTACTTTGATTTCTGAAACCGATAATTCAGGATATTGTTTGCACACACGTTTTTATATGATTATTATGTTTACCGATTACTCCAACATTGCTGGCCTAGCATGCGTAACACGACAACGATATGTCGACTCTTTTTATCGAGACAGACGTATGTTTACACATAGCCTTGTCATTTTCTCACACGACAAGAAGTATCGAGTAATATGTTGTCACGCGCGCATGGTAGGCCTAATGGACTGACTTGGATAACAATTATCTTGTGACTTGCACCACCTGGTGTTTGAAGAGAGCAATATTTCAGTAGTCGTTTAAAGCATCGATACTTGCTCTACATTTGGTCCTTCGAGCTAATTTTTCGCCCACGTTTTAGATTGATCTCTACTCGTGGCTATTGACGTTGTAACTATGTATAATGTAGATAACCTACTCATTTCCTTGAGGAATCTCATCAAAATCAAATCAGTCGTTTTACTATTATGTCAAGGGGACGCTTTTCTGTGTCGCTGATTTTCCCGACCTGAAACTTTCGTAATATTGAATACTACATGCCTATGTCATCCTATGCCAGGTATTATTAAAAGTATAGTCATAGCTCGCTCTCACGCACGCCACCAGACATAGGCTCGGCAGGGCGGGGCCCCAGTGTACTGTGAAATTACCTTCGCTTCTATTGCCAGCCATTGTTTTACTACACAGATAAGTCTCCATCCATCACGTCGCCGATTTCTCATAATAAACTTACTTATACTTAGCTATGATATTGTCCGATGGGCGTTTATCGTGTTTAAGAAAAAATCTAAGAAACCTGTTTTTGTTATTGTTTCTCCCACTTCATTCTTCCTTTACGTCCCAATGTAAAGGAAGAATGAAGTGGGAGAAACAATTATTTCTCAGTGTTTTAACTACAAAAGTGAAGTACTTACACGTATACGAAAGCTTCATGCACGCCAAGTTTCAGACCTTCTGCTGGCTAGGACTACAAATTTAGTTTATACGTCATAATACTTATTACTCTTTGCTTATATTATCCTTTTGTTGGTAATTTTAGTTTTGAATTAATTAAAAAAAAATCTATCTTATAAGTGAGCTCTTTTTTATCTACTATTGGCAAGGACCTGATCGTCTTGACTTGATAACGTGAAATATCGATCGATATTTCACGTTATCAAGTAAATAAGTAGTGTTATAAAGTCAGTGGTCAGGTCATAAAATATATAGAATAGAGACTTTAAAATTATTTTTTGCGAATAATGGCTTTGATAAAGAATAGCATTTACTTTATTAAGAAGTGTGCAAAATATCTAGTCGCTTGATTTATATACTAATAGTTCGTCTCGAACGGAGTCCTCGTTATAATTTATCCACAACCCCTCGTTCGATTTCGCTAATGTAAATAAATAAATGAATATTTGGGACATTTGCACACAGTGTCGTCTGACTAACTAAGCAAAGCTTGTACTATGGCGGCCAGATACTGCTATACAAATATATTTGTATTTCTTTTTTTTCAAAAATTACATAAGTATTTAAATAGATTAACACCCAGACATAACACAAAAACAAATGTTCATCACTTGAATAAGCCCTTTATAGGTGGGAATCGGACCGAAGCCCTCAAGCTCAGAAGGCAGGTTCACTACCAACTGAGCCACCGAGGCAGTCAACCTGCAAGCTTACCTACAAACTTACAAATTCTATTGAGATAAACTAATCGACGGAAAATTTCACGAAGAAACTAGACCTTCTAACCATGAAGATAGGATCATTTTATCATTTGAAAAACAAATGCCGAGTTTCCCAGTCTATATACTCTGAGAACTCGCTTCTCTCGGCAAATTTGCCGAGAAATTCGCCAAGTTTTTTTTTCAGAAATGTCACTGTATCTAATTAGATACAGTGATATTTCTGAAATTCCTGAAAATTGAAATACCATCATGTTAATCAAACATAAATACCAAAACATGTTTAATATCGTAAAAATACCAAAAACATTAGAAAGTTTTAAGTCGTTGAAATAAATCATAGACAATTTTATGTTCTTTTCAAGTATTTCGGGGATGCTCCCCTGTTATTTATGTTGAATGTATCTACGGACAGGCACGAAGGAGTGATGGGGGTCGGGAATTTATTTATTTATTTATTTATTTATATTAAGGAAAATCAACAGCTGAAACATCCCACTAATAACCTATAGCATCAGAGAGCCAATTATAGATTTTCACGATTAGAGATGGAATGACTTATGTATCGATTTAATACAAATTTACATAATATACAGATTCGTTCGAGAAGGTAAGTAAAAATCTATTAAGTAACTACTAAGTACAGTACAATTTTTAGTAGCGCCTGACAGTAATCTATTTTACCCCTTAGATGTTGCTAGCACGATTTAGGAAGGATTTGTCGGCCTACCCTGGCTTCGTACGGGTGTAATGACGGAAAGAAAATGGTTTCATTAAACACATACATTATTACATTCCGCGAAAAAGTGTATCATGGGTATAATGGGGAAAACCGCATCAAAACCCGTTGCGTGCGTTAGGAGGCGAGTAAACGGATAATATCTCTAGACAGACTGAGGTACAGGGGCCCTATTCGGAGATTTGAGATTTTCATCTCACTTTTTTCCTCGTTGTTGGTCTCGTTTGAAACGTCATAAGTGTGAGAGTGACCAAGATAAAATCTCATCTCATCTCACGCGTAGGAATAGCCCCAGACTGAGAAGAAAACCAACTGAGTTTTGTACTCCTCCTTCTCAAGTCGCATTCCTCATGTCCCACCACCTCCAATTACTATCTCTCTTACTATCTTCTGCCAAAGTTTCCTGTCTTCAGCAATATGTTGCGCTTCGTAGATTGAAGTGTCCAGAGCGCGGTGCGAATCTGATCGGACCAACGTATCTGGCTGCGTTGTCGTGACCGCTTGCCGTCGACTTTCCCTGTCACCATCAACTTTATCAGTTGTCGCCTTGTTTCCTAGCAATGTAGCCGAAGTACTCAAGAACCCGTTTAAGACAGATGGTAAAGAGTCTAGTCGTGACCTTGAGTTATTTGAATATGGATACGTTAGTCCGATGTGCAGTCCAAGGTATTCGGAGTATTTTTCTCCAGCACCACATCTCAAAAGCATCGATGCGGTTAAGATCCATCGCTTTCAGAGTCCATGTCTCAGCACCATAAAGAAAAATTGAGAAGACCAGGGTGCGGACTAGTCTTGTTTTGTACTATGTGGTGATAATAAAAAAATGTAGATGACGAGAAAGGTTAAAAGCAGGCTACTTTAAATAGATTGGAACTAAGTTTAGGGTGGGTTTGTTACGAAATTCTCCGTGGCCGTCCCCCAGGATTTCAAATATTTTTTTTCCTTGAAATGAGGAACAAATAAAATATAAAATAACTCGCGGGAGATTTCAGGACATACGAGTACACCTTCGGGCGTAGGGTTAATTTATACTCAGCAAGAAATCACACAAAACAATTTAATTCATTAACTAACTTTTATTTTCTACCCGTTAACTCTACTCTTAAGTATTTAATTCTTAATTATAATACAGGAGCATAGGTTTTAGGTAACTCTCCTCCTATTTACATTCATTTGGTATTAGAACATAGCTCGATGGCACTATTACAACTAGAATTAAATTAATTATTTTCACTATAAATCTTAAACCTAACATAATATTTACAATCGATATTTTTACTAGATTTGTTACTTACGTTACTTACTTTAGAAGTAAGTAAGTAATATCAGTGGTATTTAACCTAACAACAAACGATGGTCACGTCATGATCATCGAGGTTCTAGCATTGGTTGGTACGTCGCGACAACGCGTCAACCACGTCGCGCCACGTCGTGTTCTCTCGAAACTATGAGTAGAAGCATTATGCGATAATTTAATCAAAAGCTCTGCAGAATTAGAAAGATAGAAAGAGCGAAAATCTGTCCAGCATAGAATTTGAAATAGCTTGTACTAGTGCTTGCTGCTAGATGCTAGCAGATGGCAGTGCGGTCTAGTGACCAGTCTTGGGGTCTTCCTTGGCTTATCCTAAATTATCTTCATGACTTTGTCTTTCTTGTTACAACGTCACTGCGTCACAATGTCCAAGATTATCACGGGCACACCAAAACAAGGTTCTTAAAGCCAAAATACCTGGTAGTTTAGCGAATAGGCTTACCTAACTCTATTTGAGCTCATACTTAAACCCGGAGCTACTTGGATTTGTCATTGAGAGATAAGATACTTAATCTTTCAATGCAAAAAAGTTCCTACGTCAAGAAGGGCTAGGATTTAGGGACCACGGAGGTGGAGGAAGGAATCCAAATGCCCCTCTAAAATCAATCGGGTGGTTCCACACCCTTCCAATTTAAGTATCAGCTACCTACTGCGCCGGGGCCAGAGATTGCAGGAAGGGGTGACCATGATCCAAAAAACAAGTTTTTGTATTCCGGGGGCAAACACGTAATGACGTCACTCATCATCGCTATCCGTCTCTTTCGAACTATTTGTAAATGACTTATTTCGGTCTTCTTACGCATCGATTGACGTCAGTACGTGTTGCCCACGTGACCGGAATGCTGTACCTGGCGGAGTATATTATTATACCATGGGGGTGACCAAAGAAGGTCCTCATCCCTGCCATGGAGTACTTCCGCGGTCCTTGCCAGAATAGACACCTAGCAAGTTACAGCTAGTGATAAATAAAGAAGGAGGTTGTTGTCATAAGTCGATGGTCTGGTCCTGCTTGCCAGTCTGCAGGAAGGCGCGCGAGTTCCTGGCGGTGAAGATGTAGGGCGCGTGCTTGGAGGGGCAGCGGAAGGAGCGCAGCAGCACGGGCGCGGCGCGCTCCGACTTGTTGCCCACCGGCTCCAGCAGGTTGTTCCACAGCAGGTTGGCGGCTGGAACACACCCACGGACTTGTTATTTATTTATTGTTTATACTGATATGATTAATACCAGTCACATTAGGAATATCAGAAATTAGAATTTAAGTTAATGTGTATAAAGACCCGTGTTGTAATAAAATAATTGACTGTATTAGTTATAACTAATCAAGATATAATATATATAAAGATATAATATAATATAATCAAGAAAGGCGCTAGTGAAACAAGCGCGAGAATTCAAAGGCAACCTTATGAAGCAGAAGCCAGAAGTAACAATCTCGTCTATGTCTCACAAATGTAGTTCAGGTCTAACGTCAATAACTTCGTGATCATGTACGACTTGGTGGATAAAAGGCCTCATGCTGCTGCCGGAGCGGAGCTCCTGGCAGCCGCGCACTCACCTAGGGCGTGTCCCTTCTGCGAGAAGTGGAAGCAGTCGTGCGTGATGTAGGACTGGTGGATGACGAGCGGCAGCGGCGCCGGCAGCGGCAGCGGCGCGTTGAACAGGCGCATGAACGGCTGCAGCACCACCGTGAAGTCCTTGCGCGTGTCGTAGCGCCCGCTCTCCACCTGCCGGCCACCACATAACACATTTAGCCAGTGGACGTTTGGTAACGTCTTCGTCTATATATTGTGTACAAAAATCGATCCATTCGCGTAATAACATACATAAAAAACATACAGTCGAATTGAAAATCCTTCTTTTTTGAAGTCGGTTAAAAATACTCACTAGCCATTTTGGAACATGACAGGATATTGAGTTATGGCAATGATGTGATGTAGATGAAGTCTATGCTTAGTTGACATATATACAGGGACCAAATGCACAGTAGAAGTACTGCAACGGAAAAAATAATAGTTGGTGCTACTTAAAATTAAACCATAGAGTTTTAAGTCTGGGCAACTCTACGCATTTTTGTGCTCTGTAAGTACTCGTACACACAACTACGAGTATGTAGAATAGAACAACGAGTACCAGTGAGTAACTGGGTAACATACGAGTGCCTTCTCCGCTTGCTGGTAGAGACGCGCTGTTCGTATGATGTCCATCAGCTCAGCCCCGCCCTGGCCGCGGTGGAAGCACGAGCAGAACAGCGAGTGCATCAGCCGGCACATGGTGGGGCGGAGCACGCGCACTGACACTGACGGGTCTGGAATATTAAAGTAGAGGGTAGTTTTTAAGGAGAGATGTGATATGATGTATTGACGATGGTGGTGGTGGTGGTGATAATGATGATAACGTCGATTTGGGCTACGATGAATGTATACAGGATGCTGGATTTGGGTGTAGTAATACTAAAGGGTATTGTTCTACCCGTGAACAACTTTTCGAACATCAATTTGCAAAATTCGAGGATAAACCTTCATATAAAATAGATCACGTGACTAGTTATTTTGTATGCAGACTTGATTATTTTTCTTTCGAATTTTAAAACTAATGTTTTAAAAGTTTTTCACTGTGTTGAGTAGAACAGCACCCTAAAGTTTTACTACACCCAAAACTAGAACGTTGTATAGGTGGTACTATTGCGTCCTCATATGGCACAGACAAGGAGAGGGGGTGGTTTGAAGGTGAGATGCAACATGGCGTATTGATGATTGTGATGATGATGATGTTGGTGATAATGATGATATCGTCGATTTCGGCCACGGCGATTGTTACTGATGGTTACTAACACGTTCTTACATCACTAAAATACCCATTACCCAATTTTAGCGTTAAACGTTCTGGAACTGTTGCTACATGACATGTTATTTAGTACAGTGGAGACATGCTCGAATTTTCCCATATTTATCTTAGTGTACGTATGCAAATGTCGACATCAGTGTGTCGATAGATCATAGAACAATAACACGATAGCGACAGATGTTGCACTTTGCAATCTAATAGCAGTTTCTTGAAGTCAATTATTGGCCAAACTAAATCCTAGAAGGTTCACTTTAACAACCAAAATATATTTTGTAGTTTATTGGAAAATAAAAAAGACTAGTGATTTTATTACTCTGAATGTCTTTATCAATAGATAATTATTCTGCCACTATGGTGTATTCGTGAACCTAGGTACACCTAACACAAGACACGACACACATGACTGTAACACAAATTCGGTAATGACAAAAGGTAAACTTTAAAAACGAGTCTTTAAAAAGCAATTAGCTTCCTTGAAATGTTAGTTTATTTAAAAGCTCAGTGATGTTAAGAAATCATTGCTATTGAATAATATTTGTTACTTCACAATAATACACCTGAGATTTGACAACCAGAGAATAAAAGTCGTTGTTCAGTAAGATTGATCAATTTTACAAATTGCTGTGTGAAGTAAAACTGATCGTTCCCAAACTGTTTTACACAATGAGAATCTGCAGTCTTCTTACACAGTGACATAACTACATTATATCGAAATACTTATTCTTATCCTTTTTTTTTTTTTTTTTTGGGTGGTAAATCATCAGATGACTTCTCCCGCTCTGGGCTGAGCGGGAGGGCATGTCAGACTTCTACTGACTAAAACCCACCCGTGTTCCTTCCATTGCCTGTGTGCCAGGGCCCCGATATCCCTTTCAAACAACTCGCAACCCTGGCAGGCATTGGCCCCAGCGGACCCCGTCAGTTGGTGCTGACGTCTCTTTGAGGCGCGCGTGGAACACAACGCGCCGTCGACCCGGGCCTGGTCCTTGTCGGACGGCGAGCTACCCATCGCTCACCGTCCGCAGGCCCGCGCCTACGGTGGCCGGAAAACTTATTCTTATCCTAGATTGACAAATTCCACTCAGTCCTGCTTTTAGGAGTAATGTTCTATTTAAAGTTGTTAAAATTATTGATATCCTAGTCTTATAGGCAGCAATAGCAAATACAGCTATATTTTAGTAGGCTACTTCAACTAAATCCGAATTGGCTTCATTGTAGCTTTAGATTCACACAAACCTAAACTTGTTCTGAATAATTTCGTATGCTAAGGACCTTTTTCATTTGAAGTTCTATGTTTTTTTTGAATCGTGAATAAGTCTGCGTTTGACCACCAACTCGCTTATTGGTAAGCGAAAATATGGTTGGAGATGAGGAGATAGAGCACGCAGACTGAGCTACCCACGTCCGTAGGAGTGTACTCTATTCTGATTCCCTACACGTGGTCCCCGGGTAGTGCTAACCGGGTAGCAAACTCTGGTGGAAGGCTTCGGCCGTGGCTAGTTACCACCCACCGGACCAAGCCATGCCGTGAAATGACCTAGTCGTGTTTCGGGATGTAGTTCGGTGTAACCGTTCCGAAGACGGGTCTGAGCAGTGGCGCACTTGTAGCGCCTCACTCAACTGCCGTCTTTGTACTTCTTTACTCTACAAAACTTCAAGGCTAGAGTGAATAAGTACCTTATAGGTCGTCGTGCTCCATCTTAGACCACAACGTCGCTTAACATCAGGCGAGTTGGTGGTCAAACGCCGACCTATTCTATATAAAAAAAAAAAAAAAGACTTAGAAGATACTTATGCATCTTAGAAGCCCAAATTCTTTAATGCACCTACATATTCTCTCTACAACTTCTTAATTTTTCCTAGTTGCTTACCTAACACTGGGACCAGGTTCACAATGGTCCTCGGTAGATGTTTCTGCAGGTAGTCGAGAGCGCGCGCCAGTTTCGCGGCGTGGGCGGCTGGAGACCAGGACACCGGGTTGATGCAGGCCGCGGAGCAGATGTCGTTGGCTCCGATGAACACCGTCACCATCTTCCAGTCCCGCGCTATGTCTATGTCTGGGGAAGCACGCATTCGCGCTACTATGATCTGGAAATTAAAAATGAACCTGTTAGTTGAACGTAAACCTTCCGAAATAGTCGTTTTTTTTTTGACAAGATAACAGATAATATGTTTTTGAAAAGCATCTTAATAATCAAGCTAAACCATTAATTACATTTTATCGGTCGCCGATGTTGGAACTTATGGTATAGAGGTTATGGGAAGAGGTTCTTAAATTATACTCCTAAACCAGGTTTGGGAGGTGCCAGATAGGTTGTTGGCAACAGATTTCCAGAAAACCAAGTTAAGAAGTCTTGAGGTGGCCTTGAAGATCTACAAAGGAGGAAACCCGAATAAAGCACAAAAGTTGTTGCAGATGCATTAGTACCAAATATTTGTTACATTAAAAATAAATACTTAATATTGAGAAATGTTACGTAAAACCTTAAAAATAACACTTACAAAGAAAGCAGTGGAACTATTGAATGAGAGGAATTCTGTTTAGACGAAACCATGAGGAAACCATAGTTTTATGCAGCTACTTAAATGTTATGCCATTCTTTTGATTTGACTTGTCGATGTTTTCACAAGTGTTGTGTTTAACAATATTGACGGTGGCAATAGAATACAGTACATATAATTAACCTGTGTCCTATTGCACTGTCCCTATTGTAATATCTACATAGTTTAAAACAAAGTCGTTTTCCGCGTTTGTCCCTCTTTCTGTATAGGTGGATACCTATAGCCAACTCCTCCTAAATCAATGGATTCTGATGCGGTTTTCACCATCAGCTGGACAATTTTTCACGGAAGATTTATAGTTGCACCGTGCGAAGCCGGAGCGGGTCGCTATAGACTCGATAGTAAATTATAAAATAATAACGTTACATACTCATAGCTCCGCACTAGAATTACCTGTTTCGGGGATGCTATGGAAGATACACAAATACATGGATAAGTAACACCCACACCCATAACAGAAATTTAAATTCATCATTAAAACATCTCCTCTGCCGGAAATTGAACACGGACCTCCTTGTTATGAAGCAGTCGAACTCGACTAGGCCAGGAGGGTCGTCAACTTTACTGTTATTTATCATTGCTGTATATAATTTTATAAAGATTACTCCTACAACTACGATTAACCTCCAAGTCAATGTTAACAAAGTACTGCAATTCCGAAACTTATCATTAGATTACTCGCTAATCGAATGCATTGATAATAAAGTTACTAATTATAACTAGTATTTTGCCTTGAACGGAGACCTCACATACCTTTACGACCCCTCGTCTGATTTAGCTCATATGCGAACCTAGTAACATATTCACATGTCAGGTTATCTGACAAATAGGCAGAACTAAATTATATATTTGAAGAACTGTATGTACTTTAATTTTTACCCTATTTAAATGAATAAATATTTTGACTTTGACTTTAGTAATTTTATTAACGTAAGCTACTTGCCTGCAAAATGTAATGAAGATTGGATCATCGATACTCAAATTATCTTCAACAAACAAATGCTGAGTTAGACTCTGAAACCTCACCTCGCTCGGTCAAGTTTTGTCGCCTAAAAATTTTTCGAACATTGTCATTTTTGTCATTGTCCGAAATGGGGGTATAAATAGTATTAAAATTAAAAAGTCTCGTTGCACACATAGAGTCCGAAAATCTTGTGTCTGAAATGGGACCAAGCCGGTCAATTGCACAAATTGGCATTTATTAGTAATACTCGTATATTCATTGTGAATGAAGGTTTTATTGAAATAAAATGCAATTTTTCGACTAATTAAAGTGCGAGCATGCAAGCATATCGTTTGTGCTTGAACCAACACCCACATTAACTTTGTAGGACAGAATAATCACATGTTCACTAGAACCTGCTAAATTGGTCCAATTGTAAATTTATAGCCCTCTTAAGCATTTATAGCGAGTAGAAGTCATTATTTATTAGGTAAGTTATGTATTTATACAGTATGTTACGAGTGTGCCGAAATGTTGAGAGGCGTGCATGCTGCCAACCAGTGTTTAACATCTTCTGATTTACCTAATTTCCAGAAGGAGGGCAATGGTTTTGAGTGTATGTCAGAATGGATCCATGGTATAATAATACTCCGCACCCCTCGCCAGGTATAACGTTCCGAGGCACAAAAGGTTACGTGGGTGACACGTGGTGACGTCAGTCGATACAACATAAGCAAGACCGGAACAAGTAATTAACAACAAGTTCGAGAGAGACGATGGCAATGACGTGTGACATCGTCGGGTGTCAACTCCTAGAATGCTAGACCTTGTTTTTTTGGATCTTGTACGTATCAATGTTCTCCTTTGTGATCTCCTTCAGTCGGGTTGGTAGAATTTGGAATGCGTGGTCCCTTTCATCTAGCTTTACTTCGGTTTCTGTTAGGAATTGAGCAGTTTTAGGCACTTCAGGGACTTATAAAATTTTAAACTTGATAATGACTTCATTCGACTCTGTAACTTAGGTCAATGCGGCGTTTGACCAAAGTTACAGTGTCATTAATTAAAAATTTGTAAAAAACGAGCAATGTATGTGAAAGTGCTTTACAAATTTTAGAATCGCCCGATTCACGCATCATAAATCGTGTGTTGAGCAAGTTGGACATGCGAACTGCTCATTTCGTAGGTCGACTGGTTTGGGGAATGGAGATCAGCTACTAATCAGTCAGTAAGTAGGTAACTGCTGGTGAGTCGCGTTCTGATTACCGCATGTGAGGTCATTGGCAACGGTTACGCGTGAATGGTAGTTATTTTGATAAATAACACTATTACCAGCGCCCACTAATCTTACGCAGGTACCATATGATATGTACATATGTTGTTGTTCTTCTCCGATACTGGGAATCCTAGTGGGAAGGAGGAAATCTAATCAGGGAATCCTATAATTGTGAATTTGTGAAGTGTTATTTATTTGTTACCAGTAGACTTCAGAGACACTTCTAACTCTAAGCAAATTTTTGACCCTTAAGCTAATTAATTAATCACGTGAAAAGTGGTCAAATGATAGATATATAGATTAGACATATTAGATCAATATTGTACCT
This sequence comes from Peribatodes rhomboidaria, assembly GCA_911728515.1. Lineage (NCBI taxonomy): Eukaryota > Metazoa > Arthropoda > Insecta > Lepidoptera > Geometridae > Peribatodes > Peribatodes rhomboidaria. The sequence goes on along the minus strand of OU452175.1, from coordinate 2,074,050 downwards.
AGTTTTTAGGATTTCGAATTTAAGGATTTAAAAAAAAAGAAACTACATCTTAGTTTTTTTTTTCTTATGTTTGTTCTTACGGCTATGCCTGATTTAGAACTAGAAAAAAAAAGTGACTGTACATATATGATTCAGAAGTTTAATATTCAAGTCAACTCCGCCAAATTACGTATAAGTATTATAATGAATCTCAGTCAACAATGTTAGTAAAGTATTTTAGCTTGTTTAAACGTATACTAAATTTCACGCTCCGTTTATTTACTTTAACCGAATTTTAAATTTCTCATACGAGTAGCTCGGATAATCAACGTTTGCGTTGAGCCTTTATATCACGTACCTAACCTACTTAATGCCTTCCTAGCCTAGTACTTATACAGGATAATTTTCAATACAACTAAGACCCCTTGTAGGTACGAGTAGCCCCCCTTTCGCTTACTTAAAAATAAAAGTTCCATGTTTTTTTAAAAAAACTTTGTGCCATTGTAAAAAAACATTGCCAAAAAAGTACATTATCGACCGAGCGAGCGTTGGCGAGCGAAGCGTCTCTGCTTCAGCTTCGACAAAAATGCTTTCGTATGTCCGGTTCTCTGTCTAACTTCTAAACAGATTCTCTTGAAACTTTGTGAGTAGGTTTGAAAGTTATAAAGATATACTTTTTGTCGAGGCAGTTTTTAGAATATTTTTTAATTGCAAAAAAAAAGGTATTTATTGAACCTGCTCACACAATCGGTTGAGGAATGCGACCTGGGACCCTATTCGGAGATTTGAGATTCTTATCTCACCTTTTTTCGTCCTTGTTGCTCTCATTTAAAACGTCATAGGTGTGAGAGTGACCAAGATAAAATCTCATCTCATCTCACGCGCAGGAATAGCCCCCCTGTGCTAGATGCTAGTCGCGAGTAAATACAAGTGTCAATTCCAAAAGCGTCAAATGTCAATTTCTTTCGCGTTTTTGTTGTTATATATAATACTATAGCTGTCACCCCGCGACTTCGTTCGCGTTTATTATTTATAGTACCTGGATATTATTTTTTAAATTGTGTTTTTTGGAAAATAAACAATTGATTTTAGTCTAACCTCAAAGCAAACACTCATTGACTTCGTGTTACTTAACAACGCCATCTGCTGTTGTGTCGTTAAAGCAATTAGTTGCTCACAAAAAATAATATTATTATTCGCCAATAGATGTCAGGAAGAGTCATATTTTTCAGTTGACTTTTTGTTATTTTTCTTCCAAGTTTATGTTTAAGTTGATTTTCGATAAAACACGAATAAAATGACATTTTCTAAAAATGATTCCTAGCTAGATCGATTTATCGCCCCCGAAACCCCCTATATACTAAATTGTATGAAAATCTTTGGAGCCGATTCCGAGATTCCAATTATATATATACAAGAATTGCTCATTTAAAGGGTAGGACTTTAGAATAGTGCCAATCGATTTAAGGGGGGAGGTGGGGGGGGAGAGGGTAGGGAGGGAGGGGTAGACCCTTCCCCTAAAGGGGGGAGTTGCGGAAACCCCCCCTTCCAGAGATATGAGCATTTTTGTGTTGCAACATAACCTCACTTTTTTTCGATTTTAGATGTTTATTTTAGGTCTAGTTTAGGTCTTTATAATATTATTTAACAGAATATTTCAGAGCACTTCGCCGGCCGCTGCCGCGGCACGCTCGCTACGCTCGCTCGGCTCGTGCGTTGTTTTTCATGTTCTAACATAACCTAACCAAACCAATTTTTTTCTAGAAGCAATTTCGACATTAGCTAGTTTGGGTCTGTTTCACTTTATTTAACAGAATATTTCAGAGCACTTCGCCGGCCGCTGCCGCGGCACGCTCGCTTCGCTCGCTCGGCTCGTGCGTTGTTTTTCATGTTCTAACATAACCTAACCTAACCAATTTTTTTCTAGAAGCAATTTCGACATTAGCTAGTTTGGGTCTGTTTCACTTTATTTAACAGAATATTTCAGAGCACTTCGCCGGCCGCTGCCGCGGCACGCTCGCTTCGCTCGCTCGGCTCGTGCGTTGTTTTTCATGTTCTAACATAACCTAACCTAACCAATTTTTTTCTAGAAGCAATTTCGACATTAGCTAGTTTGGGTCTGTTTCACTTTATTTAACAGAATATTTCAGAGCACTTCGCCGGCCGCTGCCGCGGCACGCTCGCTTCGCTCGCTCGGCTCGTGCGTTGTTTTTCATGTTCTAACATAACCTAACCTAACCAATTTTTTTCTAAATGCAATTTCGATGGCAAATGATGTTTTGCCATATGATAATTACGCCTCACAATGATGATAACAAAACACCTAACCTAACGTTACATGACATGACAGCACAGAAAGTGGCGTCTATTACGTTCCTTTTTTACAAGTTTGTTAAGTCATAATAAAAAATAAAAAATTAAAAACTTGGTTATTTTAAATAAAAATAAGGGTTTTTGATAAAGAAAACGTTATTTATAATGAATAATACGATAAACCATATAAATAAATAAAAAATAGCCGTGTTTCTATTTTTTATGTAGTGCGACATGTTTTTCAACTTTCGTAGAACGTATAACGGATCGCTCAGTTTCGAAACATAGGTTATAAACTGTGAATTTAAGGTTAATTTTTCGATTTTCAATAATTAATATCTCGAAAAGTATAAGTTTCCGCAAGTTAGCACTTTACAGGAAGCCTTCTTATAATAAGACCTATCTGTAAAAAAAACATGAACCGTGAAATCGATTGGCACTATTCTAAAGTCAAGCCATTTAAAGATATAAGATATTTATATAATATATTATATGAGCTATCCTATCTGTTAAGTTAGATCGAACTGTACACGGTGTGCAAATTTGATTGAAATTGGTTAAGCAGTTTAAGAGTCTATAGCGGACAAACAACGTGACACGTAATTTATATAAATTAAGATAAGATATACATATTTTAGTATTTTGGTTTTGGGATAAAAAAGGCCTAACTTGTAAAAAATAATTGAGCTGAGTCATCACGTATGACTTAAAGAAGCTGCTTGCAAAAGCTGTTGGGCCAATTAAAAATAGCCTTGTAAATACATGCTGACATACAGCCTTCATGCTGAGAAGTTCTAGATTATAATTGAAATTGTACAATTTCTGCCAATTCACTAACTACACCTGATTTTAATAAAACTTTATTCCTACATGGGTAATCGGCAGATAATCAGAACATATTCTTTTTGAAAGGTACGGTCAATGTATAAGTACCTACCCAATCTAGACGAGGATTGTAATCAGACTGGTGTGTCGAAATCGATTGATTTTTGAATTGAAGGTTAAGTTTGAAAAGTATAACGTGAACAAAAACAAATTAACATAAATGATACATTTGGGACCCACATTACTGGTTTTAATGCAGTTAAGCAATACGAAATGTGCAACCATTTGGAATGGTCTAGGTCAGGTTTACTCTTAGTATCAAGCGTACCAAAACAAAATACAAGTTCCATTAAGTTCTTAAGCAATTTAGTTAGTACTTACAAATTAATGTTTATTACTTACTAGCTGTTACCCGCGACTTTATTCCCGTTTATTCAGAAAACAGTATCCAAAAACGAATCACTAATATTATTAACTAATTATCAAATTTCATCAAGATCCGTGCAGCCGTTTAGCCGTAAAAAGCCTACAAACAGACAGACAGACAGAGTCTTACTATCTATTTTATAATATTATAGTTGGTATGGATTGTGAATGGCGTATCTTATCTTTAAGCGTCCTTGCCACAGACCTAAAATATTTTTTGTGGTCCTCGTAAACTTTGGCTGGTATGCAAACATCCTCGTTTGCCTTTGGTTGTTTATAGGCGTCCTCCCTAACCTATGCTCGTTTATAAGCGTCCTAGCTAACGTTTGTTTGTTCGTAAGCGTCCCCTCAAACCTTAACTGGTGTATAAACTTCCTCGTTTACATTTGTTTCTTGCTACGCATCTTCACAAACTACCTACGTAAATCTTCTTTCTTACTTTTTGAGCTTGTAAGTGTCCTTGCTAACCTCAGCTGATATGTAAACGGCTTCGCCTACCTTTGCTTGCTTGTAAGCGTCTTCGTCGGAAGCAACGGGGAAGGCGACGTTGAGTCGTGCGTTCCTGGTGAGCCACTCGCCTGTGCCCGTCGAGTACCCTCGTATATCTGGGTTGTACTCCTTCAGGATGTTGGGGAGGGTCAGGAACTCACGCCACGATGCGTCGCCTCCTGGAAACGATAAGATGTCTATGGATGAAAGATTCTGGACCGTTGCCTCCCGCGGAAAAGCTAAGATTTATTTGGACGAATACTTCTAGAACTTAGAGAAAGGTTTATTTTAAACATATACTTATCCACATGTTAATTGAAGGCCTAAAAACGATGACCCTGACGATTTACAGCTAATTTTATTCATACATTTCAAAACTTCTACTCCCAGGCTTTGAATTTGCCATAAAATATGATAATCTATCGAATGACCCGGTCCTCGATTTTCATAAAACACGTTTGAGATGGTTATGTCAGAAACTGATCATTGAATCATTGGCATGCATCCAATTGGGTAACGGTTTGAGGGTTCTTAAATCACAGGTTGAAGAACTGTGCTCACGTATTTTGCTTACGAGTGTTGTGTAGGTTGAATACTTAACTATGTAACACCGTCAAGTTGCAAATGCACAAACAGCAGGCCCCCTATTCTTGACGCGTAAGATGTTTCTTGGTCACTCTCACTCCTATGACTTTTCAAACGAGAGAGGCAGTGACCAGAAAATTTCTCGACTGGTAAGAATAGGGCTCCAGTATCCACTTACCTGGGATCCTATTCGGAGATTTGAGATTCTCATCTCACCATTTTGCGTCCTTGTTGCTCTAGTTTAAATTGTCATAGGTGTGAGAGTGACCAAGATAAAATCTCATCTCATCTCATGCGCAGGAATAGCCCCTCTGTTGTTTTATTGAGAAAATTAGAAAAAAAAAATTGATTTTCGATCTTAAATGTGGAATATTGGTTTGACAATTAAATAATAATGGTTAATGGTTATATTATAAAAATATTAATATTTTATCATAAACATATAATAAACAGTTACTGCTATTCATAAGAAATATTACCGCGCATTGATAGTTTTAAAATGTTATGTGCTGTGACCGAATCAAACGCTAGAAACCTCGTCAAATTCTAGACGGGGGCAAGACTTCCATGCAATGCTCAGCTTTTACGTTGTCTCGAAGTATTTAATAAGTATTATACTCGTATTTAATTTAATAAGTATTATACTCGTACCTACCTAGCATTGCCATTCAGCGAGGTAACGTTGCCAGCCATTTGGGTACTTTACCCGCGGATACTGACTTGAGCTCTGTTATTTGTACTTTATGTTAGATTTATTTTAGGCTTAAATTGTTATTATTAATAAAAAGTTATTAAATGCCTATGTATATAACAGTTGTTGTTATGTCAATAATTTAGAACAATCTGGTTCCCGGTTGTTTGTTGAATCTAGACTAGCCATTGACGTTGTTGTCTCTTGCCTAGTTAATCCGGAAACCGGATCAATAGTTGCTCAATTTCGTTGATGTGTTGAGACCGGCTCTGCACTGGGAACGACACGAGCGGAGCGCTAATACCCACTACATATCAAATAGATGCAACTGTCTTTCTGTCCGTGTTTTTTTTTGACATAACTAAGCCACCATTAATTCTGACTCAGAACACACCTTGTCGCAAATCTGCGTGTAAAACCACAGAACGCAGCTAGTCCACAAGTATAGAATCAACAGACTCCCGTGAGTCATTAAGCGAAACGTGAGCCTCGTCACGACACGTGGGAGTTTGCATCATGACCCATTGAATTCAGGCCTTCCTCATTCAACGCGGATTCGCAAAGCTCCATAATACCGTCTAATGTGACAATTCAGTCTAGATTCAAGATTAAACATCTAGTTCACGACCTCGAGAGTTCTCAAATAGGCAGACTGTAAGAAGGATTTGCATTTGACGACACCTTTTCTCAAAACCCATTAATCTTGAGCTTGTTTATTTGTCTAGCAACCTTGGACCTCTACAGCCTTGGGTCGTTTTTAGCACAACACAATATTTGAGATTCTATAGGTTTTGGCTTTTGTCACAGAATAGCTTGTAGTACGAGTCTATTGTCCTAACCTGGGTCTTGGTTCTTCGTCCGGTTTTTAAGTGAACAAATTAGTTAGATAACTTTGCGAAGTTTCTTTTTAAAAAGTGGTGTTGGTGACAGTGTTGTTCGACGTAATTATTTAAATAAATTGTGAAGTCTCCATTTACTTAAATATTCTGGAATTATACTAAGATCTATCTGAGTTGAGTTTACAATTTTTCATCAATACTGTTGTAGCAATAATGCCTGTTCTTCTGGGTAGAGGCTCCTTTTCCAAACAAGGCGGTTGAGTCATTCTTATAACTTTGGCTTTCGTTATTGTATCTTCGGAAAACATATCAAAGGCCATCAGACAGCCTAAAACGATATCATAAACGATATTATTATTATTAGACGATTAATTAATTATTAAACGATTATTATTACTTAAACGATATTATTATTATTAAGTATACGATTATTATATAAAACGATACCTAAAACATATCAAAGGCCATCAGACAGCCTAAAACCAGAGCTTGGTATTCAGCCTTTACGAACTTAGGTATATACTTTTACAATCGAAATAAATGATTAACTAGATGCGACGCACGGTTTAATCTGCAGTGGGACCGCAGACCCTGTAATTTGTCCCATTCTGTACCTCTGATAATGTCTATGCAAAATTTCATAATGATCGGTTTAGTAGTTCAGACGTGAAAGCGTAACAAACAAACAAACAAACAAAAAACAAACGAGCAAACTCACGTTTGCATTTATAATATTAGTTAGGACTAGGAAGTTAAGATTGAAAACTCTACTGACCTGTGCACCAGGACACTCCGCGGTACTCCACGAACGCTCCGAGCGCGAACTCCTCGAGCGCTCCGCTGCCGGCCACGAGCGAGTCCCCGATGGCAGCCACCACGTCGATGTCCCCGGGGCGCAGGCGGTGCACAGACGTCGGCGGCTCGGGGCTGCGACCCCACGGCACGGACTCTTGGCACGGGAACGGCGTGGAGGCCGGGATGGCGCGCTGGCGACGCACGTGAGACTTCCTGGCTGGGTAGCTGATCTTCCACTGGAACCAAATATAAGAAGCAATTGTAGTGCGGTATTAAATAGACATTCAAGGTTACAAAAATTCGCATAGATCTGAAAACTGAAGACAAATGATGGGAACACCATTATAAATGGATGGTGAAAAGACCCCATCGATCTGCAAAAAAATGGTCTTAGTTCGCAAATATGGGGTCTCTTGCATTTTTATTTTAAAAAAAGTAAGACAAGTGTAATTAGTGTAGGTATAAGTAAATAATTATGTGCCCCTTACTTTCTAACTTAGTACTTACTCACTTTCAAGTTTAAAAGGGAAAACTTTTTCATTCATTAGCTAACGTAACGTTAATTAGTTTGCATAACTTTTAGATATCTTCTAAGTCGTCTTTACAAAACAAAATCCAAGTTAGTTAAGTACTGATGTAAATATGTCGTCACACAGACGTCAGAAAAGCAACTTGGAAAAGAAATTCCATGTCAGTGACTTATCAATAGATCACCAAGCTAGTCACGCGCAGTCATCACCATTTGCGGTCCAAAAACTGCCTAACTAGCTATCACCAGCACCTTTGAATTCCAAGCACCCTAAATGTAAGTAATGTTTAATCTGTGTGACAGTCTAATTAACTGCCGTTAGCAGTACAGTCGCGAGTGTCACAAGGTCGCGGAGGACATTACCTTGCCCTCAAAGTAGGATAGCTAGCCATTTACATATCCTACTTCATATTTTGTTTGAATTTTGTAAGCTAGCCATTTAAATATCCTACTTTATATTTTGTTTTAGGTTCTAGGCTAGACCTCTGGCTAGAAACGATCTTAGCATAAGTAAGAAAAAGCTTCAAACAGAAGTTTCTGTAAAGACATTGTAACGTTTAGTCTGTATTTCAGACACAAATACTTACATTACAGATTAGTATCAATGCGGATGAGCTTTCACTTTTTCGTGGGTTTTATGCAGATAAGTCGACGTTACAGGATATTTCTTAATTATAACCCAAATACTGGTAAATGTTGGGTACCCATTAGAGAGGTGCTTCACTGGCATTGGACGTAAACACTAACTATATTGCTCATATTATTATCTTGGGTTTATTTTTTTGTCTGGGCAGTCTTCGAATGGGTGACCGCGAGTGGCATTACAACCGCAAGCTACCGTGGCTCGGATGACACGTAAAATTTTAGGTCACGGTTGTTCCATCAGTCCTCCGTTGTTGGGTCAGAGGCCCTCAGACGGCCTAGAAACTCTCACATCAGCTAGGGCCTAGTCACTCGAACTTGCTTGTTTTTTTGTCTGATTAGGCATGTGTCCATGATGTCCCAATTTCCTAGTCCTTGCAAGAGTGAGATGGTGACCGTGTCGCCTATCGTTACGAGTAAGTATAGTTGCGATAAACGGCCTCCGCACCGCGGGCGCGGTGCTGCCTGAATACAAATCACACCGTTACGTCGTTGATCTGGATTCCAGAGTGCGAATCTTAATTAGATTGCAGCCTACGACTGCTGGTTATAAACTAGTACCTCGTTTCACTAAAAATGTTGCAGATTTCAGTGATAGATCAACTGTAGAGCAAGATTCGGTTAATATCGAAATCCTCTTTCTCTGTCTCTCTCTTTTTATGTTGTTCTCAAACTGTATCTCCTCTTTCAAACCTCCATCTGTATCAGTCTCTGTGTGTCGCACTACGTTTGCTAAAAGGTGGTTTTCAACCAACGCTTGTAGGGTGCTCGGTGGAGTCGACTGTAAAGTCATAATAGCTGAGACAGAGGCAGTAAGTTACAGGAAAAAACCAAATAGGACTAAATGGCGTGCTTTGGCGTAAAGCCTATGTCAGTAGCTGTAGACTCAGGTATAACAATGGAAATTATCATTATCCATGGTTTAATGATGACGAAGCTCATGTCACAGATTTATGGGGTGGCAGCGCAGCCATACGGGTTTCCTGAGAGTTATAAGGACTTCAGAAATTCGGACTCGAACTCCACACTCTTAGGCTTAGAAACAGAGACTCAATTCTGGCGCGCTCTACACTGAGTCCGTCAGTCTCACCCTTGTGATTTTTTTAAAAAGAAAGACAGAGACCGAGTTAATCTCGAACATGCCGAGTGGGCCTCATTGGAATGTAGGTCGGCATCAAATCCGCCGCGCGAAGGCACCCCACGTTTGCATTTAGCCAACATGTGATGCTACGTGAGATGGTTACTAAGAACGTTAAAAAATGTTTCTAAAAGGCCTTGTATTTACTTGTACAATATCCGTTGAGTTGAGCCACATTTCAGAAATAAATTCTTTGTAAACTTTATCCTTATGCAATTTTGTAACGTTTCTGTAAACTTTGGTACAGCTAATAAATTAAATTATTTAAAATAAACTTTAAAATATTTAAAACTTATGGAAATATATTTTCATGATGCTTTGGTTACATAAAAAAACAGTTAAATCACGTTTCATGAATTAATTAAAACATTCCTTCTTAAGAATTACGAAACAAGTCCAAAGTAGAGATCTGAAGTATGTATTATATTTCGAAGATATAATTAATGCGATGCGATGATAGCCTAGTAGGCTCGCCTCTTATCCCACCCAGGGCTTCCGCCGTGTCGTGGCGAGTGAGTTCAGTAGCCGTAGCCTAGCCCGAAGCCCATTTTGAAGCAACCAAGTAGAGTGTGGTGCCTGTGGCTGGCTGCAGTATGGGCTGGGAGGATGATGGGAGGCTGGAGGCCGCGGCGGGCGTGGACTGTTGTTGTGTCGTTGCCATTTTCTCTACCTTCTGCGACCCGAACGGGGTCGCCACCGTAATGATGGTAGACGCGGTGGGTCCGCAGGGGAAGAGGCAAATTGGTGTGTTGTTGCTGCTCTCCCTATCCTCTGCAGTCGAAGTGGCAGGCGGCGAGGTCACTGATCTGACCCGTCGCATGGGGACCATGTGATGGGCACCTAGACACGAGTGCCTGTTGGCGCCCACTGCTTATGTTTGCCGAGGAGGTGGATGATGACGATGTGTCTGGTGTTCGACACATTGTCATCGAACGGGATAGAGCGCAAGCTCAGGGAGATGCCCGAAGGGGCTGGCGCCGTCGGGGCCGCGGAAGAGTGCGAAAGCGTCCCCGTTGCCCCTACTTTTTGGTTGCCGAGGTGGAATACCGTAGGGTTTTTTAAGTGGGTAGGCCGCTAGTAGCAGCATTTCCACATCGCCGAGCCGGTGGTGGAATCTATAAAAGGTTTATCCTAGGATAAAAAAGGGCTGGCCTGTCAATCCAGAGAATTTGTTCGTTATTGTGTCTTTAAATGTGTCATCTGCTACATAACTGGAACCCGGTGGATAGCGACAGCCGCGCCCTCTGTCATATTTGAGATTGAATATCGTCAGGCATCCGGTATAAGTATGGGTGTTGTAATACACCTCTGCCAGTCCCTTCGGGGGAAAAGCGTAACGATAATGTTATAATTTATATTCTAAGAAACAATCTGATTTTAGCAAACAGTGTTGAGAAACAATTAGATTCCTAGTAAATATTTAAATTTGTTTTAACTGAGCCATGAAACAGGTAAACACCAGTTTTACGAGTCGTTTACTCAAATTATTTGCTTTTCACCTGCTTTGTTAGTTTAGTACAACAACTATTAAGTAATCTGTGGCTTGGTTACACAGAAGAGAGCTCTATTTGATGGCCCTTCTTATATGAACAAATGGGGTTACTATTTCAATGGAATAGTAGGCACTGTTATTATTTATTCTGTCTGCGGTAACAGACGCTATAAGTGGTTATTTTGTACAATTACGAAAATGTATGAACGCAGTTTGGAGTTACGGCGGCATGAACCCACCAAGCTACGATGTCACGAGTTCACTAGAAACATTACCACATTTAGGTACATCATTATTCATAAACATTACTATGAGCGCTAACGAAGTTTGAGTTAAACATTATAGAAGACAGAAAAAAAAACAAAACACGGAATTAATATTCCAAGGCATAAGCCTATTATAATAGCATTCAAGATTATTTATAAGGATATTAGTTATAAAGGTTAGTTATAAAGGTATTAGTTAGTCTTAGTTTCACTCTACCTTTATCTTTAACTTTAACGCTTTGACAGCCCGAGTCAAAGATTTTCGAGTTGATTTAGCTTGCCGTCTTCCCAAGCGGAATCGGCAGCTATTGTTCATCATCATACCAGTGAAAATCTTTGTCGGATAAATTCGACTCAGGTGGTTAAAGAGTAAAAAAATATTTTGAATATAGTAGAGCCTTTAAGTACGAACGTAAGTAACTTAAACCCTGGCATTTTCAATTTTTCTGTCTTTTATTTAACTGAGACTCTCATTCATCCCTACATCTTTACAATTCGTTTTATACGTCTGTCTGTATATCCGCTAACTCCTAAACCACGCAACGGATTTTGATGCGGTTATCACCAAAGTTAGATAATTATTCACAGAAGTTTCCGTGTGAATCCGGGATGGTTCGCTAGTTGATGCTAAACGTTTCTTAATAATGGCAAATGAAATATAAGTTACGAGCCATCCGAAGACGTGTTGATTGTGAGGTATCTGCGGTCGAGCGCACGGACCGGCTGGGCCGAGCAGACGAGCGATTAATAACCCACTTTATTGCATAGACAAAAAAATTACAACGATTGTCTACGTAGTTGTTTATATTTAACTTTGCTTTACTGTCGACTGTTTAATCATGTAGTGAGCGAGTGCCTAGCCGCCTCCATTCACCTCCTTCATCAGAACCTAGGTATCTATATTTTTTAACGATTTGATCATTTCTATCAAGCCTCATGGCCTTACGCTTGATACAAACAGCGGTGTTATAAATGGGTGTTCTCTCCTGCAGCATTAATAGTTTTAGAAGACTATAATAATGTAAGCCCAACAACTGCAGAAGTCCAACAACTACAGACACAGAAACAAAAATATCGTTTTTTTTATGTTTAAATTATTCAAATCGACGAAAGTTTTTGAACTTACTCAAGCAAAGGGATACATGAGAGATAGAGCTACATGACATAGAGCAGGCACTTGTTTTAGCTAAGATTTTTTACGATGTCGAAGTTAGATAAACGTACTAAGTTGTATGGTAGGCGTCTTCTGCAACGATTGCCGCATAGAACTTAGAGGTACGCTTTAATATTTTTTTAATGTGATTATGCCCCTCGTCTGTGCAGCCCGTGATGTTAATTCATGTTTGTGGGCCAGTGCGCGTGCAACTAGGCAAATCGAGAGATAAGCGCGAGAGTCAACATCCATTCAATTAAGCACACATAGTGTTACTAGTTTAGAACTGTCGCTAATCTTAGGGAATTTATTTTTGTAAGAAGAAATGAGTTTAAAGGCACAATTGAGTCAAATCGGTTTCATATTTATTTTTAAAAAAATGATTAGAGAAAGTATAATTGTTTTTTTTTTACAGATTTTTGTTAAGCAATTAAAATTATTTATGTAATTAAGTAATTAAATAACTTTAAGCAGCTGTTTTTGGCGCTAAAATATGCACCAACTAAGCGATTGACCGTATTCTACTGTCGTATTGAACTTCTAAGATACTCCAAATAAAAATTACGTGGCTATTCTTTACTGTTAATATTGTATTTATAGAGACAAAACATACTACAATTTAATACATTATATTCATACAAAGCGTGTTCTAATTTGCGTTTAGTGTGGGGTAAATAATAATATTAATAGTGCCTATCATAGTGGGGTAAATTTCCCTAAAAATCGGGAGCACTGTTACAACTGGCAATTATTCCATTACATAATAAGTAACAAGTTATTGGATTTCCCACTATAGAAGGGTAACTTGTAAATCTTGTAATAGATAATTGTGTTTCGACCTACTGATCGATACACTGTTTACTTACACCTTTCTAAAGCATTTTGTACGAAACAGGTAAAAACCAAAGATTTCGCTTTTTAGCGGTTAATTCTTCATTGTTTTGAACACAGTGCGTCTAGTCATAGAATAAAGTAATAGTTATATCTAGTCATGTTGGCTACGTGTAGTTGCGTTAGATAAGTATATTATGGAGTATATGAAAAGTAAAAAAAATGTATAGAAAGTATTTATAAATAATTAAATACAGTTATAAATATTAAGGAAAAGGATTATTTTATTTACGAATTAATTTATTTAATAATATTATAATAATTCATTTATTTCAGGCAATATAACTTGCATACAATGCAAGTTACAGAGGCCCATAGAAAATAAATACCTTACAGACTAACATACATATAAATAACATCAATAAAATTAACTAAATCTTCTGGGCTTTTGCTCCCTGTGCGGCCTCCCAGTAGCGCCGGAACACTAGCCCTTTTGGCCAGAACTCAGGCGAGAGTAGTGCTGCCTTGTGTTTCAAGAGTGTTTGTGATTTAAGAATACATAAACATATTAACTAATAATACTTATTTAAATTAAAACAGCGAATATTTATTTGCAAAGAAATATACTTACTTACTAAATTAATTTTAAGCATGTAAAAATGTAAAACAAGCTAAATGAAATAAAAGAAACAAACCACAAAGAAAAAGTTACCTAGTGCCTTTGCCCAGTGACTATTAAGTATTCCGTGGCCTAGTGCTATTGACCGGTAACGAGACAACTATAAACTTCTCCACGGTTAACAAAAAGACGCGATGGTATGATGGTGACGTTACGTCGTCACTCACTACGATACGGTAATTGCAAAGTTCAATCACGGGTTAAAAAAAGTTGATACAACAGCCGATTATTTCTTGGGTAACTTTGTAGAGTGTCAGCACGGGCCGGAGACAAATTGTCTCTTCACCATGTTTATCCCGCGAGAAAGAGACAAACATATCTGTCCTATATCTGTGTCACACTTAAACGTAGATATAAAAACAGTGGAAAGACAATTTGTCTCGGACCCGTGTTAGCCCTGCAGGTGTTAGGAAAGTGACTGCTGTTAAGGTGGCAGGCGTCATTGCAGATTTACCTTAACATTATTTTGGGGGAAAAATAAATATTGTAAGAGGATAAAAATATTTAAATGTAATAATTATTGTTAAATAAAAATAGTAAAGCAGTTTTTATTCCTTATTAATTTAATATAAATAACAACACAATTCCCAGACCAAATAATATAAACATAACTCTACAAAATAAAAATATCTTACTATATACGTAATTAATTAATTTATAGTAAACTAACAGCGCTCCGCAGTTCGACTTTCTATTCTACAGGGACCGCACCGATATTACGGAGCCTATTTGTAAAGTAAATCCAACCCTATATAGCCAGAGTCTCTAATCATGTACAAAATTTCATTAAAATTAGTAGAGCCATTTTAGTGTAAAGAACTTACAAACATCAAGTACGAGTAAGTAACAACTGCTCGCCGCGGTGGCTCAGTTGGTAGCCACCCTGCCTTCTGAGCTTAGGGTGGGTTCGATTCCCACCTAGGGCAAACATTTATGTGATGAATATTTGTGTTTGTTCTCCCTGGGTGTTAATATCTATTTAGGTGTGTTTTTACAGCTCTGTCAGCCCCCTCGGTGGAAAGGCGTGACGATAAGTTATGTTTTAAATATTTATAAATATATTTATAATGAAAATCAGTCTCTGGCAGCCATAGTATAAGCTTTGCTTAGTTTAGGGTCAGGCGACCGTGTGTGAAAAATGTCCCGATTTTATTATTGTTACTATTACACCCTCTCACACACAACCTTTCGCATTTGTTATATTTATGTTATTTTAACACTATTTAATTAATCTTCACTCTTCAGTGACTTCTAGCTGCCCATTCAGTAAAACTTCCTAAATAGTTTCTGGTGCTGAAAAAAGAAAAATATGTTGCATCAAAAAGTTGTCAAGAGCGTGTCGAAACATACGTATTACGGCTTCCGTTTTTAGTTTATTTCAAATAATACCATTTTTAACACCAGCTAGTAGTTCAATTCGAACGGAGACCTCACAATATAATATGTATATCCGTAGCTTCTAGTCCGATTTCGCTTATATTCGAACCTAAAATACGTATTTGCAAAAACTACTGGCCTGCAAAGTTTCATGCAGACAATCAAGATATCGAACATACATTTTATCGTAACAAATATAGATCTTAACAAATTATAGCCACGTACTAAACGTGGTTCGTCTAAGATTCTTACTTCTTATACCCCATGTTGATAGCACAGCGCTGGGCCATGCCGGATCTTCTCCCAATCTTGCAGTAGAATATAATTTCATCGTTCTGTCTTGGTTTGGGCCTGTTGAATACTTCTTGGAACTTTTCCTCAGGCATTGCCAGCGTTGTTTCGACAAACCCTACTGTAAGGGCAAAGGTGGAAAGCTCATTGATTTTTTTCAATTTAGATGTATTAGAGAAAAAAATGGATTTACAAATACAAATAATTTGTTTCAAAAAAGACAATTAATATTAACCATTTGAAAGTTTTATGTACTTAGAGTTTACTTACAAACGGAAATGGTTACAAAGTTGCTTGTGGCCCTGCACTAGGAGACCTGTATCGCAGGGATTTTATCTCTGGTATGCATGTATTTAGATGGTGTGTCTATCGCAGTTAATATCTCTGAGCGACTGATTTAATATTAAAATCCTTTCACTGATGAAAGCGGAAAGCTACGCTATCATTGTCAATTCTATTTTTAAGACACTTACTTGGAATATTAATACTGTTCGGTATTTTCCCGAGCTCTTTGATTTCAACAGGTTCCCGGACATCGATGATATAAACATCGTCCTGTGTTGTAGCTCTCTTCACATAATGGAAGTCTGCTATTTGCATTTCTGCGTACGCTTCTTGGAGTTTTTGGGAATAACGTCGAGTCGGTATCACACGTGCTGCACTTACAGATGAAATGCCTACAAACGAGGCACCATGGTAAGGGTTTATTTCACTTTGTTGACCTGGGTGATATCACCTGGGTATATACCATGACGTCTTATTGCCGCGATAGTTGAGTATTGTTTTTGCTGCGCGACCGCAAATCGTCGCGCAGCGTCGGACACAAAACGTAATCATCCACATCATCCATACCATCATGGAAATAAAATTTCACGGTACGGGCTACAGAGGCTTACACATTCCAAGATTAAATGAATCCACTAAAGAAAACCACTTAGTACACCCAGCAGCAGTACTAGCATGAGTGGAAAAATTGTCTTCCCACAGTTATTATCCCGCGAGAAGGAGATTAGCTTACCCTTATTCTGGCTTTGCCACATTTACCTAGGTGCGGATAAAAACGGAACAAAGACAATTTGTCTCAGGTCCGTGCTAGTCTGCTGGTGACATCACCCAGGCGAACAAGGTGCAATAAACCATGGTTAGTAATTTATTTTTATGTAATTTGGTAAAAGTATCGTCATTTTGTTATTCAATACTTACGTGAAGATGAGATGATGTTTTGTTTCACACCATGAGAAGCAGCAACTGATAATTGCTCGTAAAATTTAAAAACAGCTGGAAAACGAGTAATATTACGAGATAGCATTTTACTGGAGGATTTTTTTAAATGTTTTTTTTTAATTAGTTTTCTTTTGGAAATAGTGTTGAAAGACACGGAAATCAATGAACGAAATTAAATGATTAGATTTTATTTATAAGTATTTTTAATCGAATTAGGTCAAGTACTTTTAGATTACGTATTAATTGTAAACAACAAACCCACGATCAATGTCATCACGTAGTACTTGCTTATCTATTACACACCTATGACAGAGTGACTGTGAGTGTAGCCAGTATTTACAGGGTGCTGCTGAAGTGGAGTTAGCGGAGCGGAGTTTAGCGGCGCATAAATTGTCCAATCTCAATCAATCTCAAAACCTCCGCTCCGCTTATTGTGATTGGTCAATTCATGCACTGCTGAGCTCCGCTCCGCTCGTCACCGCTTCAGTGGATGGAAACGCATCCTATACGTGCATCGCACAATAACTATTGTTTATTTTCTAATTTAAGCGGTGCAGGTATTCGTTCGGTAACGCTTTTGGCTAGCTCGGCTAGGTTCATAGCTCATCACCGAAATTGAAAAACGGACTGACGCATGACACGGTCAGACATTGGATGGGTGACCGCGGATGGCACTTAACGTACTCCTCTACCGCGGCTCAGACGACACGCAAACTTGTAGGTCTGGTTACTTGTCCTATAACAACAACATTACAGCCAAGCCATGTCAGAGCCATTAAACCGGCCTAAAAATTCAAACAACTGAGCTAACCACACGGCCTATACGAACTCACTTTTTATTACTTTTTTAGCGTAGATTTATGATTACATTACACCTATTCGGCATTCGGCTATTTGTACAATAACTATGAAGGAAAGTTCCCACTCGTAAAATTATGAAACTTTATGCACATTGGTTACGCAAGTCCGCGCAGAACAATACACTTCACCAATAGCCATTCACATAGCCTATGAGAACATTATGGGCAAAATCATAAGCAATATGCCGGTGAGAAGATTGGGAATTGATAAATGTGTCGTCGATTCTGAATAACTAATTTAGGAAGGGGCGACTTTTTTTTTATGTCGAATAGGTCGCCGTTTGACCACGACCACCTATAAGGTACTTATTTACGCTAGCCTTGAAGTTTTGTCGAGTGAAGAAGTACAAAGACGGCAATTGAGTGAGGCGCTACAAGTGCGCTACTGCTCAGACCCGTCTTCGGAACGGTTACACCGGACTACATCCCGAAACACGACTAGGTCATTTCACGGCATGGCTTGGTCCGGTGGGTGGTAACTAGCCACGGCCGGAGCCTCCCACCAGAGTTTGCTACCCGGTTAGCACTACCCGGGGACCACGTGTAGGGAATCAGAATAGAGTACACTCCTACGGACGTGGGTAGCTCAGCCCCCAAAATCTGATTGAATCTAAAGGCCATCCCATCACGGAAGGCCTCGCATATAAGCTAAGCTTTGAAAATCAATGAGTAGGCCGTCATTCAATTTAGTCCAACACCTAAATACGTTTTACAATTCTATCTCTGAGAGTAAAAGAGAAAAATAAATTGTAATTTTAAAGAAAGTGACAGAAAGAAATAAATCGTCGTTTGTCAGACGATAGAGTTGGAAAAGCAGCAGTCCTTTTCGGCTTTTACCGACTCTGAATTATGTAATAGACATTTATTAATAATATTATTATTTGGTTATTAATTCGCGTTTTACAAATCATCATTTTTGTTTATATAAAAGACCCAGATTGTTAGACCAATATTTCAGTTTTGTCCCAGTCTAAATATAAGTTTAGTTTAGACAGTCACAACACAATTCACACGTTGTCATAGATCACAATATTGAGTAGCTGTAAGTACTTACTGCCTAGTAATTAGTGTTTGCTAAGACATGCATGAGAATTTATTCAATTAGTGTTAGGTATATGAGTTATGTTATAGCCACTTTACTAGGTAATTAATCAATTAAATTTTACACGAAAAATTGTATTTTTATCTTTTTCCGGTTTCGCGATAAATTCCAATTCTATTGGGTGTTTTTATAAACGATTTGTTCATTGTGTGAGCATAATTGTGCGTATCGTATGTCATCTGCTACATGACTAGAGCCCGGTGTATGGCGACAGGCTCGCCCCCTGTCACATTTGGGACTGAATATCGTCCGGCGAAATGTGGGTGTTATATTTCACCTCTTTCCTCGGGGGAAAGGCGTGACGATATGTTATGTTTTTATAAACAACGGACATAATTCTAGGATATCGTTGTACTCGTCAATATGAACAACCATTTGGGGGTTGAAAACAATATCAGCTGTTCATACATTTCCTCGCGGTTAAAGGTTGGAGCGACTCAGGACCGCCACGACTGGTGGTCAACGAGTGGTCCACGGGTGGTCCACGGGTGGACGCGGTGTGGTCAACTAGTGAACCTCGCGTGGTCAAAGAATTATCAAGTAGTCTGTCAGCGATTGTCACTTGTCCTCGCGTGATCCACTCGCGGGCGGCGCGTGGTCACTGAATGGGCCACTCGCCGTCCGCGTTGATAGCTTACGCCGAGGAGATCCAGAGTTGATGCAGTGAGCGCATATCCATAAAAGTTCATTTATAGGATAGCTAACGATACGAGGAGAGGCGGTGTTATTTTTCTATGGAACAGCTTTTTTTCGCAATTTCATTGTTGGTCCTATAATAAAAGTTGATCATAATAATGATGATATGATGATAAGATGATGATGATAATGAATATAAGAAGATGATTTTAATGATGAATGATGATGACGCTTATTCCCTAAAATATGTCCTTCGTTTAAAGAAACACCTAGTATAATGTCTACGTATACTTCCTTGGCAAATCTTATCAAGAACGATTTAACTATTTGACGTAAAAGGAAGTTTTACTTTTCAATGTGAATGAGATAAGCTATCATTATTTTGAACATAAATTTATTTATTAGATATTTTGCACACCTCGTTTGTTTTCTACTTACCTAATGGATATTTGGGATGGTAGAAATTGCTCCTAGCGGTAAGGCCGCTAGATGCTACACAGTACACACCTTATAAGCATTTTTTTTCTTTGTGAGAACAATTACTAAGCATTTTTGTTCATCAATTTACACACATACACACACACATATACACGCACACACACACTCCCACACACATCCTCACAGACCTCACATTTTTATTAATTCATTATTTATTATACCAGTAGTATGTGTTATCTTTTTGTAAAAAAAGAATAAAAAAAAAGACTAGGACGCCTCCGATATATCCGATATATATCCGATACCGTATTCTTGGTCTCCGCAATACGGGCCTTATGCTGAGTTGTTCGTCAACTCGCGTAAGTACGCGGAACTCGCGGGAGTTGGCACCTTCCGATTTTACCTAATTTTTTTGTCGTTAACTCGTTGTGATCAAGAAAATTTGACGAAATTAAACTCTTAGTTGGGGCCGCAGTACCTAATTGGTCGAAAAAACGATACTGTCTACTTTCTTTGTAGCTACTTATAAATTCCTAATTTTTTCACTCACTATTTTTTGTTTTACTTTATTATTTTAGTTATGGAAAACAAACATCTTTAACTCCATCTTTATTTTCTCATTCTCTATCATCTTTCTTAGCATTTTGTTGAAAAAGCATCCGAAGCTCTTAATCGGTGTCAATAAACGGTTATCGAGCGTTATGTAATGTGTCTACAGGTATGAGGTAGGTATGGAGATAGCACGCAGATGCAGATAGTTTGCATTGACCCGAGACGGTCGCGGGTCGTTCAACTGATGAGTGCACACATTTATTATTTATTGGTTTATTTTATTTGGTTGTTTTGTTTCTGATTCATACTCATCCTACTTCCTAATCCTATGCTAATCTTAACTAATATTTTAAATGCGAATGTGAATTCTGTTTTTGTATTTGTAAAGCTTTCACGCCTTATTTACTTCCTTTTTCTTGAGGGTAGCCCTGTGGGGTGTAGCTTAGTGCTATGATAACCGGTGTGCGTGTGGCTTTGGAGTAGTTACACTTACCTACTGTGTTTTGTCTTTTTCTTTCTTTTTAATCTTTAACTCGATCGAAAAAGACAAAACACCTTCGATCAGCTATATTTACAATATTTACATATGAGTAGATGTCGTGTTTCATTAAAAATCATGCCTTTATACTGGCACCGCATCGACACATAACCAAATACATTTAAAACTTCATTTGAATCTAAGCCTTATCATTCCGCAATAAAGTTGATGACATTTGTTAATAAAATTGCATTGGCGTATCATGACATCGACGCGATCACAGAGCGACTGACAGCGAAACAAGGCTTGCACTTGATCTAAGCCTAGTTTTCAAGGCGCCATTTTTCGTATTGAAACTTGAAATCTATGTGAATCTGATCGAATCAAAACACTGTATAACTATACCGAGCTTATACAACGTTTATCTTTTAGTAAGGGGGTAAGTGAGTCAAATAATCAACGATTTACCTTAAACATCCTTATTTAGTAGTTAAGTACGTAATGTTGGTAGATTTGTGTACTAACTGTGGTATTACTAAGTACCTGCCTTAATAATTTTGTAATAAGTCACACGGAATTGTATCACAAAATGTTCCGTTTATTTAGTTTTGAAGCTCTAGAAAGTTATGAGACATTAAGACCCGTGGGGAATCAGATAGCCAGCGATAAGCGAATATAGAATTTTCAAAAACCAATAATTTCAAAAATTAAAATAAGATCGACCTTATGCTTCGATCAAATATAAGGGAGAAACGTTACGATAACCTAAAAATGGACCGCATAAATTAGGTGCTGCACACAATTCACCGTAGTCACAAACAAACGCAACGTGCCGCTTCTTCCTAATATCATTTCGATGACCTCATGTGTGCAAGATAGAGTTGCCTGCGGGGCGAAAAGCACTAGGCGGGTCAAAAAGTTAAAGTATGAGAACTCTAGTCAAGTATATTGGTCAGGATCTAACATGTGTGCACGGATGTGAATAATGTTATGGCATTTGTGGTGCCATACAATTAGTTGCAAAAAAAGTTATGACAATAGCCCTTTTATCTCTATCACGGGGCTTCCAAAGCAGGTCATCCTGCAAAAAAGTTAAACGGAACGAAACGGATCCCTCGGCGACTCGGCGTGATCTCTAACATGGGGCTCCAAAAACAGGGTAACTTGCTTATCAGTTTTGAGGCAGTCGTCTATCAAATCTTAGTTTATTAACCCACTATAATCTGAAAATGGATAGGTACTATTACATATATCTATCTATCTACATAAGTAGCTACCAAAAACTAGTATCTGATTATGATTGATAAACGATCAAAGCTAATCCGACGTGATAGTAGATCCACGATATTGATGAATAAATTATTATTAGAAGCTGCCGTCGAAGTATGAGCAACTCTTACTATAAAGCTGCCGCACACTGGATAACCGGTGGCGGCCGCAGCAAAGCCACCATTATTTTTGTATTTTATTTATATTTGACATATTTTTTTTAGTTAAATTATTAATAAGTCTTAATCATTGTTATTGTAAATACTTAATCATTGTTTTGGCAATTATTTTTAATTATAAATATTCTACTGTGACGTGTAGTTACACGGGAGTTAACTAGGAGTTACACGGGGAGTTACATAGGAGTTATCAATAAATTCTGATTTCTGACATCCACTGGTGGCATAAGCTATGGACGAAACTTTTCATAAATTTTGAAATTTTGAACCGTATAAAGCGTCAAACAGACAGAGGCGGCCTGACAAGGCGGCCTACTGTCACTGACTGTCGGCCGCAGCTCCAGCCGCGGCGACAACACACTGCCGCGGCCATTGACAGAGGCGGCCGGAAGCGTCAGCAGTGTTGCCACATTGGGTTTTGAAAAGGCCTAGTTGGACAAGGTAGAACGGGCTAGATATACCAAATTTTAGCATCAAAAGTGGTGCTAGAAAAAAGAGACTAAAAAATAAACACTTTTAACGGGGGAAATCTGCATTTTGTGTTCGCATTTACATAGGTATATTTCGGGCAATTACAAATACATTACTTACAAATTGATTTTCGAAGAATGATCACGATCCATACAAAATTAACCCAGCCCCGGCGCAAATTAATCATATCGAATAAATATAGTTGTTTTGTTATTTTATGTAGGTAAGTATTTACATAAATTTTCAGTAAAAAAAAAATTATACAATATTTCTGTGGCTAAGTTACTAAAGTTGCCAAAGTTAAGATGTATTGTCGTTGACAACAAATGACGAAATCAAGAAGACAAACCACAAACCGATACGTAACTACCATCCCCCAATCGAACACGTTATATTTCGGTCGGACGAGGTTGGGCATGGTGTTCGTCTTGCCGGATTACAGAAATCTCAGTATGTCTGGTGAGTCGGTCTGATCTCTGAAAGTAAGTAATTTTTTTTTACTAGGTATATAATAAAAAGCCTTTTAATCCATGCAAAAACTAAGATGCACACAAAGCTTAAAGAAAGAGAAAAAAAAGATAAGAAAAAAAAAAATTTATTTACACGTATTTCACTAATTTTTGAAAAAAAAAAAACAATTAATTCTAGATAATAATATTGAAGTTTGTTTGCCTGAACCCCTCCTCCAGTGAAGGTGAAGGCCTCCTCTAAAGAATACCATGTGTCTCTGTCTTGAGCTATTTGCGGCCAGCAGG
The DNA here is from genome assembly GCA_911728515.1 of Peribatodes rhomboidaria. Classification (NCBI taxonomy): domain Eukaryota; kingdom Metazoa; phylum Arthropoda; class Insecta; order Lepidoptera; family Geometridae; genus Peribatodes; species Peribatodes rhomboidaria. The sequence goes on along the minus strand of OU452175.1, from coordinate 2,050,746 downwards.
TACCAGCTATTATTATCAGTCTAGTCTCGTACTCGTCAGCCCATCTCATGTGGATGTGGATCTGCCTTTGAGACGTTTGCCGATTGGACCCTTCCACGTTGTTAGCTTGTTGGTCCATCTCTCGTCCTTTAGCCTCGCTACGTGCCCAGCCCGCTTCCATTTTAGTTCGTCACTTTGGTGGTTTCTCTAATTTTTGTGTGAAGAATTTTTTGCATCTTTTTAATATTGAGCATACGCTATCTATTCCGCGTTGGCAGGTTAAGTTGGACGTAAATTTCCAAGTTTGACATGCATAGGTTAAACAAGGTAGGAGGCATGATATCATGACTTCAGTTTTGATGTTTGTTGGCATGTTTTGAATATTTATTTTAAGGACCAGTACTTTTTCCAAGTATTTATTTATTTATTAAAATAAGTAGTTTCAGAAAATGTAACAAACTAATGCTAGTGGCTCTGTAAGCTGTAGAGCTCGAGGAGGTCTGTCTCGGCTGCAAGTTGCATTTTTCAACCGATTCTCATAAAATTTTGTGAGCAGGTTTGATAATTATGCCGATTTTATTTGCGTCGAGACAGTTCTTGGAATTTTCAAAATAGCGAAGATATGATTCGAAAAAATCATCGAACCTACTCACAAAGTTTCAAAAGAATCGGTTAAGAAATGCGACCTGTAGACAAAGACTAAGGTTTTTATTTAGTAAGACGGAATTTGGACATACGAAAGTACTTTTGTCGAAGCATAGACGCTTCGCTTACTAACGCTCGCTCGGTCGAAAAACTAAGTTATTATTAAATTGTTAAAAGTCGGAATCTTCATCAAAATCTTCTTAAAATAATATCTACTGGCTGAAGTTGATGGCTGATTGACATCTGCTTTTTTTGACAACTTTTAAATTATTACAAAAACACAACATTAAAAATGCTAGATCTAGCCCGAAAAGTGCTAAAGTGGCAACATTAAACGTCATTCACCATTTGTCAACGCGGTACTAGAGATGAGCAATGAATAATTTTATTCAGTTAAATTAACGCGTTGAAAAAATATAACATTAACATCGTTAAAAAATATTCTTCAAAACGTTAATCGATAAAACCAATTTCCGGTTTGCATTTCTTAGAATTTAACGTCATCTATGAGAATATTGGTACATCATTCATTGATTGGGCCACAAAAGTCTTCGAATTGTTGTTATAATTATTATTATTATTTGTTTTATTTTATTATTAACATAAATTTAACTACAATTTAAACTAAATATGCCCTTAAAACCAATGTGGTTTGTCTAGGACAAACAGTTCTCACCCCTAATTAACTTAAGTATGCCATATTATGCCTAAATATAAATATTTAAAGAAACGTTGATTTATCGACCAAGCAATTTTAAACAACATGATAATTATTTTAAACATTTTATTCAAAATGTTTTTAACAGTTATCAGTTTATTTTTTTTAACGTTTAATCCCATTTCTACGCGGTATCCGCGGCTGACGTCGCTTGTTGTAATAAGTGGTCAAGTGCAAGCCGGGCTCGCGCACTAAGGGTTCCGTTCCAGCATACCAAATAAAATACAAAAGTACAAGGTTGGTATCGAACATTAGACAATACTAGAGTCTTGCGCAATTAGTAATTACCTAAACTTTTACAGTTATCTTTTCACAAACGTAACTTGATATATATTATAGTACTTTAAAAAAAAAAAATATTATGTACAAATAATAATAATAATTATGTAAAAATAATATTATGTTTTCAGTCTCTGGCAGCCAAATTACGAGCTTTGCTTAGTTTGGGGTCAGATGACTGTGTGTGCAAAAATGTCTCGTTTTTTTATTTCAAACAAAGATAACTGACCATCACCTCATGTCTCTCACTCATCCGTCTGTCTTTGAAGGACAGGCAATCAGACGAAGGGACGGACAGAGGGCGTAAGCTTAATAATATGGTTCCGTTTACAACGTTAGGGTACGGAACCCCAAAAATGTTTCCGACGCGCGGCCAGCCGCCTGCAAGCCGCGTGGTGGCCGCGCGTGTGTGAAGACTCCCATACATTTCAATGAAATACAACTGGCCGCTCTGTCAGCCGCCGCGCCAGGCCGCCTCTGTGTGTTTGACGCTTAAACGCACAGACGCACACTGAGCATGATAGAGTCGCCCTGGTACTGCCGAATTATTTATAAATTGCATTTAAGTGCAATAATGGTTTATTGTACTTGCTGCACCTCGCAATGCTACCCGAGGATAAAAGTAGCATATAATTATCTTTTAAGTAGCATATATCTCGAATGATGATGAAGCGATGATAGCCTAGTAGGAGAAGGCCCGCCTCTCAAGCAAGAGGGAGCAGGATCAACCTAGCCGACGCGACGGCACGCACCAATTTGTTCATTGTGTGAACATATGTGCGTACTGTATGTCATCTGCTACATGACTGGAGCCCGGTGTATGGCGACAGGCTCGCCCCCTGTCACATTTGGGACTGAATATCGTCCGACAAAGTGTTGTATCATACCTCTGCCAGCCGCCTCGGGGGAAAGGCGACACGATATGTATGTAAATCTCTATACCAAATATGATCCATCCAACACACATAAACAGTCGCCTTTTATAATAGTAAGATAATTTTAAGCCAATATTTTAATGTATGTAGGTCTGTAAGATATTAACAATATGGGCCTGTGTTGTTTTTTTTTAAGAACCATCGTCTGAAAAAAACGATAATTATTATTATTAAGCATTCAGCGGCCGCTTCCAACCCACAAGCTTTAGGAATGACATATTATTGCCATGATTATGTTTTAATTTCGACGCCGTACTACCATAGACCTTTTTGCGCGGCCATATGACTCTCGATCGCGCAGCGTCGAAAACAAAACGTAACCAGCAATAAGATGTCCAATAGGCCACCAGGGCTCGCTACTTGTGGCCGCGTTTAGCAGCCGATACCCGGAAACCATTGTGCAGGCTGCTTTATATATACCGTTACCAGCGATACGAACACCTTGTGTAAAGTTACGTTTACCGGTATCCGGTCGGTGAGAATTCGACAGGTGATCAACACTTCACATTCCTATGATGAAATCGCTAGCTGCTGTCTGCTTGCACTGTTGCTGTTCAATACATTCGTCTAACAAACTTGAATTGATTCAATATTTCATTCTTACGCTTAAATTATGAGATTTTTGTCCATTAAACAATATTAGCTATCATTTTTTTCTTGTCAGTATAATAGGGTTTTGCTTGGTTGTATTATGCTTTCACAGTGGTGATCATAAACCACAAGATACAGTGCGGGAAGGCCTCCCACTAGAACTGACGATCTGGTGAAGGTCGCGGGGAGCCGCTGGAAGCGCAACGTAAGACTGGTCGTTGTGGAGATCATTGGGGGTCTTTGTCCAACAGAGGACGTCATTCGGATGACGGATGATGATGATCGTGGCATAATAATTTATTCCGGCAGGTATAGCATTCAGCAACACGTAGTGACGTCAATCGATGCACCGAATTAAGACATTGACAACAAGTCCGAACGAGACGGAAGACGATTACGTCATTACGTGTTTGCTGAATGCTGGACCTTGTTTTTTCGGATCATGATGATGATGACATGGCTTGGGCTCGGTAACCAACCTTTTTAGAAGTAACTTTTTGTTTTTTTCCATAGTAACCGTTTTTTTTTTGGATGACTCTATGCTGTTGGCCACTGAGGCCTCGGCAGCGTACCGGGCATTAGGACCATAGTAACAGTTTTTAGCTGGACTCAATATATAAGAGAGTTGCCGTTTGCCCGCACTCAGTCTGCTAGTACTGGCTGCTAATTGAATGGGTAGGTACTACTCTAAACGTATGCTTTAAACTAAAATAACCACACAGTATTAACAAAGTATATAAGCTACTAGCTGCTGCCTGCGGCGTCGGTCGCGTTTATTCAGAAAATAGTGTCCTTTCTCGTTATACATATACTGTACTAATTATTTAATTTCATTAAGATTCGTTCTAGCTATTCGTTAAGCCTAAAAACAAACAAACAAAGTGACTTTCGACTTATAATATTAGCTACTATGATAACTAGGCTGAGGCTACACTGGCATAATTATGCGAGAATATTTCGGTGACGCCAAATTACGCTCGTAAAATTACGTCTGTGTGGCCTCAGCTTTAGTGTGGATATGGTGATACAATGGAAACTATAAAGTGGTATTATGTTTAGAACAACTGTAACGTTATAGCTGTTTCATATAACAAGGAACTGTGGATAAACGATGTGGTTTACTGTCACGATGGACCACATACACAGTGTACTTAGGTAGATAATGTATAAGCCAACTTTCCATCAGTAGTATCGTGCCATTGCCCGATAAGGCAAATAAATAAGGATAAACTCTTCTGTCTCGTAACAATAATCTTTTTCTTCAGTGTTTTTGCATACAACAAAAAAAACTTCAAATCTGTTTCTTTAACAAATAGATTTGATAAAGAAACAGTTGCAAAGATGAACTGCCGGAAAGTAACACCTGGGTGCTAACCACGAGTCTTGATTGTTAACGAAAACTTTTTTCGTTTAAGGATCAAGGAGCTTACTCCATGATTCCCTATAAAAACAAACTTTAACAAATTAAAAAAATGTTTTTAGGGTAAATATTAGGTGAGTACCTACATAGTTAAATAAGTAGGTACCTACCTATACTTACTTAGGTAATTATTCATAAATGTAGGTGCGTACTACTATTTTACAACATGGTTTCTTTATCTGACTTTAGGCAGGCTAGCTACAATATTGTTGCAAAAGTAGGTTAACTTGGATTCTATCTATCTACATCCCGAACTCAAAATAAGCACTAAGCCACTTAAAGTGAGCCAACCTGACTCATTTGGACCAGTCCAAGCTGAGTCAACAGAGTGGTAATTGCGAAAATGACACCAACATGTGCTTTTATCTATTCTGTTAATTCTGTGCCAATATCAACATGTTTAACACACATTGTAACTTTGTAACGTATTTTGACGTACCTATATACCTCTAAGTAGATTTACAGATATGATGGATGTTGGTTATAAAACAACATATAAGGAAATCTTAGTTTAGATATATTTTAGACCTTATTTAGGACGCTAAATTACTAAATATAAACTTTAGCTATAAGTATTTATGTCCTTGTTTAATATACAGCAAATAACAAAGACAAGTCAGTATCTTTTTAGCTCGTTTCGATTTAGCAATTTAGCATTTAGCAATTTAGCTGAATAAGGCCTTATACGTTTTAAAATTACCGACAATCTTATTGTATTTTAGACTTTTACTCTAAGCTTTTACTAGCTATAAGGATAAAGAAAGTAGGTTTTACACCACAGTTTACCTACATTACCTATTTACTCTTCTTAGTTTCAACGCTAAGATAACCAAATAGTTATCTTGTCTTTAGTGCAGGTTCTTTTTACCGCCGACGACGCCGTTGACCCAAAATCCATAGTTTCAAAAATCTTTCCTTATTGGCCATTTTAGGCGCTAGATTAGTATGAGCACACATCAGTAACTCACGCGGGTTTGCTTGCGAAACACCCACGCTATTACCGACCTTGAGGTCTAATAGTAACCTACCAAGAGAAAGGATTAGTATATTGTTGTTTCTCAATTTAAATAATGATTTTGTTTATTTTTAGAAACGTTTATGTTCCGCAAGATACTTTTATTGAGATTGTTATCTTTGATAGAGCATTATTTGTAAGTAGAGCCAAAATAGGTACAGAATAATCCTACTTATATTATAAACGCGAAAGTTTGTAAGAATGGATGGATGGATGAATGTTTGTTACTCTTTCATGCTAGAACGGCTGAACAGACCTGGATGAAATTTGGCAGATTGATTATAGTCTAGAATAGCATAGAGAATTATTTTTAACCGCGGGTTTAATCGCGGGGCGCATCCTAGTGCTATCATATATTTTATCCAAATGGGTGCGGTAAAAGGTTATTACATTAACCACTTATAGGTATACCTACATATGTATGTAGACTAGTGGTTCCCGACATACGCGAAAGTATTCACTACCTCGAAAATTACTACTGCTCCTGCGTGAATGATAGCCGTTCGACAAAATGTGTTCGCGATGGCAACTCTATTTTTTTCTCAATGGATACAAGTAACTAGGTATATGAATGAAGAAAAAAAACTTAAGTAGGTACTGAAAGGAGATCTATAGAATGAACCCTAAAGAAATACGGCATGGATATCCATGCCGTATTTCTTTAGGGTTCATATATAATTATTTAGGTTATATAACCTAAATAATTATATACACCTACCTCCTTACAAAGGTAATAGGGTTTTTCGTTCTAAATAGGCAACGATATCGTTATAAGAGAAGATAGAAAAGACGTTTCCCATTTCTCGTCTCTCATTGATAAGGATCACTGGATGTGATAAAAATATACTCATAGTGTCCTACTCAGTAAAATATGACCAATTCCGGTGTAACTAAAACAAAATATAACCGGACATTGACCGTTCTTGAACCCAACAAAAAAATTACACATCTCATCTCAGTGATACATTTATTTATTTCAAAACGACGTGGATCTTGGGCAATGTGATTAATTAAACGAAAACACGAAGAATGTAGGCTCTCTCGCCAGAACGCCAGATATTTAGGATGGCCTTGCGATTTAAATCCATAAATTAGTTTAGAAAAACATCTATTACATAAGCCACTACATATCACATACTTACTTTACTTTTTTTAGGCCGTCTGACTCTGACACTGGTGTAGTCATCGGCCTAAACGATTTAAAAAAAATAAAAATATTTTAATTAGTCATTTTGGGGAGTCAAACCTGCCATAGTGCCATGCGACAAAGTCGCAGAGATCTTGGTAAGGGGTAAAACTAGGTCAAAGACTATGTCATTGACGTTGTAATTTAAAAGGATTTTCAAAGTCATTTCTAAAATATTTGTCCAGCGATGTTTTTTATGTTTCTTATCCGTGGTATTGTGTATACCTAAAACAACGGTCATGTTTTTGAGAGTAAGTACGTAAGTATCTCAATAATTATGTAGTAAGTTAGTTTTGTACCTATATTGTGTCCTATATACCGTCTGACTACGCATAACGGTACAGTACAGTTTGATTGATTTTGAATTGCGAGATGTGTGTGTGGTTCCTCATTATTATCATTCGTTTCAATCCCCGGCTATTACATTTGCAGTTTCTATTGTTGTTTTTTTGTTAAATTCATAATAAGTAATTCTTTATCTTTAAGATCGACCACAGTAAAAACATTTTAACCGGAGAGAATTTGCAAGATAACAATAGGATTGAAATGATGACAACTTACGACAAGAAAGTTGTAGCACTGGACGAATTAGGAAGTGCAAAACTTTGGAAATGGACAAACTTAGGAAGTGGACCAAGTCAACCGGGGGCAACCAGTATCAAGATAAAAATATAACTACTTATTTATTCATAGATAAACCGTAATTTTCGTAACCAAAGGTATTCGGCATCAAAGCCGCTCCGTAAAGAGCTCATTGCATAATCTACGGCCGAATGTTTTATTAAAACAGTTCATTATTACGTGTTTATATGTCGCGGGTATGTTAATCTATTGGCATGGTTGCCAATTCTTGACCGTTTCGACATTTACCTACGTAGCTTGATAGAAGTGAGGTGTAACGAGCCGATCGGCCTATACGAGACCACCGCAGTTTTGAAATACAAATTAGATAGTAGATTGTTTTTAACAGTTGCAATGCCACCTGGAAATTTGAACTTCAAAATCCTGCGAAATATTTAGAGAGTAGCGATAAAATTATCGTTGATCGGCTCCAAACTATCGTCCTATATAAAAACGTTCATACGCCGTTCTTATTGGTCAAAAAGTTTTTAACAACCAATAGGAACACTTTCGCGGGCGTTCGCGGCAATAGTTAGCTGTACTGGCCTTTAAATAATTTTTGCACTTGCGCGCACCACACTTTATTATGCTCTATCTACATCAATGAAGACTATAATGAGCGCTGTCGTGGGTCGAATGACACGCTAAATTGAAGGCTCTACTTGTCCAGGGGCCTACAATGACATCTTAGGGGCTGTCTCCATGGGCGAGAGAATCGCGACGAGTCCGCGCTTTTATCGTCGGAGAATCTCCACGAACAAGCGATAATTCCGCCGCGTATCGTCGCGAGTCGTAACGGAATCGCACCGTTTCCACGGCGACTCGTAACGGAATCGCCTTTCCTTAACGACGCGTTGTGCTATTATTTGTTAAAGAAATAATTCTGAATTCATTAGAGCCACGATAGTTACTCGTAGATACGTTTTGTTTTCGACGCTGCGCGACCACGACTCGTATCGCCGCGCAATAAGGTCCATGGTCACGCAGCGTCGAAAACAGAACAATTGTAACCATCATGGTAAAAAGATGTCATGATAGCCCACCTGTAATAACAAGTGTCAAGCCATGCCAGAGCAGATTCAGGCAGCTTAAAAACTATAACTCAGAGCTAAAACCATTAGATGCATGGAAACTTATTTTTATAGAATGTAAGCAACATTCTTCACCCGGCTGCCAGGAAGGGTAATGTTTTTCGCGCGTATCTTGTATGTGTGATGTACCTACTTATGTTTGTAATTTTTTTTATTTTTCGTATCTTCCAAACCGCTGGGTAGAAAACAACGGTTACATTATTATATTCGTCTCAAAACACAAGTGTCCTTAAATAAGGCGTGCAATCGGATTTTTGATTTCTATCAGACCAACTTGCTTATATCGACGTCTACCCTTAAAGCCATGGTCGTTACTAACAATTTAGAACATGTTCTACATTAGAAGAATAACTATAACTAAGTACAGAACGAGCTTTTCAAGCTTTTGTATTTATGACGGTAAAACGCTATAGAGGTACTAAAGAAGTAAGACAAGTTAGTCAAGTTATATCCAAGATAAATACGGATACCAGTGAATGTAGGGCACTCAGCGGACTCTAGATAAGTAGGTATGTAACAGAACCTGTGGTCATACCTACTGCATACCCCGTTTAACCTTTCGAGCGCCACGTCAAACACGCCAGGTCAAGAGTACTCGTAACCGACGAGATTGTATGAAAATACTCATGGAAGTAGAAGAAGTGAAAGATGTATGCCAGGATCGTAGGAATTGAAGAGAATATGAATTCGATGACTATAATATGTACTTTGAGATGTGTGTATGTCAAACACGAAGTAATATGAGGACCACTTGCAGAAGCTGGGGTTATCTTTTTAACTCAGAGGTCACTGCTTAAATTGAGAAGTCCTCTTCCGACACCAAGAGTAAGAAGCTAACCTTGAGTTAATTTAACTTAATAAACTTAAATATTTCACTCCATATCTTCTGCAAGTGAGCCAAGTGATAAAGACAAAACAATCCTTTATTTTTTATTCTTATTTGCAAGCATTTTAAATATTTTATTGAGGTGAGTTTATTTTTAACTGAGTTTAGATATTTATCCCCTTACTCATAAACGTGGAACAGTCTCGTAATAGTAAAAAAAAGAAGCGAAAAAACAGTTTATATCTGTTCTGAGGCTATAGGTACAACGTTTATTAGTGAGGGTGTTCCAGGCTTGCAATATCGGTGAACTTACCGGTCAAAAGGTTAACACCAATTAATGTAGAATACGTTATTTTTATCTCAGAAATCAGAATTTATTGATAACTTCTATAATTACACGTCACAGTTGTTTTTTTTTCTTTAAAAATGAAAGTCAGAACAATATTAATAACAGTAAGCAACTGAAAGAGAACTAGCCACCACAAGACAGGGTATCCTACCGTGGTAGCTTAGGGACTGTCAAGTAGTGTACAATTTTTCGTGGCAAATAAATATTATATTATTATTAATATAAAACAAAAAAAAAAATTATGTCAAATATAAAAAAGGGCAATACAATTAAGAATAGTAAAAATAATTATATTATGTTCCTTTAGCTATTATTATACAAAATAATAATAGTTAAACAATTACGTGGTACCTTCTTAAAGAACTACTTAGTAAGTCTGACTGGGATCATTCAAATCACCTGTCCCATACAATTTGTCAAATGCCAATGGCCTTATGACTCCGCAACAATGGTCTATGAACCAATGACTACGGAACAGCTGATATTTCTTTCACAATTTCTGGTTTGGTCAAATACCTAGTCAAAGTTATTCAAAATTAATGAGTACGATGACTGTCCGGTCAGCCTAACATAATCATCAATGTTTCACCTTGTTTACATAAGTATATCAATCTATTAATAGAATTAATATTCTGTGGGCATATTTAGCTAAAATAAGCTATAAGATTTGGTAATAGAAAAGCTATGCTTAAACTAATTCTATGGCTTCCATTGAGTTATATTACTAAATACTTATAGAGAAGACAACGCAGATAACTACTGTATTGCGGTAAGTGCAGCTACCTCGCCATACTTCACTTAGTTGCTTGCTAACTCTCGAGCGCCAAAGACGTGTTTGTGTCCAAACGAAAATGAATTCAAACGCATATAATTTGCCCTCGTATGTATTACGATATCGCACTTTAATAATTTACAATTACTGTTTTCAGCGCTGCAGCAAACTTAAGCTGAAACTCTGAACAAAATAGAGCATGACCTTTCCTTAAGATATCTTCTCTATAACTAGTAATAGAACTCAATGAAGGCTTTATGGTTCGGCCACGCGCTTACGAGTTAAAGACATAAACGCCTTTGAAAAAGCCATAACTTGATCTAGGCGAGCCATAAAACCACTCGTTACTGCACGTCGGCAGCAAACACATTGTTAGAAATTGTATAACTATTCTAAAGTTACATTATAAAACAAATGCTATAAACTTTGTCTCCTCTACGGTCCTATGTACCGTTGTGTCACTTTCTCAAGAGTACGCGGCAATACTGATCTCTTTGGAATTTGGTAAAATAATAATTTGTGTCATATGGCATTTTGCTGTGGGGTTCAACTGCTGATGTAGAGGCCATTTTTATTTTGCAAAAGCGAGCTGTCCGCGCTATCTACGAGATGGGTCCCCGCGAACTTTTCCGAACAAAGCAGTCGAGTCTATTATAAAACTTTGACGTTCTTAAGTGTATCTTTGATACCTAAATTGAATAAAGACTTTTGCGTCATAACTACCTACGAACAACGGATACTTTTTGTTCTGGAGAAGTATGGGAAAACTGGAAAAAAACGTAGGTACTTAGTGACTCTGTGAGCTGTACATAGATCTCGTGGCCGACGTGCCACCTCTACAAGTTGCATTCCTCAACGGTAGTAGTTCCTCAATAATTAAACCGGTTTTTTTTCAAGTCAGTTTTTTTTGATTCTAAAAAAAAATAACATATAGGTACGAGTAATAAACATATCTGAGCCATTTCAAAAAACTGACTTGTCAAAAAAGAAAACTATTTAATTATTAGTCTTGCGCATAGTAGTTCGTGGCGAAGATCGCTCAGTTTAGGTCACCGCTCCTAAATGAACTAGTTCGCTCTTCTAGTTCGTCAGCTCCCAACTCGAATCAGAGGAAATCAGATCGTTCGCTCGTTTTGGTACTGCTCCTGCACGGGCACGCGACAAGATTATGGATTCCTGTACTTTAACCTAAAATTTAACACTATTGACTTTGAACAGCAAAAACTTCTGAATACCGAATACTGAAAAAGTATATTATTATTGTAAAATAATAATACCTAGGCAAATAAATTAATACACTCCTTAGTTTGGTTAGTAAATAAAAGGTTTCGTTATTTTTAAGGTTTTTAATGAATTTTGGAAATAATCAACACTTACATAAACATATTAAGTATTGTGTTCCTTGACAGATTAACACATTACAAAATCAACATCAAAACAAGTTATAAAAGTAAAAGTAAAAATTGTCGAGTAAATTTTATAAAATTAAAAAAAAAAATACATATTGCTATGTAAAAATGTCAATTTGGACATTTTTACTTTTTCACTTTAACACTCGAAGAATCACAAGATTTAAAAAAATTACGACAGCACCTTTTCACTTCCCGCCAAAAACTCAGTGTGTAGTTACATAGTGTCTTAGAAGTCTGTGAACACCCACTGACTGACAGACGGAACAACTGAACGAGACGCGGATGTGCAGTGAGTGAGCTGAGTAACGATTTCAGTTCGTTGACGTCACCCTTACTCATTCGGTCACGAACTAACGAACTAAGGAGCGGGTAATGACGGAGCTAGTTCGCATAGTTCATCAGTGGGAGCGCTCTTACGACCTAGTTCGTTCGCGAACTACACAAGGCTATTAATTATTGAACTCGGTCGATAACTTATCATTGTGTTTCTAGTTTCTAGTAAAATCTTTGAACTTTCAAACTTTTTTATAAATTTCCTATCAAATTTAAAACGAAGAATTTTCCATTAGGTACTTTTGGACAAGACTATACCTATATACCTACTTACTTATTAGAATATTTTGCCTCGTTTTGAAAAGATAAACTAACACTTTCACAGTTTAAAGCATTTTAATGAATATTGAGAGTAAAACCCAATTAAATGGAAAATTTTGTTGCTGTCCCGAAGTAGGTAGCTGGTAGGTAATCATATTAAAGTCTTTAAGTTCTTGGTTTAGTAATCCAAAACATAATACTCTACCTATTTAATTAAATATTATTTCCTATCTAAACTAATCTAGAATAAGTATATCTACTGCTAAGTAGTTGTTCTAACAATCTCAAGTGAGTACTTAAAATGTTATATATCTACTTCTAGTCGCATTTTGTTTTAATTACACGGAACCACTCACTAAGGATACTACCACAGAATAAATAATAGTACTACGTAATACTACTAACTAAGAATAACATTATTTGAATATGAAAAAACATCCGTCACAAAAACATGTCGGTTTTCAAAAAAGATTTGGTAGGAATAAAAAATAAAAGAAATTTGATCCTCAGGATGTTCCCACATCCGGCCTGTCTTTCTGCAAATACTAAAATTATTATTTTTTCTGAGATCAAATGATAAGTGAGTAACCTACTGTTTTTTTTTTAATTGGATAGGATTTCCTTTAATAAAGTAGGTAAGTGAGTCATAGGATACTCAATTATAATTTTCTCAATCGATTGTTAGGGAAACTTTTTTACACTTTTAACTATTATTTAGATTCAGGATGTCGGTAGTTAAAATTCAAAATTATAAAAATCATCATGTCTCATATACATTTTCCGAGATTTTTCATAATAATTGAGCAATGCGCTTATTTTTTTTGCTTACCACATCTTTTTAGTCTGTGAATTCAAATCAAGTTAAAAAAAATAATTATAGCATCTTTGTTTTGCGGGCTGTTTCGCGGGCTTTTTTTTTTCTCTTTTGGTCACCATACGACATACTCGTAGGTATTGTACCAGTATCTATATTTTAGCGAACTAAGCTAATAATACCTACTCTGTCTACATAAGCTTTAGAATTGACCAGTGTTGCGAAGAGACGAATAAATTGCCTATTTACATGCATAATATTGATGCTCTCACTGCATAAATTGCGTTACGGGTTACTAAAGCCACTGAGTGTCTTCCATAACTACTTAAAACTATTAATTTTAACTCGTAAATGTGTCTTTGGAGTCAAATACTGCTTTCTTTTTCTTTATTAGTTAGCTTTTTGTTTTTTAACATCAGCTAACGATGAAGAATAGCGACGGAGCTCTAAAAAGCGATTATGGCACTTTGTGAATTTTTATTTCTTGGTAGCTAAGTATAGGTAACTCACATCGGAGACCTTAATTTAAAATAATCAAATTCTGTAAGCATTCGATTATTTTAAATCGACAAACAAGTTTTATAGGTAGGAAGGAACTTACAAATATAAGTATAAGTAAGTGTAATATTTTAAAGATTTCTATAAAAAAAATTGGAAATTTTGGTTTTTATCTCAATGCAAACGCATTTTGGCATAATGTCAATAAATATCATTTTTTTATAGATTGGCCTTTGATTAATGTTCACTTTTACTGCGAAACAGTGAAAGTGAACATTAGTTTGGAGCCAACTTCACGTTATTTTTTGTAAAATGTTTTAAGACTATATAATTATATAAGTTTATTTTTTTAGAGGATCATAGTTTTTTTAAATAATGTTGTTGGGAAGCTAGAGACTGAGTTATTGGAGTTTTTTGACGTGGGTAGATATTTGTGTTCAATAAGTAAAAAATATTATTATTAAATACCTACTTACCGAAGAATAAAGTAGTAAGTGAGTACGTACCAAAGCAGTAGTAGATACTATTTATGTATAATTCTATACTTGCATACCGAAAAGCTCTGAAAGCTTAATTTATCTAAAATTTTACCGAAATAAATTACTTTAAAAATCACACCTTATCAGTGCATCTTAAACTCACCACATCGCTGAAAGGCGTTAAGCTGACGTTGAACGAGAAGACGTCAGTCAGCAGCAGCAGTAGTCCCACCGCCAGCCACATGGTGCCACCATCACGACACTAAAACCACTAGCCACTTTAATTCACTCACGAATCCTCGACGCCCAGGACCAAGGACTCCAAAAAAAAAAAGAAAAAAAGTTAAATCATTTTTTTCTTGTTTTAGGACGCGACTGGACGCGCGGCGTTTGGCGGGAAAATGTTGGCGCGCTCGCGGCAGTGCCGTGCGCGCGCCATTATTGCTCAATATAATAGTGTGCGCTACGAGTCTACGATGACCTTTGCAAAGTTTGCGGTCTCGTCCCTATGGGTGGTGGTCGGTGGCTGGTTGGGTCAGTCAGACGGGGTGGCGCAGAGTTGGCTCGGTGCCGGTAAAACCTGTGCTCTATTTTAATGCAACTCTTTAGTGTAATATTATTCCTAAAACTCATGTTCAGCCTTTTACTTATTTGGAAATGTTCGCGTATCAATCACAATTATCTACCTAAAACAATAACAAACTATACTTATCATGTTTTTGTAAACTTGTCAGTTACATTTAAATAGGCAAATAAAATAAATTCCTTAATTAAATTCTGATCATTATTAGGCACAAAATGAAGTCATGGAGTTAAACTATTTTTAGAATTAGGTTGGTAAATACCGTTAGTATGTTGGATATCATTTTGGCCTCGCACGTTTTGCACATTTATTAGTGTCAAAGATTTTTCTAGATTTGACTTAGAACACAGGAGATGACGAAACTTTCTACTATAGTAGGTTTTTAGCAACCGTATGTATGGTAATTTTATGGTTTCCGGCTTGACTAGTTATCCAACAGATTCAATAAATAGAAATTTCGTTAATCGGTCAGTTCCCCGGCAATAAATTAATTAGATTGTTTTATTGACTGAGACTTAACAGTTTGTTGACAAAACGAGTCTTGAAGTTGTACTTATTCATCCGGACATTCAGACGTAACTCATACTCCAACATTCATCAATTATCATCATCATGTTGTTGGCTGCTGAACTAGATCTTCAAATCGTCTGTGCTTTTTGTCATTTCGTACACTCTAACACTCACTTGCAAAAGCTCGGATATTTTTTTAAAGTAAAAAACTGAGTTGATTTGAATTGATTTGAACATTTTAACTCTGAGTTAATTAACTCCGTATCTTCTGCAAGAAAGCTTATAGGACTAAAGCATTTTTAAACTAATAGCAGAATGATAGTTCTCTACTAGTGTCTGTTGGACAAATCTAGAATGAAAATGAATAAAACAATTTTAGGTCTGTGGTCTGTTGAGTATATCTGTATTCTCTGAAAATTAAAAGATACCTATGATTCATAAACTTCCAAGATAAAATGCTGCTGTAACTTTTTTTAAGGTGATTTTACTTTCTGTTGAAATTATTTTTTTCAAATCGATGACTACAGGTTTTTAACGTTTCATAAATTTCCAACCTAGTGTGTCAGCAGTGTGGGAATCCCAAGCCTACTCACTTCTTTGGGTATTTTCTTTCTTCAATCTTGATGTTTGAGTAACATTTACTAAATAATTAGCAAGATTTCATTTAAATGTGATATTTTTTCCTTATATTGCAATTTTCAACTAAAAGTAAATCTTAATATATATAAATCTCGTGTCACAATGTTTGTCCTCAATGAACTCCTAAACCACTTAACCGATTATAATAAAATTCGCACACCATGTGCAGTTCGATCCAACTTGAGAGATAGGATAGCTCACATATATAACGCGAACGAAGTCGCGGGGTGACAGCTAGTCTGCTATAAATTATTACATTGCTGCCACATTTACAGCAGTCCAGAAAGAGTAGTTTGTTGTGGAATGTTCATTTTCTACCCTCATTCGTAGCATCGTCGTAGCAGGGAAGTTTGGATCTCGTATAGCATCGTAGCGATGGTCAGTAAGGATTTGAGAGCAAAACCTTATAAATCCCAAACTTGTTTCATCGTAACCTTACGAATACCTCAGCAATGGTCCATCCAGACCATTTTATACTATTGTGTGATTCAAGGCAGTAGTGTGGCTGATAGATATTTATTTTCCAATGTACAGATTACAGCAGCTACAAACTTTTTTTTGTTTTTTTTTTTTATGTTAAATAGGTCGACGTTTGACCACCAACTCGCCTGATGTTAAGCGACGTTGTGGTCTAAGATGGAGCACGACGACCTATAAGGTACTTATTCACTCTAGCCTTGAAGTTTACTAAAGTGAAGAAGTACAAAGACGGCAGTTGAGTGAGGCGCTACAAGTGCGCTACTGCTCAGACCCGTCTTCGGAACGGTTACACCGGACTACATCCCGAAACACGACTAGGTCATTTCACGGCATGGCTTGGTCCGGTGGGTGGTAACTAGCCACGACCGAAGCCTCCCACCAGAGTTTGCTACCCGGTTAGCACTACCCGGAGACCACGTGTAGGGAACCAGAATAGAGTACACTCCTACGGACGTGGGTAGTTCAGCCCCCAAAGGCTACAAATAGGCAACTAGAGACCATATGAGGGCGCTGCAAAATAATTCATTGTCCTCAAAGATCTTGAAGCCGAAGAATTCAGCCTGCAAGGGGTTTGCTAGCCTTTACTCCGAAGGGGTCGGCAGAGGTGTATCACAACACCCACACTGCGCCGGACGATATTCTGTCCCAAATGTGACAGAGGCGAGCCTGTTGCTATAAACCGCGCTCAAGTAATATACCACGAGTTTTGGTAGTTAACGAAAACTTTTTTCGTTTTCATTTCATACATTTAACCTAGTTCCTTAACGTTTCCGCCAGGGGCGCTTTATTGAAATGTATGGAGCCAAACGAAAACGAAAAACAACTTATGGTGAGCCCCTGATGACATTTAATAACTACGGATAAAAAACAACTTCAAATAAACATCGCAAAATTGCCTACCTTATTGAGAGGCAGAGACACTCAATACTCATCTATTCATTCAACAAAGAGAGGTGCTCGTCGACCTCTGACATTCATAACAATTATTTTCAACTTCCGCTATTAAAATCATCAATACCGATGAATTAAAAGTGCCAGCTGCTATAATCGAATGGTCATCTTCGATTATTTCGTTACGGCGTTTGACACGAATATGACCTTAGCTAACAGAAGAGAATTTATTTAGAATTCTAAACTTGCTTGCAACAATGTTAATAATAAAGCTGTGTAAAAATTAATATTCCTGTATTTGTTCTGTGTGGGGTTTTATTAATCTACTTATTGCGGTTTTAACTTTGTATGTTTGTTAGATCAAATGACTCGCGTGTTTTTGTACCGAGCTTCTACATTGCGTATGAAGCCGTGAGCATCTGCCAGTAAATAGTTTAATAAATGCCTTTTAAAGCCTATGCATAAGTTTGTTTTATTTTACTTGCCACCACAACACAACAAAGAAAAAAATAGGTTGTCTGTAAAGTCGGTTTACGGACGATAGTTTCGCGTGACAACGTCTTAACAAAGCATTGATGAAATGATTGCATACTTTTATGAATAAAGTGGAAGAGAGATAGAAGATGCGGCGCAATCTGAACACTTAAGCCGATCGTGCCTTTCGCTCGCTCCGATCGTAACGTCACAATAAGCGTAACGGGACAATGAGTCATCCTTTTTCGTGCGTGCATGCAGCCGGCGTTCATCGATTTATTAGACGTTGTCACGTCAAAAAAAGTAAAAAACAGTAGGTAGACGAGACTTTCATTCACAACAGGAACGACAGATACTGAGCTTATCCAGAAGGAGCATGGGTGAAAAAAGTTGAAAACATAACATATCACCACGCCTTTCGCCGAAGGGGCTGCTAGATGTGTATTACAACACCCACACTTCGCGAGACGATATTCAGTCTGAAGTCTCGAATGTGACAGGAGGCGAGCCTGTCGCCGTACACCGGGCTCCAGTTATATGGCAGATGACATTAAATACGCACATAATATGCTCACGCAATGAACAAATTGGTGCGTGCCTTCGGCTGGGATCGATCCCGCTTCCTCTAGCTTGAGAGGCGAGCAGTCTCTAACTAGGCTATCATCCCTTATTTAAATGAGTTCATCGTCGCTAAAAGCATAACTATAGGAAGAGACTTTCAACAGACGTCGGGGCGCCGCCGCCGGCGCCTTGTGTACTACCATACTAACGTAGAAAAATTATAACACCAACAAATTATGTTACCATATATGTATGTAAAGCGAAATTTAGGAGTTCAGATTGACCCAGAGATATCACGTCGCCATGCCATTACGTCATTCCGTTACTTAATTGACCATTCGTTTTCCAATCAAAACTAATAAATGTATTCCAAATGTAGGTAAATTACCAAATGTGTGTTTAGTGTAGCGATTTAGAACAGTGTTAAATAAACCTGTTCTAGTCTGGTTTTAATCCTGTTTAGGTTCAAAGTTTTTTGAACGGACGGAAAAGGAGGAGGTTTTATGTTCTGCTGCACGACATTTTTAGAATAGTAAGTACATACCTACCAGGTATCTAGGTAGCAGAGTAGGTGACAATATTAAAGCTAGATTAAAGAATTATAAATGGCAAATGCGTCAGTCACAAGCAGCCAAAAAAAAAGGCAGTGAAGTGAATGAGACTGTAGGGGCGGACAAGATGGCGCGCTGAAGAGTAGACCTAAACGTGCCTGTACCGTCGATAAGGTGTAACATAGTAAGTATGCGTCTACTCAGCAGTGGGTTGAAAATGGTTGATGATGATGATGATGATAGAAGTAGGTCTTTGGCATTTATATATGACGTATAACTACAGTACCACTCAGATGTGACAATGCAACTTTTTTGTCTATTTATAGCGCCTGCGGTTTTGTCTTCCATTATCCAGTTTTCTCGCATCTACACAAACAAGTACCTACTTATCCCATTTCCTTCCTCATTCATAGACACACTAGGTAGTAATTTTCTTTCAAAAATGTCATAAAAATAAACGGTAAACTCACCTTTTACCGGCCTTAGAGAATGAGTGAGTGCCTTACTGACGTCGGTACCTTCCTAGGTATTTCAATGATTTTAGTGGAGGAACTCAATTAAATTCCAACCATGGTACTTGTTTTATAGTGCGTATAAAAATCGGTTAAACAGAAACATTTGTCGGTTGTAATTAATACGGGTGACATAATGTGTTCCATCGATCAGTTTTGCAATGCGTTACGCCATTAGAAAGCAGTGCCGTAGCTGGCCACGTAGGTTCCTGGCCATGCCTTAAAAGACCTAAACACTGAGCAGGGCTGGACTCACTAGTAGCCGGCCCTTAGGTTACTGAATTACTAATTGAATCTGTAATAAGTACCTAGGTAATTAGGACTAATTTCGTTATCCAAAAAATGCGGTTGCTTATCGTGATTTTGGGCAGAAATTTAATAAAGAAGTGTTTTAAAAATAAGATACGGAGTTGGTAAGTAAATAAACATTTAATACGTGACCTGAATTGCACGATCATATAAGTTACCTAGTTTAAAGTTTGGAACTAATTTATTTAATTTACGCACAATCTATTGACATTACTGGATTTAATTGATTTATGAATTTTAGTAAGTTTCTTATTAAAATTTGAACTCCTAGATAAGTACCTAAATAACATTTGGAGGCCTTAGCATACACGTTAGGATACTCATGATTTGTGGAATTCTCACATATAAAATTAATTAAATTCATAATTCTTCGATTTGTTTCAAATTTTAAACCAACAAGCACTAGGCTTTTTTTCTCCTCCCAACCAGGAGACTTTGGCCTCGCACGTCTTGTGCATTTGCCAGTGTCAACTTAATGTTATAGTCTTTTACTGATGATGGATTGATGATGATAAGGTGATGATGGCGATCTATGTATTTAAATAAACAGACATATCAACATCGTCCTAATTGCGGTCCTGCAGCCGCGGTAAGCAGTCTCGCCACGGCCTTGCGTGTGAAGAATCCGCGTCTTCATTATGTTTGGCTTGACATAATTGGGTCGTGGCGCGCGTGGCTTGTAGGCTAATGATGGAAGTTTTACGACCATTTCGTCTCAACAATATGATTATTAGGCGACAATATATCTATTATCCCTGACACATTGGTTTGTAGTTATACATACTATTATCATAAAATAGTACCACTTTTAACTACTTATTATTAATTCTTTTTAATTATTTAGGTATTATGTAAAGTACGCATACCGCCTGATCCGCATGAAATTAAAATTGCATGTTATTGTCCATTTTATGTTTAAGATTAATTTAGTTGGTTAATCAACCAACGTCTCCTTTTTCCATTTTTTTTTATATACACATAATTTGAGTTACAACTAATATTTATAGTTTGATTTTTTGTTTTTTTTTTTTAGTTTGTAATTTGTATTGTGTATTTTATAAATAAAATAAAATAAAAATGAAATTCTAATTTTATTAGTGGAGGTCTCCATTAAAGATTAGTGATAACGGTACCCACCGTGTGGCTGCTGCGACTGTTTAAAAAAGGCGCTTTTTGGTGCCGTTTATATCTTTTCGAGTTGTTTTCATAAAACCTTTTTCTCTACAAGTCCCTACCGTTGAGAAACACGAGAATTGTGCCTCTAGATATGACTTCGACTAAACTATTACTTTATTTTCTTGATTTTGAATGTGATTCTAAATGCACTTAAATTTGTAAGCTCAGTGGCGAACTACTCAAGATGTCTGGAATCATAACATATAAAAAAAAGCAACTGTCAGATCAATTGTCAAAGTCTGCAAAGTCAATGTCAGTAGAACCAACAAAATTGCTCATCGGCTATGATCGGATTGTTTTTGCAATCGTATTTTAATTTTATTATTAAAAATAATTCCAACAAAAATCATGGCTTATTTAAATCAACCTGACTATGTAAAATATATCTGTTCTTGTGGACAACTAAAACCGATCACGAGTTTATATTTCTGTCGTCATTGCTTGAAAATCCGCTGCGGCTTCTGCATTTGTCATGAGGTAGGACCTCGCTTTTCTAAGTTAGTACTTAATAAAAATACATAATTTACCTGAAATGTATCGTTATAATACATGTTAATAATGCTGGAATAAAATAGTCAAACACTAAGAGTATTGTAATACAAATACCTGCTAATTTTATTTTATACATGTAGTACTTAGGTCAAACTTGCCCAAGCAACAGACGCACCCTTTCTTTTGTTCTATTGTTTAATATAGTCCCACACATATATTTCAACAGTTTGTACTCGTATTCTTCTGTAAACTACCATTAAAACTGCTAACAAAAATGTTTTTCTTGATATTTCAGGTGGATTCTCACTACTGTGCTAACTGTCTCGAGAACATGCCTTCATCGGAAGCCCGGTTGAAGAAGAACCGATGTAGCAGTTGCTTCGACTGTCCTAGTTGCTTCCACACTCTGTCTACGAGAGCCACACTAGCACAGCCTCGGCAATCGTCAGTAGAGAGTGGAGGCAGTGGTGATGCTAAGGTGGAGAATAAGCAGCTAAAGAAGATGTACTACTTATCCTGCTTTAACTGCAGGTGGACGTCGAGAGATGTGGGCATTCCTGACCAGCCTGTAGGTTAGTAACATTTTGGTAAATCAGTTCATCTCAAATCATGCATCAGTTTGCATGCACTTTTCTAGTATTAAGAGTATCATATGTCTCCATGACATTTCTTGTTGCTTCTCATGAAAGTTCTTGTGATGATCATTTCTTTTTGAAAAGGTGTTTGAAAAGAATGTGTTGCATTCATAAAATGACAAAAATCCTTATGAATGCATGATAAAAGTCTCAACACTATTTGCATCACCACCAGTCTTGTTTATACAATATTAATATTCGATTATTATGTTTTTCAGCGTCAGGTGGGTGGCCGGAGCGTACCAACCCTAACCTGGGTCGCATGAACCAACTCTTCGACTTCTACAAGGCGATTGCACACCAAGAGAAGCAGGAGAAAATAGAGAAGGAACGAAAGAAGTTCGCCATCAGGGGCAAATATATGACACTTACGGTATGACAACAGTTTTGAGAAACTTATGATAAAGTCATCAGTCACTAGATCCTTATAGATCAGCAAAGTTTAATAAACTTGAGCTGGCTCAAATAAAAATGGTATTCACATCTGACTGTAAGGATATGGTTTTAATGGCAAATGGTTGTGCTTATTATTCAATCAGCAATTTTTTACTTCAAGGACAAGACAGGTCTAACAGGCGCCATGGCTCGTAACATTGCCGGTCTGCCGTCGGCCGAAGGAGGCTCCTCTTCAGCGATTGCAAACTTTGTTCCAAGTCAGGCCACTGCTGAGCTTGAGGAGTTACCAGATGATGTCTACACTAAGGAGGTCAACTTGAAACAGAGTGAGTTACGTCTTACTAGGATACTACTACTACTAGATAAAACTAATCTAACAGGTGATGAAGACTAGTCTTACGCATAGTAAAATGGCAAGTCACATGTTGGTCTAATTTGCGCGGCAGTTCTAAACCCAAGTCACTTCACCATTACTATGTAATAAAAAAAATTATGAGGTTTCTTCTGTGAGACTTTAACTTAAACTCTAGTTTTAGCAATGATTGTTTGGTCCCCTGCAATTTCCAATGCCCTTCATAATTTACTTCTTTTTTAGTAACAAGCATGCCCCAAAGACTCGCCTCTCCAGAATGGCAGCCAGTCTCCGTCTCCCGGCTCCATCCCATAGCCAAGTTGCTGTCTGTAAAGCGAAGCCAGCGCTGCCGGGCTTGTGACCACAACCTCACCAAGCCAGAGTATAACCCGGGATCTATTAAGTTCAAGATTGAACTGCTGGCTTAGTGAGTATTCTTATAATATGATATATGTCTATATATAGATAGTGATATATATCTTAGGCCATATTTGTTGTCATGCAAATAAAAATTTTGACTTTGACTTTAAATAAAGAGTTTTTTGGACAGAAACAAAATTACTCTCCAACCCTATTTTCATAGGAGTCTAGTAATATAGTAAAAAGTTATTAGCTAAAACTACTTTTTTGAGTCTATAACAATGAAGTTTGGCTGCCTCCAGCTTCGCTTAAGTTTCATAGCCAATGGTATTAAAATATTTCATTAATCTAAAAGGTTCCGTTAATAAAAGATTTAAAAAATTGAACCAGTAGTTTTGCAGATTACTTGTAATACATACAAACTTAAAAATGTTACTTCTATAAAATTAGTCAAAATTAGCTACTTTCTGTTGTTAAGAAATTTTTACTCAAGCATCTTAATAAGAAGGCAATGTTTTGTAACACATGATTTTGTCAATTTCCAGCTTCCATGTGCCAGAAGTTAAGATAATCTCTCACGAGCCAATGAAGCCAGGCGAGAAGTCTGCTCTGTTCATCAAACTCACAAATCCTACGGGACATGAGATGCAGGTCTGAGTCTGTATACTTATATTGTTTGTAGGGAATTATGTGAGCCTTTTCAAATTTCTTCATACCAAATTAAACAAAATTTCCTGTCAAATTATTGATACAATGAAACAATAACGAAACAATATAAGAAATGTTTAGTTTCTAGAAAAAAATTGCTTTACAATTATTACCGGCGAGCCCCAAACTAGGCGTAAAAGTGTGTCTGAGGACTCTGGGATGCGGATTGACTTTGGCATTTGTTTCAGGGGCATGAAACAAATGCCAAAGTCAAAGTCTGTTGCCTCATCATCATCTCACGGACATCTTTATTGTTTATGCTTTATATTTTCAGGTAGAACTAATTCAACCTGAGGATGTGCCGCCCCCTGAAGAGAGGGAGGAACCGAAAAGCATCGAAAAGTCTCTTGAAAAATCGCTCAATTTGGAAAAGGTATGTCTTTACCTCAGATATCAGACTGCGTAACAAACAGGGATTCAAATCTACGTGATACATTATACACGACAGACAACTATGCGCTGCCGTGTGGAATAGACCATTTTTACACACAACAAGACTTCTAAAAAACCGTGAACGCCCGTGAAAAACTTTTTGGTTAATTGGAACGGCAAATAGATGCTTTTGCGGGGGCGTTCGCGGCAATAATGTAGAGCTGGTATAACAGTTCCTCGTTGGTCCCAGGACTGCAGCTACAGGTGGCTGGAGCGCGGCGCGAGCTACGTGGTGTCGGGCGCGGCCGCGCTGCCGGGCGCGGCGCTGGCGCTGCCGCAGCGGGACGACGCCGCCGAGTACGACGACGACGCGCCGGGGGACGAGCACGAGTACGTACCGGTGCCCGATACCCTGCATGTACACTTTACACACATACATACTGTCAAGCCTCTTTTCCCGAAGGGGTTGGCAGTTGGCGTACATGCCAACTGCCAACCCTTTT
This sequence comes from Peribatodes rhomboidaria, assembly GCA_911728515.1. Lineage (NCBI taxonomy): Eukaryota > Metazoa > Arthropoda > Insecta > Lepidoptera > Geometridae > Peribatodes > Peribatodes rhomboidaria. The sequence goes on along the minus strand of OU452175.1, from coordinate 2,026,018 downwards.
GTCATCATTTTGACAAAAATGATGACAAATGACAAATCACATGTAAAAACTACATTAATGAAAAGACGGTATTATAAGGTTAAGAATTATTTAGAAGACAAAGATGTCAGGAGCCTTCCACTTCCGCCAAGTAGCCACTAGTATTTATAGATATTACCTAGTTGTAAGCCATTATTTGTGAGGTTTATTATTTGAAAAAATAATGCCACTCAGTCACTTGCCTGTTCTTTTGAGACATATACAATACTATAAGGTATTACTATAAATTACCTTAATCTTATCTGCCACCTGTAGCTTAGTCAATTCCAAAGTGTGAACTCAAGATTCCTTTTATCTAATTATCTTACATTTCCTTCTAGGTTCATCCTCTGGCGCAAGTCCAACAAGCTAGCGCTCCGTCTCGAAGTGACCACGGCTCCCGAGGCTACGCGCGGCTCACCGGCGCAAGTTGCGATCGCCTTACAGTATTCATACAAGAACACGGTCCCGCCGCCCGCCGCCGCGCCGCCTCGCACCACTCATACACTCACAGCTACAGTCCTGTTGCAGCTGGGTACTGTGGCGTAAGGAGAATGATGATGATGATATTGACGTCATTAAATACCATAAAAAATTATGGCCTCAATTTACTTCGGACAGGTATACAGCCATTGAGATATAATACCTACAGAGACACAAACATGCAACAGAATGTCTGAACCAAAACTCGGCGTAAGCTACGAATAACGACGCTCGGACGATTTTGATTGTTGTTACTTAGAGATACTTAGAGACTACTTAGAGATACTTACAGATTGTGACTTTGTAGGTATTCTATCTCAATGTACAAAGCATAATATTGAGAGGTTGCAGCGATGAATGTGATGACGTCATTATATACCATTAACCTTTTGAGCGCTACATCAAAAACGCATTCCTGCGTCCGATACGCCATTTAGCAGAGCAAAGCTAGCAGCTAGCCGCGACAAAATCTCATTAATTTTTGGCGTGTGAAAACTGTCATGAAGTTTTTGCATGGTGTGCATTTGAAACAGACAGGCCATAAAATATAAACAATATTTTATTTTTATTATACCACTTTAATGAAGCGTGTCGCCTACGTTGTTTGCGTACAGAGCCTGCTATGACTTCATTAGTACCAGTGATATTGGCGCTGAAAAAGTTAAAAAGACAGTCAATACCTCAGACAGATATACAGCATAATATTGAGAGTTGATGATTGTTGTTTGTGGGTTATGTGCAGTCATAGGAAATTAAAATGCTTCAATTATATGAAACTAAATGCTTTTTCTATTTACTACCTATCTGACTGAAGCTTGTTTGTCGGTAAAGAGATTATTTAGTCAAGTATTTATTGGTAGTTAGCTATGTACTTATTGTACATCTTAGAATTGTACCAACAGCATCTTTAATAAAAATGTGCCTATACTTAAGTGCTTAAAAAACTATGAAATCGTATTTATTTTTAATCTCATGTACTTAGTTGTAAGTGAAAAGTAAAAAAAAGCTCTCACATTGTATAGCTAAATTAGTATATTAAAATTATGTCAAAGTTATGTATTAGAGTTGCTTGTTAAAACTTTTGCACATTTATAACAATAATAACTGCTGGCAAGTATTTATATTCTTTACAGTGATATGTACATATAGATTTACATATTAACAAAATAAAGTATTTTTTTGCTAAGATGTTTTTTCACAATTTTTATCAAGACACCTAAAAAATCATTATCACAATGACCAAGTAATAAATAATGACCTGTTAGTTACTGGATTTAAATTAGAGAAGTGGAAAATTTCTTGTTATGTACTAAAAAAAAGCAGTTAAATAAAAATATAAGATAATTTATTATAACCAACAGACAAAAATACAATAACGAATTCATCACATGAAAAATGCTTTACAATCACGAGTATTGAAATGTGTTCAGTCTTTCCAGTTTTATCAAGTTTGTATTAGTTTACTTTTCTATGGTGCAGTGTAATAACTGACTATCTTCTTCAACTTGCGTTTTAGCTGAGTAAATAACATCATTTATGCCTACACCATCATAACTGCAACCAATCAGAGAAATTGGCAGATTATTCTGTTTAATATACTGCCTAATGTTATCCACCTTATCATAATGACCTACAACATACTGTGGTATACATTTTGGTAATATTTTAACATTGTACGCTGTAGGACTGTCTTTGATATCTAAAATTGACCTTATCTCCTTTTTGGCTATCTCCAGCAACTGTTTCTCTGTTGTTTTGTCACCAAATCTTTCTTCATACCATTTACCACCGAGCATTACAGTTAGGACTGTGCCATTTTGATCAGGAAGACAGCATGAGTCAAACACTACTCCTAAGATAGGTGAATTTTCTATTGGAGGGACTAAGAAACCGAAAGCAGGTGGAATAAGAGTTTCTTTTGAATCAAAGTAAAGGTTTACTATTCCAACAGTCACAAATGGTATGTCGTTCAGGTCTTTAGCTAATTCTGGATGCTGCTTTGCCACTAAGTTTGCTAAATCAAAAGCAGGTATTGTGGAGAAAACATGGTTGACTGATAAAATGTCTCCATCTGAACTCTTCAGTTTCACAGAGCCAGAATTGACAAATTCCAATTCTTCAACTTTGCTATTTAAGGTGAGGGTCACATTATGCTCCACCAAATAGTCTTGTAGTGTTTTTGGAAATATATCTAAGCCTCCTTTTATTGTGTAAACATTCCATTTCTCTTCTTGAGCCTTTTTGGCTAGGTCACTCAACTCCAAGTCTCCATCCTGTTTAGATTTAAACATTGACTTCATTAGCCCCTTGACAACCCCTCCATGGTTCTGTTCCCATTCAAATAAGGTTCTCATAAGAAATTTTACCGAAATTTCCTTAGCATCTCCCGCACAAATACCACAGATCATCGGTGAAATTGCATAATCAGCAATCTCCTTGCCAAAACGCCTCTCTACGAAGTTGTAAATAGAGTCATCTTGTAACTCTTTGTGGGGATTTTTAATATCATTAAATAAGGCGTAGATAAGGGGTTTTTTAAAAGGTTCATTTTTTTGAAAGACACCTCTCAGATTCGAAGGAAGAAGGTGTAGCGCTTGGTTTGCGTAAATCATCCTATTTTTTGCTGCTGGATGGTCCGGTTTGATTGGTGCAATATGTTCGCTGAGCCCTAGATCCTGGATCATGTTCAAAGTGTTAATTCCGGTTGCACCTTTCGGTCGAATGGTCCGTGGTCCTTGTTCGAACGTATAATCTTTAGTGCGGACAGACTTGACCCATCCGCCGCAATTGCCGGTAGCTTCCAGAAGATACAGTTTCAAGTTATTGTTGCAAAATTTGTTGTTTTTCAACAAATAATAACCTGCTGATAAACCCCCAAGTCCTCCCCCGAGTATAGCCGCCATGTCCGTAAATAGAGTGAAAACCGTTGTGGCAAGTATAAAACACGTTTATTTAGCTATTATAAATTGAAATTAGTAACGTTATAACAAATTTATCACAAAAACTTCCCAAAAACTTTTTGCTCAGCCATCCGTCCGCGGCTTTCCTTTCGTTCATTTGTTTTGACTTTTGACTTAAGATATTGACATTGACATCAAATATTGTCATTTCAAAACTGTCACCATGTGGTTTTTTTTACATTTTGACTTTAGAATACTCGCCTAGCATAATGTAAAGTTTAAACCATTTTCACTCCGAGTTTAATCTCTTCAGACCTGAACAGTAACTATGAGATTGTGTTTAAAAAAATATATTTGTCAATACACTGTACTTATATTAATTTGTCTAGCTATAGTTATTTTTTTGGTAAAAAAAATATTTTACGATTTATAATAAATACTTTTAGATAATCTGATAGGACTTATCTGTTGTATGCTGCTTTAATTGTATAAATAATTACACTTCCTTTGTAGTTACATGAGGTTATACAAAATTATTTAGGCATTAAGGTAACCGCTCGGCCTATACGAACTTGGTACGTTTCGAAACCTTGAACCAAACAAGACGATGTTAATCCACATTAAATCAAATGAAGCCCATTACTGCTCACAGAGGCGAGTTTATTGTATCGGGGACACAGTTGCGGTGTCGCGCTGATAACGGATTTCAATTTCATACCCATTGCACGCGTTACAGTAAGTAGGAACCTATGGTACAAGGGGACCTAAAGGAATGGAGGCGCGAAAAGAATGAGACTAGCTAGAACTATGATAAAATATATGCTAGAACTTTGATGGCTAGAACCTATTGAAATTATAGACATAAGTTCTGTCCAATGAGACATACTATAGAAATTGTAAAAACGAATTTGTCTTGGAGCCGCGCTCCTGTAAATTCAATTTTTATTATAGGTAGGTAGGTATGACATACGAAAACCGTTTTATATTCGATCATATAAATTTATAAGGGAGAAACGGTACGAAAACGTAAAAATGGACCACATAAATTAGGTGCTGCACACAATTCACCGTAGTCATAAACAAACGCAACTGTGATAATTATTGTTCTCTCGTTCTCGCTAATAATAAAGTTTCAATCAATCTATACGTATCTCTCTATATTTGTTATTGAAATACATAACATAATACATACTGTCAACAGAACTGTGTAGTATCCGTTTCCTTGCAGTTATATTGGGCCCACGCGGTGTGTACTAGAAGTTAGACGCGTGCCGCTTCTTCCTTATATTATTTCGGTGTTTCATGTAATGTTTCTTAGGTCCTTAAAATTCTGTAAGACTTGCTAAATTGAATAGATAACCTATATTATGTACGAACTAAAAGATGCTAAAAAGTAAACCACGATGTTAAATCAACTCAAAGCGCTAAAAAGCACACCCTAACTGCACTTTCATCATCATCATCATCATCATCAGCCCACATTGGCCTACCGAAAGACATTGCCTTCTCTGTCCCAATCACTTTGCCGGACGTTCGGATTTGCAGTTCTTTTTCTATTTAAATCTGTCTCCAATGGAGTTTTATTAAAAACAAGGTAATTTTCGTGCGAATCTCGTCTGATAGAAGTAGAAATTTTATTAAACAGGTTAGCTCTACTGCTTCATAGCTCTACGAGGATGTGTGAACATAAAAACCCTTGTCGACAGCTCTTCCCTTTCACTTCATCCCGCAACAGCGCAACGAAAAGATGAACCAAACACAAGTGAAAACCTGCGAAAAAAAATTAAAAACAGCCGAATTAAAAATAAGCAAAATATTAAACAAAATAGATAGTTTAAATTTAAGCAACTCTGATATTTCCAAGTTAATTGTACCAGGGAACAAGAAGAGATCCGTAGTTTTCTCGTCACAAAGTTTGTGGTTGAATGTATCGGTTGCGGTTGTTGTATTTTCGATTTTCATTGCCGGTGGTTGGTGGGCTTACATGGAGTGGCCTTCTAGCAGAGTAAGTAACTCTACGTATATTTTTTTCATTTATTATAAATATAATATTATTAGTAGTAAGTATAGCATAATTATGCTTGACGATCATACGAACAAAAAAAAGTTTAAACAACCGAATTCCAGTCATCCAAATAAAATCCTAATAGTAAACAAATTTTAGACTTTTGTTGATATTTTAAAAATCACTTGACCAATTTCGATAAAATGTAGGTATATGGGACCACCTCTGAAGTGTGGTCTACCAAACAAAGAAAGTATAGTCAAAAATCGATTCATAATTTTTTTTTTTTGGACACTTCCACACACGGTCGCCTGACCCCAAACTAAGCAAAGCTTGTACTATGGCTGCCAGAGACTGATATACATACTTAGATATTTTTTTAAATAAAATATAAAAGTACTTAAATACATATTAACACCCAGACATAGAACAAACACAAATGTTCATCGCATAAATGTTTGCCCTTAGGTGAGAATCGAACCCACGACGCCCCCAAGTTCAGAAGGCAGGTTCACTACCAACTGAGCCACCGAGGCAGTCAATTGGCGGAGTAATAGCATAACATACTCGTACATAAAACATTTGAATAGAGAACCTCCTCCTTATTGGAAGTCGGTTAAAAAAAACATACAGTCGAATTAAGAATCTGCTCCTTTTTGAAAGCCGGTTAAAATGAAGATGTTCCAAGTTTCGGAAATCCTTCTAGAACTGCCACCTCAAGCTGCCGTCATCCGCGTCGACTCTCTTCCGCCCTCCTGAAGACTGCTCTATGTGCGCCTCGGTTACCACCGTGGCGCGGCTCTCGAACACCTCGGCCGCTGAGTTCGAGCAGTACGCGTACAGTGCTGCACCTGTCATCGTCACTGATGCTACTGCTGAATGGAAGGCGGTCAAGGTACAAATTCTTATTTTCTTTCCCACTTTCTTGTAGGTTCCATAATTGTAGGTAACATCATGAAAGAAAAATAATTCTGATTCTCGGAGGGCGAATTCTGAAGTTTCCATAGCTTGTCCCTTGTATAAAAGAAATAATATACTTGCCTAGTACCTACAACACTGATGGTAGAAATTTTTAAACAAATAAGTTTTTGGAATATTTTTTTTAAAGATCGGAATGAGATGAAACTAGAGCTATCACATTGAGTATAAGTACATATCCACTTTTATGTTTGTCTAATTTTCTTTATGCACCTAATAATTCAAAAGCCCGTCTTTGTCCAGGAGTTCAGCTTCAAATTCTTCGCTGACTTCTACCGCAACGGCAAAATGGGCAGTCAGACCAACGACTGCTTCTTCTTCGCTTACAAATCCGGACTCCACTCTCTCCAAGAAGTGTTCACTATGAGCGAGTCTCGTGCCAACCTCTCCGGAGAACCCTGGTACATTGGATGGAGTACTTGCTACGATGACGAGACGAGGAGGCTGAGGGAGTATTACAACCGGCCGTATTTCCTGCCGAGGACTGCCGAGAGCGATATGGTGGATTGGGTTTTTATGGGCGGACCGGGGGAGGGCGCTCATATGCACGTAAGTTGTTTGAGGAGTCAATTAATTGTTTACGTTTACGAATGTACTAAGCAAACACAAATCGAACTTAATAAGATGCATCCATTCAATTTATTTATTTTGCGGAGGTGTTCATGATTTGCCTATTCGATTTGTTTTTCAATTTATTAGACAGTAGTCACACTAATCCGGCACCCTTTGCCCACGCCTCCTTCACACCTCCCAAATCCCGCCCCGTACTCGCGCTCCTAAATCAGTGTGAATTAAAAACTTTTAACATTAGCAGGCATTTACCACTGTACGAACACTCTATTTGATATTTTCCGCTGCTGTTACGCAAAAAGTCATATTTCATATCATTTATCGTGAATTTCTATACAATCTACTGATCCGGCACCCCCTAGTTTTGAATAGTGCCGGATTAGTAAGACTGGTGTAGTTTAGTGGTTGAACCCCCCGCCGCCCCCGCTGCAGGTGGACTCTGTGAAGCACATGTCGTGGCAGGCGCAGGTCCGCGGTCGTAAGCGCTGGCAGCTCGCGCCGCCGCCAGAGTGCTACTACCGCTGCGAGTGGCTCAACTTCACAGTCAACCCGGGGGAGATACGTAAGACTTACGATGTTAGAACTTAGAAAATATACTCGGCGGCCGTTAAGAATTTATTACATGAATTTTGGGAATTTTTAGGGTTCCGTACCCAAAGCGTAATAAAGAGGGACCCTATTACTAAGACTCCGCAGTCCGTCAGTCTGTCTGTCTGTACATATGTCGCTAGGCTGTAACCTCATGAACCGTGAAATAAATGAATGAGTTAAAATTTTCGCAGATGTATTTCTGTTGTCGCAATAACAACAAATAAAAAATTAACAAACAGAAAAAAAAACAATATTTTAAAGGGCTCCCATACAACAGACATGATTGTTTTGACGTTATTATAGATAACTAGCTGCGCCCCGCGGTTTCACCCGCGGTTAAAAAGTATCCTGTGTGCTATTCCAGACTATAATCTATCTTTGAACCAAATTTCTAATAAAATAAAATAAATCCTTTTCCCCCCTTTTTACCAAACATTAAAAAAGCTTTCTTGTCCACAGTGGTGGTGGACACCAACCGGTGGTACCACCAGACCAGCGTCCTGCCTGGAGACATTAGCATCACTATCGGCGCCGAGTACGACTAATAAAATGCTACCATTCTTTGAATAAAATAATAGTACTGTATTAGCGAACTCTCTATATGTACCTTCTGTATGGGTATTCACAATCATTCGAAAACGTTTGTTCGGATTCCAAAAATTTTATTCTCAAATTATTCGAATCTGGGCTGGCAGTGGTGTAATATAACACCCACATTTCGCCGGACGATATTCAGTCCGAAATGTGACAAGGAGCGAGCCTGCCGCCATACACCGGGCTCTAGTCATGTAGCAGATGACATACAATAAGCACATAATTATGTTCACACAATGAACAAATTGGTGCGTGCCGCCGGCTGGTTCGAACCCGCTCCTCCTGGCTTGAGAGGCGGGCCTTCTGCCAACTAGACTGCCATCTTCTCGAATTCGAATCTCAGTCCGTATTAATTAGTTTTTAAACGTGATTCATTCTTCCGACCGAATTTACACTCGATTCCCTATTCCAAAATTATAAAAGTAGACTGAGATTCGAACAATTTAAGTTTGAAATTTGCGGGATCCGATCGGAAACGTTTCCGAATGATTGTGAATAGCACCGATGCCGGACTAGCATGCGCAACGCGACAACGGTTTGTCGACTCTTTCTATCGAGACAGACGTATGTTTAGACATAGCCTTGTCACGTTCTCACACGACAAAAAGTGACGACAAGAATTTTGTTGCGCGCGCATGCCAGGGGTGCTGGTCAGCAAAACATTGTCGTAAGTTACTCAGCAAATTTGACACCCTTATTAGCAAATTTGTTAGAGTATTTACATCGGCAATCCTGTCTGGATCCCACACTTTTACACTCGAAAGATTTTCGCTAATTCTAACGTAACTACCCGAGTACGTGTCGTACGTTTTCAATAGTTATGAACAATGCTTCATTGCATTTTCGTTCGATGGACGCGGTCCCTTTTTCTATTGTTTAAAATGCTGCGCGACCGCGAATCAATCAATCAAAAATAAGGTCCATGGTCGCGCAAATTACTTTAGCTGCAGACGGAGGACTTAAAAAAACGAAATAGCTTTAAATAATTTATTCTTAACTAATATTTAAATTACAATTAATATCTTATATCTTTAAATGAGCAATTCTTGTATTTATATATACATATATATATTTATATAATTGGAATCTCGGAATCGGCTCCAACGATTTTCATACAATTTAGTATGTAGGTGGTTTCTGGGGCGATAAATCGATCTAGCTAGGAATTATTTTTAGAAAATGTCATTTTATTCGTGTTTTATCGATAATCAACTTAAACATAAACTTGGAAGAAAAATAACAAAAAGGAGGCGTTTGAGTAGTCTCAACTGAAAAATATGACTCTTCCTGATATCTATTGGTGAATAATAATACTATTTTTTGTGAGCAACTAATTGCTTTAACGACACAACAGCAGATGGCGTTGTTAAGTAACACGAAGTCAATGAGTGTTTGCTTTGAGGTTAGACTAAAATCAATTGTTTATTTTCCAAAAAACACAATTTAAAAAAAAAATACCGAGCAAAGCTCGGTCATCCAGGTACTGTTATAACTAAGTAGTGACTACTCCAGCTGATGCCTAGCTTAAAGTGTGTCGTAGAAAGGTGAGGCTCCCACCGGGTCGGCTTCGGTGCGTTGCTGCGTCAGCAAGCTTGCGGTCGATGCACTGCTCGCTGTAGATTTGGGGCGCGGCCAATGCAGCGGTTTCTGTAGTTTTGCAATATGTAATCATCATTGGTACATATGTACCAATGATGATTACATATTGTTTTGTATTATTTTGTACATCATAGGTGTGAAAGTGACCAAGATAATATCTCATTTCATCTCACGCGTAGGATTAGCCCCACTGTTTTCTCTTTATATAGTAACATGTGTAGCAAGTATTCAATAAAAAAAGGACGGCGTCCATCGAACGTTAATGCAATGAAGCATTGTTTATTTAAAAAAAAAAAACGTGCGTGACCGCGACAAACTAGACTAAATACAATAGTAATAACAATTAGACAACACAACAATAAAACCAACAGATTATGCTACGAAAAAACCTTTATTCACCACCAATCTATTCTACGTAACATGCACTGCGCTAAATCTGATAATTCAACAATTTACTGGAATGACGATCTATAAGGCTAGCACACAAGTCGAACCACTGGTATTTTGATATATATCATAATTATGTAACAAGATTAATATATTATTAGATAGTTAAGCTGATAATATTATCTACTCAGTAAACATTTGAAACTTCAATACACCCTCTACCTACCTATAGTACCTACGATAAAAGAGTAAAGAGTACGTTAAAACTGGAATATGGGTCTTATTTTTATATAATTCGAGTGTTAAGAGACATTTGGTAGGTAACACCTCTAGATAAGAGCCTGTTTACACGTTTCTTAAACTTTAATGGTAGGTAATTATGTGAATAGTACTTATAGGTTTATAGATCAATTGTTTAAAGCCAACGATATGTTTGAGTTTGCGTTGTTTTAATTTCTCAATAGACAACAACTCTGACATCGCTGATCTATCAAGTCTTTGATAGATCAGCGATGTCAGAGTGCGGCATGTAAAATGTTTTTGTCTTTGTCACGCGTTGCCATAACGCACAGGATAAAAGTGACAAATGTATTTTAATGATTTCGCTAAGTTTTAAATAATCGATCTACAATATATTCACATTTAGGGTTGGGTGGTGTAGAACTAGCCTTACAATATTATAAGAGAGCCTTGGGTATAAGGGATTTCTAATTAGATAGTAATAAAGGAATTTTATGTAAAAAAAAAGTTAAATAATTAAGTACACATTTTAAATTTAACTCGGTTCAAAGGAAATGTCGTTCACGCGTATAAAAAAATGGTACACATAAAAAACTAATTTTGACTATAAAAAATACAAAACAAATTGGATTTACAGTAATTTGTACCCTTTGTAGCTAATTTTTTTTAAAAATAAACTATTTTATTGAAAAATATTTTAGAATACGGATAAGTATCAATATAATGAAACTGATTAAATAATCCAAAATCGAAGCTAATACTTGCAGATATAAAATAAAAAAGTTTTAAGTATACATAAAGTTAAAAAATCGAATACATCATAAATTAAACATCAGTTTTGTTGGACTCTAACAGCTATTTGCTTTTTCTCCTTCTACGTTAACGTGTGAGAAAGAGATCGCAACAATGTCAGAGCTAATATTTCGTTTGGCAAAAACACTGTAACAAGATCGATGATTGAGTTTACTATTTTGTTATATTTCCTTATTTATCAAAGACACAAAATAAACTTACATAATATAGACATCTTTATATATATATTTTGAGTAAAACAGCCAAACCCCGGCTCCGGTTGGGGCCAACGTTAGGCAAGCTTTTTTCTAAATCGTTGGCCAAGTGACGTTAGCGCCAACGTTGCAGCCAACGTGTGGAGCCGGCCAAAAGCTACTAATAAGTTATATATAATATTTATCTTTAGAAGTTTTTTTAAACATCAAAAGCTACGTAGATAGCTATGGCTTGCAGGGTACGATTACATTGATTGACTCACAAACACGTAGGTACGGGCTATTTGCATTTTTCACTTTGATATTTGGGTATCGAACTCACGATGTTTTTAAGCATAAGTAACTTTTTTTCTCAGTACTATAGTAAATATTACATCTTTGTCTTATTTGAAAATACGAATCAAATAAATAAGTTAGTAAATCGATTCTCATATTTAAAAAAATGTAATTTTTTTTTTCGTTTGTTTCTGTCAAAGTTACACACAGTAAACCCACAATACATTTATTTAAATTTCTGTGAGTTTTATCGCTTCACGTCGCAAACGAGCGTTACAGCAATAGACAACGTAAACAGCAGTTGTTAAAGTCGAGTTTCGAATGCAAAGTGTCCGTACGTACTCGCGGCTGGTCGGGGCCTACTCCTCGCCCGAGGAGGCGGAGTCGAGGATGACCTCGAAGGAGAAGGGCATGAAGAGGTAACCCTCGCCCTTGTAGAACTTGCTCTGGAACTCCACCCTGGGGAGAAAACGAAGACGGTTAGAACCTGAGTACTTATATGGCTGGAGAGTTTCATTCTGTTTGAGAATGAATAGTAACAGGTCAATTTCTTCTTTTACTAGTGTGCGTGACAGATCTATCTTACTTACACTATGGTTACGTCATTCTTTTTGTTCTATGTTTGCTCTATGCGTGCTATGTTTTTTTGTCCATCTATGATATAATAATATACTCTGCCAGGTATGGTATTCCGGCCACTAGGGCAACACGTAGTGACGTCATCGATACTTAGGCATGTCTTGCCTAAGTATCGATGACGTCACGAAATAAGTCATTTACAAACAGTGCGAAAGAGACAGGTGACGATGACGAATGACGTCATAGGTGTTTGCTCCAGGAATGAGAGAACCTATGAGTGTATTTATGTCTAGAGAGATTTTCGTTCTGTTTATGAATTAAAAGTGACAGGTAATTTTTTTCTTAAACTAGTTTGCGTGATAGACCTGTCTTACGTACAGTACGGTTGCGTTATACATTTTGTTTATTTAGAATTTAGAGGCTAACAATTCGCCGCTATTTTGTTCGACGCGCGCAATGTTTTTTTAGTCCATCTAGATATATCATTAATCAAAATCAAAGAGGTAGAAAGAGGTAGAACAAATTGGAATTTAAAAGATTCTTTAAAGGGCGATGCCGCCCTATATAATAATAAGTTAGGAGCTTCTTTCCGACAGAAAGTATACCCAATTTTTTTACTTATCCATGAAAAATCGAGAGTACGCCTGGCTTGCTCTCGGCATAGCGACACAAAACATCTGTATTGCACACAAAAAAAAAAAAAATCATTCGGCAGTTAAAGGGCGGCGATAACGATTCGTGAGGACATGCTCGGCGTGTTCGAGAATGTGTGATGAATGAATTTGAAATCGTGTTACTAATCCAAGAGATTAAATTCGGATAAAATATTAAATTAATTTGTAACACAATGAATGTTAATCTCTTGGATATGAGGTGAAAGTGCAGTGCTCCAATACGACAGTCGTCAAGTCGAGTGCGAGCTGCCGGCGGTGTGATGGCGAGCGCGACGTACCAGTGCAGACGCAGCGTGTGCAGGAAGGCGGAGAGCCCCTCCATGAGCACGAGGATGGACACGGAGATGGCGGCCCAGCCCGCGAACACTATGTACAGGAAGATGCCGCCCTGGAAGTCCGTCGACATCAGGCCTGACGGGGAACAAATAGATAACATTTTAGGACATGCTTATATATGTCTAAAATTATAGTCTCAGTTGAAGTGATCTACACAAAGTGATGAAAATCTGCGTATTGTGGAGAGCGTTTTGTCTAGGTAATCCATACTAAGGTTTTATAGCAAAGTTACGTTAACTGTGTTTTCATTAATAACTTAACTTAACGTCACGCCTTTTCCCCGAAGGGGCTGGCAGAGGTGCACAACACCCACACTTCGCTACGATATATACGGACGATATTCAGTCCCAAATGTGACAGGGGGCGAATCTGTCACCATACACTGGGCTCCAGTTACGTAGCAGATGACATTACATGCGCACATATGTTCACACAATGAACAAATTGGTGCGTGCCTTCGGTTGGGTCCGAACCCGCGCCCTCTGGCTTGAGAGGTGAGTTTTCTCCAACTAGGCTATCATTTATTTATTTATTTATTTATTCTCATTACACCTATTCTTACAGGATTAACCTAATACAAATAGAGTAGTCAACATCACATTAGGTACTACCAAAACGTTAAAAAAAACATTAAAAAACTAAGTACTACCAAAACATTAAAAATTAGTTTACAAAGTTAAGATTTACATTAAATTTAGTATAAGTATTCCATTTGTCCAAATAAATAATGTCAATAATGTCAATTTTTAATAATTAAATTACGTCAATAAATAATAATTAAATTAGGTATGTCATATCATAATAATTAAAGTCAATGATTATTCCCATCGTAACATAACAAGAATAATACCGCCTTATTAAATTCTGCAATAGAACAGACAAACAGGTCTATTTCCTCTGCCACTCGATTTAGTGCCTGCAGCATCCGAGTCAATGGAGTCTTAGCGAGCAAGCGAGTCCTAGCGTGCGGGAGCGAGAAGAGCCGCGGCCGGCGCCGGCGCGCCACGTACCCGTCCGGGACGCACAACTTCATCACACACAATATTTCCGGATTCGTCAAAATGCCTCGGAATACCCTTATCATATAATATGCGAGCGCCCAATCCCTTCTTACTTCCAATTTGTTGTATCCGACCATGCCCAGAACAAATAGGGTTGGATACATTAGGGGATAGAATGGGTAAACTCCATATAGTCTTAAGTATAAGAATCTTGTATATTTATTTTGTATCCGTTCTAACATTAACGTGTACTTAGCTTCATGTGGAGCCCACACCGCGGAGTTGTACTCTAGCTGACTTCGTATAAGAGCATTATATAGGGCTGATATGGCTGCTATGTTCTTGAAACTTGCCGCTCGACGTAGTACAAAGCCTAACCTCCTATATGCTTTTTTACAAATCTGTACTATATGATTTCTAAACGTCAAGTCGCTGCTTATATTTACTCCGAGATCTTTTACCGTCCCTACCCGCTTTATAACGTTGCCATTGACGTTGTAATCCCCTTGGAGAGGATCCCGTGACCTAGTGAACGAGATCACTGAGCATTTCGTGACATTGAACTCCAGTTTATTTTGTTTACTCCATTCGGCAACTCTGGCAACGTCGTCCTGTAAACGCTGGCAGTCTGTTCTGTCTTTAACCGCCATGAGCAATTTAAGGTCGTCCGCAAACAGCAAACATCGAGCTTCCCTAACAACACCTGGCAGGTCATTTATCATAATGATAAATTCTAGCGGTCCTAGGTTCGATCCCTGACTGACACCCGTTTTTGTTAAATAGGGTTCAGATTTGCACCCAGCAAATTCCACATACTGTCTTCTTTCCCTCATGTAACTCGCAAAAAAGTGTAACAGTTTGTTGGTGCATCCAATCGCCGCCAACTTCGACAATCATCGCTTTCTTTCATTGATAGTGGAAATAATTGACATATTTATTCAAATGTTTGATATGTTTTTAACAAGTACATCCATATTATAATTTATCACAATACCTTTAGTTTAGTTAAAAGTAATTAATGTGTGGATCTTTGTGTGTAAGTAAAACAATTAAAACATTTTTATAATACGAGTAATATATTCGAAAAAAACAATAAAATGATTTATTTATGGCATCTGATAAGATCAAAATAAAAAATTAGACTAGATTTGCACTTTCAATTCAGTCACTCAATAAACAGGGTGCCAGCGTACTTTTGACAGATATCTGTCTGATAACAAGAAAAAGAGAAATAAATAGAAAATAAGAGAACCAGCAAAATCCCATTTACAAACGTAAAAGACATTTTGCTAGTAAAAAGAAAAGGAGAAAAGAAAGATTGAGAGGCGGTCTTACCCTTCCGAAGCAGCATGTTCCAGGCGACTTCAGCGAGCTGCGCGTGCGCAAGCGAGAGCGCCCACAGCCGCAGGTAGGAGGCCGTGTGCGACACCGAGCCCAGCACGTACTCGATCGTGTGGATACCCTGAACGAACAAGACGGCTTTACCAAACAGATCGATAGATAATCTCTACAGCACACCCGCGAAGTGTGTATCGACTGGAGGATGCAATTATTTTATTTTATTTATTTGTGTAATCGACAGCGTTACATAGTAATATTTGATACAATGATAACAATATTTAGGAATAAGGCCAAAACTGATTACAATTATTTTATAAAAATAAATATATAAATTCAATTTTACGACGTTACGACAATAAACATTAAATTAAAATAACAATCAAGGATTCCAAAATGTATACAGGCATAGTGTGTGTGTGTGTGTGCGTATGCTACTTTATATTAAGAGTCCGGCGACCACTCTAGACTAACTTCGCATTGGCTTGAGGTATTCTATAGCCATTTCGTCTAGAAGAAGAAGACGAGCGAAGAGAGCGAGTAATGGTACTGACGAGCCTCTAAAGTTACCTACAGAGTGACAAAGTGCAATTTCAATTTTTTTTATGACTTTTGCACTTCTGTAATCATTCTTAAATAACTAAGAATTTCCCTTGTGTTATGGATTCATTTAACAGCTAATGATATAGACAACCTCCCTATGTAATGGAATTTTTGATTTGCTTTGTCTACCTATTGAATAAATCAGTCAAAAGTGACCCCTTAAAAATGTGGATATTTTTCATAGCTATATTTTAGCTTGAGAACGTTTTTTAAAAAAAAAACAAGAACATAGGTGCGGAGATACTGTTAATTTAATTGTACATGCTAAATTTCATCATAATCTGACAAATGGTTTTCAAGAAATTTGAGTAGCGCGTATGTATGGAAATTTCAGAGCGTCGCGGCCCTCTTAAATATTAACTCCAAAAAAATTTACATACATCGCGCTCCGCCCTCCTAAAAAGCGTGAACGCAGACACTTGTCGCGTCGGTTTTATTTTTGTACTATTCGCGTCGTGTCGCTACTTTCTTAGAATAAAAGCCGCCAACATATGATACAGATTTGTTAAAATTTCTTTTTTTCTTGGCTTCTTAAACTGGTCATAATTCTTGCTATATTTATCGTGCATTTTTTTTGGTGATATTTCTGCATGAATACTTATAAGACTGTGTACATGCCCTTCAATTATGCAGGGAAAACCCTGTTGGATAATTGATAGACCGGTACACACTTAAAATTATTCGTGCAAAAATACCAAAAAAAAATGCACGTTCAAAATAGCAAGAGTTATGGGCAGTTTAAGAACGCAAGAAAAAAAAAGGAAATTTTACATAAATGTTAACAAATCTGTCACATGTCTGCTTTTATTTTAAGAAGGAGAGCGGAGCGCGATGTGTGTTTAATATTTTAAAGTAAACATTTAAATTAGCATAACTTAGAGAACATCACTTTTAATTTTTTTAATTTAACTTTAAGATGTAAACGTATTCTTAACATGGACATGGTCATAAATTATTATTATACAACAAGTGCACAGTAACTGACCTGGTGTATGAAAACTTCAGAGATCTCCTCGTCATCATGCCCAGCGCTGGGCACGGGCGCGCCGCCCGCGGTGCCGTTCTCAGCCGTGCCTTCCACCGGCTGGTGACCTTGACGCTGCAAGTTTAACAATATGTTAGACAATACACTACGGCGAGTGTGCACAAGAACTGCACGACCTGATCCAGCCATCACCGTTCTTTTATAATTGTACCAGGCGCACCAGTGAGAGACACCCTCTTATGGTGGAAATTCCGCCAAAACGCTCTAAGCGTTTCAAGTCAACTTTTCTTGTAAGAACTGCAGAGGTGTGGAACTCGTTGCATGCGTCTGTCTTTCCACCAAAATACAATCCGGGGGTGTTTAAGAGTAAAGTGAATAGGTATCTCCTAGGAAATGCTGATAGATCCAGGTGGATCTTCAGGCATCTTCTTGAAATAAATTTTATGGCCGATATCTCAGAAACTGTCTACTTTAGGTTCTTCTACAGTTAGTTTTTAGTAGAGTAAAACTAGTACTCGATCAAAATATATGGCTGATCGTCGTTTAAGAATGCGGCCCTTAAACTAACTTTGTTAAATTAAGACATGCAAAATAAGATATACAAATAATCAAGTAAAATATTTCAATTATTTCTTACCGCAAGCTATCCAAGGCAGCGTAAAGCAATACAATGTTATTATGTGTAAATTAATTTCATATATTATGAATGTTATAAAATTGCTTAATCAGAACCTAAACAAACATGTACATTATTCTAGACTCTGCCCAGTGGGCTTTCCCTAAAGGCTGAAAAATTAATAAAACATGTATGATCGTAACAGCTGCACTTTTTGCCAGACCTACTCTAAATTTTGAGACACAATTGTGACCACAGAAATGTCGGAAGGTATAAACAGTCAGTCCGCGACAAGCATCTGAAGATATTTAAAAAGAGTTGAAACGTAAAATCTTCACTAATCCCCACTCTTTCATCAGATCAACCACCAGACCCACCGAATCAGTGATCAGAGACCCACCGGACCAAGCCATGCCGTGAAATGACCTAGTCATGTTTCGGGATGTAGTCCGGTGTAACCGTTCCGAAGACGGGTCTGAGCAGTGGCGCACTTGTAGCGCCTCACTCAACTGCCGTCTTTGTACTTCTTCACTCTACAAAACTTCAAGGCTAGAGTGAATAAGTACCTTATAGGTCATCGTGCTCCATCTTAGACCACAACGTCGCTTAACATCAGGCGAGTTGGTGGTCAAACGCCGACTTATTGTCCATAAAAAAAAAAATATATATATACATATATATCGTGTGTCATGAAAAATCAGGCCTCTAGAGTGGCACCGCATCGACACTTAACGTTCTATTCAAAATAATCAAATGCATACAACACCATTCGAATCTAAGCTTTATGATTCCGCAATAACGTTGATTACATTTGCCAGTGTTTTTTGCACATTTAGGCGTCGTGGCACCCACGCGATCACAGAGCGACTAACGCGAAACAAGGCTTACACTTGATCTAAGCCTTGTTTTCAAGGTGCCATTTTTCGTATTGAAACATGATTTCTATGTATAATTGTATTTCTGATTGAATTCCTTACTAATAAGGATTTCGGTAATAAAACCTTTAAAAGAGGGTATACTCACAGCGCGCGCCTTCTGTTCCCTCATAATGAAGTACGGCTTCCCGAACAGCATTACGGGCACGCACATCATCGACACTATCACGAAGAACTGGAACGAGGGAAACACAACTTTACACTCTACTACTGTCTTCTAGTCACATTACCATTATTTTCGTGTCTACGAGAACTGTGACTTCCAAAAAGGCGGAGGTTCTCAATACGACTGACTGTTGTTTTTTTTTGTATGTATATTACGCGATAACTCCGCCAATTGCAATTGAATTATGATTTTTTTTTTTTTGGTAGGTCATACTTTAGGGGTGGTCCCATATCTTATATCTTTAAATGAGCTATTCTTGTATATTTATATATATATATATATATATATATATAATTGGAATCTCGGAATCGGCTCCAACGATTTTCATACAATTTAGTATATAGGGGCTTTCGGGGGCGATAAATCGATCTAGCTAGGAATCATTTTTAGAAAATTTCATTTCATTCGTGTTTTATCGATATCGAATAGGTCAAACAGGTTTTAAAATTAAAATATCAACAAAAGTCTAAAAATTATTTACATGGATGACGGGAGTCAGTTTTTTTAAGCTTTGCTTTTTAAATTATTTAAATCAGATGATAAAATGGAAGTCCCGTACCTTCTGTATCCCGATCTGGCCGGCGTACATGGTGGGGTCGCACACCTCGCGCGGGTGGTCCTCCTTCTTGAACAGCACCATGTTGATGAACGTGATCAGGATCGACGGCGCGCAGTACGCGCTCGTCTTCACTATCTCTGCGAAGGGAGGGGACACTCAAATATGGACCTTGTGCTAGAGGATAATAGGGTTTGGTTTCGTGATCAGGATCGACGGCGCGCAGTACGCGCTCGTCTTAACTATCTCTGCGAAGGGAGGGGACACTCAAATATGGACCTTGTGCTAGAGGATAATAGGGTTTGGTTTCGTGATCAGGATCGACGGCGCGCAGTACGCGCTCGTCTTAACTATCTCTGCGAAGGGAGGGGACACTCAAATATGGACCTTGTGCTAGAGGATAATAGGGTTTGGTTTCGTGATCAGGATCGACGGCGCGCAGTACGCGCTCGTCTTAACTATCTCTGCGAAGGGAGGGGACACTCAAATATGGACCTTGTGCTAGAGGATAATAGGGTTTGGTTTCGTGATCAGGATCGACGGCGCGCAGTACGCGCTCGTCTTCACTATCTCTGCGAAGGGAGGGGACACTCAAATATGGACCTTGTGCTAGAGGATAATAGGGTTTGGTTTCGTGATCAGGATCGACGGCGCGCAGTACGCGCTCGTCTTCACTATCTCTGCGAAGGGAGGGGACACTCAAATATGGACCTTGTGCTAGAGGATAATAGGGTTTGTGTTTCGTGATCAGGTTCGACGGCGCGCAGTACGCGCTCGTCTTTCCTATCTCTGCGGGGGGACACTCAAATATACACCTTGTGAAAGAAAATAATAGGGTTTGGTTTTAGAATGTTTTGCATTTCACTGGGGACGGAAGGTACCGATCGAACATAGATCTTAACAATAAGATGGATGTGATCTGGATCGACGAATCGCAGTACGCGCTCGTATTCGCTATCTCTGCGGGATGAGGGAACAATCAAATATAGACGTTGTGCAAGGGGATAATAGGGCTTAGTTTCAGAAGCTTACACTATCTTGGTGGGGTGGAAAGACAATCAAATATGAAATAACAAAACTCAGTACCAGAATGTGTTGCACTATCTCGGTGAGCTGGGGGACAATCAAATGTAGCCCTTCTACAAGGGGATAATAAGACTCGGTTTCAAATCTATTCACACATTCTACAATATCTATTCGCTATTATTAACTGATTCCACTCAGTTCTACATGTAGGTCTAAGTCATAGTTTCAACTACTAAAACAGGGATGCGGATTGCCTGCGGCCGCAAGGCGTTCAGACTGTAGGAAATTATGAAAAGCTACATCTAGTTTCATTAGTTTCGAACTAAAATATTATGTTCTTGGTGATTTGTCAGCAATAAGTCGCATTAAATAAATATATCCTAATTTTGAAACCATTAGGGCTCGTTCAGGAAAAGCTGGTCGAGCTGGTAAATCAAACAATGTTTATTTGTATGCAAGCGTTGCTTAAACGCTTGCATACAAATAAACAGCAAATAAGCTTGTGCACGCGTTGTCTATTTTGTTTCGTTTTTGAGCTGCGCGACGTGACGTGTCTCCTTTTTTTTTTCAAATCGAATATGTTCATTTTAGCACAAATAATGAGTACAACATGTAATATGAATTAACTGACTCCGAACTAGTTTACACTGTGTTTCGGCTGTGTGTTAACCACTGGCGTCTACATAATATTTAAATCTAAGAAAACCAGATGGTGTGTTTTATGTGTGTGTGTGTGTGTGTGCACGCGAGCGAGTGATCGATGTGTGTTTGTATCTGTCGCAGCTAACTTTCTCAATCAGCCGTTCAATCAACAGGCGAGCCACCAAAACAAGACCTTATAGATATGAGTAAAAAGATTCAATCTCACATGTCATCATGCGATTCACTGTCATCATGTACAGGGTGTTACGTAATAAAATATTCCCATATGTGTGTAACTTACCGGGGTCCTGGCTGCCGTAGTTCGGCGGCGAGGGTCCGTACGTTGTCCACTTGATGAACATCAGCAGCACCATGTAGAAGAACAGGAGCGTCAGGAAGATGATCTGAGGGATGAACTCCACGTAGATGCTGATGCGACGCTTGAAGTACCTGCGGAGTTTCGACATTATGTTTAGCGAGATATAGTTCAACATTGCTTAGGATTAAAATTATCAGCGAGAGATGCTGATTGACTACTGACCCGAAGCTTGAAGTACCTGCGGAATTTAGACCTTACAGTTTCCACGATAACGTTCAATATTGCTTAGGGTCACAACTAACAGTATGAGAAGCTGATGCGGTGCTTGAAGTACCTTCGGAGTTTCGACCTTATGTCTAGCAAGATACAGTCCAAGATTGCTTGGGATTAAAATTATCAGCGAGAGATGCTGATTGACTACTGATCCGAAGCTTGAAGTACCAGCGGAATGTCGACCTTACACTTATCACGATGACGTTCAATATTGCTTAGGGTTACTACTAACAGTCAGAGAAACTGATGCGGCACTTGAAGTACCAATCTGACGAATTTCGACCTTAGAGATTGTAAAATAAAGTTCAAAATTAGTTCGCCAATATTTTTATAGTAAGTAGATCTTTTAGTACTTTCTAAATTCAAATTAAAAACAGGTGGTTTATATATGTATAGGGAAATCTCAGAACTGGTCCTTTTTGCAAAACTCTTTCAAAAACAGGAAGTTACGCAATCACTGAGTACCATAAGCTTCAAAACGCGAGCGAAGCCGTAGGCAGATATGTAGTATTGAAAAACAAAACAATTCTTTTTAATTCTCGGACATGTGACATCCACGAACCTGGCATGAGCCAGCGTGGTGGATACCAGCTTAATCACTCTCGACGTAGGGTAGGTCGGTGTCCCTGTAATGATGAAAAAGAAAGCATGCCATGAAGCATACTCACAGATGGTTCCAAAGCGAGAGGCAGACTCCAAACAACATGTGGAAGACTCCGATAATGATGGAAATTTTCATTTTGTACGCGTTCATGAAGATGATCTTGTTTGCTTCGGCGAGCTGGAAATACACGAGGATATTTTAATGATATTTCAAAATCAAAAATGAAGAAAAATGACAAAGAAAGAAAATTTTAAGAACCAAATAAATTTTGCAGTCCGCTAATTGCAAAATTTAACTTGACATATAACGTATCGTTACGCCTGTCCCCCGAGGGGGCTGGCAGAAGTGTAATACAACACCCACACTATGCCGGACGATATTTAGCCCTAAATGTCCCAAATGTGATATTTTCTCCCAGTCATGACATACAATACGAACATATGTTCACACAATAAACAAATTGGTGCGTGCCATCGGCTGGGTTCGAACCCGTTCCCTCGGGCTTGAAAGCCGGGCCTTCTCCAACTAGGCTATCATCGCTTCGACACTCATTTAACTTGACACTCCGGATATAAAGACAAATCCAATAAAAACAGGAAAAAAAACTAATTTCCCTCTTTCTGCTCAGTCGGGTAATCAGTGACGAAACGGGAAGAATCCAATAAAAAGAGAAAAAAACTAATTTCCCTCTTTCTGCTCAGTCGGGAAATCAGTGACGAAACGGGAAGAATCCAATAAAAAGAGAAAAAAACTAATTTCCCTCTTTCTGCTCAGTCGGGTAATCAGTGACGTCACTCACCTGCCACACCGGGTCAATCCCAAACGGATAGGGATACCCGTCGTAGTCGGGCGAGTCCGGGTTGAGCTGCAGCATTTTGTTGGACATGAGCGTCGTGTCGTTGTAGTTCCCGCGCCACGACGAGCCGAACACGTTGAGGCTCTTCGAGAATATGTCGTTGTAGATAAGCCCCGTGTACATCGAGAACAGGCCCATCAGCAGGATGATGTAGCGCCCGCCGAAGAATATTGTCCAGATCTGTTACACAACATTAAATGCAAATTAGTAAACGTGATGTAAAATTGGAGTATCTTTAAGCGAAGGACATATTCTAGGATGTCATTGTACTCATCATTATGACCAACTTTTAATATTAGGCCAACCCTGAAATCACAAAAACAAATCAGCTGTTTCGTTCTATACAAAAAGTTCATTGACCGTAGACAAAATGTATGAAACAGCTGATTTTTATTTTCGATTTCAACTATGGAGTCAAACACTCCATAGTGAAAGTTGGTCAAAATGTCGAGTAAAATGATAACCTTTATAATATCCGTCGTTTAAAGATAGATCGTTATATAGTATCACATAGAAGTGTTCTCTGCCTGCGCCTATGGAAAAGATTACTGTATGTCGTGACTGTATGTACATCTATGAAGAAATAAACCATCTATAAACAATATTTACTAAAGTTTATATGTATGTATATCAGTCTCTGGCAGACATAGTACAAGCTTAGCTTAGTTTGGGGTCAGACGACCGTGTGTAAGTGTCCCGAATATTAATATTTATTTATTAATTTATATGAAAGTTATCTAGCACAGTCACCTATGATCATATAATTACCACACACACCCATCAAACTACATAACCTCTCACATTTTTGTCTTTTTTTTCTCGAGTGTTCTTGCCGAGAGTTTGTTTTTGGCACCTGTGTCCTGACAACACTTCTCGGCGAGAATCTGTAGGGGTAAGAATGTATGTTGGTACCTCGCTGTCAATTTTCTTGGCCTGCAGCGGCTTCTCCTTGTAGCACATCCAGAAGCCGAAGGCCGCCATCAGCGCGCCGTGGCCCAGGTCACCGAACATCACAGCGAACAGGAACGGGAACGTTATTATCGTGTACGGCGCTGGAAACAATATAACACTAAGAAAATCTAATATTTAACAAGTAACATCATTAAAATTAAAACCAAGACCCGACTGCATGTATGTCTGACACTTCAGATATAACTAAAATGTTGTACTTTGTCACTCCTACTATTAAGACGATTCAAATGACACCTCAAAGGTCGAAATGTATCAAACACATACATTTACTCGAGTTTGTTAAGAGAAATCGAAAAGTGTAGGGCTAAAATAGTAATATGTAACAAACTACATTAAAAAAATATATATAACGCACCTGGGTTGACCTCCCGGTAAGTAGCGACACCGTACGCGTAGATCAAGTTCTGGAAGGCCGACGTGAACTTGTTTGTTCGATTGTACGTCGGCGGGTCTTCTGCCGTCTCCATTCGATTCAGGATCGGAGGGACCGAACTGCCGCTTCTCTCCTATAACGCAGAAACAAACATTAATCAATGATCGGAGACCAGCTACAAAGCATTTAAAAAGTGCCCAATTTGGTCAATCTGTAGATGCGGCCTTACGGGAAATCTTGAAGATACGTAAACTTTATTGAACCTTTACGGAACGCTCCAGGAGACTTTCTCCGTTTCAAGATCTTCTACGAACTTTCAAGAACCTTCAAGAACTTTCACGAACCTCCAAGTACTTTCACGAACTCTCACGAAGTTGCAAAAACCATCACAACCAGAGAACATCACTCACCGTTCCTCTCCTCAGAGCGAGCTGTATGGTCTCCATATCCAGCGCCGGTACCCAGCACTCGGCGATGAGACACTTCTGCGTGACGTCCAGGTTGAAAAGATTGAGCGTGTGGTATATCGCCTTGATCTTGCGAACCTTCACGAACCAATTCTTGATGTTCTTGGCGGCGGCCACGAGCACGCGGTGACGGTGGTCTTGGGTCTGGCCCAAAACCTGTACACCAGAAAGAAATCAAATTAAGTAACATTAGCAGTAAAAAATCAGCTGTGACGTACATACGGACAGATATTACGTTCCAAAGACGGGTCTGAGCAGTAGCGCACTTGTAGCGCGTCACTCAACTGCCGTCTTTGTACTTCTTCACTCTACAAAACTTCAAGGCTAGAGTGAATAAGTACCTTATAGGTCGTCGTGCTCCATCTTAGACCACAACGTCGCTTAACATCAGGCGAGTTGGTGGTCAAACGCCGACCTATTTTACATAAAAAAAATAAAAAATATCGAAGTTTCACCGTGAGAGTTCCTTTACAGTTGCACGAAACGCGAAAAACGATGTTGCTTAGGTACTGTCCTGGTTGATGACATTTTTTTTGTTCAAGGACATGAAGGGCAAATTGCTGGCTTGGTGGTTAATGTCAAGTTAAAGCATAATAATTGCCATATCAACCATTATAAAAAGCTCATGTTGCTCTGCGCGGTTCAGCCAGAGATATTACAAGTATGCAATATATTTGTCAATATGTATTTCCCTACAATCAGGAACATGGGACACAACGCAAAGATTCCTGCTTGTACTTCAGGATGCTACCATAACTTTAAGTCCTTAGGGTTGATATTCGCATGACAGCGACCTGATTGAATCTCCATGTCAACATTAGCTGTGATAGATTCTTAAAAAAATCTTCTATGTTACACCTAATTATGCTATTTCGTTTTAACATAACGCATTCTTGCATGAAAACAATAGCCCTCAGCATAGTCACATGTCTGACCTAACGCAATCGTTATTCAGTCTTATGTCCAGTTAAAATGCGGGTACAATACACCATTATCTCCACACAGTACATATGAATGTGTGACTTATGCAACTAATAAGCCGTGAGCACAGAATATAGAGGGGTAGATGGAGAACTTGCAACGGCTATAAATAGCGCCCTGGTTAGTATTGGTAATTTCGTAATCCTACTAATATAATAAAAGCGAAAGTTTGTATGTATGGCTGGATGTTTGTAACTCTTTCACGCCAGAACGGCTGAACAGATCTGGATGAAATTTGGTACAGAGATAGATTATAGTCTAGAATAGCACATAGAATACTTTTTAACCGCAGGTGAAACCGCGGGGCACAGCTAGTCATTCATAATCGTGACCGCTACTGGTAATTTTACCTTGAAGCAGCACAATACGATGTTAGATCTGGGCTGTAAGTTTTTTTTTGTTTATGAGAGCTCCAGATTCTGGTAAAATACCTGGTGGAATGCCTGGACAGTTTTTATCATTTTGTAAACGGTATGTCATTGCATCTGTCATCTAAGTATACCTTTTTTTAGATTCAATCTCAATTATTTTCAGTATAAAAATTACTACAACTTTATTTGACGTCTTTCCTAAAACTACCATAACTATTTGAGTATTCTTTTTGCCTGTCTTGAAAGTTATCCATCTCTCCTTTTCTAATCATCTCACCAATCACGAATGGTAGTGTGTCAAAGCCGTAAAAGGCTGTAGTTATTTGTTTACAATAGTTGGATGCCGTGTGTGACACGTAACGGGGTGTTGGGATACAAACCTTTACAAATGCCAGACGATTGAGATTATCTAAAACCAAAGTACGTAACAAGTCTGCCAATTCGATAGTTTCAAAGGCAAACTGGGAAAACTTGCAAATGGCTGCCTAAATATAAACAACTAGCTGCGCCCCGCGGTTTCACCCGCAATTAAAAAGTATCCTATGTGCTATTCTAGACTATAATCTATATCTGTGCCAAATTTCATCCAGATCTGTTCAGCCGTTCTGGCGTGAAAGGGTAACAAACATCCATCCATCCATCCATCCATCTATTCATCCATCCATCCATTCTTACAAACTTTCGCGTTTATAATATTAGTAGGACTAATTTTTCGCCCGCGGCTTCGCTCGCATTTCTCAGCCTATGGCACTCAGGGATAATCTAGCTTTCTAGTGGTGAAAGTATTTTTAGAATCGGTTCAATGGTTTCGAAGATAACCCCCGACAGACAAACTTACAAACTCGATTCAATTTAAAATCATTTCTTTGCAAAAATATTGGTCCATACAGGATAGTCAGAATCACAAATGTTACCTCTTTAAAATATTAGTATAGAATATTTGAAGGCGCAAATCGCCGAACACCTGTCAGTATCGGTAGTGCCGTTTAGTGGAGGTCACGGCATATTTTATCTCAATACACGTTAGCCGGTTAGATATCTACCAATCAATGTTACCAAGGCGACGGTTACACTATCTGCACATGCAATTAATTTGAACAGCAACCTTGTCCGCTATTGTTACGAACGTACCTCAGCTTAGGGCGCTCCTAGACGGGCAATATTTTTACTGCAATACTGGGCTAGGCAATATTGCAACAATATTTTGAGTGTGAACCAGGTAGTCATACATTTCTAGCCTGGCTGCTGATGGCCAGGTTACAGTCGGTAATATTCCCAGTATTGCGGTAAAAATATGACACGTCTAGAAGCGCCTTTACTAGCCTATCATAATCGCACTTTCACACACCCTTTCACTTCTTTGACGCATAAATGTTCAAAATTAGAATGGGAATTTGGTATGATATCTTTTATATTACCAGACAGAATACTTTTAGGGGAAAAATCAACGTGAATAAATGTGTAGTACGGCAGTAACAACATCAAATCAAAATCAAATCAGTACCGTCGTACTGTGGAGTACGACGGTACCGATTTGATTTGATTTTGATTCTTTAATACATTTCATAAAGTCGACACACCAGCGTTTTCCCAGCCTCTCTCAACTCTTTCGTAAATTTCGGAGACGCAATTAATAGGGTTTAAAATTTTGTCCATACCGTGTTCAGGTCCTCAATGCGAGTCATGACTCCCATGGCCATCTCCCGTCTGTCGGCCGCAGACTCTGGGCACGGGTAGAGAGTGGCGCGGAATCCTTCGCAGATCTTCTTGACGCGAGTCTTCAGCTGGTCTCCTTGGAAGAAGATGATGAACACCGACTTGTACACTTGATCCGACTGTGAAGGGAAAATGGTAAGTTAGAATTAGTTGCAAGTACATCAGTAAATAATAAGTAAAATTGGAACAGAAGCTTGACGACAGACTTGGCTTTAGAAAGCTTCCTTTCACAATGGTATTTATTTTGGATTTTCCTGATAGAAGTTTGAATCTGTATCTCATGGTGTAAGATCATAATTAGCAATTACAGCAGGTTACATAAACAATTAAACATGCTAAAGAAAAGCAGACGTATTCTTTGTATTTATGATATCATTTGTCACATAATAAGTGAAACGAACCTATGCAAATTTAGAAGTGGCTTCTGTCGTCAAAGGACAATTCGAACATCAGAGACATTGCCGACGCAGTACCAGCGTCTCAATTCCACTAAGCAATTGTTTTTAAATAAACACTTCTAACAAAAAGTGACAGTTTGAGGCAATGCATTAACAATTAAAAACAATTGGTTGATGGAATTAGGGGGCAAAGCGTTGTCTAGTATTCTGGTCAACTTACCGATGAAGGGTCCTCAAGAGGCGTGTCGATCTCCGACTGACGGAGGAACACGTTTCCTCGGCACGCGCGCCACAGCATCCTCTCGAATGGAGGGATGCGCTCGCGCAGGATCACTCCCGCGACGAAACTGAACAAAACTCATGTTAGCATTCTAGATATGGCGTCGTTTCTGTGATGATGGAGATGCTGGGAAACTGAATGGTTGTTAAAGATTCAAAGAACCTGATGTTCTGTATTGCTTGGAAGCCTTAGACCGTGTTCGTAGCTAAATTTAATGTGGTTCTAAGAAAGATCCTGTGGAGTACTACAATTAATAAGCTAGTAGGATGTCATTCATAGCATAACAATGACCACAAAACAAGCCAATTATGGCCTGGACAAACTTTTCACTGAGTGGTAAATAGACGTTTTGCTGACGGTTTTAAAGTATCGATGTTTATACCCTGTCTCATTTTCCGTTACTAAAGGTAACCATTCACCATCAGTCCGCCGTGCAGGACTGCCGCTTCATGCAAGATGGTAATATTGTCGCAGCCTGCATCGCGTCCAGCAGCGACGTGCAAAATGTACGTGCAGGATGCTAGGCAGGATGGTATGTGAGCTACATTCCCTTCGCAACCTTGCACGGCGGACTGCAAGGCAGGATGGCGAATGGTTACCTTTAGCTGTATTATGATAGTCAGTCACGTTATCGAAGTGTGTCAAAGTAGTCACAGATTAGGTAATGCCACGCAGCGCAGTTTTGGTCTAGCGCTTCCAAACAACTGATGATGAAACCAACCAACGAGCTCTACCAGCTTTTTACTTTCATACAGTATTTTATTTATGATTATCTTGGGTAGACAAAATAATTGCTGCTGTATGAATACTGATCGTTTTTGATAGAACTCGCATAGAAATATAGTATTTGATGAGAAAGACAGCTTCAAATAATTTGAAAGCTTCAGTGGGTATGACAAGATCGAATCTTAATGATTTAATTAACAATACATACTAACATAAATATGTAGTTTGTGACTTGAACAATACCTATTTACATATTTTAATTGCATATGACACGGTAAATCACCCAGCTAAAACGTTTTCCCATTATTTATGAAGTGCCTATATGTATATGTAATCATCATTGGCAGGTAGGTAATTACTTTGACATTGTGAAGTCACATACTGCATATTCTTATACATATTTATGTATATTTGAAGACATTGAATTAAATTGTAGTAAGATGTAAAAATTGTTTTTTGGGTATGAAAATATAATGGGAACGTTCCGTAGTCCTATGTGACTTTCAGACTTAAAGGTTATTTAAATGATAACATGATAACAAATCGGCAAAGTAACAAAAAGGTAATCATGTTTTTTTCGGACATACTGCCTTCGATCATATAAAAGGGAAAGACGGTACGAGAACCAAAAAATGGGCCGCACAAATTAGGTGCTGCACACAATTCAACGTAGTCAGAAACAAACGCATCCAGTCGCAACAGTGTTAATGATTGTTGTCTCGTTCTCGCTATAGTCTCTTGTACGTCTCTCTATCCTTTTTATTGATACACGTAACATAATACTGTCAACGGAGCTATGTAGTGATCGTTTGCTTGTAGTTGTATTAAGTCCACGCATTGTGTATTGGAAATTAGACCCGTGCCGCTTCTTTCTTATAATATATCGATGCATATCGCATAAAAATTAATTGTACACATGTAACACCCTTTTAAATCTATCAATAGTGGATAATATTGCTTATTTAGTTTACTTATTGCTCCTGAAAATATTTTCCATACCAAACTTTTTTTTTACTTTTAGCTTTAGAAAAAAAAAAAAACAAGAATTCTGAATAAAGGTCCTTACTAACATTTATTCCAAACATACAACGAAGCATGACATTACATGGCTTCCGTAGGCAAGAGACAAAGGCGATGGGCGTTACAGAATTAATACGGTAAATTACTCAAAATACAACGCGGTTTTACTTGGTTTTTTCCGGGATAAAAAGTACTCTGTCTTTCCTTGTTAGGTAGGTAAACAGTAGATACATGTCCATGTAGAGTTCCCTCGTTGCAAAATAAAATCTGTAGTGGTTTTCTATGGTCAATCATCCTACTAATATTATAAACGCGAAAGTTTGTATGTATGGATGGATGGATGGATGGATGTTTGTTACTCTTTCACGCCAGAACGGCTGAACAGATCTGGATGAAATTTGGCACAGAGATAGATTATAGTCTAGAATAGCACATAGGATACTTTTTAAACGCGGGTGAAACCGCGGGACTTAGCTAGTGAGAAATAAATCTGCAAACCTATTCGGACATTGCTCTGTAGGGGCCTTTATAAGACGGTTATTTTAATTTTTTTTACATTCAGCCTTAAAACTTTACATGGGATGTATGTATGTTTGTAGAGCCAATCTCTTTAGCTTTAGACTTCCATTTTTTTTCAGCTGTATTTCAAAATCTTTTCTAAGTGTCTAGGATCAAAGCGATTATGAGACCGATTCATCTTTTTCCATACTAATAAAACGTTCTAAACAATCAATTATCAAAAAGTAATTATGACTGCAATCCACGTCACAGCACATGATTCCATCCGACAAGTTCTAGTTTATAGAATATCTAACCGACAAAAACCGAATCTGTTTCGTCATTACTATATTTCCTGTGATGGAAACAAGAGATAACTAAACAAAACATTCGTAATGCGTTTTCTTCCGAAAATGATAAGCTGTGATAAAATGCGGTAATCTTTTAAAATAATAAGGAAATATAAGGTTCAATGTTTGTTTAAATATTAGTTTAATTTATGATAGGTAGTTCTACCTAAGTCTAGCAACTATGCTGAAGTCTAGGTAGACGTCAGCATAGTTGCTGTAGTTTGTTCCTATAGTTTTGTTGCTGCAGTTGAACTACAGCAACTATGCTGATATTGTTGTAGTTGTTCATAGTGTTGTTATTGTTGTTTTTTGTTTGTAGTGTTGTTGTTGGTTTGTACTACTGTAAGGAAAGTAATTTCTGTAATTATTGTTATTTTGTAGAGTTCATTTCAGGCGCAAAAGTAAAGATTGTCACTGGAATGGGTTACTCCTTGTATACTCTCTTTCCGAACTTGGCAGACATACTAACTAACTAAGGCGGGCGACTAAATTAAAAAAAAAAAAAACCGGCCAAGTTCGAGTAGAACTCGCGCACGAAGGATTCTGTAAAATTTTTAGTATTTGTTGTTATAGCGGCAACAGAAATACATCGTCTGCAAACATTTCAACTACGAGTAGGTAACTATCACGGTTCACGAGATAGTTAGTTGATATTTCTAGAGTTCTGGTGACAGACGGACAGACGGACGGACAGCGGAGTCTTAGTAATAGGGCCCCGTTTTATCTTTTAGGTACGGAACCCTCAAAATATCTAAAATTTTAGTCTTCTTTATTCCCCGGCTAGGTGTAAGTTAATGATACCTAGGCATTACAAGAACACATTGAATCATTTGATGAATCATTTTATTTACTAAGTGCATACATAAACCGATTCTAAATTCTATTACAACATAGACAAGGTTACTATTTGCATTTACCGAGTGTCAATGCTTGTAAATAGTAAACACATAAATAAATCCGCTGTATGATATCTTTACGGTTAGTTAAGATAACCGAGATTTGTATTGTAAACTCCACGGTGACATAAGCTATGAAAATAGAAACGTTTCTATGGTTTCCTGTGAAAAACGACGAAAGTAATACTCGACAAGGTTCTCACTACTCATGATTCACGAACACAGTTTAGTTGGAATACCCAATAGATCTAGATTTCATTTAAAGGTGTGAGTTTTCAGTGAGTTCTTTACCTCAATTTGTATATAATGTATTTGCCTGAAATGTAATTTTCCATCACGCCAATTGTCGCTGACTCATAGTAGCACAAAGCATTGGTTTACTCGAAAAATTACCCAGAATCTCTGGAAATATTTGTGGGTGGCAAAGTTTACGTTACTGATCAGAATTTAAAAAATCGCTGTTATTTTTTTAACACAACAAAACATATCGTCACGCCTTTCCCCCGAGGGGGCTGGCAGAGGTGTACAACACCCACACTTCACCGGACGATATTCAGTCCCAAATGTATCACGGGGCGAGCCTCTCTCCATACACCGGGCTCCAGTCATGTAGCAGATGACATATAGTTACGCATGTTTAGCACAATGAACAAATTGGTGCGTGCCGTCGGCTGGGTGCGAAGTTGCGAACTCGCTCCCTCTGGCTTGAAAGGCAGGCCTTCTCCGGCTAGGCTATCATCGCTTTTTAACAGTAAGAAAAACCTAGAATTTAAGAATGCAATACTACTTTGTCAGCGGTAAAGAAAACCGGAAAACCCAAACAGAACATCGCGTCAAATGTAAATGATTCAGAGGTGGTATGGTATACTAGTACTCAACTGATTACCTACAGACTTCTCTTATTTAAAGCTATTTATATTTAGGGATTCCTAATCATTTTCAATAGCTAGAATGATGTTACCATGATCAATGGATCGCTGATCAGTTCATTTTGTTGCTCTTGCTTGTTTTGTTTCCGAAATCGTCGTTAGCAATAAAAGTCTAACGTTCGAAGCCAGTTTTTACTTTTGGTTGTATTTTTGTGATCATGTGATAAGTTTTGACCTTTGTTTTTTGCTCTTCGCATTTATTATAAGTGCGATTATGTTTTCTTTGCAATGGAGGCCATTCGCAGGACATCAGCACATAGCTTTTAAAACACCATCTGTTCGTCAGAATCACACTTTTTCATATGCATTTTTATGTCGTGCCATTCATGCTTATTCTGATACAAAAGCTATAAAGCGATATCTCTTTCGTACCTATTGAAATTGAGTTGGACATGAGAGTGACAGGAATATTTCGATCAGCAACCCTAGAATCAAGCCGCAAGCGATCTACATGAATAAATGATAAATTAATCCCTATTGTTCATTGAGCATAGTTCCGGGGTTCTACCTTAAAGCAATCATGCGGTTATCCGACCCCTTTTACATTTAACTACCTTGTCAAAACAAATAATTATTGCATTGGCTCCATCCAATAGTCAAGATGATCACAATTTAAAACGGCAAAGTGCTAAAAAGTTTAGCGGTCGCGGTACCAGCTGTTGTCATGGTACGATACAGATATACCTATTACATGCCATATTTATTGAATCACGTGAAATATGTGACTAATAAATGTTCAGACTTGTTTGAATATATTTGAGATATTAATTTACATCAGGTCGAATGCTGATATCGGAAATCAAGAGTGCGTCTTTGTCATCCTACTTCTGTCTACTCGTTTGTTCGTTTGTTGATAGCTAGTAGGTAATTGTTTTTCTCACAATCAAAATTTTTTTTTTTTACACTCGGTCGCCTGACCCCAAACTAAGCAAAGCTTGTACTATGGCTGTCAGAGACTGATATACATACTTAGATATTTTTAAATACATACCTACTTAAATAGAAATTAACACCCAGACAATCCAGAAGGCAGGTTCACTACCAACTGAGCCACCGAGGCAGTCAAACATAACTCGAACATTTAAATTAACTATAGTTAAAGTTATAGTTTAAAATAGTCTGAAATAAAGAATTATTATTCTCGACCGAGCGAGCGTTAGCGAGCAAAGCGTCTATGCTTCAGCTTCTACAAAAATGCCCGAATTCTGTCTGGATCTCTGTTCGGATCTGTCTTTTTCTACAACTCGCAATTACCATTACCCATACAATTCTCTTGACATTTTGTGAGTAGGTTCAATAATTAAATAATCATTTTTTGTCGAGTCAGTTTTTGGTTATTTTTCAAATTGGATTTTTTTTTTTTTCTTAAAAAAAAACAACTTATTTCCGCCAATATTAAAAATTTTCCAAAACTGACTACCGAAAAAAAATCTGCACGATTACCGAACCTGTTCACAAAATTTCACGAGAACTGGTTGAGAAATGCGACCTGCAGATGGGGACAGACGTCAGTCGCGAGGTCTACAGTTCACAGAGTATTACTTAAAAAACGAATGAGTTCCAGGATAAAGTTTGATATTTATTTTGAAACACATTCCTTTTCCTACTCATGTAATTGTCTCCTACGAAAAAAAAAACATGTTTTGCCACAAAATACTGGTTTCCACAGGAAAACTGCAGACTGATAATAATGAGTTAAAAAAACTTTGAACATGAACATTTTTGTGTTTGGCAAGTTGTATTTCCATGTTTAATGTTTAGACTTCTCGTATTGAAAATATATTATCGTTGTACTATTATTTATTCTGCTTTTTAGCTTATAAATACTGTTTTTATGTATGTTCTAAGTGACGTAAGCATGAGGCGCCCGCGTGCACCCGTCGCTTCTCCGCGCTTGTCGGAACTATGAGGAAATATGAACTGTGCTGTGTGATGTCAGTAGGTTGGCAAACTATCAAATCGTCTGGCGGCTCGGTCTGACCGATTTATACACGCTGGAGTCCGTCTGGCCTGTGGAATGAAGCTGACATATGTAACGGTGTCTATTTTCAAGGCAGAGTCCAGTTCAAATGTTATAGCATGTCTGGAGACTTACCACTTCCTTAGACGCATTTTTATCACAATTTTACGTTTTGGCAACTAGTCTTTGATCGGCCTACTAACTTTGACGACAAAAGACCTACATATATAGCTAGACTAGCCATTACGGCCTGTTAATATTTTTTACTTGTTAAATGAATACTCTTGCTCACAAGAGCGATAGCGATTATGGCATACTTTCGCCTTCATGTAATACGGCACCTACTGACAGATACCTTTATATCACAATCTGGCGTTTTGGCATGCAGTCTTTGAGCAGCATGCTAGCTTTGACGACAAAAGACCTATATAGCTGGACTAGCCATTACTTTTGATGTCAATTTTGTACTTGTTAAATGATTACTTTTCTCTTGCTCACAAGAGCGATAGCGATTATGGCATACTTTCGCCTTCGTGTATTACGACACCTACTGACAGGTCTATCATCAGTATTTTCAGAATTCAGAGTGGGCATAAAGTTTGGCATGGATTGTATTTACACTCCACCTGGCTGAAGACTCGCCGGATAGCTTTGAAGTTGTCCTGACTAATGAGAAGGCGTGTTACATTTGGCATGTTTTGACGAAAAAATATTTACAACCGGCTGGTTCAGGAATTCCGGTATTTTCGAATCCGAAAACAACATAAACGTTTTGAAGCAGCTCCGGATATTTTCTACTCCCTTACTCCTGTCACAAAGATAAGCTTTTGTAGCTTCCTTGTTGTCAATTTCTAACTGACTACAAGAGCCACACGCAAAAACAAGACAACGCAAATTTCAACAAAAACTGGTTTTGGATATTTTTGAAAAACTGTTTTGAAAATTTTCGAACAAGAATGTTCCCATTTTAAAACTGAAACACAATACAAACACAGGCTTAACGTTAAATCAAAGTCTTCAAATCTTCAAAGATAAATAAAATATACGGAATCTAGGTACACGTCTAGAAATATTAAAGGCACAAAACTTAATATGTGCATAATATAAATAGACGTACTTACTTAACTATAGACATGTGAGCCTATCATTAAGTGTTATGCCTTGGACATAAACCTCGTGTCATTCATTCAAAACGTACATAAAACGTACAACGTAGCAATTATTGGCAATCCACGTACCGATCTCGCTGGTAATTTAGTTGACATAATGATATTTACGTAAACCATCGTATTCAATAAAGGACAAGTGCAAGAGTTTCTGGGCCATGCAACACCATGTCACCAGCGACATGCTTCCGGACAACGAATCGGATTTTGGGAGCCTTTAAAACATCGTGCAAGTCGCGTGTGTAATTCAAAATTTAAAAAATCCAAATTGTTGAGCTTGTTTACTTGGGTCATAAAGTTGGCATGATTAATGATTTTAATAAAACCTCTAATAGTCAAATCCCACCCCACAGAAACTATAGAACGAAATGGTTGTCCGATAACACTTTTTACAGATGCTGGAGCTTCATTAAAACAATCGAATTATCTATTTGCCAATTTGCAAATTCGCTGCAGACACGTCATTTTGTCTGGTGACACGAGCCGACATATTTGTCTCCTAGTGAATAGTAGGCATTAAATGAGCGTAATATCCTTAGACATGAATAGGGCTATCGATTACAGCGCAACTCTGTCAAGGCTTCTAATAATGGCGGCACAACTAAAAGGCTTCAATACTAACACTGTACTGGCAATGTTAAAGTACACACGTGATTATCGCGAAACGCATGATTTGCTAAGGTCGTGTTCAGTGAATAGAAAAGATTTTCAAAGAAATACTCCCGTGGAATCAGTGTTTTCTCACATGTATCGACAAGAATATAAAAAGTAATTCAGCTCTAAAAATAAACAGAGATGATTTCCAAACCGATGAATAACAAAATTGAGAGAATGGAAATCTATGATAATCAAGAATATAATATTTATACTATAAACATTGTAATAGTTTTGATTCATAACAAAAGGAGAATGATTGTCACATTTTTTCAATTAAAGATTCAAGTGAACTAACGATTAGTAATGGTCGTCTTTATCGAACGTACGTAATTTTACAACAAAGCATTGGCAGAGGAAAATTCCTTATTAAGAAAAAGGAAAGATAAGAAATTATAGATTTATAGATTTTGACGCATTCAAAAGTTGAATGATTCGAGCTTTACTATTGAAATGGTCAAAATAGTTAGTCAGTTTGAGTTAAGTGAATAATTGACTTCTTTATCATGAACTTTGAAAGTAACTTTGCAATCACATCAAGGTTAAGACTTTGAACCTATTATTGTTCTCTCTCACTTAACATTGATATTTGCAGTGAATGCATCGTCTGCTACATCAAACTGATACAAGTAAACTGAATGTAATTTACAAGATTTAACAGACAGGTAAATCTAGTTTATAATTATTCAGATTCTGATTGAAATAAGTTTAGATTTAATCTACAAGGAAAATGGAAATCATACAAATACGTGTATTTAATGAAATACGATTCTAAAATGATTACGCAATGAGCAGCAATTTCACTTTGCATGGCAGATTCCTATGCGTAAATTTCCTTTTCAAAATCACGAGTCGTTTTGACGCTCAAGGGCACCGTCGAGTGTTCAGGAATCGGTGACGTTTCCATTTATCAAAATGATAATGTACAATTACACAATGATTACCTACTGATATAAATATACATATTGCGAGCTGTGTAAAAATTTAAAGGAAATATAATTTTGTTTCCATTCCGTCTTCGCAAAAACAATTACATTAAAAAAAATCCATGACATTTGTCAATTTGTTGACCACAAAATTTAAACTGGTAGATCTTCCGAAATTTTACTTTCCAAACATATTTTAGGAAAAAAGTCTGTATTGTAAGCGTTAGAAAACGAATTAAAAACATATAAAAAGTGAGAATTCTGGAATGGAACACATCTGTCTGTAAGTATAAGCAATTTAGTGTAGGTAAAATAAACAGTACGCCGAAAAGCAATAACCGGATCGAAATAAATCCAATCGTTAGCTATTACATAACGTAAAGTAGCCATAGTATAATGAAACGGTTCTTCAAAGACACT
Organism: Peribatodes rhomboidaria; assembly: GCA_911728515.1. Lineage (NCBI taxonomy): Eukaryota > Metazoa > Arthropoda > Insecta > Lepidoptera > Geometridae > Peribatodes > Peribatodes rhomboidaria. The sequence continues at coordinate 1,987,758 of OU452175.1, read as the reverse complement.
GCTATTCTGAACACTACAAGTAAAGCTATTAAAGAATCGACTTTACATTTACTTGAATGTAATCTTAATCGTATAATCTTTACGATCGAGTTTTAGTATTCAGTGTAAAAGAACATCAAAGTGCAAACCCAGATCAAACAATCGAGGCATATGACTATTCAGAATCACCCTGAACTTGTACCATAATTTTCGCGTGGTGTCAACGTGCTAGTCACGACGATGTCAGGTCGATGCGCTTTTAACGGTGCTCCGATACATGACACACTATTTATATTATGTGTATTTGTTATTGCTGCTGTTGAATGGGGTAACTGTAAGAATACAATACGAGAATGAATAGACATAGTAGGAGCATGTCGTCATCAACTTTTGTACAAATTGGAGCCGCTCTGTGGAATGAGTACAATTCAAAGATTTATGTAGATTCGTTTGTCTGAAGTTTCTTGGTTAAATTTCGCGTTGAATCTGACCTGAAAATAGCTCGCGATAATTTTACACTACATTTTAAATCTATAGCTCGACATAAACTTGGCATATGGATCTTAAGTCGGCAACATGCAAGAAAGGAATAAATTCACGGACGTTTGGCTTACACCCAAATGGCAGGGTGAGAAGAGGCGAATAATAACAAGGAAACGAAATGTCCATGAAATAAATAACCATACGACTGAACTACGAGTACGTCTTGTAATTCCGAAACTCAAACATTTATGAGAAAAACTTCTGCAGATCGTTACGCTCGTGTCAGAAACATCTTGTCACTTCCAATAAATCACAAACAAAGACGAGTCTAACAATAGACGGATGCGGGCAAGTAGTAACTGATAAAGGTCACGTCATGGTACCATGAATCAGGGAAACGTCAATGTGTAACCAATAAACAAAGTGCAAAAGACTACAGAGATACTGACTCAATTCCTAGAATATACTGTGAAGCGAAAGGATTCAGAAAATGTCGCTATGATAAAGGGTTAACATTTGATGTCAAATGTCATTTACGATACAATATTACTCCTCAGACACTATTGCAAGATTGCTAGAATAACGATAAAACGTTATAGTTTATAGACAATGGGACAGAAGATAAAATTGCAATTTATGACGACTATGACCTCAAACGATCAAACACAAAAGTTGTAGAGCAAACATTGTTAATGCGGAAGAGAAAATTACGCTCGAAACAAAAATGCCTTTAATCTTGCATATTTACAGCATACGTCCTTATAAAAAAGTAAACATAATGTAGTAGTAGTGTTTTATCCAAGGTGAGCGTGTGATTTACAAGCTAGGATTACGTCTCATCTCAAGGGTGACACTCGGTAATCTCCAGACAAATATCTCTCATATTATCAGTCATCTTAATAACACTCAATAACGTGAGAATCGATCGCCTTTGTTTTGGTTTGTCTTCCTTATCACTTCCTAAGAACCTGATGCTCTCGAAGATAAATATTTTGATTAAGCAGAAATACAATCGTGACACGTAAAACGATAATTATTTCAACAAACTTACAATCGATATCGTGGATTTTCTTTATTACTCTGAAAGGGATTTTGGACATGACGAAAAATTATGTCTCTGCATGATGTCAACGGAATTTAAAATTGTTTACGCAAATATCAGAAGCCTTTCAGAGATCGTCATTGTTAAACATGCCTAACTGAAAAATGTAAAGCAAATTTATCACTTCCATTTTCAATAAAGTCAAGGTTGGATACTGAAACATTTGCGTCTTTACGACGTTCACTTGACAAAATAAATTCTAAATTCTAGGGAGACCTTCGATCGAATAAATGACACAAGTTTCTCTGAAAAGGGAAAAAAAACGTAATTAAAAAGAAATCGTATTAATAACTAAGTCACTCGTACCAAGACGCTGTTAGAATCTAGAAAATCTTTGTACTCTGAACTTCTTCTATTTAGTTTATGTAACGGAGTACCACAAGGGCTCATGTTTTGACTGGTACTGTTTATTCATTGTAGAAAATTAAATATTTTTTGTAAACAGAAAAGGCTCATGTACAATGTACCGAGTAAATTTAGCATTTACAATTCTCGCACCTAATTCCATTGTCTATTCTTGAAGTCCAAGTTAACGCACATGTATATAGGTATTGAAATTAAAAATAGTGTGGTATTGAAGTGAAATGTTAGTAAGCTAGTGAAATGTGTTAAGGTGTTAACCTTATCTTGGCTTCAAGGGACGACAGCATTCAAAGAAGTATTTCGAATACTGTCGCGTTCAACCACGAAAATAAATACAGTCTTCAACCAACGGCACATACACAACAGATACCCTTAACCCACCACATAACTAAAGCTATTCTACTAAATATAAATTACACTGTATGCTACTAACCAAGGCAGGAATTCCAAGGATTCTTGCTTATCCCGTAAACTAGGGAATAAACCAAGCAAAATATTTAGCGATACTTGACATTATAACTTAGCTATATTTTGAAAATATTTTCTTCAGTTAAGTCAACAGTTTCACAATGATTGTGTTCTATGGGGACATCTTTATTTACAACAACGGGAATCTTTTCCACATGCAGGGGATGTTACTTTTTAATCAAACTTGAAACATTTAAAAACTGGCAATCGTTAATAAGACGCTACATGAGGTGCTTATCTTCATCGACTTGTCGTTACGGCAATTAGGTTAACGACATTGTAGCGCATTTGTAGAATGTATCGTGACATTTTCGTGGGCGGCTCATTTAGAGGTGTCCACATAAACCGTGGAAATTGAGGAATGGCCGATTTGTAGATACTTCAATGAGCCGGAATGGTACTGTGGGCACTGTAAATGTTTACAGTGAACTATGTCAAATAATAAAACTGACAGGTTTATGTGCACACCTTGATGGATCGCTCCGTCTCTCGTGCCTCAGGCCTCATTAATTGGTGACGTTGGAGCCACGAAATCTGTCATTATTCTATAAGAGATAACGTGCGTAATTTTGCACGAGATTGTTATCTAAATGTACATTGGTACTGCATAGCAAATATTCCAATCGATGGTCACGAGACGGCGGGCGATCAATGAAACCAATTGATTTTAATAGCTACTGAGCGACTCCTGAACTCTGCGTTTCGCTAAAACGTATCTCGGTTTAGCGTAACGAGGCGGACACCAAAATGTTATCTCAGACAACAGATCACATTTCGTGTCTCATCAAGAGCGGGCCAGCGGTGGGAGTAAGTGGAGTGGAATCAGTGTCACACGGTGCCGTAGTAACACTCATACATACCCTAACTGGACGTGGCCGATATGTCGGTTCAGGTCGTCGGATATGAGGGCTCGCGTCATGGACTCAGTGGTACCGGCACCACCCTCGTGCTACACCAAGGACAAACATAAACATGTACACAAACACTGCCCAACGACACAATCAGCGGACGGAGACGGACCAACACTCGCTCCCAATATCACTGTTGTAGTAAAAAAGTAGCGCCAGAGAATCACTGTGGAGAGAGGGATCTCATTCTACGCGATCGGTGCTTTCGAGTACCTAGCTACGGTCTATAAGCATTGTTAGTTTGTGCCTACTTTTGATAATAAAACTTGTGTTTACATTACAGTGTCGTTTAAGCTAAAATCGTATATTTTAAAGACGTGGTTTTCTACTGCACATAACATGAACATAAAACCATAATGGCATGCATAAAATGACAAAATACAATACATAAAGCATGACGGTATGAGAACTGAAAGAAACAAACCGAGTAACCTCACTGTCTTCTGAAAATATTCCGTGGATGGACTTCAAAAATAAATCGCCGGGAAAACGTGGTTAGTCTCAAAAATTAAAGAAAAAACTCACTCAGGCAGCAATTGGTTAGATCGATAAGGGGTTGGAGTCTAAACCGCGATGTTCTAGAGCTTTACACCAGCGAGTGGCTCAGCGGCGCTACGGAAGCTGTCATAATTTGGCATCACACAGGAAGACAAGGGTGTTTGAAATACTTTAGACCGGCCGACTCCAATGCTTGCCTGAGTGGTGATCGGTAGGCTCCGGAATCAGCGTCCCAGTACAAGCACTGCAAAATAAATGACGCTCTGTGACACGCTCTGAGTCGGGGAAGTCAGAGCGCGCCGCGAGCGCGGTGGTGTCACCGAGCATACCCCAACTTGAGCGCTTGCCCTCCGGCCATGAGTCCCTCCTCCCCCAGCAGAGTGACTTGCTCCTCCTCGCGCGACGGATCCGCCATCTTGTGCACACACGCGCCAGCATGGCGTCAAGGTCAGAGCGTCGGGTCAATGTCACACAACGAGAGCACCGTCAAACCACGTCCATTGCAGATTGATAGATCATTTTGCAATCTTTGAATACCGTTATCGACGGGCGTGTAACGAACATAGCAACCGGCAACAATTTGACACCATACCGACTATGCATATATAGCAGTGAAATGCGAGTCGCGTATCGTGTTACAGTCAGCACAATTTCAAATGACAACTTGCGAATGCACGGTGTGCTGTTATTTGTCCACACAATGTAGTTTCCCATTTGAAATTATGTTTTACTGTATACAAAACAGGGCTCAGGTCACAATGCTTAGCTTTTAACCACTCCGGCGTAGAGTCGTTGCTGTTTGCTTTGGACTACACCAAGAAACTGACGACAATGGTGAAAATGCTCTCGACAAATATGATATTGGCGCCGGCGTCATCATAAAATAAACAATCCTAGAGCCTGCAGTTTTTGAAGCCCACGTTTATGTAAATACATAAAAATAAAACAGAACCCACGACCTTAATCAAAGAAATGTTATAATTTATTTTCAAATTAGTAAGTCCTTAAACTCTGATAGTGCTTTCTATTAAAATATATATAAATAAATTTATGAGACACTGACAAAAAAATAAATAAAAGGAACATATAAAAAGTGATGGTTAAAATTAAAAATAGACGCTAATGGCTCGTGAGTTCGTGGAGCTAGTTTTTTGCTACAACAGCAAGTATGACCTCGGGGCGGTTCGAATGATCACAGATTGAGAATCTTATGCTGTGGCCACACATTGATCATAACTTGCACCAATGTTGCCAATAAGGCAATGTGTGGATCCATCAGCCAGCCTACACCGTACGCCACACGTTGAAATTGTGTCGACTCTGAGCAAACGTGACACGGAAACAAATATAATAATGTATTACATAATATATCTATTTTTGTCTCAAACAAAAGGTCTGCAAAAATTCACCATGCCTATCGTAGAATTTTACATCCAGTAGATATTCGCACATTGGCGTATACTTCCCAATATCAGTGCAAATATAACCAAAGTGTAGCGACAACGTTTGCAAGACGGATCCCATACTTTTCATCACGTCACAGCTCATTGAAATTGATTGTGACTGATCTAATACTGATACATCAGTTTCACTGTCAACATTTACGCAATGTTTGCCGGCGTCGAAACATTGACGCGCTTCCTCAAACATAATAAAGAGTTACGCTCGTAATTAATCAGTTAATTGCTATTACAAGTTGTATCTTATCGCTCGATAAGTCGTTATTAGGTATTTAGTGTAGCTCGGTAACTAAGGCGCTAGTATTATCAGACTATATGTTCTTCAATCATGTGACTGGTTGATGAGTTGAAAGGAAAATGTTACGCTATACTTGAGTCGGAAACTCACTTGAAAGCTGCAGAAAATTGATAAAAGTTAAATGAAAACATTGTATGTACTCAGGCCCGCATGCTAAAACGACGCTGTCTTAATCTTGATTTAAAACTGGTTTTACCATACTTAAAAATGGTTTTAAATCAAAATTCATGAGTGAGCGTCGTTTTTTAATACGGCCCTTGGAGTATATCGGCTGCAAACTGAAAATCTTACGAAAATGGCAAACTCTGATTAGGAAATTAAGAGTTTCATTAACTGCTGCTGACAAGAGAGTTCGCTAAAAAACTCAGCTTAGGAGAGGGCTTACCTCATCGAAGAATACTTGGGTCTTCCTCAAGATGTGTTTGAGCTCAGTCAACTCGAGGAAGTTCCTCTTCAGAGCTTCGGCGTTCTGGTTCACTTCGCGGAGCTCATTCTCAAGCTTCTCGAAGGTGGCCTACGATACAAATAACCCTTTTAATTACATCTGAACATACGTCATTTCTATCCGCAATGCTGTAATGGGTTAGCGGTGCTGACTGTCCAGGAAAGCAACATGTTTTGTCTAATCCAAAGAATACATTTATGGAAAAGATGTTTATCGGGTACAGGACATTATTATCCCCTGCTATAGCTTAAATTATGTCTATATTTCGTTATCATATCACAAAAATAGGGAAGTTGTTGAACAGCTTGGAATTCAAGTGACATAACAACAATTCTTGGTAACAATCGAAACGATTGTCTACAATGGAGACATTACGTGTTCTCCTCGTATGAGTAATAAAGCCGTTCTATTACACATGAAGTGGCATTAGAATAATGCCTTCGGGCGTCCACATACGTCTCGATTTCTCGAGTCTCGGCAGAGTCAAGTTCAAGAGTAATACAGATTGCAGACAGGTTTCCTGACTGCCGTTATGTTTGTATCACTGACACAGGTTGTTAGACGTAAAGCGGCTATTACGCTGCACTATAGTAATTTAGCGTGGAAGTGCCCGTGCATTAGAAATAAATTGGATTGCTAACTGTCTAACTGCCATTACACCATCCTTTAGAACTTAGCGTACTGCAAATTGAATAATGTAATGACTGCTTAAGTTACACGCATAAGTTTGGCATCAGTTCCAGTCGACGATTGCGATCTGAAACTGATCGTGTACGTGTAGAGTGATTGGCAACAAACAAATCGTGGTTTGATGACCAAAGTCACAAGCTGGACTGATGCTAAATTACGCCTGACATACGTTTGATGTCCAGCGCGGACTGGGACATCTAAAGCTTGCCAAAAGTCACCAAGTGCCTAATAGTATGTAATAAACTAAGCACTTGGCCACTCGATTTGAGCTAGCTTGGCAAGTACTAGCATGAGCTTCAAGGTTTTCTGTAGGAGACATGGTGGCGAGACGTCATGCTTACAAAAGTTTCTAGCTCTAGTCTAGACCATTATTTTTTTCTCGGCGATTTTCATTAGTTCATTGTATATAGTTCATCTAGTTCATTTCAGAGAAATTATCATCACCTGCAATATAGCCTCTGCACCTATCATATCGTCACGCCTTTCCCACGAAGGGGCTGGCAGAGGTGTACAACACCAACACTACACCGGACGATATTCAGTCCCAAATGTGAGAGGGGGCGAGCCTGTCGCCATACACCGGGCTCCAGTTATGTAGCAGATGACATTAAATACGCACAATGTTCACGTAATGAACATGTGCGTGGCTTCGGCTGATGCGCTATCATCACACTCCTTAGCTATGGTTCCAAACTTTAGGACCGCAATTCAAATGCAGTCTCGCAAAAACAAGGTCGAAGGAAAGCACCTGTCAATAGTCATGTGACGAGGAGAATGCAAATACTGTCGTCTTGTTTGTTGATGCTAATGGGGACACGGCATTTCTTCGCGCGTGATCGTCATAGCGATACTACACGGGGGATTTCATAATCGAAATTTACTGCAGATGCTGTAGATTACGTTTACAAATGTACTATGCAGATGTAATGTTTAAATAGCTACGGTATTTGACAAATATATGACTAAATATCGTTGATAAGGCTATGAAATGTGTATGTAGTAACTTGGTAATAAGTACCCTAAACCTAAACGACTTCAAGGTCAACCCCGACGAACGTGTGACGAGTTGATCTCCCACGACCGAAGCCGAAAACTGGGCAGTCTGAAAGGAGAGACGGGATGCCTATCCCTAGGAGATGGGGTACTTCAAGAAAAAAGTACCTACTAACAATAGAGCTACATTAGGGCCCTGCGCGACTTGCGTTTGCCTGGCGTCCGGTTCGTTGTAGAGACCTCAGTGGCTACATTCTTTGGCTACATACAGCTGGCAGTAGAGATAGCTAACTAGTGACCTCACCTCAAGGTCGATCATCTCCCTCGGCTGCGGCGCCTCAGGGCACTCCCCGGGAATCTCCAGCATGGGAATCCCATCGCGCCGGATCTCCTTCTCCAGGTAACGAAGCTTGCGCTCCATCTCATCGCAGCGGCGGACTTCATTGACGAACTTGCGTTGGAACGCGTTCACGTCTGGATTTAGCTGTGAACAAATTTTGAACATTGTACTACACCATTATGAATTATTATTATTTAGTACAATATTTAAAAAAAACCAGTACAGAGCTAGTTTCCATAGAATTCAAGCATTGTGGTCAGTCCATTTAAAAATATTATTTTTTGCTTGGTGCCAGAATTAACTAACAGGATGTTTTGGGTGTCTAGGTGCCAGATTTAGGGAGTTGATAATTTGTCTAAAAAGTGTCATAGAGATTATTAGTGTATGATTGTTTATAGTGGAGGGATAAGGGTGAGAGCATTTATGTTAAGATACTGCCTCAAAACAAGTGGAAAGGTGATAGAGCATACTTCACACATAGATGCAGGTAATTAGGGTTTTATTGTATGGTAATCCTACATACAAACCTCAGCTGTATTCTGTATTAGCATAAAGCCGAGTATCATGCTTAATTTTGTTTAGGAATCAAGTTGTGGGATGAGTAAACATTTCATTCCAGTTTATTATAATATTATATTAGTTACATTTAAGGTTTAAAGAAAATGTACAAGCTAGTCTTGTTAAATTAAACTTATCGTCAGTCGCATGCTGAACTGCGCGAGGAGCACACGCGTCACGCATTGTTTATCTACGACAACTGACAACACTAGCCGCGCCACTATGGCGACTGAAGCGGAGATGGAAGACGAGCGCCCGGGGTCGGTGACCTCGGGCGACCTTTACTCAGATGGACAATTTCAAAGGCTTAAACGATCGAGGAATTATCACGAAGTTGAAGAAGATGGTTTTAGTGAAGTGTCTAATAAAACGAGACGTGTAGTAAAAGGCGTGCCAAAAAAGGTTTCGAACGTTAATAATACAACTCAAGCTTCAACATCAAAGGAGATCGTTCAATATTACGATGTTTGTGTTACATCCGTTGAGCCACTACCGAAGCAAATTGCCTTTGCTAAACTACTTAGAAGCTCAAAGTGTACAAATATTCTGAAAATCAAATACAAGAGTAGTTACAAAGCTATTATTAGCTTTGATAAGAAAGAAAACGCAGAGAATCTGTTGAATTGTGAGCAGCTAACAGAAAAGGGCATTCGATGCCAGTCAACAGATGAGATAAATGTTTGTTATGGTATAGTAAGACAGATTGACCTCGAAACCAAAGTCGAAGAGCTACAGAAAGTGTTTGAGTGCGATTATGAGATTCTATCTGTGAGGCGTCTCAAGCGACAAACTAGCGAAGGGACCTGGACAGACAGCGAAACTGTTCGCCTATGCTTCAGGGCTTCCACTTTACCACCGTATGTTTCAGCATACGGTTGCAGATTTATAGTGGAGTCATACACCTTCCCAGTCTCGCAATGTTCAGGATGCTGGTATTACGGCCATATTAAAAAGTATTGTCCGACAAAGAAAATATTGTGTCCTAAATGTGGAGCAAATCATGAAAATTGTGAGACTAAGGACTATAAATGCGTGAATTGCAAGGGTCCCCATATGTCAATTGAGAAGTCACGTTGTCCCGTTTTTAATAAAGAAAAACATATTAGAAAACTCATGAGCGAAAAACAGTGCACATACAAAAAAGCACTATCGATATATTTAGAGAGACAAAAGAGTGAAGCCCATGGAAGTCAAGACACAATTACGCCTAGTGTATTGAAAGAACCTGATATCAATTTACCTACTTGTAGTCGTAGTTACAGGGAGGCGTTATTGGGCAAAGTAAGAAGTGCACAAAATAAAGACGACGAATCACTGAGTGATGCTATAAATTCCAGCAACGAGTCCGCAATAGGAGCGCAGAGCGATATTAACTCTGAGTCTCGGAAGAAAATGAAGAGAAAGAAGAGGATATCGGCGAACAAAAAAAAAACCCAAGTACATAATAGTGAGTATGTGAGAGAAGATGTGCCTAATAGAGATAAAAAGTTTAATTTTAGTACATTTTACAATAGAGCTATAGAAATAATTTTGTCTCGCAAGTCGCTCAGCGAAAAAATCACGGACTTTTTAAATATGGTATTTGAGGAGTGCTACCCACTGGTAGCTAGGATGCTAAGAAAGGGGAATTATGTATCAAAACTGGTATCTATGCTCGGGCATGGATAGAACTCAAAGTAGCCCACGTTTTGTCAATATAGTCCAGTGGAATTCGCAGAGCATTAAAAACAAACTTACCGATTTTGAATGTGTACTAAACCAGCATAAAGTACATATAGCCATCTTAAGTGAAACTTGGTTGACCGAAGATGTGTATATTAACGTTCATAATTACAAAATATACAGGAAAGACAGATTAGAACCATGGGGGGGAGTCGCTATTTTTGTACATAAGTCTTTACAAACTGAGGTGATAGAAATGAATCTGAGTAATCCCGGTATTGAAGTGGTTGCGGTTAAAATATTAAATTGTAAACTTATTAAGAATGTTATATCAGTCTACTGCACTCAACCAGTTCGCACCACGTCGTCGGATTGGGAGGAGTTATTTTCGTTATTTGGACATAAAACCTTGATAGGGGGCGATTTTAATGCCCATCATTCTAACTGGTCTTATAAAACCGATTCACGAGGTATAAGTATTTTAGATTCTAGCTTAAATTGTGGTTTTGTTTCTATGAATACTGGCAGTGTTACTCGAATGAAACTTGTAAACAATAACTTACAGAAGTCGTCACCAGACGTCACCTTTGCTTCGTCAGATATTATGGTAGATTTAACATGGAAAGTACTTAATGAAAACTTAGGTAGTGATCACATGATTATAAAAGTGTCAGTAAATTATGAAGACATTACACACTATACTAAAAAACGAAACTTTAAAAAAGCTGATTGGCCTAACTATAGAATTTTAGTCGAACGATCATTGTTATCATTAACTCCTAATTGTAATGTAGAACAAATGCAAAAAGATTATGATACATTTTTAGACATTATCAATAATGCTGTTGAAGAGAGTATACCATGGATTAAAATCAATAACAATCCTGAAAACAAATTCGTGCCTAAACCATACTGGAATCCTACATTATCTAAAATAGTAGCTCAAAGAAGACTGGCATTAAGTACCTTTAGACGTAATCCTACCCCGCATAATCTCAAACTTTTAGAAGAGAAGACTTTCTTAGCTAGATCTGAAATATCGAAAGCAAAATCTACAGATTTTCGCGGTTTTTGTGAATCGGTTAACGAAGATACATCCTTGTCAGATATGTGGAGGAAGATGAGATGGGTGAAAGGTTATCGACAAAGAAGTTTTATTGCACCGGAGTTTAAAAAGATAGAATTACTGAATAGTTTAGCCCCAGACTGCGTAAGAGCATCTAAACCTTTAATTTCATTCAGAAATAGTTTGCTAGAAAAAGATTTCAGAATTCAGGAACTAGAAGCATGCCTTAAAAAAAAAGATACTGCACCTGGCAATGACAGCATAACATATTCAATGATTTATAATCTCCCTGAAGTAGGCAAAATGCATTTACTTCAATTATATAACAATATCTTTAGTTCCGGCCTCGTGCCACAGCAGTGGAGAGATATCAAAATAATTCCAATTCCAAAAATTTATAATAATTCTAATACTGAAGTGAAATTAAGACCTATTTCACTAATTTCTTGTATGTGCAAAATTTTTCACAATATGATCACCAAAAGACTAGAATGGTACGTAGAACATCATAATATACTATCTCATAATATTACAGGATTTAGAAAAGCACAATCATGTTTAGACTCTGTAACGCGATTAGTAACAACTATACAGTTAGGACTTGCTAAAAACATACCTACATTGGCTTGTTTCCTTGACATAAAAAATGCATACAACAATGTCTTGATTGAAGCTTTAGTTAAACAATTGGATAATCTAAAAGTTGGAAGTAAAATTTGTAATTACATTTGGGAGTTTCTAAGTGAAAGACACCTAATAATAAATAGTAATCATTACGAAAATAATGAATTAGTTCGGTGGACATCTAAAGGCTTAGCGCAGGGCGATCCTCTTTCGCCACTGTTATTTAATATAGTAACCCATGAAGTGTGTAAAAACGTTAATACAGGAATTAGTCAATACGCGGATGATTTTGTAATTTATAAAAGCGATGAAAACATAGATAAATGCGTTTTTGAAATCCAAACTTCGTTAAATATTATTGTTAGACTTCTTAATAATGTTGGTTTACAATTATCAGAAACAAAATCTAATTTTTGTTTATTTAGCAGAGGTCGCAGACGAAATAGTATTGAACTTAAAATTAATCATGTAAGACTAAAGCCCAGTGAGAGTATCAGATACTTAGGTATTTGGCTGGACCGCTCGCTTCTCTGGAACAGGCACATCCGAGAAGTATGCGAAAAAACCGAGAGATACTTAAATATTATGAAAGTATTGGCAGGTAGTGGCTGGGGTGTTCATCCCAAGCACTTAAGAAGGCTATATATTAATCTCATCAGAAGTAGAATAGATTTTGGGTCTTTCCTGTATGCGAATAGTGCAAAATGTCATACTATTAAGCTAGATAAAGTGCAAAATCAAGCGCTTAGAATTATTGGCGGTTTTGTAAAATCAACTCCCACACACGTTATGGAGAGTGAAATATGTATTCCCCCTTTATCAATTCGGAGAAAATATTTAGCGTACAAATACTGTCTCAAAGCCAGGTCATGGTGTAAAAACTCGACTATTGCCCTGCTCGATGAATTCGGTGCCCTTTGTGCTGACAGAAGCGGTAGATACTGGATGTATAAAAAGAAACCATTACTAATGCTAACATATAATGAAGTTAAAACAGAAAAATGTTCCGCTTCTCACCCACTAGAAATGTTTTTGTTGTATGAATGGATAACCAGTATAGATATAAAGGAATTTATAGTAGAACATTTAGAGTGTGTTCTGAAAGCTAAAAAGGAATACAGTCCTGATTCATTAAAAATTAACGTAATAGATGAGTTAGAGAGAAAATATAAAAACTGGCATAAAATATTTACGGACGGGTCAAAGAGCACCGGTGAATCATCGTCAGGGATAGCCTTTTTCGATGCAACATGTAAACAAGCGGAGTGTTATCGGAACGCATCGCCGGTATGTATAATGACCTTGGAGTTGTTTGCCATAGCGGCGGCGCTGTCCTATGTTGAATCTAATAAATTGTGTAACAATGTCGTAATACTAACAGATAGTAAAAGCGCCCTTCAACATATCTCTAAATGTATTACAGGTAGTCGAGGTATACCTATTGCTTACAGTATTTTACGTAAACTGGAAAAGCTACGAATCAATCAAACCGTTGTAAAAGTGCAGTGGGTACCTTCTCACATTGGGCTATCGGGCAACGAGACGGTTGATCGCCTCGCGAAACTGGCTGCTATAAGTGGATCGGATATGTATATACTACCTACTCACTCAGAGTACTTACCTAAATATAAAAACTTATGTTTTAATAACTGGAAGGAATACTTCGACGAACGATCTCAATTTAAAGGTATTTGGTACAAAACAATGCAGAGCCAGCCGCATCGATCACCGTGGTTTGTTGGCCGTATCAGTCGGAAACTTGTAGTTATCGCGCACAGATTACGTTCCGGACACATTCCATTAAACGCTTTTGGATTCATGATGGGAAAGGTATCGTCACCCAATTGTGAGGAGTGTGACCAGCCCGAGGATGTGTACCATGTCCTAATGGAATGTGTCCGAAACCAAGCTGAGAGAGAACGAATTTTTGCCGAACTTGATGTGAGTAAGTACAATGTGGGGGTAATCCACGGTATTTTATCTGAGCCTAGTTGTAAAGGAGCTGGAATGATTTACGGTCTGGTGAATACTTTTCTCCAGGCCTTGAATGATCCCAGCTCCACCAGGTTACCTAATTGGTTAATTTGATAATAATTTTTAGGGTAATTCTTAAATTAGTTTAGTTAAAATTATGTAAGGTTACGATGGGGCTGACGTAGACCTGTGGTCTAAATGTCCCTAAAAAATAAATGAAAAAAAAAAAAAAAAAAAAAAAAAATTAAACTTATCAGTACATGATAAGAATTATCAATGATTAGTTTGGTGGGTGCGTAAATGAATCAATCAATGAAAACCTACTTAATCCCAATCACATTACTTTTTTATCTATCATGTGATTTTACCAATATTGTCTTTAATGTTGGCTGCATAAAGTAGTCATTGAAATTTTAAAAAGTATACCTTATGATGCTATTAAAGCATAATATTTCTTCTTTGTTCCCTAGTCAATCCCTATATATAATAACATCCAAAAACTTGTTTGGAAATATTTTTACAAACCCCTACCATAAACATACAATCAGAAAAGGGTGTACTAAGCCTAAGTATAATGATGTGAAGACCTTGAACAACTAATTACTGCAAAAAGAAGTAGTCCCTTTTTAAATTCCAGAGTTAGTGAGAAATGCAAAGTATAAAGATAGCTAAGCCATAGAACTGTTTAATCAAAACTTGCAACTGTTTATATGAGAGTTGAAGTGTTTGAAGAACCACTTTAGTGAAAGTGATGCATAATCACATCACTCAAGAATGAATGACAATTGAGTACATTACGTAAAGCAGTATAAATAGCAGAAGATTTCATTATATTCAGCTTCTTTATCAGCATTCAGCATTGTTAAATAATAGGTACTATTCTCACATACATGTATGTAATATTTTCGGGTTTCTTCATAATGTTAGCTAAGTAAAAGATGATAGGTATTTGTGTAATGTTATTATTGTCCATAGTGAAAATATAAGTGATCAAAAATTTTAATAAATAAGAAAGATTAACTGCAAAATATTGTATCCTATGTCACTTCCACTATCAAGATGTTTCAAATGACACCTCACATGTTGAAATCCATCAACCTGTTTAGGCTGTAGGCCGTGCCAAAGAAACCTCATACATACATACAAACCCACATACATACACTCGAAAATCATAACCCTCCTTCTTGAACAGTCAGTTAAAAAGGTTTCTGTTTAAAAGATTTTGTTTTTTTTACTTAACTTTTAAGGTATACCCTGGAATGAAACTAATTATTTATATATTATAATGTATTAACAATTAGTATGTTTGTGTTTCTGTAGGACAGCAGTCATGGGTTAGTTAAATGTAAAAATGTTTGTAGGTTTCATCTACATTTATAAAGGACCAGCTTTCATAGGCTAGTCTACTTCGGTTTTTGGAAATAGATAAATTAGATAATCCACTAAAGCCTGCACAATCTAAGCAGCATTAGGTAAAATGATAAAATTCACACACTTATGACAAGATTCTATGCCAACTAGGCCATTGCAGCAATAATCAATACTGCATATCAGATAACTGGCATATCTAGGAATTGGGGCACATTTAAGCGACAGACAAACGAGGTCAGAGGCTTTGAGCTGTACCATTATCGACCGGGATCGTGAGAAAAGTAGGTAAATACCTACGTTTCGGAGGGGTAAGGAAAGGGGGCGTTTTCTAATAAATGCGTGGTCGAAGGGTACTCACATCCCGGAACTGTACAAGCCCTAGTTCCCCAAGCTCAGACACGCAGGCATATGCAGCTTCACTTTGCAGGAAAAGCTGACATAATGTCATCTCTTCACTTCGAAACAACGACCCCATTTTGCACAGTTTTCAGCACAACACTTATGAAAAATAAACTGTTACAAACTACACTGGCGAAAAGGCTCCGTCGCTAGTCTGCGAGCAGACTTTAGCGGCGACGAAACCGAATTATTTGTCTGCTACTGAACTGACAAATCGATCGATAATAAAACTGGAGGACATTCGTCATCAGTGCGCACGTCACGGAACGAACGAACCAGCGACCACGAGCACGAGCGACAATGAGCGATCAGGCACTGACATTGACAAATAAGTAAAATTGACAATGACATCAAAATTTAAAAAAGTTTAGAGATGGGATTATCTAGTAACATTAGACAAGAAACCAAAGTTGAAAAAAAAAGATTAAAATTGTTACGAATTCTGTACTCTAAAATTAATTTCGATAAATCGAGACAACAAAAAAAAAATTGAAATGATTTGCCTAGGATGGCTCATGCCTAGGATAATGAGGTAGAGAGGGGGGGATGAGTGCAAATTGAGGTTATGAAATGAATCCGCTGTGAATAAAAATAATTTTATCAAAATTAGACTATGAATAGACATAAATGTGAATGAAAACTAGAACACAATGGTAAATATGTAATAGTTAGTTAGTTTCCTAACACAGCATCCTATAAACGGACATTAATACTTGTCTAATTGCTATTTTCAGGCCGTCCTAGGAGCTCAATCAGTTATTACGTTAGTAATGATATCCTTTATGCAGAAGTTAAGGGATTACTCTTTGGCGAGATGGCTTCTGTGTTCTCAAGGGCTTTACCGACACTTGTATCCGACTGACAGTGAGCTGAAAGCTTTAACAGGAAAAGACAAATTAAAGGGTAAAAAGGGAGGGAAACACGAGAGTAATGGTAAACCGGAGACATTTCAAGTTCCTAGAAACTTGGAAATTAAGCTAGAGACTGCTGCTATATCTCCGCTGGATGTGGTGCATTTAAGGTTCTATTCAGAATACTACTGGATAGTTGATTTCTCTCTTTACACTGCAATAGTGTATGTTATGTCCGAGGTGAGCTTTTTAACGTTGTGCGACCTTTGAATATTGCTGTAAATGATTAACAGTTGAGTGCTACAGAAATGAACAAAACTAGGCTGGGCTGCATTTAACACTTAGATGTGAACTGCAATAGTTTGCTATTGCTGTTATTTAATATTTTAATCTTATCTACAACCATCAAGCAACTCAACAAGTGTGAGAGAGTATGAAGTATAAAAAAACTGCAACTATGTTTTTAATTACTTAACTAAGTTGTTAATCACTATGTTTTATGAAATTCATGATTTTTCAGGCATATTCAGCTTTCTTCCCATTCAAAGATGAATTCAACCTGAGTATGGTGTGGTGCCTTCTGGTCATCATATTTTCAACGTATCCTTTGCAATATTTTGACAAAGAATATATCATTAATATAAATTTATATAAATATAAAAATCGAAAAAAGGTAAACTAGCAATGTGTTCAAAATATTATTGTAACACATGATTTTACCTCAATTAAGCTGTGTTATTATTGTAAACAGAAAAAAAAAACAGTCTGAAACATCTGAATTAAAAAAGTATGTTGGTGAAACATCCATGTCCATAAAAATTGATGTACCAACATTAGGGTGTCCCAAGACAAAGAAAAAAATTTTTTTCGCGAAATCAAATACGCATACCCTCTATTTTTTTTCTGTTCGACCTCATTGACTCAAATAATAAATATTATTGCGATTGGACAATGATAACCCGTGCCGACTTGATGCCAAACTTTTGACATACAAATTTGTACTGACTTACTTTAAGAGGAATTAAGAATTTAATTTTTATTACTTTATTAAAACTCCAAAACACCCAAATAGTATATTATTTACTCATTTACATTAAAAAATAACAATATTGCTCTAATTTTCTTCGTAACATTTGTTTTTTAACAGTCAGGATACATTTCCCGTGACCTTGTGCGCAAAAAAATAAAATTGTTTTTGTTCGTCCTCAACTATGATTAATCCATGAAAGTCTTGCATCAACTTAACCGCTATTTCGGCTCCATCGTTTAGTACCCTCAGTGCCGAAACTTTCTTTCTAGCTTCTTGAAACGAAGTATTATTTGACCATAAAGAACAATTGAAGACAGTTTTCTGTCTTCAATTTTAAGGCGATTGAACAAGGACATGGTTTTTACTGAAATTACGTCAGAGATGTTTTTTTCTGAATCAATCAAGAAAATAGGGGTTAATAAATATATTTTTACAGAAAACGAAGGTAAAACTTCTATAATTATTAATGCCAATGTTCTTTAATAAAATTACCATACAATGAACCGCAAAGTTCTTCTTTCGATGGGCTGTATTGTTTTCCATGAGCTACCTACCTATTTCCTCTTTTGGTTAAATTATCAATTATTTTAACTTTAGTTTTTTTGGTCAACATCATCGTCAAACAGTGATAGTGTAGAAACTTCGTCAGTTATAGATACCACACATGCTGAGTTATCTTCTTAGAGACTACTTTTGAGATCGTTTTATCAGTTTTCTCGTAAGCCTTCATTGATTTAAAAAAGCACAAATCTTGTTAAGATGCTTTTATTGCTGAAGTGTATTGGACCCATGCTTTAATGTAGGATGTTGTGCATCGGCGTGTGCAATATTAAACAAATTATCTAAATTTTTGATAAAGTCTTGACGGCGCTTCTTACAATACGTCTTGTGTCTTTTATGCATTTTTTTGCAAGTCCCTCCAAACTTGTTAAAGTTTACAAGTTTCTTGACACAATTAGGTTAAGATTTAATGGGAATACGCGCCTTTTCCCAATAGATGATACCCCCGCGAATAGTGAGATTCGTGATTTCATTTATAATTTAATTTCACTTTACGGATATAGTGTGAATAAAACTGCTAGAACTTGTTCACAGAACACAGTTTGTGACAGAAGTTTAAAACCCGTTTTTTGATGTTTTACGTCACCTATTAAAAATATACCCCTTTTAGAACAGCTTAATTCCACTGACATATTGACTGATTGAAAACAATGCTAGTAAAACCAAATAACAAGTAATCGCAAGCACATCGACATGTTAGGTCGCGTCAGCCTTAGAGAGCAAGTACTGAAATGTAACAATGTAAGTCGGCACGGGTTACCGTGGTCCTACCTTCTTAAAATTTTATTTATAACTGTTTTGACTTATAAGTAAAAAATTGAGAGGGTATGCGTTAAAAAAAAACGACTTTGATTTTTTTGGGACACCCTAACCAACATACTCCAAAACCTCCAGAGCAAATTTTGATCAAATTGTCAGATAATCTTCAGATAAGCTCAGTAGGTGATCCATGGAAGTTTCATAGTGATCAGGTATACAGAGTAGGTGCAGCTAGTGTTCAATATATTCAGTAGGCCTTGAAGTATTAAATAAAATACGTCTGCTTGGTTTGATGTTTTATTACGACTAAAAACTTATTCATACTTATGTTACCTAGACACATTACATACTATTTCATATACTGCTTCACCTCCGGGGGTGAAAGAAAAAGAATAATTATACTTTAAAACTTATACTACTTATGAAACATTTTCGTTCTATTTTTATGTACTACATCTATTTTACCGTTCTTATCTATCTTAACATTCATTTCTAAATCTTCTAAAACTCTGTATGGACCTTCATAAACACAATCAAGCTTACGAGCACATTCGTTTTTAACTAAAATAAGATCATTTTTATTATAATATATTGGATTACATGTTTTATCATAATTGTCTTTTCTTTTCTCTTTATGAGCAATCAAATTATTTCTTGCGTCTCTTAGCGCTACTTGCATCTTATATTTTAAGTCTAAACAATAGTTATCAGGATTATAAAGTGGTTCTACAATATTACATATACTACTTGGCAAATGACACTGTCTCCCAAACACAAGTTCAAATGGAGAATATTTAGTTTGTGTATTTACCGAAGTATTATAACTAAAACACCAGAACGGTACCCAATGGGACCATTCATGATTCGTATTAAAACAATAAGTCCTTAAAAATGCGCCTAAATGCTTATGAGCTATTTCAAGAGAACCGATTGATTGATGGTGGTATGCAGTTGAGGTTAGCTTTTCTATCTCTAACAGTTTACATACCTGTTCCATCACTTGGGAAAGAAATTCGGTTCCCCGGTCTGTAGCTATAGATTTTGGAATACCGAACCGTAGAATAAAATTATTTACAAAGGCTTTTGCCACACTTACCGCTTCTTTGTTGCGTAACGGGTACGCCTCTATATATTTAGTTAGCTCACATTGTAGCGTTAAAATATAGCAATTACCGTACTCATCTTTGTCTAAGGGACCAACCAAATCAAGAAAAATTTTCTCGAACGCAGTCGTCGCCGTTGTAGTTATAGTCATAGGTTGCTTAGTATACTTACTATGCTTCATTTTCTGACACATGTTGCATTTACTTATATACTTACGTACATCCGAGTCTAGACTTGGCCAGTAATATTTTCTTTTTATGTTATTTGTCATTCTGTTCATTCCAGCATGACCACTCGTTGGCAATAAATGATAATCATTTAAAATAAATTGTTTTTCTTCTTCGTCACAAATTCTACGTATACCTTTTAAAACACATATTCGTGGACCGTTCCATTCCTTACATAATTTTATCTCTCTACATATTTTTTCTATAAATTCATTATTTTTGTTATCTTTCACTATGCATAGTTCTCTTATCTTTATTCTTTCACAAAATTCTTTTAGCTTAGTTACAAATTCGGCTCGCGAGAAGTGTAACCTAAAGCCCAAGTTAATACACAATAACATTTTATTTGGTACATAAACAAAACATTCCTCTTCTTTTGTCACAATATTTCCTTTTCTATATTTCTTTACTGTTTCTTCTTCTACTAACTTCATTTCAATAGAATCACATGGTTGCTTTAATAATTCCACAACTCGTGGTTGATCAGGCCACTCGTCCGTGTCCTTACAAAGCTTACCTTGCGCTTTCTTACTTTCTTCTTCCAATTTCCTCTTTTGACCTCTTGTTGTCATAGTTATAATTTGTTCTTTCATACCCTTCAACTCACTCGATGTTATACATACTCTTGATAATGCATCTGCGATTACATTATCTTTGCCTCTCACATATACTATCTCAAAATCGTACTCCTCAAGAATCAACCTATATTTTATTAACCTACTTGACGGATCCTTCATACCGAACAAATAAATTAATGGTTTGTGGTCTGTCATAATTGTAAATTTTCTACCAAAAACATAAGGTCTGAAATATTTAACTGCCCAAACAATAGCCGTTATTTCCTTTTCGATTACAGGATAATTTTTCTCAGCCTTGTTCAACGGTCTACTTGCGTAAGCAACGGGTTTCATATTTTTATTACACAATACAGCTCCTATAGCCATATCTGAAGCATCTGTTTGAATAACAAATTCATTTGTTTCTGAAAAGTCAGGATATTGCAAAATCGGTGCTGTTACCAATGATGTTTTTAAATAATCAAACGCATTTTGACATTCAGCATCCCAAATAAAAGGAACATTTCTTTTCAACAAACGGTTTAAAGGCATGGTAATCGTCGCAAAAGATGGTACAAATTTTCTGTAGTAGTTGCAGAAGGCAACAAAACGTCTTGTCTCATCTGCGCTTTTAGGAATAGGATATTGCACTAAAACTCTAGTTTTTTCAGGATCAGGTGAAACACCATCAGCAGATACTAGATGTCCCAGATATAAAATGTCTTTCTTTAAGAATTTGCATTTGTTTGGATTTAATTTCAAATTTACTTTTCTAAGTCTTTCAAAAACGTCAATTAAATTTTGATTATGAATATTCAAGGATCTTCCAAAAATTATTAAATCATCTAAATAAACAAAACACTTTTCAAAAGCTAGACCTGACATTGCTATTGACATAATTCTACTAAATGCACTACAAGATGTCTTAAGACCCATAGGTAATCGTTTTAGTTGATAATGTCCTGTACTAGTCGAAAACGCTGTATATTTTCTACTCTCTGGGGCAAGTGATGCCTGGTAATAACCTTGCTGAAGATCAAGATGAGAGAAATACATCGAACCAGATAAGGAATCTAAAATGTCTGTAATGTTGGGTAAAGGGAACTTATCATCAACAATATTTTCGTTTAATTTTCGAAAATCAATAACTAATCGCCATTTTTGAGAACCTTCCGACTTTTTTGGCACTAATAGGATAGGACTAGACCATTCGCTATTAGATTCTTCTATTATATCATCTTCAAGCATTTTCGTTATCTGTTTATTGACTTCTGTCTTTAATGCTTGAGGTAACCGGTATGGTTTTGTATAAATAGGATTAATGTTATTTTTCAAAGTTATAGATTGTTCGCAAATATTTGTCGTTTCTAATTTATCACCTGGTAAAAAGAAAATATCAGAATATTTGGTGCAAATATCTTCAATTGAATTCTTTTCTTCTTTATTTAAATGTTGTATTTCTAATAATGGTAACAATGTATTAGCCCTCTTCAAATTACTTTCACATTGACCAAACTTAAAAATGTTGTAATCACATAAGAGCTCTACACTCAACACAAAATTGTCTAATCTGAATTCTTCGTCCCGTGTATTCAAAATCTTAATAGGAACCCTTTTATTTTTAGGTCTAACAATAGTACTTGCTAAAAATATATCTCTTTCTAGCTCTCTGGCGCTAACAAAACAGTCACCTTTCACTTCCTTGTCTAAATATACGTAATGTATAGATTCACTTCGAGCTGGTAATAACAATGAATTGCTATAATCAGGTTTGTCATAAATTGGTATATCATAATACTCGCCGTTTTTCTTCAGGGTTAGTACGTTTTTTTCTAAATCTATGTTAGCTTTATAGTTATTCATAAAGTCTATTCCTACTATCCCATCGACGCTGATAGGTAAATTCCTAAAAATATGAAACTTATTCTGAAACTTATCATTTAAAGAAGCATACATATCTAATACTACATAACCGGAAGACCTAATCTTACCTCCGATACCATTGACCTCTAAATTATCGTAGGATACGGTACATGTCCTTGGCAGTTCTTCTTCTTTAATTACCGAAATCGATGCACCTGTATCTATTAATAACACTAACTTCTTGCTTTTAATGTAAAAATTGACAAATTTGGAATTACCTCTACAGGCGTAAACAAAATTATTAATCACGAAAAAACTGATTGTTTTCTTCCTCATTACAATTCTGTTGTGAATTATTGGAAGTGGTATAGCCGTAGTCAGTAGTAGCATTAGCATTATGATTAGCACGTACCTGAGCGTTGTCGCTTTGCGATATTGTCATCACGTTGTCGTTGTTGTAAAAACCTTGTCCACCTCGTCGGTTGTAAGTGTAACCACGTCTGTTATACTGTCCTCTGCCTCGTGGAGCATATTGAAAAGGTCGGGAGTAACCTTGATACCTATTAGAATTATTTCCGTAGGTGTTGTTATTTTTCTGAAACCTACCTCTGTTGCTGGTGTAGTAATAATTCTGGCATCCATGTCCTCTGTTTTGTCCTTGAAATCTAGAGAAACGATTATTGTACCTACCTCTGAATGTTGACATTTTCATCACCTCATGTTGTCTGGACATCGATGTTGATTCATCCTTGGCAGCCTGAATCGCGTCCTTTAGAGAAGAATAGTTGCGTGCAGCAATAATTGTACTCAATTTTTCTTCTTTAAGACCATCTGTAAATTTTTTAATAACCATTTTCTCATTAATTGGCTTCAAAACTGCGCATTTAGATGCGTCGCCATCGGCCTGTGAAATGTTCAAATCAGTTAACAGTTTTTCAAGTTTGAAACCATATTCATCAACAGTCCTAAAACCTTGGTTCAAAGATTGAATTTGATTTTGTATAGCCGTGAAAGATTTCTTTGTCAATAAAGTTTTTCGAAAATCTTGTATCATGTCCTTGACGGACACGTAAGTAGTTTCTACACGTAATTTCGCGTTTTCTGATAACCTACCCTTAAGTACAAATTTAATCAATAGTTGTTGTCCTGCACCATTAAGCATATCTGCATACATTTCCACAGCATCAATCAATCGTTTCGTAGTATCCTCCTTATCGTCTAAAGTAGGAATTAGTCCACAAGCTGTTTTTATATCAAAATCCATTTTTTCTGATTTTATTTCTAAATTAGTGGTTGCACATAATTGATATATTTCTGTATACAATGAAAAAATATTTTGATATGTCTCGGTAATCAAACTTAATTCTTTCGAACAATGACTTAAAGTAGAAAATAGATTTTCAGCAGTTTTTAATAATTCGTCGGCTTCTAGCAGCTTAACTGGTGTAATTGAACACTTGTATCGGCCTTGACCTTTTTTTATAAAATATTTTCTTATTTCTTTCAATTTTTCGTAAATTACAATTAAGGCTTCTGCCATAGTACACTTAGTAAATAAGACATAACAGTTACACAATTACGGCATTTGGTGTTTTTTTTTTTTTATATATCTATATAAATATATTCTATGATTAGTGTCCATACCTTAAAACTATTTTTAAATTGTCCAAGGTCAACCGCACTCTCAAACCGCACTTTTAATTTCGTTTAATTTGATTTAATTTCACATTTACTTTTTACTTTTATTCTGCTTAAGACTTTTGTTCACATTTATTCACTTTTTTTTTTTCACTTCACTTTTTTTTTCACTTTTATTTTGCATTCTTATGACATTATAAAACTTGAGTTTCTTGAGTTTAAAGAATCTCTAATTTGCTGGACTGCTCGTAATGCCATTTGTCGGCTTATCCAATTTTGCAATTCCATATCCGGAATTTTGGTTAATGAAAACATCTTCTTTTTTCACTTTCGATTGGCACATTTTTTTTTAAATTGTTCGTAATATCCACTAACTATCAACACGTTATTAAAAGAGTCATTATTTTATTGTAAGTTCGGGCACCGAGGCACACAGGAATGCGCGGAGTCCGCACTTTTCGCCCGGCGCCGACACGCCGTCATGTAATATGAACTGGCAGGGTCGCCATGAAGTATTAAATAAAATACGTCTGCTTGGTTTGATGTTTTATTACGACTAAAAACTTATTCATACTTATGTTACCTAGACACATTACATACTATTTCATATACTGCTTCAGCCTTAACTCTATCTTCAGTAAAATTCTCCTCTCCCTAACGAAGCAATACTTCACAAGCGAGGAGTCTATTGGAGAAAGGTCAACTTGCATTGTGTCATTCTTCGTATTTCTACTGGTGGCAATGATGGTGCTGATTGTGGATGAGAAGAATCTAGAAGTGGGTGTGGATCCAGCCTATGATAGCTTCTATGAAAATGCTTACAAGTTTCTGGAAAACCAGGGATTATCATCTGTGTAAGTAACACAACATTGTTACTCCATTAGTTTGCTTTGTCACTTCTACCTGTATGAGACATAGGTTGGATTTTGATGAATTTAAGTCCTTAGTAGCACATTGGATTAACATAATATTTTCAGACAAATAGTTGATTGACTCAGGCCTTACTTTGCAGAAGTTAATCTTTAAAACATTTAAATATCCATATTCCTTGGTTTATTTATCGCAACATTGAAATGGAAATATATACTAGACATTTGTTGAAAAAATAGTTTGTTGAGACTGAAACAACTCAAGATCATGACTAGACTCTCTACCATCGATGTCATAGGTGTCTTGAGTATTTTGGCCACATTGAACCAAGCTAGGTACCAAGGTCACAATATGGAGAAGTTGACGGTCATAGGGAAAGTCAACGACTAGAGGTCTCGAGACGGCGCCCCAATATTTTGGTCTAATCAGATTGGCACCACTCTCACAATTACACCTTTATCTATGAAGCGCATCATGTCTCTAAAGATAGGAAAACCTTTGGCGGAAAATCATAAGACGGAGAATAATTGGAGCCAGTGGTCATAACCCTCTTATCTATATTTATACAGTCTTTGTATGACGAATACACAAACCTCTCTAAAATGTTTCAGAGGGCCGGCATCGAAGCTGATTATAAAACTGAGCCTTGCTGTGTGGGCCGCCATCATTGGGACTCTCTTCACCTTCCCAGGGCTCAGAGTCGCTAGAATGCACTGGGACGCCTTGAAGTAAGATAAACTTTTTGTTAATCGAGAAATATAAGCAGCATAAAATGATTTCAAGCATTTACCCATACCAGGCACAAACAAATCAAACACAAAAACTGAGATATGTTTGGTTTGCGCCAGGCTTGGTTACGAGCATTCTTCTTTGCTGAAGAAGATTGTGATAAAACCGATAGTTACATGTTTCAGTTTAATATTTATAAAAATGTTAAAACAATAATTATGACAAGTATACAAAACTTAAAAATACGAAAAAATAACACTTTCATCCGTCCATTCCAGAACCTATGAAGGCAGCATAGTGAAAACACTACTTTTGCACGCGAACTTCGCGATGCCATTCATTCTGGTGCTGCTGTGGGTGCGGCCCGTCTCCCGGTATTACCTAACTGTGAGGATCTTCAGCGGAATGGAAAAACCTATGTATGTACCATTAAACTGAAACTATACGCCGATTCTGGTCCTATATAATCTTACCTTCACCTAAAAGACTTTGGTACGGTCAATTACTATGAAAGATCGTAACATTTTTTCTCATTCAATGTAATGGCTGAAAAGAATTGGTTGATGTGTTAGCTTGTAGAAGCTTAAACTCTAAAGTAACACAATAGTGAAAACTAATTTTAGTTGTTTTTTTTTCTGTGCACTTATGTTTCTGTTGAACAGCTGTTTGTTTTCCTACCAATAAATAAATAAATGATATGCTACATTTTATCCTGAAGTTCTGTACGATAGTGGTCACTAAAATAACAGTTTTTTTTTAAATACAGTTCTGGTTGTATAGGTTAAGTGTGTCACCTTGATGCCAGAGGCTTACATGACTTGGGGGTTACTCTAAAAGTGATCGTATGAAACCGTGGGAAGCTTTTGTTTTCTGCAGTAACTCTCTTCCCGTTCCAGCATGACGTCCCAGGTGTTCGAGTCGCTGCGCCTGGCGCTGGTGGTGGGCTCGGCGTGCGCGCGGCTGGCCGTGCTGCCGCGGCAGCTGCAGGGCTACCTGGACATGGCGCGCAGCAGGCTGGCGGCGCAGCGCGCTGAGGCCGGCTACATCACCAACATACAGCTGCAGAAGAAGGTCAGTGTGCGCCGGCTGACTGTGATGCCGCGTCAACTGGACATGCACGCATCCAGCTACTCAATATCCACTACACAAACTTTTAAGTTATTACTATCTAGTAATGATTGATCTTAAACACCTTGTATTACAAAAGTTTCCTTAAAAGAAAATGCTTACCATACAAGGCTTGTAACATTTGATAAACGGGGCACAGATCTGTCTCAGGGTTGCTAGCATGGACATTCAAATTGACGTTTCAAATCGACTACATCGACAAATTTGGATGAAAATTACCGATTTTGTCGATTTAAAACGTCACCTGAGCAAGGACATTTAGTCCTTGCTCACACTCGAGAAGGCATTTGATAAAGTATCAGTAATGAACGGTCAATCTTCCAGATATCGTCAGTGTTCTACTACCTGTGCGTGGTGGCGCTGCAGTACATGTGCCCGCTGCTGATGACGCTGAACCTGGCGCTGATGTACAAGACGCTGGGCGGCTACAGCTGGGGCGGGCGGCACGAGACTAGCGGCTCGTGCCCGGCGCCGCCCGCGCCCGGGCCCGAGCGGGACGAGTTCGCGCTGGCCTGGGACAACTTGAAGATGGTGCGTACATTTTGAGTCTGTCATTGCTTCGATCAGATAATGTGTGTAAATGATCATAAAGATGTGATTGTGTGTTTCAACGCGAAAATAGCCAGTAAAGAGGAGACAAGTCTTCTTCTTCTTAGTACCCTCAGGTGGGGTTGGTACAGCACTTTTTTCTAATATATATAAATATAAATAATACAATGAAAATAATTTAAAATAAAGCCAAAACTGATTACAATGATTTTATAAATTTACAATTATACGACTTTACGACAAGAAAAATTAAATTAAGATAACAATCAAGTATTCTAAAATTAAACAGGCATAGTATGACACTTATCAAAATGTGTGGAACAGCAGATTCCTTTTTCGCGACTTTAGTTTTTTTTTACAACGGAACATACGTTTGACCACTGACACGCCTGATGGGTAACGTCGACGTGATTGAAGGTGTAACACGTTTGCCTTGGTGATTCCTATTTTCCATAGTATCCATAATAGTAGATGGGTATAAGTTTCATAGGTTGGTCCCATAATAAAAGTTATTAAGAATGATGAGTACTTACAAAAAACTGAAAACAGTTTCGGCTTAGTGTTTTTAAAAATCGTTAACCTCTATATTTTCACTAAATTTTTTTTTAAACAGATGATTCTAGTTTTCGAATCGTTAATTACATATTATCGTCACGCCTTTCCCCCGAAGGGGCTGGCAGAGGTGTAACACAACACCCACACTTCGCCGAACGATATTCAGTCCCAAATGTGACAGGGGGCGAGCCTGTCGCCATGACACTGGGCTCCAGTTATGTAGCAGATGACACACACACATGAGTGTTAATCACACTAATATTATAAATGCGAAAGTTTGGATGGTTGTGGGGACGGATGTTTGTTACTCAATCACGCCAGAACAGTTGAACGAAATTTGGCCGAAATTTGGCACATAGATAGCTATATATCTCTCGCTATGTCTGCAATAGCACACAGGCTATATTATTTCCGCGGGTGACACCGCGAGACGTAGCTAGTTCTAAAATAATCCCTGTCACTTTTTTTTTTGCCCTCCTCCTCCTATAAAGTTGATAATACGGTAGCAATACTAAGGGAATAGTGGAGAAGCAATAAGAAGGGAATACTATTCGCTTAAGATTTGTTTCCTAACGATTTTTATATGGTTTTCATAACAACAATTTGTATACCAGGTTATCATTGTTTTTAAGTTTTAGCTTATATAGCATGTTACAAAAATCCTGTTATATAACTGAAGGGCGTGTACACATACTTATCATCCAAAAATACTAAAAAAAAGTTCACGTTAAAATAGCAAAGAGTTATGACCGGTATAGGAAACCAATAAAAAAAAGGAAATTTTACAGAAATGTTAACAAATCTTTATATATATATGATGAAGGGCGGAGCGCGATCTGTGTATAACATTTTTATAGGACACTGGATATGTTATTTATGGGCCTTGTGGACCTAACAGGCTTTTTGTAACACCCTGTGTAGAAGTTTTTAGCATAAGTGCAATATCTACCTACTTTTAAATTTTGACAAAATAAAATAGATACACTATATTGGGAGAGGACTCTGGTTTCATTAGCATATTTTTTTACTAGAACGGAGACCTCAATAATATTGACATAAAATTTTTACTATGTCAAATAAATAAAATGATTGATTGATTGATTTTTCAAATTTTCAAAATGAAAACTGTTTATTTAAAATAGTACATTATTGCTAATTCAGCACTAACCAACCAACTGGGTGTTGAAAAACCTCTGTCTTGGTAGTTAGTCCTTCCAATTGTCTTAACAATAAGTTGTGTTCATTATTGATGGTTTTAAAAATGATAAACCATCAATTTTATAGAATTTGGTAAAAAATAAAGTAAAAATTAAAATCATTTGTTGTTTATAAATGTTAGAACAAAGAATTTCTTTATCATCATAGCGAAATTTATAAGTTGGTTGATTATTCCTTGTCACATTCCAGGTGTTCACCCAGGAGGTGTACCGCGGCGTGCTGGGGTTCAGCTTGTGGTGGTGCTGCCTCGCCTGGTTCCTCTCGGCCTCGCTCGGCCTGGCCTACCAGACTTACTTCAGGATCTCGTGATCGACGACCGTGAACCGCTGTAGTTAGAGCTCTTCTAGTCAACACCGATGTACACAATAAAAGCCACTTCTATACTGCCTAAATTAACAAGAAAAATGTTTTTTATAAAGTCATTAAAAAAAATCAAAGAACCATAGTCACAAGTATTCGTTAAAGTATTACGTAAGCAAACCTTAGGCTACGTCCTGATTAAGCAAATTGAGCGGCTTACTCTGAGTCGCGTATTGTGCAAACACAATGAAGCAAGCGGCGAACTGTAGCAAAACAAAATGCGAATCGAGCGCTTACTGAATGAGTCGGCAAGCGATACGCCGCAAACTGCGTACAGTACGCACTGTTCGGACACCCCATTTAAAATAATAATTGGCTAATTACTGGCTAATAATTGGCTAATTACTGGAGGCAACAGTCGACCGCTCAGTTTGCTTAGTTAGGGCAAAGCCTTAACAGCAAAAATTATGAGATCGCGCAGATTTATCGAGCGGATTCTACCTGGGACGATGTTATTCTTTACCATAGACGGCTAAATCTTTTTTGAAAAAAATCGCTTTAGAAGATTAAAAGGGCAATCAAACGCTGTCCTTTTCACAGACGTGAAAGTCAGCTAAATTCATGCCGTCTTATAAGATAAGATTACTTGACTGTTACATTTTAACGGATTTTTGCTGATTTACATCCTTTTAAACTGCCATTGTTAGAAAAAGTAACCAAAGTAGTAAAAATTAACAACTTTATACGTACTTTTCACTGCCATTTTACTAATTTAAGTGAGTAAAGCTTCGTCCTGATTAAGCAAACTGTGAGCGGCTGACTGTCCTCTGGCTCACTCTGAGTCGCGTATTTGGCAAACTCAATGTTGAGCAAGCGGTGAACTGTAGCAAACAAAATGGGAGTCAGCCGCTCGTCAGCAAGCGATACGCCCCAAACTGAGTACGCGCGTACTCAATATGCTCTGTTCGGACACATTTAAAATAAATATGGCCCCTTGCTATTTATTTTATTATTATTATTTATTTATTTATTTTTGGAAAACATACAGTGTTATCCATACTGTAATAGTAAATTAGAAAAATAGTAGACTAATTTACTATTACAGTACGCACCATTAATTAGTTTTCACGTATAGAATCTAAGTACACAACTTGTTTACAATAATAATAAAAACTTGCTTAACCAAAAATTTAAGTAGGAGCCATGTAGAAGTAGATTGACTACTTCTACCTAGCTCCTAATTAATTTTTTGACACGAACGCAATTCCTTAGGAGTATCTTAACTTTATGTGCCCGTTATGCGAATATTTCGCTAGGAGTAGTATAAACCTAGTTAAGAAAGGACTTAGGCAATTCTGATATTTAGTGAAATTGGCCAATAGGATGGTGAACTGGAAGTATACGACTGTACACTTCCAGTTCACCGTACAGTATACAGTCACAGTACAGTTCACAGTCGCTCACAGTTTGCTCATAGTTAGGACGTAGTCTAAATGGTAGTCTAAATAGAATGTCCAAAGTGTTTCGATCATTGTAGTGTAAATACTTAGTCCTAATGGAAATTGAACGTTTTGCGCTTTGATGTCCGGCATTATGTCTTCCTACTTACAATAAAGTTCATTTTAAAGTATTGCTGTCCAAGAAACTGTAACGAAAATGACAGCAGTAACGTTTTGTCAACTAAAATCTATGTTTTTTTTTAAATTGTGTAATATTTGCATATAAGATATAAAATTGTATACTTACATCCTTATGATAGCGTATGTAGATAAATTATTTCTCTTAAATTGTACTGGCTCGAATCTCTTTATGTTTATATATTTTACTAGCGCCCTGCCTCGGCTTCGCACAGTACATAGAAACCTTGTGTGAAAAATTATCTAACTGATGGTATAAAGCGGATTAATATCCGATGCGTGGCTTGGAAGGAGTTAGCGGATACAGACAGAGAGATAGACATGGAAAGTGACTTTGTTTTATACTATGTAGAGAAACAGTAGGTAGAGACTGCTTAACACGTTTGTATAGTTCTTAACTCCCGACGCAGAAACGACGGGATGCTATAATTTTCACGTGTCTGTGTGTGTTTCTGTGGCGTTGTAGCTCCCGAGCGGATGAACGAATTTTTATTTTGTTATTTTTGTTTAAAAGGTAAATTAGTGAGTGTTCTTCGCTATGTTTTATGAAAATCGGTGTCAAGGGTTTTTAAAATGTTAAATTTATATTTGGTTCAATACTGTAAGACATATCTCATCAGCACACCTCCGACGCAATTTATTTATACTTACTTATTACTACCGAAGAGAGGGACAAGGACAACACAATACGTAGGCACGGATATACTACTCTCTGGACTCTACGGAAATTAAGGAAAAAGTTAACGACACCTCACATTTTAAAATCGGTCAAGCTGGTAAAGCGGTGATTCATAATAGGAAGAGATACATACATTATGATTTTTTATAACGGTAATTACTCACGTCCGATATGAGTCAGTTACTCCGACTATAGTTTCAACCGCATTCGGCGATCTTTATCAAGGAGAGTGCGTGCGTGCGGCTGCAGTTTTATACTAACATAGATACACCCGAAAAACTACTTTCATATTGGGCACTCGGGTAATAAGTAATAACCAAGTTATAAGTGACTAATTCTTTTGCCTATATCGGGGATAATGTAGCTTTCTAATAGTGAAATAATTTTTGAAATCGGACCAGTAGTTGAGTTTATTCGTTACAAACACAAAAATACAAATCTTTCCTCTTTAATATTATTAGTGTAGATTTACGCAATACGACCTACTAGTGACGTTTCGCTGAGTCATGACCAAGTCACGGAAAACATGAGTATTTGCAAAAAAAAAAAAATTAATGTGATACTTATAAACAAACTCTTTGCAAAATTTGTTCATTATTTCATCATTTTAATGAACCTACTTATTTGAATGAAATGTATGATGTTTTGTAGGACATGATTTTCTATTTGTCTGTGATGGATGAGTTATTACTCCACTGCTCAAAAAGGGTAGGGTTTGTTAAGTGTATTTAAGTATAAAAGTACGTTTGTCTCTGTTTGTGAACTTCTAACGCCCAAAAGATAACCGACTTTGTATTGAGAGGTGTCGTTATATTCGTCTCTGTATCTGGTCTTATGCTACATTTTGAGGACTTGGGCAGTTCTTACATTTAGTGCAAGTAGCCATTAGACTTTTTTAACACTAAAGAAAATGTAAGATGACTTTTGAAATACTTACCACGTTTGACCACAATCATTATGATCGGTGTCGCAGTGTATTCAAGTTTTTTATGTACATATATTATCTATTTATGTTTTACACAAACCATACCATATCGTCACGCCTTCCCGCCGAAAGGGCTGGCAGAGGTGTATTTCAACACCCACACTTCACCGGACGATATGGAGTATAAAGTTTGTTTTAGAGTTTAATCATCCTGTAATAACTTTCTTTGCCGAATTGAAAATGAAAGTTTTGGGTGTAACTGGCTGATGCAATATATTGCGAAGTTTGAGATGACGTTTGTTTTCTATTTATTTGTATTTGAATGGAATGTTTGTTAATAAAACCATTTTTAAATTTGAAATGTTTTTTTTATTATATTACTGCATCCAAGTAGGCGTCGCATCCAAGTATCGTCACGCCTTTTCTCCGAGGGCGCTGGCACAGGTGTATAACATCCACACTAAGCCGGATGATATTCAGTCCCAAATGTGACAGGGCGCGAGCCTGTCGCCGTACTATGTAACATTAAAATGCGTACAAATTTTATTGCGTGGTGTCGGTTGGGATCGAACCCGCTCCCTCTACCTATCCTACCCTCTCTTCGCTCTCCTATCCTATAGTAGCTTCTAAATAAATACTTACCATTTTTAAGGGTTTCGTACCCAAAGGATAATACGGGACCCCATCACTAAGACTTCGCTATCCGCCCGTCTTTCACCAGGCTGTATCTTATGAACCGTTGTAGTTAGACAGTTGAAATTTTCACAGATGATGTATTTCTCTTGCCGCTATAACAACGAATACTAAAAACAGAATCAAATAAATATTAAGGGGACTCCCATACAACAAACGTGATTTTTTTTAGGCCGTTTTTATAGATAAGGGTACGGAGCCCTTCGTGCGCGTGTCCGACTCACACTTGGCCGGTTTTTGAAATAAAAGTTCGTTAAATAAATTCTACACTAAGTTAGGAGTCCTTAAAATGTTATAAAATAAAAAAATTAAAAAAACATTTTGGCGCGTGGTCAAAATCGGAACAAACGAAATTTTGGATTGTTGTTTTCCTTCAAACCATATGACGGTGGCGCTTCCATGAAACTTATAATATTAATCTAGTCTCCCTGCTATCAAGGATTATTTTAATGATATCATAAAATATATGTCATCAGTATTCATACAATAAAATAAATAATAATCGAAAACAATCAGATTAGAGTTTGTTGAATAGAATAAAAATAAATATGGGGGAAGGGGGGAAGTTTATTCTCAAAAAAAAAATCTCATTTCAAATTTTTCGCGCGTTATTTTAAAGACGACCATAGACCTAAAGCCATAGACCGATAGACTCGACTTTCTGTTAAATTTATAGTGTTGTGCAGTAGTTAATTTTGAACCATCGATACAGAGTTTTTGACTTGTAATCTTTTAGTTCTGAGATACACTAACTGCCTAGTACCTCGCATAATATTTCCATAACAACTCGTTAACAACTGATTTCGCTTATATTTGAAATAAAACATTGTATTGGCTACTACTTGGCTGCAAAATATTTATGAAGTTCGGATTAACGGTGCTCAAGTTATCGTCGAACCCAGACTCTGAGATCTCGATTAAGCTCTACACGTACTTATATAAAAACTTGTATAAAAATTATATCGAGACATAAACTTAAATGCATTTCATAATTTCGGATTGACGATAGGTACCTACTCAAGCTATCGTTGGACAAACAAACTCCGAGATGTCCCAGTAGACACTGAGAATCCGTTTCGCTGAATCAACAAATGAAAATGCGAGATCTCTGTTAGACCTCCCTGGTGGTGGTCAAACAGAGATCTCGCTTTTTACTAAATACCTTACTCATTTTTAGATTTTGCTCAGATTTGTATTTAAAAAATGTATTTTGCTTAAACAACTTATCTGAAAAGTCCCTTAAAGATTAGATCAATAAAACTAAAGCTATCGATGGACAAAAAAATACCGACATATCTCAGTGAACTCTGAAGAAATCACTTCGCTCGGTCAACAATACACCTGCAGGAAAATGCCCTCTCCAAAGGTTTGAGTAAAATATTACAAATCACAATAAGTATGTTTAATTTAAAAAAAATGTTAGGTGATGTCATTGATGAAATGGCCGGATAGGCTGAAAAAACATTGCACGGGCTAAAAAATAAACAGATTAGAAGATTACATGATAGATTCTAAATTGACAAAATGTATGATGCAACCTCAGTAAAAAATGTACCTGGAGCCCTATTCGGAGATTTGAGATTTTCATCTCACCATTTTTCATCCTTGTTGCTTTCGTTTGAAACGTCGTAGGTGTGAGAGTGACCAAGATAAAATCTCACTCATCTCATCTCACGCGTAGGAATAGCCCCCCTGTCACGCACACTAGTAAAAAAAAGATAGCTTGTCACTTTTCGTTCATAAACAGTATGGAACTCTCTCTCAGTACTCATAATATCGTATGTGAAAATTACTTCTTGTCAGAAGTCAGGAAATAACGCTAGTTTTCTACCATTGCATCAGCCTCAATAAAAGTTATTGTTCTAGTAGTTTCGAGAAGAATCTTTATCGATAAGAAAGAAATAGAAATACGTCACTAGTCCATTTGACCTTTTGACAGAAGTGGTGCAAAATGGCTGCAGATGTCAAATTTTAACCAATAGCAGCTATTCTCAACTCGAGATTTGCTTTCTTATTGGTCAGAAAACTGGAATATTCCAGAAAATCCGCATGACGCATGGCACGCTTTATATACTCGATGGAGAATAACCGAAACCGAATTATTTCGTGAAAAGAAACCGTCAATCGCGCACGTTTGCTGAGTTCAAAGAGCTAAGTGATAAGTAATCGACTGAATATATAGTATTATCACACACAAGAAACAAAGTAAGTCCTTGTTGTTTTATTACTTTAAGCATAGGCATGGTTTTCAATTAAAAATTCCGTAGGTATTTGAATTTTTATTGATTTTGGTCTGTTACCTCAAATGGGCGTTAGGCGGGAAGTCAATGAAATTCTTTTGATTAGTCATCCTGATTCTTACGAATAGGAAAGGAACTAATTTTCTTTAGAACCCATTTAATTCGTGAGTGATGTGTCTTTGTCCAACACCTTTGTCTCCTTCAGTAAGACAGGCACGTGGTTTTCCCAAGCAGGTGTCAAAATCCCAAGGTTCTTTTCTGTTCCCATGCGTCATTGTTTTAAGTTTTCCATGATTTTCCTCATTTAAATTACCTAGGTATCATGCATCTAAGCCATAAACGCCGAAGTTTCGTTCTCGAATGTTCCGGTATAATGTGTACTGCTATCGATTTTCCTGTGAAATGGCCGCCTTGCGTGGCGTGGCGATTCCCTAAGAGAACTGACAACGTTTTAGGTTAATAAGTACTTGCTTTATTTAGCTATAGAACCTTCTGGCCTCATGGACCCATGTGGTACCTAATTAGACTTACTATGGCTTCGGTGCTAACCGCAAAATGGCGGACGTTGCTAACCTAACTTTTCGATAAGAGGCGGAGGTCGCGTCTCCATGAAGTGGCGTTACTAATCGATACTTACTTAAATAGAATTGCAAAATATATGCAATTCTAGTACCAGGTGCCTAGTAACATTTGTATATAGCTACCTACTACAGTGTTTTAGATATTTTATAAATCCCTAATGAGTAGACCCTTCCTGTTGTTTACTCACATTAATTAATTGATTAGGCCTTGTTACAAGCATAACTAAAGCCTACTTACGGTTTAAAACAGGAACGCCAAGACATTACCTGTTACTATAGATTTTGATTTACGGTTGGCTCTTTAACCCTTTTTAACTGCTTACACAATCACTAACATCAGCCAATGTTAATTCTCAAACTCTTAGACTGATGGTAACATACACAGTCTAATCCTTGCAAATATTGACAATTAGTTCAGTTTATTTCTTTATTTAATAGTCTCTTTCCTTGTTGCAGATGGCAGCCAAAGCACCAGCGGTAGGTATCGACCTGGGGACCACTTACTCCTGTGTGGGTGTGTTCCAACATGGCAAGGTGGAGATCATCGCCAACGACCAGGGCAACAGGACCACTCCATCATATGTGGCCTTCACAGACACTGAGCGTCTCATCGGAGACGCTGCCAAGAATCAAGTTGCAATGAACCCCAACAACACAATTTTCGGTGAGAATCTTATCTTTGACAGCCATAATGTTCTAATGTCGTGTCAATGACCTTCAAATAACCGGTACAACAGCATTTAATATGACGTCATTGGGGTTTAAGGCGCTAGCTGTGGATTTATCTGGGGCTTTCGTTTTTCCTGCATATTTGAGAGATAAGTTTTTCCTTACAACATGTTACTCGTATTTTATGAAGTTTGAGATATTTATTGTAAATTACAGTATAGTTTTTGCACAATTTGTCAGTCTCTCATGATCAGTCAGTCAATCATGATTGCAGGCACTAATTTACTCCATAAGACAAAGCCTTTGTCTCATCACATATAACTCACGAAACATGCGTGAGTACCCTATGTCTAGCAAATTTTGTCATACTTGTATTCGGCTACATCATGAACAATACTTGCAAACAGTTTTGTACATCACTACTGATAAGCTAGCAAATTTGCAATAACACAGTAAGTAATATCATGATTAATGCTTCAATAACTTTCCAATGGTATTTGAACAAACAAAGAACACTTAAGAAGTAATAGCATAAATTACCTTTATTTATTACCTTCAAAACTAGGTCTAGCCATGTTCTTTGTACTCAAGTATGTAAGAACTATTTTTATTCTGTGTACATACAAAATAATGTTGACTTTGGAATCATCCTTCTTTTAGTGTAAACAAGTCAAAATATCTTGATAGATGTCCAGAATGGATAATTTTATATCAGCTATAATACTAGTGCCACTACAAACTACACTACACGTGCGTCACGTGATCGACCGCGCATTTACGTTATTTCTATTTAACCTGTGGCGTGCCCCACTTTCAGAACAATGACATGAAAACTAGGGTAGTAGGTATAGGTAGACTAAATTGTTATTCTAGCGAAAAATAAGGGATGAAACTTGAAAATTTTGTCAAATCTTTGAGCAATAAAATGTAGGAAGGTAGTATCTAGAAATAAATCTTTGTCAGCCAAAGTAAACTTTACCTAGCTAACTAATGGCATAATAGCAAACAATAGGAACCCATGGAGGCGTATCTGACTCACAAAACAACAGTTAGAATTTCACCATTCATAACATTCAAGAGATATAGTTGAGCAATCAAGATTATAATAGAGAAAATAATTCTAGAAATAAGCAAATCACTATGAAGAAATATGGTTATGATGAATTTATGTTGATGAATCACTTGGTTCAATGTAGACAATTTGATAATAGTTTGATACAAGGTGGCTGATAACTTCCTAGATTTACAAGTAGGTGTTAGTTGTACCGGTTTTACATTAGGATT
This sequence comes from Peribatodes rhomboidaria, assembly GCA_911728515.1. Taxonomy (NCBI): domain Eukaryota; kingdom Metazoa; phylum Arthropoda; class Insecta; order Lepidoptera; family Geometridae; genus Peribatodes; species Peribatodes rhomboidaria. The sequence continues at coordinate 1,949,430 of OU452175.1, read as the reverse complement.
TTTTCATGATGATACCCAATATACTAGACTAGAGTCTCTGAACATATTGAATGATAAAAGTATTCTGAGGTTTTTTATCCTATCCTTTCAATAGCTGTTAAGAAAACAGTTTTTTCAATGTTTGTGTCTATTTTTACAGATGCCAAGCGTCTTATTGGTCGCAAATTCGAAGATACCACCGTACAAGCCGACATGAAGCACTGGCCCTTCGACGTGGTCAGTGACGGCGGCAAACCAAAGATCAAGGTCTCATACAAGGGCGAAGACAAAACTTTCTTCCCTGAAGAAGTAAGCTCAATGGTACTCACAAAGATGAAGGAGACCGCCGAGGCTTATCTCGGCAAAACAGTGCAGAACGCAGTCATCACGGTTCCGGCGTACTTCAACGACTCACAACGACAGGCCACAAAGGATGCGGGTACCATCTCCGGCCTGAACGTTCTCCGGATCATCAACGAACCGACGGCTGCGGCGATCGCGTACGGTCTTGACAAGAAGGGACATGGAGAACGAAACGTCCTGATTTTCGATCTCGGCGGCGGCACCTTCGACGTGTCCATCCTGACCATCGAGGATGGCATCTTCGAGGTAAAGTCCACCGCCGGAGACACTCACTTGGGCGGCGAAGACTTTGACAACCGCATGGTAAACCACTTCGTGCAGGAGTTCAAGCGGAAGTACAAGAAGGAGCTCACCACCAACAAGCGAGCTCTGCGCCGCCTGCGCACGGCCTGTGAGCGCGCGAAGAGAACCCTCTCCTCGTCCACGCAGGCCAGCATCGAAATTGACTCTCTGTTTGAGGGCATTGACTTCTACACGTCCATCACCCGCGCGCGATTCGAGGAACTGAACGCCGACTTGTTCCGCTCCACCATGGAACCCGTCGAGAAGTCCCTCCGCGATGCGAAGATGGACAAATCTCAGATCCACGACATCGTACTCGTGGGCGGCTCCACCCGCATCCCGAAGGTGCAGAAGCTGCTCCAGGACTTCTTCAATGGCAAGGAGCTGAACAAGTCCATCAACCCCGACGAGGCGGTGGCGTACGGAGCTGCCGTGCAGGCCGCCATCCTGCACGGAGACAAGTCTGAGGAGGTGCAGGACCTGCTGCTGCTCGACGTGACACCGCTCTCGCTCGGTATCGAGACTGCCGGTGGTGTCATGACCACCCTTATCAAGCGCAACACCACCATCCCCACCAAGCAGACACAGACCTTCACCACATACTCGGACAACCAGCCTGGAGTGCTCATCCAGGTGTTCGAGGGCGAGCGCGCCATGACCAAGGACAACAACCTGCTTGGCAAGTTCGAGCTGACCGGCATCCCGCCCGCGCCGCGTGGTGTGCCCCAGATTGAGGTCACCTTCGACATCGACGCCAACGGCATCCTCAACGTGTCCGCCGTCGAGAAGTCTACCAACAAGGAGAACAAGATCACTATCACCAACGACAAGGGCCGCCTCTCGAAGGAGGAGATCGAGCGCATGGTGAACGAGGCCGAGAAGTACCGCAACGAGGACGACAAGCAGAAGGAGACAATTCAGGCCAAGAACGCGCTCGAGTCGTACTGCTTCAACATGAAGTCCACCATGGAGGACGACAAGCTCAAGGAGAAGATCACGGACGCCGACAAGCAGTCCATCCTCGACAAGTGCAACGACACCATCAAGTGGCTCGACTCCAACCAGCTCGCCGAGAAGGAGGAGTATGAGGAGAAGCAGAAGGAGCTGGAGAACGTGTGCAACCCGATCATCACCAAGCTGTACCAGGGCGCGGGCGGCGCTCCCGGCGGCATGCCCGGCGGTATGCCCGGCTTCCCCGGCGGCGCGCCCGGAGCCGGCGGCGCAGCGCCCGGTGGCGGCGCCGGACCCACCATTGAGGAGGTCGACTAAACATTCCACCCTACTTTACCTACACCTACCTTACGTCTCAGGGCAATAACGCCCATCTCGAAATGAAATAAATGATTGGAACTTACTTTGCTGTCTTTGGAATTATTTTACTGCTCCTTTACGCGTAGGATAAAAGTATAATTACATACTAGGTAGGTGTGTTGCGCGATTTCAGCCGCTGTCCGGCAGAATCTTAATCTAGATAAACGAGGGCATTTGTTTCAAACTTTGTTTTTGCTGATATTAATGTAGTCAGGTTGACATTAAAAATTATTCAGATGTCCCGGGTTTCTCAAATCTGTCTAGCTCTAAGGTCCAGCTGTTTCAGTAAAGTAAAAAAAACCGTTTCGTCGCGAATGGTCAAATTCGCAAAAACTAGGTAAGGTAGGTACCTACTTGACCAGTATTTACTCTGTAAGGAAACGCCCACAATGCCAACTGAAAGTTATCGTACATAATATCTATTTATGTATGTATGTATTTAAAAACATACGTATATCGGTCTCTGGCCACCATAGTACAAGCTTTGCTTAGTTTGGGGTCACACGACAGTGTGATCGATCGATCTGAATCTGAGTCCCGAATATTTATTTATTTGAGACGACTCGGGACCGCCTCTGCTGGTGGTAACTGGTGGTCCACGGATGGACGCTGCGTCGTCAACTAGTAAACTTTGCGTTCTCAACGAATTTCCAAGTTGTCTGTCAGCGATTGTCACGCGAGGACATGAGGCGGCGGGTGGTCACCGAGGGTAACGTGCCACTCCGTCCGCGTATTGATAGCTTACACCACCGAGGCGATCCAGAATTGATGTTGTAGGTAGACGCATATACTTAAAAGTTCATAGAATACCTAACCGCACGAGGCGAGGTGGTGCGTGTCTGGTTCCGGGTGGCTATAATGAGTGATACTGATACCTAACCAGTAATGAATAGCGAGCTTCGTAAAGTTCATTGATAAGAATAATCGCTTCTGTCGGTTTTTACCGTTCCCTTGTACCTATATAACCTTGTAGAATAAATGTATTTTTATATTCTCTACAACGAATAGAAATAGAATTAGATGGAAATAAATTCTCAGAAATGAAATGGGAATGAATTTCGTCGGCCTCTAGTTATTTTAGTGCTGTGTAAAATTAGCCGCAGTTGTTCGTTGCCACTCGACGACATATCACCTACTTAGACAGTGACTATCGCCCTCCATGTGTTTAGCGTTATCAGCACTAGACAGATAAATGTAGGTAAGCAAGTAAATAATTTAGGAAAAAAACCAATCTACCTAATAATCTAGATAAAAAGGGCACAAGTAAAGGTGAGCTCTGTCGATAACGTACCAGTGACTCAGATGGGTTGATACTATGATACTATTTTTTAGTGGGTAAGTAAGTAGAGACCTCAGCAGGTACGTAGGCGCAAAACACAGTGCACCGGACGCCGCCTGGTGTGCGGTGATGCGGATTTTAACTTTAACTGTAAAATCTTCATTTGTATACAAATAACCGCATTGTATAACCCACTGACACTGCGTCTCCTGCGAATTCCTTCACTCCGCACACCGCGGCGGGATGTGGCGGCTGTTTAATATCCGACATAACCTACTATTCAATTCGTTTCATAGAGGGTGCTAGAAATGTAATCAGCCGCTTGCTATTAGTTCCTAAGGGTACTTTTTTCAGAAGTAGGCGCAAGCAGTGGCGGGGCAAGACCTAAATTTGATGTGGGCAAGACGGATTTCGCGAGGCCCCGTTCTATGGCGACCTGAAGACGGATTTTATAAAATAATAAAAACGAAACAAAACAATTAACACTGCCAAGTTTTTATTCATAAAAATACAAATAAGATTAATATTAATGAAAAATTAATTTATATCGTTTTTTATTTTATTCTCGCTTTAAAGCAATGCTTAAAAATTTTTGAGGCGCGAGGGCCCTTGTATCGCGAGGCCGTAGGCGGTGGCCCACGTCGCCCACGCCTTACGCCGCCTCTGGGCGCAAGGCTTCGTCCTGTCTAAGCAAACTGAGGGGCTGACTGTCCAGCGTCCGCTGACTGACTGTGTCGCGTATTAGCCAAACTAAATGTTCAGTAACCGGCGAGCTGTAGCATACAAAATGCGAATCGGCCGCTTACTGTACGAGTCAGCAAGCGGTACGCCGCAAGCTGCACATAGTACGCGCTGTTCGTGACACTCCATTTAAAGTATGATACTATGTACATATAGGGTAGGGTGGCTAACTAGAGGTGAACAGTCAGCTGTTCACAAGGCTCACAGTATGCTTAAACAGGACGAAGCCTAGGTACCTTGGTAGCATTTATTTTGTGAAAAAAAGTAGGTACCTACTAAGGCACCTATCTGTTTGTAAGCTGTTTCAGCTGTTTGTATCCTTGGGAGTGGGTATAGGTAGTTGCCATATCTCCACAGGTCCAACAATTGGTCCTGTGACCTGGCCTATGTCTTTTTTTTTCCGGAAGTAGCCATGTAACTAGCACTAGTGCCTACTAGCGGATAGATAAGGTAAGTAGAGCAAGGCAGTCAAGTTATTATTTTATGGTCCGCTATTTCTGCCGCCACTTATTTCAAGGTAATCATTGAAGCCGATATAGTAACTTGATTACTCTGCAACAATCTTTAAGTTTAATTAATTCTGTAATGTATTAGATAAGATGGGGGTAGACTACATTATTTTCATCTACCCTCCAGTTGTTAACTAGCTCAGTGACATAAGTAATAAACCTCATTCTGCGATAGTCCGTGTTTCATTCTTACATTCCATTTGGCGCAGCCGTATTGAATTCGAATTTACGTTTAATCAGTGCTTGTAATTATGCCTATAGGCAAAATCGAAGTGTTTGAGATCGGTACTCATAATTGGGATGCGTATTGTAGGCGGATAAAACAGTTTATAGCGTTAAATAGCATAGCGGCCGAGTTACACGTGGCCACGTTAGTTACTCATGTCGGAATTACGTGTTACGAGCTTATGTGTGATTTATGTGCACCGGCTTTGCCGGAATCAAAAACGTTCGACGAACTTGAGACTATTATGAAACAGCATCTCGAGCCGCAAAGATCGGAAATCGCAGAACGACATGTGTTTCGGCAACGGAAGCAAGCGGCAGGAGAGGCCGTCAACGAATACCTACAGAGTTTGAAACATCTAGCGAAAACTTGCAACTTCGGGGCTTCGCTAGAGGTCAACTTGAGGGATCAGTTCGTTTCGGGTCTCCACCACGAGGATATGAGATCCAGGCTTTTTGCCGAGCGCGAGCTGGATTATAAGCGAGCTGTCGAGCTTGCGCTGGCGTTGGAGGCGGCCGACAGGCACGCGGCGACGGCGGCGGTGAGCGGCAGCGCAGGCGCCGGCGGCGGCGCGCCCGCTGCCGAGGGCCTGCATCGCGTGGGCACGGCGTGGGCGCGCGGGCCTCGCCGCGCTCAGCCAGCGGCATCAGCGGCGGCGCAGGGGGCGCCCGCCGCGGCAGCGGCACCGCGCCGCCCGTGCCCGCGATGCGGCAAGGACGGGCACGCGGGGGCCAAGTGCCGGTTCAAAAATTATAATTGTGATCGGTGTGGTGACAAAGGTCATTTAAAAGTGATGTGCCGTAAGTACGAAGGTAATCGCGGGTCGGACTCTTCGCGAGCGGCAAAAGGTCAGTTTTTTTTAGTTGACTCTGATTCCGATGATGATGGCATGAACTTTTACAATTTATCGTGTGATATTGAAGATGACCCCTATTATGTCGGTTTGACGGTCGAGAAGCATTCATTAAGGTTCGAAGTGGACACTGGTTGCAAATTTTCCGCTGTGTCGAAAGCGTGTTATGATAAATTGTTTCAGCATTTACCGTTACAAAAGAAAGCGTTGACATTGAAGTCTTACACCGGAGATGTTATTAAGCCGATAGGTTTCATTGAGGTACAAGTAACATACGCTTCGCGGTCACAAACATTGCAATTGTTTATCATAGAAAACGGTGGCCCACCCCTGATGGGTAGAATGTGGATAAGAATGCTAGGCGTCAATGTCAACGATTGTTATAGTTTAACAGATGCTTGTGATGAATCGGTTGAAAGTTTACGTAAAGAATTTCCAGAAGTATTCGCTGATGGTCTTGGGACTTGTACAGCTCGCATGCAATTACATTTGGCAGACGACACGCCGGTCTTTGTAAAAGCTCGACCGCTGCCGCTCGCTATGCGAGCCCCGGTCGAGTCAGAGTTGGAAAGATTACAGCGTCAAGGGGTTGTTTACAAAGTAGATCGCTCGGATTATGGAACGCCTATAGTGGTTGTTGTTAAAAAAAATGGTGATATCCGTATCTGCGGCGATTATAAAATCACTATCAACCCAAAGTTGAAGGATTTTCATTATCCACTTCCGCGTATCGAAGAAATATTTGCTACACTCGCCGGAGGGGTGCTATTTTCAAAATTAGATTTGTCCCATGCTTATCAGCAGGTACTTTTGACAGATGAGTCACAACCGATGACGGCAATCACCACGCATGTAGGTACTTTTGTTTACAAACGCGTACCTTTCGGTATTAAATGTATTCCCGAAAATTTCCAAAAGATGATAGAAGAAATACTCAGTGGCTTGCCGTTTACGGTAGTGTTTCAAGACGACATATGTTGTGCCGGTATAGATAAGGCCAGTAACCTTGAAAATTTGCGAGCCGTTTTAAGCCGATTGAGTGCCGCTGGTTTAAGAGTAAATCTGTCCAAATGTGAATTTTTTAAACACAGCGTCACCTATTTAGGTTACCGCATAGATAAGGACGGGTTACATGCCGATGATAAGAAAGTTGAAGCCATTGTAGCGGCGCCGACGCCCAAAGACGTCACTCAACTTAAAAGCTTTTTAGGGCTCGTAAATTTTTACGCAAAGTTCTGTGCCAACATTAGCGATATATTGAAACCTTTGTATGAGTTGCTTAAGAAAAATGCCAGATGGCAGTGGAGCGAAGAATGTGAATTAGCTTTTAATGAAATCAAAAAGATGTTGAGTGTCGGTCCGGTGTTGGCGCATTACGATCCGGGCTTACCATTGATCCTCTCGGTCGATAGTTCCGCTTACGGCCTCGGCGCGGTTCTGTGGCATCGTTATCCGGACGGTTCGGAGCGCGCGGTCAGCTGTGCGTCGCGCACGCTAAACTCGCACGAGCTCAACTACTCACAGTTAGATAAGGAAGCACTAGCGATCGTGTTCGGGGTGACTAAGCACCACCAGTACTTGTACGGGCGACATTTTTTGCTGCGCAGTGACCATCGAGCGCTAAGTTATATATTTGGTAAAAATAAAGGTATACCACAGACGGCCGCGAGCCGTTTACAACGATATGCGGTACGGTTAGCCGCGTACAATTTCGACATCGAGTTTATTCCGTCGGCTAGGAATGTGTTTGCAGACGCTTTATCGCGTTTACCGCTCGAGCGGACTGTTAAGAAAGGGCATGATAGTGAAATATTGGAAGGAAGTTATTTAAACTTCATTGAAGATAAAATGCCGGTAACATTTAATGAAGTTAAAACCGAAACTGTGAAAGATCCACATTTAAACAAGATTGTAGGATACATTAAATTTGGTTGGCCGGAACGTTCGCAGAACGATAGCGACAGAGCATTTTTTCCAAAAAAGGACAATATGTTTTTAGAACATGGTTGCCTGGTATGGGGCTATCGAGTAGTTATACCCACCAGCCTCAGAGCAACAGTACTGCGAGAATTGCACAGTGGGCATTTAGGTGTTGTCAAAATGAAGCAGCTCTCTCGCAATTATTTATGGTGGGAAGGTTTAGATACCGATATTGAGAAGATATGCCGCGAATGCAGCGCGTGTTCGTCGCAGCGCGATCAGCCGCCACCCGCGCCGCTGCACTCTTGGCCTTGGCCCTCGGAGCCGTGGACACGCCTCAACGTTGATTTCCTGGGGCCTTATAAAAATAAATATTATATGATTATACTCGATGCAAACAGTAAATGGTTAGAAGTGGAACGTGTTCCGACTACGACGGCAGCGGCGGTAATAGACGTTTTCCGAAAAGTATTTTCTCGTTTCGGTCTTCCGAAATGTATTGTAAGCGACAACGGGCCCCCTTTTACTTCGCAGCAATACTTGTCATATTTAGAAATAAATGGCATCAAGCGCACCCTAGTTGCCCCATATCACCCGTCGAGTAACGGCGCCGCTGAAAATGCCGTACGGTCAGTTAAACAGGTACTTAAAAAGGCGACAGTAGAAAACGAAGATTATGACGCGGCCCTTTGCAAATTTTTGTTTACTTATAGGAACACTGAACATTGCACGACACAAAAAGAGCCCGCCGTGGCGCTATTAGGACGCCGCTTGCGAGGTAGGCTTGACCTGCTGCGGCCTAGCACGGGCGAGCTGGTACGCGAAAAGCAGCGCGCACAGGAGGAGCGGCGCGGGGGCGTGTCGCGTGACATCGCGCCCGGAGACGCGGTACTCGTACGCAATTACGCGGATAAGGATGTTAAGTGGAAGGACGGGATAGTGTTAGGTCAGACCGGGCCCGTTTCATTCGTTGTTAAAACGGACAATAGTAAAGTCGCTAATAAGCATGTCGATCAATTGTTGCACAAAAACCCGCGTAAATCACGTCATTCTTTAGCTTGTGTGACTCGACCATCGCCGGACGAAGAAAACCTAGATGCTAGTACGGGTGAGGGTTGTTCCACCCCACTGGTACAATCGCCATCGTCCATGTCTGGCGATGGCGAGCCGAGCGGTACGAGTAGGTCGCCCGCGCACACGCCGGCCTCTCCGGTCGTGCCAGTGGGGACTCCAGACCGGCTCGTGACGCGCCAACGCCGAGCTTGCCGGAAACTTCTACCTATGACTATGACATTAAGACCACGCAATAGGAAATAGCCAAAGTTTTGTATTGAACATAAAAAGTAATACAACTTTACTGTTGTTATCTCATTATCCGTTAGTTAACTATTATTGTGTACGCGAAAATAATATTAATATTGGGCATAATAAGTATGTTTTACGTAATGTTCCTTTAACATGTTAAAAATCCTTTGTTAGATTAGATAGGTACGTAAGTGAACTTAACACTGCAATTCATTTGTTTATTTAGTTTATATTCGTTTGTTGCTGTAATATTAGAAGGAGGAAAATGTAATGTATTAGATAAGATGGGGGTAGACTACATTATTTTCATCTACCCTCCAGTTGTTAACTAGCTCAGTGACATAAGTAATAAACCTCATTCTGCGATAGTCCGTGTTTCATTCTTACATTCCAAATTCAATAAGTACCTACTATTAGTAATTTGATTCAAGCAGTCGGGCTTTCATGAATCCAAGGGTGTGAAATCGAATACCTAGGTACCAGTGAAATTAGAAGTAGACAAGTCCCATTGTATTTTGATTTTGTTGCGAGAAAACCTCAAAATCGTGGGTACCGCGAGACTTGACCACTTTTTCTCAAAAAAGAGGAGGAGGGGGCAACGGTAATAGATGGTTATTTTATAATAGCTGTGCCCCGCGGTTACAACGTATCCTATGTCTGGGCCAGATTTCATCCAGATCCGTTCAGCCGTTCTGGCGTGATCGAGTAACTAACATCCATGCATCCATCCAAATTTTCCCATGATGGGTTCTAGCTGCTACCCGCGACGTTCTCGTGGTGTACTGTAGCTAATTAACAAATTTCATCCGTTCAGCCGTTTGAAAAGCCTACGAACAGACAGAGTTACTTTCGATTTTATAATAAGAAAGCCTAAGGATAAAGATATATAAGGTTGCCTGGAAGAAATCGCTTTAGGCGATAAAGCCGCCCTTGTACTGCTGAATAATATTTTATTGTTTAATATTTTCTTTATGTTTGTTTCACTTTGTTTTTTTGGTGTGCAATAAAGATGTATTGTATTGTATTGTATTGTATTGTATTGTATTGTATTGTATTGTATTGTATTGTATTGTATTGTATTGTATTGTATTGTACTTATAGGTATATTAGTGAGAAGTGAGATGTCAAGTAGGTAAATACTTAACATTTCTGATACAGGGTGTAAAAACAAACTACATCAACATGTTGACATTTTTATTTTGGCAATGCATACAGCGATAACATAACATTACCAATTTAACTTGGTTTCACATAACTTCGTACATTTGTGCTTTAACATAACTTCGGGGCGGGTTTTCTACCTTTTGTATCGTATCGAACCTTAATTTACGAATTGTCTTTCACCATCTGCGCTAGCTTTGGAAAAGGTAGAGTTTTTGTGGGCTCATATAGTTATCACAAGATACATTAAACTGGAGACGTTTTGTAGGCCCATATTCAACTATGTTGTTAAATTTAGGCCGAGTTAATTCTTCCTGTCAGAGTAATTTAACCTAATCTGCCCAAATAGCAATGTCAGACCTGAAATCAAGTGTCGGTACTGTAGGTAACCCATTTCCCAACCATAAGAAATTTGTATTTATAGCAGGTGGGTAATTAATATTATCAGAACAAAAATAGGTACTTACCTACCTAATTCATTTTAGTTTGCTGTAGGTAGGTTGAAATTACTTACAATAAGTTAGTGAAAATGTTGATGCCTAAATTGCTTCGTAATAATGACTATTTCATGACACAAAGTCAAATATTTCAAGATATGGAAAAAGGAACCTTTGTCCTTTTCCATTCGAATGTAGATACAAAATAAAACCTAAATAACAAATAAGATAGCGAAAGACAATGCTGCAAGCGGACACTAAACATCTACTTCGTTATCTATTGGTATTATTTACATGACGAGTACAAAACGTTATGTACCTATAAACTAGCACGATTCGACCTATCGAAACTGTGGTTATCAACTATCTGTAGACCATCAGTTAAAACCTATGGACTTCAATTTGGGGCATCATTGGGTTTTGAAGCAAATTCCAAGCGTGAATTTCGTATCAGTCTAAGTTTAATTGAACTTCTTGAATTTAATTTTCGATTACCACACTGACCAACAATGTCCGTGTTTGTTTGCAATGTTTTTCGTATTTTCTTACCGTTATCCCATTTATGAAAAGCCCTTGATTAAATATTATCGTCAACTCAAATTCAATTGATGAACTTCAGATAGTTAATAAGCCAGCTGCCTTACTATACTCCAACCTCTGAACTATTTAAGGCTTGGCCGAAGCCACACTGCGCTCAATCTTAGGCTTTACTTAGTTACATGGTACAAAAGGGCTTCCAATTCTATACAAGTTGAAAGTAATAGAGCTATTGACTTACTTTGGATTAAGCGAGAGCTTAAGAATTCTAGAGTTACTTTTTTAAAATCTAGAGTCAAGCGCCTTAATTCGTCAATCTTCAGCAATTCTACTTCGTTAGCGGTGGCATACCCGATTGTTGATGTTATCTGCAAGCCATCACGAGCTGTATTACTTTACCTTCATTTCTTTTTTAGGTTCTACCCAGCCTATTTCGTACTGGGTAGTTGGCACTTTACATTGCCACCAGCTGTACGCTTCAAAAGAAAAATAGCGTACTAAAAACTGTAGGAACCCTACATAGCTAAGTTCTTATTGGAAGCCACCGTTTAAGGGTGGGTTTTGTTTACTTTACTGACAATGTTACAGCGAAGGAAACCGAACTTTCTACGAGCCTACAAATCGTTATCACACTGCTGCTGACAAGCCGGATGGGATTGGATGTTTTCCTGTCTTATACTTTCTTTATTAGTTACGTTAGACGAGCATTATAGGGATGTTTTATTATTTTATTGTAGTTATTATTTTAGTGGTTTTTTTTTAATAAATGCTTTATCACATTTAAATGCTCTTACGGCATGACCATTTTGAAAATGATAAGAAGTTCAAAATCGGCCAATGACGCCGCACACCACTAGGTACATGTTCCATTCAAGTGAAGACATCCGGCCACACTTCACTTAGTTGCTTGCTAGCTCTCGACCGCATAAGTCGCTTTCGACCTTTTGGTCGCGAAAGAACTACGCCTTAAAAGCTTAATAGCTTTAGTATTTGGAAGTTAATGGCCAAAGTTCAATATTTTCGTTTTTTACTTTTCATATTGCCCGTAATTTTAATTGTTTTAAGGGTAAGTCTAGCTGAGTGTTAGTTTTGTTAGGTCTATTCCAAATCCATTATAAATCTAGTCAGGTTGAAACTGACATTGTCCTATATTTACCTATCCATACAGTCTTTGCGATACACCTATTCATGACTAACATTCATAAATTGCTACACTGGATTCAAAGTAAATATTTCTAAAATATCTTATGCACAAATCAAATGTAAATAATTTTCTTAGGTACATAATAATGCTTATTTAACATCTTTAAAATTTAATTCACATATATATTTTTTATGCTTACTTAGCTATTAGTTCCATAATTCAGAAGTTGTCAAAAGATTAGAAAGAGAATTATTTTTATGACTATATAAGTAACACTAACAAAAACGGTGTCTTCAAAAACTTACAGATTACAAACTAAATATTTAATGTAACTAGGTTTAAGGACTCAAAAGAGTTACGATTTTCTAGAAGTTGTTATTTAGATTTTATGTTTCTCTCTAAGTAAGTAAATAAATATTGTTTTCAGCTATGTCCATTCCATACCGATCGAGGAAAGTGGTTTGAATTTTAAACCTATCAAGCGATCATAGTTGGAACTTGGAATTAATAAAACTTATCCATCTTAAACTTATCATCCAGACAAAATCCTTTCCAATTATGAGGTAAGTTTTTAAAAGGTCTAATATTCGAGGATTAACAAAAAGGGCAGTGTCTAGATATGATAATTATTTACTTACCGCGATATGTAGGTAGGTACTTATTTAATTTTGACAACTTCTGATTCACTCTACCTACTTGGTAAGCATCAAGCGCTCCGCATCGTCCATCCTTACTCTAGTATCAACAGCTGGGATTCAATGGTTTACTACCTAAGTATAATACGGTGTTAAACTCTTGTATGCGCTTGATAAGTCTTAAAGTAACATTCAAGTCGAATCAAATGTCTTGGCAACCCCTCGTTTTCAATTCAAGGAAAGCTCTCTCATGTAACCACCAAAAAGCTCGTGCCTGTAGCCATCTCACAAATTCTAGATAAGTATACGCCGCTTTCAATATTCTAGTTGGACAGTGTAAATACTTATTCCAAACTAGGGTTCTCGACAGTCTTGATAAACATCAAAGTAGCGCTTATTTCTTAACCATTATATTGCTGCCAAAACATTTGATAGAACCACATATACTTATCAATTTCATAACATTTACCATTATAATATCTATCGACGTCTAAACACGTATTATGTACATATACATAAATTCGGAGATCCGGTTACGTACACTAATAGTTTTTGTCACTTCCATTTGCGCTCAGCTTCTGTTCGACCGAACGACAGACCGTAGAGCGTGGTTAAATATCGGTTTCATAGACCTGGGTTATGGGAATGAATGTAGAGCAATATTGTTCTCATAATAATGAAGCAACATGACATTAGATAAGATTCGTTTAAGACCGAGAATGAATGAAATGTCCAGTATGCAAGAAAGATACCTCGGCTGAGTGGGATATTACTGGCTGAACACGAGTGATGATGACGTAGAAAGAATGCACAGAGAAAAAGATTTAGCTAGAGCATATCGCATCGGTGAAACCGATAAAAATTTAGTTATGAAAATTACAATAGCCATTAGCGACAAAAATGAGTAAATGGTATAATCTGAATAGTGCTTTTGCTGGATAAGATTTTAGACCGTGCCCTGTTCTAGCAGGCATGCTATGCATAATGTGATGCAATACCAGGTATGTAACAGTAAAGAATTTTGACACTCACAGTCATGTTTCAAGTTTTGATTCCGATTACCAAACACTTAGACAATAAAGTCGCAGGTCTGTAAATTTAACCACGTCTAAATAGTCCCAGATCATCAAGTGCCGTCAATGCTGGCTACATCCACGCGATGGCTGGTGAGCCAGCGGAAGACAAGGAGTCCAGGGAACGGCCGCCGGCCGTTTTGGAGCGCATCGGCTGTCAGTAAAGCGAGGAGCTGGTGCAAGGGCCGTCCACGCCTTGCAGCTGTTCCTCTGGATTATTTAGCAACTGAAAGAATGAAGGATTTGACATCAACTTTACAACAGTGAAAATGTGAAAGCAGTAACTGTTTATTGAACTATTTAAATGTTAATTTTCTTGTTATCAGCACTTCGCCTCGTAACAACTGAATGGCCTTGATAAAATGCAGTTTTTTTATGTAATCTTGCGCTTTAGTACAATTATTTAAAAATCATTTCGCAATTTCAGTGGGTACCAGTTATGAAGAATTCGATGTAGGCATCTCGTTTAAGTAGGTACCTAAATGTAGGTCGGTATAGTTGCATCACTGCATTTGTGGTCGCTTAAATCTAGCGGTTGTAATTATGCAAAGTTTGTAAAGCATGTGTTGGTGTTTGTTTAGACCACAGATATGCTCGTACTTATGAATACCTACATTTACTTGTTTACAAGTTATAATTTATCTATAGCTAAGTTACAGAGTTCTAGACACAGGCTATAATTCATCCGGAAAATGTACGAGGAAGTACGCGTAAACGTTCTAGATGCTCTTATATGGAATTGAATGAAACTGTTTGGGGCCGTACAGGGCGCTTCAATAGCCTACCATTTAAGGGGATGACCTAAATAAGGGTGTAAGTATACGAATGTATAGGTAATAAGGGTTATGAGACTGTTCAATAGGAATAGAACAGAAGAAAAATGTAAAATCTACGGAATTTGTGCATTAGGCACCAACCGACTCGTAATCAGTCCACAAATTTAATATGGTTATATTTGTGGACTGATTACGAGTCTAGAATAGAAAAGAAGTCGAGGATAGAAAAGGTTTAGATAAATAATCATCTTTACGATAATTTGGGTCTTGGGTTTGGCCTTTGGGTGGCCTTAAACTTTTGCCAATTGTAGTTTAATAGAAGAAGGTATCTTCATTGTGTATGACTGGCCATGGCCATTAGTTCACACAACAGTGCTTTATATTTTCCATAGAAGTCACCTCGTCTCAAAACATTGTTTTTACTAGTATTAGTTGGATAAAGATCTTAGTGCAATAGGTTCTACAAAGGAAGGGAATGATCTTACTTCTCTAATTTCACATACAGATGGCAGCAGTCCATCTGTCGAGTTGTTGGGCGAGCGAGGCGAAGGCGTCGGTGCGTGCTTGGGGAGCTCCCTTCCTGCCGCCATCTTGTCGTGGAGCTGGGCTAGCCTCATGCTCATCTGTCTTCGCTCCTTCTGCTCTCGCTCCCGCTCCCACCGCTTCGCACTGTAGCTTCTGATCGATGATGAACTGCTTTGTACGGAGCTTAGACTTGGACGTCTTGAACCTGATGAGGACACGCTTCGTAAGATATAGGATTTTGATTGGGGATAAGTGCTTTGCGCAAGACAACGTTGGGCGTTCATGATTGCGAAATTCATACTTTTAGGGCAAATTTTAATTGAGTATTTATTTAAAATAAAATAAAATCTAGCAAATCGAGTTTTCGCTACCTTTTTGATGTTCTGAATTTAGTCCCATTTTAAATTCGCGTCAATGAATGCCCAATGATGAAATACTGATCATCGCTGTACGGATAATACAAATGCGGGTAGAAGATGACTTACCTTTCACCTTGAAAAGAAAACAATACCCCTATCTCCTACATTTCCAATACCTAAAGCGATGACCAGCACTTGCGTTAATACTACTGTTAAAGTGTTTATTTTGTAAAGCTATCCAAGTGAGATATTTTACGAATTTTTAAGCGCACAGACCGCAGTTAGCGTTGTCGTTGTTACCTGTGTTAGCTTGTCTTAATTTCACCTAAACTAAAGAGTGGCAGTGTTAAGCAGAGAAAGTATTTATTTCAAAAGATGGGTTAAAGCTATGTGCTGAGTTTTGTTCTCGTAGTACCTAAGATGATATCATATTATCGTTTTATAGCTGAAGTGGTAGAGCGTCAGATGTTTGTTGTTTTTAGAAATTCTCGTCCGATGATCAATAATGTAGTAGATCTATGATAAATAAATGCATTGTAGTTTCCAATGTTTTCTGAATCTCGATCTTCATAGTGAGAAATTTTCCATAAACAATTGCTGTGAAATTCACTAACAGAGCCCATGCTTTGCGTGAAAACATCTTGCGGCAGCGTGTATTATTAAGGAAAACCGTTCCCCGAAGTTGAAATGAAGTTCTTGTTGATGTAGTCTGTTTGTATATTTAGTGATTCTTTGGCTTATGCTAACGAACAGTTTTCTTTTTACGTTTAAATAAACAAACAGTATTTTCATGCGCAGCCAAAATTGGTAGACAAGGTAAAGCGTGGAAGCGTCGTGCTGACTGCAGATGAAACTGAAGCTTGGCAAAAGTGTATATAGTAGGTAAGTATAAAAAGTTACTTTACTAAAAAGTGTCATATTAAAATGTGTGTGAAACCATGAGATTAGGAATCTACGTACTTTTTGTGAAATCGTGCTTATCTTGAGTTAATTTCATTTGGTGACGTAGACATGAATCATCGACATATTTAGGTATTGTAAAATGTCATTTACCAAAGTCAGTGTGCTAATTATGATGAGTCATCTAGTATTGTAGTAATATTGTCCGTGAATGATGACAATCCAGGTAATGAAGACCATGTGACAAGAAATCATTGGTCACAATGAACGTGTGTGTTTATAAAAATATTGAAAAAAGACTTAATGAATTCCAAGATTAATAAATTCTGTTATTGTCAAACTTGTAAGTGAATTGTCTAATAACCCTTCAGTTTCGTAAGCATTAACTATGAAGGAAGTGAGGAAGAGATAGATAGTAAGACCAATGGCCATCTTGCTCGCACCGCTAAGGCTTTTTTATTTTATTATGTTTCCTTTACACCCTATTGCCAATTACACCACGGAAAGCCCCACATTAAGCTATACTTACGGAATTTTGTCATGAACATTGATTTTGGCGTGACGTGACCCAATTATGCCAAGAAATCAGCTATGATAAGAAGAGTTACGCAGACAAATTAAACAGAGTAGAGGAAAGGGATTCAAGCTTAGGTAGAGGTACTGTAAAATTGTAATATTAGTTAGTTGGAGAACAAAGTGGATTTTGAAAAAAGCTCTTTAACAGAAATTAAAAAATGTCTTACTGGCTGATCTTTACGTATATTTTATGACAAAATTACAATATTCATGGTTAGTACCAGTGAGAAAAGTTATTTATTTAAAAAGAGTCAAATTAACTTCGATCGGAAAAGAAAGGTTCGTTTAAAACTATTTAAATGAAGTATACCAAACATAAGAGTATCAGGGTGGTTTCAAGGAAAGTTTGAAGCATATTTGGGTACGTCACGAGTCTCGCAGGCGGGCTGGTGGCCGCTAACATCGACACGCACATCTAACGACACAGACGGGGCGGTTGCATGCGTCTCCAGGACTCTTCCCGAATGCCCCACGCCTTTACATCCAGGCCGTCCAGCAGTTTCTTTACAGACATCGTATCAGATGCCGAGGTAGCTGAAGAAAATTACCTTATTCTGAGAAATATCATTCTTTATAGTATTTTCATAGGAGTTCCCAATATTCTTGGCATTGAGGAGGTTGTCGTTGATAGAAAGGGCAATCCGTTCCACTGGTTGAATGACATTAATAATCATACTATACTGACCATAACAAAACGTTAAATATCTCACAGAGTAAAATGTAAGCAAGACCATGTAATACATGGACTCTTGATGGACGCCTGAAATTAAATAACAAGTCGAAATAAAGGCCTTTGAACTTTTAAGCTTAAACAATTATTGTCCATGATATTAGTACACAACTTGTGTCACAACTATTAAAATAGAAAACAATGAAAACAGAGGTCATTACAATAATACATTATGACAAGTCGTATCAAAGTCTGAGAAGCTAAAAGTGGGTTTATGATAATAAGTAATTACGACAATACTCTAATATAATGTTAAAGACCACATAATATCTACTAAGTAGGTAAGTATTTCGGACTTTGAATTTTCTGGACGTAGGCGACGTTCCCTAGGAGTACCTACAGGAACTGTAGCAATTAGAATCGAAATGTGACAAAAACTAAAGGAGGATAATATTTTGACTAAATTATTCACAACTTTGGTTGTATCAAAAAGCACTTTGGCAGGTGGGTAACAGTAACAATCTAGCCACGCCAACCAGGCCGACAAACACAATCAACTCGTGGGTAGGTAACAGCTTTACAAGTTCTACAGGAGAAGAGAGCGAGTCCGTCTCGGAGCTGGAGCGATACGATACGCTGGAGAGGGTTACAGGGAGGAGCATTCGGGAAGGCCCTCGCCGCCACACGACGTGCAGATGATCCCATCGCGCATACATTATCCGTTTCACCTTTGGCGGCGCACTTGGGCGGGTGCGCGCCGCCGAGGTGGCGCGAGATGAGCAAGATGGCCGCCGCGCGCGCCGCACCTGCGCGCGAGCCCGGCGTGGGCGCGCGCCGCGAGCCGCGCCGCGGCTCCTCCTCCAGCGTGCCCGACGTGCAGCCGCTGCGCGACGACGCGCGGGACGACGCGCGTGTCGCGCTCAGCGTGCCGCCTGCGCACACACCACGACTATTAGCTACCCTTACCCTCACTTTTGACAGGCAACGTAAACTTTTTAACCGACTTCCGAAAAGGAGGATGTTCTCAATTCGACTGTATGTTTATGTTTTGGATGTATGTTACGCGATCTCTCCGCCAATTGTAAATCGATTTTAATGATTCTTTTTTTTTGGTAGACCATACTTTAGAGGTGGTCCTATATTCATTTTATCGAAATCGGTCAACAAAAGTCTAAAAAAGTCTGACAGTCAGACAAACAGACAAACTTTGCTTTTTATATTATTACGTTTTCGTTTGGCTCCATATATTTAATATTCTTTCCGCGGTTCTTATCGCTTTCCCGGGGGCGCTTCACTGACATTAAAGAAAAAAGTTTACAAAGCTATCAAAACTCATGGTAAAAGTACTGTTTTTATTTTGACCTGAGCTTCTGAACACTAAATCCTTCCGTATGTGGTTGAAATAATCATCAGGCTTTATCCGCCTGAACGACGATAATCTGAGTTCACTCTGGAACTGCAATATAGCATTAGTACTGACCAGTGTCATTGAGTGAGTAGAGGCAGGGCGGAGTGAGACGAGCGTCGGCGAGGTGCGTGGGGTGGTAGCGCGCCTTAGTGTACAGGTGCAGCACCATGCACAGCAGGCCGGCTAGCACGAAGATGCCCGACGCCACGCCGAGCAGCGTCGGCATGTCCGCCGTCAGCAGAACCAAGTCTGGAAACACATTTATATATCAGTTAACTTCATGCTTTACCCATAGGAATTGAGCTCGTAGCTTGCTAGCTTTAGTATAAAAGAAAGATATTGTAATGCAACTTCATGAGCACCTCTTCCTACCGTTTCTTTCAGCTAAACCTACACTTGCCAACTTTACGGTTAATGGTTTATTGTGTTTGCAAGCAACAAGGACCATAAAACTGGATCTGTAAATATAGAATAGAGATAGACTCACCTTCAGTACAAAACACCCTGGTAGTGGGTCTGGAGTGGCTGGTGCTGTGATACCCCGGATCGCACTGGCAGTACGCGTTGTGGTTGACTTGCACGCAGGAAGAGTGTATGTCGAACGCCCTGCATGTCTGCCGGTAGAAGCACTGCTCGCCCAATTTCTTGGCTGAAAGGGCGGGAGACAAACGGAAACCAGTTAAATATATGTTACTCTGAAGGCACAGGAAATAAATGAAAAATAAAGAAAGATGGGTGTGGGTTTTCCGAGAGTAGGCATATAATTTTCTATGGCCCAAATCTTAACGGTTGAAGGCAATTTATTTAAGAATGGAATGTCATTATTTCTCTTGTGTAACCTCCGGAATCCATACAAGAATTCAGAAGGAAAATATGGAGGGTTTTCAAAAACCGGTCTTTGAAGTTTGAAGTCAATGTTGTTATTTATAGATTCAATACATCGCTGACGTTTGAAAGAAACAAATGAAACCCATAAAGCAGCCCGTTTTGTTAGTTACTAATTGTTACCAAGTAGCAAGCAAGATCGTAAGATGCAAAACAAAGAGTATTTGTTCAAACAAAAACCTTAGGGCTATAAGAAAGGGAAATCACAATACCGACTGCCATGTGATTGTTAAAATTTCTGTCAATTCGTTTCCAAAGATTTTGTGAGACTTCAGTCCTTTATTACGCGCTAATTTGTTCACTAACCATTCTTTGTTTCAAACCTAAACTAAAGCATGTTGCGAATGTTCACCAAAGTCTAGAAGTCAACGTCTGTAAATGCAAATGGAATATTGATTACTTCTATTGTTCCTCGCGCTTCTATTGTTTGTTATTTACTTACTTATTACAGCTTGGGAATAACGTAGAGCGTCCTTGTTTCCGCGTTCTTGAAAAGGATAAGGTAAGAGGAAATGAGAGGCTTGGAGAGCGCTCGGCATTGAGAGAGGCTTTTGATTAAGTAGCACACAACACAACACGCATGAATAAGTATGTATAATTGACACATTCTGATTATGATGGCCTCATAAATGACAATAGCTACGGTGATACAGTGCGCATCTACTTTGTTAGATGTACAGTAATTAACTCATTCAAGTCAATTTAGGATAATCGGTATTTTGGCCATTTTAAATAGTTCTCCCCTAAGGGAAAAGGCTTGGCATTAATAGAATAGGCCGTAGTGTCTACTTGTAATTATTAGGATGTTTGCAAGGTCCCGGTGATAAAATTAAAGAACAATAGTATTGTACAATTTAACTGGTCTTATGATGGATTTGGAAGGTGGGATTTCCTGTGTGGTTCGACTCATGTGATTTGTTTCAACAAAGTCCCTTTTATCGCATAGCCTGTATTAAGGTTTTAAAACTTAATTATTAACAATGGTTGTTGCATCAATGTATGCTATGTAGGTATATCTACTACTCATAGCTACTAGATAATGTTAGTTGTCTATTTAATTAAACTTAGAATTTGTTAGTTAGGTAAGTTAATTCGTTTTAGCGCTAGTTGATCAGTCTTTAGATAGAACATTACTAATCTTCTTAAATTTCTCACCACCTCTCCTCATTGCGAATGTTGTGAATACCTACCTTACCTATTATGGGTATACATATCAGGACTGTACCTAGTATAGCTGTAAGAAAACTTAAATTGTCTAATATGTATAGTTGTATACTGTTGGTATTCCTTAATGAATAAATAATCTAAGCTAATCTCGAAATCTTCAATTAAGTCTTAATTGTGCGAATCGATTTAGTGTGGAATACACTGCTTCAGTGAGTATTCCCTGATGGTAATCTGGGTGTTTTCAAGTCTCAAGGAAATCGGTTTCTTCTAGGTAAGCGTACTCCCTCATCGTCGCAATGCGATTCGGGGGTCAAACACAAGTCTAATTACGAATAAAATAAACAAGGAAAATTTGACTATTCTCTAATGATCCCTAAAGGCTGGCGCACACCAAATACAGGTCCTGTCCGTGTGCATTCCGCTCCGGTTTGCGAATAGCATAGTATGTAACGTAATTCTATGAAAGACGTCACACAGACATCAGTCCGTTACAGCTGCTGCGTGACGCACGGACTGCTCGTTGACAACGACAAACTGACAGCACGCATACGGAACGGAATGCAACTGGATTGATGGCCATTTGTATTGTAAATAAGAATTACCTAAGCCCTTGCTTAACTAGTTTAATCTACTCCTAGAGAAATATTCGCTTATCAGGCACAAAAAATTAAGAGTCTCTTAAGGAATGGGATAAAGTTCGTACAAGAAAATTTAGGTAGGAGCTAGCAAGGAGTAGGTAGTTTAAACTATAGTTAGGCAAGGACTTAGCGGTTCTTATTATAACAATGTACTTACGTTTAGCGCATCCCTTGTTGACACCGAGCACGACGGTGTGCTTCGGGTCGCAGGAGCACGAGCTCGTGCTCGGGTCGCAGAATACGTGCACGAGGCGCGAGTTGCACGAGAACTCGCACGGGGAGCCCAGGTACATGCCCTTCTCTGGAATTATAATATTACCGGTTTTTATTATTGATAAATAGCCGACTGCATGTTGTAGATTTTGGTTATTACATTCCTGATACAAAGACAATTCTAAGGACACATTGTAACCAAGAAATTGTTAATATTTTAGACGTACACTAAAAATACAGAATCTAAATATGTTTAAAAGCATTATCTTCTTTTGGCTGTCGGGCAATGAACTAACCAACGCAGAAACCGGCCAGTTTTATGGACATGCTTTCTGAATTAAAATTTTTATTATTATATATATTATTTAGAAAATGTACGTACCTACGTGTGGTAAGAGTATTTACAACTGTGAGATACTTCGGGTCAACCGACCCGCACAGTAGGTCATACAAAATAGACATACATACATTCTTATTGTGAATTTTCATGTCAAATTACGTACCTATAATGAAACTTTATCTTTTGGGGACATGACAGGTAATTTTATTTTTAACTAGCAGACCGCCCCCGCTTTTCACGGTACCGGGCTTATAAACAATAACATACATAAGTACATTAAAAATACACAGACGAATTGAGAACCTCCTCCTTTTTTGAAGTCGGTTAAAAACTGCTGCGAGGTCTTTGGCACAAAGAGCCACTACTTTTACTTGTTTAGAAGTTATCCGATATTAAAACTTCACTTAGATAGGTATTACGTTACAAAAAAAATCTGACCTTCCGAGAATCGTTTTACAAATTAAAGTTCGTTGTTTGAGTTTTTCACGCCGGGGTGGCTTACTATAATATTGACTTTTCAACAAATAACGATAGGCAACTTCAACTTTCCAACTTTCCTTGTTATCATTCCACAAAGTAACTTGATAAGGTTAACGCCGACTTTTAATAAACGGATGTTCAAATACTAGCGGATCCCCGCGGCATTGTCCGCGGGCAAAAGCTATAGGGTCACCTGGGGCAATTGCGTCTTTCGAGAATTACTATTATTAATATTATTTGTTGACACTGGCAGCTTTAAGCTGATGCGTGTCTTATTTCATTGCAGCGCAATGCACTTTGATTTGTGTTTTTTTAAAGTAATCGTCAAGTCTGTTTTTGAAGCTGAAGAGGGCCGCGACGCTCTGAAATTTCCATACAAACGCTTTACAAAATTTCTTGAAAACTATTTGTCAGATTATGATGAAATTTAGCATGTACAATTACATTAACAATATATCCGCCCCCATGTTCTTGGTTTTTCAAAACGTTCTCAAGCGAAAATAGAGGTATGAAAAAATCCGCATTTTTAAGGGGTCACTTTTGACTGATTTATTCAATAGATAGACAAAACAAATCATAAATTCCATTACATAAGGAGGTTGTCTATATCATTAGCTGTTAAATAAATCCATAATACAAGGGAAATTCTTAGTTACTTAAAAATGATTACAGAAGTGCAAAACTCATAAAAAAAAATGAAATTGCACTTTGTCACTCTGTAGGTAACTTTAGAGGCTCGTCAGTATCATTACTCGCTCTTTTCGTTCGTCTTCTTCTTTTAGACGAAATGGCTATAGAATACCTTAAGCCAATGCGAAGTTAGTCTAGGTCGCCTAGGTCGAAGTTAGTTAGGTCACCGGACTCTGAAGGGGCATTTATGACAGTCACTGCCAACTTATTCCAGTCCATCACAATACGGTTTGGCAAAGTGTGTTTTTGGGTTTGCTTGAGACTGACAAACCCTTTAGAAATTAGGCACCACCTACATCTTTTTGCTATCTTTAGTTGCAATAGTCTGTACAAGATGGCGTTAGTTACCTTATTTGTGAAGGGTCAGTAATTCTCGAAAGACACAATTGCCCCCACAGACGCATTTGCCCCAGTTGACCCTAAATATTTGTTTTGAATTTTATCCAAATGCGTCTATCCTTTCGAGCGTGAAGATATAACAAACAGACGGACACATACTGCCTCGGTGGCTCAGTTGGTAGTGAACCTGCCTTCTAAGCTGGGGGGCGTGGGTTCGATTCCCACCTAGTGCAAATATTTATGTGATGAACATTTGTGTTTGTTCTATGACTGGATGTTAGTATCTATTTAAGTTTGTATATCAGTCTCTGGCAGCCATAGTACAAGCTTTGCATAGTTTGAGGTCAGGCGACCGTGTGTGGAAGTGTCCCGAATTTATAATTTACATATTATACATTTCACATTAATTACTAGTAATTTAAAATATTAAAGTACTTACTAGTTGCGCTCCGCGGTTTCACCCGCGGTCCCACAGGCACCGTTAAAGTAAGGAAGTTTAGGATCACCAAGTTCTTTAGTATAACTAGTGTCTCTGTGCGAGCTGTGGACTTCGCGGCCAACGTTTGTCCTCCTCTACATATCGCATTCCCCAACTGATTCTCGTAAAATTTTGTGAGCATTTTGTCGAGTCAGTTTGGGATTTTTTTTTTAATGGAGGAGATATGATTTTTTTCCAAATCTCCTCCATTTCTCCTCTACAGGTCGTGTAGAGGAGAACAGCCGGACATCCGGACATATGAGAGCATTTTTGGCTAAGCTAAAACGGAGAAGCTACGTGCTTCCACTTCCGCCAAGTAGCCACTAGTATTTATAGATATTACCTAGTTGTAAGCCAAAATTTGTGAGACTGTAATTTCTTTATTATTTGAAAAAATAATGCCCCTCAGTTTCTTGCCTGTTCTCCTGAGTAGAGGCTCTTTATCCGAACAAGGCGGTCGAATCTATTTAAATAACTTTGACGTTCATAAGTGTATCTTTGATACCTAAATTAGAAAAAAAAAATTGTATTATTTTAATAGGTTGCGTATCGACGCCATTAGTAGGTGCGTCCGTGATGCAACTGAAGGCTCCACCGGAAGATCAGCGCTGTTGATTAAACAGCTTATGCTGAGGTGGAGCCTTTTTTGAAACACATACTTACATAATTGTAATTTATTATTGTTGTTTGTTATATATATTAGTATCTATTAGTATCTGTTTGTTATTTTGTTTTATTGCTTTTATTTGTCGTTATATTGTTAATTGTATGTATGGTTTCAAAATAAATTTCTTACTTTCTTACTTTTTTACTTTCTTTCTAAATTGAATAAAAACATTTTGACTTTGACTTTGACTTTGCTCGCTCAGTCAAAAGTATATACTAGCTACTTTTCAACCGCACTACAGTATGGAAAAGCTAAACAGAAAACGGAAACCAGCCAGTTGGGTCTGTCCAGCCGACTGCACATTGACGATCAATTCGTCCTAATTCGCTCTTCGTTTTGAATTGCTTCTGTTATTTCGGCCGTAAACGCGTATCTGACTGATAAATTTCGTCGTAACGTATTCGCGTATCGTGTATGCGTAGCAGCTCGGCTATCGCGGCTAGCCTGATACGCAACGATGATACGGCGCTTGTGGCAACGAATGGCAACAAATGCTTGCCCCTAGCGGCTGACACGAGGTTCGCAGCGAGCGCTTCAAAGTGTTCGCGAAAAAACCCTACAGGTTTACGTGTTCGTGGCGAGTGGCTAATTGTATTGATACGGCAAAATGATATTTTTAATAGATTCGTTGTGATATTCGGTTTCAGGCACTCTCCGCCGCCTTTTAAGCCACACGAAACGCACACACACGGTAGCTCTCGGTTCAGAATTTTGTTAGATTACCAGCTCATCTGCATCTCGCTGCATCTGCGCAATCGTCAATATACTCGTAGCTGTCTAGTGAACTAGTGGAGCTAGTGGTTTAATTTAAATAAAAAGTAGTAACTAAATTTTTGTTTGAATTAAATTGATAGTTAAATTTGATAGATTACATAAAATTGATGGTATATATTTGTATGAGGTAGGTAATCCACGTCCAATTTTTTAGAAGCTGAAAAGTGTCGTTTTTAAAGTTAATTAATGTATTAAAATAAAACGTATTGATTTCATCCGCCGAACCATGCTTCATTTTTTTTTTTAGTAGAATAACTCAGTTGTACAGAAAAGCGTATTGCTGTAAACGGCAGAACAACATTATTTCTTGTTCCTTGTAGAGCGGCGGAAGTCGTGTGTAGAGTGACCATACGATTCACTATTGAATCGCTTAGTTCTTACCAGGGCTCATATACAGGGAGTTACGAATACCCTGTTGGATAGTTGATGGGCAGGTACACACACTTATAAGTGTTTATGCAAAAATACACAAAAAAATGCACGCTATAAATAGCAAGAGTCATGACCAGTTTAAGAATGCAAGAAAAAAAGGATATTTTACAGA
Organism: Peribatodes rhomboidaria; assembly: GCA_911728515.1. NCBI lineage: Eukaryota > Metazoa > Arthropoda > Insecta > Lepidoptera > Geometridae > Peribatodes > Peribatodes rhomboidaria. Next base: position 1,923,246 of record OU452175.1, on the reverse strand, counting down.
AATGTTAACAAATCTGCATCATATATTGGCGGCTTTTATTCTAAGCAAGTAGCAGCACGACGCGAATAGTTTACAAATAAAACCGACGCCATTGGTGTCTGCGTTCGCGCTTTTAGGAGGGTGGAGCGCGATGTATGTAAATTTTTTTTATAGTCATAATTTAATTGAGAGTAGCACAATTGCATCCTCCAGTCGATACTGGATGCACACCTGGCGGATACAACAATAATTTTGTAACACCCTATTTAGTCCATCTTGTCCACATTTAAAACAGGGGCCCTAGACACGTTGCGATATTATAAGATTAATGAAATTAAACGTTTAACCTTTTAAACAAAATAAAAAGTAACTGAAACTCTAAGATCTGCTACTTTCCATTTTACGTCTAGGGCTTGTGTGACTTAAGCATCAACTTACCATTTAACAAATCAATTTCGGACAGATTTATCAGAGTTCTGATCGCATGGTCACCCTACTCGAAACCGGAAGGAGGCTCAACGGAACCAACTTCGCGCGTCCCATTGAGGACACAGATGTCGGCGAGCGGAATGTAGATTTCTTTTATCTGTTTTAATTTTATACTCTTTCTCGATCGCCGGGTCGTGGGTCGCAGCCTTGTGAGTTGGGGAACCTTTTTACACCATAGTATAGGTATAAATATCTACCATATACGAGTATATTCCCAGTTTCGAACGAGGGCAAAAGTTGAAAATAGGTACTGTTTTTTTTCGTATTATATTAAGTACATACTTACTTGGATTATCAATGGCTTTAATATTATGAATTTGTCTGGAAAAGCTGAAAAAAGTCTGAAATTACGTCATAATTAAGTTCTTGTGGCATAGAAAAAAAAAATTGTTTAATTTCACACCGATAGTCACACACTTGAGGTTTGTCTGAACTGTGACTCGCAATCATTATGTCTATTGGGACATTTGCCTAATATTGCTTAAATTGGAGTAAAATTCACTTTGTACTTGTTTCTATCGGTGGCACATCACAAAAAACATCTTCGTAGCCATTGAGATATAAGTAATTAAGTACTACGTACTAGAGAAGCTGTTCCTAAGAAAGGACGTTACGTAACTTGATGACAGCGGGGCCTATCCGTATGAACCGACTACAGATTTGCTGCAGCGCTAAAAACATTAGTTATGTCGTTTTATCAAACTATTAAAACATGCAGCGCTAGATCCCAATTTTCTCGCTCCGTGCAAACGGCGTGTCGAAGCCACACTGATGTAAGGTGCACGAATTGCAGTACAGTAGAGTGGACGAAAGTCAATGTTCGGATGATGTAATCTAGTATGTAGTAGGGGAGATGTGCTTAAGATGACATGGTCAGATAAAATGACACACTAGCAATATCGATTTAAATGTTCGCGCTATAGGTGAACCTGTGACGTTTTAGGGACGGCCCGTAAGTGGCGCTAGTGTTGAATTCAATATGGTGGACAGTGATCGCGCATTGCACATGTAGCAAATGTTTTTGTGATTCAATGAACAAAAAAAGTTTGATCACGTTCTTGTTTTGTTGGGAAATTACTCTTAAGGTAAGAATTATCTAGTTGAACTATTTTTTTATGAAATCTAGTATTATATTATGGCCTAAATATTGATAAAAGCATATTCTAACCTTAAAATTGTATTCACGACAATTTAATTACATTTGCATTTGCATATTGGGTAAGATGACATACCAGACGTGGGTGTAAGATGGCATACCATGTCATCTTACCCTTATACAATATCCTTATTATCCTTATCTTGTCTGTTCCTCGCCACAGAAATACGGCAACCAAGTTGTGAACAGAACAGTTTACAACGTATAATGGCAATCAGAAAATCAAAATGTATCCAAATAAGAATAAATTATTTCTATTCTATTCCTACTTACCTATCAAATTAGTTTTTTTTCTTTCTTTACAGGATGCCTGGCAATTACAAACGTACCTCGACACGGAAGAGCTGGTCACAAGAAGACATGGCTAAGGCTATCGAAGCTGTAAAGGAGCATAAGATGGGTTGGCTTTTAGCATCTAAACATTTTAATGTGCCACAAGCAACGCTTCGTCGCCATTATTATAGTACTCCAGAAAACCTTGGTCGTTTTAAACCGACTTTCAGCGCAGATATGGAAAAAGCCATAGTGGCTCACGTGCTCGAGTTTGAAAGTCGATTTTTTGGGTTTAATACGACCGAAATAAGAAAATTAGCATTTGAATTTGCGGAAAGATTGGGGCTTGATCACAGATTTGATAAGAATGAAAAAATAGCTGGTTGGGATTGGCTGAAAGGGTTTCGAGAACGCAATCCAAATATCTCACTTAGGGCTCCAGAGCCAACGTCAGCTGCAAGAGCAAGGGCATTCAATAAGCCTCAAGTAATGAAGTTTTTTTCTCTTTTGGAAAGAACAGTGACTGATTATGGGATTCAGGCGCATAGAATTTATAATATGGACGAGTCTGGGCTTAGCACTGTTCAAAAGCCCCCAAAAGTTTTTGCATCCAAAGGAAAAAAACAAGTCGGTGCTGTCACTAGTGCTGAACGTGGCGAACATTTCACAGTTGTTGCCTGTGCTAATGCGATTGGAAACTTTGTGCCACCTGCACTGATTATACCAAGAAAAAATCACAAGGCTGAATACTTTGACGGTGCTCCACAAGGCACTTTGGAGCTGTGCTACCCCTCTGGGTACATGGTCGGTGAACTATTTCTTAAGTGGATGCGCCATTTTGTGACTTTTGTGAATGCTTCTGTCATAAATAAGGTGCTGCTTATCCTGGACGGTCATTCCAGCCACAAAAATCTGGAAGCACTTGAATTTGCCAAAGCCAATGGTGTGATAATGCTCTGTCTTCCTCCGCATTGCACTCATCGAATGCAGCCGACTGATGTATCCTTTTTCGGTCCACTTCAGGCGTATTATGACCGCGAGATGGCCACCTGGATGAAGAACCATCCTGGCAGAACTATAGGCCTGTACCAAGTTGCTCAAATTTTTGGACGAGCTTACGAAAATGCAGCCTCAGTCAGGAATATAACGAGTGGTTTTGAAAAAAGCGGAATTTTTCCCTTTAATCCACACATTTTTCCAGAGGATATGTATTTACCCAGCGATGTTACGGAAAATGAATTAAATAATGATGACGGGTCGGTTGCTGGTAGTTCATGTCAGCCCCAGCTAAATCGCGAAGAGTCCGATTCCTCAGAAGCTACTGACGCTGACGAACAGATAGAAGTTGCAACAGCCAACTTTTCTCAAGAAGTTGAAAGTCGTCACTCATCCCCTACAATTTTGTCAGCAAATATTGTCGCTCATTTGCCACAAGATCATGACGTTAATATTTCATCCGTGACCCAGCCAATGCTTCTAGAATCTGGTGCTAAGCAACCCACTACAACCAACGAATCGATGGATGTCACCAGTGCTCCGAAAACAAGTGCCACATCTCAAGAAGATGAAAGACGTCCATCATCCCTTAAAACTTTGTCAGCAAATGTTGTTGCGCATTTATTACAAGATCATGACGTCAATATTTCATCTCGGTCCAAGCCAATGCTTCTAAAGTGTGGTTCTAAGAAATCCACTAATGCCAACGAACAGATAGATGTTACCACTGCTCCGGTAAATAACCATCAAGAGCAGATAAAATATGTAACTGTTCCAGAAGTTATATCTGCAGACGGCAAAGATCCACCACCGGTTAACCAACCCAGTAATGTTAACGAATCTATCAACATCGCCTCTGTTACGGACAATAATTATCAAGGGCAAATATCAGATGTAACTGTTCTAGAAACTATCAGTGAGGACGATAACGAACCACAGTCATGTAGCAATCAAATTTTACCTGGGGAAGTTTTACTTTCTGCCACGAAGAGTATACTTAAAGAAATTTCACCACTACCGAAAGCTGCTTCTACAGGAAAGTCAAGAGCAAACAGAAAATTTGGTGGATCGCAGGTTCTCACGGCTAGTCCATTCATGAATGACATTAAAGCAGCAGTGCAACAGAGAAAAGAAGAGGAAAATCGCAAAGCCCTAAAAAAACAAAAGCAAGATGAAAATCGCAAGCCCCTAAAAAAACAAAAGCAGACCAAGCGTGTTATATTTGAGGATGATGATGTGGAACCCGCACCTAAAATACGCAGAACCAAGCGAGTTCGAAAGCAAACAAAGCGGGTTATTTTGGATGATGATGAGGACCTCGGGGAAGTCGAGGATCCTTACGCTGATGAGAATGAGGAGAAAAGTGATCCAGCTTGCATTTACTGCAATGAATTATTTAGCCAATCTAGACCAAAAGAACATTGGGTGAAGTGTCAACTGTGTTCCAATTGGTGTCATACTCTATGCGCAGGCATATCGGCAAAAAAAAAACAGTTTACCTGCGAATTATGCTCGGTGAATTAATATTGTTAAGACGACATACCACAAAATTCTAAGATGACATACTATGTCATCTTAGGCCATTGATATGTCATCTTACACTCGTCTACCTAAGTGCGATTTTTGTTTGTTTTTTTTATTTAATTTTATGTTTAATGTTCTTAAACTGACTCAATTATAATGTTTATGAAACCTTTATGAATATACGCAAAATTCTGATCTCACATGACTTTATTTATTTGAAATATTTATCCTGAAAGAAAAAGTATGTCATCTTAAGCACAATTCCCCTACATATCGATGTTGGCAGCTTTGTAGCAGAACGCTACGAATGTTACAATGGCGAGACTATTCAAGCGACAGACGTGAACACGTCTGGATTTCAATCTGAACCTGACCTTTCAACAAAACGGCTGAGCGTGATCCAATCTCATTAATGAAGTTTAGGAGACGTTTGAGAGTTCTGTGTGCATCAAGCGGACGGGTATACAGTAAACAGTTTATCCCTGAAAGTGCTGAACTAGGAAAACACGATATATCAAACTGTTGGAAATAGCTGATACGAAACAAAAATATTGAGATAATACAGTACATGCCCATTTTCACTTATTACAGTACAGTTTGTATTAGTATAGTTGATTGTTTTTTTTAGCAATATGTATTCTAAGGCTAACTAAATTGTAATGCGAAAATGAGTTTGTTTGTTACGCTTTTACGCCACCAACTCAACCGATTATCATCAAATTTTGCTTAAACGTTGTCAGGAGTACAGAAAAAGAAATAGGGACCGTGGCGGTCCCATGGGACTGGGGATGAAACCGTGGGGTACAAGTACTAAACTATAAGTAACCTTCATAAAGAACATTCCAGTTCCTTCATTCGACCAACTCCACTGATAAATAAGTTGGGCTGTACATCGAAATAATATAAGGAATAAGCGGCACGAGTCTAATTCCTAGTACACAGCGCGTGGACCCAATATAGCTACAAGCAAACGGACACTACAGAGATCCGTTGACAGCATTATGTTGTGTATCAATAACAAAGATAGAGAGACGTACAAGAGACTATAGCAAAAACAAGACAACAATAATTATCACTGTTGCGACTGGTTGCGTTTATTACAGTGAATTGTGTGCAGCACCTAATGTATGCGCTCCATTTTTAGGGTTTCGTAGGGATCTACCTTATACCTATATGTATATCATTGAAGGGCTGTACTAATAATATTTTGCTTATGATCCTGCCAATTCGAAACAGAATATTCCTTTACAATTTACGAAGGAAAACGTTATTCGATGCGATTTTCCTGTTGACATTTAACGGTTGGAGCAGCTGTCCGACCGCACGCTAAGCAGCGAGCTGCGGTGAGGCGGCCTCGATAGGAGCTGGCGAAAACCTACACTGATACTGCTTTGGAGATTAGGACGGGGTTGCACTGGCGAGGAGTTGCACGCTGTGTTCGATGATTAAGCGAACAGCGACAGATATCTTTGGTGGCAACCAAAGATATCTGTACCAAAGATATCAGCTGTCGCCAACTCCGCAGAGTAACACAAAACAAAATTGAGTTCAATTAAAATAACTTTATTAAGACAAAAACATCAATTATACATATTTATACTTATAACGAGTTTTTTATTGACCATAATGTATAATATGTGTAATAATAAATAAATATGTTTTTGTTACTCAGTGGCAGTTTATTATCCACCATAACTGCAGTATTATTTTCGACAGTCGGTAAAAAAAAACATTATTGTATAATATACTACACATAGTATGCTATTTTTCGTAGAGATTTAATGTTAGCTTATTTGGTGGAATTACGAAAGTAACATAAATGAAGAAGCGTGACAATATTTTTGGACGGTTGTTTGAAAATAACGTTTAAAATCGTTACAGCAACATTTACACGTAAATTGCGTAACCAACGCATCGCAATCTCCTTGGCAGTGGGACCTCGTCATTACCAACTACAAGCTCTGTCTGCCATCTGCTTTACAGTATTACCAGTTTGTGACGTAGTATTGTGCGGTATTATGGCGCATGTACACAGCACTTACTGTGGCAGTTATGGTGGACCAAGGCTGTACAACCTTTTTGCATTGTTGTTAGTCGTTCGCAGGCTCAAGTTACGCGACGGCGTGGTTAATTAAGTATAATGAAATGACGGTACAATTACTGTTTGGCAACAGATTATTAACTTGAGGGTATTAGTCAAAGACAATTAAATTTAGCAGATTGCACATGTCACATGTAAAAATCTTTAAAGTTCTACTCAAGGCGTCGTAGTCGGCGTAGGCTTGGGAAGAAGTAATAATCATGCAATCCGCGTCTAAATCCTATGAAAAATCAAAAACGCGTTCCCATCCAAAGAATACGCTATAAATAGCTTATCAAGCGTATTGTTTTCCTCAGAGGGCAATAAGTATAAACTGTCTACTGGTTATAAATGTATATATGGAATTAGTTAGCTAACTATACAGCCAGACTAGCAATACAACATATGTTAGCAACACATACAAAAGAATGCAGTCTATGGTCTGCTGTGTGACGTTTTGCGAGCGAACTGTCAGAGAAATGTATTGAATGAATGAATGAATGAATGAATGAATGTAGCGTAAGGAATGAAGAAGTAGCGCCTGAGTCGCCCGCCCCGTCCAACCGGCACTTCTCGCTGCAGCACGGAAGAGGACGGACCTCGTAGTGTTTTTCTTGGGTGTCTTTCTGTAGTATTGATCTTGGTGTCCATTAGATTCATATTGGAATTACCTACATATTGTACATGGTTTGGATTATTAGAAGTATTAGTTGTTTACATTTGCATTAGGGTGGTTTTGAATGCCGTCCCTTCAGAAATAGTTTACATCAGAAGTGAGATGTAGTTTTCTCGCGCCATAAAAGAAATAGAAATACATCGATAAAGGTACCAAGGCAAAAGATACCGGAATTATTTTTAGCAAATCGTGTAATGTTATTGTGTCTGGCAACTAACTTCATTAGATTAGCAGTACTAGATGAAACGACAAGCGTGTATGAAAAGCCTCATGGAAGTAGAAGAAGCGAAAGATGTATGCCAGGATCGTAGCAAGTGGAGAGAAGTGGTATCTGCCTACCCATATGGGAAACAGGCGTGACTATATGTATGTAGATGACCTGAAAGACGGCTATAGGCACTCACCAGAATAGAAGTAGTGAGTTGAAGCAGTGACTTCCTAAGACTAAAGGAATGATCTGGACCAGGCACTACTTCGGATTAAGGGAGTGAGCTAAAATAGCTGAACAGTAAGTGAATTAGTAGCTGATACATGACCTGAAAGGTTGCTATAGGCACTCGCCAGAATAGTGGTAGTGAGCTGAAGCAGTGACTTCCTAAGACTAAAGGAATGATCTGGACCAGGCACTACTTCGGATTAAGGGAGTGAGCTAAAATAGCAGTCGTATAGGGAATTTCTAAGCCTAAATATATCAGCTTTGGTTTAGATGGTCAGTACTATTATAAAAAAAAAGATACATTGCAGAACTATTGAGAAACCTACAGACCTTTTTGTCGGTGTTATGATTGATGATGAAGTTAATGAATGAGATAACTAGTTACAAAGTGGTAGAAATTTCCAAGTCTAAAGGAATCAAATGATGAAAAGGTTGCAACTGAAGTGCTATCTATTTAGGACATCATGAGTCATGATAGGCCGAGCTTAAAGATTTTAACAGCCTTTGAAATCATGTGTGTGTTGACAGATACGTAATTCATGTGCAGAGTTGGAACCAATATAAGAAGCGTGCCTGAGGGCATGCACGGCGCAGGAGGGCCGTGTTAGCAACACATACAAAAGAATGCAGTCTATGGTCTGCTGTGTGACGTTTTGCGAGCGAACTGTCAGAGAAATGTATTGAATGAATGAATGAATGAATGAATGAATGAATGAATGTAGCGTAAGGAATGAAGAAGTAGCGCCTGAGTCGCCCGCCCCGTCCAACCGGCACTTCTCGCTGCAGCACGGAAGAGGACGGACCTCGTAGTGTTTTTCTTGGGTGTCTTTCTGTAGTATTGATCTTGGTGTCCATTAGATTCATATTGGAATTACCTACATATTGTACATGGTTTGGATTATTAGAAGTATTAGTTGTTTACATTTGCATTAGGGTGGTTTTGAATGCCGTCCCTTCAGAAATAGTTTACACATACCACCATGAAATAAAGAACGAGCTATTTAGAAGACGACCTATACCAAAACAACACGAACATTGAACATGACTAATAACATAAACTGCCTTTTTACCGTCCTCTGGTAAAAATAACCACCACCAAGTATTAAAAGGCTGAAACGTTGAAAGCCAATGCCAGCGTTTTACAAATCGAATTTACCGGGAACTGCGTACTCGACCTGTGTTACGAATATGTACATTACGTAGGTGGACGGAACACCGATGGATCCATGTAAAAGGCATTAAATACTTTAAACGTATATTTTTATAGTTATAACTAGCGCGCTGCGGTTTTAGCCAGTATCCCACTGGAACCTTTAATGTTTTTGGGATAAAAGGTACCCTATTTACTTTTATGTACCCCTGACAATGTGTATGCAAAATTTCATGACGATCCGTTAAGTAATTAAGGCGTGAAAGCATAATAAACAAACTTACTTTCACATTTAGATATTGGTTAGAGCTAGGAATATTAGTTTTTATAAAATTCATGTAGGTAAAACTAGTCTTTTTTGTTTAAATAGGCATTTGACCATCAACTCTCCTTTAAACAGTGCACCACGATTTGAGCGCCCCTAATGGTTATGCTATGAGGCTTTAGAAGTTTAGTGGGTCTGTCCTTGTATTGTAGCATGCTACGATGTTACTGTACCTATGAAAAGTCGTTTACTATGATTTAGGGAAGATAAAAGGTTTTGTGGTTTTTAAATTAACCCTGTACACATAAATAAGCAAGTCAACTAACAATGACTATGAAACCTCTCAACGAAGCTCCCAGAATCGACTGGGACAATTCGGTAAACTCGGCAATCATATGTAATTTATGTATGCTTGTTTGTAGAATACCAGCGACCCGCCTCGGCTTTTTACTGTACCTATCTAACTGATGATGGTGAAAACCGCGTCAAAATCAGTTTCGTAGTTTTGCTGGTAATTAGCGGTTTTACAAATAGAGAGACACCGGCACCGATGCGAAAAGCGACTTTGTTTTTGAATTTGTTTTTTTATTTGTCCAATGAAAACTTTAGTACAGGCCGATTCAAACTTAATGGCGGCTGTGAAGTTAGGCACGAAACGCTGCGCAGTAGCGAAAACGAAAGTATGCGCGGGCGTCAGAGAGGCAAGACGCCGCACAGTCTCGCTTGCGACACACTTCACTTCAGTTTGAATCACATCTTAGTGAAATTTTGCAAGCAAGTATACAAATCAAAACAAAGTTATTTAAACTCGAATAGGAACATTTGTCAGGGGTTATAGAGATCTCAGTTAAGTGATAATCTTGACGGAATTAATAAAATAACTAAGTAATAGGTAACTGTACTTACTAATTTTTAAGATTTGTTTTTTCGTCTGTGAGATAGATTTAAATGACCATAATAAACATAACATAACATATCGTCACGCCTTTTTCCCGAAGAGGCTGACAGAGGTGTATTTATCATCCACACTTAGGGAGACGATATTCAGTCGAAAATGTGACAGGGGGTGAGCCTGTTGCCGTACACCAGGCTCCAGTAATGTAGCAGATGAGTATAATAAATTGTCGTCTTTATCCCAATAAATGAGTAATATTATATTTTTATAAGATTAACTGGTACAACTGTGAGCTTACATTAAGTTGCTAGGGAGTATTCTGTGACGTAAACGTACATATTTTTTAAAGCTATTGTGTTGAAACAGCTGAAAAGCGTTTAAAGCATGAATGGCTTCGTATGACCTCTCTTTAGCACCTCTTTTGTTTCGACCGCTTTTATTTTTCTTTTGTGTTTGTTTTGCAACTCGCCAGTAATTGTTTGAGTTTTAGATTGCGTTTTGGTACTTTTTCAGGTGAAAAACAATTAAAATTACAGGAATTTCGTTTTTGGCGGGAAGCGAAAAGGTGATGCCGTAATTTTGTATTATTTTCAAAATGTTGTGATTCTCCGAGTGTTAAAGTGTAATAATGGTGGATTATTAACCTTTATCGGTTTGAGTTGAGTTTGAGTGTGGGAAAATGGTACAAACATTGCGAAACGGAACTTTTGGTGTTCACTACAAAACTCTACTTAAAGTTTCAGTGAAATATCCATCACTTTATTGAAATGGGGAAAGGGGAGGAATTCATCATCGTCATTATTGCCTTTTCATCATCACTCCATTATCTATAAATGACTATTTAACTTGACACTGGCAAATGCACTAACCGTGCGCTGCCAAATTTCCGTGGATGGGGAACGAACCTAAAAAAAAAATACTACGTCATTTATTACGTTCAACAGATTTCTAATACTTACCTATTATCTAATTTTGATCCACTTAAACAGTTACTTGTTATGCAAGGCTGCAAAGTTATATTTTGACGCGAGTACTTGTATTAAAACCTGAGCGTAGCGAGGGTTACAAAGGTACGAGACGCCGAATTACTTTGCCGTTGAGCGAGACACAAAACTTTTCTTTACTACAACGAGGTCTTTGCGATTATTCTAAGGTTAAATTTTAAAAACTCTATCCGCGCCAGCGGATAAAATGCACTTTTGCATTCGGATTTCTAATGATAAACAGAAACTTTCCGGGCTTGTGAGGTGAAAAACAAATGCTAAGCTTAGAACAAGCATCACTAAAAAAATAAAATAAAGATGAACGGTTTCAATCTTAAAGGTACTTTTGTATCATAACAGAATCTAAATGTGTCTTTGCAAAGTTTCATAAGAATCTTTTCAGAAGAAGATGCTTAAAACGTTGCAAGATTGCGATACGAGTAAGTAAGCGGTACGCATTACGGCTTGTATCTAGTGCATTTCAGTTTATTTATTGATCTCACTGTTTGATGTCGGAAATCCAAAATATTATTTCATACCTACCACAATTTTGTGTGTTTCTTTTTAATTTAAATAATTCCGAAACCTCAATAAGAAAGGAGAAATAAATAAACAAAAATGCAAGCAAACCGAAACAAAACTGTTTAAAATAAAACTGGTTAAAAATAAGCCAGAGACTGTTCGTGTCTTCTCATCTCTGTCACAGGCTATTACTACCCACTTGCAAAGAAAATAAGAATTTAATATTAATAATTTTGTCCTTGCTTAACTAGTTTAAACTGCTCCGAGCTAGCTCCTACCTCAATTTTCTAACAGGAACTTTAAACCATTCCTTAGGAGACTCTTAACTTAATGTGTCCGATAAGCGAATATTGTGCTAGGATTAGATTAAATTAGTTAATTATTTAATTGACTAAAAATGCAACCTACGGACTAAAAACACCCAATCCTATATGGCTTACATCTAATAAAATATACAAAAAATCATGAATATGGTAAAAAACTAAAAACAGATTTACTTACAAAATATACAATATAATATATTTATGCTATAAATTTACAGATGTTAAAGTTAAGGAAGGACCTGGGCAATTCTAATATTTATTGCAAGTAGCCATATATATAATAGGTACATATATATAGCATACAACGTATAGTAAGTAGCCTTTTATTAATAAAACATCAACAGGAACCTGAATAAAAATTTAAAATTGGTCGAACCCATGTTTGCTATTTCATTAAAACCAGGCTTTATAATTAGCGACGTCTATTTGATACTTTCGAAATCTTTTCCTACAGGCTTTCAAAGCCTTTAAAGTAAGCTTTAATTATGTCAGTAATAAAAATAAATCTAGAGAAGCAGGCACTTGCGGGTCGGAGGCTAAGAGGGTCAGCCCCCCCCCCCCAAAAATATCCAATCATACGAAAATTTGTCATTCATTTATTCAATCAAATCGTTAGAATTATCGTTCGAAAATGCCAGTTTTTAAGTGTTTTTGCGTTTGCTTATCCCTCAGCTAAGCCAGGCAAGCCTAAGTTGCTTTGTCTGACGGGATCCGTTGAACTTCTGTACCTAACAATATTGTGTATTGAAACGTCGCGTACCTGTAAGTACGGCTTAAGGCAATAAATAATCTGATTCAGAATCCTTCCCAAACCAAAAATCTTACTAACCTTATTAAAGCTTACTTTCAATTAATTCAAGCCCCAAACCAAAATCCTGAATCCGCCACTGGACGCAGGTAGGTATTACGAGCGACTTTGACGCCTACACGGCAAGTAAGAGACGGGTTTTATAATTTTCTCTTAATTTCGCATTGCTTTTTCACTTTACCCATTTAAGGAAAAAAGCTTCTGATGAGAACCAGAACGTACCTTCAACAATATAGATAACACCTACACACATACACACGTAGGTAAATATTTCACGTTTTCTTCATCAAGCCTTTTCCAGCCCCAGAACAAAAGACAGGGCATTACGTGCTCTCCTAAAAGTCTTCATTACCATCGTACAAGCACAGAAAAAACACCTCTAGCACCTGCGCTTAAAGTTTACATTACAACGTCAACAAGCGTGACATACGTCGTTTATGTGAGGCAGTTAATTTCCTCGCGAGGCAAGAATTTTCGCAATATTGCGAGTGACGTTTCGACTTAAAGTTTGAGAAAAATTCCAGGTATTTTCTCGTCAAAGGTACACCGACTTGATTACTGTAAACTTGGAGTAACTGTGGAAATAATGAGAGATTCCGGCTCGGTGATAAAGAGAGTAACTACCTGGCGAGTCGTAAAGTTCTCCAAGTATAAAAAAACATATTAATAAAGTAAGATGGACTGACGATCTGGTGAGGCTCGCGGGATGCCGCTGGATGCGGCGCAGGACCGGTCGTTGTGGACATCATTGGGGGAGGCCTTTGTCCCGCAGTGGTCGTCTTCCGAACTGATATGATGATGTCAAAAATAAAATTTCAGAAAAATAAGAAGACGAGACTCTTAGCCCAGTTGGACCTACCCCCACTTTTGTAGCGACTAGTGTGCTAAAAGTGGGGGTAGGTTTCGATTTCCGGCTGGCCAGGTGTTTGAATGATAAATATAAATTTCTGTTTTGGGTCTCGGTGTTAGTTGTCCATGTCTTTGTGGCTTTTATGGTATCCCCTTCACAACAAATCCTAGTAGGGAGCTATGAGTGTGATAAGTTATTTACAAATTTAAATTGAGCAAACCGAAGATAATTGAACGGATAGATGGGACGAATTAGAAATACCCACTTTTCTACCTTATCTACTTCCACATATAATTAAAAACTATACTTGACTATAACCAAGGCCTATAGTGCCCTATGTCATGTCAAGCCTATGCTTCCGCAGGAAAATACAATTTTATTGGTCTTTAAAAAGCAGTAGGTAATATTAAAAAATGCAATATACAAAATATTGGCATACTACTGCAGCCTAACTGGTATAAAATAAGTTACAATATCATACGCCATCTGGCATACTTGGCCCCATGCCCGCGGCTTCCTTGCCAAACCTAGGTTCAAATGTATTTTTTAAATCTATTTGTCAGCTTCGCTGAACACTTTTTTACATTTTGAGGGTTCCTCAAAAGGAAAAACGGAAGCCTTATAGGATCACTTTGTTGTCCATCTTTCTGTCTGCCGAGACCCTTTTTCTCAGGAACGCGTGGAATGAAATTCATATCCAATACTCTCTAGGTCTGTCCATTAAAGCTGTGAAAAAATCAAGAAAATTTTGACACTCGGAATGAAATCAAAACTCCGAATTTCCGTGAACTCAAAATCTTGAAATTTGGTACGAAGCAACATCTTATAGCACGTATAAAGAAAAAATAGCGGAAAACCATAAATTTTTAGTTCTATCATTAAAATCATCAATCATAAATATATTTCTAATAATTTTAAACTTACAACCCTTTTCTCATGAACATGTTTGTACGGAACCCTTGGTGCGCGAGTCCAACTCGCACTTGGCCGGCTCTTTTTTAGTTAAAAAATGTCCTTCCTAAGTTCACAATAAATTATTTTGTATTTATTATTTCCGTTTCGAGCGAAATTGGCTACAAGACTGGAATAAGTAATTGCTTGTTTTATAATTCAATTGCCTTTTACTGAGTGATCCAAATAAAGTGGTGAAAAATCGTAGCTGCGTAGTTTTCGTAGCACCGTAGCAGCAGATGTAGCGGTGGCTACGTACAAAAACATAACACGCCACGCCTTTCCCCCCTAAGGGGTTGGCAGGGGTGTATTAAAACACCCACACTTTGCCGGACGATATTCAGTCCCAAATGTGAATAGGGACGAGCCTGTCACCATACATCGTGCTCCAGTTATGTAGCAGACATATAAGATCACACAATGAACAAATTGGTGCTCGCCTTTAGCTAGGATCAAGCCCGCTCCCTCTAGCTTGAGAGGCGAGCCATCTCCAACTAGGCTATCTTCGCATCGAAATAAAATGGTGAAAAATAGCTCGTAGCCGCGTAGCATTGCAGCAGCAGACGTAGCGGTGGTTACGTAATGCTCGGATTAAATTAGCCGTTTTCCAAATAGGCCACTCTGCCGACAATTACTTGGATGACTGACCACTACCAAAGGCTATAATGACGTGTTGGATAATATTTAGAATGTTTAACATAAAAAAATATATTTCAGGCTTAGAATTCCTTGGTACATTTGTGTTAAATTGCGATTCGAATAAGGAATAAGTAACTAAACTCTTTTTAAACTAAAGAAGCTTCTTTAATTATCTTGCGTGACTTACAATCATACTAGCTGCCTCCCGGTTTCTCCCGCGGTCCGATAGGTACCGTTATTTTTTTCAGGACAAAAAGTAGTAAAGAGGGAGCGGGTTTGGAACCAGCCGAAGGCACGCAACAATATGTTCGTTGTGTGAACATATGTGCGTATTGTATGTCATCTGCTACATAACTGGAGCCCATTGTATGGCAACAGACTCGCCCCCTGTCACATTAGATAGACTGAATATCGTTCAGCGAAGTGTAGGTGTTGTACACAACTGCCATCCCCTCGGGGGAAAGGCGTGACGATTTGTTATGTTATGTTATGTCAAAAACTACCCTATGTCCTTCTATGTACTCATTCCTGACGTCTATGCAAAATTTCATGATGATCGGTTGAATAGCTAAGGCGTGAAAGCGTATACAAACAAACAAACAAACTTACTTTCGCATTCACGATGTTAGGGTTAGGATTATTTTGGTTAATTAGTTAAAAAAAAAAAAATTAGAAAATCGTAAAAGTTAAGAAAATCACAATATTTTCGAACAACAGTTTTACAAAATATTGCAGAAACCAACCAACCAAAGTCCTAACGAAATCCCTGCTAAATTAGTTTAGTAACAAAATACTCTACAGCCGCTAAAATAAAATGAAGTGTCGTAGAGAGAATAGTGGGGCGACGCGAGTCGAGAGGGACGAGTAGTGCTTGTATTGATGGCTCTCGGGGAGCGCTCGAGCGAGTCTGGGACTGTCTGGGGAGAATAAGTAGGTTCTAACAGGTCTAGTGTGAATAGGGAGTATTCTGTAGTCTAGCTCTATTAAACACTAACCCATTAGCAATAAGCGTTGTTGAGCCACGGAATAGCTATAATGTTTTGTATTTTTCTTGCTTTTTAACCGACTTCAAAAAGGAGGAGGTTCTCAATTCGACCGTATGCTTTTTAAATGTTTGTTCGCGAATAACTTCGTCGTTTATGAATCGATTTTGATGATATTTTTTGTTTGATAGATCATACTTTAAAGATAGTCCCATACAAATTTTATCGAAATCGGTCAAGCAGTTTTTAAAATATCAACTAAAGTTTAAAACTGTTTACATGGATGACGAATTACAGGATGGGAAGTCGGTTTTTTATGCTTTGCTTTTTATTATAATTTTTTTAACTCGATCGAAAAATACTGTAAAACTATCCTAAGGCTCTACAACGTTTACTAGTAAAGTAAGGGGGTTACTGTCACGAATTTCACGAGAGCTCCTGTTTATAGTTATTTTAAGTGCTGCGCAAACGTGGAAACTTTTCACCGACACGGCACGCCATCACAGGAAACTGAAGTTGCCGGGTCCTGTAACGGCAATCTGACACAGTCGCCAGTTCAATTCAATTCAATTCAATTTCTTTATTTGCTCGTCAATGGGTTACAATGATCTTAATTTAGGTTTGAACAGCCAATAACTACCTCACATTAGGTGTGCAAATTAATTATGTCAATAAAATATTATGAAATTAAGTAAAATGTCAAATAAAAACATATTTAAACACTTATAAAAAAAATTAAATAATAAGAATGTTAGCAAAAAACTTAATATTTATCGTGATAAATATGGTAGCGACACGATGCTTTGTCCAAGAATTCTTTTGTCGTGTAAAAACTTTCGCTCACTAGCCACTTTTACAACTCCGTACTTAATTTATCAAAAGGCAAATCTACTATTCTGTTTGGAAGGGAATTATAAATGAGAGGTGCCATGTAAATGCAGTTGTTCCTGAATAATTCCAATCTTACACTGGGCATGTTGAGTTTTATATGAGTGTCTGTTCTTTTGTTGCAGCTATCAAAAGCAGTAAATAATGATGGGTTACTACTAGTTGCTACTCCTGGTCACTGGTAACCGTACAATTCAGTACAGGCTCTGTACAGTTGTTAGGAAATTGGTTGATGTTGCTTGTGTCTTCAACCGACGATGACAGTTATCGACACCGAACACTTTTTGATCGGCGACGAGTGTGTGTCGTCAAGTAGAAACTACTGGACGCAGAAAATGTTTACGTCTGCGCAGGGAGTGGCTGATTTCATGCTGGTTTTATAGAAATTAAATATTTATTAGTAGCTTGTGTCTGACACAAGCCACAAAAGTGTCCACGTTTGGGCAGCTGCTTAGTGGGCGGTGGTCTCATTAAAGATTAAAGAATAAGAATCATTTAGGCGCTGCGCAAACGGGGATACTTTTGTGACTTGTGTCGAATTCAAGCTACCAATTATTTTTTTGGTTTTATTTATTTAAATAGGTACTTACTTACATCAGAGTACACTTATAAAATGTCAGAGAACAATATTTGATAAAAGAGATTGGACGATTAGGTACTAATAAACCGGTTATTACATTTTCCAATTTGCAGTTTGCTAGGTGTATAGTGGAGGTGTAAATTGGACATAACAGGCTACAGGTTATGTTGATTTATTTAATACATCAGTTGTACACCAGAAACGCGCTTGCAAGCGCATTTTTTAAATAATTATGTAATCATCATCATCAATCATTTAAGTTTTTGTATTTTTATGTTGTTGTTTTTTAATTATAAGTGGTATTTTTTACGAGTAAGTGGCCCTATTGACATATTTATTTAGTTTATCTTTACCCTTGCTGTAAGATACTCTAACTTAGTATATAAGCTAAAATAAATAAACAGGCTGTTAGACAGTTAGCAATCCATTTTTTTTCTATTGCACGGGCATAGCCACGCTAAGTTAGCATACTGCAAATTAGAAAGTGCGAAAGCGAAAGGCTGCGAAATTCTTTGAACAAAGTTCCGATAACACCGAACGGAAATTTTGACCGCTCCTTGTGTGGCCGGTGCCTAAGAAATCGTTCAAGCAAGTAGTAAGACCTCAAATTCTCGGTCCCTTCTACGCTGACGAATGTAGGTATGACCCAATTCTCCCTAACTAGGATGTTTATTATTCATAGCTTCAACATTGTACCGTAACACGCCATAATTCTCTGCCGTAAACTTGACTGGTTTTATTGCATTTTCTCTGTTGCACTGTGGAGAGAGAGAGAGAGAGAGGGCTATGCTTTGCCGTACCGCTGTTTCGCTTGTACATTGCAACATCTTTATAGCTGACAATAAAATCACTGAACTTATAGGTTGTTTTTTTAAACGACGGATATTTATCTTGGATGCAATCATTCTGACCAACTTCTTACAATAGGACGAACACTGAAATTGTGGAAAAAAATCAGCTGTTCCATACAAATTGTCGAGGTCGAATGAATTTTTTCTATGGAACAGCTGTTTTTTCCCTTGATTTTATCGTTGGCCCTGTAATAAAAGTAGGTCATAGTGATGAGCACAATTAATTGCTAAAAGCACCGGTATAAAACCTCAGAAAAATACAATTTTGATCCAAACAAGTTCTTACATAATAAGGAAATAACATAACCCTGCAACATTTAAAAAGTATTATCAATTATTTTGTTGATAATAACAATAGAAGCCTAAAATAAACCTAACATAAATAACAAATTTTACAAATTATAAACAGAGCTCAAGTCAGTATCCGCGGGTAAAGTACCCAAAAGGCTGGCAACGTTACCTCGCTCAATAGCAATGCTAATTCGCTGACCGAGGTAAACACCAGTCCTTTGGTCGTTTGTTCTCTCTATCAGACACTTTGACAGCTCATTGAAGCGCAACCATGCTCTTGGACCTCAAGGGCCTAAAGTTTCTACCCCGAAAGGCAGAAATATGTATCCATCACCGAAGGATTCATATTTCCGCCTCTAGTGGGTTTCCGCCGTTGCTGCCGCCGCTCCCGCCGTCTTGGAGGTAGTTACATGGGATGCCGCCAGTGTGTCGCCGAATGTGGCATCCCACACCAGTGGCCTACCATGACTCCAGGGAAACAATGTCATTCCTTCAGGTTTTTTACATCATCATATAAAGTTGCTTACGAAAACTGTTTGGAATTAAATGATATTTTTTTTACCAATCTACGATACATATCTCCTATTCCCAGGAAAACCAGGAATAAGTTGTTTGGACTCGGCGTTGGATAAACAGCTTTAATGAGCTATTGAAAGACTGAAATAATATCCCAATTGAAATGTTGATTTATATTTATTTGAGGTCCTCTTTTAGACGTTTTGCGGAATATTATTAAGTTATTTCGTAATAAATCTTCTGCTCTAAATTACTAATTTTAATATAATTATACTCAAATAAAGTTATTTAGTGCAAATACATTACTTTATTCTGAATAAAAAAATGCAATTTCTATTTACTGATGGGCCGAATAACATTAATAGTCTTCCGCTTACTTAATTTCTCCTCGATAAATATATGTACCAACTTTGTGGTGTACCGACATGTCCTACAAGAATAATTCTCACCAAACTAACCCGCACTGAGTCAGCTTGTCTAGAACACCCTCGAAATATGGTAGGTCGAAGTCCCAGCAGTAGAATGTAAAAGACTAATGACGATGTGTGGTGTATGCCTGAAATACTTAAATTAAATTTTGATTTACGCCTATATGAGGCACCGTCCTACTTCATACATTTGTCTATCGGAACCGCACTACGCATTTTAGAAGTTAACCATAAGGGTACTGATTCAGAACTTGCGAAGGAAAGAGTAAACAAGCTACTGTGATCAGGACCGTAGCCAGCTATCGGGCCAGAGGGCCATCATCTAGGCCCCCCTCCGGAAGCAAGATGATTGGTACATAAAGGATGTCATTGTATAAAATATTTAACACAAACCTTTGTAAAGGTTAATTCTACTTCCTACTCATCCTGCTTAAATTATAAAGGCGAAGGTTTGTGTGTGTGTTTGTTTGTTACTCCTTCACGCTCAAACAGATGGACAGATTTTGATGAAATTCAGTATTGATGTAGCTAATACCTTGAATTAGCGCATGGGCTACTTTTGACTACGATATTTAGTAGTTAGAAAAGAATATCAAATGCCGCGCGCGGAAAGTACAAATCGGACAATGAGTAAACTTGCATTTAGGGTCAATTGGGGCAAATGCGTCTGTGAGGAAATTGCGTTTTTCGAGAATTACTGACAAACCCTTCACAAATTAGGCGCCACCTACATCTTTTTTCTATCTTTATTTTCTACCTTTGAACACATTACATATATTACCAATCATAAATTTTAAACCTAGGCATACAAAAATGTTTCATTATTAGGCTAAGAATTAGAAATGCTTAAATATATATAAATAAACCTACATTTATACAAACATAGTTAAGATACGTACATATTTTATATTTTTGTGTTATTTTAGTATTTTTGTAATTTAATTTAATGTTACTATAATTATAAAGTGGCCAGAGGCATAAAAAAAAAACTGTACTTTGTAATACAGGTTCTGCTAGACCTAGTACAGGGTACAGTGATCTTAAAGGTACTCACAATAACTTTAACAAGTAATGTGTTACTTTTTAAAAATGTTACCAACACGATTGTGATCACGAAATAAACTTATCATTATTATTATGTGACGCATTTGCCCCAGTGGCCCCTAATCCATTTTTTTTAATTGAAAAGTTGCCCCTGTTGCCCCTTTTGGCATCGCCCATGTCCGCAGCCCTGTGATTAGTATTCACCTCGCAGACGTCAGCGTCGGGAGAACGAGGGAAGTAATTAAACACGCTTTAGGCGCTTCGCTGGTTAACGGCGCTGAAGGCAGGTAATTCTAAGCAATGCTATTAGGTAGAACGGGGAAAGATGCGATTTTATCTTTGTTTCATATGTTTTATATATGAAATGGTCAAGACAACGCAGTATTGAAACGGTTGATAAATCAGTTTGGAACCCAACCATAAAACGTTAAATAAAATCATAGCTATCCTCCTCTTTTTTTGTTGTTCACCAGTATGCTAGTTAGGGTATACTGGGGCTAGCATGACGACGTTGGTAAAAGTCTCCATTTATTATTTAAATATGTACATAAAAAACTCTATCCCCTTTCACATATTACGAAAAATAACTGTTAAATCTTAAATCCACTTTTTCCAAAGACATGGTTTTTTGCTATGGAAGATTATGTGACTTTCTAACTGTCTCTTTCTCTTTCAGAACTGTCTTTTGAAACTTCTTTCAGAGAACCCTTTCACCCTTTCGTAAACCAAACTATGTCAATAGTAGCGAAATTGTGGTATCACCCTGTATCGTATAATATGGCGAACACGGTTCGGGGTTTTCTTATAATAAGGCGTCCGTCGTCACCCCATTATACAGCCCTTCATGTATCTATACAGTGGCCAAGTGACGGAACTAAATATTTTCGCAGGAGTCTTTCAGTTTTGGTTAGGCATTACGACGGTGGCGCCCCTCGTCTGACTGTATGCTCGGTGCCCTCCTTCACGTCACGTAGTGGATTTGGGCCGTAAGCCACCGGCCGTATTAGGCATGAATTCGTTTTTTGCACACACCCGTTTATGGCTTCACTATGTCAAAAGTTTTATGATTATTATACAAAATATTTATAAGTTTTGGTGCTTATAGAATTCAGGTGCTAACGTATTTTAAAATCAATAGTTTGGGTCTTT
This sequence comes from Peribatodes rhomboidaria, assembly GCA_911728515.1. Taxonomy (NCBI): domain Eukaryota; kingdom Metazoa; phylum Arthropoda; class Insecta; order Lepidoptera; family Geometridae; genus Peribatodes; species Peribatodes rhomboidaria. Next base: position 1,901,521 of record OU452175.1, on the reverse strand, counting down.
GGGATCAAATTTCACGTGGTGCCCGTGATTCGGCCCCCGCCACCATGGTTGTGTGTGCATTTATATTTTCTAGACTTTCCTATATGTGTGGAATTAAAAGTCCGTCTCGAAGAGCATAAAACTTTCTTTTAAAAGTTTATCAAATTCTTTTAGAAGTTCAGTTGTGAAAAAAAGAACAGACCAGATACTGCAATCTTAATCTTAAATGAGACTTTCTACCCTGAAAATAGAAACTTAGAACTCTCAGATCTCAACACTATTGCATAAAACTCTAGAGTTTTTACGTCCAAAGATTGAAAGTAGTATTTCACACGAGTTAGCCAGATGGCGGCCACAAATGGGCCGAGCTCGATAGCTTATCTCCGGCTCTATTGGCTACGGAGCTAGGTCGCTACTTCCCTCGGTGCTGTGACCATGTTTTAATATTATGAAACACTCGAGACTTACTCGTAAACATAGCTTTACAGAGGTTGTTAGAAGGTCACGCCATGTAAGGAGAACGCTGGCGGTCCAGCTGAGCTTTAGGCGATTTATTGGTCTATTTGGTGGTGTGAGGTATGAGATTCCTACAAATAACCGATATACATACGAAGCTCCGAACGAACGGCTGGTTCACAAATATAACAATAGGTGTAGTATTTTAATGCGCGAGTGTATCCATGAGCAAAAACATACCCGTCCACTATTTTCCAGCGTTCTTTTTACGTGAAGCGAACTGTTTCGCTGGTCACTCTTTCCCTCTCCCGTTTTTACCGCGGTGACCAGCGGAAATTTGTGACTCTTTTGTCCCTACACTGAGAAAAATGGCTTTCGTAATTCCGGACAGTTTTAAAGGAATTTACGGACTTTTATCCGTATTCCCAACAAAAAGGTACCAAGAGTTCTTAATAGTGTTTTGTGCGTAATTCACCAAAAAATATCGTGAATAGTCGTCACCCATAAATATCAAGAAACATCACGACGTTATTAAGTGCTTTAAACTTATGTTTTATCGTTTCGCGTCATGACATTTTGTCGTGACAAACACTCTGAATACTTACAACGTCGATGACGAGAAATTATGATCGGAATGATAAATATTGTAGAAAACTGGTAGAGTACTATTATTTAAATGATGAGTCTAAGTGAACATCATGATAATTTATCGGACTTTCCTAATAATTGTAAGGGAAACCATTGAATGGTTTTCGTAATTTCATGACAATTTTTTGAGCTTCCTTGTATTTTATTATAATGAACCAATAAGATTTAATTACCTATTCTAATGGTTTATTGGTTTTGGAAGGATAAATGCGACCTGCATACCTATAAAATAACAGTACCGTCATGACCAAGCTGTATGTTTTTTACATATTATATAGAAGTCACGAGCCTATAGCCCAATGTTCCGCATCCCCCGTGGTCTCAACGCATTCCTAAAACAGTACCCTGATTGTGATATTTTTGACGACAGATGGCATGTCCTAATGAAATATCTTCTGACATTTTGTGAAAAACATCCTGTTATATGTAATTTTTCTTTGACCTATAATTTATAAAATGTGTTGTGTTTTTGCAATGATTTAAATACTTATATTTATTTGAATTTGACATTTTGAATTGACATTTATTTGTATTGTATTTTTGAAATAATATGTATTGCTCTGTAAATTTTAATGATAAGTGTAATTGGTGCATGCCGTTCTTATTGTAATAATAAATAAATAAATATTATAGGTAGGTATTTTACTGTCAGCTTCTAAATAATATTTCCGATAGCAGGCTGTTTTAACTGGAAATATCACTAGAAATTCCTGATCTATAAGGTTGTGGGTCTCTGAGGGTGGGATAAATGACTACAACACATAATTCAAAAGGGTACTCATAGCATTTTATTTAACAAAGTAACAGATGGGAAACATGAAACAGTTTTTAGCTAAAATAATTAATATACTTGCGCGAGCGCCTTAGCTCACGTTACATCCTCCCCCTCTAACCTAGGTAAAGCGCACTCGCGACTAAAGAGCTTAAGTCTACGTTGTTTATGCTTCTCATGGACCGGTACGAGTGGTACTTCACCTACGAATTGGTCAACTGAAAGAGATGATAACGACCTAAAATCTCACTGGTAGATATCCGTACGTGGTTGCGCTCACGGCTTCCCCAATACGGTACGGTCCATCTCTCATTAATTTGGGTGTTTGTCTGCAGGTCGGATCGCTACTGCCTTGTGTTACGCTACTGGCTTCATGTCTCTGTTCTTCTTTTCCACCAGATTTACCTGAGGATGGTACACCGGCGAGAGACACTGGGTAATGCCGAATGTGTGGCACATACTGTTTCATTATTTCGCTGATAAACTGAGCTCCGTTGTCTCTTAAGATTCGCCTGGGTACTCCGTATCTTAGGATCAGGAATTCAAAGATAGACTCGCCCATCCGCGTCATTATCCCATCTTATCCCATCAGAATAAGTAAACACGTCATGCGTCTGCCTCTTCTCTTTAGCGCGTTTTCTCGAATTAGATTTTGATTTTGGGTTAAGAAAAATGGACTCGCCCAAGTGTTTCGAAAATTCTTATTGACACTATGTATTTGTATTAAGTTCCCACTTAAATGCACTATCGGAAAGGGTTTACAAAGTCTATGTTCACGATAGGAATATAGCACATTAAGTCACTTTAGTGTACTGATTCACGTTTTTAGCGTTTTTCACTTTCGATCGCGCCCGCGAGTGTGCCCCGTCACTATAAGATGAGTTGGTTGCGGGTCTCTGAGGGCGTTATAAATGAGTTCAACACACGATTCAAAACGGTAATGCACTGTAATTAACCAAAATTACAGATGGAAAACGTCAAACAGTCTTTAAACCATAATTATTTATCAAAATAATTGCGCTAGCGCCTTGTGACCGGCGAAATCAGAAGTCTATCGAGCACTGGTTAAGCCTGCGTTATATTTTTAATTTTCAAACGTACAACAACAAAACGTAATTTTTAAACCCATCTAATAAAATTACATCATGATAAGGTAACGATCAAACCCAATAGATGTTTGTGAATTCTTGACGAAGCATCAAGAGATCATGATATTTTCTAAATACCTAATGAATGACGCCTTGTGCGTCGTACCTACCATTCTTTTGTCATGCAGTCATGATATTATTTTATTCCGCTTACGGACTATTCCAGGTTACATACCTCTAAATTGTCGTGCCTAAATCTGTGTCAGGATAAACTCTCAAATCGTCGTGAACTTCACCATAAAACCTTAGGCTAGTACCAGGAATTTAGAATTACGTAATTTAATATTTTAATGATGAAGAGTAATGAAAACCAATGATTAAAATCCCTGCAATTTATAATAATGTAATGTTAGTTTAATCCGACTGAACTATAATTTACTATGCACATGATAATATTAAAGGAGCCAGGATTAAATGATGTTATTCATGTTACTTTTTTATGAAGGACGGAAGCCATTTTTCTCAGTGTATGAATGCGCTACAGTAGGAACGAGCGGAAACGGCAGATTTGTAAGTTATGCCATGTTCGGCGGTCAACCACTGCTGACTGTCCGCTGGTTAAGTTTGAGTACCGTTTATTAGGTATATTGTTAATCGCGTAATCAAATGCTCACCAGCAAGCAATACGCCGCAAACTAAGTACGCGCGGATTCAGCAAGTGTTGTTCTGAAACTCCATTTGAAATATATAGAGTGGCGAACTGGAGTCAAACAGTCAGCCACGTTTTGCTCAATTAGGTCGAAGCCTATCCACCTAGTTTATAGAATTATTCTAACTTATCACAGAATTGTGGTCACCCCGTTTGCGTTACAATAACCTATTTGTTAAGTCCGGCGCGGATTTCGGTAGCAAACCTAATTTATAATCGAGTCCGAACTACCACTCTGTTACGGCTGGACGACTAGAATAACAAAATAATTAAAACCTTCAGGTAGATAAGATTAAAGAGATTATCAGAAAATGTGCTCCACAAAAGAACGTTGAACATATCGTCACGCCTTTCTTCCGAAGGTGCTAGCAGAGCTGTAGCACCTTCGCTGGAAATTATTCAGCCCCAAACACGACAGGGGGCGGGCCCCCTCAGTCACATCGGGCTCCAATCATGTGCAGTTCAGCAGATGAAGAAGATTGAAAAGACCTAGATATATTTTTTTAATGTTCTGCAGGGTTGCTTCACAGAAGAAAAATGTTAAAAGTTTGCTATTAACGAACATAGATCGATGTACTGTTGCACAGAAAATGGGTGAAGAAAGCCTAAGATCTTACAATGTCGCTTGTCATACAGCAGCTACCTACCTATCTATATGTTTATTAGTTTACTCACTACGGAACCTAAAAAATAATACTTTTATCAAACCTCAAGGCAAGCGGGTCCTCTTCCAAGCTCTTCAAATGCAATTAAGTCCCACTCAGAACTTTTTAACTTTCAGTAGTTTATTTATCTGATCCCAGCGCGCCACTGAACCGTACGCTCGTTATTACATTTTAATTCGTTTGTAATTTCGGTGTGAATAATTTAGAATTTATATGTCTACTATAGCGACCTGCCCCGGCTTCGCACGGTAATTAATACACTTTTCGTGAAAAATCGTATCAGAGTCCATTGCGTGGTTTAGAAGTCTCTCAATCAACTCTCCTGGGGGGCTATTCCTGTGCGTGAGATGAGATGAGATTTTATCTTGGTCACTCTCACACCTATGACGTGTCAAACGAGAGCAACAAGGACGAGAATAGGTGAGATGAAAATCTCAAATCTCTGAATAGGGTCCCTGTATTGAGAATATGTCGAATGTATAACGAAATTAATGGTTCTTTGAGTGATCTTGATATTTTTCATGACTCTTTGAACGTGTTTAAAAGTAAATTGACGAATTATTTGAATGGCATTTCTAATAAGTAAAATGTGTTTTGTCATCTTCGGTGTAAATTTGTAATATAAATATTTTTTTTTATTTTGTTTCTCCAACTTTCGGAACCTAAAGTAAAAACAAACCTACCATACTTACAATAACTTTAGCAAATAAATTTAGAAATTGTAATAATTAGATGAAAAATTTGTGAACATGTACAATAATTAGTTAAAGTATTAGAAAAAAATGTTGTAAATACCTATAATAGGTTTTCATTTCAGAACTCTGTTATTTAGTGTTTTCTTTTTTAATGTCTAAAATGTAAACTGTTGGTATTTCTACCTAAATAAATAAATAGAAGGAGTTATCGGAAATATGTACAGAAAGACGCGGAAAGCGACCTTGTTTTATACTATGTACTACTATGTAGATAGGTACGCTCTAAAGTGGTGCAAAGTATCAGCTGTTGTTATCTCAAAACAAATCTTTTCAAGCAAAACCTTGAAAAGCGAACAGCTGTTCCACAAGTTCTACTTACCAAGTCGAGGCGTCTTTATATCGAATTCAGCGTTTTCATTAACCGATATTGGCCTGTTTGTCCGGACTGCTGGCAGAGCGCCAATTTCACGACCTTTCGTTGCATAACTAGAGTTACTACTGCATTTCGCAAATAATGGCGCCCCAGTAACGGCGTCCCAGTAATGGCGTCTCATGTAATAGCCCCTAAATAATAGCCCTACTGTGTCGTTTGTCATAGCTTTATTTTAAGTTATTGCCGATTAAATTTCTTCGAAGAAGGCTATTGGGTCGCATAGTTGGCGGAGTTTTCGACAGTGTAATTGAAGGTCACTAGTTTGCGAGCACGATCGCTTTTAGCGATAAGGGAGCCAGTTGTTACACTAGTTTCTAACCCGTTTCTAGTGCTTTTTGAATTTCTGGCGCGAACAATTAGAAGTTTATCTACCAAAAACGTTTTTCACAACATTTCTACTTAGTTATGTGTTAGTCAGAGCATTAGTTTTCCCCATTTTCTTATATGGAGCTGAGACATGGACAATCCGAGCAAGGGAAAGACAGCGGGTAGACGCATTCGAAATGTGGTGCTGGAGGCGGATGCTCCGAATACCATGGACAGCCAAACGCACAAATGTGTCTATCCTTTCCCAACTCGATATCAAGACCAGATTGTCTACAGTATGCCTACAGCGTATTTTAACCTATTTCGGTCACTTAATGCGAAAGGGAGATAGAAGTCTCGAAAAACTGGTCATTGTTGGCAATACCGAAGGGAAAAGAGCACGAGGCCGGTCGCCAACACGATGGTCTGACCAAGTGAAAGAAGCGACGTCTTCAAGCAAATTCCAGCAGGTGGTGATGGCAACTTTGGACCGGAATCGATGGAGGCAGATTGTCCGCTTAAAGGGGTCCAGTGACCACGATCCTCAGTAATGAGGGAACGATTAAAGAAGAAGAAGATCTGTAGTAAATTACAGCACCTCAAGCTAAGTTTTTTTATCCAATCTACCAACCACGTTCCTTAGCATCCTTAAGGCCCGGTATTACGCGAAATCAATAAAAACAAGTATTTTCTTTGCGCCTAGTTTGATATGAAGAATTGTGTTGATCAGGTGCAAAAATACAGTTGGTAGAAAAAATAACCAAAATCAGTTTAACCGAAGTAGAATTTAGAAAATCATTCTCATTTTGGAAGAAAAATCACATGAAAAAAACTACTTAAAAAAACGGTTTGACCGTGGTTCTCTAAATTTTCAGCGAATTAGATTAGTTCTCTAAAGTTTAACCAAGTAACTTGTTCTTATGACGATGAATACCAATAAAACCGGCAAAAAATGTAATTCTAGGCGCCGATCTCATTTTACCATCAAATATGATTTACGATTTTCAACTCTAAATGAAGCAGCTTAAGTAAACGTGAATGAGGGTGAAAAAACGCGGTCATTATTTGTAATCTCCTAATACTGAGAACTCTCCCCCTCCCCCCTATTAAACCCCCTCTCCCTTCCTATTTGCACAATCAAATCATATTAATAGGCTGTGGATGAGACCCGCACATAACTGGAAAGGTATCGCCAACCCTAAAATCAGGACCATGGCCCCAATTCGGAGATTTGAGATTTTCATCTCACCTTTTTTCGTCCTTGTTGATCTTGTTTGAAACGTCATAGGTGTGAAAGTGACCAAGATAAAATCTCATCTCATCTCACGCGTAGGAATAGCCCCCATGAGCGCGACGTCAATTTCTGGAAATGGCTACGACAGGAAAGGATGGCACGCTGACGACAGGCTGGGTGGGTACAGGTACCCAGTACCCAGGAGTAGGTGGAAAATGCTCGATGATGATGATGAAGGTCACACAACCTGTGCCCCTGTTTCTTGTAAAGCTCCGTGTCAGACTATTCATGGCGGACTGTCGGAGGTGGCGCTGCGGCAGTTTGATTAATATCGCCGATTCATCACGGCCCTGAGTGCTACGATCGATTCGCGGAGACAACACTAACCTAAACGGGCCCTACTGACTTATTGTAACTCGATTTTTAGCGAGTCACTTCGGGCTGTCAAAATACCACGCGCTAACGCGGATCTTTAAGGCCACAATTTAAAACGACGCTCAGTCCTGAATCTCGATTTAAAACTAGTTTTAAGTACATATTTAATTCCTAACGTTAACCTGAGTAGCGTAATATTCTAAAATGTCACTCGAATTCAAATCAATCGGCACCAAAGTTGACATTAAATTTGATCTGCGCTCACTCAAGTAAGATCTGTATCACGCTTGAGCAAAGATTTCATTGTGTAACAAATGGTTATTAACGCGAAGTTTCATGTTTTCCACAAATCTTCACTTGAGGTTAAAGGGAAAGGGCAGGGATTAACTATCAGCATCATCTCATAATCAACTGAGAAATACATAATTTTAATGTGCCGACTGAAGACATTTGTTCCCTTGGTCGTGAAATCATCATTAAAAAAATCAAGACAATATTTCACAATAACATTACTGACGTTCCGTATTACATAATTTTTCTCGACATTGTTTGTTGTAAAATGTTGAGAGTAAATTCTAGGGTTTTAAGCATAAAACATACAAAATGTTTTGTAAAATATTTTTTAAACACTTACTTCTTATCAGCTGTACTTTATCATTTTAAACTGTATTTCTGATTTATTGACGTGACAACGTCTAATAATCGATGAACGCCGGCTGCACGCACGAAAAAGGATGACTTATTGTCCCGTTACGCTCGGTCGATCGGAGCGAGAGCGCACGAGTGAGCGAAGGCACGATCGGCTCGAGCGTTCGGCTTGCGCCGCATCTATCTCTCTGAGGATCTTCGTCCGAGGAGAAGATTTCATCAATGTTTTGTTGATGTTGTCACGTTAAACTATCGTCCGTACTTACCGTACCGTCCGACTTTACAGACAACCAATTTTTTTTATTGGATTGATTGTTTGTAACTTTTTAGTTAAGCGTTGAGGTTGAATGGTATGTATAAACGAACTGAAATGGAGACAAAAAGGAACTCCGCTTGAAACTCAATCTAAATCTAAATTCAGCAGAATTGAATTAAAACAACTTAAGAATGAGAACAATATTTAAGCGACGATTCTAGGCTCAAGCAATAATCAGGTTATCAGAGATCAAACGATACTTGAGCCTGATTTTAGAATACGGCCCGAGCGGGTGAATTTGAGTGGGTTTTAAACTTTTGACGTTGACGCTGACCGACGACTCTTTGCGAACTTTGAGAAACATGATATTTTTCATTAACGTTGTATGGAATACGGAACGTTAAACGTAACAACAACACGTACTAACCTATAAGAGCTCTATCGAAGCGATTTCAAAGCGAGGCGATTGCACTGCGTAAACGCTGCGTTCTCTCAACGAGCACGCGGCGATTTTATTTTATTTATTTATTTAATTATACATATTACATTTCAAATGTTAAAAAGTTGTCTTAAAACCTACATTAGGTTTAACTAGACAACTGGTTCTCGAAAAAAATACTTACTGCTAGTTTACTGATAGTCCATCGTGATTCGTGCGAGCTCGAAGTCATATATTACATATGACATAATCATCGAAGTCATATATCACATATGACATTTCATCACAGTCATATTATTATTTATCATAAGGAAGTCATATATTACATATTAATATGACTTTGAGCTCGCACGAATCACGATGCACGCCACGCGCGAGCGTCCAAAAGCGAGCCAGCGAAATAAAAATCTTTTTTTTTATCGACTAAAGTTGGAGTATTGTTTGGTCTATTTAAAAATGGTACTTACTATAAAAAGTTGTACGTTCACAAAGTAAGTGTTAGTTTATATAATTATGTACATATGTAAATCTTCGTACACGTTTGCTTTGATTAATTAAAACAACAGATAAGCCATGCGTGTACGGAAATCCTTCCTGGCAAGTTCATCGACCAAACGTGTTAATCTCTCAGGACATTAAAATTCCAACTCCGTACATTGTCATTGCAAAATATACATATTTTACCAAAGATTAAAGGCATGATGTAACGCACGTAGCCAATGTTATTTATCTATGACGCAGCGGATAAGATGATACGTTACGAACGTTTTTACATCCCATTGATATTTTTCCTCATTTGTTAAAAAGTATTTTTTATGCCATGTGGCAAAGAAGTAGAGAGACCGACTAAGGCTAATTTCAGGGAGATGCGGGCGTTGCGTGGGTAAATCAAACAAATTATGCCAATGTATGACAACGTTCTGGGAGAGGCGTGTTGACGCACGTACTGTTTTGTTCTGTTTTTTTGCGTCGCTCAACACGACGCTGCATGCGCCACTCAACACTCCGCGTCTCCTGAACGAGACCTTACGGTAAACGATCACGTTCGTCTATGCTCTACCCATGGCATAATAACATACTCCGCCAGGTATATGTGCTCCGCATTCCGGTCACGTGGGCAACACATAGTGACGTCAATCGATGCTGAAAGCATGGCCGAAATAAGTCATTTATAAATAGTGCGAAGGAGACGGATGACGATGACGAGTGACGTCATACGTGTTTTGATTTTGTCCCGTAGAGCAGGCTAGAGCCAATATGGCCATACCGCCTAGTCAGTCGTATGATATTCGTACATTCGTTGTTATTATATTATATTATCTGTGATGAAGATGATAGAGGAGAGAGTGATGATTGATGCAATGAATCCCTCCCCTTTTCCCATTTCAGTTAAGCCGTAGATACTTTACTGAAACTGTAAGTCGAGTTTTATAAAGAACATGCAAAGTAGCATTTCCTAATGTTTATATCATGTGCCTACACTTGTGCACGTTAACGAACCGGTAAAGGTTAATAACCCACCATTAACACTCGAAGAATCACAAGATTTATAAAATAAAAAATACAACACCACGACACCATCTTTTCGGTTCCCGCCAGAAACGCGACATGTTTTTGTTACTCTTACTTCTATGACGTTTGAAATGAGAGTAAGAATAATCAGAATAATTTATTTTGCAGAACTGTGTACAAAGGTCTTAATTTAAATATAGACTCAACAGTAGACCCAAGTTGGGTGTGCAAAATGATGAACATAGGTACTTATCAATGTAGTTAAACATTATGAAAAAATAACACTATACCTTACCAGGATAACTTCTCTCCGGGCTTTTCATATTCAATGACTATTGAGTATCACCTCCCTCACTGTTGATAGCAAAATTTCCCAAAAAAAAGGGGCAAAAGCCACTAAATAAAGAAAAGACCACACTATCAAGCTATGAGTATATAACGAGTGCAGTGAAAGAAGAGTGACAATGACAACAAAATATCTCGACTTTTAAGAATAGCTTTCTATATCATCACCAGAATGATCACGGATACAATGCCAACCTTGCAAGACTATACCTTTCAAAACCTTTTTTTTAAGTCAGTTCCTCTAGGTCATTTAGTCTAGGAAAACGGGAGAAGCCGCGAAGCACTCTCTATAGTACAGAAGCCCTTAAACACACGACTTAAGATGCGCCATTAGAAACCTCATGTTCGCATTATCAAAAGGAGGCTCACGTTTCCAACTCTCAAGCCGATTGGTATGTAAATCCTCTCGAGTCTTTGACAAGAGTTAATAGACACCTGGCTGTAAAAGGAAAGGCTCCATTGTTCTAAACAATAAACAATGTTAACAGCCTCTACAAGGACGAATCGACAATAAATTTAATTAGGGGACGATTAATTCAAGCTTGTCGGCGATGGAAAAGGATACCGATGTAGTATCGTTATTATAGCACGTATACTACGCCTACGCTTACACATCCATACGAATCTATACTAATATTATGAAATCGAAAGTAGTTCGGTCTGTCTGTTTGTAGGCTTTTCACGACTTAACGGCAGAACGTATCTTCATGAAATTTAGTTACAGAACTAATTATCAAATTTCATTATGTTCCGGTTTTCAACGAGGAAGGTTTTTGGAGACTCTTTTCTAATTAAAAGCTAACGATGGTATATATTAATTGAAGTCACTGGACATCAATTAATATCAGATAACAAAGAGATATCAGATACATTCTAGATATATATAGGCGTTGAAATTGTATCCAACATAGTAGAGCGAATTGTCGTAATTGTGTTGCTCAAATAACACAGTACCATCAAGCACTGCGCGTACAACGCGATACCGTGGTACAACACGTGACTTGATGTGACGTACATGTAAATTGTTATTTGACACTCCCACCTACCTCACTGCACGTCAAATGATACTGCATCTAAGTTTGCGCGACAACATTACTTCTCACGGCACTCACTATGTATTTTGTCTTCAGGCGCGTCCGCGCGGCATACGAGGTCAGTACCTCACTACGTAAGACGATACTCCACCTACGTCCCGCGTCTTTACTACTGATAATCACCAGATATGTTAGGCTCCTCATCGTAGTCGTGTGCGTTGAACTCATCGTCCTCTTCGAGCAGCACGGCGTCGCATCCGCGTGGTGTACGAGGGCACTACTTCACTACTTCAGACTTGCTCCACCGAAGTCACATAGCTTTACTACTGATACTCACCAGATATGTTGAATTTGTCCTCATCGTAGTAATGCGCGTTGAACTCATCGTCCTCTTCTAGCAGTACGGCGTCTTCGGGCGCGTCCGCGCGGCGCCGGGTCGCGTTCGGCGCGCCGCTCACGCACAGCACCCACACCAGCGCCAGCGGTACCACGCCCTCCATGCCGACATCACCGCGCGCTCCACACCACACTACCCTGCAACAATACAGGACAATCAGGACTTTGAGACTACATTCCAAGGGGGATGGTGCTTCAAAACGAATACACTGATCATAACATTGGCTTGAACTTAAACGTCTCTTCGTCGTTTTCTAATCCCGTTTGTTATGTTTTTTGCCTGCATTTGTTATGTTTTTTTTTTAATGTATAATAGGTCGGCGTTTGACCACCAACTCGCTTGATGTTAAGCGACGCTGTGGTCTAAGATGGAGCACGACGACCTATAAGATACTTATTCACTCTAGACTTGAAGTTTTGCAGAGTGAAGAAGTACAAAGACGGCAGTTGACTGAGGCGCTACAAGTGAGCTAATATACTGCTCAGACCCGTCTTCGGAACGGTTACACCGGACTACATCCCGAAACACCACTAGGTCATTTCACGGCATGGCTTGGTCCGGTGGGTGGTAACTAGCCTCGGCCGAATCCTCCCACCAGAGTTAGCTACTCGGTTAGCACTACCCGGGGACCACGTGTAGGGAATCACAATAGAGTACACTCCTACGGACGTGGGTAGCTCAGCCCCCATAACTAATCTAGAATGTTTGCACTAATCTATAGGTCTGGGGGCCAGGACACCAATACATGTATCAGTCCTTGGACACAAAACTAATTTTGAAGTCAGTGTGTCACGCAGTAATAAGGTTCAATAATCGCTATTTCATATTGAAGCCAAGTTTGGACCCAAGTTGAACCCATTGTGAGGCCGCGGCAGACAAAGAATGTACGAGCCCAGCGTTGAGACGATTATGACGATTTATTGTTGAATCTCTAATCTTCTAATCTCTATAATATAGATAGAAAGATAATCGTTCATGGAGTTTGCTCTCATATAAACGATTTAAGAAACTTTGCGCTAAGCAAAAATATGGAAGGTTAATCATTTAGTTTCTGTTTTGTTCAAGTTTTGTGAGCATTTCTTGTCAAAAAACAAGTACGCTACGCTGTTGTTCACAACCCACTTACTTACCCAAGGCCTCGAATCTACTAGGCAATTATTTTTAAATTGTTTATTAATTGTCTACTTTTGATATTTCTGACATACAAAAAGGATCAATTTAAGGCTATTAATAATTGAAAAACATTTGGTTAGTAAAATTGGAGGCTGGTTATAAGGTCAGCCTTGCCGCTTCAGGTAACTCACTCGTTAAGAAAACTGTGCCTCAACAAAGAGATCTATATAAGTATTTAATATGCAACATAGAGAGTAATCTATCTCTCTCTGAATCTGAGCATGACAGGTTGACAGTCGAAGACAGGCCGTGCTTATGAATAAGCTGCGAGCGCCGGACGTATGCGCGGACACGTGCGAGGCCACTGCGAGCAAATACCACGATTGTGTAAATAACAAGACGGGAAGATTCTCTGGAATTCCTCAACCTACTTATACGGATGCCACTGTTAGGAGTGAGTAGAAGAGTATAATAATGAAGCCGCCAAATAAAGAAAACTCGCTGATTTATGATTCTCAACACCAGCAACGCGCAACCATAAAACAAACATAACCATAAATATTTTAACATTTATTTGGGACCATCTTTCAACAAAAGCGAGAGAAAGAGATGTTTGATGAGAAATGTATTGTACTAGCTGCACCCAACGGTGTTACCCGCAATTAAAAAGCATTTGCAATTCCAGACTATAACCTACATATCTCTGTGATAAATTTCATCCAGATCCGTTCAGCCGTTCTGGCGTGATTGAGTAACATATATCCAAACTTTCGCATTTAAAATCATTTGTGTGATTGGTTTTTTTTAACAGAGTCTGTCACACATGGCTCTTTGTGGAACCAAAAAAGTGAAAAATAGTCTTAAATAAAGAGACTAAATTTAAATTCTTCATTATTTAAATTAAAGAACCATTAAAATAGAATCCAATATTGCATTCTGCAACAAGCTAATGAAAGATTTAAAGTTAAAGTTCGTTTCTGCCACAGACTGTTAGTAGGCAAAGTGGAAGTAGCCGAGAGTAATCTATGCATTTACCTAGCCAGCAAGTACTAAATGCAAATGAACAGATTTAGGCTAGTTAACATGGCATTGTTGAGAAGTAATTTTCGAAAACAGTCCTACCAGTAGGAGTGCCGAGCATAAAGAGATAATTATTCTTAGTACTCCTATTAGTGGAAGGACTCAGTAGGAGTAAGTGCAAACGGTCGAGTAGATTAACACTAATCCGATATGGGTAGCTCAGTGCTTAGTTTCCATACAACTTTGACCAATCTATGTTCTAAGGTCACCAGAGGAGTGTTTCTTTGTTATTGTATCTAGTTTACTAATTAAATTATTTTTTTAAGGTTTTATGCAATTCACACCCAGTTGCACAAAGACAAAAACTTAATGCCCCATTAGGTAATTAATCATTTACGCTAATTATTTCATTAATTTAATGATGTTGGTGCTACAAAAACAAAAACACGTCCTTTGTTTTAATTTAAAGATAATTAAGATTACATTTAGACTTTTTTAAATTACATTTTTACTTTTTTTTGTAGACTTTTATTAAATTTAGTCGTTTTAAGTTAAAGTTAGTTAGTTAGTGTTTAATGACAGATTAAATAGTGAAATGTTGTTTCTGCAAAGTAGCTGTAAGTTTAATAGTTTAAGAAGAAAAACTTTTTTAATTGTCGTGTTGTTTTGTTTATTTGCAAGCAAAATTAACAAGTAATTTTATTTAGGTAACTTTTATTTTATTTAGATAACTATTACTTCTTTCAAAATACTAAGGAACCCTAAAAGTATTCTAACTTCCAATAAAAATGTAAAACGTTAGAAGATTCAGAATAATCAAAAAAATCTGAGACAATTTAAAGATTTATTCTGTTCTAGAACCATAATGATAATCAAACAAATATTTTAGTTTATACAGGGTGCTTTTTAAAGGTATACTAATATTTAATATTAAATTTATCGCATGGCTAGTTACTGTTTGGAGACTAGATTATTTTTCTTTCGAATTTAGCAAATTTGATTTTAGTAAGTTGTTTATCTTGTCGGATAGAACAACATCTTTAATGTATTACCACATCCTTAAGAAACACCCTGTATTGCCAGGTTGATTTGAAAACATTAATAAACTGCCAGGAGCGACGGTGAGGGTAAAGTTAACTTCAGGGGTTTCATGTTTCTGTAATAACGTCTTGAGGTTTATTTTTGCTTTTCAATCGAAGCTGTTGCTAACAGCCTTTAGAATAGGGTATTAGGGATTTACGACCACAGTCACCCTTACTCTCATGAATTTTCTAACAAGAAGGATAGAGAGCAAGATAATATGGCATGCTTCGGATTAAAGACATTTTGAAGACTGCACCGACGGGTTCAGTTGGTAGTGAACGTGCCTTCTGAGCTTGGGGGCGTGGGTTCGATTCCCACCAAGCGCAAACATTTATGTGATGAAGATTTACGTTTGTTCTATGTCTGGGTGTTAAATATCTATTTAAGTATGTATTTAAAAATACATATGTTTGTATATAAGTCTTTGGCAGTCATAGTACAAGCTTTGCTTAGTTTGGGGTCAGGCAACCGTGTGTGGAAATGTCCCGAATTTATTTATTTATGCTACATGACCGACAATCGCGTCCCAGCAGGTGAAATTAGTGGCTTACTACAGTGTAAGAGGCGGTTTGCAGCCAAACTTTACTCAGCTCTATCACCGACCAAGGCTTCCTCTGTCGGGGACGCGGTTGTCAATCGTGTAGCAGGCGCTTTAGTCTCTACTATCAATCTTTCATCTGGTTTAAATCTCTTCTCTCAATCCATCCATTTTTCTCTTGATTAAGTATAGACAAGGAAATCGGACCCCTCTCTAGGTACATAGAGAGGGGTCATAATGATAAATGATATGTCCAGATGGACTGAAAAAACATTGCATGGGCCAAAAAAATAACAGCCAACTGTTAGGTTCTAAATGAACAAAATGTAAGACGCAACCCTAGTAAAATACGTACCTGTCACGCACACTTGTATGCAAAAGTTGGCCTGTCACTTTTCGTTCATAAACAGTACTGATCTCTCTCTAGACATAAAGATACTCATAGATAAGTACATACATATTATGTAGTTACTTCATCGCATCTCTTCTTTGTAACCCATTGAAATAATATGAGGTAAACGATCATAATTATATTATATGATGGAATCTGTTATTAATTATTTCAATGATTCTGTCTCATTTTCTTTTACGATGTTTGTGTTCAACAACTTATTCAAATGTAAGATAAAATTACGCAGGTAAATTTTTCCTACCACGTTTATGATCTGTTTGATGACCAGACCAGATCACACTACGAGTGCTTATTTTTCAGTTTTCATAAGTTCGTCTTAATTCTGTTTTTTTACTCTTTTGTTCCTGTTATTCTGTCGTTGACTGCCTCGGTGGTTCAGCTGGTAGAGAACCTGTCTTTTCTGAACAGAAAATAATTCAGCATTTTGAACTTGGGGCCGTGTGCAAACATTTATGTGATAAATATTATATTTGTTATTATTCTACGTCTGGGTGTTAAATAATATTCAAGTATGTATATCTAAACATATTTTTGTAAATACATTTATTTGTATTAAATGTAAATCAGTCTCTGGCAGCCATGGCACTAGCTTTGCTTAGTTTGGGGTCAGGCGACCGTGTGTGAAAGTGTCCCGAATTTATTAATTAATTTTTGATTTACTTCTTATGTTATGGTAGTTATGAAACTGCCTAGTTAAATAAGATAAGTCTTCTCTACTCCTTTTCATTATCGCTATGTAGGATTTCATTTCTCTTATCCAGTAGGTACCTACTTCAATCATGCTCTCCCAAAACGGAACAAATTTTTACATAAACCACTAAAACCCAGGTTGAAAACCCTATAAGACGATCATAAAGCATACTTTCAGGGAACATTACGACGGTAGGGCTATCGCGTCAATCTGGCTGTAGCCTTGAAGTGATTGATAGTTGTGCTAAGTATTCAGCCCTTTGTCGGGGATATGTATAGTTATACATATACGTATGGTGTATGGCAGCTAAACATTGTGTACCTATAAATATAGAAAAGTATTAGGTACACTTTTGTTTATTGTTGTGTAGTTAACGCTAAATACCTACTTACGTTGTTTTGTAGGCGTCTCCGTTAAAATTAAAGTTAACATCATATCATACAATAAATTTAAATCATACATAAATAAATATATGTACTTATATAAATATCTTATATACTTGCTAGCCTACATAAATAATAATATTACTTACATACAATATTTACATATATATATTTATACATAATATTTGCATTATAACAAACAACCACTAATTAGTTAATAATAAAATAACCTAAACAAATAAATAACCGTATTAAATTCCATATACACCAAAATTCAATAGTCGTGTCTTTTGGAATCATTGGAAACGCACTTCTCTGCGCCGCGGCTATTGTCTAGCGCGGGCGCAGTATAGGCAGATGTTTGTACGGCGCTACAAACGCAAGGACCGGTTCCGAGCTCGCGCCCGGCAACCGAGCGCCGCTCGCCGCTGCCGCCAGTCTTCCATTTGACATTCTCTGGAACGCGCGTATCGCACGACCGCACGACCACTACCTCCTTTATTTATCTAATTACGTTGTGAAATTATATAACCGCTTCTCAAACTCATCACCTTCTGGTGTTTATGGTAGTATTGGGTTGGTACACGAATAAATTCCAACAACTGCAAGAAACAGTGCTTATTTCTTCACTCACACCACCCCCACTCTATAGTTTCTTTTATTTAGATAACTATATTACATAGTTTGCGTCACAAAATAAATTAGCTGTGAAATGGAATTATATAAAAACTATATCATCATAAAAGTACTTAGTGTGATACTTGAGATAGGGTCAATTGGGGCAAATGCGTCAGTAAGGCAATTGCGTCTTTTAAGAATTACTGACAAACCCTTCACAATTAGGCGGCACCTACATCTTTTGCCGTGACAACGTCTAGTAAATCGATGAACGCCGGCTGCAAGCACGAATAAGTGTCCTGTTACGCTCGCTAGAGCGAGAGCGTTACACGAGCGAGCGAAAGACACGATCGGTTTGAGCGTTTAGCTGGCGCTGCATCTATCTCTCTCCCACTCGATTGGCCTATGCGTCCGAGATTTCATCAATGTTTTGCTATGACGTTTTCACGTTAAACTACCGTAAACCGACTTCACAGGCAATCATTTTTTTCTTCTTTAGTTGCAATAATCTGTACAAGATGGCGTTAGTTGCTTAATTTGAGAAGGGCTTGTAGGTAATTCTCGTAAGATGCAAATGCCTCACAGACGCATTTGCCCCAGTTGACCCTACATTTTAGTGGACCAATTCGTTTTTACTAATGATAAAGAATTTGAATTTTAATAGTACATGCTCTGTCGAATGATTTATATAACTGCTGCATTAATTTTTTTGCTATTAGGTATAAATGGCATCAATCACAGAAATTGGGTGCAAATTATATTGGGTACCAATTTGAGATGTCACATTGTAACTGGTTTTTCCATGAAGAAAACCCTCTGATTAATATTTTTTAGTATTGTGTTAACCAAACATTTAATTACTTATCGCGATCTGGTAATTAGTAAACATTGTAACAATATTAAAACGTCACGCGAAACTGTAGTAAATGGAGTTTTATTTAGTTGTTAGTGTTCTAAGAGGTTATTTAATTGGTAGTTAATGATATTTGATTAGAATCGACTTTGTATTACAAGATATTAATTTATTTTTCACCTCACGTTTTTTTCATTTCATAATTCACTTTGTTCCTTTTTCCTGAACGGTAGAGGTTTCAGGAAAGTGAGGGCAAGAGGTTGTCTTGTAGGTTACTAATTCTGTGGTATATATTTTTGCCATTTTTTCTCCAAATCAGTTACGCCAATTTGGATGCAGTTTTGTGTTAAAAAGTTTTTCTCAGATTTTTTTTTTACCTAGCTATATTTGGTAACAATCAATCCAGCCATACATTTTTAGCACTTTTCGATTCAATTGTGTCGCTACAGAGGGAGAGTCGCTAATTGGACCGTCTCCAGAAAAGCTCTGTAAAGCTCTGTTAACAATTTACACTGACTTGGGCTCGGAACTGGGCTAGCCTAATATTTGGAGCTTACTGGCTGAATAAAAACATACAGTAGGTACGTATTATTACGTATCAAGGAAGTGATGAAACCAGGTATTTCGTAAAAATCTTTGTGAATCCATGCAGGGATGTAGTGATGATATTTATGACACAGCTAATCAAGCCTCCCATCGACATTATAAAAACTGTATTATTTTTTATGACGCCTCCCTATTTTTTTAAATAAAAAAATAGATTTTGATTGTAGAACTGACTCCGCCAGCTTGAGCATAATAGTCACAACTACCCAAATCAAATGTACCAATTAGCAAAGCGAGATCAACTTTTGTCAATTTTTCTAAAGAAAAATTGACGAAATTGAAGAAATAATTAAAAAAATTTCTAAAGAAAAATTGATCTACATTGATCTACAATTGATTTAGTTGATCAAATACATAAAAAAATGTAGATCAGATTTATGATTGGATCGACAAATGAAAAAAAAAATATCTGCCACTCGGGGCAAAGACCCCTGACAACGTAAACAAAATTGATCTACTGATTATTACCAATACCAAAAAATTCCCGGAAAATAACGAATACCTATCTTTAGCATCTTTTTTTCATTTAGAGTTTTTTTGACGAAAAAAAATATATAGGCAGTTTAGCATTGACATCTTAAGTTTACCGGATGTTGTTAAAACTAAGGTAAGTATCTTGTTTGTCCTCAACTCAATATGAGGGGGGTAGTAATAACAGTTGTACAGCTTCGAAATAGTTTTTTAAAATTCAAATACAGTGTTTACACTTTTTCGATCGAGTACATAATCTTAATTCTAAAAGGAAGAAAAAAGCAATACACTGTATATAACTACTCCGAGGATATACAACGTTTATTGCTAAGATTGTAAGCATATACTTACTTATACAGGGAGTTACAAAATCCCCGTTGGATAATTGATGGTGGTAGGTACACACATTTATAAGTATTCATGCAAAAATACCAAAAAAATGTACGTTAAAAATAACAAGAGTTAAGAGGGCCACGAAACTCTGAAATTTCTAAACAAACGCGTTATTCAAATTTCTTGAAAACCATTTATCAGATTATGATGAAATTTAGCATGTACAATTAAATTAACAATATCTCCGCCCCTATGTTCTTGGTTTTTTTAAAAAACGTTCTCAAGCAAAAATAGAGCTATGAAAAATATCCGCATTCAAGGGGTCACTTTTGACTGATTTATTCAATAGGTGGACAAAACAAATCAAAAATTCCATTACATAGGGAGGTTGTCTACATCATTAGCTGTTAAATGAATCCATAATACAAGGGAAATTCTTAGTTAGAATGATAACAGAAGTGCAAAAGTCATTAAAAAATATTGAAATTGCATTTTGTCACTCTGTTAACTTTAGAGGCTCGTCAGTAGCATTACTCGCTCTCTTCGCTCGTATTCTTCTTCTAGACGAAATGTCTATAGAATAACTTAAGCTAATGCGAAGTTAGTCTAAAGTGGTCGCCGGACTCTTAAGACCAATTTAAGAACGCAAGAAAAAAACGAAATTTTACAGAAATGTCAACAAATCTGTATCATAATGTTGGCGGTTAATATTCTAAGAAAGTAGCAGCACTACGCGAATAGTTTACAAATAAACCCGATGCGATTAGTGTCTGCGTTCGCGCTTTTAGGAAGGCGGAGAGCGATGTGTGTTATATTTTTTTGTACTCAACATTAAATTTAAACTAGCATAATTGCATCCTCCGGTCGATAATGGACGCACATCTCGCGATAATGGACACAACATTGTTTTTGTAACAACCCGTAGAGAGAAGTGAAAAAAAAACTCCAAACAACTATTAAAAGCAGACTAAACTAAAGTTATTAACACCTTCGATGCGCTGCAGATTAAATCAAGCATTAACACCTTTGCCATATTGTCAATCATAAAGCTAGAAATCAAGCTATGATCCTCGACTTTGAACCTTGTATTTATGAAGCAAAGTTTGCAAATTAAATGTAGCGCGTCAGGTCTGCAGTGCGGTAGATGCAGTGAAACGAGCATAACGTGACGCTTTCAATGAACTTTCTATGTAGTTTTGATTATGTAGGATGTATGTAGGTAGGAAGTAATGGAAGTCAAACTGCTTAAGTCAAGGAGTTTAGTTTTAATTTGTTTCGTGTTTAAGTAAATTTATTCTTTTTACAAGCCAAGAAGAAGGAGGGAGGGTTATGATTTTCGAGTGCATGTATAGATGTACGTATGTGGGTATGTCTATGTATGTATGAGGTTTCTTTGGCGCGCCCTACAGCCTAAATGCAGACCTAACTTAACCTTACAGCTTGGTGCATTTTGAAGTGACAGAACTTCAGAAATTTTTGAAGAACAACATTATGTATGTAGGTTGGTTTTTTGTTTTTCTTTAAAATATGATGTTACTTGTTGTTGTATGTTACTTGTTGGTTTGTGTTTTTGAAATAGCTGCGCCCGCGGTAGTCTAAAAGTAGCCTATGTGCTACTCCAGACTATAATCTATCTTTGTGCAAATACTATCCAGATCCGTTCAGCCGTTTTGATCCATCCATTCATCCATTGAAACTTTCGCATCTATAATATTAGTGTGATGGGTGCCAGTAATGTATCCGTATTAAAATTTGTAAAACAATTTCAAACACTTACTGAGACCGATTGAGCTGTTCGACATACTCGTGAAAAATCTGTGATGAGACAATACAACGTGTTGTTTTTGCATTCCCGCGGAATTTGTAGAGTTATTTATGCTCCATTAGCAGAGGACGAATGAACTATTTGGCAATCTTGAAATTGAGATGAAAGAAAACAGTTGTACTATAGTCAAAAAATTAGTTGATTGTCGACAAAATGTATGAACAGCTGCTTATTTCTCGATTTCAAGGTTGCCGCATAGTTTATTCGTGCTCTGCTAGTGGGACTAACTTTACAAATTTCGTGGGAATGCAAAACAACACGTTGTATATTAAACATTTATTTATGTCAATTAAAACTAGCTGACCCTGCGAGCTTCGTACCGCTGAACAGTCAATTCTTATTTTTTTTCAGTCATTTTTTTTTTCTCTGCTTAAGAATCATCCTCGTACTTCAAGGCATATTTTCTTTAAAAAAAGAATTAGCGATATCGGTTCAGCAGTTCTTAAGATTTGCGTTTAGCAACACATGCAGCGATTCATTGTTTATATTATAAAAGAATAAATAAATAGTATGACAACGTCGAGCTAATCTGTGTTGAAGCCAGGATGTTAATATTTCACAAAAAAGCTTGCTTCTTATACTAAGACTTATTTTAAATCCTTTTTATATCCCAAATCAAAATAAAACCAAACTTAATTTAAACAAATCGAAAAGGTTCCGTAGACGAGTATTGGCCGGACCGTAGCCGTAAATTTTCGGCTTATCTAAATGAATATTGAGGGAGGAACAGGGCCGGACTGAGTTGGAAAGGTCCGGGTGGCCACCCATAAGCCAGGGGCCCGAGATGGGGTGTAGCCCCTAACCTACCTACCGTCTGCCCCTTGAAGCCCGAGAGGGGCCCGCGCCGGCTGGGGTCCGGCTGGCAAATGCCATCCTGACTAAATGGCCAGTCCGACCCTGGGGAGGAAGCTGGTCTAATTTGCTACACCGAGGTAATTTTATTTGGAAAGATGTCGGCTGCTAAGTTTGGGGTCGCATCCTAATAATAACCCTACTCAATGCCTTTATTTGCTGTCTACTTTTTTTATCAACCTAGACCCTAATTTTAGTTTTTTTTTTCATGAGCCTTGGTATACAAGTATATTGGGTGTTTCTTTAAACGACGGCCATATTTACTTCACTGCGCAAGAAGGAGGGTTATGTTTTTCGAGTGTGTGTATGTATCTATGTAGGTGTGTGTGTATGTATGTATTAGGTTTCTTAGGCACAGCCTACAGCCTAAACAGCTTGATGGATTTCGACATGTGAGTGTCATTTGAATCGTCTGGATAGAAGAAGTGACATAGGGTACAATACTTTGCAGCCGGGTTTTTTGTTTTTCTTTTAATTATGTTACTTGTTTAGGATATCATTGTACTTAATCATTATTATGACCTTAGTGTTTTAATGACCCTGGTTTTACAGGGTGTTATTTTAAGTGACATATTCTAGGATATCATTGTAGTTACTCATTATGGCACCAACATTCAAATCGTGAAAATGAAATCAGTTTTCCACAGAACACAGTGTTTCGTCCGCAGAATACTCCCTTCTACACTATGCATGTCTATGAATGATCGGGCATAATCTTGGGTATCATTGTATTTATACAGCATTATGGCCAACTTTCATTATAGAGACCAAAACAGAAATCGTGAAAACAAAATCAGCTGTTTCGTACATTTCGTACAACTCGAATGATTTTTTTCTATGAAACGACAATTTTTTCCTTTTGATTTCATTGTTAGTCCTATGAAAAAAGTTTGTCATAATGATCAGTAAGTACCACGATATCTTAGAACGCGTCCGTTGTTTATAGACACCCTGTATTGCGACATGCTAATTCTAACTAATATTACAAATGCGTAAGTGAATTTGGTTTATTTGTTATGCTTACACGCCGTAAGGGTCCCGCGACGCTCTAAATTTTCCATACAAACGCGCTTGTGAAATTTCTTGGAAACCATTGGTCAGATTATGTTGAAATTTGGCATGTATAATTAAATGAACTATATCTCCGCCCCTATGTTCTTGGTATTAAAAAAAAACGTTTTCAAGGCAAAATAAAGCTATGAAAAATATCCGCATTGTAAGGGGTCACTTTTGACTGACTTATTTAATGTATAGACAAAGCAAATCCAATATCCCTTGACACAGAGAGGTTGTTTACATAATTAACTTTTAAATCAATCCGTAATACAGGGGAAATTTTTAGTAACATTGGAATGATCAGAGAAGTGCAAAAGTCATAAAAAATTATTGAAATTCCGCTTTGTCACTCTGTAGATAACTTTAGAGGCTCGGCAGTACCTTTCCTTGCTCTCTTCGCTCGTGGTCTTCTTTTAGACAAAATGACAATAAAAACCTTTACCCAATGCAAAGTTAGTCTAAAGTGGTCGCTGGACAAGGGTCTAGTCCATCGGGTCCATCGGAGGAGTAGTAAGGACTACTCCCCCGATTATCATGAAATTTTACATACTTAGCTACAAGTTGTCAAGGGTACATACGGAATTAGAAAATATATAGGAATTTTTATTTCACAAAATTTAACGGTTCCTGTGAGACCTCGGGTGAAACCGCGGGGCGTAGCTAGTCCTGTATAAACTTTCAGTGGCCTTAGAAAGTATAAAATGGTATTAGTTGCTTACACGCGCAAATTTTCGTCAGTTCGACATTTAAGAGACTACTTAACCCTTAACCTATTCAACTTTTAACATTTATTCTCGTTGAGATGAGTGATTTCCTGACCTTCAGTTCTGTTCTCTGTCACATTATATAACACAAAAAATAAGGTACATAGTACAAATATTTTGTTAAGTGTATGTCGTGACACGCTCACGGTAGAGTTCCGTATATAGCTATGTTAGAAACGGTTTGGTCCGGAAATCCTTCACGTGAGGGATTTCAGGATTTTCCCTCTCCCAAATCAAATTCAAAAGAACAATAATAGTCTCAAGTCTTTAAGGTATTTGCCAAACACTTGTGTGATTCTACATCAGCATTCACTCGGGTTACATCTTGAAAACCGATACTCTCTTGTTCATAAATGCTCGACAAGCTATCATTCCAATTCAGTTTAATCCAATGGAATAATATTATCGAGTTCAATCAAATACATCCATCCATTTTGAAGCTCCTTCCAAATTACATTAAGTAGGCTAACTTATGATAAGTTATAACACCCATTAGAGATTAGCTTTTGGAAGCGGCGACCTGTCGAAGTAGGTTTGAGGGCTTGTCATTTACAACCACAGACAATATGGCTAGTAGACATGTACCAATTTAATTCTAACGAAAATAATGCGCTCTTTAAATCTAAACTCAATAATTGGAACGTTTATGACTCAGGTTAATTCTAGACGAAAGTTTTCTCCCTATGACAATGTTTATCTCTCTCAATAAAAACCAGCAAAATATGTACGAGATTTGAACTTTTTTAAAGCTTTATTAGCTTGTGTAACATAGCTACAAAATAGCCGCGTCCGATTGACCGAGCATGCCTCGTAAGGCACGCTTCTGTCTCTCTCTGGCTGCAAGCTTACCACGGTTCAGACTGAGACAAAGAGTGCCACGTGTCAGGCTCGGTTAGCAGAGTCCCGCGGTTACGTAATAATTTTCATTACTGTCAAAATTTGATTAGATTTATCGGCATACTCGTATAAAATACCTACGTTACTCACATGGAACACAAATTAAATTATTCCGGCACCAAATTTCCATTTTCACGCATTTCAGTGGATCGGGAATGTTTATTTATCCCGGACCCTTTAATCACTTGAGTTGGTCCCCAGGCTTTGAAATTATCGTATGAATTTCAAATTCATTATGGTCATGTATATTAAAGATATTTGGATTGATACCTTTAGCTGAATTAGGGGGAGTGCTTGTCGTATAATTTTATCATCATTGTTAGTCTATTTTCGTCTATAGCTGGACTAGGCCTTTTTCAAGGCGTGCTACTTAAAGCAGTCAGCGACTTACTTTAGCGTAACAATTTTTAGCTATTTGCTATCAGCCACTGATAACGTCCTTTACGTGTGTTTATTGTCAATCGTGTCTAATTTCAGGGGGCTAAGGTAGAATTTACTATAATTAATCATCTAATTTAAATCTTTTCTAAATGTGAAAAAACTAAAGGAAACAATATGTATGACGTAAAACGTCCTCAGAAGCAAATATAGTGTGACCCTATTTATTCTAAGATGTAACCTATCGATTTTTTGGCTTAACTCGTTATGTCAGATAATTTGATTAATATGTAATATTTCAGTATTTTGTAGTAGGTTTTAGTTGTGGTACTGGATTGAATATTAATCTTATCGGCTACAGGAAATGTGCCAAATCGTGTCAATTTGTTATATGATACTGTTTTATGCCAAAGCCTGTAGATAAATACAATGATCTCGAAACCTTAAAATCAGCGGTAATAATGCCTTGTAATATTTCCAGTTTGATCTAAATTTGTGTTTTACAAGTACTCAGCTCAGGTATGTTAGTACTCTTAAAGCTATTTAAGATTCGGTATTCGCATTCGAGTATGTAGAGCGTTTGAAGCCTCAATAAAACGCAATACGTTCTAAACGACTGACCTGAAACCGTCGTATTTGCATTGTTATGGGATCGGAAGCATTTTGCCCGAAACGAATAAACGTTCATCTCTGTCAGAGTTGCTGGAAAGTTACTGAAAGGTTCTAAAGCGGTACTTTTAAAGCATTCAGATTGACGTGTAATAGGTTATTAAGATTTTGAAAAGCAATCATAATATTCTTTACAAATTTGTTTCGACAACATGAATATGATGTTGCCGAAACAAATTTATTCTTTGTCGGCACTTTTGAAAAGAGCCAGGAAATCTTTTGTCACTCTTTTATGCCACGGCCTCACATTGGTTTCCTGCGCGAAAAATTGGGTTCAATTTTAATTAAATCAAAGACATACACACATTGGTGTTTTGGGCCCAAGAATTAATTTGGAGCATGACCAATATGTGACCACGGCATACAGCGTAGTGAAAAAGCGGTGAGTGCTGGTTCTTGGTTTCTTTTCTATGATGGATGTTTTGAGTCGTAACCCAATACGATGTGACCATTTTACTTTTTAAGTGCTTTTAATACTTTGTTCCCAAATGTAATACAGAGAACTCTGTGTTTGTTCCCTTCATCTGTGTTGACGCTACCGTAAAAGGTCCCATAAACTATATGACTCCTCTTTTATGGCCTTTAAAAACAATATTACACGTACAGCCACGTTTAGACGTTTAACGCTAAATCTAAATTATTCTTGCCATAAAAAGAAAAATTAGGTCACGGTGGTCCAGTTTATGAATGCAACGTTACCGTGTTATATATTTATGTACGTAGGCTTAGGACTTGTTTCTGGGAGAATAAAAAGGATTCTCCGAATCCTGACTTACAAACAAGCTCTTAAACATTAAACTAAATGAATAAAAGGACTAAAAAAGCATCTGTCCTTTTCTAATAGACTGAAATGAAATGACCGCAGAGATTCTAGAAAAGTAGCAGAGAATACTCAACATAAAAGCTACACTTTATGTCAAAGAGTTGAGACAAGGAGTACCTACTTTAAAATCGTGCTGGACCCACTACTGGAACCAAGTAGTGGATGGAACCAACGGCAACTGTCTAGTTCTCAAATCTTAGCTACTAGAACGACGAGTAACGAGTATACGATTGGTTAAAATGAAAGAAAATACTCGTAGATGAAGATAACCGATAGGCAGTCAAACAGGTTTAACACAATGCATATTTAAACCCAACCTGCACTGTGCTTTGTTTCTCTATTGGCATTATTTCCAACCTCCCTGTTACACTTTCAGAGTTAGAGAACGCTCCTTACCTTCGCCGGCCCAGTTACGCAAGACGAGTGCTCTTCATGTCACAACCTTCACCATCTGATCAATTAAATTCGCCTCTATTTCAATTCACGATCACAAAGCAATAAAAAACATCAAAATTGGATGTAAAACACTATTAAAATATTAATCTAACAAACATCACAGCACTATTGCAGTCATTTTTTCACTGTACTAACACCTGAGAAAATTTGGAAGAACCGAAGATTTTGAAATTGGAGTGTTTTTTTAGTGACTGGCAGGAAAGTTTTTTTGGTGGCTTTTTTAGTTTTTTTTTAAAGATTTAAAGGAGGTGTGTCGCGATGAGGCGTGCAGCCGCGCTGGGCTTGGGCGGGCGGCGACGGGCGAGGGCGGCGTAATTACGCGCAGGCGCGGCCGTTGCACCCCTAACACGCAGGGACGGATTTTAGGAAGATAATAGCTCGATAATGTTTAATTGGCTATAATAAACAACCACATATAATTTAAAGTTAACAAAAATAATTATAGTCTGTGCCTAGCCTACAATTGAGCGCTAAAGTTTCTCTCCTACTTAAGTCTTGCTGTGTGGTCAGAATGACGAGTTATCTACATAAGATAAATAAGCGCCAGATGACAAAGTACCTACATTAACGCCATAATCGGTTGTTAGAATAAGAGCTGTTTCGGGAGCTTCAAATATTACCGTAAATATTGCCGTGTGAGCTCGTTTACCAGGTAGCCCTATTCACTCATGTAAACCTAAATATTTTTCAACGTAGAGGCGTTCATAGTACGTTCAATTTGCGTAGTAATAAAAACAGTCAAATCGGAGAGGTAAGAGTATATTTTATAGGCCTGCAGTCTATGACCGTATTCTAACTTCCGACCGGGATGCGCATTCTACTTGTGACTACTAGTGACGTGTAACTATAGCAGTTATAAATAAATTCTGATTTCTGATTTCTAAAATCTATGAAAGAAGCTGAGAGATGATCGATCCGCAGAGATGGAACAATTTGTAAATTGTTCCATCTCTGCGGATAAGGAACAGACGATGATGGTAGATTGTATTTTCCTTAATACGCCCACTCAGCTTTCTAATAAAGAGGCTTTTAGGCACGAGAATTTCCGAACTCACCCGAGCGCTCCCGAACAGGACAAGTCTGAAGTTGTTACGAAGACCAATCTAACTTGACCTCTCAATGTGACCAACTTATCTCTACAGTTCAATGGTGGAGACACCATCGTGTTTTCTGGACGACACTATCAAGCACGGTGGAAAATATTTAGTTTTGTGATTTAGCTATGTGCAATATGTGCATGGTTAATTTGAATTGTTCTCTTAAAGATTCTTTTATCCTTTAGAAGGTGAAATCAACGCATTAAAGTCAGGTCCAACAGAACGCGGCGAAAAGCCAGACGAATGTTTTTCAGTATCTCTATAATATGATTTTCGTACTGTTTGTGGACAATATGAATTCCAAACAGTGACAACTCTAATAAAAAAAAATTAAAAGTGGCATTATAAGTACTTACTCCGCTTCGGCCATTTTAACAGTGCGACAGTTGTTTCAAGGTTGTCAAGAATTGAGACCATTTGACTATATTCCTAAACTAGCTGCGCCTTGCGGTTTTTAACCCGTGGTTAAAAAGTAGCCTATGTGTTAAGCCAGGGTATAAGCTACCTCCATACCTCAATATCCGTCCATCCCTTTGAGTGTGAAGTAGTAACAACCATACAGGCACAAACTGTGCCTTTGTAATATTATACTGTGATAAATAATTCGGCGGAGGCGGTGGCAGCCTAGTTTGGAGAAGGCCCGCCTCTCAAACCAGAAGGAGCGGGTTCGAACCCAGCCGACGGCACGCACCAATTTGTTCATTGTGTGAACATATTATGTGCGTGTTGTATGGCGTCATTTGCTACATGACTGGAGCCTTAATATCGTCCAGCGAAGTGTGGGTGTTGTTCCCTGCCAGCCTGCCTGCTGTTACACCTCTGCCAGCCCCATGAGAAATAGGCGTGACAATAAGATAAATAATTAATCTAGAGGGTTCATCTATTTAACGGCACCCTTAAATAGATGAACTCTCTTTTTGCCGCTACACTTCCACTACGCTGCCGTTACGCCACTACTACGCTGCTGCTACGCTACCACTATGCAGCAGCTACGCTACCTCTACGCTGCCACTACTCTGCGGCTACGCTACCACTATGCTGCTGCTACGCTACCACTATGCAGCAGCTACGCTACCTCTACGCTGCCACTACCCTGCGGCTACGCTACCACCATGCAGCAGCTATGCTACCTCTACGCTGCCACTACCCTGCGGCTACGCTACCACTATGCTGCTGCTACGCTACCACTATGCAGCAGCTACGCTACCTCTACGCTGCCACTACCCTGCGGCTACGCTACCACTATGCAGCAGCTACGCTACCTCTACGCTGCCACTACCCTGCGGCTACGTTACTACTATGCTGCTGCTACGCTACCACTATGCAGC
This sequence comes from Peribatodes rhomboidaria, assembly GCA_911728515.1. Taxonomy (NCBI): domain Eukaryota; kingdom Metazoa; phylum Arthropoda; class Insecta; order Lepidoptera; family Geometridae; genus Peribatodes; species Peribatodes rhomboidaria. Next base: position 1,871,264 of record OU452175.1, on the reverse strand, counting down.
AGCTACGCTACCTCTACGCTGCCACTACCCTGCGGCTACGCTACCACTATGCAGCAGCTACGCTACCTCTACGCTGCCACTACCCTGCGGCTACGTTACTACTATGCTGCTGCTACGCTACCACTATGCAGCAGCTACGCTACCTCTACGCTGCCACTACCCTGCGGCTACGTTACTACTATGCTGCTGCTACGCTACCACTATGCAGCAGCTACGCTACCTCTACGCTGCCACTACCCTGCGGCTACGTTACTACTATGCTGCTGCTACGCTGCCGCTATGCTGTGGCTACGCTACGCTGCCTATTTGATGTCATCCTAACTTGTCCAGAAGGGGTCACTTACACTGGTGGGTCAGGATGGAGCATGCGCGGCTGGCATCGACTAGATTCGCCAGGTGCGCCCTCTATCGAATAGTCGTAAAGACTCCTGTCTTCAGCACAGCAGGTACCTAACACCTCTTCAATAATAGTGATGTGTAGTACTTGCATTAATGACTCTATTACATTAGGAATTTAGTACTTGGAATGGGCATTTTGGGCATTAAACCGTTATGCATTATATTTTTTTAACTTTGTCCTTTAGTGATGTTTGTGGTAAATACCGATTTAGTAGACTAACTGAACCATATACATAGTTTTGTGGTTATTTTAATTCATGTTTAATATTTCCAAGTATATTCAAAGTCAAAGTCAAAAGTTTATTTTATATTTTAACCCCCTTTCTTATAAACTTTGTATAGGCTCGGAATAGTTATGTGTGTTCAGTGTGTTCTTATCTCTCTTTTAAGTTTGAAACTCGATTGAAACAGACAAAGCACTATAATTATTGTAAGGCTTAAAGGCCTTGAGGCTGTAAGGGTGTACGAAGCTTATTAATAACACTTTTGATGAAGTCACCGATTAAGAAAAAAAAAAAAACAAAATCAAAACCGGATTATCCGTTTGGATGTTATGATGCCATAGACAGACTCACACGTTGCACTTATAACATCTCGTATTATTTGTTTCCGAAGACGGGTCTGAGCAGTAGCGCACTTGTAGCGCCTCACTCAACTGCGGTCTTTGTACTTCTTCACTCTACAAAACTTCAAGGCTAGAGTGAATAAGTACCTTATAGGTCGTCGTGCTCCATCTTAGACCACAACGTCGCTTAACATCAGGCGAGTTGGTGGTCAAACGACGACCTATTCTACAATAAATAAATATTATAGGTACCTACTTGTTAAAAATAATTTTCTTATGAATTAAAGAAAACAATAAAATTACTAGAAAAAACATAATTATTAAGAAAAGTTCTAACTTAACAAAATAATAAATAAGTACAATAACATTTTTTAAGTTTAAAGTAAAGTTTTAAGTATTGTCAGTTAGTAATTAAGCTCACGTATAACTTGTCATCACACATATAAAAATGCTTGTGCTATGTTTTATCAATACAATATAACTATTATACGAATTTGCATAAACATCGTCACAAACGACGAAGAGGCTACAAAGCTATAGAGTCAACTAGTATAAACACGTCTGTGAGGCAATTGCGTCTCTGGAGAATTACTGACAAACCCTTCACAAATTAGGCAACTAACGCCATCTAGTACAGATTACTGCAACTAAACATAGAATAAAGTTGTAGGTGGCGCCTAATTTGTGAAGAGTTGCCAGTACTACTCGAAAGACGCAATTGGCCCAGTTGACCCAATATTTTTTCCTTGTTTTGACATGTGATTAGTAATACAGACTATAATTAGATGAGTTACAAGAGGCTAGTGTTATTCATAATAACAATAATAAATATCTCAACCTCAATTTTGTCGATTAAACTCGACAAAATTCTGGCTAATTTGTCGATTTATTTAGTAGATTTGAAACGTCAGTTTAACGATTGACTAAGAACAGTGCCAGCACCCCTGTTTAAATATTTAAGCATAACAAACAAACTAACTAAGAATCGCATTTATGATAATACAAGCTGCACCCCGCGGTTACTACCCCCAGGTAAAAACTAGCCTGTGTTTATCCTACCAAATTTAGTTAAGATTGGTCCAGCCGTTTAATCGTAAACAAGTAACGAACATACACACTTACATACACTCACAAACTTTAACCTTTTTAAACATAAGTGTCGTAATTATGCATTTTTCAGGGGTATGTGTAAGGCTTAGCAGCTGTCTCACTCGCCCGCAACACTATTATTTTATTAGATATAAAATGTGTTTTTGATACATTTTCCTGTATTGATGACTTTAAAACCATGTTAAAATTTATTCAGAACCATTTTGATGTTGATATTTATAATAGATGCTCAGACAAACGTAAACACGTACTTTTTAACGTGTTATGTTTTTCCAAGTTTAACTTTTTAATATCAACATATAAATTATTCTGAATACTTTGTAAAACTGTTTTCAAGTCATCAATATTGGAAAAAAGTATCAAAAATACAATACAATACAAAAACTCTTTATTGACACCAAATACAAATAAATCTAAGCTAAACACTCAAAAATAAAGGCGCAATGGGCGGTCTTATCGCTCAAGAGCGATCTCTTCCAGACAACCTTTGGATGGAATAAAAACATTATGATTTAGCATGTAAAATACATTTTATAATTTTAAATCTAACATAATGGTGTCGTGAGCGAGCGAGACAACTACCAAGCCTAACATACCTTAAGATGAAGACAATTCTAACTAGCTCTCGTTTTGTTCATTCAAACCGCTGTATCTTCAACATTTTCGCCTGGTAACCCTGAAAAAAAAAAAAAAAAAAAAAGTTAAATTTCAAGCTTCGTCGAGTGGTAAGTTGTTTTCAGCCTCAAGCCTCATTCTGGCGCGTTCGACATTTTTTGGCACTTTGACGCTTAATTTTTCTAATAAGAGAGAGTGGGCCGAGGCAGTGTCGAACGCGCCAGAATGATGCCCCCGATGATGGTCCATCGAAGCTTATAACCCTACTATTATGGAACAAATTAGTATTTTGTTACACACTAGCTCCGATCCGCAGTTTTACCCGTGATCCTACAGGTACTAGAAAATTTATTTAAAGTGAATTTTCATGTTAATTTTTTTTAAATTTAATATTATTATTTTATTGATAATATTATTTCTTTTCGTATTTCTGTAAGTTCCTGTCCATCCAAAGGTTACCTGGAAGAAATCGCTTTAGGCGATAAGGTCGCCCTTGTACTGCCGAAAAATGTATTTTAGTTTTTAAGATTTTCATGTAGTTTTTGGTGTGCAATAAAGATATATTGTATTGTATTGTACTATATTTTTTTTCGGGATGAAAGGTACCCGATGTCCTTTTCTGTACCCCTAACACCGTGTATACACAATTTCATAACGTTCGGTTGAGTAAATAAAGCATAAAAAACACAAACAAACAACCGAACAGACTCACTGTCGCATTGATGATATTAGTTAGGATGTCTATAGTATGACCCTGCATTTAAATAGATAATTAGGTCAGCTGGGGCAAATGCGATACAGCCTGGTAACAGACGAACAGGCGGATGGACAGCGGAGTCTTAGTAATAGGGTCCCGTTTTACCCTTTGGCTACCGAACCCTAAAAAAGCGAAATGAAAAATTACTCGCAGGTTGCTATATTATGATACGTACTTGTATTGTATATAGTCTCAACTGGGGCAAATTCGTCTGTGGGGCAATTGCGTCTTTCGAGAATTACTGACAAACCCTTTACAAATAGATATAGATCGTGTAGATATAGATATAAATAAATTAGTACCTAATAATTAGTTTACATGGTCAATAATTTATAGAAGGTAGTAGTTGTAAGGTTATGAAGTTTTTTTTTTTTTATGGTAGTTTAGTTTGCATTAAGAATTGTAGCGTGTAGCGTTAAGGGTATTGATACAAACTATTAAGTTTTTCAATACTTTGTGTCTTAAAATGTATATATTGTACGAAATAAATAAATAAAATAAAAAAAATAGGTAACTAACGCCATCTTGCACAGATTATTGCAACAAAAGATAAAAAAAGATGTTGGTGGCGCATAGTTTGTGAAGGGTTTGTCAGTAATTCTCGAAAGACGCAATTGCCACACTGAAGCATTTGCTGCACTTGCCCCAGTTAACCTTAACACTTAATTCACTCGCTAAGAAAAAAATCGGTACCAAATAGTGCCAGAGATACAGAGAAAAAAACTTCTAATCAACCGAACGAGCGTTAGTGAGCGAAGCGTCTCTGCTTCAGCTTTGACAAAAATAATTTCGTATGTCCAAATTCTGTCCGAATCTCTGTCCGAATCCCTGTCCAGATCTCTGTCTTCTTCTACAGGCCGAATTTGTTAATCTTAAAATCTTATACCTTTAAATGAGCAATTCTTGTATATATATATTTATATAATTGGAATCTCGGAATCGGCTCCAACGATTTTCATACAAATTAGTATATAGGGGGTTTCGGGGGCGATAAATCGATCTAGCTAGGAATCATTTTTAGAAAATATCATTTTATTCGTGTTTTATCGATAATCAATCTCAACTGAAAAATATGACTCTTCCTGACATCTATTGGCGAATAATAGTACTACTATTTTTTGTGAGCAACTAATTGCTTTAACGACACAACAGCAGATGGCGTTGTTAAGTAACACGAAGTCAATGAGTGTTTGCTTTGAGGTTAGACTAAAATCAATTGTTTATTATCCAAAAAACACAATTAAAAAATAAAAAAAAATACCGAGCAAAGCTCGGCCATCCAGGTACTATATAAATTATGTGTCACGTTGTTTGTCCGCTATATGTTTGTCCGCTATAGACTCCTAAGCTACTTAACCGATTTCAATCAAATTTGCACACCGTGTGCAGTTCGATCTAACTTAACAGATAGGATAGCTCATATACTATATATAAATAATAAACGCGAACGAAGTCGCAGGGTGACAGCTAGTCAAATATAAAAAAATATATTTCTCGGTCATTTTCAAAAAAACTCCAAAAACTGACTAGACTAGAACATTATGTTTAATAATCGAACCTGCTCACAAAACTTCACGAGAATCGGTTGAGGAACTCGACCTGCAGAGGAGGACAAAGGTCGGCCGCGAGGTCTACAGCTCACTAATTAAATTTGAATCCTACTCACGATAAGATCCGTATTTCCGAGCTTCCCAGACTTTTTTGACTAGGAATGCCAACATGGACCCTCCCAATACAGCACCGGTGGCTATAACCGCTGTTGTCACTTGTTCCTTTTTCTTTTTTTCCATTTCTATTCTATCTGCCGTAGCTCTATCTGTTGTGACGCGAGTCGATTCTGTTGTCGTTGTAAAAATTGTATTTTTTATGCTTGGATCTTTTGTTGTTGATTCTGTGGTCGTTGTTGGGTCTATTGTTGTTGTTTCTGGTGTCGTTGTTGGGTCTATTGTTGTTAATTCTGTTGTCGTTGTTGATTCTGTTATCGTTGATGATTGAGTTGTCGTTGTTGGATCTATTGTTGTTGATTCTTGTGTCGTTGTTGATTGAGTTGTCGTTGCTGGATCTGTTGTTTTTGATTCTGGTGTCGTTGTTGATAGAGTTGTCGTTGTTGGGTCCATTGTTGTTGATTCTGTTGTCGTTGTTGATTTAGTTGTCGTTGTTGGATCTATTGTCGTTGTTGATTGAGTTATCGTTGTTGTTTTTATTGATTCTGTTGTTGTTGTAGTAGATTTTGGTACTGTTGTAGATGTTAATCTTTCATCAATAGAGTGTCTTGTTTGTTTTACGGTTGGCTGACAGTTTGTAAGGGTCCTGAAGTCATCGCAGCTCATCTCTAGTATGCATTTATTATTTTTGTTCATTGTAATGTATTCTTCTGAAGTATTAAACCACTTATATTCTGATAATGCATCGGATCTGAAAATACCAGGAAAGTATTCATGATTTATTTCATAAATATAGAAGAATCTTAGTATTGTAATTCATGTTTTTAGTCGAAACAAATAATTTTATTAAAAGAAAACCAAAAATCCGTTTGCAAAATGGTGCACCCCATGTCACTTCCACTATCAAGACGATTTGAATGACACCTCACATGTCGAAATGTATCAAGCTGTTTAGGCTATAGGCCGTTCCACAAAAACCTCAAACTTACATTCATACACTGGAAAAACGTAACCTTCTTGGGCAGTCGGGTAAACTAACTTTTTTTTACATTTATAATATTATTACTTGCTGCGTCTCGTGGTGTTACTCAAATTTTTGGTTAAATAATGGGTAGTGTTAATCCAGCTTTCTTTATTTCTTTCAATTTCTTCCAAATCCATCCATACTCACACAGACAAACACAAACTTTCGCAAATGTTATGTGATAAAAGCTGCGCCCGCGGTGTTGTCCGTGGTCAAAGAGTAGTCTATATGCTGATCCAGACTACAATCTATCTCTGTGCCAAAATTTAATCTAGTTCCGTTTAGCCGTACTAGCGTGATTAACCCGCCTGTTGGCTTGTTGCTTAATGTGGCACGTATGATTAAACATGCGAAAAGCAACTCTATGCTGCATACATAAGGTCGATCGTTTTGATTTTTGAAATTCAAGGTCAAAGCTTGGGACTTGTCAATAAACATCCATCCATCCCAGTTTTGGCATTTATAATATAAGGGCCCGTATGCTAAAACGGCGCTCAGTCATGAATCTCGATTTAAAACAGTTTTTATGGATTCTAAAATTAGTGTGACGTGATTAAATGTAATAGTGAAAAGGTAGGTAAGGTGTGTACTGTGTAAGTACTTGGTTGTATTTATTGCATAGGATTTCATACGTACAGCATTTTTGGTTGAATATTAAATTCGTTTTCAGATATTATTTCTTTTTCGTATAAGATGTAGTAATGATCACACTCGGCGCGTGTCGGTTGAAGCATCGGAAGAATCGCCTGGAAACATGAAATTGTATTATTAACCGAGCGAGCGCTGGCGAGCGAAGCGTCTCTGCTTCAGCTTCGACAAAAATGCTTTCGTATGTCCGAATTCTGTCTGGATCTCAGTTTTCCTCTACAGCATAGGTATTTACAATCATTTGGAAACGTTTTAGTTCGGATTTAAAAAAAAATTAAACTCAATTTAGACTGATATACATACTTAGATATTTTAAATACATATTGAATACATATTAACACCCAGACATAGAACAAACACAAATGTTCATCACATAAATGTTTGCCCTATGTGGGAATCGAACCCACGCCCCTAAGCTCAGAAGGCAGGTTCACTACCAACTGAGCCACCGAGGCAGTCGAATTATTCGAAGGAAATTATTCGAATCTCAGTCAGTATTCATAAGTTTTTAAACGTGATTCATTCTTCCGATTGGCTTTATACTCGAATCCCTATCAAAATGTATTAAAGTAGACTGAGATACGAACAATTTGAGTTTGAAATTTGTGGGATCCGATCGGAAACGATTCCGAATGATTGTGAATAGCACTGCTTGTCGCATTTCTTAACCGGTTCTCATGAAATTTTGTGAGTAGGTTGAATAGTTATACAGTTTTTTTGCAGAGTCAGTTTTTAGATTTTTTTGGAAATTTCGGGGATGGGTTTCTTTGCCGGGCGCGAGGTACCAGCTCACAATGAAACTAGTAATCATTACTTTGAGTTAGTTGGCTCTGTGAGTTGAAGACTTCGTGAAAATGCTTTCACATTTTCGGGGTCTGGCTCACGTCCGCTTATGTGACTGTGTGATCGGACTTCAAAGCTTAAATTAATGCCCGGTATTATCACGAAATCACCGAAAACAAGCCTTTTTTACACCTAGTTTGAAATAAAGAATTATGATGACCACGTGCAAAAAATACAACTGTTAGAGAAAACAACCAAATACAGTTTGGTCGAAGTAGAATTTTGAAAATTATATATAATATACTTATTCTGATTTTGGAAAAAAACATCACAAAGAGTTTCTTCTTAAAAAATATTTGAGCGTGGTTCTCTTAATTTACAGCGATTACAACACTTTTTTTAAATTATTAATTAGCCAGATTTTAGTTTTCTAAAGTTTAACCGAGTAACTTATTCTTATTTGTGTTAATATTGTTTTTACTAATAAGGCAAGAAACTGTAATTCTAGGCGCCGACCTCATTTTACCATCAAATATGACAAACTTATTATATGTACGATTTTCAACTTTAAATGAAGCGGCTTAAGTAAACGTGTGTGCGGGTGGAAAATCGTGATAAGACCACGCCTTAACAACAAAAAAAATTGCTTACCATAAGATGCAATCCAAGAACCACTATCATTTTATCATAACAAAAAACTTCGTTTAACTTAAACGTCAAAAGTTTCGTTACAATGTTCATTTTACACTTACTATTGAATTATTTCACATTAATTTTTTCTCATATTTTTCATATCATTCTAGATTTTAAAAAAGGTCATTTTACCCTGACAGTACTCAAACGGTCCAAGTATGACCAGAATATGGTTTGAAACAGTGTTAATGCAAATTTTATCCAGCAATGTTTTTGTGTCATGCCTATAATTATAATTATAGTTATAAATGACATATTACTATATTTAGGTAAGGTTTTCCTTGATTGGCAGAAGGATACTCTAATATAAAAAATAATTATTTAATATTCAAAACCACACTTTACATCGTCACATCATACTTGACACTGTCACACTAATACATATATACTAATATTATTGAATTGAAAGTAGAGTTACTTTCAATTCCATAATATTGTCTGTCTTTTTGTAGGATTTTCACGGCTGAACAATGGCCCTATTCGGAGATTTGAGATTTTCATCTCACCATTTTTCGTCCTTGTTGCTCCCGTTTGAAACGTCATAGGCGTGAGAGTGACCAAGATAAAATCTCATCTCATCTCACGCGCAGGAATAGCCCCCCAGATCTTGGTGAAATTTTATAATTAGTTACAGTATATCACGAGGAAGGTATTTAAATACTATTTTTTGAACATACGCGAAAGAAGTAGCGGGTAACAGCTAGTATATAATAAATATCACACTAATCACACTAACATTATAAAGGCGAAAGTTTGAAAAGTGTAAGTGTGCATGTTTGTAACTTATTCACGCTTAAACGAATGGACAGATTTTGATGAAATTTGGTATGAAGGTAGCTTGTACCTATTCAGGGTTATAGGTAATTCACTAAAAACCTCTTCAAGAAAGAATCATACGTTTAATTCTAATAATGCAGTTTATTTACGTAAATGCGTAAATGCGGAAAAACAAGTCTCTGACTAGAATATCAAAAAAACCCTACAACATGTTAACAACACTGAGATCATGATTGAATTAGATTACTTATTACTATTTAATGTGAGAAAATCCACAATCGTTTCTTTGCGGTGATAAATTTATTAAAGAACACCCTAATTATAACTTTTTGCTTCGGCAGTACATAAATATTAGTTAACTTTTTCACTAAATATTATAAAAGCAGAAATGCATTTGTTTCTTGTTACGATTTAAGCTCTAATTATAAACTCAACCGATCTTTAAAGTTTTGCATACTTATTGTAAGCGATATACAGACGAGGAGAAAGTGTACCTTTTATCCCGAAAAAGTTACGGTTCCCATGGGATCACGGGTCAAACCGGGTTTAAAAAAATGTAAACAAGTGATGAGATGAGCTGGACGTTCACCTGTAAGTAAGCGTCATGCCAGCGCATAACAGTTGCTGTGCTACCCATTGCTTTGATTTACAAAGTCATTGGTTGCACTGCACTGCGCTCATCACTGTGAGACGTCAATTCTTGAGTCTAATGTGCCCTGTAATTTCACTAGCTACAGTGTCCTTCAAACCGGAACAGAGTAACGCTTACGCAAAACTATTTGGCGGCAGAATATCTGGCACTGCGGTGGTACCCATCTAGTCGTACCTTGCATAAAAGGCCTACCACCTGGTGCAGTTTTGACGTCGTAGTATAGTTATAATCTGGTTGTCTGTGGTCAGTTTCTTCTAAGCAAGCGTGCTCTGGGTTTTTTGGCGGGAAAGGAAAAGGTGCTGTCGTAATTTTGTGCTATTTTCTAAATTTTGTGATTTTTCGATTGTTAAAGTGTAATCTTGGTGGATTATTACCATTGGTCGGTTCGTTAAGGTGCACGAGTGTGGGCAAATGATACAAACATTGCGAAGACACGAAAAGTCACGTGACTTTTCGTGTCCTCTACGAAACTCTTCTTAGAGTTTCAGTAAAACACACATCACTTTACTGAAATGGGGTAAGGGGAGGGATTCATCGTCGTCATTATCACCTTTTCATCAACACTCCATCATCTGTACAATGCTAAATTAACTTGACACTGGCAAATGCACAAGACGTGCGGAGCCAAATTCCCCTGGATGGGGGAGCAAACAAAAATAAAAAAAAAAGCGTGTTCTGTCATTGGCCGCCTCATCGCAACAACAATCAAGATGGAAGCCAAATGCACGCCAATCTATAAAAAAAAGAAAAGAATAGAAATAAGAGAACTTAATATGCTTTTTTTTTTTGCACAAGCCAACCCCAACTCAGCATAATGACGAACTTGGCATGTAGCTAGTGACACTCCGGTCATTATGACGAATCTTACGATACCTCAAATTTGAAAATCCCATCCTAACTAATATTATAAATGCGTGTGTGAATTTGTTTGTTACACTTTTACACCTCACGTTGTCGGACGTAGGGTACTTTTTGTGGTAACGGTTCCTATGTGGGACCGCACCATTCTATGGTACAATTTTACCCATGTATTTATACTAATATTATCAAAATTGAAAGTACCTCTGTCTGTCTGTGGTTGGTTTTTATCTCTCAAGCTTCTCACGGCTAATCGGCTGAACGGATCTTGTAACGGAACTACGGCCCTAATCGGAGATTTGAGATTTTCATCTCACCTTTTTTTCGGTCCTTGTTGCTCTCGTTTGAAACGTCATAGGTGTGAGAGTGACCAAGATAAAATCTCATCTCATCTTACGCGTAGGAATAGCCCCCCTGGACTAACGGATCATAAAAGACACCCTTTCGAACCCGAATAAAAAAGTCAACAATAATTTTTGTGTCATTGGTTTCAACCATTTAGCTTTGTCGTGATAAGAGCTGTTATCAATACAATTAGGTTAGCACAGCTTCCATAGTTATTGTCATCTGTGGGTACTTGCGTATCTGGGAGATAGTAAGCTCATCATTTTATTGTGAACTTTGCAGGCCAGCGGTAGTGTAAAAAATATTCAACTGTTAAAGTTCATTTCCTTGACTGCATTAGAAAAAAAAGACAAAAAAGGTTTTATTTTGCTAGTATCTGGCCGAATAGGAATCTAGGAAAGTTGCCGTGAATAGTACAATTTTTTTCATAAAAAGTTTTGACGTCGATTTCTTGGCTGCCAGTATTACAAATATACTTTTTCCTGACGATGGTCCAGAAATCGCTTGTGTTTTGTTTCGTAGCATTCTTGTTTGTGATTTTTGTGCGTGAGTCGCACAGTTTGCAAGATGGCGACGTTGGTACATGTCGCGGGAAAGTGAGGTAAGCGAACATCCTTTCGTTAGCGGAACAACTATTGGACGAATTACTAATCTCTAGGTTTATCTGAGGTACAAATAGGTTCTTATTTAGAACCTAGGGTGTTTATTGGTGGATGTAATTTTTTGAAGGGATGGTAGTTTGGCTCAACTTTAGAATCGCACCAATCGATTTCACGGTTCATGTTTTTTTCACAGATAGGTCTTATTATAAGAAGGCTTCCTGTAAAGGGAAAACTTGCAGAAACTTATACTTTTCGAGATATTAATTATTGAAAATCGAAAAATTTACCTTAAATTTTCACAGTTTTTACCTTATGTTTCGAAACTGAGCGGTCCGTTCTACGTTCTACGAAAGTTGAAAAACATGTCGCACTACATAAAAATTAGAAATTCGGCTATTTTTTATTTATTTATATGGTATATCGTTTTGTTCATTATAAATAACGTTTTCTTTATCAAAAAACCTTTTTTTTAATTTAAAATAACCAAGTTTTTTTTTTCTTTTTAATTATGACTTAACAAACTTGTAAAAAAGGAACGTAATCGACGCCATCTTGAGTTTCTGTGCTGTCACGTCAAAGACAGTCATCGTTTGTTTACAAAATCGAATGCCTCTCAAAAATATTTTATGTTTTATTTTCAAACCTAAACTAGCTAATGTTAGGTTAGTTCTTTTGTTATCATCATTGTGCCGCGGCAGCGGCCGGCGAAGTGCTTTGAAATATTCTGTTAAATAATATTTTATAGACCTAAACTAGCTAATGTCGAAATTGCTTCTAGAAACAATTTGGTTCGGTTAGGTTATGTTAGAACATGAAAAACAACGCACGAGCCGAGCGAGCGAAGCGAGCGTGCCGCGGTAGCGGCCGGCGAAGTGCTCTGAAATATTCTGTTAAATAATATTATTGTAATTAATTAAATAAACATCAAATACAACGAAAAGAATCGAAAAAAGTGAGGTTATGTTGCAACTCAAAAATGCTCATATCTCTGGAAGGGGGGGTTTCCGCAACTCCCCCCTTTACGGGAGGGGTCTACCCCTCTCCCCCCCTCCCCCTCCTACCCCTCCCCCCCTTAAATCGATTGGTGCGTTTCTAAAGTCCTTCCTAAACATGTCGAAATTGACGAAAGGTAAGTAATTGTTGTTTAAAAAAAAAAACAGATCCTGAATTTAAAATGTAATTTCTAAATTACAGTTTCGTAAACAAACCACTATTCATTTTAGTATAGCACACTTTTTGTTAATTTTCCAGGCCATTATAGTCTCAGATTGAGAGTGTACAGTGTATAGTCGGGATTGTACAACGAGCTGTCATTATTGGTTTCGAATTTTTCAGTGCTATTGCGACGAAGAGAGTGTCTTACATTGGGACTGCCTACTGTCGAGGGACCAGAAAAATTTGTCGCACTAAAAGATGGAGAATAGGCGTAAGTGAATTTTATTACGTTAACCTAAATAAGTCTAAGCTAATCTTATCTTATATCTTTAAATGAGCAATTCTTGTATATATTTATATAATTGGAATCTCGGAATCGGCTCCAACGATTTTCATACAATTTAGTATATAGGGGGTTTCGGGGGCGATAAATCGATCTAGCTAGGAATCATTTTTAGAAAATGTCATTTTATTCGTGTTTTATCGATAATCAACTTAAACATTTGAGTAGTCTCAACTGAAAAATATGACTCTTCCTGACATCTATTGGCGAATAATAATACTATTTTTTGTGAGCAACTAATTGCTTTAACGACGAAGTCAATGAGTGTTTGCTTTGAGGTTAGACTAAAATCAATTGTTTATTTTCCAAAAAACACAATTAAAAAAAAAAAACCGAGCAAAGCTCGGTCATCCAGGTACTCATTTTGTTATTCGGGACACTTGCAAACACGGTCGTCTGACTCCAAACTAAGCAAAGCTTGTAATACGGCTGCCAGAGACTGATAAACATACATAGGTAAGTTTACTTATATAGAAATTAACACCCAGACATAGAACAAACACAAAAGTTCATCACATGTATGTTTGGCTTAGGTGGGAATCGAACTCACGCCCCCATGCAGGTTCACTACCAACTGAGCCACCGAGGTAGTCAAAATATAAATAACAACACATAAATAATAAGTAAATAAATAATAAATAATAAAAAAATAACACATATTTACAAATTCCAGAGGTATGTAGCATGGAAAATGGGTACAATATGCTGTGAGGGCTGGCAACACGACGGAGAGCTCGACGCATGCAAGCCCATCTGTAGCACGGGATGCCTCAATGGAACCTGTGTAGCTCCTGAAATATGTCAGTGCAACCCCCCTATGTACCTGGACCCATCACGGCAGTACATCTGCCTTTCCCCAGTCTGCGACCCACCGTGTACCAACTCTGTCTGCATCAAACAACCCCAAGACAACGATCAACAAACAACACCCAGCGCACAACAAAACGGAATGTGTGAGTGTCTGAACAACACACGACGCTACAACTCGACGCACTGCGCTTACTGCGATGAGAACTATAAGATCAATTCGGATTTAACGTGCACTCCTGAGTGCAGCACCCCATGTGTTAATGGAGAATGCGTTGCCCCTAACAAATGCAAGTGCCTTGAAGGGTACGAATATAAAGACGACTTCACCTGTGAGTCTCATTGTCGTCAATGTGTCAACGGACAATGTGTTGGGTCTAAATGCAACTGCCTGCCAGGGTTCACAGCTGTGAACGATACGCACTGCGAGCGATGCGACTGTGAAAATGGGGACTGTGTTTCTGGACAGTGCGTTTGTCATGACGGATACAGTTTAGTAGACGGTTACTGTGAGCCGGCGTGTGAGCCGTGTGTGAACGGAGTGTGCACCGCGCCTGGAGTGTGTACGTGCTTCGAAGATCATGCGAAGAGCGCGCTTCCCGGAGTGTGCTGCCGGCCGGAGTGTGGAGGAGCGTGCGATGCCAATGGGGAGTGTCCGTCGGTTGCCTGCGTGCCTAGGTAAGTTTTCATTAATCGTTTATAGCCTTGAGTTAAGCCGGCATCTAGCCTGGTGTTACGCAATGATGCAGCCCATGATGAAGCACGCTTGTTCACTCAAGCCTTGAACTTGTTTTGTGAAATGTTTTACCTCTGTCATGGAAATGTTATTTGTACTTTTTAGACTGCAGACATGTATAACCTACCTAATTTTTTTTTTTAAAATCCTTTATTTTTTATGCTTCAAAATTGATCTCTACATATTGATGAATTTAAAGCAGGCGTTGTTTTCCTGAAATTGATAAGTTCAACCTGAACTATAAAATTCAAAATCGTACATAGTTTCCTCTTCAAAATCGTGCTGTATTTTTTATTTTTTAGTCTACATACTTCAATTTCCTTACTATTTCATAGTATACTTCTTTGGCTTCTCTCGTAAGTGGATAATCAACGCATTAGCCCTATATACCGCGGTTTTAGGAACCACGGGATTACTCAAGGCTCTCCTTGCCACAATCGACTAGCGAGTGAAAATGTTGTAAAGTCAAAGTCAAAATGTTTTTATGCACTTTGGGTATCAAAGATACATTTATGAACGTCAAAGTTTTTTTTTAAATAGACTTGGCCGCCTTGTTCGGATAAAGAGCCTCTACTCAGAAGAACAGGCAAGAAACTGAGGGGCATTATTTTTTCAAGAATAAATAAGTAGTTTTCCCACAAATTTTGGCTTACAATTAGGTAATATCTATACATACTAGTGGCTACTTAGCGGAAGTGTATCTAAACAAACTACACTATTGCATTGGTAATACCTGTAATGATGGCTGTAAGTTTTATTAATACGTAAATAATAGTTTTTAGCGATGGGCCGATTAAAAAATAAAACAATGCTGGCGAGTCACGTCACGAGCCTAACCTATCAGTTTTGGAAACCTCGGTATTGCACTGATACACGGGCGATCTTTACCGATGAGCCGTAAAACTTTCAAAGAAAATTCAAAACAGTTTAATAAAGTTTATTTTCATTTAACTAAAGTAGTATAGGTATAATAGTGTAGGTACCATTTCGTTCGATAACTTTTTGCCATCTTGGAGGTAGGGACATGATTCCATTGCTATAGAAATTTGGGACTTCTGATCAAAATATCGCGACAAGTGGTTTTGGCAGTCCTCTCATGATGTTAACCTGACACTGCCTAAAGAAGTCTGAAGAGACCGAAATAGGTGGAAATCTGAAGGTGCAAGGTCAGGACTATACGGCGGATGCATTAACACCTCCCAGGCAAACTCTCATAATTTTTGCCGAGTGGTTAAATATGTATGTGTGAGGTCTAGCGTTTTCATGATGAAAAACCACACCCCATTGTTGATTAATTCCGGCCGCTTTCTCTCAACTTCTTGCTTTAATCTTATCAGTTGTTCGCAGTAGAGTTCAGAATCGATGGTCCTGCCTGGTGGTAACAGCTCATAATGAATAACGCCCTTCTAATCCAACCAAACACACAGTATCACCTTGTTGCGAGTTAACCCGGGTTTCACCAGTCTGTGAAGCCTGACCGGCCCTTGACCACGACCTTTTTCGCACGTTCTTGTCGTATGTGATCCACTTTTCATCACCAGTTATCAGCTTCTTCAAAAATGGTTCGGTTTCATTACGTCGTAATAAAGAAACACAAATGAGTACATGTCATTAGGTTTCTTTCAGTGAGCTCGTGAGGTATACCCAAATATCGACCTTAATTTTGTACCCAGTTTTTTTCAAATGCGCCAAAATTGTTTTGTGGTTAATTTCCAGTTCTTCAGCTACGTCGTAACTACTGATATGCCGATCTTGCTCCACTTTTTCAAAAATGGCATCCATTTTATCCGTAATAGGGCGACCAATGTGATGTGCATCTTTGACATCAACATTTCACAGTCACTGCACTAGGTCCATAAATATCGCAATTTTTTTTCGCGGCTTGCGTTGCTATTTTACCTTTTTTGTAGTAAAATTTTAAAATGTATCTAATTTCTTCATTAGATTCACTCATCTTGACAGTACGAAAAACAACATAAAATCACACATTTTCCTAATTTAAATTTGGAATTAAGTTCTTTAAAATTTTAACTTTCTACGATACCAAAACCAGCCAGATACAAATAGTATAGCCAAAGAGATTTTATTATAAGTTCATACATACTATAATGCGAAAACACTTTTTCCCCAACCTATTTCATGTTCTCTCAGTCATTCAGCGCATTCAATATTCTATTGTTTTTCACAACGTCAATAGATGGTCCTGCTGTGTGCCTTAAAACGCGCTAACGATATTTTCGCTACGATTCGTAGCCGCGTTTAGAGTTTCACTATTGACTTACAACAACATTAATATTGAACACTGTCATTGGTTTACTCCTCTAAAAAAGAAATTGTTTTTGGATTGCTCCTTACTGGTTACCCAGTGGGAGTTAGTAATCTGACACTTGACTAAATAGGCATAGTATAATAATTTACTTCGCCAGGTACAACGTTCCGAGTCAAAAATGGTTACGTGGGCAACACCCAGTGACGTCAAGCGATGCTTGAGCAAGACCGAAATAAGCCATTTACAAATAATTCGAAAGAGACGATTACGATGACGAGTGACGTCATCAGATGTTGGCTTCCGGAAAGCTATACCTTGTGTGTTTGGATTATGGTTGTATCTATTTACTCATTCCGGTCTTGCTTATGCATGGTTTGACGTCAGTGCGTGTCACCCACGTGACCTTTTTTGTCTCAAATGCGTTGTCCTGGCTGTATATTACTGTACCCACAGAATATGCTCTATTACATAGGTCATTGTACCATAACTATATAATTTTAAGTTTAAAATCAGAAAATAAGTATAGTAGGTATCTATAGCCCCATATACATTTAATAAAACTGAAAAACAATTAAATTATCAACTCATCCGGTAAGGAAGGAAAAGGAAGTCAGTTACATGATGTATAACTAGTTTAAACTGTTTAGTTACACGATTAGCACAGAGATGGGGCAACTAGTCATCTCTCTCTAATCTCAGGATGCGGGTGGTGTATGTGCCATGAGCGGATAATTGACCGAGCGAAACGAAGCCGCAGAGACTACTGGAACGACTTTACATTTGTATATATATATGTCGGAGAAAGTAGGGTAAGGAGCCACGCCGTCGCAACTGATCCCACTTCTGATATCGGAGAAAATAGGAAAAGCCGCCGCGCTGTGACATCTCACTTTTGATGACGGGGAAAATCTAGTAGGCCGAGGTGTTGTATCTGATTTCTGATCCGTGAACTCGCTATCACGGGCATTTATGGTCGGCGTCAAACTTCAGGAACGTTGAAATAAGGGGACAGCAGTGTAGGCTTTTCACTATTTTAATTATACAGTCACTTAGACTACTTATTTAGTGAATGATCACAAAGTTAATTGGCGATTTAGAGTAATGGGTTTACGAATGACCATTGCGTGCGACTTTCAGCCCAGTCCTGTCAACCACTGACTGACAGACATGACGTTCGCCCGAAATTCCAAACGCAACTCCATTCGGTGTTAACCGCTCTAAATGACCATAAACAAACCGATTAATCGTCAAAAACCACAGATTAAAACTATCCAATAACAACTCTCAAACTGATTTTCATTATTTAATGATGTCACGCGCCGTCATATATATAGATATTTACAACAGACTGGATATGTGTTTGACCACTGACTCGCCTGATGGGAAGCGTCGATGTAATCGAAGGTGTAACACGATTGCCTAGGAGATACCTATTCACTTCACTCTTAAACACCCCCGGATTGTATTTAGGTGGAAAGACAGACGCAGGCAACGAGTTCCACACCTCTGCAGTTCTTACAAGAAAAGTTGATTTGAAACGCTTAGTGCGTTTTGGCGGAATTTCTACCATAAGAGGGTGTCACTTACTGGTACGCCTGGTACAATTATAAAAGAACGGTGATGGTTAGATCAGGTATATCTGGTATATGTGTTTATTATGTTTATATAATCTTGTCGGAGGATAACTTGAGTTCCTTCCTGTGCGAGCTGGATGGCTCTAGTGGGCTGGTGAAGGCCTTTGTGTCTCAAGAACAAATACAACATCATAGAAATAACATAACATATAGTCACGTTATTCCCCTGAAGGGGCTGGCAGAGGTGTATAACACCCAGACTTCGCCGGACGATATACAATCCCAAATTTGAAAGGGCCAAGCTTGTTGCCATACACCGGGCTCCAGTTACGTAGCACATTTAATACGTACATAATTATGTTCACACAATGAAAAAATGTGTGTGCCTTCGGCTGGGTTCGAATCCACTCCCTCTTGCTTGAGAAGCGAGTCTTCTGCGACTAGGTTATCGTCGCTTTTTCATTTAACTTCATTGACATACCTACTATTTTCTCAAAAAAATCAAAAGAATCAGACAAAAAAGCTCAATAACAATAATTCGAGTTCTATCGGTCGATATTCCTGAAATTTTGCAGGCAAGTAGCTCATTTCAATACACTTTTTTAGATTGTATATGAGCTAAATCAGATAAAGAGTCGTGGAGGTATCATTAGGTCATCATATAGGTGTTATTTTGAAGCGAACTATTAGTATTTAGCGCGACCAACTTATCTGAACAGTCGCCCAAACCTATCGTGGAATAAAAAAATCCATCCCGCGAAGCTTACACATGTAAATATGTATCCTATCAGGAGTGCTAGTACTAAACTAAACTGACGTTTCAAATTAACGAAACCATGGAATTTGTCTACAGTCCGAAAAACTTTGTCAAAGCAAAACAAAGATCAGCCTAGGTATCTATCTACCTATAATATTTACAATCATACGGAAACGTTTCCACTCGGATTACAAGATCGATTTCCAATTTGAACTTAAATTATTCGAATCTCAGTTCGGATTCATAAGTTTTTAGACGTGTTCCATTCTTCCGATCGGATTTATACTTGATTCCCTATTCCAAAATTTATAAAAGTAGGCTGAAATTCGAACAATTTGCATTTGAAATTTGTGGGATCCGATCGGAAACGGTTTCGAATTATTGTGAATAGCACCGAAGGGAAATTCAGACATAGTTAGATGCATGCATTCATTCAGAGATTGAAACATGCAGAAGTTGGTGATGATAGTGATGACGATTTAACAATGGGTCCTGCGAATATTTTACTTTCTTGCTTCTCATTAAAAAGCTCAATTTAGTGTTACCATAATACAAATTAGATCTTCGCGTTAAAGTGCGGCGTCATATCTAGTAGATATACTCGTATATGTATATACGTGCATAGTAGCTCAATGCAGTAACCATGCTCATTAAAGTATCAATGGATGACAATGAGCTTTTGTGAAGTTAAATTAATTAAAAGTTCTAATTATCAGAATGAATAATAATTAATGGTAATTATTGGCCAGTAATTAGTGAATGATGATTGTTCCTATACTTTTGCAGGAGACTCTAATTACATGTAATGTTAACATCGAAATAGGTAATGCAATGTTAACTTTTAACTTTATTAAGTATTGAAATAAAATATTTTGTATTTTTGTACTTGTATTAAAATAGCTCATTTGAAACAATTCTTTGTGCGTTGTAATAACGTTTTATCTACAAGGATACTTGTAAACACTTGCGTTGATACTATTTTTACATTTCCTTTTTAGTGATAATAGAGTCAGTGACCCTCAGTTAGTTATCTATACTTCTATAATAATATAATAAAATCAAAAGTAACTCTATCTGTCTGTCTGTATTTAGGCTTTTCACTGCTAAACAGTTAAACGGGTTTAGATGTAGACGGGTTTTTTTTAAATGTAGAATAGGTAGACGTTTGACCACCAACTCGTCTGATGTTAAGCGACGTTTGGTCTAAGATGGAGCACGACGACCTATTAGGTACTTATTCACTCTAGCCTTGAAGTTTTGTAGAGTGAAGAAGTACAAAGACGGCAGTTGAATGAGGCGCTACAAGTGCGCTACTGCTCAGACCCGTCTTCGGAATGGTTACACCGGACTACATCCCGTAACACGACTAGGTCATTTCACGGCAAGGCTTGGTCCGGTGGGTGGTAACTAGTCACGGCCGAAGCCTCCCACCAGAGTAAATTTATATTTTGATAATTTGTTCCAGTATTTCACGAGGAAGGTTTTTGGATACTATTTTCTAGTCGCTAGTCGTTTATTAATGTAAACTATGTTGTGAGAAGATGTAGTAACCAAACTATACTAACTTTAAAAAAATTAAACCAGTATTCTAATCCTATCTAATCTTACTCCTATTTCACACTATCACACTATTATTATAAAAGTGAAAGCTTGGATCTGCTGAAAGTTTTTATTTGAAAAACGATGATAGCCTAGTCGGAGAAGGCTCGACTCTGAAGCCAGAAGAAGCGGGTTCAGACCCATCTGAAGGCACGCACCGTTACGTTTGGATCGATGGATGATTGTTACTCAATCACGCCAGAACGACGGATCCGGATGAAATTTGGCACAGAGATAGACTATAGTCTAGAACAGCACATAGAATCCTTAATAACCGCGGGTAACACCGCGGGGCGTAGCTAGTCCTACTTATAGTATAAATAAGAAAATTGTGTGCGTGTGTACTTGTTATTAAACTTGTTCAAGCTCAACGGAATGACGGATTTGATGAAATTTTGTGTGGAGGAAGCTGGATTAACACATAGTAGGCTACATTTTAACCGTGAGTAACAGTGGGAGCTGCTAGTAGTGTAAATGCGCAAGGAAGTTAGTTCGTCTGTTTGTTTGTTTTTTACGCTTGGACACATTAACTACTTAACCGAAATTAGCATCACGTTGTCTGGGGTACAGCGAAGGATATAGAATACCTTTCATTTCGAAAAAATAACGGTTCCTTGGGACATCGGGCGCATCCGAGGAGCGCAGCTAATTATATCTATAATAGGTATCTGAATTTCTGAATGTTAATAGTCTATAATTATGAATGTTTGTTGCATGCAGCTCACCTGTCGACGTTTTTTTTCTTTGTTTGGGTGCTTAAATGCGTAAAATAAAAATAAAAATTCGGGACATTTTTTTGTTCATTATAGTAATTATATTTTTAAGTAAGTATATGTTAAGAATTGTTATCGTAACTTTTTAGTGTCCTTAATTTTGTTTTAATTTTTTGGTTTCACCCTGTAGATAAACGAATTGAATTGAATTTATATGACTATGGGTAAAACCGCAATAAAGCATAAAATGTACTCACACTAAAAAGTTATAAGTACCTACCCAACAAGCAAGAACCATAGTTACAATCGTCTCTAGACTATTATTTTTTACCCATAAACCATTCTCATATCATCGCATAATATAGGTCTCCGTACATTTTCGTATTTTGATTATTGTTCCAAAACGTTAGTCGTATAAAATGAGCATTATGTCAATTTTATAACGTAAAAAAACACGGGTCAATAAATCAATTGCTTTGGGATTTTTGCGGAAAACCATGTAAGTATGGCAATTAAGCCTAAATTTTAACGTACTTGAGTAATTTTAAAGAAAGAGTATTCGGATTCATTTCTATTTCCGAAGTGTCACAGAAATTTCATAAGTGTTTTTAATTTTCTTTCATAATTACTTGTTTTAATTAAACTATTCATACGGATATTTTCGCAAATAACAAATAACAACTACTACAATATTAAATACGATGACGTCAATGGCGTATTTATTGCATAGTTTCATAGACCTAGGTGCACCATGCAGTGTGCATCGCAAACATATTGTTTTCCTGCCAGTCTTTGTTGTCACGTTTTTCAGCACAAGGACCGTTATCGCCTAGTTCCCGCCGATGATATCAAATAGGAAAATTCCTATTGCGGTTTATAATAATTACCATTAAATTACCTTAACCATAAAAGGAAGAAATAACAGCTTTATTAGGTAAATATCGTTAGAGAGTTAAGAGTCGGAAATATTAAATCATCTTGTTTCACACGAGCTGTGTGTTCGCGGTAGGACAGTTAGAAACTCGAGGCACTTAGTACCTACCTAAAATAGTAGATTGTTATACAAGGGGCTAAAATGACCCATTTTATACGAGGCACTTTTACTCCCGAGCTTAGGTGAGTGAGTAAATAGAACCCGAGTTAAAATGGGTTTTTAGCCCCGTATGTCACACTCTACTTTTCACTTATTGCGAGAAAATAAAATAATCCTATACAATATTAAAAATAACTTGCTGTCATCAATTCAATTTGTAATTAGAAAAAAAAAATAAGATTTCGCGTCAATACATTTTTTTTTCTGTAGTCGTAACGCAATGCGCGTATTCTATCGAATATATCGCTGCTTTTTAGTGAAATTTTCAGAAAAGAAAAAAAAAACTTTTTCTCCAAGAGCGAAACATGCTATTTTATCTTCGGTACGCTACAATGACGGACTTTTTGAGCAAGAATGGAAATATTTGGGGCTCTAAAATGTAAAAGGTTTCAGTACAAAAAGTCAAATTCCTATAACGTATGTCGTCTTCAAATATGTACATAGGTACATTCAAGTTTATTACCACTACATGATTTTGATCTTTTTGTTTCGTTATAAATTATGCGCCCAGCTGTTTCAACAGCGGTAAAAAAGTATCATATGTGTTATTCCAGACTCCAGACTATAATCTATCCCTGTGCCAAATTTCATCCAGTTCCGTTTAACCGTTCTGGTGTGATTGTAGAAACATTCATTCATTCATCCTTTGTTTTTTTTTTACAATAGACTAGGCATGCGTTAGACCACTGACTCGCCTGATGGGAAGCGTCGACGTGATTGAAGGAGTAACACGCTTGCCTAGGAGATACTCGTACCTATTTTCCTTTATTCACTTTCCTCTTAAGCACCCCCGAATTGTATTTAGGTGGAAAGACAGACACAGGCAACGAGTTCCACACCTTTGCAGTTATTACAAGAAAAGTTATGTTGAAACGCTTAGAGCGTTTTGGCGGAATTTCCACCATCAGAGAGTGGTTCTTGCTAGTGTGCCTGGTACAATAGAGTATTCTGTAGAATGCCGAAAGACTGGCCATTTCACGCCATTGTGACAAGCTCTGAAGCTTGGATTCAACCAACGAGTCATTCTTAATGAGCCGTAACGCGCTTTTTGATGGAGTCCAGAGCGTCGCCAAAGCGAGCGAGCGTTTAAAAAAATTTTTAAAAATGAGTCTGGCACAAAAGACTCATAACAGACCTACTCGTACTATCATGAACTGTATGCCTTAGATACACGTAACATCCATGTTCTACTATAAATTAAAATTTAACTTGTTGTTATTAAATGACTTAAATAGGCGAGTGTAGCCTAAATAGTTAATTTAAATAGCCATTACTAGCTACATTAATAGACTGTGTCTATATTGTAAGTGTTTAATTGTTAAGTTAATAAAGAACTTTTAAAAAAAAAAAAAAAAAAATCAGAGCGTCGCCAAATACTTGGCGCAACCATGCCATTGGTGGCAGCAGTACTCCAAACAAGATCGAACCTGTGCTTGATAATGGGTAAGAAGCTGTTCAGGAGTGAAGTATTGTCTCACCGTGGAAAAGACACCAAGTTTAGCAGCAACTTTGGCGTTGGACTCGATGAATGAATTTGTTCTCTTAATCTAAGTTTTCCTAGTATTAAATAGAGGATTATCTTATAGGTAACAAAATATTAATAGCTAACTAGCACATGTACGAGTAGGTAAATTTAACTAAAATCCAATTCGATGTTTACCGAGCAAATAGTTACTCATAAGAATTTATAGTATAGGTAAATACATACATACGTATAAAATATGGCTTTATATTGTGTTGAACGAACACATTGTTGATAAAATCGAAATATTAATTAAGAGCTGATTAACCGAGCTTACAACGTGACACACAGGATGTTTCATAATATGTTTACAGATTTCGCAAAACTAATTAAAATTAAGGGGTGTATCTACAGTAGTTATAACTTACATCATCCACAGTTTTTATAAACGCGAAAGTAGGTACCTATCCAAGTAAGTAGTATGTCCATCTTATACAAAAAAATCTGTTATTTTTTTGGGTAAAAAACGCCTTGGGTTTTTTAATGCAAACTAAACTTTGCAATAAACTTTGTACAGCCTCAAAATAGTTATATGGTTTTTGTCGTTTTTCTTTCTTTTACATTTTTGAACTCGATCGAAAAAGACAAATGACTGAGTAACTATTAAAGAGACTATACAACGTTTATTGCTAAGGGGGTAATAATATTATAAATGCGAAAGTTTGGATGGATAAATGGATATTCGTTACTTAATCACGTCAGAACGGCTAAACGGATCTGGATGAAAATTGGCACAGAGACAGTTTATAGTCTGGAATAGCACATAAGGCTAGAATATGTTAAATACATTCTTATTCTTACTATATATAGTGAATAGCTACAAGGTTTATTTTTCGCTGAGAACGATAAAATTTGTTACCATCTCATTATAACTTTCTGCACGTGCCGTAATCAAACTAATGTTGCAAATGCGAAAGTTTGTGTGTAAATTTATAAGTATGACTATTCGTTTCCACGTCGTCCCATATTCGTTTTATTATATTGACAACCAGATCTGGCCGAGTTGTTTTTGATAGCTTACAGTAATATTGGATCAGTATTAGATAGTCTTCTGTAACATAACAAAACATTAGCGACACGCCATTCGCCCGAAGGGGCTGGCAGAGGTGTATTACAACACCCACACTTTGCCGGACGATATTCAGTCCCAAATGTAGCAGGGAGTGAGCTTGTCGCCATAAACCGCGACTCCAGTTATGTACCAGAAGTCATTGATAGGCTTTTATTTATAAAAAATACTAATCTCCGAGGTTAGCTAGTAAATAGACCGTAGTTAGTCTGTATTTCTATTCTTATGCTAATCTCTACATAGTCAACAAAGTCGCTTTCTGCGTCTTTCTGTCACTCTGTCTGCTCCGCTTAATAACTTCTGAACCACGTAACGGACTTTGATGCGGATTTCACCATCAGCTAGATAATTTTTCATGAAAGATTTACCACACTAAGCCGGGGTGAGTCGCCAGTAATTTTACAAACAGATAACAAAGTTTTGTAAGTTTTTATGTTAGGGGTACCTAATCTCCAAAACTACTGATCGAACTTAAAAATATATTTCTAAATAAAACTACACGATTACTGAATACCATATTTTCGGAAACTCGGGCGAAGTCACAAGCAGACGAGCTAGTTGCAAATAGACAAAGTCAAAAGTGTTTTTATTCAATTGGGGATCAAAGATACACTTATAAATTATAAACGTGAAAGTTTTTTAATAAAAGACTCGACCACCTTCTTCGGAAAAAGAGCCACTACTCAGGAGAACAGGCATGAAACTGATTATTGTTATTATTATCCTACTAATATTATAAACGCAAAAGTTTGTAAGAATGGATGGATGGATGGATGGATGTTTGTTACTATTTCACGCCAGAACGGCTGAACAGATCGGGATGAAATTTGGCACAGAGATAGATTATAGTCTAGAATAGCAGATAGGATACTTTTTAACTGCGGGTGAAACCGCGGGGCGCAGCTAGTATTAAATAAATTATAAGTGTCTCACAAATTTTGGCTAGGTAACAACTAGGTAATTTCATTTCATATCTATGTACTAGTGGCTCCTTGGCGGAAGCAACAGGAGCAAGTACAAGCTTTTGATTAATATTGCCGACTGCATATATCACTGCATCCCGACTGCAGACATTGACTGATTTATAATGCCTCAAATAAGTTCATATTGCGTTGTTAAAATTACAATTGTGTATTCGAATCGTATCCGTACGTCACGATTTATTAACGACTCACCGGACGTCTATAAAACTGTCCGTCGTATGCAAAATGTCATTGTTCTCCTAACATTTCGAATAGAGACATCGCCGGTGATGCTCACTTGTTAATCACTTCTAACTTACTTCAAGTGATTAGTACAAGACAAAAGCTCGATTCTTAAGATATTACGCATCAACCTGTACATGGCTCATTAAAATTTGTGAAGATTTTTCCTTGTAATCGGAATGGTAATTTTAGGCCAGTAATGTGTAGTGCATTGTGTGGACACCAAGTGGGCTGCAACTTAGTGTTAACAGTGCAGCTTTGTGGGAAACTGCGACAAAGCGAGGAAGTACTGATAACGTTTATCAGCTGCGGTAGTTGGTAGCTGTGTATGCTGTATAAGCCGCGAGAGGCGGTAATTGGTTCAGTGTTTCTGTAATTCTGTTTCGATACGGATCGATGTTTTGAACGATGGAGCTTAGAGTGTTACCTGTGTTTGTGTTGGTGTCGTTGGTTGTCGTGTGTGATGGCTTGAAACAGGGCGATGCGGGAGTCTGCCTTAGTACGATAAGGTAAACCGACTTTCGCTGTGGGATTTTACCTGCCTTTGGACACCTCTCATCCTTTTGCATTCTTAAGCCAATTTGATAATTTGGAATAAGATACTATTTTATGCGCTCTAAGGTATGAACCTTAGAGCGCATAAAATTCGAATCCGAATAACCGTTATAGAATTTAAGGAATGTAAACTTTTATAAAAGCTTTGACCATGGACTAGGTTTTAGCCTGGTTAATACCTGAAATAACTTAAAAGCTTTTTTTTAATATTGCTAGAATAGAAACGTGTTTGAAAATAGTGTAACATCAGTAAAATTTAGATTTTTGTTGCTTAAACCAATAATAAACATCTTTAGATACCTATGTACCTATCTGCAGGTAGTGAATTTATAGTAAACTAGCTGTTACCCCGCGACTTCGTTCGCGTTTATTATTTATATATACATATATATATATATATATATATATATATTTATATAATATTTAAACTATCCTATCTCTCAAGTTGGATCGAACTGCACATGGTGTGCGAATTTTATTATAATCGGTTAAGTGGTTTAGGAGTTCATTGAGGACAAACATTGTGACACGAGATTTATATATATTAAGATAAGATTAAGAAGAAGAAAGATAATAAATAATATATCATTGAATGATTAACATTTATATCAAAATTGTATATTTTTACACTTCTTGTTTAAAAATAAGTTGCCTAATCTGTACCTATTTAGCCTTGTCTTTTGACCTCAATTTTAGCAATAACAGATAGTAACGCAAAAATGTAACACTAACTGTGTGGTTGATTTACAACAATTGTTATTTACAAGGTCAAATGAAGTAATCTAGACACTTTTAAACATATTATTTCATTTGTTGAACTTACATTCCAACGATAAATAATAAATAAATAAATTCGGGACACCTCCACACACGGTCGCCTGACCCCAAACTAAGCAAAGCTTGTACTATGGCTGCCAGAGACTGATATACATAGATATTTTTAAATACTTACTTAATTACATATTATATATTAATTACCCAGACATAGAACAAACACAAATGTTCATTACATAAATGTTTGCCCTAGGTGGGAATCGAACCCACGCCCCCAAGCTCAGAAGGCAGGTTCACTACTAACTGAGCCACAGAGGCAGTCGTAATGATGTTTTTATTCTGATATTTTTTTTTTCATTTTTATAAAGAATAGGTCAACATTTGACCACCAACTCGCCTGATGTGAAGCGACATTGTGGCCTAAGATGAAGCACGAAGACCTACTAGGTACTTATTCACTCTGGCTTTGAAGATACCTAGGTTGTAGTTAGTCGGAAAAACAGATGGTGGCAAACGATTCCAGTCCCTAGTCGTTCGTATTAAGAAGGTGGAGGCGAACCGCTTAGTACGAGTCGATGGTATATCGACTAAGTAGGGATGATACTTAAATGCGTTTTCCGACTTGTTCTGCTGTAAAAGGGGGAAGAGGGGATTAGGTCGTGCAATTCAAGCGCACACTCGCCAAAATGCAGCCTTGATCTCTCTCTCTCTCTGAAGTCTACGAAGTAATGTTTAAAAAAATTTCCTTGTTATATTCGACCGAGCGAGCTTTATGCTTTAGCTTCGGCAAAAATGCTTTCGTATGTCTAGTCTTCAGTTCACAGACCCACTTGTATTATTTAAGTGGTTCAAAACTCAAAGGGACAAGGCAGTCAGTGGATTAGACATGAGACTAGCACAGCCGGTAAATATTGCGCGCTAAAGACAAAATCTACATAGCAGTGGTTGGAAAATGATCGATAATGATGATACACACATATTATATAGTCACGCCTTTTTTGCACGAAGACAGAGCAGATACCACTTCTTTCCACTGCCTACAATCCTGGTACACATCTTTCGCTTCTACTTCCATGAGTTCCTTTTATACATGCTCTTCAGTTACGGGTACTTCTTTTTAAAACGTCTTTTTTCAAAACGTCTTGGGTTTGATACGTTGATGATGATGTACTAATTAAAAAAGAATGGGTGGACGTATTGTCAGAAGTATGTACCTACGTGAGTAGCAAATCATAATCCTATTTCCTACTTTATTTTAAATGCGAAAACTTGTGTATGTGTGATTTAAGTTCTTCACGCTCAAACGGATGGACGTATTTGGTATGGAAGTAGCTTATAACCTGAATTAGCACAAGGCAACTTTTTAACAGTGGATATGACCGAGGGCGCGGCTAGTAATGCTATAAAGTGACTAAAACTGTTAAGCGACTAAAACTAAAAGCGACTAAGTGCCGATTTTTCAATCCTTACTTTATTCGCCTAATAACTACCGAGCCAATAACTTTATTAACCTGTTTATTCGACTCATAAACGGTGTTCGGTTTTTCAATACAATTTTACATTGGGAATAACTATCTGACCATTTATTCAGTGTGTACAAAAGCTAACTTCAGACAGTTGAAACAAAACTATAAAATATCCACGCGTTAGAAAAGGACTTCGAATTTTCACTTTTCGCTTATGTCACTGTCTTGTCAGTTTTAGTCTAAACGTCACTGTACTACTAATCTGTGCAAAAGTCGTCGGCTGGTTTGGCTATGGTAATTAACTCATGTAGTTTGTTCATGGTAGTTTTTTTTTATTAAAATTAATTTAGTTTCTGCGTGTCGGAAATATCAATCTTTTTTTACAGTGACAACCCATAAGACCATCATTTAGACAGTCTCAACAATTTATTCCATAGAATAAACTGCTATCTGGCCGTTCCACCGACAAATAAAGTTATACCTCAGATAGATGAGTTATTCGTCTAGTAAATGATACCTGACCATTGAAAAACAGAATAATTAGCTATCAGTTCAATAAACACTATTTGTTTGTTTATCTGACCATTGAAAAATCGGCCCTTAATCTATTAAGCGACATAAAACTATAAAGTGTCAAGTAAAAGTAAAGCGCCTCCAACTTTTTGTCTCCATTGCCCAAAAACGGAACATTTTTCCTAAGTCTTTCGTACAAGTTTAACAATAACAGTAGCCCAACTATGCAATACATCATTAAAATTAGCATGATTTGATAAGCACAAACTGAATAAACGATATCACAGAACAATCCATGAATCATAAACATTTCCATAACTATGGACATTGTATCCTGTAGGTACTTCCATGTTAATGTTTTTGATAGTATCTAACAATGACTTGTTTTAACGGATGAAATACTGCTCTAAGTATGTTAGATATTCATTTATATTAATATAAGTTGAATTCAGTTTAGATTGTAGCGTTTACTTATGACTACAATACATTTTTAGGCACTAGTTTATTTGAAGTTTAATATTTGTATTAAACATTTTTCTTGATTTCAGGACAAGGACGAAAATACCCAATTGCACACCAAACCCTCCTCGAAAAAAATGTTTAAAGGTTAGTAAATTCAAATATATTTAAAAAAAACCGATTAAGTGCGAATCGGACTCGTCCACGAAGGGCTCTGTGCCCCTTTAAATATTCATTTGATTCTGTTTTTTAATATTTGTTGATATAGCGGCAACAAAAATACATCATCTGTGAAAATTTCAACTATCATGGTTCATGAAATACAGTCTGGTGACAGACGGACGGATAGCGGAGTTTTAGTAATAGGGTCCCGTTTTACCCTTTGGGTACGGAACCCTAAAAAGAGCACTACCGCATACCGTATGAAAACTTGATGATTGATACAAACCTTTACAAAATATTTCAATGTGTCCTTAGAGATGTTTTTATTATTATTTACTTGCGCTCTGACAGATTTTTGACCTTGTTGCAGTTAGTAACAAAAGCGCAAATGATGTGCTGCACTCATTGGAAGTACATCGCAAAAGAGGACAGATGTGAACCGATTTGTAAGTCTGTGTGCGTCAACGGAGATTGCATTGCGCCTGACACTTGCTCCTGTCACGCGGGACACGTAGAACACAACGCGACAGCCTGCACCCCTCTCTGCGAGACCCCCTGCAACAATGGCGTCTGTTCTGCTCCAAACCAGTGCACCTGCGACCCTCACCATCAACTTGATCCGACCGACAAATTTAACTGTCTACCAGTCTGCGAAACTCAATGCGTCAACGCTTCCTGCGTTTCACCTAATACGTGCGTATGTGATCCCGGATATGAGCCCCAAAATAGCTGGCAGTGCAAACCTGTTTGCAATAGTTGCCTAAACGGTGAATGTATAGCCCCGAATAACTGTCAATGTAACGATGGGTATGCGATGAGAGACGGTCAATGTACGCCAGTCTGCGATCAGCCTTGCCTTAACGGCGTTTGCACGATGCCCAACGTTTGCTCCTGCCATGATGGCTTCAAACTCAACCCTCTCAACAAATTCTCATGTGAACCAATCTGTGAGCCGGAATGTGTTAATTCGATATGTACTTCGCCTAACGCATGCTCATGTAACGAAGGATACGAAATAGAAAACGAAAGGAGGTGTAAACCTGTATGCGACAGCTGCGAAAATGGAAATTGCATAGCTCCGAATAACTGTTCTTGCAACGAAGGATATACAATGCAAGATGGCCGATGCACGCCCGTCTGCAATGGCCCATGTCAAAATGGATTCTGTTCAATGCCCAACACTTGCTCTTGTCACGAGGGATTCAAGATCAGCTCTCTCAATCAATTTACTTGCGAGCCAATCTGTGAACCTAAATGCGAAAATTCAACATGTGTTTCACCAAACACGTGCGTTTGCAACGCCGGTTATGAAGCTGAAGACAAGTGGAAATGCAGACCGGTCTGTGACAGTTGCGAAAATGGCGTATGCATAGCCCCACAGACGTGCTCCTGTGATGAAGGATATGTAATGCAAGATGGTCGATGCACTCCATTCTGTATAGTACCATGCATAAATGGTCGTTGTGTATACCCAAACGAATGCGAATGTTTCGAAGGGTATGAAAATAATAATATGACATTACAATGCAATCCAATATGTGAGCCTAGCTGCGTGAATTCCAAATGTGTGGGTCCGAACGAATGCTTATGTTTAGATGGATATGAGAAGACGAGCCAGCCAAATGTTTGCAAACCCACTTGCGAATCCTGCGAAAACGGTCTCTGTGTGGCTCCCAACAGATGCAACTGTTACGATGACTACAAAATGATCGATGGAAAGTGTTCTCCTATTTGCGACGGAGATTGTGAGAATGGCTATTGTTCTTCTCCGAATACTTGCACTTGTTTCGGTGGATTTGTGAAAAGGGAAGGTTACCAGAACATTTGCTACAAGGCATGCAGCGGTCCCTGTGAGAATGGTTATTGCAACGAGAATGGAATGTGTGAATGCCACACAGGCTTTAAGATGCAAAATAATACCAGTACCTGCCAGCCCGCTGTGCAGTAAGTATAAATTTTTCATACTATTTTTATCACTATCTTGCCTGGTGAGGTTGATGGTAAATAACATGGTTTATGGACAATTATAGAGCTATCAAAAACCTAATTTTCTTCCCGTCTTTAAATGGCTTGATGAGGCTTCTCGTTGTATGTTTCCATTTTCTGTGTGGTACATTACAAAAAAATTTGACTGAACTTACACTTTAACTTAACTTACAATTTCAAAGAGAAAGTTTTTGGATATATCAATAAACAAATCGTAACGTAATCCTAACTTTTTAATATTATCAATACTAAAAAGTGTATGAAACTGTTCGTTTATTTGTTACGTTTCCACGCCTTTATTACTCAAACGGTCATCATGAAATTTTGCAAATAGGGAAACAGAAAACGACATAGAGTAGTAGGTACCTTTCATCTCGAATTTCCTAAGTTTCTAATTAACAGGCGTAGCTTATTATTATTAAGCCTTTATTAATTAAATCTACAGTTTCTGATGCGATTTTCGATCAAAAGAGTGTTAGCGAGCGAAGCGTCTATTCTTCAGCATCGTCGAAAATGCTATCGTATGTTCGAATTCTGTCCGGATCTCTGTCTTCGTCTACAAGTCGCATTTCTTAGAAGATCCTTTTGAAATTATGTCAGTCAGTTTTTGAATTTCTTTCAAAACTGCGGAAATGTAATTTAAAAAAATCACGAAAATCGGTTGAGAAATGCGACCTGTGTAAGAGACAAACGTCGGCCGTGAGTTCTTTACTACAGCTTATAGAGCCACTAGTATTGTAGCTAGTAGACCTATGTATTATCTTATTATGTGGGTAGGACTAGATCTAATAAAGTTAGTTGTCTTTAAACCAGCAATCACGGAGGTTTTATTTATCTGTTTACCTAACACTACGTAGACGAATAAAACTAACACTTTTCTTTACAGAATGAACTGTGATACATGTGAAAATAACTGCACTGCAGAGGGACCCTGCTACTGTGTCAATGGACTACCGTGCTACCTGTCTCAGAGCCCGATCTCAGAGGAAATCACAACTTCTGCTAGGTATGCTGTCATTTACCGATTACTTTCTTCATTTCATGCTAGAAAGATACATAAAACGATCATTTCATTCGTTTCATTTCATCAGTTCGATTTATGAACAACTGATTATATGAGCCGTGTTGACCGAGTAGGATGAACCGTGCTTTCCAATCCGGAGGTTGTGAGTTCGAATCCTGGCCGTTCACCGATGAAATTTTGTCTCGTAGAAAAGTTTATGTGCATTTAAATTTGACACCTGCTCTTACGGTCAAGCAAAACATCGTGGGGGAAGCGACATGTCTTAGAAGATAATTCGAAAGATATGTGACATCTACTAAGCCGCGCTGAGCCAGCCCAAGGTTCACTTTTTTCTGCATAAAGCCTAGAAAGTATAAAAGCGGCTTTAATTGTCCCAGGTTTTCCTCGGATTCCAAAAACATTTTACTATCTCAAAGCAACTCCGACTATTAAAGATAACTAATTCCTAAACTGAAAAAAATACTAAATTCATTGATCCCGAAAACACGGGATTTTTCGACGAAGGCCAATATTATAACGCGATGGCTTTCCCCCAAAGAGGCTGGCAGAGGTGTACAACACCCACTTTCTCACTCTCGCTGGACTCTCCATACTATCCCATGACGCTCAGGTAAAAGTTATGGACGTACCCGTATATGCGATCCGATCCGATGCTAACAATATTGTGGGGCAGCCTGGCCGGGCTGGAGTGGAGCTGGCTGCTGGGCGGCGCGCTGGGCGTGCTGCTGCTGGCGCTGCTGCTCGTCGTCCTCCAGCGCTCCTGGGCGCGCCGCCAGCTGCACTCGGAGAAGCCCACGGACCAGAGGAACGGTGGGTACAATACTACCCTTTGATTTACCTTTTGTTAGTTTTATTATGTCAACAGCCAGGATTATCTCTCCTCTTTAAGTTAACTACCTATCTCTTCCCTCACTGTTGATGGCAAAGTTGCCCCATTAGGATTTGTTACAGGGGCAGTAACCAAAGACTTTTTAACAAAGACCCCTTTAGCAATACACATTATATGGCTAAAGGGGATGTCTAAATGGACTGAAAAAACATTTTAGACGTCGAAAAAAGTCGCGGCTGAAACCACAATAAACAAAAAGAAAGACGCAACGCTAGTGTAAGACGTGCCACGCACACTAGTGTGAATAAAATTTACCTGTCACTTTTCGTTCATAAACAGATCGAAACTCTCTAGACTTGATTACTCTTAGACTACGGTGTTTAGACTTGACACAATAAACAAAGGACTTCTAATAGTCGGTGGATGCACGAATGACAAACAATCCTGTCGACTAAAACTCATCTTTGTGGATTCCAATCTTCAATCGGTATTTCCTAGTTTCTCAACATTGACATGGGTTAAAATATACATATTTGCCCACGTTATTTCATTCCTTTTGCATAAAGATTTTTCAAAATCAGATCAGCCATTTAGTGGTGAGGTAAATAACAGCAGGAGTTACATATTCGTAAAATTAGCATAAATGAAAAAAAAGTGATTAATTTTGATTACTATCTGAGTTAAATCAAGTAATGATAAACCCTTTTCTACAGGTTTCGAAAGTAGTGTGATGTACCATACAGTAGTACCAAACACGCTTATCAACTCCAAGATACCTGAAGATGGAGAAGACCAGGACGGTTACTACGACGAAGAAGCCAAAGAAGCTGACGAAGAAGTCCAGGAAACCTTGCTTGGAACCAGGATAGAGATTGAAGACGAACATCTGTAGCAAATTAAAGTGATAATTTAAGGTTTCAAAGTGACCTAACGGTTGTTGGTCGAATGAACATACAACCGGACCTATAGGGCTATTCACAGACTGATCCTCGCAGCTCGACATGGAGCACATTTTCTGATGTTATACTCACATTCATTACCTCAGAGCAATAGAGGCAATTCAGCTAACCACATCCGGTGTTCCACTGAACCGTTGTCATTGGTTTAGCCGTAAAAAATGGATGTCGAACAGTTCAGTATCACTACTGTTTCACAAACGTATCACCGGTAGTCCAGCTAGATCGTTTGGGAGACTAGTGATACTGGGCCGTTCCCCGTTCGGTTTTTTTTTATAAACGTAGCTTTAACGGTTTAGTTAAGTATCGGATTTGCTTAGCTAAATTATCCCCCAGTTGTATGTAAAACATGTGAGGTAGGTACAAGTGGTACAACACTGACAACGCCTCTTCGCGCGGGAGATATGGCTCGTCGTCCAACTCACTGTTGCGTGGCTTGGAGCAGTTTGCGAAAAACCAAAACATAACTGAATTTGAATCAATTTCAATCCAGGTTTAAAACATTACACCTGATAGATTTGAAACAAAAAAAAAATTAAGAGTTTGAAGGTCCAAAGATAAGTACAAAATAGCTATCGTCGTATTAATATGTAAATAGAGATCTTTTGTGAAACTGTGCTCCTCCATTGCATTTACCTAAAATACTTTTCAGAGGAGCAATAAGCTTTAGCTTAGATCTTTAACTTAGTTAGAATAGCTAAGATGTGCAGTGACTTATAATCTAAAGCTAGAGCCA
The DNA here is from genome assembly GCA_911728515.1 of Peribatodes rhomboidaria. Lineage (NCBI taxonomy): Eukaryota > Metazoa > Arthropoda > Insecta > Lepidoptera > Geometridae > Peribatodes > Peribatodes rhomboidaria. The sequence goes on along the minus strand of OU452175.1, from coordinate 1,835,470 downwards.
CACTGCAGGCGGCAAACCTGAAAATTGGCTAGGGGCGGTTGAGTTGATAGAGACTGAGTACTAATATTAAAGATTTGGATACTATATCTATACATACTACATATATTGGATAGTAAAAGTAAGAAAATGTCATTCGACTCCACATTGCAACCATTTTGTATTGGTTATCCTAGTCAAGCGGACTGTGACTCAATGCAATGTGTTAATTACGAAAGTATGACTCACCACGTGAAATGAGTCATGAGCCTCGTAATCAGATATTTGGATATATGTACATTATATTTATAGATTCAGCTAAACTTTATGGCTTGGGTAGTAAGAAGAGCACTTCTTTCATAGAAAAAATATATTAATAAAAATGTTATAAAAAATTAAAATATAAAAATGTATTAGTCGCCGATAATAAAATAAGGTATATTTAGATGGTTTTTTTTGATGGTTATTTGGACTTATTTACGTGCATTAAATTATTTATTTAAAAGAAATGGAAATTTTGTGAAACTGCGTTTAAAATGTAAGTTGTTCGTTACTAATAAATGTATCCGAATATCCGACTACGGGTGATGAGTTAGTGAGGCCATTTCTACCATTCGACTTGCCAACTTTTTGCGACTTTAATTTGCCACCTGCAGTGTGGCTCTGGCTTAAAATAATACTCGTATAAAAGCTGTCGTGGTTACAAAACTAACTTTTTGTAATGTATTTTGAATCCTCATTTGTGAAGATTTATTGTATATTTATCTCGTACTTACATCAATTTCGACGTGAATATAAAATAAGCAAAGTGATTTTGTATAATATTTCTAAAATATTTTAAGACTATTTTCATCCAGGAACTCTAAATTATTATTTACTGTAAGTGCGTAATGACACTGTGATTGTCTTGCTAGTGTTAGTAACTTAGTTTTAAGTTAGTACAATCAAAAGAGTTGTTTTGAGGTTAGTATGTCCAATAAAACTATATTAATTGTAATTCTGTTCAAGTTAATTATGATTTACAACAAGTACCTATACTAATATCATAAAAAAATACACTATGGAAATATAATATCAAGTAGGTAAGCAGGCGGTTTTCTCGTTCAGATGCAATCCTTTTCAAAGAACCTTTGGACGGAGAGAGATACAACATAACTGTAGTTTCAAGAAATCTTGTTCGTATAATGTACTACGATGTCGTCATGTTTACCTGAAATTAAGGTTCAGTTAATCAAGGTCGGGTTTTTTTAAATTCTAAGTTAATTGCTCATCAGAGGTTAAACTGATAAATCGTTTGCACAACCAAGAGGTGTGCAAACGATTGATCCAGGCTAACCTTGATTTAACACAACATTGGAGTGAACACAACATTGGAGTGAAATCAAGGTTCAATCAATAGAGTTGGAGATTTATGTTCCTACCATGTACTGGAGGAGCTGATACAAACAAAAAAACGTGCTGAAGCAAGAGCAAAATAAGTAATATACAATTAGTTCGAAAGAGACGATGACGAGTGACGTCATCAGGTATTGGCTCCCGGATCGCTAGACCTTGATTATTTTGGATCTGACAATATTAACAACATCATTAAGACAATGACTTCCTTCAGATTTAGCATATTCAATACCGCGGCCACACGTCGGTCATATTTGCGCCAATCTAGGTCTTGACTTTGAGGTCAAGACACCAATGTGTGACTGTGCTGTGATGATCAGTCTGGTCACAAAGTCAAATTGAAGGCATTGTGTCGCATAGTATTCAGGTTCAATGTTGGCCATTTTATTTTGGACTCCAGTTTGGACGCAAAGTTAAACCCAATGTGAGGCCTCGGCGTTGGAAGAACTTTACATACCTGACGACTTCAAAGATTGTTTTTTAAAACATTTTCTTTTCAAGAAAAATCCGAGTAACATGAGTACGATTATAACTCCAACAGTTACCGCTCCAATAATCCAATAAACGCTAAAAAAAAGTTATCATTAAGAAAAATCTGAATAGAAATGTGCAATATCACAAAGTCGACTTGTGAGTCATTTGCAATTTCCAAATATGTTTGGCAAGGGTATTATTTAGACAAACATTATTCCCTTGAATTAATAATGAAGTGCATTTAAACAAATTTAAGTTTAGCAACTAGTTTTTTAAAATAGGTTTTGAACATGTTATAGGACTTTCAGTCCATTTGTAGATTTAAATAAAACAATTTTGATGTAAAAATACTTACGATAACTCTGTTGATTCCCTTTTTTTGGGATCATTAAGATTCAGTGCAGGTTTGGCCACATTCGTTCCGTCTATATTTTTTTTTGTTAGAGCTGGAAGCGTAGATTCATCATCTTTTATGTCCGGAGTTTCTTGATCAATTTTAAGAGTTTTTTCATTTCTATCATTACTGACTTCGAGAGAAGTTTTAATTGCACTAGTTTTTACTGTATCCTCATTTCCTTCAATAGTTGAGAGGGTAGACATTTCGTCGTTGTGCGTGTTAGGAGTTACTTTTACATCCGAAACTTCATCACCTTCTTCTTCGCTATCGTAATCATAATCTAATTCAGGTGAAGTTCCATCATATCTTTCTGTGTGTTCATATCGTTCAACCGTTGAAAGTGTAGAAAATTCAACATTTGTCGGCACTGGAACTTCTTTTAGAACAGGATTTTTATCCATTTTTTCATTGATATCGTGATCATAGTCTAATTCTGGCGGATTCATGTCAAAAGCCACGTCCATGTATAAACAAGTTGCGTTAGTGCATCTGCTGCTAGAGTTTAAGCAAACTCCAATACATTCGCAATTACCACCGTTATCTGCGAAGTATATTACTTCGTATGGAGCTTCACATTTGCAGTTCTCTGGATCTGAAGAACCTTCGCAATCTTTGCGGTTGGGCACACATCTGGAGATTCCTTTGTTGATGTAGAGTTGGTAACCGATATCACATTCGCAAACATTAGGTGCAATACAGTTGCCATGTTCACAGTGCATGTCACAATGAGCTTTGCACTCTCCTTCTTTTGTTTTGTACCATCCAGGATTGCAGCTGCAAACTTCTGGACTGACGCATCTGCCGTTTGCACAACCATTCGAACATTGCGGTTTACATTGACTTTCTTCCATGACATATCCAGTTTTGCAAGTACATTGACCAGGTAATGTACAAGTCCCATGTTCACACCTGTCGCAAGTCGGTACACATGATCCACATTCCCATTGCCATCCTTCGTCACACAAACATGTATGAGGGTCAAGAAGAGTTCCATGTTCACAAGATTCGGTCGCAAAATAGCTGGTAGGTTTGCAGTTATACGCCGAGGTATGGTGGTAGCCAGGAAGACATTGGCAAATCTCTGGTCCTACACACTTTGCGTTGACACAAGGTTCTTTACAAACTGGTGATTGGCTATTTGTCATTAGTTCGGAGTTATTGTAAGAGTGGCACTGAGGAGTTTTGGTGGAGATGCAGTGAGGAATCTCACATCCTTCAAGGCAGAGAGGTTTACAGACATGTGGATTTAAAGGGTCGAGTGCGTATCCCGCTTCGCAAGCGCACTGGTTAGGTTTCCTGCAGTAACCGTTTTGACAGGGAGGATTGCAAACAGGTTTGCAGTATAACCTGTAATTTTACTCACGAATGAATTTAGTGTGCATGGAGAAAATCATTGCACGTGGTTAGGTTTTAAAATAATCTATAAAAGCACTTACCCATTTCCTTTATGATCATCGTCTTCCACATAGCCTTCACAGCAGACATTTAAAGTAGCATTTTCGAATCGCTGAAATATTACATTAAAATTGTTTTAACAAACAAATATTTAGAAATGTCTAAAAACGAAAGGTACAAATTGCGTACTATAAAGTGTTTTTGTCAAAATTAATATTCGTATTAAATATGAGTTCATCGTATTAAATGTCAGAAGAATTCCAAAATGTTATTTTAATTCAACTAATTTATTTGATGAGATAACAGATCCATATAATATAGGATCCTGCTATAGAACGACCTTCACCGAGATGCTTATTTGATGTAATGTATTTTATATTTAATTTAATATGTCAATAAATATATTGCAAATAGGTTGTCTAACAAATTTCAGTCCAGGATTTGATTAATTAATAATTTAAAAAAAAATCTCGGTGAAGGTCGTTCTATAGCGGGATCTTAGACTAATACACTCCACTGCAAAAATATACATATTTCCTTGAATTAGCTACCTATAATACCCGTTTCTTACTATAATTTTACTCACCTGTACTATCCTAGTAGTAACATTGACTGATTTTCTAGTCTTTACAGAGCAAAATATTATACAAGGCTCCTCATAGGTTTCGATGTAGGTAAAACGATACGTTTCCGGTACCTCTCGAAATATACTGTCAACGGAAAATAAATCAAAAATACGAGCGTGTCAGATGAAAATCTTATTCTTCTTAAAAGTTGAGGCAAAAGGAAAGAAGCCTTATTTACATAATTTACAAATAAAAAGAAAATAAAAGAGAAGAAAAGAAAGAGAATTGCAATGAGATGATAAATGTGAAGAGATGAGATGATCAGAAAGTGGGAAAACATTTTCAGGTACTTTAATAAAAAATCTTCAAAATAAATTAAATACCGTTTCATACTCATGGCTCCTCATTATGTTTTCCTGGATAATGCACATAAAGATATGGAACCACTAACACCCAGACCCAGAACCGATAATTAACAACATAATTCAAGGATTCAAGGAAACAAGGACCAAAGAAAGCTTAAAATATACTACAAAGTGAGAAAATTTACAGTAACTTTAACAGCTGCTGCATGGTATAGCTTTGTGAACAAAATAGTAATAGTGAATAACACGGAAAAGATAAATTGTAATAGAAAAGTGATTTTGGCGATTGAAGTAAGTATGGCTAGTTATTCCTTTTTCTAAACTTACCTTCTCGTCTCATTGCAGATTTGGCACGCACTTTGGTGCACCAACAAAATTGAGAAAACTTTAATAATTGAATTCATACTGACTGATCGGTGATCTTAGGAATACTGTTCAAAGAGTTAGCTTAGGACTGAAAATTACTAATTTGTAATATCTTTAAGCACCTAAATGAACGTGACAAAAGTGCGGAAACTTAGTACAGCAGCTGTGATTCATAATTTAAATGGTCTTTACGTGACTTCAATATCTGTTGGTATGGTAGGCGCTATAGGCATTTTATAATATTAGCTAGATCCTTAAATGACACATCATCTCAGTTTCAGTTTTCCATGTGTTTTGGTACCATTAACACCAGGTAGCTTATCACCAGGTACCAGGTAGGTAATCGCTTTAGGCGATAAGACCGCCCTTGTACTGCCGAATGATATTTTATTTTATTTTCTTTGTTTGTTTAACTTTGTATTTTTGTGTGTAATAATAATATATTGTACTGTATTGTAGATAGATAGGTAACTTGGTAGTCATATTAAGGCCATTTAATAGCAAGTAAAGAAAGCAATGATAACGAAAAAGAGAGTTACAGTGCTTGAATTTCAATCTTAGTAAATTTTAATTTTTAATCATTCAATTGCACAATTGCGCAATCGTGCAATTGAATAATTGATTAGGTATATTAGTAGCTAAACTACTTATTGTAATCTTAAACCCATCCAACATGAACTTTGGGTTTAATTGAAAAAAACCGGTCTCAAAAAGTACCTACTTATCAGTATTGGTGAGCTCGAAGTTTGGATGCGTTATCTTTCATATTTTAAAAGCTTTCTGCTGTTTAATGTTACCAATCAATGAAATTATGGCCCCGATTTTGATGTTTAGACCTTGCTTAGAAAACTGAATACTACGCAAGAAGGTAAATTTTATTACTTCATGCTTTACGCTCATTCATTACTAGGTTTCCCTAAGTCGGATTTGGTAACAGGTGTAAATAACAGAAACATAATAACATTAATAACTATATTTTTTGTACAAAAATTTGTATTCAGCACTACTCCAATATCAATGCTTTTCAATCATCCCTAGCCCTATTCTGGTGCGAGCGATATATCCACGTCTCTGTCTGCCTCGTAAAACAAGTTATGAGGGTGAGAGAGACTAATATAACAAGGTTTAATATAAAACGTTTTAAAAATATATTTTTAAATTATATATCTACATCTCGGCTCCATCATCAGATCAGCGCAATGATTTCATAGTACGAGTTTTGCAATTGCTATCAAACTTACGTAATAGAAAGTATGGCAATTTTCAGCTCAACCGGATGACAATAAGTCGCCTAAAATTCACTTGGAAGATTTGAAAACAAACGAAACAATTAAAAAAAAAACTTGTAAAATCGCACGTCACAAAACAGGTCCTAATCGTTTGATTATCTGTGTTTGACGCAGCCCGATCTGCCTTTAACGCCTTGCTGCTTGCGGTACCCCATGTTACAGATGCAAAAGTTCGGAGACGAGCAGACGCCGTTTGGACAGCCTCCTGGGCAGTGCGGGATACATCTGAAATAGACGGTCAAAAGTGTCTTATGTGGGAAGTTATGTTTTTTAATCTTCAGATATCATTAGACCTTTTTTTTACACCATAGGTGGCAAACAAACTAACAGGCCGCCTAATACTTATTTTTATGGCCCAAAGGGCTGGTGTTCAGGTGGTACCTACTGGAAAGCGACACAGCCAGGGAATTCCATTCAAAATAATTTAATTTTAACATAATGTAATGTGTGTTAGTTTGTAAAGGCCCGTTTTGTTATTTTATAAAAAAACTGTGCTTGAATTAAACGAGTATTATTATTTAGCCATTAGCGCAGATACTTAATAATCAAACGAACTTACCTGGACGTGAAATTCGATCATAATAATATGACCCAGATAATATTTTCTAACCCGACCCCATACCATTAAATATTTTATTTATTTTCTTATTCTGTTAACAAAATGATGAGATGGCGACGCACATCCTACAAGCCGAGAGGCCAGAAGGAGTGCTGCCACACTAGATAAATAATCTTAAAACATATCGTGCCTAGGCTGTGAAGTGGAGACAGGACTACAACATGTAAAAAATCGCAAAGAAGTTAGCTGAGAAATATAATACTAATCGGACGGTACTAAATTATGATCTCTTGTAGGTTTTACTAGATGATGATGATATGCTAAAAGCAGCGACTAGGTCAAGAATATTATATTTGATGCCATGTTGGTAAGCATCTCACCTGGATCCTGTGGGTTCAGTCTCGTCTCGTACATAACCAACGTTGCAGGTGCAGATATTGTTTCCAGCACATACTCCGTTAATGCAAGGCTGCAAGCACTGCGAGTTCATTTGTTCATTGCCTGTTTGCCCGGATGGATAGTTTGGCAATTGAGGGTATAAAGGTTGGTAAGGACTGGTTGAGTTGTATTGGGGTGATTGGCCTGGTTGGTAAGGTTGATATGGGTGGTAGCCTGGTTGGTTTGGTTGGTAAGGACTGGTTGAGTTATATTGAGGTGATTGACCTGGTTGGTATGGTTGATATGGGTGGTAACCTGGTTGGTTTGGTTGGTAAGGGCTGGTTGAGTTGTATTGGGGCGATTGGCCTGGTTGGTAAGGTTGATACGGCTGGTAGCCTGGTTGGTTTGGTTGGCTTGGATTGTAGCCAGGCTGTCCAGGCTGGAGTGGCTGGTTTTGGTAGTTACCGGGCTGATAGCCTGGTTGGTTTGGTTGGCTTGGATTGTAGCCAGGTTGTCCAGGCTGGTGTGGCTGGTATGGGTAGCTACCGGGCTGATAGCCTGGTTGGTTTGGTTGGCTTGGATTGTAGCCAGGCTGTCCAGGCTGATTTGGTTGATTAGGATTGTAGCCAGGCTGTCCAGGGTGGTTTGATTGATTAGGGTTGTAGCCAGGCTGGCCTGGCTGGATTGATTGATTAGGGTTGTAGCCAGGCTGGCCAGGCTGGTTTGATTGATTAGGATTGTAGCCAGGCTGACCAGGCTGGTTTGGTTGACTTGAATTATAGCCGGGCTGGTTTGGCTGGCTTGGATTATATCCTGGTTGATTTGGCTGGCTTGGATAGTAACCGTGCTGGTTAGGCTGTCCCGGGTAATATCCTTGTTGGTTCGGATTACTCGGAAGTCCTGTGGGCTGGTTAGGGTAATACGGGTAGTAACTACTATTTGAGCTTGAAGGATTGTAAGGTTGATAGGGATTTAGTGGTTGTGGTTGTCCATTGGAACCAGGGTAACTTGGATTATTAGGTCTAACTTGGGATTCTGAAGTCATATTGTATGATGGTGGATAATTGTTGCCACTCGGGTAGTAAGACGAGCTGTTATCGGGATAGTAAGGTCCTTGAGTGCCTTGACCAGGATAGTTTTGTGGGGAGGAATAGTTAACATTACTATGAATTGGTCGCTGATTATCAGGACTATGGGGGTGATTTGAAGGATAATTTTGGCTGTTATAAGAGTTAGGTGTAGTCGAAGTAGCCGGCTTGCAAGATCCTTCTGGTGTTGACTGATAGCCAGACCTGCATGCACAAATGTTGGGTGCAGTGCAGTTTCCTGAAATTTTTAAATCATACAATAAAACTTGTAAGTGTATAGTAGAGAAATTTGAATTTTTATTCTAGGACTCGAGCTCACTAGAGCGACAATGTGGTCGAAGATTGATATCATGTCAAAACTAAATTTAAAAAACTCGCAAAAATGCAAAGGTCACAATGCACAATAGCTTTTTGCGACAGAATTTTGACCACAAGACATCCTCTTAATTGTAACGTTCATCTGAGCAATTTATTACATTTATGCTTTATCAATTTTTGGTATAAAAAGTTAGTTTTTTGTCCACTAACCTATGCCTCCACAGTTATCCCTACAAATCGGCAGACAGTATTTGCTCTCTGAATCGAGCTTGAACCCATTTCTGCAGACACATTCTCCTCCAGCACAATTTCCGTTCTGGCATCCAATGGGGCAGGTGGGGACGCAGTATCCGCCTGCATTCTTGACGTGGTCGTAGAAACAAGTGCAGGTTTCTGGGCCGGTACAGAGAGCGTTCACACACTCCTTGGTGCACACCGGGTCGCAGAGCTCAGGGTTGTGGATGTTGCGGATGTAGCCGCTGCAGCAGGACTGGACACGGCTGAGGTCGGACCGCGACTGGAAAAAAATACATTGAAATATAATTGAGTACAAACACACAAATAACTAGCTAACTTTTTTGGAACTATTTTCTTTTCTGTAAAATAAAGAATTTTAAGTAATTTAACTTTTTCAGTACTGAATGGAAAACATGTAACATTCATTCTCTAAAATTATAATTGTGAGATTTGATTCTTACACTATAATTAGCCGAAAGAAGATTGAGCAGCTAAAGGTATTTATTTATTTTGGGTTAAGCAGGTATCTTATTCAAATTTTTATATTAGGGGCGTTAAGAAGTCCTGCTTATATCTATGCGTAGTATTTCTTAAATTATATTATTCAGGCATTAATGTTAATTAATTCGTTTTATTTCTTTCGGCATTTTTAGTTTTAGGCAATAAACTTTTATTTTTTCATTAAATGTAAATTTATTTACTCACTCCGTTCCCCGTTGGTAGATGTGATGGATCTCTGGCCAACGAAGCAGTACTGAAATCGTTAACAATTTTTATGAAAATATACACCAAAGAGAAAATGAATAAATAAGCTATTTAAAAATACGCGCTGATATCGTACAAATAAATATATCGTATAAATGTGAAAGTTTGTGTGTGTTTGTTTGTTACTTCTTAACGTTCAAACTGATGGACGAATTTGGATGAAATTCGAAACGAAGATGGGTTAACACATATAGGCTACTTTTCAACCAAGGGTTAAACTAAGGAGTGCAGCTAGCAATTTCTTCATCCACATGGTTTATTTTATTCGTAAACATTTGTTTGAGATGTAAAATAACTAGATGTATTTACAATCTCAGACGTTATCTTCTGATGTATCATGGTCAATGCACATGTCAAATTGTGTCAGTAATTGATACTAACTCTGCTTGGCTCTTGACCTGGCTGTTATCTTTTAGTCTTTAGTCAAGTTAGTGATACTTTCTTAGAATATTTTTATCTGGTTACGTACTCTTAACAAAAACAAATGCTTTAAGCATTCGGGGAACTGTTTACGATTCGTTATAAATTATTCAACAAAAAGTTGATACATTCAGGGATATGAGATAAAAAAATAAGGAAACATATTTATAGAGTGCTCGACTAGGCGCACTCAAAAAATAAAACTCTCGTGACTTTCCTTAAGAAAAAATGTAAGTATCTTTTCCTAACGTCTACTATATTATTGAGGACGACGATAGGTAGGTCCCTACATTCTATTTTTTTTTTCTGTACAGCGAAGTAAATACTTACGGCACTTCAATATAGCACACTCCAACTTGAGACTGCGTGTTGCCATAATTTTGGCCTGCATTGTAGCCGTAGCCGTGCTGTTGAGTGCTGTTGGCGTAGTAGCTGAAAATGTTATAATTGACATTAAAAAAAAAAAAACATTGAAATATATTTACCTTGGAGTCGTATGCTAATGATGTTTCAAGAATGTCTTATGCCTTATTAGCCACAATTTGACACATTAGCTACAGTCTGTTGTAGGTGTTAGCCGCTGTTAATATTTTGTACCTATATGTTTGACTTTGTACCCATACATAATTTTGAGAAATTATTTATTATTTTTATTCATTGAAATAATATAAGGAAGAAGCGGCACGAGTCTAATTTCTAGTTTGACATTGCGGGTAGGTGTTGCGCGTTTGGAGTGCAGCGCAAATACTTTTATAAATCCAAGGTAGGCAACCAAATACAATCCAAGAGAAAAGTGATCAGGTATCTCTTAGTCAAGATCATGTCGTTGCTTCCCAACAGGCGAGTCAGTGATCAAACGCATACCTAATCTATTAAACTACTACTACTACTAAAAAAGGTAACTTACCCTGTGTATTGTCCCTGGCCCGCGTGGCTGTAGCCCCCCTTGACTCCATAGTTGGCCGTCTTCACCTGCTGGCTGCTAGCACACGCCAGCACCGTGGCTAAGAAGATTAGCCACATTTTGGCTGCAAATTTACGGGTTAAAGTTATTGTTTAGTAAAATCATAAATCAGAATATATTGATAACTCCTATAGTTACACGTCACAGTTACATATTGATAATTAAAAACGAATGTCATATCATAATATGATACGGAGATTTTATTTTTTTAACGTGAAAATAATCATTTATCCGCCATTTTGAAGAATATCCAAAAAACTGACCTGGCAAAAAATCTACTAAGTTTATTATTATCGAATCTACTCACAACATTTCAAGAGAACCGATTGAGAAATTTTAATGTGTACATGTCGCATTAAAATTTAAATTATCTCTGAGGTTTAAAATTTAGATCCGGTTCTCTTGAGGAAGACATCCGGGCAGACGCTGACGCCGCGAGGTCTTCAGCTCACCAAGCCTCTAGTATGTCTGAACAGACGCCGGACATACGTACGAAAGCTATTTTGCCGAAGCTGAAGCATAGACGCCTCGCTCTCTAACGCTCGCTCGGTCCATAACTAATCAAGGAGCGCCTATTTTTTCTCTCAAAATACCTCAGATACAATGTCTCAGATATAATGTATTGTTCTGTATGTATATGTATGTTAAGGGTCCGGCGACCACTTTAGACTAACTTCGCATTGGCTAAAGATTTTCTATTGCCATTTCGTCTAGAGATGACTAGAGATGAGAGCGAAGAGAGCAAGTAAAAATACTGACGAGCCTAAGTTATCTGCAGAGTGACAAAGTGAAATTTCAATCATTTTTATGACTTTTGCACTTCTCTAATTATTCTTATTTAACTAAAATTTTCCTTGTACTCCTATTATGGATTAATTTTAAAAGCTAATGATTTATACGACCTCCGTGTGTAAAGGGATTCTTGATTTGCTTTGACTAACTATTAAATAAATCAGTCAAAAGTGACCCCTTACAAATGAGGATACCTATTTATCATAGCTCTATTTTATCTTGAGGACTTTTTTTTTAAACCAAGAACATGTACATGCAAAATTTCATCATAATCTGACAAATGGTTTCCAAGAAATTTGACAAGCGAGTTTGTATGGAAAATTCAGGGCGTCGTCGGTAGGTATTTTAATTTCGCAAAAGGTATTAAAAGCAATGTTAGTTTTAGCGCTCACCATCAAGCGAATGACCTTTTTTCCTTATACTTATAGGTACCCTACTTACTTTGAATTTAGGACCCACATTTTCCTGTTAGTTTCTCAGAAGTCCCTCGCTCGACTCAACAACACCAATCATGTCAATGTCGCGTAAACAAAACAAATCATATACGATAATAACTATGACATAACCGTACACAAAAAAACTACAAACACCTATATAATTTAAACCTTATTACTTGGACTTAAAGCTATTTATTTAAACACTGATATAAATTACTTACTGATTTTGAAGACAGTGCGCTGGAGTTGTATTCTGTTCGAAATTCCTTGATATACTGACCGATTAATCTTGTGTTGGTGTGTCTCGAGGCTAAAGTTGAGTATGTTGTCTTAAGGTGCTTCTAGACGCGACATATTTTCACAGCAATGTGTTGCAACTGTAGCCCGACCATTATTAGCCATGCTAAAAATGTTTGGCTACGTGTATTGTTGTGTACTTTGGCCGCGATAGCCAGCTATAGTATTGCAGCCACAAATTGCAGTGAAATATTGGAAGAGCATCTTTAGTCCGATAGATTGCAAACTATCCGTCGATAGTTTTGTTTTTTTTTTGTTTCAGTATCGGCCCATAAGTTTGATGGAGTTAAATCTTAAATATGATGTTCGAAGGGTTTAATAGTTGCCTTCAAACTAGTACTAGCAGCCAAATTACCAGATCAAATTATCAGCTAATAGAAACCAACCTAATAGATAGCAACCCGCGGTCTCACTCGCGGTCCCACAAGAACACTTAATTTTTTCGGGATAAATCCTTTACAAACAAACAAACGAACAAACTCACTTTCGCGTTTATAATATTAAGTTAGGATTCTTTATTCATAGGGACTTATCATCCGTAGCATCAAAATCAGCCCAATAAGTGATACGCACTGCTAAGCATAGGTCCGTCTTCTTGTACGCCACCTGTCCCTGTCCTGTAACCCTATTCGGAGATTTGAAATTTTAATCTCACCTTTTTTCGTCCTTGTTGCTCTCGATTGAAACGTCATAGGTGTGAGAGTGACCAAGATAAAATCTCATCTCATCTCACGCGCAGGAATAGCCCCCCCTGTGCTAAATCTTGTCCAGGCTTAACGCAATGTTAACAATACCGTCGACTCAACGAGCTGTTGGGACGATCAATGCACCGTTTACCAGCAAATATGCGGCCACGAATCCGTCAACGTATTTGTCCACCTGCCACACGCTGCCTGGCAACATGTCCTGCCCATGTTCTATGAATTAATATTCATAAATGAATTTAAAAATAGGTAATGCATAAACAATTTTTATCCAAAAAAACCCAACAGGAAAAATGCATAAACCTACATTCATATATTATGTACTTACCTATTAGGTAGGTACACTACAACGATAGCTCTTACATCCTAGCAGGGTCCTAGAAGTGAACCTACAATTTAATTGTGGTGGTTTTATTTAATTTCATAACATTTTATTGACATAATTAATTTGCACACCTAATGTGAGGCTGTTCAAACCTAAATTTAAGATCTTTGTAACCCATTGACCAGCAAATAAAGAAATTTAATTGAATTGAAATAGTTTTTTGAAGCTGAAAACATTTGCCTAACATTCTAGGCATCTTATTTATTAGGTATTTACCTTACTGACTTAATAAAGCTACAGAAGTAAGCAAAAATGAAATTAAAATCTAACAGGGGGGCTATTCCTACGCGTGAGATGTCATGAGTTTTTATCTTGGTCACTCTTACACCTATGACCATTCAACCGAAAGCAACAAGGACAAAAAAAGGGTGAGATTAAATCTCACTCCGTAAGAATAGCCCTCTTTCAACTTTGGTTGCTGTACATCTGTACAGCAACCAAAGTTGAAAGCTGTTGAAAGCTGTTCAGCTTTTCTTATAACTTTTTAAGATGCAGCTGGTTTCAAAAAGTGGTTGCACTGCGTGATGCGCTTTAGTAGGTAAGGATGTGGAGTAGAACTGCCTGAGAAGTAAGTAAATTCAAATTCTCTGGTAAGTAAGTTAATTGAATTTTAATAATCATTAACATTAAATACAAATTTCTACGTTCACACAAAATAAAATTCAATCCCAATTTTATTAACACACAATAAATTTAAAATAGCGCCATCTAGTAAATACTGCTTGAACTTTCTACGCTTGTAGCTTGTGATTTTGCTATTACCATTAAACAGAAACGTCGTAAGTAAGTTTTCTTTATCGCGTCGCGTTTAGGTCATAATTCGGTTACAGCTTCACCATTAAAATTCATGACTTCAATCGCATGTTCCGATGGTGGTCTCCAACAAGGTATTTCGGCATAAAGAGGTTCCGAAGTTGTGGAATCTAAAACATCCAATTTCGCTTCGCACTTCAACGCGTCGATTGTGGACTCGGCAAAGCTGCAAGGTCGAAGACGAGATAGTTCATCCACGTCGTCGCTAGATGGCGAAAAAGAGCAATGCTTTGGTCTTACTTCAAAATCATGGTTTCTTCTCGGTAGATGATCATAGTGACATTCTAATATTCCTGAAATCAAGAATTTTAATGGAAAATGAATACAACTGTTGCAAATATTCAGAGTTTAGTACCTACTAAGTTTTAAACTTGATATTTGTCTTGAGTTTGGCTTACCTCTAAAATTTTCAAGCATAATAGGTGAAATAGTTTGTACAACCACGGGCCTCATGAATTGTTTCAAATTCCTGTCCAAAGTCGAAATAGGTTGATAGTGGCATTTGTCTGAAGACGGTGGATCTGTAAAATAAATAAAATAATGCAAAAAGAGTCATGGCCCATGAGGGGATCGAACCCGCGACCTTCGCGTTATTAGCACGACGCTCTAACCAACTGAGCTAATGGGCCGATATCTGTATTGTCAAATTTAACGGTAACATTCTGTTTACAGCAATTTTAAAGGAAAAGATACGTAAAACACAGTACAGTAATCCTACTTTAATATTATAAACGCGAAAGTTTGTATGTATGGATGGATGGATAGATGGATGTTTGTTACTCTTTCACGCCAGAACGGCTGAACAGATCTGGATGAAATTTGGCACAGAGATAGATTATAGTCTAGAATAACACATAGGACTTTTTAACCGCGGGTGAGACCGCGGGGCGCAGCTAGTAGTTTATAAGGGTACTACATAATTTATTAGATAAAACAAATGTGATGTGAAAACTAAAGATTATTAACTCACCCGGTAAAGGGGTATGAAAAATACTTCTCACATAGGGCGGCGGCACATCATTGTTATCAATCATGACCTGCATGTGAATATCATTCATTTTCCTCACATCCTCGTACCGCGGCCGCCGGCACCGCTCTACCATCACTATGATCACCGCCACCGTGATCACCGCCATCATGATCCCTCCTGCTATGCTGATCACAGATATCAGATCAACTGAAGTCTTTTGCTTTTCTTTCCCTTCCATCACAGCAGTAATATGCTCCGGTTCTGTCAAAATATGAAACGTCTCTTCATCGTCAGGACTCTCTGTCGTTAATTTATTAGTTTTATCGTTAGAAACATCTTTTATTTTAGTAGCGTTAGTCTTTTCTTTATCAGTTTTAGCAATTTTGGCAGTGTTTCCGCTTAAAAGTGGCTTAGCTGTTACTATTTTCGTGGTAGGTTTTGTTACTCTCTCTAAATGTCGTGTAGCATCTCTTAGCTTATTGCTTGCAACGTTTGCTTTGTGAGTAGTCGTTATAAAGTTAGTCGAAGAGACAGTTGGTGTTATAAAGTGAGAAGAGTTCAGATTCTGAGTAACAGTTGCCATGCTGTTAGTTCCGTTTGAAGATACAGTTTTGTTTCTCCATGCTGTTCCTGCGTTAGACAAAGTGGAGAAAGTTTTAGCGACGTGGTGGAAATGTTCATTAGATTTAGATGTATTTACACTTTTGATTATACTTGGCTTGGTTGCATGTGCAACTGCAGAAGTTGGTGAAGTGCTAATGTTGGAAGGTAGTGGTGATAGAGTTGTCAAAACTGACATTGACTTCGTGAATCCTTGGCCCGTAGAGTTTGTTTTGAGCGTAGTGTTCGCCGTTTGTGATAACACTGACGCTGTAGTCAAAGCTATCTTTTTAAATGTCGCGTATGACACTGATGTGGGTATAATTGATACAATAATTGTCTTTGGTGTTGTATTTGGAGGTTCCTTATTAGTTGCGATTCGGTGTCTGATATGCGATTCGCTTGTTTTCTTACTTTCAAATGATTCACCTTTTTGCGCCGGTCGTATCCAAATTTCCTTCGGTTTGAATTTTACTGTTGTGGGAAAATATCTAATTGTTGCGTCTGGTCTTCTCGTTGTTTCCAATTTCGTGGTTACTTCTGTTATAGTTGTGGCATGTGTAGTAATTAATGGAGTTTCAGTAAAAACGGAGATTGCTGTCGTTTTTTGTGGAGCAGTGTTCGTAACGTCACTTGCTTTTAATATTCTCACAGGAGTAGTTTTGATTTCAACATGCACTTCTTTCGGATAGTTTTTACTTTCATGTATTGGCTCTGTTCGGTTGTAGACTGTATTATAATTATTTTTTTGTGTAGTAGTTGTCGTTGGTTTGAACACTTCTGCTCTATGCGTTGCTAATGTTTCATTATTGTACACTGGCGTTGGAGTGTATGACTTCGTACTTTCAGATGGTTTTATAATCATGGTTTTACTATCACTTGTCCTATTTTTACTAGATACTGTTTCTGTGGTTCCATTTTTATTCTTAATTGGCTTGTTAAAATCTTCACTTGTACTTGGTTTCAGAGTAGTTGTGTCAGCCTTTGTTTTTTGAATTACAGGCGTTGTAGCCTTTGTAGTTGTTTCTGTCGTTGTTAACATACTTGTAGCAGGAGTTAACGGGCTTAGTTTTACTGTAGTAATTTCTAGTAAAGTTGTGTTGTTGCGTTGAGCATTTTCAATCTTAGCTTCTTTCTTTGAACTGTAAATATTTTCCATCGGAGTTTGCACGTACGATGTGGTAGTTTCTTGAGGAGTTGTTCTAAGACTTGTAGTTTCTGTAGTGGGTCGTCTAGTGCTTGTTGTGATGGTAGATTTGTTTGTTGTTGGAATTGAAGTTTCTACTAAAGCTATTGTAGTGGTGGAAGGGATAGTAGAAGAAGGCTG
The DNA here is from genome assembly GCA_911728515.1 of Peribatodes rhomboidaria. Lineage (NCBI taxonomy): Eukaryota > Metazoa > Arthropoda > Insecta > Lepidoptera > Geometridae > Peribatodes > Peribatodes rhomboidaria. The sequence continues at coordinate 1,818,193 of OU452175.1, read as the reverse complement.
AGTGGGTTTAGTTGCAGGTGTTTTTGTTAGTAGCTCTTCTACCCTTGTAGTAGTAGTCGTGGTCGTACTTGTGGTTGGAGACATGCGGCTTTCACAACTGTAACATAAAATTGAACATTTTAAATAGACGTTCATTTTATAATAAATGCAATTGGCACCAGATATCCTGTACAGTTTCGATTGGGCGAGGTAGTTAGACTTCTAGCACACATATAGAATAGCAATCGACTTTTAAAAGACTGTTGAAAAATTTCATCAGGCTCTTTGACATAATTCTGTCATCATTTACATACAGTTTCATATAGCATATGGCTTACATGTAGTTTCATTTATTTAGTTTCTTAATAGCGTCCTCATTTGCACTGCTTACAAGTGTCAAAGTATTTTGAATACCTAATTTATATTTCCTTGTACTTTTATTTTTATCTAATAACTTTGGACAAGATTGGTTTTGACAAAGAAGACTTTGACTACGGCCTACGGGCTGATAAAGATAATGAGTATTTGAGTCTGTGGATGAATATTTGGCTGCCGAACAAGTTCAGTGACTCAGTCTATGACTGCAGCAGGTCAAAAACGGTAGAAAAACTGTCTTTTCGCACCGTTTTATATTCGCTAAGATTTAACGAAGCTAGAATACTGTAATACTTGTCATTATAATGTTTGTCTTTTTCTTGCGGGAAAAAAACTGTGGAAAGACAAACTGTCCACGACTCTTGCTAGCCCTGCAGGTAAATAATCAACAAGTGGTAACCCACCTCTCACCTTGCCATCCGTCCTGGCAGGAGCATTCGCCAGTGATAGGGGAACAGCTGCCGTGCTCTGAACAAGACTTGCACTCGTTCACGCAGTTTGGACCCCATTTGTTTGGTGGACATTCTGAAAAGTCATAAAAGACAAGGTTTTGGGTCGTCTGATCATCTCAGCCCAAAGACGTTCACTGTACAATGGCCTCCCCAACAATCTATACATTGATTGGTCTCCTGCTGCTCGTATCTAGGTAGTTTTTTTCATCCCATAGGTGGTGTCAAACAAGCTAACGAGCCGACTGATGGTTAGCGATCACCGTTGCCTATGGATACCCGTAATGCCAGGATCATCACAGATACGTGCCGATATTTAAGGACTCTATTGACAGCCGTTTAGAGGAACCCCATGGTGTAGTTACTTAGAAATACTGTAGGAAGGAGTACAGTACATTCCACAGATTGCAGGTGTGCGGCAAAAAAGATCGCAGCGCACAGTGCGCGATTTCCACCCATCAATAATATGTGGATGAACTTTCAGCTGTGACCGTATCTAGTGTTTTCGTGCAACCTCCAAAGATTGTCGAAATTCGAGGTCGCCATTCTTAGAAATTTTCTGCCTCAAGTGTTTTTAAATATAACGCTCTTCATTTTGATAATTCAATTAAAGACTATGTACATAAAAGCTATTGTAGTTTTTTTTAATACAGCTTCCTCGAAATTGAACATTAAGAAAATATTCCCAAGGGCTATTTCACCTAACTTTGCAAAAATTAAATTGAAACTTCGATGTTGTTTTACAGTTTCGTCCATTTTCACTTGAATTGAAAAGGCTTGGAAAAGCCCTCATTGTACTTTTAGGTATTATAATACTGAGATTAATGATCTCAGGGTAATAAATTACGAATTCCTGTTGCCGGTAACACCAGCTGACAGATATTGGTAATTAATTAATTTATGTAAGTGATCTATTATTGTCTGGTTACTTGACCAAAAGTACAACAAAATTTTAGAGTGGTTCCAAAACGAACTTTCTCTCGCGAACCTCAGATCAACCTAGAGGAAAAGGTGGAAATCTGCGTTATATCTCGCTGAAGCCACTTCTTTATTAAACTTGTGTGCGTGGTATGTTGGCATGAAAAACATTTACAATTGCACGAAAACTAATATTAATTCTCAAACTCTACGTTAGACATTTCCGTTCTAATATACAACCTAAGTAGATTTAATATTCCAAAACTGCACATATTTGTAAGAGTTTAATGTTACGGCTTTTTCAAAATTGACTCAAAATGTAGTCCTGGCCACACTTTTGTAATGCACATAATGTCGAGGTAAGAATGACCAAGCGAGTAGCATCACAGATCTAGGATGTAAAAGATCGACAGTGACAATTCGATAGTGATACAAAAAAACATTTGCGCATGCGTGAGTAAATTAGTGTTGTGAAAAGTACTTATTAATTTATCGATTGACCAAAAATGGTCCTCCGGGTGCTTGTCGATAAAAATAATCTTTCGCATACCAATTGAGTTGTTTTTTGTTCCAAGTAATACCGCTGCTGAGCTAAAATGAATATTAATCACTAAACGGGTGTTAAGCTAGGCGGAAGAGTTAGATATCAGTGTCACCATGTATCTAAATTAACATAAGAAAAGTAAATAATAAGATCAACATAATACTATCCTAGTAATTCGCTTCGAATTGTGACCCTTGACCAAATTTACTCGTATACGGATTAGGATAAGTAATATACTTATCTCATTGGTTTTGTACATTTATTTATAATTTACATATATATTATTTAATTTTATTAAATATAATTAAATTAGACTTGGATGTAAGACACCCAAAATGTGTAAATTGAATTAAAAATGATGATCAGAAATTGAAGGTACATACTTATATATAATACAAAAATGTTTTACGCCTCATCATTCAGTACAAACTCGGAAGAATGTCAATTTACTTTTGATGGCATTGATTCAAAAATGTATGCTTTGTTTATGTATTGCACCCATCGCCTACCTAATGAACTTTGATAAAAACTATCGATAATAATGACGTCATCTTTTTATCCATCTCTAGTGAAAATCGAGCGTAAACTAACTAATATTTTAATGCTGAATTTCATCACCAATTCTGCTTTCATCTAGGAAATATAGATGTTACGAAGAAACGACAACAACATACCGCTGGTAAATCGGTTTTTGAAACCAATTTATGTTATGTTTTAGACAAAATTTAGACAAAAACATCACAATGGAATTTTCTTATTTACCCATGAAACGACAAATTTTGTGGGTTACATCTTGGATTCACATCACAATTGCTTTACTCACAAGATGACATAACTGCATTTAGTTACAATTGCTCTCTTTTGAGTCTATTTATAATTATTTTAGTAAAAATATAAATCATAGGAATTTTCGCGTGTTCCCAGGTGGCGCGCTGTCATTAATGACAAAAGAAAAATTGACTAACATTTTATGTGTAGGCGACCTCTTTCTATCTTGTGGAGTTTACATTTCGATGGAGACTTCTCTGTCCCACGCTTCGTTGGTCTTTTGCGAAGCAAAAAAAAATCTTAGGTCTGTGAGTAGCATAGTATTTTTGCGTCAATGTGTGCATGTTGTGTACACATACGACAGTAGCGTAGTTTTTAAATGGTTTTTGGCGTCACCTAAATCATATCAATCACGCCGTCCGCCATCTCATTTTCTAGGTTGATCTGAGTGGCGAACCGAAACAAAGCAAACCTATATGCGCTCACTACATCAACTCCGGATTACCTCGGCGTCAGCTATCAATACGGACGGCGAGTGGCCCACTCAGTGACCACGCGCCGCCCGCGAGTGGTTCACGCGAGGACAAGTGACAATCGCTGACAGACTACATGGAAATTCGTTGACCACGCGAGGTTCACTGGTTGACTACGCGGCGTCTATACCCGTGGACCACCCGTTGACTAACAGTTGACCAGCAGTCGAGGGGATTCCGAGGAGCTCCAATGAGTGATAACCTAAAGTTTGTTTGAGTTACTAGTAAATCCGCGTTCGAAAACCTAGCGTTAGGATTTAGGAGTATCTCTCGAGACGTCAGTCCTAGTTTTATTAGATAAAATGTTTGTTATGTTTACTCTTTTGTCCTAAGGATAATAAACATATCGTCACGCCTTTCCCCCGACGGGGCTGGTAGAGGTGTAATACAACACCCACACTTCGCCGGACGATATTCAGTCCCAAATGTGACAGGGGGCGAGTCTGTTGCCATATACACCGGGCTCCAGTCTTGTAGCAGATGACACACAATACGCACATATGCTCACACAAATTGGTGTCGCCTGGATTCAACCCACTCCCTCAGCCTTGAGAGGCGGCCTTCTCCCAACTAGGCTGCCATCGCTTCCTAAGGTTAATAGTAGGTAGAATGTGGGATTTTGTATATTCGCCAAGGGATACAACCTACCCTTGTGCAATAGGAGATAACAGTGATCGTTGTGTTGCCTCCGGGAGATATAATTTGTAACGGGATCATGCGGACGAAAATGCCAGAACAAAATGATAAATGTTGGTTTTAAAAATTAATAGTAGCACGTTTGTTATGTTCCCGGAAAATTTGGTTAAAGGCACGCAATATTGTTTTACATAAGGCTCGGTCATTCCACGATTATCTACCCTCACGGCTCACATACCTTTACGTAATCCGTTTTATTTAGAGTTGAAGATCGTAAATCATATTAGATGGTAAAATGAGACCGGCGCCTATAAATATATTTTTTTGCCGTTTTTATTGGTATTCATCGTAGTATGAACATAAATAAGAATAAGTTGCTCGGTTAAACTTTAGAGAACTAATCTGGCTATTTAATAATCGAAAAAAATGTGGTGTACCTAATCGCTGTAAATTAAAAGAACTACGTTCAGATAGTTTTATTAAGAAGATACTTTTTTTCCAAAATAAGAATGATTTTCAAAATTGTACTTCGGTTAAACTTTACTTGGTTATTTCTTCTACCAGCTGTATTATTTTGCACTCGATCATAACAATTCTTCATACCAAACTAGGCGCAAACAAAATAGCTATTTTTGGCGAATTCGTGTAATACGGGGCCTTCTTTTCATTTAGGTATTCTACAGTTTGGTTCGTCGAAAAAGGAATTGGGGCAAAATTGCCTATTTTTGTTTTCAGATTTCGTTATGCTCCCATGGGAAACACTTGGTGGGCCAAAACGGAAGTATCCTAAGTGTATAAATTAGTTTCGTAGTAATATGATTATATTTTTCAGTAAAAATCCCGTGTAGAATCTAGACTTGGCAGTTATGCGTGGTTATACACCAGAAGAAAGAGGTGAATAGACTTAAGGGCAGATAATGATGATGACGAGATACTTGAACCTAAATAAAATAGGAAGTTACCTTGAGAACAGCCGCGTCCGGTCCTTCCATCGGGACAAATAGAAACGCAGGAAACGTCCTTCATCTTATACCCTGGGCAGCAGACGGCCACCTCTGCTGTTCTTTCTTCTGTCTGAAATTCAAGCAACACAAGAAATTACTTTCAAATTCTTTTTTCATTTCAAAATTATGTCGCACCAAGATTTGCTCCGTTTAAACGACAATCACGAGACTCAAACGGAGTTGGGTAGGACATGTTGCTAGGTAGTAATGCAAGTGGTCGCTGTTGGCGGCGTCCCTACAAACGAGCGGTTAGACGACCATTGGCTCGTTGAGCTGACGATATTGTATACATCGCAGGTCAAACATAGACGAGACTAATACAGGAGGCCTACCATGACATCTTATTGCCATGATGGTTACGTTTTGTTTCCGACGCTGCGCGACCATGGACCTTATTGCGCGGCGATACGATTCGCGGTCGCGCAGCGTCGACAACAAAACGTAACCATCATTGGTAAGCCCCCTGAAGCAGATCGAATCGTTTTTAAGAATAGAGGCCTATGCTTAGCAGTGAGTGACTACGGATAGTCTGTTAATGATGATGATGATAAAATTACTCAAATATCAATAGAATATTAAGTACTAAAAATTAAGAATAAACATTAGACAAACACTGAAACACAAAAATTTCGCAAAAATCATGAAATGATGCAAAATTATGTGCTTAATAAAATGCGGATTAACATTCAGATCAGCAAACGTAAGTAGCAACATAATGAGAATGCAGCAACAATTAAAAGTGACCTGTTACTCAAACGATCTAGTTTTTCTCAAGGATAGTGACCGTTGCAAATGTCAGAATTATTCAGAATGTGACAATTTAATAAAACTACTATTATTAGAACGGCTGACTGAGGGATTACTGGTTATGGCGATTGTCACAATGATCCGTGCTACGCGACGGTGTACGGAACAACGAGTCAGATGTCCCGCGCGGAGAGGCATTGGCAGTTCCTGTGTTGCACCACGCGTGTTTTATATACATACAAACTGAGTTACTTAAGTACAAACATTGAGTTCTATTACTAGTTACTACGTATAGAGAAGACGCCGCATATCCCTACTGTGTTCCGTTCATGTGCAGTCATCCGGCCATACTTCACTTAGTTGCTTGCTAGCTCTCGAGCGCCCAAGTTCTTGTTCTCACATTCGTTTTTAATTATAAATATTCAACTGTGACGTGTAACTATAGGAGTTATCAATAAATTCTGATTTTCTGATGAATTTGTGTCTATCTTTCTAACTCTTTAAATAAATCGTGACGTGTGCGCTACAATTTTGCACGAATAAATTCAAGTCATTATTGTTTGAGCGCCATAGCAAACTTTAGTTTAAGTTCTTAACAAAATGGAGCATGAATTTTTCTTATGATAGTTTTTCTATACGTAGGTGTGAAGCTCGCCTTATTAAGAATCTAAAATAGATAAAGTGGATGTAGCGCATGTTGATAAATTATGCGTTTTACGATGCAAATTATATTGCAATTGTTTAATTAGCCTAGTTTATAAAACAAGAAGAGATAGGTAAATGAAAACCCTGTTTAATATAATTGTTTCATCTGAAACTAACATTAACTATACATAAGCTAGCATTGACTTTGTGTATGAAAACTTGACAAAGATTCAGACAATTTTAATTTGAGATTAGATTCTTAACTTTAAATTGAACAAAATTAAATAACTTACCTACCTACCAACTTATTTTCTTAGATATCTCTTGTAAACAATGAGGTTGATTAAATTTACTCATTATAATGAACTAGCCCCTCCCCCCCTTTCTTTTTGCTAGTTTATTATAGCTAGGTTGCTAGTAGACGTCAGGGTGAGGCTTCGCACGGTACCTATAAAACTTAAAGGAAGAGTTAGCAGATATTATGCAGACAGACAGTGGGAAAGACTCGGAAAACAACTTTGTTTTATCCTATATAGAGAAGAGATAAGAAAGGTCCCAACCTCGAGCCTTGTGAGATCCCGCATCTCGGTGCTCCACTTGGAACACCGCGGAGGTATCGACATGCACCACTCGTACGTTCTCACGGACATCGGCGCTCTGTACTTCACTCGCTTTGTGATATTGTACCTGGGGATGGTCAACAGTGTCAAAAGCTTCAGTCAAAACTAAAAGTAAGAAGAAGAAAAATAAGTTTTATCATAAAAAAAAACAATCTTAGTCGTAAGTCTTAAGTCCGTATGCAAAAACGCGCGCAGTCATGAATCTAGATTTAAAACTGGCTTTCCCATACTATAATAAAAACAGCTTTAAATCTAGATTCATGACTAAGCGCCGGCCTTAGCTATTAATTGAAAGTAAAAGGTTTCGTTAAGAGAGGAGTGAATAATATTCTAACTTCTGTAACAGTTCATGAATAACAGCAGTTACGGACACTTTGAACTATATTTTACGTAGACAAGAATGTTGGCAAAATATATTTGAAAGAGTATGTAATAGTATTACGCAGAATGTGTTTGGAGCCCTTGCTTCACAATTCTGAGCAAAATATTCAGTAATATTTTTGACGAGAAGTAACAGAGAAGATGTTTAAGTAGAAAGGCGAAAAAGAAATACTTACTTTTGTTTCACCATGCACACATTGGGCCCGTTGAGGGTTGCTACCTCGACCACCATTCCCATAATAACCACTATCACTACACACCATAGCTGTGTCTTTGCACTCAACGTCTGAATTCTTATAATCACCATATTTTATAACTTCTCTCGGAGATCCATACTTCTGTTTCGTTCACATCATAGGTAAGTTCAGTCACTAAACTTGTTGAATACAAACAACCAATATTAACCTGCAAAGAGAAAACAGTATTATTAAACTCAATATGATAAGTAAGAAATAGATTGAATCTTGAGGGAAAAAAAAAGATTGTTACTATGAGATTTTCGAATGTATTAGCAATGTTTTGTTGTATTTACAAGTATTTCACAAACGTATTTGGTTTGCTCTAAAAATTTAGGCTCCTGAGAATTGGAAATTTGTAAAATTGGCTATTACGAGATTTGTAGAATTTGTAATTTTTGGATCTTATATCATTATAAATAAAATTGCTGTGGCTATTCTACATCTAAACCATTATAAAGACCACATTTTTTCATCCAACGTTTTTACATTTAAAATTTGTTCTAAATTCTCGTACATATATTCAAATAGCATCGTGATTCGTGAACTAGCAGCTTCCTATCCTGCCCCTAGCGATCAACTATTCAAGCGGGGTCAACTAACTCGGCAGGATGGGGCCCGAATGCAGGCCACTGGCTAATTGTCGTGCGATAAATTTACCATGATGTTTCTATGATGTGACTACTAGACCATGTTAAATTATCAACCATGTAGAACGTATCGCAATGACAATCCGGCGAAACGTGGATCCGCCGTAATACAAAACGGTTATGTTTTTTAAAGCTAGCCGATGATTGGTTTGCTACTTAAAAAAACATAACACACTTTGCCGAACGATATTCAGATCCAAATGTGATAGGGGGCGAGCCTCTCGCCATACACCGATCTCCAGTTTTGTAATAGATTACATTAAATACGCACACAGTAATTATATTCACTTCCCCGACTAGGCTATCATCGATTTAACATATAAATATAAACAAGCGTGGTAAAATTCACGTCCAGCGGCTCTCCGCGCGGGAGATTAAGCTCGTTTTTCCGCTCACTGTTGCACAGCGCGAAGCAGTAAGAGAGTCGCCTAACAATATAGCAATCAATACATTGTGAGGGCAGTGTGACGCCAGTTAAACAAACGATAGTGTAACAATGACGTCGCGTGATGAATGTTGGGATATCAATTGACCTGCTACTAAGTCCGAGAGAGAAAGAAATTACAGAGATAAATTGCTAATGAAAACTAGCCTACAACGTATACATTGAAAGCATTGTGTATGTGATTCAACTTAATAATCTAACACGGATAGTGAAATAAATCCAACACATTAAAAACTGAAGACAAGCAAAAGAACAGGCATGAAAGTGGAACACCCTCTACGTCACAGTAAACGTAAAGCTACCGAAGTTGAAGCACTTAAAGCAATGCTTGACAAAGCATTGTGCCATTCAGATAGTACAGAGGTCGTCGGCTCCGTTGATAAGCTACGTCAATCGACGCATCCTGTCGTGCAATTGGTGCGAACTCCCATGTGCTGATGTGCGGGGCTGTATGGGTAACATAATATAGATAGACACATACAACTGTTAATATCTAATCTAATTTTGAATATTATATCTTTGCCAAGTTAACTAGAGAACTGTCGCTCGTTAGTTCCAGACTTCTAGGTGCTTATCCTTTAGTGACTAATAAAAAAACAAAGTCGTTGTACGTTAAAGAAAAATGCATGAATTAAAACGTACTAACCGTACCACAGTTAAAATAATATGAGGTCAAAGATTTTATTGGATTATTGATGTACAAAATCCGATACGATCCTGTGATGGATAACGGAAGGAAAGAAGTGGGAAAAGATGGAGCGCACAATTCCGCGGTAGCTTCCGAGTAAGTAAACTCGGTTACAGTTGAGAAGCGACCGTTATTCTGATATGAGTATGTATTTGTTATTCAATTTTGGAACCGTAATGATGATTTGTGGATAGGAGAGCCAATCAGCGCATCCTGCCGCGCAATTGGCGAGAAGTGTCGTGCGTGCAACGGAGTCGACGCGAACGCACGCACATGATACATGAGAAAATACTTAACATTCGATATGTTGGAAACTATGAGTACCTGTATGTCTAAAGAGAGTTCCGTACTGTTTATGAACAAAACGCGACAGGTCAACTTTTTATACTAGTGTAGACAGGTACGTCGTTTACTAGGTTGGTCGTACATTTCGTTCATTTAGATCCCAACGGTTTTTTTTTCGACGTGTTTTTTCAGTTCATCTGGACGTATCATTTATCAAAGGTTGTAAAAGAAACCTGCTAGAAGTATGTAGAAACAGCTTAACCGAACCATTGCCAAACAGCTAATCAGAACTTTTGATCCGACAAACGTCTTGATTAAGAAAATAATAGAATAAAAATATTTCAGAAAATAGTAAGTAAGCAAATCTTCTACATTATTTAACATACTCATTTTATTAACCAACTCATCTAAAAACCTAATTTCAAGTATTGATTTAAAAAGATCGGCCTCAAAATAAGGCCTAAGACAAGAAACCCACTTAATAAAATTGTACTCAGAAAAATAATTATAGTAAAGCACGAAACCAATCAATATTTTCTGGTAGTTATTACCTCAACCCTAAAATAGATCTGCTCGATATTGTTTACCCTCCCTGTCCCTTTCTCCTCGCGACGATGGCCATCCCAAAACAATACCATTCGTCAATCGGTCCCTTGCCAGTGATAATATTTTGTCAGGCGTCGTTATCACAACTAGGTCTAATGGACCCCGGGCCCGTGACCAGGATTAAACTACCTCCTTCCTCTCTCTCTACTCACGCAATAAACGGTTACAACGGAAGCTGGTTTGAATATATTGAAAAATTGCTGACGAATAAAACAAATATAAGAAAGTTTATATATGGAAATAAATATTTCTTTTATTACATTTTTTCATTAAAATTCATACAGTTTAGTTTAGTTAGTCGAGATTTTCATTATTATCTTGTAAAATAACAATAAAAAAACAACATCTCGTCATTCCGAATTGAATTTAGTAAAAAATAAGACCAATCTGTAAGTATCCTTTCAAATAAGAAAATATTATCCAAAATCGGTTCATAAATAACGGAGGTATGCGGTAATTATCATAAATCGGATAAAAATAAAAGCTTCTGCAAAAACAATTGGTAAAATTTAAGTTAAATTTAAATTCGATACGTTACCTTTCGTTACCCAATGCGCAGGTGCGCATAACGGATGTACGCTTTGTTTCATCAAAAACCTACAGTCTTTATTACATTTTTTGATAAAGATAGTTACCAACGTTTACGTTTTAACGTTTAATTTGACATTTCTTCGATACAAATATCAAGTCGTCTTATAATCTGGTAAAGTCTTTGTAGGTTTTGGGGGTTTTTCCTAAAAAAAACTATTCATACAAAATAACTTAGCATGAGAAAAATTGCAAATAAATGTTACGTATTTAATAGAGGATGTGATCTACATAGATACCGAAACGGTATTACGGCGTAGTGTTTGAGAGATAAAGTAAAATCGGTAGTTATTGCATTCAATGAGTACTTGACAATGATATCTTATTGCGTTGTCTGTCATAGATAGCTAGCTTTGCTAGTACCCTTATTCAAAAATCTGTCACCAAGCGCGCAATGATTTCTGAAATCTCTTTGACTAAATAACTGTAGAGCGGATCCTTCCACCATCCCATTATAGAACGTCATACATTTGAAACTTACTAACTTGCTAAGCTTTCAGCATTATCAGACTAATAGCTCCACCATCTGGCTTCTATTAGCCCATAACAGAATTAATTGCCTTAATGAGTAAAACATGCATCGTGCTAGGCCCGATGGCTACTGCGTGACAAAAGTTAAATTGAACGGCCGCTGTCGGGGCTTAACATCAATGGCTGAGTTAATTTTATGGTGCCGCTCCCATAGGCTCAGTGGGACTTTTATGATGACTGTTTGAGTAGGATCTTGTTGATTAATTCTTAAACCGTTAATGGAAGCTTCCTTGATTAAAATATTGTCTATGGTCACTGGTGAATTAGAACTTCTATGTACCGTTTTACCTTATCGATGTGTTATTAAGCTAAAATTTTGTCATGTCTTTTTATTTGTATGCAAAATGTTGTTTGTCGCCTGAATTACAACGGTAGAATTGACTTAAAATAAACATAGAATTTTATTTTTGATATTTTTTTTTAAATCAATAAATGCAGTTAAATGGTTTATTTTTGTGGCAACAACAAACGATGACATGGTAAAAACTTTAAAATTATCTTGAATTTCAATAACGTTAAATGCGTGTGCTACTAATTTTCTGATTTTAGAAATGATCAATTTACATCAAATATTTAATAATTAAAGTCTAATTAAAATTTACCTCCGTTTCCACGAAACAACAAAAAATCCAAACACACGAAATCAAAGTACCAGGCGAGCAGAATCTCAAACAGTACGAGCGTAGCGCGGCGCGGTCGGGATGAGACTGGAGAGGAGTTAGGAATTCGGGATGGACGTCGATAGAAACATAGGGGTGCTTCCCAATAATTCTATTTTCGGATAAAGGACAAACAGAAGCTGATTCGTAAAATTCTATCGGATAAACAAAGACGGATAATGACATCCTTCCACCCACATTCATCATAATATATTAATTACTAAGCGTACAAAAAAGTATATTTTTGTTAGTAAAGTATATTTTTGTATATTTTTGTTTCAGAGGTCAAGTGGCGAAGTAACCATATTAAAAGACGACAAAAATTGGTAATTAAGCCTCTTGACCAAACGCATAGTCTTGTGGATACATTATATTGCATAAAGTTGTAGAAGAGACATTCATATTAATGAAACACTGATTCCGCTATCAACTTTTGGTTTCAGCATTAATTTAATCAATAGCTTTGACAATGTCACTCATAAACAAAACTTTGTAACACGATGCCTAAGCGACCACTTACTGGGAATCCATATCAAACAGGAAATGTGTCTTGCAATAACTATGTATGTGCGGTATTATGTAAAATAATACAGATAACGGAGATTATTCCTCTCTAACTGAAATACCAGGGAGAGCAAAACATATCGTAACCATTTGAAAAGTACCAGGAGCCCATAACAATCAAGGAATTCAGTCCGTAGTGATAACAATGCAGGCAAACGACCTACGAGCAAATTCAATAAACGTGGCGACAGATTGGCGGGAAGCGGAGAATGCAATGTGGGGAGATATTATCCTAATTCAGGGGGACTGCTTTTGTGAGATGTTCTGTTTGGGATAAATAGAACGATAATTGCTTTAAATTGAATATAAAATAAATTTGATAAAGGTATACTTATCTGTCTAACTATCTATTAATAACTTTAAGTCAGTTGAAGACAGTAAGCAAGACAGTCGGTGTTTTACCAACTTCACCTGTACTTTTCTTTTTACCATGTACAATGATTATGTCACTCCAATAAAATACCATAAATCCTTATTTTTCTTCTATCCTTATCCTTACTTTATTAATAAAATCAAAAATACTGTCTGTCTGTACGCTTTTTACGACTAAACGGTTCTTAAATATCACGAGATAGGTTTTTGGAGACTATTTTCTGAGAAAAAGCGAACGAAGCTGCGGGTAACAGGTAGTAATAATATATATACTGCTCTAGCATTCGCGTTCAAAAAATCCTTAAGTATAAATAATCCGTAAGTATCCTTATTGAAAAACTCCCATTGTTTCAATCCAAATGCAGAGCAAAGTACCAGGCGAGCAGAAAATAACTAGAGTTAATTTGAAACTGACAGAGTAGTTCTGAAAGTAAAGGTGGCGTCACAGTGGCGGCTAGAACGACGAGCACTAACTCTCCCTACATCTAACTAAACTTTGGAATTGTACACTTTATTGCCTAGCCATAAAGTTTCAAATAGCACTTCAATAGCTGCCAGTAAAGCTTGTTTATCCCCGTAATGTTATCAGCAGGGGACCGCTGACGAGGGATGCAGTGTTTATTTGATAACGTACGGCAACGAAATGAAGTAGTGAATAACTAATGTAGCAAAAAATCAGGTCGGCGATGAAATATTTAACTTTTTTTTTGGCACGAAATAGAGAATGTGCTTAGGAATAGGTATTCCCTACTGACAAAAAAGGTTCGGAAAGAAAATCTGTAAGGTTTTTCAGTTGTACGTAGCTATATTTCTTTCAGTGTACCTACATAATAAGGAAGTTCTTGTCTTTATCGAAGACAAAATGTTCACTTATGAATAAGGCATGCATCCATCATGGTTATTCTGAACGGTATTGCACCTACCGTTCTCTGTAAAATCCAGCTTCTTAACCGATCCATCGTAGCACCTTATAAAAGTTACACTTTATAACACCGGTTTTATTCGATCGATAAACTGAAGTTTCAAATCGACGAAATTGTGTATTTGTTTCTATGGTCCATACATCGACTTAGTCGATTTGAAACAACAGTTGATAAATCGAATAGGAACGGGGATAGCACTGCTGTTTTAATGAAATAACCTTCAGTTTCCATCATTTTCTACAGTATTTCATACCAAAACCAACAAATTAATGTCTCTATTTTCATAGCCCTAAATACCACGCAGTAGATGACATTACCTACAACGATTTGAAATTTTCATCACATCCATCACAGCAGGCAGATAGTAACACTATTTTTATAGAATTAAAGTTGTATTTATATTGTAAACAGCGGTCGTTTAGTCCGAGCCCTTCTAAAATAACAAAATATACAAATGTTAGCCAAAGATGTATCAATCTTCTCCAAGGTCGTAGGATTTTATGTAGTTGGTCGTAAGAATTAGTTTAGTTTGCAGCAGTCGTGTTTGTTTAGGCCAGCAAAAGTTTTATAGTAATTATCAGTCTTGGACAGTAAAGTAAATACGCAATAACACAGTTGGGTGTTCGGAGAATTGGAAATCCAGAGAATTGGAGTTTGAGATAAGCTAAAACATTGTCTGAGATCACAAAGGCAGCAATTGAAGAATAGCAGTGACTGATCAGATCAGAGAGTTGGGCAGTGGGGAGGGGGGGGGGGGGGGGGGGTCAGTTACAGATCATAGACTCTATGTACATTTCTAATAACAAAGTCTTTAGAGCCTAAACAAGAGCCGAAACGAAGCGATCTACGATGACGTGATATTTTTTCTGTGATTCCTGAACGTTGATGCAAGTGTATCTGCCATTGTTCACAATCAGCGTATTGCTTTTGGTATTAAGTAGCTATTACACCAATTTAAAGAAACGAAAGACAGCTGGATAACACTGGATAAACGGCAAACACACACTCACACATTTACTTTCACAATAAGTCTGATGATGAAGTCTTTTTTTTTTTCCTTTCTTCTTTTTTGTATCGATTAATGTAATGTAATGTATAATGCCGCTTATTACTCATTTTCCTCTCGACCAACACCTAAGCTCGAGCAATGGAGTAAGCTGAAAACCAGCTCTGTGCAAACTTGTTTGCACAGTACAACGCTGAGCTTACTCCTATTGCCAAACACTTTTATCTTATATTTATATTTTGTAAACTGTGTATAAGTTGATTCTGTTGTTTGTCAATAAATTATTTTTATTCTTATTCTTAAATCTTATATCTTTAAATGAGCAATTCTTGTATTTATATATATTCATATATAATTGGAATCTCGGAATCGGCTCCAACGATTTTCATACAATTTAGTATATAGGGGGTTTCGGGGGCGATAAATCGATCTAGCTAGGAATCATTTTTAGAAAATGTCATTTTATTCGTGTTTTATCGATAATCAACTTAAACATAAACTTGGAAGAAAAATAACAAAAAGGAGGGGTTTGAGTAGTCTCAACTGAAAAATATGACTCTTCCTGACATCTATTGGCGAATAATAATACTATTTTTTGTGAGCAACTAATTGCTTTAACGACACAACAGCAGATGGCGTTGTTAAGTAACACGAAGTCAATGAGTGTTTGCTTTGAGGTTAGACTAAAATCCATTGTTTATTTTCCAAAAAAACACAATTATAAAAAAAAAATACCGAGCAAAGCTCGGTCATCCAGGTACTACTGGATAATATGCGGCACTTTGCGCACCGCAAATTTCTGCGTCGCGGCAGGCGGTGCCGCCAACTTAGGTGATGCGATGCCGTTACGCAGTGCCCTTATCACATTAGCCCTAAAAAAAGAAAAAAAATCACAAATCACCAATTTATCTATCACCAATACCTCAAATTCATTTACATTAGTTAATTAATTGATAGATGATATGAATTGTATGGTTCTACTAGTTGCGCCCCGCGGTTTTACCTGCGATTCCAAAGTATCTTTTAAGCTACCATCTATCTCTGTGCCAATTCTGATTCATCCAGATCGGTTCAGCCGTTATGTCGAAATCGAGTAATAAACATCAAACATCCATTCATCCCGACATCCATCCAAACTTTCGCATTTATAATATTACTTAATGATAAGTATAGCCACATGTTCACCACGCTTGACAAACATCTTAGCTCAAGCAATGGGGTAGGCTGAAAACCAGCTCTGCGTGGACCTCGTCTACTCAGAACAGTGCTGAGCCTACTCCAATTGCCAAAACAATTTATATAAATTTTTAAATTTTACGTAGTTTAGGTGTAATTATATAAGTACTTTTCTTTAATGTGTTTTTAACTCATAGGTTTTGGCAATAAATACATTTTTTATTTATTTATTTATTTAAGTAAGATGTCACATCTCATCTCCCACTTTGATCTTTATTTTTCTGCTTTTTGAGGCCACGTACGGCACAACAATCTTTGATTTGTTATCAGATCTGTCACGTTCTCTCATACGTGATCTGCTTAATATCTTTTCTCCATTTATTTTACAATTTGCATAAAAAAATCTGTTTCTTGAAGAGATGAGTAGGGTTACGTTTTATGTTGCACTTGTACACAACAACTTGTGTACTCACTTATTTTGTTGTATTGTTGTTATTGCCTTTTGTGTTGTTTCTTGTTGCATTTTTCTTCTGTTTGTAGGGTTCCGTAGTATTATTACAAATGATTACAAGCTTTTCTGTATTAATATACCTTTCTGCGTGGCTATCCGCTATACGGTTCGGTTACCAGGGTCCCCTAATCTGATCCCCCAGAGGATCCCAGTGAACTCATCGGTTCACAAGAATCCCCTTGCAATATAACTGAGTGTAAAGATGTTATCACATTGTTTTAAATAATGTTTTATTTAACAATTTCTAAGAAATAACCTACGCTTATGTCTTTGTTTAATAATTCCATTTGCGTTTATGCTTTTCAAATAATAATTTCTACATTAGTAAATTTGGGAACCTTCTAATCTTGTCCTACAACTTGTCCGTGATTTACAGAACACTAGCTGTCATCCCGCGACTTCGTTCGCGTTTAATTAGCAATAAATTAAAATTGCGACTATAATTTGAGATTCAAACTATCCTATCTCTCAAGTTGGATCGAACTGCACATGGTGTGCGAATTTTATTATAATCGGTTAAGTGGTTTAGGAGTTCATTGAGGACAAACATTGTGACACGAGATTTATATATATTAAGATTACAAACTTGTCTGTGAGTTGTGGGGTCGACAAATTGGATGATATTAATAATAACTTACCAGACACACCCACAGCCCGCATTGTCAGCGAATATCATTCGAGATTGATTACTTCATTGTCCCGCAGTTCCGCTTTAGATATTACTTTGTAAAGTTTTAACTAAGTAGTGAGTTAGCAGAATTAGAAATACCTACATGATAATTTCATGCAGTAGGTATTATTATTTCTTATTATTTATAATTAAGTAGTAAAGATGCCTATCCCTGGCAGAGGTACACCTCTGCCAGCCCCTTCCAGTGGCTTTCCAGTGTGGGTGTTGTATTACAATACAACACCCACACTTCGCCAGACTATATTCAGTCCCAAATGTGACAGGGGGCGAGCCTGTGCCATATACCGGGCTCTTACTTTACATTACTAAAACTTAATTCAGCTGCCTCAGTGGCTCAGTTGGTAGTGAACCTGCCTTCTGAGCGTGGGGCGTGGGTTCGATTCCCACCTAGGGCAAACATTCATGCGGTGAACATTAATGTTTGTCTGGGTGTAAATATCTATTTAAGTATGTATTTAAAAATATCAAAATATGTATATCAATCTCTGGCAGCCATAGTACAAGCTTTGCTTAGTTTGGGGTCAGGTGATCGTGTGTGAAAGTGTCCCAAGTTTATTTTATTTATTTATTTAGTCTCTATGTTCACTTCACTAACAGTGAGATCACTCTATCCTTTGACTTAAATAACAATGATAAATAATCTCTTACCATACTTCATTTTCATTCTGTTCAACTTCTTCGAGTCTAAAAAGATTTTTAATTTTTGACAGGCCATACATGCAACTACAGAGCTAAGGCATGTAAATAAAATATTTTTTATACTTAACTAACACATTTATTGCGTAATATTGTTTAATGTTAACTGTTATCACGAGTACTAAATATTTGACACAAATCTTTCTGTTAGTTCTTGCTATTTACATTTTTTTCTTATAAAATACTAAAATACATAGCTAAGTAATAAGTACAAACATCAATGAAACCCTGAGAAAATTTATAAAGCTAAAATATTTTACGTTGCAACCACGAAGAAGTGAAAAAATATTGATACTCTATCTATGTCCCATTCTTTATCTATGAAGATGAAAAGAGATGACAAGAGTTCTTACAGTTCCACTTAAAAAGTTTTACCTCAAACACAAAATACCAAAATTAAAACAAATAATGAAAAATTATATAATTAGGTATTTTCACAGTTATCTAGCTGTAATAGCTTTAGAGAGATTTAAAAGTCGTTTTACAAATAAAAATGTCAGCGATAAAAGTATCAGTAAACGAAATTATGGTTCGTATGGCTAATTTTGACATGATAGCTTTTCATAGCATTTTTTAATTTTCTTAGAACAATGGGCCTAATTCTAAAGCCATGGACTTTCTTAACATGCTAAAGCTATTGTTGTCTTTGTCTGATAGTCAGCAATAACAAATACAGCTATATTTTGATGGTGATATGTCAACGAAATTCTTCAAACTTGGGCTTCTATTGGTTTCAGGTCTATCGCCGTTGTAGAGTGATGAAAGAGATGACAGTAGATGCTAAGAGGATGGTCAGGAAGCTGGTGACGTCGTAGTTTCTCGTAGCTGCGTTGTAGAATCCTCCGTAGACTTGGAGACCAGCTGTCTCGATGCTGAAATGATAAATAGTCAAACATTATTTAAACAGAAAGATATGTAGAAGATGTTTGATCACCGCCGAGTCACTGAAGCAAGCAACTCAAATCAAGTTGATCAAGTAAGTTAAATCATCATCTCAGCAAGAAGATGGCCACTGCTGAACATAGGCCTGTTTCAAGGATCTCGACTATGACCGGCCTCGCGTTAACCACATCCAGCGCCTCCTACGACTCTCAACAACAACAATTTTATTATAGTAGTAGCAGCTGCAGCAGTTATATAGTATGTAGAAGCTCACACGGAATGTATAAAAGGGTATAGTTGCGAAGTTACGGTGGTCGAATAATCCATGATATTATGTGGCTTGGACTAACAACGTTTGTTATAATACTCGTAATTACTTTGTATAATTTCGGTAAATTTAAGCGTTGGCTAGATCAAACTATGTTAAAGTAAACTTAACGTAGACCGGTCTCACCTGAACTTGCAATAGTCTCCATCGTAGCTCCAGCCCAGGTACTCGCCGGTCCTGAGGTTCTCGCTCCGCAGCCAGTCCTCGAGCGGCCTGAAGTAGTCCCGCAGCGCCTCCCCGTTCAGCCGCGCCTCTCCGATGGACTCCTGCAAGGTCTGCGACCACGGCTGCGAGGACCCACGTTCCATTAGACGACTGGAAAGATATAAGAAAAGTTCATAAGGTCATCATCAAAAGGTTGCCTGGAAGAAATCGCTTTCATCTCAGTTTCTTGCCTGTTCTTCTGAGTAGTGGGTCTTTTTCCTAACAAGGAGATCGAGTCTATTAGAAAACTTTTACGTTCATAAGTGTTTCTTTGATACCTAATTGAATAAAAACATTTTGACTGTTATGATCAGTAAGGTCACCAGTTTTAAGCGGTATCATCATTTTGTTTAAGAAGTTTCTAGTGTAAACAATCTGGATTGTTTTACTTATTTAAGACAATATAGATGAACAATATGATGAACTATGATGATGATGATGGTATACTCTAGCAAATTATATAGCTGTTCTTTCGCATTCTAGGTTTCTGTATAAATAAAAAACTTAAGAAAATAAGCCTTTATGTCTTTATTTTTGGATGTCATCACGTCAATCTCAAAAAAGTCATAACGACCATGGATGCATCGGGAGTACTATGGTACTACAAAATACTCCGGGGAGTATACTGTCAATGGTAGCGACGCATTTCCATATTGTGACGAGACGAAGTTCTGACGTGTTAAAGAGTTTCATTAGAAATCATACACAAATACATCTCCCGTAAACCCTTACCAACAGCCTTAACAACCTTAAGCAGAAACCACTTGTGGAGATATGTGGTCTCTACTTACCCTGCCTAGGAGAAGCGAAAAAGTGCAGTATCAAGTACTTTTTCGCTTCTCCTACTTCCATGAGTCTTTTTATTGGCACTCTACATTTCATACGTAGAACTCACTATTCTTATATTTCCTTATACTTAGTTACCGTTACGGTTAAGGTTAAAAGTAAACAATTTTGAAATCAAACAAACATTTCACCGTTGATGTTATGCTGCGCATAGATGCAAAATAAATATTTTTATCAAAATTTTATTTTAGAACAGAGTCAGAACAGACTTATCATTTCAAATGATTAGGTAGGTATTAATGTAAAGCAAACACCGGCTAGATCTCACTTTGGCGTAGGCGTCTAGAATGAGATTTCGAGAGTTGTAATGAATTAAATAATCCTCGTCCTATCTAATATTATAAATCCGAATTTGTTTATCCGTTTGTTTGTAACACTTTCACGTCTTAATTACTCGACTGATCATAATGAAGCATACACGTTTTCAGGAGTAGAAAAAAGGACATAGGTTAGGTAGCTATATATCCTTACATTATTATTCCAAAAATATAAGGGTTTCCTTGGAACCGCGAGTGTAACCGTAGGGCGCAGCTTGTATAATATAATCCTGCTTCCTACCTATATTTTAGTTTAGAAGCGAAAATTTGTGTATTTTTGTTTGTCACGTCATCACGCTTGGATAGACAAGTTCGGATGAAATTTGCTATGGAAGTAGCATGAATCTGGATTAAGACATTATTAGGCTACTTTTTAACCACGGATAATACTACGGGACACGCAGCTTGGAGAGGAATAACAGTTACTGATTAGGTATTAAAAGTATACACAAAACATATTGTCACGTCTTTCCCCGAAGGGACTATAGCAGAGGTGTAATACTACACCCACACTTCGCCAGGCGATATCGCCAGACGACTTCTTGAACATTTCCTATATGTACTTTCTTAGAGTAGAGGGATTCTCAATTACGGGTTCAGTTTTCGAAACCCAAGTCTGATTAATTAAACATCGTAAACTCGAGTATAAGTGACACTTTCAAAACATTTAGCCGTTTAACTGCATTACTAAATCAGGTAATAAAGTATCTTACATAAATTCCATAACGAAATCTGTGACCGTTTTCGCAAAAGCATCTCAGCGTAAGACAAATATAGCATGTGATCTTTACATTGTGAAATGGTAGTCATATTGTCGTATTTGGTCGAGAATTTGTCACAATGTCTTTGAGTAAAAAAATGTGTAGAGAAAAAACTCAGGAAGTTAGGTCGGTGACGTTTGAGTGTGTGCAGCGATGTGTGTGTGCAGTGGACGCATATCTTCTATGTATTTAGTAGCCTATTTTCTATGGACATATTTTTTTGGCAATATTTTTGTAAAATATGCTTTCGCTATGCTGTTGCATCTGCCGTTGGAACGTAGTACTATTCATATTTACGGTTTAAAAAGTAGATCATGTATTATTGTATACACACACATATCGCTGCGCATGTAGTGGAGAGCCTACAGTTTTGCGTTCTCAGAGTCAGTTCTCTGGAGGTTTCTACAAGCGATGTGGCGATTTTCGTGCGTTTCTCTGTTGCACCATGTTGCATGCTGCAAGGGAGCTGTTCGTGAGCCAAACGACGCATTGTTCCCGAGATAATATCAATTCGGTAAACGATCCGATCAAAAGAAATAATGGTGTATTTTAGCTGGTGACCGTTACTTATTTAAGCTGCGCTAGTTGTTCAATAATAGTGGTCTAACTATAATTCAAATTGGAGCATTATACCCAAACTTACGAAAATATGAGGCAACTTTGAGCAAAAAACCTCAACAGTGACTGAGCTTTTCTGCAAAAAAGCTCAGTCCTACTTATCCTACTAAAAGGCGAAAGTTTGTGTATGTGTGTGTGTGTTTGTTTGTCACTTTTTCACGTTCTAACGCAAGGACGGATTTTGATGAAATTTGGTATAGAAGTACTTAAGTATTAGTTTACTTATAGCTTACTTATAGCTAGCTTATAGGCTACTTTTTAACAGCGGGTAACACGAATATAACGAATTAATTTGAATTTCGAGACCTTGATTCTTTACTTTACTAAAGATAATATAATAATTTTCAATGCGCGATTCACGTGTTCGATTTCTGCCGACGTACGTTCAACGGCTCTGTAATTGTTCGTTATGGGCACTTGGTGGCATTTTATTGTGAACTTTACGAGAATGACCCGCGATACAGCTTTTTGTGACTTTTGGACGCTCATTGATTTTAATTGAATGGGATCTTTCAACATTTCGAAAAACGAGATAAATATGAGCCAATTGGGAGATCTGGTTTGGATCACTTGAACTTTCTTAAGTTAATAGTTTTAACACTTACATTTATTTAAGTACTTTGTCAATAATTATACATTTCTTACATAAGAAGAAATCGGCATTTTCAGAGTCAAAGACCATGTCACTCACTATACTCTCTCTGTCTCTCAGTCTATAACATTTCCTATGACAATACAGCTAAATTGAAGTCGACAAAATTTGACGAATACGTACTGAGGAAGGGTATAAACGGTTAAGTACTTTTATGTCTGAAAAAAAACAGGAACTCCATAAAAAATCTGCAAAAACCACAGAACGTAGATAGTGAACTTTGCAGTAAAAGATTGCTCTGAGAGTAAACTAGTTACATAAAGCAGGATTTAAAAGTAATCCGTTTTCTAACATATAGTCATATCTACAGTTTTTATATTAATTCGGCCACAAAAGCAGATAAATATACATTTACGTAACAAAATAAAATAAATGTAAAAGTGATAGAACGCCAGGATCTTCAGAATTTAAACTTCTATCTATCTTCCCGACTAAAATAAAATTACTACCACAGAGCCTGGCCTGTATCTAAGTGGTCGGAGGGCCACTAAAGGGGAAGTTGGGCCCAAGCCCTCTAAATCTATCCCAATTCGGCAAATTAGCACAATATTGTGTACAAAGTACAATCGCAAGTGAACTACCGGATCGTGACTCCTTCAAGTAATTACAATGGTACAAACAGAGCTAACAGTAGGAAGGGACCCAATATGGGTCAAAGCGAGTTGCGAAAACGACTGGACCGCGCAGCGTGGGGCGGTAAAATGTTTTGTTGGTCAAACAGCGCTATTACTTGCCACGAAAAAATATACATTTGAGACATTAAACAGACAGATACATGTTATGTATCTGTCTGTTTAACGCTATTGTATAATTAGGTAATTGAATCAGGCGTTACTTTGCAGAAGTTCATCTTCAAAACTCTTTCTTTAACAAATACACTAGAGATTTCTTAAAGAAACAGTTTTAGACAAACACATAATATATGTATCTGCTTCACTTCGTAGATATAACATTGATTGATATAAGCTTGCTAAACTATTGACGTCCTTAATGGATAGAAATAACAAAGACAGCAATATTTTAGTAAATACTAGTTGCGCCCCGTGGTTTCATGGACCCAAAGGAACCGTAAATTTTTCGGAATGAAAGATACCCCCCCATGTTCTTTTCTATATTTCTGACAACATGTATGTAAATTTTACGAATCGGTTGAGTATTAGCGCGTGAAAGCGATACAAACAAACAAATAAACAAAGGAAAAAACTCTCTTTCGCATTTATAATATTAGTTAGGATTAGAATATGTAACAATATGTAATATGTAATGTACAACGTCGCTTCACATCAGGCGAGTTGGTGGTCAAACGCCGACCTATTCTGCATAAAAAAAAATGTAGTCGCTTAATATCTGTCAACTAAATTCTTCAGAACTGACTGCATTGTTTGCGGTTTGTCATGTCGGTAACGATGATTGTGAAGGTGGTGACGACGATAATTACAAGACTTCATCGTCCAAATTTGCACTTGTTCTCTAAATTGCTTCCAAGTCGTAAAAGGTGACAAACAGACAGAGCTACTTTCGATATTAATTATCTGTCGCGGGTATGATAAGCAGCATTTTAGCGAAATTCTCAGTTTATTTCAAAGCTATAAAGACCGCACATTATGTAATGGATCTGCATAGATGCCTATCTATTTTATAGATGCAATCTACGTAAATATATCACTGACGGCCTGTGAAGTACTTTATTAACGGCTGTTTAGCTGTGTGATGAAATTTATAGAGATCGTCGTAGATAGACGTATTTGAATACCAGCTGCGACCCGCGGTGTTACCCGCTATCAAAATGTACTCTATGTCCTTTTGACAACGTGTATGCAAAATTTCATGAAATGAAATGAAATGAAATTTATTCACTAAAAATAGGGTATTACAATGGTCTTAGTTATTTAAAATATGTTCTCCTATTTTGCCGTTATTCGGCATGTGAATTTGGTCACATCTAAAAATAAAATGATGATGATGATCGGCATGAATGCGTAAGCATTCATGCCATAACTACCCAAACAAACAAACCAACAAACTCACTTTTGCATTTATCATATTTGTCATGATTTTCGATCATTTGATATTTTGTGCTGTGTAGCCTTTGTGTTGTCCAGGGTATAAGCTACCTATATACCAAATTTTGTCAAAATCCGTCCATCCGTCTGAGCGTGACGAAGTAACAAACAAACAAACAAACAAAAACACATATACACCATACACCATCACACATAATACACGATGATAGATAGATTTAGCAATCCCTCACATCTGAACTTCAAAATAATACATCCTACTTCCAACTAATATTATAAACGCAAAAGCTTGTAGGAATGGATGGATGGATGAATGGATGTTTATTACTCTTTCACGCCAGAACGGCTGAACAGATCTGGATGAAATTTAGCACAGAGATAGATTATAGTCTAGAATAGCACATATGATACTTTTTAACCGCGGGTGAAACCACGGGGCGCACCTAGTCTATTATATCCTGAACATACTACTCGTATTACAGTTAAGCCAAACCGCGAATGCCGGAACCCAATAACCAGATTAACACTAGGAAGGGTCGGACTGGTAACTCTAGAAGTTAGGTAACCGCCTCAGGATCGAGAGCATTGTTCCACGGTAACCGATCGATACTTACGTAACTCTCCTGATGTGCTAATAAATCTGGCATAATCACTTTCACAGGTATTATGCGAAACTTTGCATGTTGGTAAGTCTAGCGGCAATGTCAGAAATCAGAAATGTTTATTGGTCTTATACAATATTGACTGTTACATATTGTAATCGTTACGCCTTTCCCCCGAGGGAGCTGGCAGAGGTGTGATACAACACCCACACTTCGCCGGACGCTATTCAGTCCCAAATGTGACAGGGGGCGAGCCTGTCGCCATACACCAGGCTCCAGTCATGTAGCAGATGACATACAATACGCACATATGTTCACACAATGAACAAATTGCTGCGTGCCGTCGGCTGGATTCGAACCCGCTCCCTCTGGCTTGAGAGCCAGCCTTCTCCAACTAGGCTATCATCGCTTCTAGGACAGAACTGTTTTTGTGTTGTTATTGACTGTTACAGGCAAACTTATTTCTTAACATAGATTTAAAATTGAACAAAGTAAACTAGTAAATTTATTTAGCAAAAGTTTTATTGTATTACGGTTTATATGTATAGCATAAATGTATCTAAAAATGATATATAAGGATATATCGTCACCATACTCTCCAGTTATACATAATAGCAGCCGACATTAAATACGCAGAATACGCACATAATTATGTAGGATCAACTGGTACAAATGTGTGTGGGGCAATTGCGTCCTTGGAAAATTACTGAAAAACCCTCCACAAATTAGGCAACTAACGCCATCTAGTACAGATTATTGCAACTACTATCTATACTAGATGGCGCAAACAAATTACGCAACTAAGCGTAATTTGTGAAGGGTTTGTCAGTAATTCCCGAAAGACGCAATTGCCCCACAGACGCATTTGTACCAGTTAAACCCTATGACTTTATGAACACTTTTCATCCAGTCTCGAAAACTATGTCCAAAACGGCTCGGCACCGGCTTATATCCTCAGATCAACCTAGAGTGTAAGATGTCGCACGGTGTATGATTTAGGTGAAGCCAAAAACCATCCAAAAACTACGCTATCGTATATGTACACAATACGCACAAATTGACGCAAAAAAACTACGCTACTCGCTTGGTCATTCTTACCTCGATATTAAGTGCATTGGTTTATGGTATAATTTCGTGTACACAAATATATGTTTATAGTGAATTATAAAAGTGTGGCCAGGACTAAATTTTGAGGTTCTTTTTAAAAATTGCATGCAAATTAAATTGTGTGCATTTTTTTTTACAAGTCAATTTTGAAAAAGCCGTAACATTAAACTCTTACAAATATGTGCAGATTGTGCAGTTTTAAAATAAATTGGAACGGAAATGGCTAACGTAGAGTTTGGGAATCAATATTAGTTTTCGTGCAATTGTAAATGTTTTTCATGGCAATATTACCACGTGCACACGTTTAAAAAGAAGTGGCTTCAGCAAGATATAACGCAGTGTTCCATCTTTTCCTCTACATTGATCTGAGGCTTATATCTCAATTTACAATTTGTAAAACGCGAAAGTAACTTTTCTGAATCACGCTGAAGAATCGGCAATTTAAACTCAAGCCTCGTTTTAAGATTAAACCTGCCTGAAAACTCGCCTTAAAATGAATTTACAACTGCCTAATAAGATTTTAGATATTATACGTGGATTTGAGATTAAATTTCAGTAAGTAAGGCGTCGGCCGTATAGCGAGCGGGCTTGAGTTTTGAGTTCAAGGCTCTAGATAAATCGCTTCCAAGCGATTCTATTTCTACAACAGCTAATGCTCGAGCTAATGTTAGTTGCTGATTGGACGAGTGGATAATGTTAGTTAATATTATTTTATGTACTTAGCTGGTATTTCGTCCAATCAGCAGCTGACGCTCGAGGGAGAGATAGAATCGTTACAAAGAGAATGCAACTTGTCTCCTTTTCATGCACTAAGAGAGTTTTATAAGATACGAGTGTAATGAATGTTGTATTGTACTGGGTTTTCGCTAAAATACAATATAATTACTTTTACTCTTTACAAAGATTTAAGTCGTTATGTACATTACAAGGACCAATAAATGCAGAACGCTGTCCAGTGAACTCGGAACTTTGACCACTCGTTGTTTGGCCTAAGTAACGCTCGCAAAGCCTCACTAGGTGTTCGTTACCGATCACCGATGTTAAGCAACTGATGACACCGTCAGTTATCGGATGGGTGACCGCTTCCGATCAACTATTCGTAACTATTTCCTAATTTTTCCATTTTTTATAGGCTGAATTGTAAATATAGTGAGACTCATAACTGATCTTGAACTTGCATGAAAGTAGCTTGGACCAAATTAATTTAGATCGAATAGTTTTAATCTAAAAAAAAAGCGAAATAACAAAAAAAAATATATAAGCAAAACAGCGAGCGTAGCAAGTGTACTTATCTAATAACGTTTAACGGCAGGATCCAAAACAAACAAGTTTCAGTCGAACGTCCGCAGACCACTTATTTGTTTACACTGCGGCCAATTTCGTTTTATAAAGTTAACAAAGTACTGACTCTGTAGCTGTATAGTATACTATATAATTAAATTCTCTGCAGAGAAAAAAAGTCAACTTCGCAAAACAAACGTAAGCACCGTAAAAAGTCCATAACGAATTTTAACTACTAAATATTCAAACGCAAAATAACTTTAAAATGAGTTGTAATACAACGCGGGATGGGTTCGCTTTGATCGGACCACTCGTCACAGGAATCCGCAGTGTAGCAAATTCTTTAGCGCAGTGTCAGAATTTTAGGATACACTAGTATATAACATTATTATACAATACAATACAATACAATACAATACAATACAATACAATACAATACAATACATCTTTATTGCACACCAAAAATACAAAGTAAAACAAACATAAAGAGAATATTAAAAAATAAAATATCAAATACAAAATACACACATAATACACATAACACACATAATACACATAATAATGTTTATTATGTGTTTTATTGGGCATTCTTCTATGACTTAACTGAGCTATTATCACTTCAAAACTATCATCATTATCAGCCCCTTATAGCTCACTGCTGAGTATACGGCACCTCCTCCACATTCTCTCCTGTATGCCGCCATCTGATCCTGGCATAGGCGTACCCACATTGGCGCAATCTGGGGCATCTGCCACTGCCACACCCTGGACCCTAACTAAAAGCTCGAAAATGTAGGATTTTTAAGGAAAAAAAGGAGTTAAGTACATTCACTTCTGTCGTCCCACCCCTAAGGAATTTCTTTACTTCTGCCTCTTCCCTAAAAAAAGTCTGAGTACGACCATAGATCCTTAGTAAATCTTGTTCAAATTACAGCTTAAAACCTTTTTATGTTGCTATTATCGAATAATAAACATAATATAATAATAACATAACTTAATAATACAAACGGGCATAAAATCAACAATATAACGGACAATGCCCGTATTACCCGATATTACGATATTTGCCCGCATCGTTCTCCGACAAGTGGTCATTTCCGTGCGCACAGACGGCGTCAATTGTGTGCACCGTGCTTTATTTTTACATGAACTCACACAAGACAAACTTCACCTTAAAACTTTTAACACAAAGCTCAAATTACAGCGGACGTTTTCAGTAATCGTGTTTTATTTTTCGTTAACGCAAGCACGCAAAAGTTAGCTGTAAAAGTTAGAACAGAAGGTTGAAAATCGTTCTAACATTTGTCATTAATTAGAAGCGTTAATAAATTGGATTTTATTGAATTTGAAATGCATTTCGGAGATCGAATGTCGGGGTTAATTGGACGAGTTAAAGTGCGAAATATTTTAGTAATGACTGCCAACTGAACTTAAAGACTCAATAAAGCTTGAATAAAAATCGAGTACGTACCAGAATATTTTAAATGAAAGATGTTATTGTTCAAATATTAAAAAAAAAACCCTCAGTTTCTTGCCCGTTCTACTGGGTAGTGGCTCTTTTTCTGAACAAGGCGGTTAAGTCATTTTTTAAACTTAGACGTTCCGCGACGAAACGCATAAGGTGATCTTGATGATCGATACCCTATGGAAAAAGACATTTTGACTTTTGACTTTGACTTTGAATATAAAATGATTGCTTCTTCATAGAAGCAAGTCAGTTGGGCTACTTTATATTTAGTCGGTCAATGTTTAATTCAGTGTTCTGGTTTAAATATTTAGGAGTGCTAAAGGGTCGTTAACTATACTTAATTAGAAGCAGAAGCTCTAGATAGCTTATATACGGCATAACTACAGTAAAAATTATGTGGTACTAAGCACGGTTATTATAATTTTTAAACGATTTTATCCCTTCAGATTTAGCTTCACTTGCATGTATCTTTGTTTATTTCTTATTCTTTCAAATCTCGCAACAGTTTTTTCAACTACTTCTACTAAACCGAATGTTATAAAACTTTGCAATTTTGGCTTCCGTGACAATAAAACATTATCATATTAAAATCGTACTTCCTTGTCATTCGAAATGTCAGCGATGATAGCCTAGTTGGAGAAGGCTTGCCTCTCAAGCCAGAGGGAGCGGGTTCGATCCCAGCGGAAGGCACGCAACAATTCCCTAATTGTGAACATTTATGTGCGTATTTAATATCAAACTGGACCCCGGTGTACAGGCTCGCCTCCTGCCACATTTGGGACCGAATATCGTCCGGCGAAGTGTGGGTGTTGTAATCACCTCTGCCAGCCCCGTCGGGGGAAAGGCGTCACGATATTATGCTAGAAATATCAGGGTAGAAAGAGTGATTGAGATAATTTTGAGCACATTAGCAATTACTCGTAATACTTTATCAAGACAGGGAGCTTACATAGCTGTAAGTTTTGATAATTAACGAAAACTGTTTTCGTTTTCGTTTGGCTTCATACATTTAACCTAGTTCCATAACGTTTCCGCTAGGGGCGCTTTATTGAAATGTATGAAGTCAAACAAAAACAAAAAAGTTTTTTCAACGTCTAAAACTCATGGTAAAGGCCCAGAAGGGCTATTCTTACGGAGTGAGATACAATCTCACCATTTTTGGTCCTTGTTGCTCTCGTTTGAAACGTCATAGGTGTGAGAGTGACCAAGATAAAATCTCATCTCATCTCACGCGTAGGAAAAGCCCTCCAGATCGTATATTCGTTACGACTTGCATTAATATACTCCTAATCTAGTCGCACCTCTGTTCTTCCGCTCTACTACATCACTTTAACCGGGAAACGTCAGACCTTGTCTCAATCGGTCAAGGGCAAAAGCACACGACTGACCAACATAGAATAGTAATAACACCACGTAGATCATGTTATTGAAGATCTTTATCGTATTTCCATGCAAAAATTAGAATGGAATCGATTTTTATCCGTTCTCTGCGATGTAATTGACAATTTGAGATTAAATTATGGTGGCGAAGGTTAGGTTGTTAAGTAGTTCGATTTTAAATTGTTTTGCGTACTCTATTGAGTGATATTCGTTTATCGTTTTTTTGGGAACAATGCTCTTAAGTTTATAATGGTTTTAACCCTGAACATTACTTTAAACTGTTACCCTAACGCCAAACCTGTTTAACTTACGACAAACTGTTCAATTTACGTCAAAATATTATTTTCACGTGAATCGGTTAACTTTTTGACAAATTCACGTCGAACTTCTCAACCTACTACGTTAAATTGTCCAACCTACGACAAAACTAGTCATTTTACGTCGAATCTTACACTGTTTAACTTACACCAAACGGATAAATTTAAGATAAGACATTCAACTTGTGCTCGGTGTATGGCAACAGGCTCGCTCCCTGTCACATTTGAGACTGAATATCGTCTGGCGAAGTGTGGGTGTTGTAATGCACCTCTGCTAGCCCATTGGGGCGAACGGTGTGACTTCGTTCGCATTTATTAAGAAAATAGTATTCAAAAACCTTCCTCGTTATATACTGTAACTAATTATTAAATTTCATTAAAAACCATCCAGTCGTTTAGCCGTGAAAAGCCTACGAACAGACAGACAGACATTCACTTTCGATTTGATCGTACAAGCGAGCTTTAGCGAGCTTCATTCACGACAAAAATGCTTTCATATGTCCGATTTGATCTGCCAGGGATGCGAGTTGTTTGAAAGGGATATCGGGGCCCTGGCACACAGGCAATAGAAGGAACACGGGTGGGTTTTAGTCAGTAGAAGTCTGACATGCCCTCCCGCTCAGCCCAGAGCGGGAGAAGTCATCTGATGATTTCACACCCAAAAAAAAAATGTCCGATTTCTGTCCGGCCGGATCTTCGTCTTCCTCTCACACAGAGGACTGAGGACTAAGGACAAACGTCGGCCGCGAGGTCTACAGGTCACCGAGCCACTAGTAATATTAGTATATTAAGTAATATTAGTAATAATAGTATGTTCAACTTACGTCAGTATCCGCCCAGCCTCAGGGCTCCTGTAGATGTCGCATTTGTGCAGCGGACGCGACGGATCGCCCGGGATGAACTGGCCGGTCCGCTCGCACAGGGCGCGGTGGATCTGGAACTGCAGGACCGTGCTCACGAAGTATCTGGAAAAAAGGAGATCACGGTCAGATATCTCATATTACATCGCGGTAACAAATAGGGCTGGGACATTGGGACTTTATTTTCTAGACATAATGACAATGGTCATCGCGTCATCCTGCTCGCAACAGCTACTCGCGTCATACGGCGGCACACGATGACCATTGTCATGACGCTTACAAAATAAGGGAACTGGTCTATTTAACGATGTGGGGTGACCACCGAAAATCCCCAAGCACTACATACAGTCAATAGTTAAATACATAAAGAATAGCAGTGTTCTAGTAATACTATTTATTGAAGTCTGTAGTTATGTGACGGGAACTCCCGATTATCTGCAAGAAGTTCTTATCTCACAACTCATCATCATCACTTCATCCCAAGGGTTTTGGCTACAGCTGTCTGCAAGTTGTAACAATTGTATGCAAGATTATGTATTACTAAGTCCAAGAAAATATAACTAGAATAACATAAAAACATTGGGAAATGCTCAAACATTGCTCTTGTCAGGATAGCTCTAGTTACAAGTTATATTCTTCTTCCCAAGAGTCTAAAAGATCTTGTGTTTCGCCAAGGTATGGTAGTCACATTCGAAAACTAAAATTTTAAAAGTCGAATCCCCTTAGCAATAAAAGTTGGATAGCCTCGCAGTGATTTGTCTTTCTCTTTCTTTTACATTTTTAAACTCGATCGAAAAAGACTGTCAAACTATTTTGAGGCTGTACAACGTTTATTGCTAAGGAGTAATATCCTTAGAACTACCTATATGTACAAACCAATAGAAGGTACACTCACGAAATGTAAACCGATAAATTAGTGCCTGAAACACAATACAACTCTACGTATGAGCATATCCTTACTATGAAATCAATTTTATGGAACAAATTTTACCAATCAACCAAAAATTATTCAACTTTTAGGGGAAAATATTTTAACTAACTATATTTGCGTCTGTGTGCGTGACAAGACAAGTAAACACAACACTCGCAGCGAATTTGTTTTAAGAAGACGTTATTTGGAAACCTACCATATAAAGGTTATTTTTAGTCAATTTCATTGAAAAAAGTAAAGAAAACCTAAGCTCATATATAGGTAATTATTCTTTGACAGTTCATACGTACTGACCCTTTAGACCTGCTTCTAAAGATGAGTCCCACATCACGACACGTCATTCATCAAACTCCGTAGAGCCGTGAAGGAAAGATTACAATATCACTTAGTCAGTAACCTTGCTAATACAAAACTGGTGTTACTTAACTTTAAAGTTATACTTGATACAGTATGATTGAGTACCGGCAAACTTAATTGATAGTTTAACTACGTAGGGTATATAATAGGTTCTGGCAGAACGGAAGTTATAAATTTTTATAAGTCTTATTAGTGAAATTTGTAGCTAGTGTTTTTCTTAATTAGAGAATAAGAACGTAGCTGAATGACTGGGTAGGACAGGCTGGTTGCGTGTCAGGAAAGACGTTGTCTCCCAACGCCTTTCCTGACACGCAACCAGCAGACTGCAACCAGGTTAGAGGCCTATGTCCCTAAGGGCTACTTGCAGAAGCTCGGGTTTTCTTTTTAACCCGGAGTTAACTGCTCATTAGAGGTTAAACTGATAAATGTCTTGTGCCATCAAGAGTTAGAAACTAACCTTGAGTTAACATAATTATTAGAGTGACATTTATAACATTTTTGCTCATTTTAATGAGTTAATTAATTCTGCGTTTAAGAACTTAACCCTGTTACTCTGTTTCTTTTGCAACCTCAGCCGCAAGCCCAATGAAGTTCCTCACAACGTAGGTTTCTAAAACGATGTTTTAAAACCAAAATCACGCCAATAATAAATTACTCCATAATTATAAGAACATTTTTAACAGCAACAGAACAGCATTTTAACAGGAAAGTTATTGCATTCCTATTTAATTTATAGACTAAGATTAAACCATCGGAAATCATCACTCAGGTGCATGTTATATTTCAAGTTTGGCCAATTTTATAACGTTGTTGCAACGTTATTTTAATAATGTTTCAATATCTTTTGTTAGGCCAGTTTTACGATGTTTGTGACCTTTATACTATGATATAACAGTCTAAACATGCAGGATTGACCAAATATACATGCTAATTAGTTTAAATTAGGAGCAATCTATGCTTAGTCATTTAATATAGCTAAGTAGGTATATAGCATAATTTTGTGCATGGCTGATTATATTTGCATCGGAGATGAACTTAAAGTTAAGTTTGGGTTTTTTAAAGCTTAATCGTGGAAAGGTCAATCCAGATCCACATTTTAGAGTTTTAAGCCAAACAAAAATGTTGTCGAGTAAGTAGGTACTCGGGTATATTAAGCGATACTTTAGTAGATATTCAAATCACTTGCTACTCGGCTACAGTAGCTACTAACGTATTTTAGTAGGTACCTTTAATCATTTAGCTTAATTTATTTAATTGAGATTATTACTATTCTCAACTAGGTAAAATAGCTCCTGATATAATAATAATTTTGAATTATACTGGAGTTTGAGATAAGCTCAGGATTTTTGAGAAAATATTGTTTATGTAAACCTACACTGAATGAATTCAAGGAAAATCAGATTTCCAAGCTTTCATAGATAATGGACTAAGAATGAGTTTCAAACAATATTTATTCCTCGAATCATTTTATTTAGCAAGCTTTTAAAAACATGTTAAAATATATCAAATGAATTAAAAATTAGTCACGGTTCATTGATTTGCATATTAATGCGAAAGACACAGGTGCAATTAGACCTTTATTAAAACATGCAATTTAGATGCATTTGGTTGCATTAATAAATTAAAACATGTTTAAAATTGAAACATTTGGTAAAATTGGTTATTTGGTCGTGTTCTTAAACTATTTTTGGCTAATGCAATTCAGGAAGACATGGAAATTTATTTAACTATCTTCTACCTATATTTTAGTAATATTATAAAGGGGTAACAATTGTGAGTTTGTTTGTATAAGAGGTAATGTCCGAAACTACTGAACTGATTTCAAAAATCCTTTCACCATATGAGCCACGAATTATTCTTGAGTGACATAAAAGAGCTGTATAGTTTTTGAATAAAAATTGATAATAATAATCATACCTACACTATTATTATTTTAGGTAAAGTTTGTAAGATTGTGAGTAAAGGGATTATTTCAGAAACGACTAGTCTAATTTAAAAAATCTATACCTAATTAGAAAGCTATATATACAAACGCGGAAACCTATAAGCAATCGAGAGCGAAGCCACGGGCACATGCTATATCCTAATCCTAACTAACATTTATAATATGTGAAAGTGAGTTTGTTCGTTCGTTTGTTTCTTATGCTTTCTCACTCATTACTATTTAACCATCATGAAAATAAGATTTCATGGTAGGCCCCCAGGCGTACAGAAAAAGTTCAAAGATTCCCGTGGGACCGCAAGTAAAACCGCGAGGCGCAGCTAATTAATACATCCATATTTAAGTATACTGATGTTTTGATACACTGTTTTGATAGAAACTTTGTTTTAATCTAATATCTCGTTGATTTGTTTAGTGTGCCACATTTACCTAGCTTGCAACATGAATGATTTACTACAGTCTACAGCACTTACACTGTTGGATAACACTCGCGATTGATAGTAGTAATTAGATGTAGTCTGTTACACATTCTACGCGTCAAATAAAAATGAAGCAGTAATTAATTGAGCAGGATTGTAAATTACCTTTTTTTGAATTTTTGTTTCATTTCCAGACCTGGTATTTTTAAATAGCCGCTCTAGAACCAAAAATTTTTTTTTTTGCGTAAGTTAAATTAGCAGAAGAAATATTATATTATTTTTTCGCCGCCGACGTTTTTTTGGTAAATGTCTCAACTCGTGACCAAAATGCTGGCCGGTACTTTGCCCAAAGGATCAGTATCGCAATCCAACGGGGCAATGCGGCCAGCATTTTGGTTACGTTGCCTACAGCTGGCAGCGGCTTATTAGATTAGGACTTTTACATTTATTAAAGTAATTGTTAGTTTGTAAAGTTCGTTTTAGATTTTTTAGTTTAGCCTATAATATAAAAAAGAGCAATTACTTTGGCACTAAATTAATCTACTAAAAATAACTTAAATCACAGCTGATTCCACAACGCAAAATCTTAATTAGCTATTTCTGACATCAATGCAATACTCGTAATATCCCAAAACTAACGACATCCAAGTATTTTAAATGCCTGCGTACCGACTTTACTGAGTAGGAAATATGTAGAGATACAGCTCATGACAATGCTAAGCTTGTAATTCACTACATGCGCAGCTATGGATATGTGAGTAGAGTAGACAGCAATCTACAGTACATTGTCAATCTCTCGGATGTGATTATAAGCGCTGTATTCAAGCACCACTGCGCATGGAGGAAACACTGCTCATATTTTGTAGCGCAGTCAATGGATGATAGAGGACTGTAGAGTGAGATCTACACTGAAATGTATGTTTACAAAATCTTGTGTTAGAATTTTGAACTGCCTTTTTGTTGAGTCAAACTCTACCGATTTAAGCTCTTCAAAGGTGCCACATACTCGTAATTCAAAATAGTTTCATTGTTTATTTTGGTATGGTTTTTAGTAGCTCCACATTTTTTTTAAATGCAAGTTACCACCATATATTCGACTTTTCGTGTACCCAATGTTTGACATCTTCAGATTTATTTCTTTGCACATAATCTACTCCGTATCAAAATTTTGCACGCAACATCATTATTTCATTATAACCATAGTATTTGTATTACAACATGTCTATAATTCACAGTGAACAGGCCGGTTTCAAAATTCGCTCGCATTAAGTGAACCAAGAAAATGATAGCTAGGTATCCTCGATTTCTAATTGATAGGCCTGTGAACAAAACATTCTCGGCCGGTGGGGAAACCTGCTCTGGTATTTATTGGGACTAAGGACATCAAACCGTAACTTTCATGACGGGACAAAGTACTTAGAACTCAAGGTTTAGCTTAAATAAGCTTAGCACACTTTGAACTTGCTTTATTCGATGATTTTAAATAAAATTTATTAATAAAAGTAAGTCTTTTCTTAATCTCGACGACTTCAAAACCTACGGTGGTAAAGGTTTAAGTTTAAACTTTGGTTAAAGCTGTGGTCGCCTGCCGCTTCGTTTACCGGTACAGTTTAGGACTGCAGACAACTTAAATGCCTTGAATGCGGTTATACAGGATCTGCATAATACATAACCTGAATGTAGGTGAGAAGTAGAACTACTGGCTATTGATGGATAGTAATGAATAGGACGAGTGTATCAAGTTTTTGAAAAATAAAGGCAAGAAAATTACGAGTTATTACTTACTTAGCTATAGATCATTTACTTTATGCTGTTGTTGATTGATATATGTATGTGATACTAGTACCCGATTATTTTTTCTTTAACAGTACCTGGATGTCCGAGCTTTGCTCGGTATTTTTTTTAAATTGTGTTTTTTGAAAAATAAACAATTGATTTTAGTCTAACCTCAAAGCAAACACTCATTGACTTCGTGTTACTTAACAACGCCATCTGCTATTGTGTCGTTAAAGCAATTAGTTGCTCACAAAAAATAGTATTATTATTCGCCAATAGATATCAGGAAGAGTCATATTTTTGTTATTTTTCTTCCAAGTTTATGTTTAAGTTGATTATCGATAAAACACGAATAAAATGACATTTTCTAAAAATGATTCCTAGCTAGATCGATTTATCGCCCCCGAAACCCCCCATATACTAAATTGTATGAAAATCGTTGGAGCCGATTCCGAGATTCCAATTATATATATATATATATATATATATATATACAAGAATTGCTCATTTAAAGATATAAGATACATACCTACTTATTTACATAGGTACTTACATTTTGACCTTCTTGCGGGGTATGTAGCATTATTGTATGAGACAATCACTCTTTTTTATATTAATAAGTTAAAAACGTATAATTTATCTATGGTTAATGCAAGCTGCCCAAACAGCTTTGTATCTCAGAAGAGCGTACAAACTCCGTACTTTTTTATAGATTTAATTAGATTTGATAATGATAAATAATTTGTATTAGCAATGAGTGAAACAGATATACATAACAAATATAGTTAATATAAAACCATAACCTACCCATAACCATTAAACTTCGAACCAAAAAGACACAGTTCATCAATCAACAGCCTCTCAACAATTTCCATCAGCTCAGTAAATAGTCGGTAATCTCACAACTTCCTTTTAGGTCACCGCGTATCCTTCACAGAAACGCTGACAGAAGCCGCTTTTTGCCTCACATTATCGTTAAGATATAAAAACATTTTATTACGTGTGTCGTCCCGCGACCAGTTTCGTTATGCAACGAATTTTCCGAGACATAACACCGTTTATGCCACACTAATATTGTAAATGCGAATGTTTGTGTGGGCGAGAGTGATTGTACCATTTTAGCTCTAAATTGGAGCTAGCTAAGTTCTTAAAAGTTAAATAAACAAAATAAAAGTTAAATAAAAAAAAAAAAAAAAAATAGTTATGTTAGTTAAGTTAAGTAAGATTAATCTTAGATATAATTTTTAGGCCTCCTGAAGACCTATGGAGGCTTATGAGAGGCTTACCAGGGCTCTGTGTACGCTTTCCATTGGCTCTATACGGTTAAAAAGATTTTTATTTTTTACTACTACATTTGACTAAGCAAAAATATTGAAGACATGCTGCACCCCGCGGTTTCACCCGCGGTTAAAAAGTATCCTATGTGCTATTCTAGACTATAGTCTATCTCTGTGCCAAACTTCATTCAGATCTGTTCAGCCGTTCTGGCGTGAAAGAGTAACAAACATCCATCCATCCATCCATCCATCCATCCATCCATTCTTAAAAACTTTCGCGTTTATAATATTAGTAGGACTAGCTGCGCCCAGCGGTCCACAGGAACCGTTTATTTTTTCGGGATAAAAAGTACCCTATGTTCTTTTCTGTATCTATAAGACAGTGTATGCAAAATTTCATGATGGTTGATTACTTAGGGCGTTAGAGCGTTAGAAACAAACAAACGAACAAACTCACTTTCGCATTTATAATATTGGTTAGGATACTTTCTTAGTATATTGCTATATCCCTAACATAATTATCTAGAAATAAAAGTTATTTAAGGTAAAAAAAAATGGATCCTGAATCAAAACTTACTTACATTTCTTCTTACTTATATACTCGTTATCTCGGAAAACTTGTGTCCTACAACATAACGGGTGAAACTGTGGGGCGTAACTAGTCATTTTATTAATGTTAATGTGTACAGATGTGGATGCGAAACAAGTGTTGTGGGTCACAGGGTCGGATCAGGTCCAGTGAAGAAAATGTAGCAAGTAGCGCTGGCAGTGACTTGTCTCGCGGACTCGCTTAGGGGTTTGCGATCTACCGTCATTTTACCTATTCTTGTCGTTTCAGCTACCTCTATGGAACGTGGAAAAGTTGTTGTGAATTTTTGATATGATAGCAGTCCTAGATTGCCAAACACTTTTATCTGTTTAATATATTTTGTAAACAACTGTGTATAATTTAATTCTATTGTTTGTCAATAAATTATTTTTATTCTTATTCTTATTCTAGATGCTTATTTTTATAATCCCTCTACTTCTATTTCTTTTTCACTATAGATCGGGTTTCATTTACTTGGGGGTGTCTTTTCTCCTTTTTATCATCAGCATTATTTTCCAACTCTCGGTCCTGCTCAGATCGGCCATGTCCGCTGTTAATTAAACTCTCAGATTTTTTCAGGTACATCGTCTAACACGCTTTTCTTTAATTTACTGCAACCAAATACCTATTTCATTTTATAGGCTTCCGTCAAGTAAACAAACTATCCAGTGGAGTTACAATTATAATGGTGAGATTGAGGACGTCATTGCACGCACTTGCTTTTACGATATGACTTTATATGGCAGTAACGAGCTGCCCTTCTATGACGCAGAAGGTAGGACAAGCTGGTGTGACTATTGCTTAAATAATAAGGAAATAACATTCTTATGATGTCATAAGTGTTGACTTTCTTGTAAATTAGTTCAAGCTGCGTAGATAGCCTTAGCCTCAGTTTTAATAATAATAATAATAATAATAATAATAATCATTTAATTCAGACCATGTCCATATTAAAAATTCATTTACACATCTACATATAATTCAGTACATCACAAATTAAATACAATTTAAAATGAAAAATTAAAGTTAAAAAATAAATAATAATATTTTGATTTGGTACATGTCAATCTTAGATGTCAAATAATAAAAATATGTCACGAATATAAAGTAAAATAAAAATTAAAAAATTAAGGGCCGATTTTTCAATGGTCACATAAACAAACAAATAGTGTTTATTGAACTGATAGCTAATTATTCTGTTTTTCAATGGTCAGGTATCATTTACTAGACGAATAACTCATCTATCTGAGGTATAACTTTATTTGTCGGTGGAACGGCCAGATAGCAGTTTATTCTATGGAATAAATTGTTGAGACTGTCTAAATGATGGTCTTATGGGTTGTCACTGTAAAAAAAGATTGATATTTCCGACACGCAGAAACTAAATTAATTTTAATAAAAAAAAAAACTACGATGAACAAACTACATGAGCTATACTACCATAGCCAAACCAGCCGACGACTTTTGCACAGATTAGTAGTACAGTGACGTTTAGACTAAAACTGACAAGACAGTGGCAAGCGGAAAGTAAAAATTTGAAGTCCTTTTCTAACGCGTGGATATTTTATAGTTTTGTTTCAACTGTCTGAAGTTAGCTTTTGTACACACTGAATAAATGGTCAGATAGTTATTCCCAATTTAAAATTGTATTGAAAAACCGAACACCGTTTATGAGTCGAATAAAGAGATTAATAAAGTTATTGGCTCGGTAGTTATTAGGCGAATAAAGTAAGGATTGAAAAATCGGCCCTAAATCAAATTAAATGTCAAAATTACTTATTAATGTGAAAATCTGATTATTTATGATTAACATGTAACCTAACCGCGTGATGTATGAAAGGACAGTCAGCTCGCCCTGCAACAACGCGCAGGATACTGTTGGTGCTGCCCCGGACACGGCTCAGCATGGAGGCTGCCCGCTTGCGCATGATGGCATGAAAGCCATCCACCCGGGCGTCGGCGAACATGCCCGACGCGCTGCAGCGCCAAGGCAGCCCCAGCAGCATCCTGAACGCGTTGTTGTACTGCACGCGGAGAGCGTTGACTGTCTTCTGCGAGTAGCTAACCCACAGACTGCACGTATAAAAAGACTGGCAATATGCTTTGAAAAGCGATATCTTTAAAGACGTTGATGCCTTTGAATAGGAACAAACAAATAATTAAATAAAACTATGTGATGTATGTGACTTGTTTTTCATTTTCTAGATTAAGAACAAAAAAACAAATCAGAACAAACCAGGGAACTCAATATGACGTCCGATACTCGCGCTCAGTTGGGAATGTGACTCGTGGGCGCTCATCCAAACATTGATATTTCGAAGGTTGTATATTTTTGCAAAAGTTGAGCATTTTCATCATAGATGTCTATTTATAGTATCTCCAGTTGGTAAGGATCTACCAGAAGATTTTTATTTCCACGTGTTGTGCTACTGCTATCATGTTCAATCATCATATTCAATGTGCTGGTTTTGGGCGTAGTAATACTTACTTAAGGAATTCGTTGTAGAACAACGACGGGGAGCCGTCAAATTGAACATCTATTAGAATACAAGTTTGCTAAACTCAAGAGAAAAAAAACAAGCCTTCGTACGAAACGGATCACGGGACTATTTGTATATATGGAGACTCTATAATTTTTCTTTACGAATTTTAAAAACTTGTGTTCTACGGGTAGAACAACTACTTTGACGGGTAGGACAACACCCTTAAGAGTCCGGCGACCTAACTAACTTTGACCTAGGCAACCTAGACTAACTTCGCATTGGCTTAAGGTATTCTATAGCCATTTCGTCTAGAAGAAGAAGACGAGCGAAGAGAGCGAGTAATGATACAGACGAGCCTCTAAACTTACCTACAGAGTGACAAAGTGCAATTTTTATTTTTTTTATGACTTTTGCACTTCTGTAATCATTCTTAAGTAACTAAGAATTTCCCTTGTGTTATGGATTCATTTAACAGCTAATGATGTAGACAACCTCCAGTAATGGAATTTATTTATTATTTTATTTATGCTTTGTCTATCTATTAAATAAATCAGTCAAAAGTGACCCCCTAAAAATTCGGATATTTTTCATACCTCTATTTTTGCTTGAGAACATTTAAAAAAAAACCAAGAACATAGGGGCGGAGATATTGTTAATTTATTTGTACATGCTAAATTTCATCAAAATCTGACACATGGTTTTCAAGAAATTTGAGTAGCGCGTTTGTATGGAAATTTCAGAGCGTCGCGGCCCTCTTAAGTATTGCTACACCCAAAACCAGGACCTTATATGTATAAAACAACACCTTGTATAAGGCGTCATTTTATCAGTTTCTTTGGTTGAGCCATTCACCATCATCAACAATTCCCATCATCCCACCGGTACATGTATATAGTAGGTTTCTTCCAATGCAGACAATTTAACCAGAGCCTTCGTTCCCAACCCAGCAACCTTTCAGCACCAGGTGGTTATTTCGTTTTACTAAAACTGGATCCAATATTCTAATGTAATATCAGAACTTTTTCGCTTGGCACCTGAAATTGGAGTATTGCGTACCCTGTTTGGTAACATTTGAAAGGAAAGAGGCGAAATGACCATTTCGTTTTCTATTCTACCATTGCCTTTTAGATTTTGGAGATCGGCATGGAAAAAACAGGATATTGGCATTGGCAGGATATAGTTAATTGGATGGATCGTTTTTAAGAGTTCAAGGTCATTAAGTACTTATTGTTTATTTTTGCTAACATTGATTTAAGCGATATGAGTGTATGAGGTTAAAATGCAAACATAGCTTATCTTTTTATTTTGTTAAATATTGTGGTGCTGGTCCATCCCATTAAGATATCCAAAAAACTCCAACTTTTTGAAATTTCCACTGTATTTGCAACATTTAAGAAACCTTGCAATGCGAATAGATGTTTTTTAAACAAAACAAGGCAATTCTCGGTTTACGCCAAGAAACCAATATGTAAACGACCGTTAAAATGTTATGACGCTATGTACACTGTAATAAACGTTATTGAATTGACCCTTGAAGATAAGTTCTGGTATAATGCGCCAAAACTGTCGCTCAGAATTTTTTCTCAAATGTTTTTCTTTTGAAAGAGAGGAAGGGATGGTCATTACTTTCAAGGGAGCTGGGACCCATAACAGTAAAGATGAGAAGTACAAAAGGCTGTAGAAATTATCTGACATTCTTTCTTCTTATTTAAGTTTTGCGGTAAGACGTTATTTTTAAGGTTCCCAGCGTACCAAGTTCTTAAAAAGATAGCTTATGGTTCCAGTAAATTTTCTCAGGAACTAGAAAAGCAATCGACTTCAAATGCACTGACTAGATAACGTCTGCATTTTATGCAAAACATACTCGTACTTAAACACCGAAGTAAAATACGTTGCCGTTGCCAAGTCTTAAATTTATTTTATCGAGAGTGAGCTAGCGAAGCGTCTCTACTTCAACTTTGGCAAAAATGCTTTCGTATGTCAGTCCGTCTGTCTTCTTTTACGAGTCACATATTTTATCAACTGATTCTCTTGAAACTTTGTTTGTTTTTTTTTCGAATAAGATTTTGAATTATTTTCGAAAAGGCGTAGATATTTTTTGTTTACCTTTCCGTAAGGTCTTTAGCTATTAGTTTTATACAGCTTTATCATACTGCCCTCTAAAATCGATTTTATTAATTATTTTTAGCTTGATCAATCGAATGAATAGCGAATAGTATCCTATCATATACCTATTCCGTCATGAAATTAATAGTTTCTTTATTATGATTAACGATACTAAACATAGTTATTAAAGCGCGAATAAAGGTAACAACGTTTTGTTTTGTTGCAATGCTCCATAATAAATGACCTTGTCAGCCCTTTCGAAATAAAAACAATCAGTAAAACAACTGTCGGATATCATTGTTGTTGTTTAGTGTTACTAGCTGTCACCCCGCGACTTCGTTTTTCTTCTTTATTATTTTTATATATATTTGTGAGCTATCCTATCTGTTAAGTTAGATCGAACTGCACACGGTGTGCAAATTTGATTGAAATCGGTTAAGTAGTTTAGGAGTCTATAGCGGACAAACAACGTGACACGTAATTTATATATTATACTAGCTGTCACCCCGCGACTTCGTTCGCGTTTTGAGCTATCCTATCTCTCAAGTTGGATCGAACTGCACATGGTGTGCGAATTTTATTATAATCGGTTAAGTGGTTTAGGAGTTCATTGAGGACAAACATTGTGACACGTAATTTATATATATTAAGAAGAAGAAGATAAGATAAATTATTTTCAGTTGTTTCCTTTTCAATTTTTGATCAATTAAAATGAATTTTTTGGTTATTATTATCACACTACTAAAATTATCAATGCGAAAGTTTGGATGGATGTTTGTTACTCAATTACACCAGTAGGCT
The DNA here is from genome assembly GCA_911728515.1 of Peribatodes rhomboidaria. Classification (NCBI taxonomy): domain Eukaryota; kingdom Metazoa; phylum Arthropoda; class Insecta; order Lepidoptera; family Geometridae; genus Peribatodes; species Peribatodes rhomboidaria. Next base: position 1,773,642 of record OU452175.1, on the reverse strand, counting down.
TTTCTTTTCTTTTCTTTGAGACAGACATATGTTTACACGTAGCCTTGTCACGTTCTCACACGACAAAAAGTGACGAGAAGAATTTTGTCGCGCGCACATGCTAGGCCTGCTGAACGGCTAAACGGATCCGAATGAAAAGCACAGGGATAGATGATAGTCTGCATTCCAGACTATAATCTGAATCTGACTATGGTCTAAGATGAAAAGCACAGCTTTTAATTTTTTTAATTTGCTTTTAATTTAGATCGGTTACACACCACACATAGGATACTTTTAAATCGCGGTTTAAAATGCAAGGCGCAGGTAGTATGGGTATCGGATTTGCAGAAAAAAAAACAATGCCTTATTAAATAGTGAGCTGAGCCAAGTATTTAGAGTAAGGTGCACTCGTATTTTGCGAAACCTTTTGCTCATGGTGTGTTGACATTTCCATTCCGACTCGCAAGAATATGAGTATTTCAGACTGCCATACAAAGCCGATCTGATATTTATGATTGTAATTAATCATAATTAATTTTAAATTGCTGACAGCAAGACGCAAATAAAAATTCTTGAGATAATAATATGTTATAGCCGTATAAACTGTGTAGGTTATAGTACCTATGTACACTTTAATTCTTTTTTTAGTGTGTTATCTATCTGCAATTGCTAAATAATAACGATGTTAGTTCCTAGAAAATAGGAAAATTAAATTCTGTAGTTGAGCATCTTCTTCGAAATGTTGGTTGATGGATGAAAATGACGATGACAAATCGATGATGATTGTTTAATGCGACATAATAACATATCGTCACGCTTTTCCCCGAAAGGCTGAAGTGTAATACAACACTCACACTTCGCCGGACGATATTCAGTCCCAAACTGTGACAGGGGACGAGCCTGTCGCCATACACCGAGCTCCAGTCATTTAGATTTTTTAACGAATCACCACGTCACAAAATTTTTGAAAAAAATACATAAAAATGCATATTATTTTAATGCAAAGACAGCTCAGCCTTATTACTTTTGACGTCTGAATCTCTGAATGGCTGAACAGATTATAAAAACTGAAAAAAAGCAAAGGAAAACCCACAAAATACAAGCAGTAATATTTTTTTTAATTTACTCTTAAAAGGATCAATTTACATCACATTATCGAATACAGAACTATTGACAAAAACCAATAATGTATTTAAGTTTATTACATTTACATAATCGGTTCATTGAGTAACGTAGTCTTTGGTATTGAGTATTAATATTAACAAGTGTAATAAATACCAGCTCTTGTACTAACGGAATGAGATCTTTATGTAATTTTACGTATTTGTTACTTGAGAAGGAGGCAGGCTTCTTTACACGGGGCGATTACACTTTACAACACACTTTAAATATATAATTTAATTTAATTAATGATGAGAATAAGAGTTCATCTATCTATCTATGACTAACTTAGCTGTAGCTGTACTGCATCTAAACGTAAGGTGGTGTAAACACCACCAAAAAAAATCACCTCCTCCCATTTTACCTCATGAAAATGTAAGTAAGTTTTCGAAGTTTTTGAAACTGTCAGTGAAAATCCTAACTAGACCTTTCTAAATTCTGAGGTTTCGCATTGTTAGAGAATCATATGACTTTGTATAGCCAGATTGTAAAATAATATTTGTTGCTGTTGTAAAATTGTTTGAAAAAAAAACTAAGCAAATAAATCTCTCCTATCTAAGTAGTGAGCACTTTAGAGTGATCAACATATTAAGCTACCACAGAGCTACAAATATCCGAACTTCCACCCCCCAAAACATACAATAGAGGGACATTTCATTACAACGATCACTGTCGTATCGTCACCTACAAATGTCCGAAAGCCAGTTCTCAAGCCGGCCCGCGTTTCCTAACACCGTAGTTTATGTAGTAACATCTCAAATCGTATGCGATCCTAAGGCGAAGGTCGGTGAAATTGTTTGCGGCCTACATTTTGTTATACGTGACCTTACACTCGATAATACGGTTACAAAACTATAAATTGCACGTCCAATTACAAGTATTCTATTTACATAATTGGATTGAATAGAGTTATCTTGTTGTAAGAGAGATGGCGAGTGGTTGCAACCTGTCAATTACAATACTGCATGACGACTACGACCGCTCCGTCAAGAGCGTAGCGATAAAGAAGAAGAGGTGAGAAGAGGAGAAGAGAAGAGGAGAAGAGAAGAGACAGTTGTTAATACCTTTTTTTGCCAGGTCTGCAGGATGCGTTTCGGCGTCTGGCAGCAGATTTTCCACTGAAAACCTGCTACCAGACGCCGAACCGCGATGGAGGGTTGTGGTTGGGCAGTGTGGGGTTGCTGAAATTTGATAGCCCACTAAAACCACTTGGTAGCCAGCTTCGATGTATGTCATGGGGTTCTGGGATATCCATACGGAATGCACCGGTAATAACCGTTGTAATACCTACCCGATTTATTTCAGGGGAAAAGACTGTTTACTAAGCAGTCAAAAACAAGTGGTAGTAATGACCGGCGGTCTTATTGATAAAAGCAATTTTTCCAGGCATTTTTAGAGTGGTAAAGATTTACAAAATTGTTATACGAAGGGTTGAATGATAGAGTAAAATATTTCTTGGTTAAAACATAGTAGAACATGGATAGCAAGCCAACAACAGAAACGTATTTTAAATTTCAATAAAACTTAATTACATTTTTAGATGTTATGATACATTTGCAGCTATTTTTTTAATCATTTTCCTTAACATTTGAATAATTACATTTTTACGAAATACGCCTAAAATTACGCCCCAAAAAACCTTAATATGTTAATCAAATTTCTCAATTTCGAAGGTCAAGTTCTTGACCTAAAGAATCACATTAAAAGCTTGTATTCATTAATATAACATGTTCAGATGTCATAAATCCAGCGCGCTGCAGTTAGACAGTCAGTAACGATCGTAGGCGCTATTGTATAAATGTGTGCGAAGTGAGAAATCCTTGAAACATTAAATTTAGCAGATTGAAGAAGTAAGTTCGTAAAAATAGAGTGGCTAGCCCTGGCCTACCATGACATTTTATTGCAATGACGGTTAATCATAATGTTTTTATTCCATCCAAAGGTTGTCTGGAAGAAATCGCTCTTAAGCGATAAGACCGCCCATTGCGCCTTTATTTTTGAGTGTTTAGTTTAGATTTATTTGGATTTGGTGCCAATAAAGAGTTTTTCTATTGTTTTGTATTGTTAAGTTTTGTTTTCGACGCGGAGCGAGCGACCGCGAATCGTACGCCGCGCAGTAAGGTACATGGTCGGTGGTCGAAAACAAAACGTAGCCATCACGGCAAAAAGTTGTAATATTCTTTTATTCTAATTTTAGACCCCCAGTGTCTGTTTTCAGGCTGCCCCAGTCTCCGGCTTGGGACTATGGCTTGGTGGGTTGTTGCCCATAGGATAGGAAATAAAAAACTAGGGTTTACTTTTGAACGTGTTACTATAGCGATCTCAGTGGCAATTCAGCTAACCAAAGCCGACGCTTAACTGAACCGTTGAGGTTGCGGTACTTGCGTTGGTCAGAAAAAAAACGGACGGAGAACCGCTCAATATCAATAAAGTCTCACAAACGTGTCACCGGTACTCCAGCTGGAGGGCTATTCCTACGCGTGAGGTGAGATGAGAGTTTGTCTAGGTCACTCTCACACCTATGACGTTTTAAACGAAAGCAACAAGGACGAAAAAAGGTTAGACGAATATCTTAAATCTCCGAACAGGGCCCCTGGCACGTTTGTGAGACTTTATTGATACTGAGCCACACCCTGTCCTATTTTTAAGGTTAAAGCTAACTTAGCTGATCGCTCCCCAGTTGTAAATACCACCCGCCATCACCCGTCCGAAGATTGAACGTGTAGTCAGTTACGAAAACCCAATCGACCTACACTATTAGCAGACTTTAGCTAATTAAAACAATGGCATCATCAATCTATCGTAACCGTAATCATCTTATGAAACTTTATTAATGAAATAACAATTAATGGTAACCACATTTGATAGTAATTTGCATAATTGACCGAGCGAGTGAAGCGTCTAAGCTTCAACTTCGACCAAAAAGATTTGGGATGTCAGAATTCGGTCTGGATCTCTGTCTTCCTCTACTGGTCGCATTTCTTAACCAATTCTCTTGAGATTTTGTGAGTAGGTTCAATAATAATAGTTTTTATTTGTTGAGTCAGTTTTTGATTTTTTTTCTAAATTTGGGTGATTTGCTTTTTTTTTAAAAACATGATTTTTCAATTGTTTTAAACAATAACTTCCAAAAACTGACTCGGCAAAAAAAAAAATTTTTTTTTTTTATTACTTATTAGGCTTGTGTTTGACCGCCAAAATGCCTGATGATAAGCAGTGATGCGGCCTACGATGGAGCACGCTTGCCTAGAAGAAACCGATCCACTCGAGACTTGAAGACACCCAGATTATAAGTGTCAGGGAACACACACTCTGGCAGAGTATTCCACACTCTAGCGGTCCTTATGAGAAATGAACCAAAGCGTTTCGTGCGTGTTGTAGGTATGTACCTACTGTAAAATTTTCGAATCTGCTCACAAAGTTTCACGAGAATCGGTTGAGGAATGCGACTTGTAGAGGAGTACAAACGTCGGCCGCGAGGTCTACAACTCACAGAGCCAACGTAATTTGCATCATAATGAATTAATCAAGCAGATCTTCCATATGCAGCTCTGATTTTGATTACAAGCAATAAACATCAAAAGATTAGTTATGGCTAATCAACACGTTTTATTGGTTACGAAGTAATCTTAATTTACTAAGATACTTTTATTGCCTTCTATTTACATTAGTCCAGATTAGGTAGTAATTAAATACAGGGTGTAGTATTTTTAAGTATAGCATAGATTAAGTAGTAATAATGATGTTCCATTAGATTGATTTAATTTTACTTTAAAATTCTCCTATTTCTTCTCCTCTATTCTCCAGTAAACAACTATCAAGTTAGTTTACTTAACATGTTAATGTTAATATTAACGTGTTAAAATGTTAGAAGTAAAATGTTGATAAAGAGCCAGGAGCTGAAAGCGTTTTTTTTTATATATTTTTTTTTTTCTCTCCTTAGCCTCCTTTTCTTTTTATCTCCATCAATTTTACGATCGTGTCGCGATAGGATATGTTACGAGTTAACTGACGAGTTAGGTTAAATAATTCAAAACATATTTTCTTGAATTTTTTCTACATGTCCTTTACTATAGTTGCACCCTGCGGTTTCACCTGAGGTTATAAAGAAAACTATGTGCTATTCTAGAGTAGTTCCCTAGCCAAATTTCATCTAGATCCGTTCACCCGTTCTGGCGTGATTGAGTAAACAGACAGGAGTAACAAACATATTATTAGGTCTATCAATCCATGCAAACTCTCGCATTTATAATATTAGTGAGTAAATTAATATTATATGTTTGTGTTGTATGTTGATGTGTTGTCTGTATTTTATGATCGCCGTCTGTCCGAACACTCTGTATAGCTTATTATAATGACATCGATCGATCGACATTCACCTTGCTCGCTTGTTTTATGGCTCACCAGCGAGCCTGACTTAATGATTACACCTGCCGAGACCTCAGCTAAAACTGCCTTTCGAAACACTGCAGCGTTCGGTTGTAAACGCCACACTCAGTTACCCGATAACATTACCTATAAATTTATCAGTAGTGCTTTTTAATTTAATAAACTATTATCTATCTATAGTTAATATTCTATCTCTTTATTAGTCACGACATACAGTGGCTAACAAAACTTAATGCTATAGATAGATAATCTGGTAGTCAGTTTTATCCCTTTCAGCAGGGTTAGCATGAGCAGTGGACAAATTGTCTTTCTACATATTTTTCCCGCGAGATAGAGACAAACATAGGTATTTTTAATATCCATATTCTAGCTTTGTCACATCTAAGTGTGGATTATCACGGTGGAAAGACAATTTGTCTCCGGCCCGTGCTAGTCCTGCTGCAGGGCTAGCACAGGCCAGAGACAAATTATCTTTTCACCATGATTATCCCGCGAGAAAGAGACAAACATATCCAGATTCTAGCTTTGTCACATCTAAGCGGGGCTAAAAACGGTGCAAAGACAATTTGCCTCCGGTCCGTGCTAGCTCTGAATTTAGAAACCTTTTCGAAAGAAAGAAGATTACCATCAGTACTGATTAATGTTAATTGAGTTTGGTTTAAAATAACTATTCACTCATAATGCCGATTAAAATGCCGATAATCTACACCCATAAATTTGAGTGTCATCACAACTTACATAATGCATGTGTATGTAGGTAAATTACTCGTAATAAGTACATATCGCGAAACTTGACCAAACTTCGAACACGACCGGTTTGTTGCTGCGATTTATTTATGATATCAATTGAAATAAATAACGCTTCAATTAGTTACATCACCAGCGTTATCAAAAAGCAGTAACTCAAATCCTCGCGTAGGTCCTAGTGAAACTTTAACCCCTTTACTAATAAACGTTGCAGGTGATGGTATTCAGTGTTTTGTCAGTCAGAAGAAGACTATTCTGAGGCTATACAACGTTTATTGTTTAAGGGTAAGCATCGAATAAAAGCTTATGATACGCCACGAGCATTTACTAACCTCAGTTAATTAATCAGTCTAAAATAGATAACAAACATAAGTTTTTTTACTAATGGATGATCATGTTAGACAAACCCTACGAAACCCTAAAAATGGAATCAAAATTATTATATTTCCAGTAACTATGTTCATAATTAGATCAGACCTTGTTACGTGGAAGTATCAACTACCATACATGTGTTACATGGCGTCTCATCCATATATTTTGTATTTGAGTACATTGAAAAAGCGCCGTATCTATAAAGGCGCAACTGGGGCAAATTCGTCTGTGGGGCAATTGCGCCTTTAGAGAATGACTGACAAAACTTCACAAATTAGGCAACTAGCACCATCTCGTACAGATTATTGCAACTAAAAATAAAAAAATGATGTAAGTGGCGCCTAATTTGTGAAGGGTTTGTCGGTAATTCTCGAAAGACACAATTGCTCCACCGACGCAGTTGCCTTAGTTGACCCTACGTCCCATCCGTATTTCGTCCTTGTCTTACGTTTTTTCTGTCTAGCTTTGCCGCCAAGGATCTGGACTTTATACAATACAATACAATACAATACAAACTTTATGCTTTTATGGTCGATCTTACGTTACCCGCTTTCAACGGCTTACCGTGACCCTCACCAAACTGAGCAAGTATCCTTACTGTTAATACTACATCCAGTAAGTATCGCAAATTTTCGATGTACCTAGTGTATAATGAGGTTAGTGTACTAGGACGTTACGGATAGGCCAGGTTTTGTAGACCGTTGTTAAGCAGGTACTTAGCGAGTTAGGAAATTGAAGTTAGTGCGTAAGAGGTAATAAAGTTATTTTGGTTGTGTATTGATTGTGTATTAACTTCAGTTTTATTTTTAACTGAACTTAACTAAAAACGTTTTTGATTCGAAACGATTTTAGGAGTGGTTTTTAAACTTTTTGCCATGGCAGATCATTTAGCACTATCAGTGATTTTGGCCATTGTGATTTCATAGATTGGAAGTGGCACTTACTAATGACTTTTCGTTCGGAATATTGTCATCGTCATATTTTTTATTTAAAGGTGTATAAGCTTCAATATACGATTATTCTATTTAGCATATCATTTTAGGAATATTTTATAAAGTTTGTTATATTTTTGGATTTTAAGCGTAGGTAAACCTGTTAGTTGATCTACCACCAAAAAATCGGAAACACAAGCACTCATAACATATTACACTTCCATGAATAGGCACCACAATCCAGCTTCCTAAATACCAATGAACCTATTACGTTGACAGTTAATGTCAAGGATCAAGGTGGTGCACGCCGACAAATGTCACAGCTTGTTCAGCTTTAAACTAGAGTCCTGGGTTGGGCAGAAACGTGGCTGTTCATTCAGGCCAATAATAGAGACACGTTTTTAGAAAGATAAGGTGAGCATAGGGCCCTAGTTGTCAAGGGCCCCAAGGTGATGTCTGTTAACAACTTGGAAAATATAGCGTTTACTACAATTGCTTCCAAACTATTATATGTATTTCTACAATTGACTTCTGGTTTCACTTGTTGCCAACATCACGTGATATTTATATAGCTTCGTAACTTGTCCAATCAGCAGCTAAAGTTTGAGCGTCAGTGATTGTTGAAATATAATCGCTTAGATTTGAATGCAACTTGTCTTTTGCCTCAGTTTTGCTTGATTGTATGTTTTTCACGTTGTCAACAAAATGTCAACACTGTTCTAGTATCAAAATCGTGTGTAGCACTCATCAATATCGTTTTTCTTTTCATATTGTTAGTAGCATTGCATTGGGCTCCTTACTTAACTATCCAGAACATATCGTTTGCACACTAATCCTTGGTGTCAGAGTGTACTTATTATAGATAATTAAGTATTTACTCTCTTTCAAAACCTGCCTGATAAAAAAAAAGTTAAGAAATATGGCGTACTTCAGAAAATTCTCTGTCTTTTAGTTGATTGACCAGGCCTTTTATTCTGACGCTTGAGATGTTATCTTGGTCACTCTCACTCCTATGACATTTCAAACGAGAGAAACAACGGCCAAAAATATTCGACCAGCAAGAATAGGGCTAGGATTAATGGTGGAAATGAGTCAGTTAGCATTATCCTAGACAAAATCTGAAACTAGCGTCACATTCCCTGTGCTACAAGTACTGTGCCAGGTGTTGCAAGCGGAACCCAGGCAGGCTCGGCGGAAACCAGTAGTTAACGAGCCTGGTGCTTGCGACACTGGCTACCCGGTGACATTGTGCGAACGTTCGGTACCAGTTGGGAGCTGAATCATTGGGTCAAGTGTTAATGGTTTCGGTGGATTGGAAGAACTTAGGACCAAACTATCAAAGGACCGATTTCTATTGGATTACAAAATGGATTTTTTTTTAAAATAGAGGTTATTTAACTTCTGCTTTTTTTTTATAAGGAATATGTCAACATTTGACCACTAACTCGCCTGATGTGAAATGACATTGTGGCCTAAGGATGAAGCACGTAGTAAGTCTTCGTGCTTCATCCTTAGGTATTAGGTACGAGTATGTACTTATTTACTCTGGCCTTGAAGATACCTAGGTTGTAGTTAGTCAGAAAAACAGATGGTGGCAAACGATTCCAGTCCCTAGCCGTTCGTATCAAGAAGGCTATTACTAGGCTGATTGCGGGAAGCCACTGGAAGCGAACAGCGCAAAACCGGTCGTCGTAGAGAATTTGGGTGAGGTTTGTCCAGCAGTGGAGGTCTTCCAGCTGAGATTATGACGATAAAATATAAAAATAACATACTCCTAATCACTATGCATGTATTTGAAATCCATACATACCAATTATTATTACAAAATACTATCCGAAACATATTGAAAGAATGTTGTTATAATTTGTAATGTTAATAACACACCTGAATGCGGAAAATGTCTCGTAATCACCTGTGAAGGTTTTTAAAACATGCTCTTATGGTAAAATATAATTATTCAAACATAAATGTCAGGTAGTTGACAAGCATGTTGAAAACATGCTGAGTTATCATGTCATTTTGGACTGAGACTTCAATCATGAGACCTAATTTGGCGCACCTGATATTGTCTTAGTCACTGTCTCGCTTGTTGGAGAAGTTATCAGAGCGAAAAAGATAGAGATAATATCGCACGCGCGAGAATAAAGCACGGAGTTCAATAGGTCTGAAGAAGAATTCGTAACCATTCATTAATTTCTTGTTAAATCGATTTTGTACATCCGAAGTCAGGAAGTGTATTTAGCTTGATTTTTACGACGATCAGACTGTAAAGCAATCAGATATATGATTATTGCTGTGTTAAGTACATCGTAAGAAATGACCTTAAGTAAATAGTTATGTAGGTACGAGTACGAGTATATCTGGTATATGATTTCCGTTTGGTATATTAATCAAAGCATTAGATTTACAAAAAAGCACTTGATTACGATCTCACATGATAAGGAAGTACAATGTGGTCAAGCGATCAATGCGCTTCATCGTCATCACCTATTTTAACCGACTCCCAAAACGGAGGAGGTAGGTACTCAATGCGATTGTATGTTTTTTTTGTTACGTTTGTTACCTGATTACTCCGACAAAATTATGGTTTGATTTTTTTACCTTCAGTATCTGTTGAGCCTATGTTTTTTTACCGCACAGTGTATTCAGTATCGCTTAATATACTGGAAAGGGACATAGGCTTTATTTAATGATTTCATGATCATGGAAACAAAGCCCTTCAGTTGGAATATTAAAAGTATGTATTTCTTCAGTAGGATAATAGGAGGTACATAGGATGATGAATCCCTCTCCTTTCCCTATTTCAGTAAAGTGGTGGATTCTTTTACTGAAACTTCAAGTAGAGTTTTGTAGAGAACACATAAATTTGCTTTTGACAAAGTTTGTATCATTTCCTCACACTCGTGTCTTTAAAGAACCGATAAAAGTTAAACAACCCGTTGTTATTATTACACTTTAACACTACAAGAATGACATGTTTTTGAAAATAATACAAAATCACAGCGCCACCTTTTCGATTTCCCGCCAAAACTCTGTAAAATGAATCCGATTACGATTGCCAGTAAGCTAAAAAAAATAGGTCAATATTAAATAAAATTAGTCTAAAAATACGTTTAAAAATAGGTAAAGATTAAAGTAAACACTGCAACGTAGTGAGGAGAGAGGTCGGGCGCCCTTCAACGGGTCCGGCTGAGAGTTCCGGTACTCAGATACTTTGTCTCTACGCTGTACTTGTGGATGTGGTACTATTTTTTTATATTTCACTTCATAAGTAAAATAACTAGTCAAACTAAAATGGTGTTGAGCGAAACACGTGTTCAAAATGCACCTGGATGATGGGGCAAGAAAATCTTGCAGTGGTTCCTGAAGATGGATGAAGGGAGTCGGGGAGGCTGAAAATTGCTGGAGCGATTACCTAGACGCGTTCCCTACTCTTTCCCGCCTTACCCTGGCAGGTGATCGCACTGTCTGAACTGAGATGTGGGAGAGGTTTGCCTAGAATTGTACAGCAGTGGTTAAAAGTAGGAGTAATTTAGTCATTAAATAACTTTTGAAATCAAAATGTAGAAATGATCACCCTGCATGTTTTCCGTTGGCCGTCTTCAAATACCTAGAACACTTGAGGGTTGAAGGTATGATTTGCTCTCTAGATTGACATACAGAAGATGGAAGCACGTGTAACACACTATTTTTATACCTTTCAAACCATTTCCGACTAGATGAGTCTTTACTGGTTTTTAAACTAATTTTACTCCCACCAACGACGGCAATGATTGTCGTGTCCCTACCAAAATGGATAAATATGGGAAATATTTTACTTATCCACCATATTTTATTATGTAAGTACTGATAATTTGTCTAAAATTTTAATTTAATTTTAAATCATGGTTCTCTAGAAGTATTTCATAAAAAATAAATGTTCTGGTATGGGTGTTAGTTGTTCATGTCTTTGTAAGTGTTCCATGGCATCTCCGACACAGGGTAATCTGATAGGAGTGTCTCTAGTCTTCTGTAATAGTTTTAGAACAATTCATTCTTAAGAATGAATTGCCTTCTCCAAACTCATTCCCTTCCTACATCGAGCGACTGTATGACACATTGCAATACCGAACATACCTACCAATAATTACACTTCATTCACATATAGATTATCGCTGAGATATCGTGTTAGGATATAATTCAAGCTGTTCACAGTTAGCGCACACTAGTGCTTTTAGACTAAACAGTTGCCAATACAAAACCTAAGCTACGTACAGAAGGCCTAATACAGTAGTAAAAAATCAGGAAGAGGTTAAAGCCAGTGGGTAATTCTTACACCTAAGTAGCAAATCACTAACTAAAACCGCTTAATTAGCCAATCGCCAAAAAACAATTATATTTTTCAACATCAATATTTTTTTTGAAAAGACCCAAAGACTTTTCTTAATTTCGAGTTCAAAAACTGACTGGAGCCCGCTATATGGTGACAGGCTCGCCCCTTGTCACATTTGGGACTGAATATCTTCCGGCGAAGTGTGGGTGTTGTATTACTCCTCTGCCAGCCCCTTCGGGGGAAAGGCGTGACGATATGTTATGAGTTCATAGAATATGTTTAATGCTTAATGCTTGCTGTCAAGTAGACAGCTTATCTATCGTTTCTTTAATATTATACCAATTCGGAATTTTTAATTAAGTAGATATATCTTACAATTTCGAAAATACAGTAAATTAAATTATAGTAAATTTACAATTTACTTTACCCGCGGATACTGACTTGAGCTCTGTTTATTATTTGTAATTTGTTATTTGTTATTTTTGTTAGGTTTATTTTAGGCTTATATTGTTATTTAAGAGATTGAATAAAAAATAAAAGTAAAAAAAAAACGAAATACTTAACAGATTGAAAGAAACTTTGAGGGCCTAGATCATTAATCTAATTTGGGTAGTTGTAAAGCTCTATGAACCAGAAAATATTGTTCAAAGGACCAACGTAACTCAAAATTCCAAGTGCGCGCTAAGCTTAGCATCAAAACGCTTTAATATTTATCAAAACCAGCGGAGCCAGTCGTGTCCTTGTGCTGAACGGATGTGTGTGAAACTTTGATCAATGGAGCGTATATTGAGGTCGCTGATAGATTTTGGCAGATAGCAGGTTTTAGCGTAGGTAGGTACTTACATAAGTACTTACCAACATTTAGTTATAAAACAATTTGAAACTGGTTTTAAGGCAGCGAGTAGAGTAGTTCACCTGGTTTGGAAAAATGGGCTATGCTCCTAATAATATAGGCTCAAGATTCTAAATGTCAGCAAAGTCCGTTGTTTTACATTACTAAGTCATTTTTTGTAATTTAAACCTTAAACTTTTTATGGGAAATAGTATTAATATTAGGCATAAGTAATGATTCGACTGTTCCAAAGTTTGATAAATAACTCTCCTGATGGTTGAAGATGTAGGAAAACTTTATACTCAACAAGATATTCAATCTATTGAAAAGATCTAAACTTGGAGAGGGTAGTGGCAGATCCCTTGGAAGGGGAGGGTAAGATGTTGTTTTGTGGGGGTTTTCTACGCAAGGTCAACTTTATCAAGGTGGGTAAACACTCTATAGTCATTTTAGACTGTAAAGTGATGGGTTTGATCTCCTTAACCTGCCCCGCTGGATCCGCTACTGGTATTAGGTTGTTAGCTTCTATACATTGATGTGTATGTGAATGCGTATAAAGTCAGGTCTTCTCTTTAGCAGACTGTAATTTATTTATTATTTGAAAAAATAATGCCCCTCAGTTTCTTGCCTGTTCTTCTGAGTAGAGGCTTTTTGTCCGAACAAGGCGGTCGAGTCTATTTTAATAACTTTGACGTTCATAAGTGTATCTTTGATACCTAAATTGAATAAAAACATTTTGACTTTGACTTTGACTTTGAGCAATAGTTTGTACATACTCTTGTTTATTACTACTTTAAGAATACCGTTTTTATACGACATTGTTCCCAACGACAAACCGTCAGCGTTTCCTTGCAACATCTCCGTGCATTAAACACACGCACTTGATGAGTGTAGCAACGATGATAATGTCTGAACTAGATGCAGGTTTCGAAGTCATGCGGTGGTGAGTGACACAATCTATTGCAGCTGACGCATATGACAAAAAGCGCTGGGAAGTACTTGCACAGAATTAGGAATTTGGATAAAGCATCCTTTTTACTACTCAATGTTCTAAGGATAGGCTAAAATATTTTGCTATGTGTTTTTGGTGCATTATAAAAATATTTGTACAATAGGCTTACCACACGCACAAGCTTTACCATACTTTTACTGTGCGTACTTAACTAAAGGCCTGCGCGTACTTAACTGAGCCGTGTACTAACGATAAGATCTTTTGCATACGCAAGTCGAAAATCGTCTTGTGTATGCAAGTTGAAAATCACCCAAGCCATGCCGTGGGGTTGGCGCGGTCCACTCGCGTAATTTTCCGTGTTCAAGCCTGGCCTGCGCAGTCAAACGTGTGGTAAAGCTTGTGCGTGTGGTAGACTTATAATGCAATTAACTCCCATGGGGTCCAAGCGCATGGATGCTCTTCAATGAGCTATCAAAGCAGTGAATAAAAAGATCAAAAGACCAAAGGGCTGGTGCTAACCTCGCCTCGGTCAGAGAATTAGCATTACTATTCATCGAAGTAACGTTGCCAGCTTTTAAGGTACCTTACTCGAGCTCTGTTTATTATTTGTAATTTGTTACTCATGTTTATGTTATCAACTCAGTACTCGATCCGGTCTTCAATAAAATATTTTTCAAAAAAAAATATACCGATTTCTAATCAAGAAAATGGCACTAAAAGCAATAAATAATTAAAGTCCTACCCATTAATATACTTATTTAAAGTTGGATAACACACAGATATAGTATGAGAACCTCCTCCGTTTTAGAAGTCGGTTAAAGAGATGTTGTGTGACATAAAGTTAAGGTGTGAAAGGGAAGGGGTAGTAAAATATTGTTTTAACCCCTACGGCCTGAGTTGGATTTATCCGATGCAGATTTTTGATCCGATTCCGCGTGGGACGACGAAAATCTTTGCACGTGTTTTCAACATAAATTTACGAACTGTTTCATTCTCCCTCATTGAAGGCAAGTCAAGGACACGACGCTCACATGTACATGTTAATGACCAACAAATAAATAACAAATTGACATTAAATCTTATTTCTCATATAAACGAATAAATCCGTGATATCCTGGTCCAGTTTTCCTGCGTATCGTTGCAGGAAATGTAAACCAGTATACCAACTTATTTGCATACGGAATAAAGTTGACTATAATTGCAGTTTTAGTCACACCAGTTTGAGTCGATTCGATTGCTTTCATATTTTTGAGTTGGGAATAAAAATTGTAAGGGCCCTTTTCCTGTCACCCGCGCGCGGATCTGGTCCGCATGCGGGTGATAGCACGCTCCTACACACAGGACAAAAAATTGTTTTATATTATAAACTATGCATGCTTGTTACTCAATCGCGCCAGAACGGCTGAACGGATCTGGATGAAATTTGTAGCAGATATAGATTATATTTAGGAATAGCATAAATACTACTTTTTAAACACGGGAAACATCACACGGCGTCAGTGTAGCTTACTATTAGAGCAGTGAGTGTAAAAATAAAATTAATTGCTTTGAGGGAAAATCTCAAATTCGTAGGTATAATTTGAAAGGTGTATTAAAATACAGACTTCAAAACGAAAGGTTCAGAGCGTCGGCACTGAAAAAGAAAACCTTGACATTTTTAGGTAAATTTAACAAACTGATAAAAACTTAATTAAGTAGATACCATTTTAGTATACCTACTTAGGCATCTTATTACTGGAATGACATAATAAAACGTTTAAAACAATGACTAAAAAGGAAATGAAAGAAAAAGAAAACAAAACGAAAATGTGAGTTGGAAGATTTTTTTTCTACTGGTACTTAGCCAAAAAAAAATATTCGCCTAGTTCTAGTTTTTGTTTGTAATCTTTTAATAATATGTATGTATGTGGGTATGTATGTATGAGGTTTTTTTGGCACGGTCTACAGCCGAAACAGCTTGATGGATTTCGACATGTGAGGTGTCATTTGAATCGTCTTGATAGTGCAAGTGACATAGGATACAACATTTAATTAAGTAAATCCGGAGTGTCAGACTACATTTTGCAGACGAGTTTTTTTTTAGTAATGTTACTTGTTATATAATACTAGCTGCGCCCCGCGGTTTCACCCGCGGTTAAAAAGTATCCTATATGCTATTCTAGACTGTAATCTATCTCTGTGCCAAATTTCATCCAGATCTGTTCAGCCGTTCTTGCGTGAAAGAGTAACAAACATCCATACATCCATTCTTACAAACTTTCGCCTTTATAATATTAGTAGGATTCATATATATTATATTTATTTTTGGTTATTTATTTAAGTAGGTACTTATTAATAATATTACTTATTATTATCTTTTAAATTTTAATTTAGTTTTATGTACACCACCTACCCTTTTCGTATTTCTGTAAGTTCCTGTCCATCCAAAGGTTACCTGGAAGAAATCGCTTTAGGCGATAAGGTCGCCCTTGTACTGCCGAAAAATGTATTTTAGTTTTTAAGATTTTCATGTAGTTTTTGGTGTGCAATAAAGATATATTGTATTGTATTGTATAATATTGACAAATTGAAGCATAACTTGAAGAACTTTAGCGACTATTTTTACTTATATTACTATTTAACTGGTTCGAGTTACTGATACAACATCACAGAAAAAAAGTCAACAACATCATAGCAAGTTTAGCAACAGTTTTCTTCGAAGTCAGCCTGACAGTTTCCCAAAGTGATAAAGAAAAAAATACTCCGAATGCTGTGTTTTTTCTAAAGTAAAAAAATCTGGGACACATTTCTTCGATTAGCATTTCACAGTTCACTAATTGGATACACGCAACATTGCAACTTTGTTTAGTGCTACAAAGCCTCAGCTTTTAACATTTTAAAGTTATTTTATTCTACAGAACTACTCTAACTACTAAACTTAAAATTAATAAGATACATTTATTTTTGGCTACATTATATACACATTACAATCATTTCAAAAATTTTACAAATAGAAAAGAAATTTTAATTAGGGTCACTAGCCTCCGCGGTAAGATACCCTGAGTGGCGGTAGCTAGTAATCTTCCTGAGAAACTACTCCCTATTCTATGTGTAATATGTCTATGTTTTAAACTACGAGAGAAACAGACACAAGTGCACTGTCAGCATCTAAACCTCCTGCTTTGCGTAGTCAGGTACAGAAATCTACGTTCTTTTTATCCAACTGACTAAAAATCTTATTGATCAGTTCAATAAATCTGCTGTTGCCTAAAAAAGCGATGATAGTCTAGTTGGAGAAGGCCCGCCCATCAAGCCAGAGGGAGCAGGTTCAAACCCAGCCGGAGGCACGCACCAATTTGTTCATTATGTGAACATATGTGCGTATTGAGTGTCATCTGTTACATGAATGGAGACCGGCGTATCGCGACAGGCTCGCCCCCTGTCACAATTGGGACTGAATATCGTCCGGCGAAGTGTAGGTGTTGTATTACACCTTTGTTATGTTAAGTTGTCTATAATAAAGTCCTGAAATCTCAACTTTTCATTTTTTTCATTTCACTCCAATCAGCTGTATCTTCAGCACTGATGTTTAACTCAGATTCCCTTAATACCGTCGTCAATGAGCCTAGGATAGTAGTACCTATACAAGTTTCCCTACGGTAAAAAAAAGATGGAATGTGGTTAAACCCTAACCCTTATGAAAGTACCTAAAGGGTACTAAAATGGACAAATAAAAGTTTGAGTACTACCTAAATTATCCAAGAAGGAAATACTTTGGATGGCTTGCTCCCAACGACCACCAATGAAGCCACAAGTGGTAGTCGGTAGGACAAAGTGGCTTACGATAATCGCAACCTAATAACCAAGAGCCGTATAAGTATATCATAGTATAAATAACGATTCAGTGGGACACCATTCACGTATCTCAAACGGCATAGTTATTAGTAAAAGTATGAATGAAGGACGCTGACGCCGGATGTTGCGATATCGCCCGGCTTACCATAAACTATACTACTTGTTTGAGTCAGCCGAGTCGATAGCCCTAGTGTTGCCCTGGCAACCCTTTTAATTATTTACATCGGACTAGGAATACATTTAACCACTGGCTGGCTTGCTCGCCTGGTGGAAATCAACGACGTAATCGAAGGTGTGACACATTTGCCTAAGACACACCTATTCACTTTTCTCTTGAACATCCCTAGATTGTTGTTTTAACGTGCTAAGAAGGAATTTCCACCATGAGAGGGTGTATCTGATTAGTGCGCCTGGTGCAATTGTAAACGAACGCTGATAGCTGGTTAAGGTCATGCAGTTGTTTTGCACACTCGCAGTACTCTGTAAAAAAACTTTAGCTGAGACAACTCAAAACAACTACCCTTTCGAAAATTAAACTTGACTCTTGATTATGTTCACACATAATCATGATCACAATATTATACTACATTGGACCTATAATATCGACTCGCGACCGAGTCTGAGCGATTTGCCTCTATCTTTCTAATGCGAACTGCCAAGAACGAATGCTTGATGGATGATTGTTGAGTTCATTGCGTTTTGGAGATCATTTCCAATCTTTTAGGCAGTACAGCCGCCGTATATGCTTAGACCTTGAGTCCGTAATATCCACACAAGGTACAGTTTTACAATCAGTGGCACTGATCTTCTGCACTTGTACAGTTCTGATCTAGAAGTTTGATAACAACAATCTTGTTTGTCAACCAGTTTAAAATTGTATGCCATTCAAAACATGGTGCGTATGTCTGTAAACGTAATTTTTCAGGGTCCGTAAAATCATATTATCACAGTAATTTTATAAATGCAAAAGTTAGGATAGATGGCTTTTTATTATCCAATCGCCAGAATGATTTATTCCTTTGTAATACCAAAAACTTATACCAATGGTAGTTGTTACCTGACTTCCAAGAAAGAAGGAGGTTCTCAATTCGACTGTATGTATGTTACGCGATTACCAAATAATTTATATCGAAATCGGTCGAGCTGTTTTCAAACTATTAACAAAAGTCTAAAAATTCTTTACATAGATAATGGGAAGTCGGTTTTATAAGCTTTGCTTTTTATTTTATTTCTTATATTTCCTATTCCTAACGAATGCCACGAATGCTGAACGGATCTGGATGACATTTGGCACGGAGAAATAATAGGTATGGTACAGAGATGAAATAGAAATAGAAGAATAGGCTACTTTTCAACCGCGGGACGTAGCTAGTGATTTATACAATGTTAAAACCTACCAATTAAACTCAATTGCATATAGTACAAGATAACATAAGCTTCTATATTGAAACGCTTAGCAATTGAATCTATACTGTATCCCACGGATCAAGGTGATCCGTACAATGGACTAATAACTCTTTGTACAGGATTCAGTTTTCTCAGACAGGGTTGTGTAATAAAACGATACTTACTTGCATAAATCATATAGACTGGATGTATCGATTTTTTTGTATGAAAGATTCCGAAATAAGGTCCAATGATAATGGAGATTATATTAAAAAGTTGGATTATGAGTACAACCCTAAACGTTTTAAATTTTTAGACCTGGGGGGCTATTCCTGCGCGAGAGATTAGATGAGATTTTATCTTGGTCACTCTCACACCTATGACGTTTTAAATGAGAGCAACAAGGACGAAAAAAGGTGAGATGAGAATCTCAAATCTCCGAATAGGGTCCCTGTACCTATAGCTGTCTTCATCATCGATCATTTTGACCATTTACTGAATAAATGCGAATAGTTCACATCTTCAGCAAGCTATATGATAATGACTGGTGCAAAAGAGGCGCAAGGCACCTTACCATGCATAATCACAATCTATTTTTTTACTAAACTGCAAACACATAACATAACATATTGTCACGCCTTTCCCCCGAAGGAGCTGGCAGAGGTGTACAACACCCACACGCCGGACGATATTCAGTGCCAAATGTGTCAGGGGCTGTTGCCATACATCGGGCTCCAGTCATGTAGCAAATAACATTAAATACGCACATATGGTCAATAAACAAATTGGTGCGTGCCTTCCGCTGGGTCCGAACCCGCTCTCTCTGGCTTGAGAGGCAAGCCTTCTCCAGCTATTATCGCTTAAACTAAACTGTAAAACGTAGCAACAATACAAAGTACCCGCATATTCCGCCAACATCAAACCAAACAAACCGTGCGAAGCTTTTGCAATATCTACATTCTACATTGAAATTTCAGGTTTCATGAAAACGCCGCCATGTATGCGTGGGCAACAGTTTTCGACACAGAGTCTAATTTCTTTCTGCAACTCTTTGTTCCGAGACCAAGGTCCGATTGCGGAGCGAATAACTCTATAAATACTTACTTATGTGGATATATGACCCAGATTACGGTGGAGATGATTGTAACAATTAGGCACAGATTGTGTTCTGGCCTCGGGTATTGAGAGGCAACATCTGCCTCTATTTCGGGCAAGTGCAAGTACAAATTATAAGCTGATAAAACCAATAGTTACAAGTAACATGCAAGCCAGGCATCAACTTAAAGTTTCCGGAGGACTTTAGCCGTTTCACCTTTCCATCTCAACTTGGGATGTTGATAGACAGTTGGCCCTGCGGCAGTCCAAACGTCTCAATACTTAAGCCTTTTTACGGTTCTGTACCCAAAGGGTAAAACGGGACCCCATTACTAAGACTCCACTGTCCGTCCTTCTGTCTACCTGTCCGTCTGTCACCAGGCTGTATCTCATGAACCGTGATAGTTAAACAGTTGAAATTTTCACAGATGATGTATATCTGTTGCCGCTATGACAACAAATACTAAAAAAACAGAATAAAATAAATATTTAAGATGGCTCCCATTCAACATGTTTTTTTTTTCGTTTTTATAGATAATGTTCTACGGATATAACGGAACCCTTCGTGCTCGAGTACGACTCGCACTTGGCCGGGTTTTTTTTTTACGGCGTGGGCCTTTACCGTCTTCACCAAATATTCCAGCCAACGTAGTCCTATCGAGTAGACATCTACTGGATTTTATCTCGTGAATGATATTTTTCATCGCCAACCTTTTCTTCATACTAAAGAATATAAACTACTAGCGCCGCAGTGTTACCCGCGTAATATAAAATAGCAGTAGTAATAGTAGTTCTAGTAGCTTAAGTGATAATAACAAGTAACATTATTAAAAGAAAAACAAAAACCCGGCTGCAAAATGACACTTGGTCACTTAGGTCACTTCCACTATCAAGACGATTGAATGACACCTCACATGTCGAAATCCATCAAGCTATTTAGGCTGTATGCCGTGCCAAAGAAACCTCATAAATGCATACACTCGAAAAACATAACCCTCCTTCTTGAACAGCCGGGTAAAAAACCGTCACCTATCTGTTCTGAATTGCATCCGAATCTGAATACCCGTTAGAGCGTGAAGAAGTAACAAATAACTGTTTGAATATTGGTTTGAAGTTTCACAGATATACACTTAAATTATTTTAATTATATCATTAAGTTTCCTGGCAATAAAACCCTAATAAGTCAATTTGGTTCATCTCTCAATTCAAATGTTTATGGCTTTTAAATAAAGTCATTTATTTTGTTAATTAATTCAAACACCATAGTTAACAAATCCGACGTTTGACGAGACAGGAATGTTATTAACTAATGAAAATAATTATTAAAATTTAAACAGAAACGTTTCTAGAGATAAGGCTGACATTCACCCAGATTTTTGAGGCCGTTTACCGTTTTGGAATTATTTCAATTTTAAGTTCTAAAATGCTCAACACTTTTTGAAAATGTTTTGTTAATTGGATTTTTAATAAAGATACGCGGGTAACTATGAATGTTAATACTCTACAATTATTTAATAAGTGATTATAGAATAGTTGGAGAAGATCCGCCTCTCAAGCCAGAGGGAGCGGGTTCAAACCCAGCCGACGGCACGCACCAATTTGTTCGTTGTGTGAACATATGTGCATATTGTATGTTATCTGCTACATGACTGGAGCCCGGTGTATGGCGACAGGCTCGCCCCCTGTCACATTTGGGACTGAATATCGTCTGGAGAAGTGTGTGTGTCTACACCTCTGCCAGCGGGGATCGGGGAAAAGGCGTAACGAAATGTTTGTGTTTACAATTATTTCAACGATAATATTTGTGAAGCCGCGGAAAACAGGTAGTATAGAATACTTTTGAGCCGCAAGTACCACCATGGGGCAAAGCTAGTTAAAAAAATCATAAGCGCCACTTTAGAAAGGTAGAACTTGCAAGTTCAAGTTATTTTTAAAGGCCATTGACCTTGCACCGTAACTGCACGTAATAGGTAAAATAATGCATTAAAGTGGCCTTGAAAACGTTATGTTGCTAAAAATAATATTGATTTTAACGCTTACAACCTTAGTGTAAACTACTGGCCGTTTCATGAATGTCTAGATGTAACTTAGTTAACTTAGCATGTCTAACTTAGTCTTCAGAAACAAAGAAAAAAACAATATTTTTTTAGCTTTGAATAGAAAGCGAGCCTTCTCCGGCTAGGCTATCATCCTAGCCGGAGAAGGCTAGCCTCTCAAGCCAGAGGGAGCGGGTTCGGACCCAGCCCAAGGCACGCACCAAATTATTCATTGTGTGAACAAATATGCGTATTTAATGTCATCTGCTACATTATACTATGTATGGCGACAGGCTGGCCGCCTGTCTAATTTTGGGACTGAATATCATCCGGCGAAATTTAGGTGTACAACCCCCCTATAACTCCTTTGGGAGAAAGGTATGACGATATGGTATGTCATAACCGAATTCCAATGAGTAAATTACTATTTTTAATTTATTTTATTTTTTAAATTGCAATTGTGTTATTTTTGTAGTTTTAAGCTTATAATTAACATTGAAAGCAAAAACAACCAAAATTGCAATACTTAAAACATTATAAAAATACTATCGAGGTTAAAAGTATACTATTTCGAATTTAATCAGGCAAATAGAACGAAATTAGAATGTTTTTATACAGTATCGGTTACCGAGCACCTACTTTAGGGAAACTTCGAGTTCAAGGTCCCTCATACCGGAACCGGCTATATAGTCCGAGAGATAGTATCCTTTTTTTTTATGTAGAATAGGTCGTTTGACCACCAACTCGCGTTAAGCGACGTTGTGGTCTAAGATGGAGCACGACGACCTATAAGGTACTTATTCACTCTAGCCTTGAAGTTGCAATTACGACACTTTTTTACAGGTTCAGGCGTTGGCCAGACAGAAAAGACGTAGGACGTAAACGAGACATGACACGGACAGAGCAGAGACATGTCACCTTCATACAAAGCGAGAAGTGTCACGTCCGCGCCCCGTCTGCGTCCTGTCTTCCCTGTATGTGTTGCATCACGCACGTCTCTTCTATAATTTTTATTTATTTATTTAACTAGTAAGTAACTCATGCGATAGTGTAGTAATAAGTTGTAACAATATCCTTTAACAAGTTCACGGTAATATAATGGATGTATGTAGTGCTGTTTTTGTGAATGCTGTTTTGATGAAAGATAGCGATCTTTGTGTAAAAGTACACTGAAAGGACGACACGTTTGCGCCCCGTCCATGTCTCGTCCGCATCTTACGTCCTTTCTATTTATATTTATAGTAAAGATTCTATTAAAAGTGACTTAAATTAATACTTAGCACAGACGATACAGTTCCTACAAACTTCGTCAAGACTGGTCCAGCCGCTTAGCTGTGAAAACATTAAAATCATACAAGGAGACAGACTTGATGTTCTTAAGGCAAAGTTAGCATGACACAATGAAAGTATGATGTATATTTCATAGAAATAATGGTAATTTATTAAATTGATCGTAGTTTTATGGTAACTAGGACGTAGTTAAATGGAGACTCAATATATCAGCAAGTACAGACAAAAAATTTTAGACAAAAAATACGACTGCTTCAAAGTACAGATTTCTGAGCCAAGCGTCCGCGGCGTAGTAAGCTTAGACCTTGGCTTACTCGGCCTTTAAGATTTCTTTACATAATTATATTTTTAAATTATGATAATTAGCTACAGCGTCATTTAACACTTTCGTTAGATGTGATCTGGTTTTGATGTGTCGCAAGATAAGCGGTAATGAGTTGTGATCTTGTAGGTGGCATTGTGTAGGTTGAATTTATTAACGTATAGTTTTTTTTAACTATTTATTTAGATGCAATGAAAGTTACTCAAAGCTTTAAAATAATTAGGTCTCAGTTGCAAAACTTACATAATAGAACTCTTTAAATTACATCAAATAAATTATTGACTCAAATATCTACCTAATATCATTTTAATGTAGATCATATTTATCTTACAGGAAAGTGCTTAATGTAAAATATTTTAGTCATATTCCCGCAACTATTTGTTGTGTCTAGTGAAAAAACACAGACCGTTAGCTCCCGGTCTAAATCCGCGATCGTTTTACTTTACGCCACAGATGGAGTCACAGTCACTGCCTCACGCTTCAATGAACCTTTCGAATTGTGGGCCAGAATATAGATCTGCATGTACGGTTACCTACATTACACACTTCTGGAGTCGGTATTATGTATTAGAATCCGATATCTGATATCTTGACATAAGATTATGTGATCGATATCTGTTTGCTAATATTGAGATAGGCTGAGTCAATTCATTACGAATATTACGAGAGTTAGTAGGTGTTAGGACCGGTGTTCATCAAAATTGTCGATTACGGCTCGGGATCGTTACCGTGACTTTTGATAGTTAAGAATACTTTTTTCGTTTTTGTTTGGGACAATTTACATTTCAATAAAGCAGCCGGCGGAAACGTTAAGGAACTAGGTTAAATGTATGGAGCCAAACGAAAACGAAAATATGTTTCGTTATCAAAACTCGTGGTAAGCCTCCTGAAAAGTTTCGTTTGTTCATTCAATTGTCAATTACGATTCGGGACTATACATTTAAGGGCGCTTTCATACAGCGATCCGTTTTAATGTTTTAAAGATTTGTTTTGTATACATCGTTTTGCACAAGCTCGGGTTATCTTTGTAGCAAGTCGTCTTGCTCGGCTAAGAGTCAGAAGTAAACCTTGTGTTAAAACAATATTAGAGTGACATTAGTAACATTTTAACACTAAGTTAATTACCCCTGCATTTAATAATCATGACTCCGTAACTTCTGCAAGAGGACCTTAGAAGAAATATAAAATAATTTTGTAAGTAACGATGAGTAATCAAACTAAGCATTTATAGATAAATTGCTCACATAAAATTATAATTCAGTACTTATCAATTTCCTCCAAAACTGGTTAGGAATGTTGGCTATTATTGCGCATTATAATATCCTGTAGTTAATTTTTTTTTCATTTATTTTTTATACAGGATTTTGATAAAATTACACCATCCTGTAGACTATTACTGATTCTTTTGCTTAGGGCTTCCCTTGGATTTGATCTTAGAAAATACTCAAATTGGCATTTTAAGTATGAGAAAGTAGACGCACCCCGCGGTTTCACTTGTGGTTAAAATTAACCCTATGTGCTATGACTGCAATCAAGTTCTGTGCCAAATTTTTGATTTGATTGAGTAACAAACATCAATACATCCATCCATCCAAACATTCGCAATTATAATATTTGTGTCGCCCTAAATCCTTGTCTATACCTCTGACAACGTGTATGCAAATAATGTTAATGTATGTATATTATGTTTAGAAATGCAAGTAAGTTTGTCTGTTTCAAAATTGGAAACTATTGAAAGATTTTTTGCAAAATTACTGCCTAGAATTCGCGTTTGCCACAAAACGTTGCAAACGTGATCGCTGCAAAAATTCTAATGTTCGTTATTTTATTTTAAGTTCATGAATATGTATGCTATACACCTATGTATATTATACAGTTAAATTTTGATTGCCAAAGTAGAATTTTGCGCATATTTGAAATTTAAGAAAAACTTGCATCATTCAGTGAACTATAGGCATGGACCCCCGGACCTACTACACTACGAGTCGACGTGTCCGAGCCGACAGCAGGCATAGATGTAATTTAAAAAATCGATCATTTCCGTGTCTCGATATTATCGTGCACGTGCAAGGACTCGAAAAACCTTTTCAATGCTACAACTCGATACATTCTCGCAAAAAATGTCGTTTCCTGAATGACTAACGAGCGGCTTTTGGATATGCAGTAAAGCTGTTTATTTTATATCAAAATTATAGCAATTATTAACGTCCAATATTAATATTAAATAGGTACTTTTGTCGTAAAAGAATTAGTCAACACTTCCGGACTAAACTATTGAACTGATCTTGACATTTGCCAAAAAAAAAGATTGATAAAAGATTCCATCATCTATTTATTATTATTATTTATTTATTTTTAGTTAATTAATTATTTATTTATTTTTATTAATAAATGCGAAAGTTTGTAGATGGATGGGATGGATGGATGTTTGTCACGTAGTTACACAAGAATAGCTCAACGGATATGGATGGAATTTAGCACAGAGATAGATTATAGTCTCAAATAGCACATGCATATTTGCTTACTTTTAACTGCTGGCAACACGGTGAGGCAAAACTAGTTGTACAAAAGGTTAAAAACAAAATTTTGCAAACTTAGCTTATTGACATCAAATTAGGTTAGAATAGGTAAACATCGAATAAGGTCTTGATGGAAACCAAAACAATCTCCAGTGAGTTCACAGGACGTAGCCAATCAAAATGCATGAAATAAATAACTTTCAAGTTCGTATGAATGTAAACCGATTAACTAAGGCAAGTCGAAATAATTATAGAGCCGGGAAGTCGTAAACAGTCTACTAAGATTATTATCTATTCACACCGGAGTAAAGCGTTCATTTATAACCTACAATAGCCACAATTACAATAGCTATTTTTACAATAAAACATATTTTTGTGGAAATCAAGCTAACGGGCCACCTGATGGTAAGCGATCACCGTCGTCTATGGATACAGGGTTATAACAGACTAGGCGTGCGTTTGACCACTGACTCGCCTGATGGGAAACGTCGACGTCATCGAAGGTGTAACACGCTTCCTAGGAGATAGCTATTCACTTTACTCGTAACTCGTTGAATGTGGGCTTTCATTAAATATTAAAAGATAAAAAGTTGGTTGTCAATAGGAGCTTAGAATTTGTATGGTTTTTATTATAATGGTGAATTTTGTAGTGAAATTATAAGGTGAATTTGTATGGTGTATGGAACTAGCTTTGTACTGCTGTTTACTTTTTAAAACAAATAATATTTTTGGCATTTAACGAGTTAAACACCCCCGGATTGTATTTAGGTGGAAAGACAGATGCAGACGCAGACGTTGCCGAACTTTAAGGACTCTATTGACAGCCCTTTTGCCCTTTTGAAGAACCCCGTGTTGTAGTTACTCGGAAATACTGCAGGAGGGAGCTCATTGCACAAATTGCAGGTGTGCAATAAAAAAGATCGCTTAAAATGCACAGTGTGCTATTTCCACCGATCAATAATATTAGGATGAACTTTCAGGCGAGTGCGACAAAATAATAACAATATAATAATAATAAGGTGGCCCCTGCAACACAGGTATTCATACCTAGTGCAGGGACCACAAGGAAAACTAATTTAGCTTAGGGTAATTTGAAAATATTTAAGAGTAAGTTGTTTGTGTTGGATAATGTACATTTTTGGTAATAAAATTATTTGTATTTGTATTGTATTTGTATATAACAATAGTTAAAAGTACTTTTTGACTGAATTTTTAATAAACAAGTATCACTTAAAAAACTTTTTAAGATAAACGGTTTTAATCTTAAAATGGTGCATTGTTTTGGAAACTGATTATAAGTGCAAAGTTTCAACAGAATCGGTTTTGTAGGAGTAGCTAAAAAAACTGTTGCAAGATTTGAAAGAAACAAGAAATAAACAAACACAAGTGAAACTTAATAAAACTGTTAGAAATCCATACACTCGAAAAGATAATCCTCCTTTTTGCGCAGTTGGCTAAAAAGAGATGGATTCTGAAGCGTGCAAGCGAGATTCTTTAAAGTTATCGATAAGGAGACGTCAGATAACCCTGAAATTCATAACCAGATTTTAAAATAACCTCAATGGTATTATATTTAAAGAACATAAATAAAGTTACTGCATAATAAAACATTAGATTGTAAAAAAATATGCAGAATCGTAAAAATATGGATGGATATGCAAATTAAATAAATGTAGTTCACATTGATTTGAGATTCTCTCATTAATGTCGAATTGGTATGTTTATGTGGATCTCTTATTTGTGCTGTTGTTGTTATTTTGATTGTACACAACACGTTTAAATCATTTGTTACATTTTATAACAATAATATAAAAAACAAAGCTTAAAAAACCGATCCATTTACACAATTTTTTGTTTTTTGTTGATGTTTTAGAAAAATGCTTGACCGATTTCGCTAACAATTATATAGTACACCTCTAAAGTATAACTACCAATAAAAGAATCATTAAAATCGATTCATGATTGGCGGAGTAATCGCGTAACATACATAACAAAAAACACACGGACAAATTGAAATCCTCCTTTTTTTGAAGTCGGTTAAAAAAACTAAATGCCAAATAAAAATTAGGAGAAAAATACAAGAAAATAACTTACACGTGGTCGAATCTAGGTAACAAGAACCTCGAGGTCAATATTACGAAGAAATTAAGAGTGAAATTGTGTCAAGACTGATGCAGCATCATTAATTCAATGTATGCATTAGCTTATCAGTTAATCTTTCGCGATGTGACCAAATCATTGTTATGTCATTTTTATTTAAATCTAGATCTATTTTCGTACTATCGGTGAAATATTAAGACATTAACGGGCTATAGAATATTTATTTAGTTACGCAAGTACTATTTAGGACTTTTAGTGGATTTTGATTGTATTTCATTTCTTGGAACGCGTTATACGTTTTTCATTAAATATTAACTGAAACGAGGACTGGACCAAACAAAACTAATTATAGGAAGTCATTTCAAAATTGTAAAGGTTCCTCAGGATCCCCAAAGTGCACTGACTAAACCAGTTATTCGTTTGGTTCCAAATGAGTCCTGCTTTTTAACAAAAGATAATTTATTAATTATAGTCAAAACTGTTTACAATTTAGGGTATTTACACGTCAGTTCAAAAGCACAATGAGTAAACATTTTCCTTTAAAGGAAAAGATCTAAGGTTAGCAAATTTCATTTTTGTTTTGACAAAAAACAAAGAACAAGAAACTGCACGAAAAAGATTGGCAATAAACCTAAAATTAAAAAAAAAACGAAACAAATTTCCAACCCCTGAGATTCGTTAATTACTACCGCGTGTCAGAGAAAATACTGGCCATAAATTAATTTCAAAACAAAAGAAAATCCAACGATCGATATTCAGAAAGTTAAAAAAATTAAATGAAAAGCGCGCGACGCGTCTGTCTACCGCAAACGGGCGACCGAATACGCAAGGACTCGCGCACAATGTACCAGCGGCCTATTCCAGTGACTGGGGGGCAGTGGCGAAAGTATCACCAAATAATCAACTATAAAAACACACAACTCGGCAGACACTGCATCCAGTACGATTCCCGCCCAACACCGTTGAAGAGGCATTATGAAAAGAACGGTGAGTGAAGAAAAACAGAAAGTGTCAAGTGAAACAGAAAAATTGTGCAGTGATGTGAAGTGATGACTTCAAAAAGTGAACTAGTGTGTCGCGGACTTAGTGGTTTTTCCACGGACTTGCATCCTTTTTAGAAAACGAGATAAACCTATTTTAGTTATAACCTATTTTGGTTTGTGTCAACATCATACTGATTAAAAGTGTCACAGGCGAATATGGATATTTTTTTAAAACTAAAATAGGTTTATCGAAAAAGGTTGCTATGTGCCTATTTTTGTGGAAATATTATTACCTAATTAATTGTGGTGGTAATTTATGGAAAAATACACACTTTTTGAAGTCAACGCTTCGCTGATTGTGCTCGTTAGAAGTGATATTTAACATAGGACTTGGTTTGAGTAATGTTCTTGCTTTTCATACTTACATTTTGAAACAAAGATTTAGAAAATGTAAACGACTACAATAGATTTTCTGTCATAATTAGCAAATTAGCATGGTTCTGATAATAATTCAAAAGTCTACATGGCTTTAGAATAATTCAATCATTTACAACAGTTCTCTATGAGTAAAATACAAATGCTTCAACAACTCCAAACACATAAATGCTGCAAAGAGTCAAAATAATTAATTACTAACAAACAAAAGTTTTAAGCCAAAACAAAAGAGAAAAAAAAACAAAAGAAAATTAGACAGGCTCTACAGTCTACAGTTACTTATCTGGGCGTTGGTTTAGCACCGTCCATTAAAACTAAAAACTGGAAAACAACGTAAAACCAACAGTGAAAAATAGCCTATTAGAGGCTTGATTACACATACGCTCGTACTCTATAATAATACTACAGCAGAATATGCAACAGTATACACTAACCACTACACTAGAATGTGCAATAGTTCCAAGTGAAAACTCACCCTACAACGCATCGTCGATTCCAGATGTTACGGCACAAAGACTACGAATGTCTAGACAAGTCGACACACAGGTCTACCAACCAGTCTAGTTTAAACAAGGAAGGGAATCCAGGAAACACAGAATGATCTGTCACGCCTTAGACCGGGCTGCTTTGATAAAATGTAGCCTGCGATTTCGTAATACAATGAAATGTACAGTAGGCAAACGAAATTAATTGATAATAAAATGTCTCTAGTTATATAAAAGATAAAGATTTTGTTTTGAAATTCTGAGAAAAGTATAAAAATCAGGAGTAAATAAATTCTTTGTTTGAATAAAAATGTAAGATTGCTTTAGTACATTCCAGTAACGAATGAAGCATCCTAAACCAAATATCTAACTTTAAAAAAAATCCAAATCCCCAAAAAGATATAAAAAGTCCAATAAAAATTAATAGGTACCCACAAAGTTCCACAAACAGAATTTCAATTGCAAAATGTTCTTCGAAACAAAGAATTCCCAATGCAAACAAGGATATAACAAATTTCCTAGTTAGCCTTAAGCGGACTAAGTTATTAGGTCTCTGACCAGTTAGGACTACTAGCATACCTACATTGCATTGCTACAGTACTAAGCTAGATTAACACACGTAATAAAGTTATGGTGGGTTACGTAGATCTAAATTATATAATAGTAAATGTAACTTAATGTGTAGGACAGGAATATATTTACTTAATTTTGATCCTTAAAAACTGAGAAAAGTATATAAAAGTTTGCAAAATTTTGTCATAAAAAAGTCCAAACAATTAAATAAGCGGACAATAACTTTAACCCAGACCAAAAACAGAACTTACAAAAATAAAACATTCAAGTAAGAAAGAAAGAAAAAAGACATGTAACCATTTGACACGATGACTGTAACAACAAAACAAAAATTGTTCATTATAATCATCAATATTCGTCTTCCAATATTCGTTTACTACTGGATATATCTCTTTCTGAACTAGTTTCTCAAAGGTCGCCATTCGCCATGAGAATAAAACACGCTACAATCTAAAGTTCCCTTTCAAAAGCTTCACGCCAGATTTCACTCGTTTAATACGTATTGGGAACTTAAACTTGCATTAATATATCATTAGTCTTGATGGCAAAGTCTCGCAATCACTATGATTAGCTAGCTCATGGCTTACTAAAGGGCCTGCAAGGGCGCTCCGGTAGCGTCGTGGTAAGTAGCCGCCTCGTTTCGAAAGTCCACCATAAGCGAAGGCGATTCGACCTCGCTTACTTTGTTCTCTGATTAGCATCGTTTGTATGGAACAAAGCTTTTGTTTTTACATTTGTTTGTAGTTAGGATAAAACAAGATGGCTATTGCGTAAAATTGAGTTGAGTGCAAGAAGTTCTAATTGTTCATGAAAAACCCCATTATGGAAAACGCATTAGTAGCTTTGAAATGTCAAAAGCCACTTTTAAAAAATATGTGAAAAAATATTACATTTTAAAGTATTAGTTATATTACGAGCACAAAGAATAAAAACAAATATGTGCATTGCATGAATGGCTCAAACAAAAGCTGTTTAAACCAGAGTTGTGTATGTAAAATCTTCACACCGGTTATATAACAATACTGCACGTAAAGTTACGCATTTTACCGTATACAAACAAAAGCACGTGTCGAAAATAACTTAAGTAGGTAACATGTTTAAAGATGTCACAAAACATAGCTTCATATTACCGTTCGCAAAGTTAACTCAAGAATCTTGATAGGATTTAAATTTGGAATGAATCAGTGAATCAGCTTGTTGATTTTTATAATTGATTAATTAAGATAGCTACATATAATCTTGCTACCGTTTGACATTTAAAATGATGAAGATGTTTATATACATATATTTTTTAAACGTTTGTATGCCATCTATTTTATCATTAAAAACAATAAATTGACGAATAAAATGAATCACTAAGATTAAATTACGTTAAATTTAAGATGTTACCATTTCGCAACCAATGCCTTCTAACCGATTAACTAAAATTAATTGATTCATCTCATCAAAACTCACGTGAGTAATTGGTTCAGATTAAAATTCGAAGATCGTCATTAGAATACAGAATGTTGTGATGATTTCGTAGGCATTTCAAAGGTCAGATGGGTCAATAGCATTAACACTTTCGGAGGACTATGGCTGAGATTGTCTTAAGAGCAATGTGACTGTTGAATGTAAATTGACAAATAAGGATTTTTCTAATAAATCTAAATACATAGGTAGACATTATAGTCTCGCTATTACAGAAGAGACAGAAAGTGAAGACGAAACTCCAATAAACACATAAACTAAATAAGGAAGGTTGCCAAAATCATACCGCACAGAGCCAAAACCGAAATTTTGTAAGAAGACTTAAAGAAGAATTTGATATTCGAATAGAATTATTTAATTTCGTTGGGATTACAAACAATGACACAGTCAAGAAAAGACTTTAAATCAGTAGCTACTTAAATTATGCCATCTGAATTATCAGTCAATTTGAAAAAGAGATAAGTCTCATAACAATATCTCGATTACATCCTAGTAAAAGAAAATGGCAACATTATCACACATCCGCGGATAGATGAGGCAACACTGGAGGGAAACCTGAATAAAAACCATGGGAAATGTTCAACAAAGACATCGTGATCGACTGTGGGAGGCTTGTTGCGCCACTTTAATGTTGCCAGACTACAGGGTATGATTAAGGCTAGTTCTGGACAATTCAGATAGTCTTGAGAAAGACAGCATTTTTAATATAGTTTAAAAAAAATATCAACCTTGATAACTAAAACATCGAACATTTTTAAGGGTCTCGAAGTACACTAAGGAACCGTTCGTTTTTTTAATGTACAATATAAAATTACCAAAAAACAAATTGTGAAGATAGTTTTTTGAATAAAATTATGCAGCATTGGATCGTATACTTAGAATTTAATTTTGTCTAGATTCCACGGTCACAACTCTAAAATTTATAACAGCGGCTGGAACAGATGCCCATCTATTACGAAAGCGACTTCATAAATAGTAACAATTTAGTCGCAATACTTACAAATGAGCAGATTTATATAAAGTGGGTCACTGTCAATATTATACAAGGTCAATTCTACAGGTGAACTTGAACATTTTATGTAATGAGCATTCGGACTAAAGAAACCTTTGAGTAAAGTAAAATTAAGGCACTTTTGAAAGCTCGACTAGCTACCACGTTCAGTATTATCGTGTTTATCGCAATACTAGTATTATTATACCATACTTTGTTTAGTTTAGCAACATTTAGAGACAAAAGTCATTGCTCTGTTATTAAAACATATTTGAATTCGTCGTTAGACTGATGTGGATACATATAAGCATTTGTGTATTACCAAGTAAGTAAAATCATGCGGTTATAAAAAAGATTAAAATTCCTTTGGTTTTTTCTACATAACTAGCAGAAAATTATTTGAATTGAGACATTATCTGGCGCTCACATCTGTTCGATAATTTTCACGTTCATAGGTAAATTCTTGCAATGTTTGTTTACTAGTTTTACAATGGATACGTAATACTGTAGGCAAATATTGGAGGCGGTGTATTGCTATATTTTGTTTGTTTGTTTTTTTTTTTGTTTTTTTCATTCACTAAAGTCAAGATCACTCTAGTGTTTATTGTTTCAACCAAGTTTCAATTTTTGGGTGTTAATATTTTTGCGTTAATCTTCTGCTGAATGTTGATGGTGTCTGATAACTTTAATTTTGACTTAATTGCAAAAAAATACTAATTTAGGCTACTTTTATCCTGAAAAAATAACTCCTGTAAGCCTCAGCAACAAAAAAACATACGTGTTGTATGTTTTTTACCTTACCTTATTTACGTAAACAGAGTCATTACAGCTAATCGCTAATTCTCACGTTTGCAACTTGCCGGCAACCTAGAGTCCCATAGGACCGGTTGCAACTAGCAACTGTTGCAAATGTTGTGCAATGTTGACAAACTGTCATCATCCGTGTTGCAACGCATGCTTATCGATTTGCAAACGCGATAGGAGTAATAATTGTGCGTATGGGAGCTAATTAGGGATGTCTTGATGACGTACGACCAGTGCTGCAAGCTGTCATCCTGAATATTCGCTAGCCAAAAATGACGATATCATATCGATCGAAGATCAACAAGTGATGTGCCTAACCCAAAGAGAAACGCCAACGTCAAGTTGATGAGAATACCTACATCATCACAGATCGTGATGGAACCTGTGGTGCTTAAGTGATTGAGCGACCGATGCAGTAGTATCGATTGCAATAGATGAAGAAGATCCTGTCTTATCTACAATCTCAGAGTACATTAACGTGACATATAGGAAGTTCTCAAAGATTATCCGAAGTGACTTTCAGATTTTTGCCTATAGAACTCTAATTAGCAAGATTTCAAGCACAATGCCAATAATTACAATGGCTCTTATAGACTTTGATGTGCAAGCCCTATTGTATTCTACATTAAATTTATCTAGTCTTCATTCACCTTGAAGGAATCGGATCAAACCTTATCCAACTTAGTATTATCTTTACAATTGCTAAGCAAATTAAGTCTACTCTTGAACAATGAAAAAGCTTTCGATGTCCACTTTCAATATAGCAATAGAAACAAAACAGGTTTGCAAAATTAACCTACGAATATGTGTAACATTACTTACGTAATTCTAAGTGATACTGTTACGGTCAAGTAAAGATACTAACTAGTAATAGACATGTACTTGTCTTATTCGATTTAGGGTATGCGAATTTCTTTAATCAATTAACTTGATGGACCTGTTTGATTTGTTTGGTATTGGTTGGGTCGATTGGCTGTATGTCAATCTCCTGTAATCGCTCATTGAAAACTAGTCGAAAGTTTTAATTGGTTTACGAAATCGATTTTGCTGGTTATTCGGGAAACTGTTCTCGAATTGGAATTTGAGTAGTTGAGGACTCTACGTGCATTTGCATTTATTATTTTGAAGTTTTCGGGTTTTTGGATTTAGTATTCAAATTATAATTTAATGTGGCAGTTCCAGATCATGACATTAGCATACAAATTGATATAATCACATTCCAGAGTCACAAAGAATGTGCTCTACAAACCAGTTATATTATAACACACATTACATAAAATATACAAATTTAAAAACGAGTATTTTCAGAATTAGTGCTAGTTCCTAGCCTAATCGTTAAAAATATGTATAAACTTCGGACTAGAAAACGGTTGGTAAAATACTTAAAATGATATTTGCTATTCTATTTTTTTCCTAAGTAAAAATTAATTAGTCCAAGACAAAGTGTTAAAACAGCTTAAGATGTAGTTAAGCAGTAACAAATTGCTTGTCTTGAGTAGCTTGTACATTAGTATTCTAAACATAAAGAAGTAATAAGACAGAACATCGAACTAAGCGGGTTTCATTTGCATAAATTTAGATGCCTCATGTACAAAACATACACCGACGTGATTTATGTGAGAACTAAGTTTAAACGCCAACAAACTTTATATGTTTCTTATTTATTAGAGTACATGAGAACCGCGATTGAAATGTTGGTTTGTGTTTGAGAAAAAATAATGAAGATGTTTACACCTGACAGTTTTGATTTCGTTCGATTGATGAAATCATAGAAAACAAAACAGTAGATGAGCTTTCGAAAAAATTAAGCGGTATTTGCAAGTCTAATACAGTACAAGGCATACTAAAAATTATTATGGTAAATAATTATGACAATTTGCCAACTGAAATTTTTACTCTCTTTAAAGTACACGGTATAGCTACTTCTCAATCGTTTGATCATATAGGTATGCTACAACAATGCTCTATTTCTTTCTATACACAGTAGTTACGCAGGTATTACTACATCGCAGTAAAAAGTAATTAACCATCGAAACTTCGTTGCGCTAGATATGATACGAACATTTTTTGACTGAATTCCATTATACACTTACCTGCTTCGTTATTTAATGATGGATGAGAACTGTACATCAAATATTATGTAGTTACTCAAGAGATGCGTAACTTTGTAAAATATGACTAATTTTCTATCAAGCGTAATCAAATTACCAGGAAATTATGATGATATGATCGATTGAGGTAGAATTGATGAAGTGACGATATTGAGAAGGTTGTTAAGTTGAAATATGTTTAAACATGTATGATATCAATCAAAAGTTGACAGTTTTTTTTGTATCATTGTTACAGATCTGCTTAGTTTTCCTGCTGGTAGCCGCAGCGGCTGCCAGTGAGAAGAAGACGACAGATAAAAAAGCGGAAACACTGGACAAGAAGCTTGACAAACGAGGACTTCTTAACCTCGGCTACGGGTACGGTATAGACGGGCTGGACGTCGGCTACATCGGCAGCGGACATGGCATCGGTGGCGCCTACAACGTCATCGACGATGGCGCCTACGCTAACTCCGGCTACGGCCTCTCCCTCGGTCACCACACCGATGTCACCAAGACCATCACCCTCGTGAAAGGTGTCCCATACGCTGTGCCGGTCGACAGACCCGTCCCGTACCCCGTCGAGAGACACGTGCCCTACCCCGTGAAGGTTCCCGTACCCCAACCCTACGAAGTCATCAAGCACGTGCCTTACCCCGTCAAGGAGTACGTCAAGGTTCCCGTACATGTGCCCGCCCCCTACCCGGTTGAGAAGAAAGTCCCTTACCCCGTCCACGTTCCCGTCGACAGGCCCTACCCCGTCAAGGTTCTCGTACCTCAGCCCTACCCCGTTGAAAAGCACGTCCCGTACCCCGTGAAGGTACCCGTCCCCCAACCTTACCCCGTGGAGAAACACGTGCCATACCCCGTCGAAGTTAAAGTGCCCGTGCCCCAGCCCTACCCTGTGGTGAAACACGTTGGTGTCCCCGTCAAGGTCCCCGTCGACAGGCCCTACCCCGTACATGTACCTGCTCCTTACCCCGTTGAGAAGCCCGTTCCAGTCGCCGTGCCTGTTGACAGGCCCTACCCCGTCCACGTCAAGGTCCCAGTCGACAGGCCTTACCCCGTCCATGTTGAGAGGCCCGTGGCCGTCCCTGTGAAGGTTCCTTACCCAGAACCCTACCCCGTGTACAAGCACGTACCGTACGCGGTCGACAGGCCCTACCCCGTTCCCGTCAAAGTTCCCGTCGACAGGCCCTACCCCGTGCACGTTGAGAAGCACGTGCCCGTCGCCGTCGAGAAGCCTTACCCTGTTCCCGTCAAGGTCCCCGTTCTAGTGAGCGACCACGGCAGCTACGACCACGGCTACCAGAGCTACGGCGGTTCTTACTACAGCCACTAGAGTAGTTTAGTTTAATCTCATCGAGTGTTTCTCAGGAGTATAGCTATTTATAAATCTCGCCACTCGGATTGGCCGGGACACCAGCAAGCGATCATTCTTTGTATATATTGTCATGTATGTGGACGTACGTGTACGTAGTGATATTAAAAGGTTACCATTTCTAGGCTAAGTTGAATGTAAAGATCTTATGATAATGAGAATAAATGTTAAAAAATATTTGTCTTTTGTTTTTGTTTGTCGGAAGTGTTTTAATGAGAAGGAAGAGAATAGAAGGTGTGTCCGCAGTAACAATGGTTGACCTTCACGCTTGAAGTCATGCCAGCTAGTTGGATAACCACAGATAATAAAAGATATGTTCACGAGAAAGCTAACTGCCAGTAGAGTGCGCATGAAAACAGCGAACTTGTGACAAAATTAGAAAATAGGAGTGTATTTTTACAATACATAACATAGTGTCACGCCTTTCTCTCAAAGGGGCTGGTAGAAGTGTACGATATCCACACTACGCCGGAAGATATTCAGTCTCAAATATGACAGGTCACCAATTATACTACAGATGACATTAACATTGATGGCATATGTATATTTATCTGTTTATTTGATTATTCAAGCATATATGTACAACCTATGACCAACATAAGTTAGGCTATGGACACCCAGCTACGGTGTATATTGCACGTAAAAATAGTGCTTAATAACTTACCTAACATTCTAAGTTTAACATCTAAATACATAATGCTTCTTTACTGATATATTTTTTTAAACATGATAAAAAAAACTAAGCTAGACAACTGATTTCTGTAACACTTGTAAATAGTACTTGAAGATATCAAGAAACTAGATCAACAGTAAAATCAACCACGTAAAACAACAACGCAATACTTGTTTTAACTTTCACATCGACGTTGTAAAATAACCATAATTAATTCACAGCAAATTCTAAATCGAACTTGCTCAGTAATACTCATTTGAATAACAAATGCAAATATTGCTAAACACTCTTGAGCAAAGCCTAGATAAATTGAGAAAAACCTAGATCTAGATAGAATCTATTTAATGTGCGGTCATTTAAATTGTCAGTGTTACGAAATGGATCGACGAGGCCTATTAGGAGTAATCATAGAGTATTAGAAACAAGAAAATCAGATTTTAAACATACCAAGTTACGAAACTACGTTTTACAATCCTTTGAGTACACATTCTAACCAGCGGCTCCCCGTGATTTCACGCGCGGTTATAAAGTAGCTATGTATTAATCCGGTGCATAAGCTATCTCCATACGAAATTACATCAATATCCGTCCATCCGTTTGAGCTTAAACAAGCACATACACAAACTTACCTCACCACCTTTGTAATATGAGTAGAATTGGATTTACTAGCTGCACCCCGCTGCTTCAAACAAGGAACCGTATTTTTTTTCGGGATAATAACTATCCTATGTCCTTTTCTGTACCCCTGACGATTTTAGGCATAATAGTGAAACTAACTAACATAAATGAACAAACTCCCTTTCGCATTTATAATATTAGTTAGGACTAGGATACCTTTTAATACCTACAAATGCTTACTATAGTACTAATTCAATCGATCCCGGAAAGGCGGGATTTTTCTATGAAGGAGCTAAGTGAGCTATAGACAAAATAAATACACCTACTTGTGTAAATTTGAAAATTGAAATTAATAAATGACTTGTATAAAGACATTTCTAACAAAATTAATATGAGTATCCAAATAATCAACCTCTACTAATAATATAAAACAAACAAAACACAATGTTCTTCATGCTGCTCTGTGCACAAATGATTCTTTGAAATATAAAATTTTGCTATAACACTTAACGACGCAATAAATAAATAAATAATAGTTATATCTTTTAAAAAAAGCTCTACAAAACTTTATTTTTTTAAGATTTTCCCGGACTTCAAATTTAGAGGACACGTTATTTAAGTAATAATTCTAAACCAAAACAAGTTGACGGTAATAATAAAAAATATTTAATTAAATTGGTCTCTTACACATGTCTAAATCAGAAAGAAATATTAGCAAAAACCATAAAAACGAAATACAGTCGAATTTAAAACCTTTTTCTTTTTTTACGTTAGTTAATAATAAGTTTCCTTTGATAAATTGCCTGTGTCAACTTTTGACGTTAAGTTCTATTGTAAATCAATTGTTTACGATTATTTCCATTATTTAGGAACGTGAATTTGATTACTTAAACCTATAGTTAATTAGGAGTAAAAAAAACATACCAAAGAGTTAATTAAATCTAGTCGGTAGTAGTTAAGTTAATAGACTTACGGGCTGTCATAGGAAAAATAATTACTGGTCGCTGAGCTGAAGACCTAACCAATCTATCTCCTCCATATCTCCGTCATTTTGAAAAACTCCCAAAAACTTAATCGACAAAAAAATCTACATAATAAAACATATCGTCACGCCTTTCCCCCGAGGGGGCTGGCAGAGGTGTAATACAACACCCACACTTCGCCGGACGATATTCAGTCCCAAATGTGTGGCGAGCCTGTCGCCATTGAAAAAAAATCTAATCAACAAATAAATTCGGGACATTGTCACACAAGGTCGCCTGACCCCAAACTAAGCAAAGCTTGTATGTCTATGGCTGCCAGAGACTGATTTACATAAATTTATATTTTTAAATACATGCTTAAGTAGATATTAACACTCAAATAGAACGAACTCAAATGTTCGTCACATGAATGCTTGCCCTAGGTGGGATACTAACCCACGCCAGCTCAGAAGGCAGGTTCACTACCAGCTGAGCCACTGTGGCAGTGGCGTCAAATAATTGAACCTGCTCACAAAATTTTACGAGAATCAGTTGAGAAATGCGACTTGTAGAGGAGCACAGCCGGACATCCAGACATTTATTTATTTATTTCTCATTACACCTATTCTTACAGGATTAACCTAATACAAATAGAGTAGTCAACATCACATGTACTACCAAAACATTAAAAATTAGTTTACAAAGTTAAGATTTACATTAAATTTAGTATAAGTATTCCATTTGTCCAAATAAATAATGTCAATAATGTCAATTTTTAATAATTAAATTACGTCAATAAATAATAATTAAATTAGGTATGTCATATTATAATAATTAAAGTCAATGATTATTCCCGTCGTAACATAACAAGAATAATACCGCCTTATTAAATTCTGCCGACATCCGGACATACGAAAGCATTTTCGCCTAAGCTACATACAAGATACATACATGCTCGCTCAAACATGAAAACTGTAAAATTTGGTCGCAAGTCGCCAGTTCTCGCGGTGGTCTCATAACTGCGCGGTTATGGTTACATAACCGTTTGTTAAGGTTACCGTAAAGTGGAGTAACCGACTGACCCGGCCATTCATCTGCAGGTTTTATTGACATTACGAGCACGTCTGCTCTTTTTGTCGACATTTTTGGGTAAGTACTTAAGATAGGTAATTACTTTTTGTACAAAACAGCGCAACTGACTTCAATAGCTTGAGTGGTTCACGTTACACATGTATAAACAATGTATGTACTATGTAAAGTACGTATAATAACATAGCATCTTGGGACTAATTTTTAATTTCGCCTTTTTAGGGTTCCGTACCCAAAGGGAAGGGACGGATAAAACGGGACCCTATTACTAATACTCCGCTATCGGTCCGTCTGTCCGTCTGTCACCAGGCTGTATCTCATGAACCGTGATAGTTAGACAGTTGAAATTTTCACAGATGATGTATTTCTGTTGCCGCTCTTACAATAACGTAGTGGGCTATAAGTAATTAAGGCTCCCATAGAACAGACGTGATAATTTTGCCGTTTTCATAGATAATGGTATGGAACCCTTTGTGCGCGAGTCCGACTCGCACCTGGCTGGTTTTTTCTTTTTCGGCTAACGACACTAAGTTGGCACTAGTAGAAGAAATGCCTTTGTTCAGCTGGTATTAAGGATCTTTCACACAGACCAGAACCGCACCACATCTCAACGACAAAATAGGTCAAGGAGGAGTTACATATCGTCACGCCTTTCCCTAGAGGGGGTTGGAAGAGGTGTACACCCACACTTTGTCAGACGATATTCAGTCCCAAATGTGACAGGAGGCGAGCCTTTCGCCATACACCGGGCTCCAGTCATGTAGCAGATGACACACAATACACACATATATTCACACAATGAACAAATTGGTGCCTGCCGTCGGCTGGGTTTGAACCCACTCCCTCTAGCTTGGAAGGCGTGCCTTTTTCAACAAGGCTGTGTCATCGCTGCGTAGTAGTTAAGTGTTAATACCGTCGCTGTAGCTTCTTGTTCAAGAGGCCTACTATGGCAACTTATTACCAGGATGGTTACGTTTTGTTTTCACCGCTGTCCGACCGTGAATCGTATCGCCGCGCAATAAGGTTTATGGTCGCGCAGCGTCGAAAACAAAACTTAACTAACATCATGCCAATATGTCTTGGTAAGGCCCCTGGTCGGTATAACCCACGTGCTCGATAATTACGTCAAAATTTGGTCGTTGGAAATTCCACTATCTATTTAATACGAAATCGCAGGCGCCCACGTGGTGTGATTGTGGTGTGGTTGTTGTTGTGGTTATGGTGTGGTTGTGGTACGTGTGCAACAAGCCTTAGATGATTATTGATTGATAATTAATGACAGTGATGAAGTAAGTGAGTACTTACTGAAAAAGCTGAAGAGATCGAGAATTACAGCTTATTAGTGCTAGCTATTAAACATAATGTACTTATCCCCCTTCTAATAACCTTTATATAGCCTAGTAAGGGGGTTAATATTTATGTTGTGGATAGCCTTATGAACAGTATTCGAAATGGCCAAAGTAGATAAGTAGTACAATGTTCTATGTTGAATTCTCTCGAATAGAAGGTATCTTTCTTATAAACGAGACAAAGAATCTTAGTCAAATAGCTGTCGTAGATAATTATCTGCAAATGGAAAACTATTGCATGTAAGTGTACCTAAGTGTATGCGTTTTCTGTTAGTAGTTATGTACTCGTACCTGTCTGGTTAATTCGCGTCTTGTGAGTTGAAACAAAGCGTTTATTGTGCTATTGTTCTGAACACTCACACACGTTTTCGTACGCCTATTTACTGGTACTTACTAAATTCTGCACAATATATGTAGGTACAGGTG
This sequence comes from Peribatodes rhomboidaria, assembly GCA_911728515.1. Lineage (NCBI taxonomy): Eukaryota > Metazoa > Arthropoda > Insecta > Lepidoptera > Geometridae > Peribatodes > Peribatodes rhomboidaria. Next base: position 1,731,055 of record OU452175.1, on the reverse strand, counting down.
ATTCGGGAACAATTTGATTGTTCAAAACAATGTACAATAGAGTATCCGATTCTGATGAGCCATTCTTTAAACTTATTTAATCTGACCTCTCTCTCTTTTAGTAGGCTAAAATTATAACTCTAATAAAAACCTGGGTTAGCTTTTAAAAACCTGGTAAGATTCAAAAGTTTATTATTACCTAAAAGAATATTTTAATGATGATAGATGTGATAATTTATCTTAAAGGTAGGAATGAAAGAAGTAGACATTTTAAGAATAATCTTTTAAATTAAGATTAAGCTGGTTACATTTAAGATGTAAACCCTAATGTAAATAATTTAAACATACGAGTACTTAAATTCAGTACCTGGATGGCCGAGCTTTGCTCGGTATTTTTTTTTAATTGTTTTTTCACAAAAAATAGTATTATTATTCGCCAATAGATGTCAGGAAGAGTCATATTTTTCAGTTGAGACTACTCAAACGCCTCCTTTTTGTTATTTTTCTTCCAAGTTTATGTTTAAGTTGATTATCGATAAAACACGAATAAAATGACATTTTCTAAAAATGATTCCTAGCCAGATCGATTTATCGCCCCCGAAACCCCCTATATACTAAATTGTATGAAAATCGTTGGAGCCGATTCCGAGATTCCAATTATACATATATGTATATACAAGAATTGCTCATTTAAAGATATAAGATAAGATATAGCACGCCCGCAATGGGCAAACTGTTGTAGGTAACTCTGAAGCACTAAATTAAGAACACTCTAGGTGTACAGTTTAGCAATTAAAATACTCTATTCTATTCTATTGAAATCTAATTAAATTATCATGAAATTAAGATTATTTACGAAGTTACTTATATTTATTTTATAGGGCTGTTAGAAGCCCTTATACAGCTTTTATTTCATTTATTACTATTTTATAAGATGAATTTAAATTTTATTAAAGTAAGTAGTATTTAAGAATGAACTAATAATAAATTTTTTGTTATATGTAACATGTAGGTACAAATAAAAACCAATGTATGTAAAATGACGAGTACATGACAGGAGCATTCCTAATACATTTTAATAAATTATTATGAGTGTGACTCTATGACAATAAACTATTCTATTCTATTGACTGATTCGGTGGCTCAGTTGGTAGTGAACCTGCCTTCTGAGCTTGGGGGCGTGGGTTCGATTCCCACCTAGGGCAAACATTTATGCGATGAACATTTTGTGTTTGTTCTATGTCTGGGTGTTAATATGTATTTAAGTATGTTTTTAAAAATATCTAAGTATGTATATCAGTCTCTGGCAGCCATAGTACAAGCTTTGCTTAGTTTGGGGTCAGGCGACCGTGTGTGGAAGTGTCCCGAAAAAAAAAATCTTTTGTATCAACTAAAAGGATGCTCATATAGGCAGAGTGGCAAGCCCTAGTTTCAATTTTTTTTTTATAATTAGAAATCGGAATTCTGCGATAGGAAACTATAGATCATCTAAAATCAAAAACAGAACTTGAAATATCTCTTTTTTCAGGATTTTTTTGGTCATAAACACAGCTATTACAGTTACCTACATCATAATAGAGCCTGTTTACACACTCGTCTTTGCGTAAGTGATTTGAGAACGCACAGCGCCTAGAAATACATATGTAGTTTTAAATATATGAAGAAAACATATAAAAATATTGTTAAGTATTATTATTTTTTGCAGATTTAAAAACATTTATCTATTTTGTAAAAACTTCTATGTAAACACTCATGAAAGTAGAAAAAGCAAAAAATGTATTCCAGGATCGTAGCAAGTGAAGAGAAGTAGTATCTACCCAGGTTTACGGGAAAAAGGCGTGAGTAATGTGTGTTTGCAAAAACTTGCAAATAACATTAGAAGTAAAACGTATCGACTTGAAAATGACCATTACCATGATTTACCATTGTAACGACAAGCGGCAAAATCGTCCGTGGAAATGTTTACAAAGCAGAATCAGGGCATGCAGGAAGCCTGAAGGATTTAGCAATTTGTGCAAAAATATATTGCGTTAATTATAAGATGTTTATCTAAAGTAACCGCGCAAGTTATGTCGTGGTTTCAAATACCTTCGTGCTCTGATACTTTTGGAAATTTGGGTCTAGGCTGGTCTGCAGCCTAATATTGGCTGGCTGGCTTTTGTCTAAGATAGGATGGGTCCAAATCTTGTTGTGAGATTTTGTATTTATTTTTTCCTTATTTTGGTAATACTGAGTGAAGAAAAGTTGCCAGGTAGGTAGATAGAACTTGACTGGGGCTATTTTTGAATTTTGACTTTACCATATTCCAAATTTTAGTTTCTCATCTGAACAAATGAGTTCCTACTTCGTTGTTTAAATAATATTTTATTTGTTCTTTATGTTTGTTTTATTTTATACTTTTGGTACCTATGCAATAAAGATACTTTTGTAATGTATATTTTTAGCGTTAATTTCTGTGTAGAGCTTTAAAGTGAGTACACTTAACTGATGTTCTTAGTTTTTATAAAATATCCATATGTCAGAGTTTTGAACAGATTGCTGTCTTTGCGCGAGGCGCCATCTAACCACACACGAGCTCGCGATTACAAGTTTCATTGTAGGTTTCATTTGTTTTAGAAAGTGTATACTATAGAATGATTAACTAACTGCAGTTCAGTGAGTCACCAACAGAGGGCTTCGTGGCGACATGAATTAAAGTAAAGTAAGCGGCAAATATTCGAGTGATCGAGTCGCTAGGCTGTAAAGATACAGTTTAGATGTGACCATCCTAAGAAGCCTGAAAATTTAATTTAGCTGTTAGAAAGAACTGTCTAATTAACTGTTAGAAAGAATGACGTAAAAAAAATTTAATTGTCAACAAACTGCTTTACAATACATAGTATTAAGGTTTTAAACTCTTGCAGTCAACTTCATTCTCAACTTCATTCTTAACATGTTAAAGTTATTATTATTATTATTTTCAATTTATTGGTTTTTGACAAACTCATTCGTATGTAACCTCATGATGCTTCGTTGTAACCACAATATAATGTAATGAAATGAGAGTCTATTTCTGCCTACAAACTGCTGCGCAGGTTGGCAGAGTTGTATTTTAATACATACTTAAGTATGTTATTAACTTAGATAAATAAATTAATTAAATTTAAAAAAAAAACGTATCAAATAGGTACTTTAGACTTGATACTTTATACTTTACAAGCTGCGCCCCGTGGTTTCATCCGCGGTTAAAAAGTGTCCTATGTGCTATTCCAAACTTAATTTTATCTCTATGTCTTATTTCATTCCAGATCCGTTTAGCTGTTCTGGCGTAATTCAGTAACAAACATCCATACATCCATCCATCCATCAAATTTTTCGCATTTATAATATTAGTGAGATTTACAACTGCTAATGCTTGGACGCAATATGCCAATTTATGAGGTGTTAAAATAATATGTAATAACTGCCGGCTTATCAGCGAAATGTCAATGTCAAATACTAATGATCGCCGTTGCTTAATTCAAAATGTTTATTTTGGTACCATGATGACAGCGAAAACATGATTAAGTTTGTTGAGAGTTCGACCCAAAATATTGGCCTAACGAATCATACAACTATCATCGAAATAATATAAGGAAGAAGCAACCAAGAGTAGTAGTAGAGTAGTTTCAACCAAGAGTACAAAGAAGCGGTATAGGGATAGATATATGTTGTGGGGGCGAATTGTATGGTGGAGTAACTACCCTATTTGTTTACTCTCACTATTTACTTGACTCCTAATGCGGTGGCGTTTTAATGAAACTCCTTTTATCGAGACGACTGGTTTACTCGGAAGCTGGCTTAGGACTCATACAAGTAAGTATGACTAGAACTATGCTTATAACTATACATATAATCATACATCTCTTATCATGTTACATTTGTGGTGAGATGTAGGCAGGTATATAGCCCTACATCTACATCGCCTTTTTTTTTAAATGGTCGTCATACTCCAACACGCACGAAACGCTTTTCTTCCTCATTTCTCATACGGACCGCTAGAGTGTGGAATACTCTGCCAGTGTGTTCCTTGACACTTATAATCTCGATGTGTTCATGTCTCGAGTGAATCGGTTTCGTCTAGGCAAGCGTGCTCCATCGTAGGCCGCATCACTGCTTATCATCAGGCATGGTGGCGGCGAACAAAGCCTCTAAATAATTTAAAAAAAAAAAGCGGCACGATTCTAATTTCTAGTACATAGCGCTTGGATCCAATACAACTACAAGAAAACAGATACTACAAAGCTCCCTTGACAGTATTATGTTACGTGTATCAATAACTCGGTAAAAAAATCTGTATAATTATCGAACCTGCTCACAAAATTTCACGAGAATAGGTTGAGGGATGCGACCTGTAGAGTAGGACAAACGTCGGCCGCGAGTTCTACAACTCACAGAGTCACTGGTAAAAAAAAATCGGGATACTTCCACACACGGTCGCCTGACCCCAAACCAAGCAAAGCTTGTATTACGGCTGCCAGATACTGCTATACATACTTAGATATTTTTAAATACATACTTAAATACATATTAACACCCAGACATAGAACAAACACAAATGTTCATCACATATATAAATGTTTGCCATAAGTGGGAATCGAACCCACGCCCCCAAGCTCAGAACGCAGGTTCACTACCAACTGAGCTACCGAGGCAGTCAAACTAATAATTAATTAACTAAATCGAGTAATTAACTAGATCATTGTACTAGTTTAAACTAATAATTCAATCCTTTTTCATCTTTCATCGAGCACTCTTGAAAAATTCAATTAATTTAAATTCGTTCTCAAACTCATTCAGGATTAAAGTTTATGGATTTTTAAACGATTGCTTTTACAACTTTATTGTATTACAAATTAATCTGTTAGTCGTAGCATTAATAAAAAAATTAATGACTTGTAGCTAGCTAATCATAAAAAAACACGTCAAGTGCGTGTCGTAACACACTCTTGGTAGGGTTCCATACCTACGTTAGATGTGAATAATTTTAGTCTTTAAGTAATTTGTATGGGTTTTCTGGAACAATAAGTGACTCCCAATTAGCATTAACTTGGTATCTACCATGGGCGTACTCAAGGCAAGGTAGAGCATCTGCCCCACCCCAGTTCCTAATTTAAAGCTCAAAGTTAAGTTTGTTTAAGTAAAAAAAAATTGTTACGGTCCACAATGGCTGAAAACTGGCTTATCGGCCTCTAGGCTTCGGGCCTCTGGCTTAGTGGCCCTATTCGGAGATATATATTTTCATATCACCTTTTCTCATCCTTGTTGCTCTCGTTTGAAACGTCATGGGTGTGACGTTTCAAAGTTTTCAAGAGTGACCAAGATAAAATCTCATCACATCTCACGCGCAGAAATAGCCCCCCAGAGGCCAGGTCCTTCTTTTTGAAGGCATATTTTACTATGATTGAAATTAGGTAGGTACTCAACGAATTTGAATGAAATTTAGTGTGAAAGCAGCTTTTACATCAGTCATATGCTACTTCTATTCCAAGAACAATGAGACGGTTCCTATTTAAAAAAACAGTTGTATCAGTTGGATTGGCTTACTCTTAATTCACAGCGCTACGATTGGCGGACTCGAAAGTTTCAGCCAATCATAGACGACTGAATTGACAAACTTAAACTTTTTTGAGCGTTACCCTTTTTAAGGAAATGGAAAAGGTACATTTTATTAACCTTGTTTTATAGTCTGTGCAACAAGGTCACGGCCGCGAATAAAAAAGACATACAGAAGTACGGGATAAATGGTAGTACTACGTAGAAGTCGAAACAAACCTGGGGGTGCAGCTAGCATTGCATAACATCTGATACTACACTAGCTCATCTGCCCACGGCCTCGCTCGCCTTTCATAGCCTCTGATTATTATTTATATTTATATTATTATATTTAAATTTATCTTATACCTTTAAATGAGCAATTCTTGTATATAAATAATTGGAATCTCGGAATCGACTCCAACGATTTTCATACAATTTAGTAAACTAAAATCAATTGTTTATTTTCCAAAAAACACAATTAAAAAAAAAAAATACCGAGCAAAGCTCGGTAATCCAGGTACTTATTATTTATACGCAGTGATTATTATTTGTGATCAAATTTATAAAATCAGACCATTATAGTACTGGAGATTACCACCTACATCCAATTTACAAACTTTACGGGCTTTTAATTCTAATTAATATCTTAAATGCGCATGTTAGTTTGTTTTTGCGCTTTCCATATTCGGCCTAGCATACGTAACGAGAAAAAGGTATATCGACTCTTTATATTGAGACAGACGTATGTTTACAGATAGATGCCACGTTTTCGCATGACAATAAGTGACGAGAAGAATTTTGTCGCGCGCGCATATGCCATATCAGGACTATAGAAAAGGGTGAGTATAGTGTGACTTTGATCCCGGAAAAAATTGCGTTAGTTGAAATCACGGGGCGTAGCTAGTATAAGTATTTTAAATATAAAAAACTATTTAAAAGAGGTATTCGGATCCATCCATCAACGTCTCTACATCGCTACTCTAGACGCTACGTGAAAGGCGACTCTACACTCAACATGTCGACAAAATAAAAACAAAAATGTAACATAAATTTATCACATTCTAAGTTACGAAACTACGTGTGCAATAATTTAAACTACTTATTGATGATAAGGTTTGGCAATTGACCATGATATTTTTTTTATTATAAAATTGGGTCGAAACGAGCAAGGTACTAGGTTAATAGTTAACGCCGTATTGAGTGCAAAATCGAATGATTAATTTAGCTAGACAAGAGTTTTAAAATATAGCAATGCCTAGCTTAATTTTATGTTTACTATGAGTATCGTTTTAAGGTTCCGTTATAAACTCTTCTTAGTCTCTTTATATGCAGTATGGAGTCCCTATGGTTCCTTAACGAGATAAGATAGTTGACACCATATGCCTATAAATACCCTGTATTTTTTTAGGGGTGGGGCAAAAGTAAATTACTCGAGAAGTAGGTACGGTACATAACATAACATATCGTCACGCCTTTCCCCCGAGGGGGCTGGCAGAGGTGTAATACAACACCCACACTTCGCCGGACGATATTCAGTCCCAAATGTGACAGGGCGCGAGCCTGTCGCCATACACCGGGCTCCAGTCATATAGCAGATGACATACAATACACACATATGATTTACAAATAATGTAATGTAAAGTACCTAGTAGGCTGTCCCTAATTATTTTTCAGCTTACGTAATCTCAAATAACTGCGCAAGCTAAATGCTCCATTAAATACATAAAATAAATAGGAATAGGAATGTAAGTAATTATACTTTGTGATGAAGTGCCATACATCGAATTTTAATTAAGCGTGTTTGAAAACACATTTGTGGTTTAATTCATGAGTCATTTTCAATAATAAGACTATTAATAAATCTAGAATCCTATACTCGTGTTTTAAATTCGAACACATTTATTTATTTTGTAGATACATTTGTTAATAAATTGACCTAGCGAAGTGAGGTATCCTAGTGTATTGGAATAAATCAGCGTTTTAATAACAGTAGGTTATTTTTCATATAGGTAGGTACCTATTTACCTATGTTTTTTTACTTTTTGTGTCTGATGATAGCTGAGTATGGGTAATCTGATCTTCATGACATTTTCCAGGAAAGGAATTTATTCTTAAATAATAGCAATACTCGAATGAATGATCTAAATCGGCAAAGGCAAAAGGATGTAAACATTAATAATTAATAATGATCTCGGTTCCTCGTGAACGATAGTTTAATCTCAGATCAATCTAGAGGAAAAGATGGAACACTGCGTTATATCTGGCTGAAGCCACTTCTTTTTCAATGTGTGTGCGTGGTAATGTTGCCATGAAAAACTTTACAAACTAATATTAATTCTCAAACTCTACGTTAGCCATTTCCGTTCCAATATACAACCTTAGGAGGTTTAATATTTTAAAAATTTACTTGTAAAAGAACTGCACAGTTTTTAAAAAGAACCTCAAAATGTAGTCCTGGCCACACTTTTATAATGCAATATGTATATTTAAGTACATGATATTATACCATAAACCATAATGTCGAAAGTAAAAATGACCAAGCGAGTATCGTAGTTTTTTTGCGTCTATGTGTGAGTGTTGTGTACCTATACGACAGTAGCGTAGTTTTTGGATGGTTTTTGGCTTCACTTAGATCATACGCCGTGCGCCATCTTATTCTCTAGGTTGATCTGAGAGTTTAATGTAAATTAGTTACAAATTGTCTTATTAGACAATTTGACAATTTGTTTTTTTTTTTCGTTTGCCGCAAGACCACTACTTGAATTTTATTAACGTTAACTAAATAAAAACATTTATAGAATTTTGAGATGGTTTGCTTTTAAAATGTACCTAATTGATTTAGCTAAGTAAACTGATAAATACAATTGTTACATACGAGATACATCGATTGATTTATCGTACGGAGCCTTACGGAACCTTACGTAGAAATGTTTAAAAAAATGTTTTTTTGCGAAACTAGTTACGTAAATTGGGGCTGAAGAGATTTATTTATTCAACTTAGAACTTAGAACGGAGATTTATGTAGAAAATTAAGAAATTATTTTTGAATGATTCTTTAAAATACAGTAAGTAACCAAACCTACCTGTTAAAAAATCGTCGAAATTAAAATCTAATGATTCTTTAAAACATTGAAAAATGGCAAACATTTACTTATTGTAAAAGGTCAAGAGCGGACCCCGAACACCAAGTTTAAAAAAAAAAAACCACTACGTAGAAACATCCATACAAAGTGTCCTCAAAATATAACATCGAATTCTCATTATTTAATTGTTAAACCTAACGAGGAACTTATAAAACGTGGACGCGAATTCATGCAAATAACTATACCGCATAAAAGCTAATCAGAATCTCCAGTATTCATCTAATGACGCTTATGAAATATTACAAATTATTATGAACAACACCCACACGATCGTAAACTGGTCTATCTAGATTATTAACAAACGACTGGTTCATCTGAATACGTTTCAGTCTAGTCTAATACAGCAGACGAAAGTAACAGACTGAATCATACTCAAATCACTGAGGGTCAACTGGGGAAAAAGCGTCTGTAGGGCAATTACATCTTTCGAAAATAACTGACAAACTCTTTGCAAATTAGGCAACTAACGCCGGTACAGATGGTAGTTACAATAATTACTTAATTAATTGATAATACATTAAGTAATTGTCAATTCATTAATTTCTTTATTCCCAGGTTCTTTTGTTATTATGAAGGGCAATTTATTATCCGGTGGCATAGGTACGTCATAAAATTCTACACAAAACAACAGGAACACATATTTTGATACCTACTTAATGACTTCCCATCATCCGTGTTGGATTTTGTTTAAAAAGATGAGACCAATGCGTGAGTAACTAAATATCCTTAGAAATATAAAAATAAACAAATATTTACAATAATTACAAATTTCCTAGACAATGTTGTTAAATGTAAATGGATTTATAAGAAAAGCATGATGCTTCCGGTAATTTTGAAAAATCTAAAGCTAGCCTTGTTGCCAGAGGTTTCATTCAGATACCAGGGGTAGATAATATGTTATATTTTTTTTATTGTTATAAAAAAATATGACAGTGCTCACTGAAGGAAAATTCAAATTACATGTAAGAACTACATTAATGAAAAGAGGGTATTATAAGGTTAAGAGTTATTTAAAAGACAAAGATGTCTGGAGCCTTCCACTTCCGCCAAGTGGCCACTAGTATGAATAGATATCATTCATTCATTCTTTCTTTCTAAAATTATATAATATTTATCTGCTGTTTTTTTGTAAGGCAACTTTGTTCAGATTTTACTGTTTATATAACCTAGCTATAAGATAACTATAGATTATACATTAGCTTAACTCGTGCTCAGAACCCCAAGACACAGGCCTTTGGTCTACTTTGGGGTTCACTGGCTTTGCAATATTATAGATATAATTCTTTGGAAATAAATTTATTATTTATTATTATTATTATATTACCCAGTTGTAAGCCAAAATTTGTGAGATTGTAATTTATTTATTATTTAAAAAAATAATGCCCCTCAGTTTCCTGCCTGTTCTTCTGGGTAGAGGCTCTTTATCCGAACAAGGCGGTCGAGTCTATTTAAAAAAAACGACGTTCATAAGTGTATCTTTGATACCCAAATTGAGTGAAAACATTTTGACTTTGACTTTGACTTTGAATTTAAAAAAAAATTCATAATCGGTTCATAAATAACGAAGTTACGTGGTAAGAATCATAAAAAAACTTACTTAACCGATTTGATAACCCTCTACTTTTGAAGTCGGTTAAACAAGGAAGAAAGGCAATAATTTAAAACAACATTGCGGTCAAAAGCAGACGTTATTTTGACCAACTCTTGCGCTGCGGTCTGTACGGACTTTTTATTTTGCAACTTTCAAAATAAATTTGATATGACTGTAATACTAGGTTAGATACTTGGTTAGTCAAGGCATTTTGAAAGTTAGTGTTTCTATGACATTTACTTTTGTTAGGTAACTGAGACAATGTAAAAATTGAAATTGATAACTTAGGCATAGTTATCTATTATGTTCTTAAATTTCAGTTTTCATTTTTTTTAATGTAAAGTTAAAATTTAAGAACATGCTATGTATCCTTTTGGTGGGACTGTCTTTAAGATTTCTAATACAAGTTTCCCAAAGGATATGACAGTAAGCTAGCTATTCCTAGGCAGACATTAGCTCTGAATTAGCTGTAAAATTATAATTTACCAAAAAGTAACTAAATAATATAAAGTACTAAAAAAGAAAAAAACTATCAGATAATTGTTTTTCATGGAAAACACCAAAAGCGAAAAGCTAAATTTCCCTTTTTAAATCATCGCAACATACGAGTATATAGCTGGGGACAACTTAATGTTAACAAATGCTTTGTCTGTTAACCTTATTATGAGTAACTAGTACGTCTACTAACTGTTATGCAAATCACGCGAGCTATTATCAGATATTCACGAATTTATGCATCCAATCATCAAAACTATACCCTCCAGTGCGCACACGCAAGAAAACTCACGCGCAGACTAGGAAAGAGCAGAGAGAATTCGCTGGGAAAACTGGATAGACACTAAAAATTGACAGCTCAGGCTCTGAATTGGCGCGCGTCTATTTAGCTCGCGCAATTCAACTATTAATGTGGCATGTAAGAAAAATGTTGCAGAATAATTTAAATTCAAATTCAAATACAAAAACATTTTTTTGCAGAAATGTAGGTACAAACAGGATAGTCGGTCATAAATAAGAATCTCACCATATTCAATATCTATGGAGCGTGCAAAAGTTAGGGAATAGTAGGTAGGTAATCAAATTTAAATGGTCATAAAATATCATGTCATTGTTAGAATGTCAATCTTTAAAAAACAATTTATTAGATGAAATTTGAGGGATACATTTATTTTTGGTTCTGAATGGTTTGAAATGGATAAATATCTAGGAATAACAAAATCAAACTTCACTAAAACACAATTTTGATCCAAACAAAGTTCTTTAAAATATTGACGAGTTTTTTTTACATAAAAATGGAGTTTTTCCTTATATGCATTTTTGTGTATGAACATTTGTTTGGATTTCTATGGTAGTAGTATGCATAGTTTGTCTTGTCCAAATTGAGTATCTGTATTTTTTATTCTATTTCATTTTTTTTTGGGTGTTTATTACAATCCTCATTTGCCACAATTAACTGCGGATGTCCAAATTACGCGCTAGTTACAAAAACTACTATAGTTTACGTGAATCTACGCACTTATGAATAGATTAGTAAAACAGTTGCTTGCTAATATAGCCATTATAATTTGGTAGAAGATGAGTTAGAAAATATTGATTGATACCAACGAAATTATTGGTAATTCATTTGTAAATAAAGTACCAACTGTAACCACAGAAATCCTCTTACTCGCAGTTAGCAATATAGAAACCGCTGTACGACTATTCTTTTTGTGTAAATGTTTAAATACGTTACAAGTTAGAAAAACTTACTTCACCTTATTAATAAACGTTACATAACCTCGGAATAGTGGTTTGGTTTTTTGTCTCTTTCGATCGAGTTACAAGAGTAAAAGAAGGAAGAGGACAAAACACTGAAAGTTATTCAGTGTTTTGTCATTCCGGGACTATACAAAGTTTATTAGTAAAGGCGTATGTAGCCAATTTAGAGTGCGAAAGTTTGCCAATTAGTGTAATATTATATACCTATACTACCCATTCTCCGAAGTTGGATCTAAGTATTTTTTCGTATCAAGGCAAATTACTTATACCCTGGACACTACGCTACATACTATCCCGAAAAAAAATCTAGAGGATGCAATGGAAACCGTATGACGCATCAAATTACGTAATAAATTAACAGATACAAAAGTTTGTGTAATTTAAACATCGTGCATAACACTTAAGAATCTCTCTTAAATAATTGCCATCGCTAAAAATAGCTAACAACGCAACACATTATTTACATAATTATTGAAGTCACATGCAAAAACTACATTTTGCATCGTTTCATAGTTAACCTTGTCTCTTGATCTACTAACTCTTGGGAAATAACTCACGATCCAATGAGGACCCGTATTCTTAAATAAGACTTGAGTGGTTGGGTATCTTTTGAGTTAACTCACTTGATTATAAAGAGCGAACGGATTTTCAACCAGACTATATACGTTAATAGAAATTGTAAGCATTTTCGTACTAATTAGATGGTTATTTCCGTGATTCAGTAGATGAGAATTTTTACGATTTTGATTATCACAAGGATGGCCCGTGATCGTTCAGTTAAAGTTTAAAACATTAAATATTCATTAATGATTGTGAAGATTTTAAACTCAAAATCAGCGTTACCCCAAACCTTCTTTTCTAAGCGCAATGATAATGGTCATCGTGTCATCCGCTCGCGGTTACTACTCGCGTCATACGAGCGAGCGTGAGGGCACACAATGACCATTGTCATGACGGTTACAAAATAAGGGGGTAGATTTAATTTCAGATCAATCCTCTACTAGACTGTAGACTAGACTGGCTGAACGACATTTTGTAAAGCTTTTTTCATATTATGTTATTGATATTCGTTTTAGAATACGGGTCTAATGTTCGATTAAATAACGTAACTGCCGCAGCTGGGTTCACAGCCAACAATAACAGTTTCGCCACAGTAATAGTACATATCTCAAATTATATATCGCTTTATGATTTAATATTAACCAATCGTCAATCAACGTACATTGATTGTTGTTTTTGTTATGATTGTACTGCATACTGTATGATCGTTTTAGAAATAGAGGTGCTGTTCCTACCCTTTTACGAAAGACACGTTTCTTTCATTTGATACTGTAAGTAGGTAGTGTTGGGCGATTTACACTAGAATTGTCTAATTTGCTATCGGCACTGCACTACAGGCAAGGTGCCTCACTACTCGTACGCCCGCTCTCTGATTGCACAGAGAAAAGGAGAAGAAGCGCGGATGCCGACAAGATGTCGTGTCTCATATTTAGCGAATTAGTAACTTTTAAATTAAAATACTTAATTTGTATTAGAAGCCTACATTATCTACTACTATCATTTACAAAAAAAATACAAAACACAAAATACAAAATTACGACGTAAAACGAGTACATTAATAAAAGTGTATCGATGCTACCCGCAGTAGTTAACAACTGTGTCGCGGGTAACAACGCCCACCTCCGGATTAAGAAAAGTATAAATATATAAGACTAGCTACGTCCTGCGGTTTCACCCGCGGTTAAAAAGTATCCTATGTGCTATTCTAGACCATAATCTATCTCTGTGCCAAATTTCATCCAGATCTGTTCAGCCGTTATGGCGTGAAAAAGTAACAAACATCCATCTATCCATCCATACATACAAACTTTCACGTTTATATTATAGTTTATATATATTTGTAGGATGTAGGATTGTACTATGAAAAGTGTATTTCTATAATAACCAGTAATTAACAGTAATAGAAACGTTTGAAACGTCAAAAAAAAGTTTTAACCAGTGTATTAGTTGCTCAATATTAACGCACACATTCGTGTTAGTTATATTATAGGTATATAATCTTAATAAAATAAATTGTTCAGTTAGTATTTTTTTTCTAATTTACAACCCTTCCTTTAGTTTTCCCATTTACATTTGGGACTGAATATCGTCCGGCGAATTGTGTTTGTCGTATTACATCTCTGCCAGCCCCGTCGGGGAAAAGACGTGAATCGTCACGCCTTTCCCCCGACGGGGCCGGCAGATGTTTTATGATGATTAGTTTTCCTTTAGGCAAAGCATTTTTCTTCGCAATTGTCTTATTATTTATTCAGTTACATTTTAGTAATTTTCTCTATCAGAATTTTTGAGTTTTTTTGTAATTAGATAGGCTTGCATTTGGTCGCCATCACGGCTGATGCTTTCTGAATTCGGGCTAGCTATACATCACGCTGTAAATGTGTAGTGCTGACGGTTTGTTAATTTACAAAATATGCAGACCGTAAACTGTTATGTGATTAGAGTAAGTGGCAATGTATAATTGTATATGCTAATAAGAAAAGAAACAGATGAGGAGCCAGCGAACAAATGCAAACATGGCCACAACTTTCATTGAATTTTCAGACTAATACTAATGGAGTATCATCAGTGGAGGACATTTCTGTAGACTTTAAAATTCCAGATGGACAAAAAAAGTTACAGAATGGGCTCCACGGGACGGGAAAAGGAGCCAGAGAAGACAAAGAAAAAGATGGAGGGACATATTTTCAATGATATACGGACCAAACTGGATGACCGCAGCTAGAGAGAGAAGAGTGGAGAAAATTAGGGGAGGCCTACGCCGCAGAGGCGACTTCTGCATCTACTTTATTTAATATTACTAGCTAAACTATTTGTGAAACGATGCAGTAGAAATATATGCTATTTTTATTTTATTTTATTTTAGTATTCATGAACTCGGCAAATTATTAACAAATGAGCGAACAAAAAGTGGATTTCTAAGCAGAAAAACGGATGCTATCTTTCAGTTTTTTCAACACCTACACTTCGCCGGACGATATTGAGTCCCAACAGTGACAGGCTTGAGCCTGTTGCCATACACCGGGCTCTAGTTGTGTAGCAGATGACATCCTACTAATATTATAAACGTGAAAGTTTGTAAGCATGGATGGATGGATGGATGGATGGATGGATGGATGGATGGATGGATGTTTGTTACTCTTTCACGCCAGAACGGCTGAACAGATCTGGATGAAATTTGGCACAGAGATAGTATAGTCTAGAATAGCACATAGGATACTTTTTAACCGCGGGTGAAACTACTGGGCGCAGCTAGTTAATAATACGCACGAATGTTCACATTAAAAATTTTAAAAACCCCCGACACCAATTTTCGTCAAACTTAGCTAAGAACATTACCGACTAAACCACCTTTGAAACAAAAAAATCTAAATCGATTCATCCGTTCAGGAGCTACGATGTCACAGACAGACACACACACAGACACGTCAAACTTATAACACCCGGTTTTGCGTGATCCTACACAAAAACGGCGGGATTAAAAAAATATAACAAATTGGAAAAAATTTACGAAAACTCTGCTTCTATTCACTAGCTACTCAGATGCTCTTTCATAAACACTAATAGAGCTATGATAGCTAATGAGTAGCACTGTAAGTGCGTACAGCAGCCGGTCGTGCTCTACATACGCGTGCCGTGGACATCTAGCGGGTGCGGCGCCGTGAGGCAACATGTCCATGTTGCCTCACGGCGCCGCACCGTGAAGGTAAATGTTAAGTAACGAATTAAACATCGTACGTAGGCGACGGTCTTGATTTGTTTTTTGAATAATTTATAGTTACAAAAGTTTAGTTAGTCATGAAATACGGAGGTGTTTGTGATTCCAGTACTATGACTCTCTTGTAGGTTCATGAGGCTGTAATACTGAATAGGTAGGTAATGGAATAATAGGTTGTAGGTGAAGGTAAATATTCTTTTTGAAACCTTGTTGTCTAACTTTGAACTCTGTTCACATAAACGTCATGTCACTTTAGCGAAATGTTAAATCTGGTATTTCCAATCGACAATTTTATTAACATAGTACCTTTCAACTAAAAAAAAAAGTTAGGTGAGTAATTTATTTCCAGGTAGGTAAGTCACCCGTAGAAAATATGAAAACTATTCTTGAAGCGAAATACTACCACATAAACAAAAAATCTGAGTTATTCCACCACAGAAACTTTAAGCATCATTATTCTTAGTAAAAGCTGTCTCATTATTCAAACTACGAAGGTATTCCAACCAGTCTAGAGATCCTATTCTTTCACGTGGAATATTATCTAAGTCACTGTCTCTCTTATTAGAAAACTCATGAGAGTAAGAGTGACCGGGCAAATATCGCAGGCTCCAGAATCAAGCACTAATTATTTATTAGGTATCGTGAGAACGCGGCTAGTGATGCATTCTAAATGCCTATTACTAGAATATGAAGCTTTGCGATCGAATCGGTGTTAAAACCGGATCAAGATTGGTGTCCAAAATAATGACTAAACTTAGGCTGCGTCTCCACCGGAGATGTGAGGAGGAAAGAAAATGAGAGATGAGCGAAAAAAAAAAAACCTCCAACAGGATCATAGGATCGGTTTGTAAATAAAGTGGATCTTATTGGTGGATTTTGTTCCTCACTCATCGTTCATCTTCCTCGCACATATCCTGTGAATATGCAACCTTATGAGAATGTAACTAAACTGAGGCTTGATACCGACTAAGCGAACTGGAGCGGCTGACTATCCGCTGACTGACTGACTGACTGAGTCGCGATTCAGGTAGACTATTTAGTCTACCTGAATCGCGACTCTGCTACTCTCGCTGCGCACTGGACATTTGTCCAGTGCGCAGCGTACTAGCAAATCAGCCGCGAACTGTTGGCAAAGAAAGTTTAGCTCAATGCTAATAGTGTACCGAGGAAAGTGACTTTACCGGCGCGACGTCACGAGCGTACTTCGTCGCCGACTCGAGCAAATAGCGCGCGTAATTTTGCTGCGAATCGGCCGCTAACCGAATAAGTCTGCAAGCGACACACCGCAAACTGCGTACAGTATGTACTCATGTACGCTGTTCTGATACATACTCAATTTAAAATCGAGTACCTGGATGGCCGAGCTTTGCTCGGTTTTTTTTTTTTAATTGTGTTTTTTGTGCTGTTGTGTCGTTAAAGCAATTAGTTGCTTTGCTCACAAAAAATAGTATTATTATTCGCCAATAGATGTCAGGAAGAGTCATATTCAAACACTCATTGACTTCGTGTTACTTAACAACGCCATCTGCTGTTGTGTCGTTAAAGCAATTAGTTGCTTTGCTCACAAAAAATAGTATTATTATTCGCCAATAGATGTCAGGAAGAGTCATATTTTTCAGTTGAGACTACTCAAACGCCTCCTTTTTGTTATTTTTCTTCCAAGTTGATTATCGATAAAACACGAATAAAATTACATTTTCTAAAAATATTCCTAGCTAGATCGATTTATCGCCCCCGAAACCCCCTATATACTAAATTGTATGAAAATCGTTGGAGCCGATTCCGAGATTATATATGTCGACGCAAGCCTAATTATAATTAAAAATAATAACTTTAAGTTTAAGTTAAATTCATTTCTTGAGTTTTAAGAGATAGGAATTAGTTCAAAATGATTTTTAGTAAAGATTTGTTTAAAGAAACCTTAAACTGAATTATCTGTGGACCGGGCGGTAAGCACGGTGCGCATTTTAAATGTTTGAATGTTTTGCGATAAATAATTAATTCGAAGTTAAAACTGTATGCTAAAAATAGTAAAACGAATTACCAAACCATAATTTGCTACTTCAATCGACATTACTAGCAGTTTGTAATAAATAAGTGTTCATGACTTCCCAACGAGCACGCCATCTTGGAGAGCATGGCGCGCGTTTTAAATGTTAAAATGTTTTAAAATGTTTTGCGATAAATAATTAATTTAATGTTAAAACCGAGCGTTAAAAATAGTAAAATGAATTACCAAATCGTAGTTGGTTACTTTAATCAACATTATTGCAATCTGTGATAAATTAAAGTGTAATGACTTCGCAACGAGCACGCCATCTTGGATTTTAAACATGGCGGGGCGTGCCGTTACGAAGACACATTCGCACGGAGAATTTGGTGAAGACAACTGGTGTTTGGTGTTTATCTTGTGAGTACCGATTATAAGTTTAAATTATTTAGTTTAACTACTTGCTGTAATAAGTTAGATTGTGTTAGTTAATAGATTAGTTAATAATAAGTTAGTTTGTGTTAATCTAATAAAAAGTGCATAGAAATATTGAGTGTTTCGTTATTTGCGATGAGTGAGCCTAGTGATGGAGATGGTGACGTCAGCAGAGCTGACGTCACGGTTTCTAAAAATTCGAATGAGGTCGGCTCTCCGTTATCAGAAGTGGGATTGAACCCCACTTCTGCTCATCCATCAGACTCGAATAATGAAAACATAACCGCTTCTGTTAATGGAGTGCCGACTGAGTTTTTCACTCAGATGTTGCAAATGATGAAACACATGTCCGATCGTATCACGACACAACCAAACATGCCTAAAGTTCAAATAAAGGATGTATTTTTACCGTCATACGATCCGGACGCTGATATCGGGGTAAGAGAGTGGTGTCAACATGTGACCACAGCCATGGAAACTTATGACCTGAGCGATTACGAAGTGAGAATGAAAGCGGGTAGTTTACTCAAGGGTCGCGCCAGGTTATGGGTTGACAATTGGCTGGTGTCTACCGCCACGTGGCATGAATTGCGTGATATTCTGATAACAACTTTTGAACCGGAGAATAGATACTCTCGGGACATTGTACGCTTTAGGGAACATAGTTATGATAATTCCAAAGATATCGCGCAGTTCTTGTCACAGTCTTGGGTATTATGGAGACGTATTACTAAGGATAAGTTATCGAATAATGACGCAGTTGAGGCAGTTATCGGTTGCATTGGCGATGAACGTTTGAGAATCGAGCTGTTAAATGCAAGGGCCACATCTGTACCAGAACTTATTTCGGTGGCATCTTCTATACGAAATATTAAGCGCCCTCACCCAGGTACATCAGGTACACAGCAGGGTTCGGCTAAGCGACCGCGGTTTGATAAGCCCTCGCTATTTTGTCAAATTTGCAAGAAGCCGGGTCATGATACACGTGACTGCCGTTACCGGGACAAAACTGATAATCCTCAACCGCGTCAACCTGATAATAAAACTGCACCTCAAAATGTGGGTAGACCGACATGCACGTTTTGTTCAAGGGTAGGTCATACTTATGAATCGTGTTATAAGCGAGAACGCGCAGTGGTTTCTAACGTCAACTGTGTAGGTACGTCAAAATTGAATTCGATGCCAGTGGTAGTTGGAAACTTAAACATACTCGCGATTTTTGATAGCGGAGCGGAATGTTCAGTGATACGCGAGTCTGTAGCTGCTAAACTACCTGGGAAACGAATTGATCAAGTAAGCTACTTGAAGGGGTTAGGTCGATTTACGGTTATATCGCTTTCGAAATTAACAACGATTTGTCTCATCGGTGGTTTACGCGTAGAACTTGAATTTCACGTGGTGCCGGACTACGAAGTGTGCGCAGACATTCTAATAGGCATGAATCTTGTAGAAAAAACGAACTTAAGTGTACTAGTGAATTCTCATGGTGCAACTTTGGTTCATCAACCGGCTGTTTACCACATGCGATCTGAAAGCGAAAAATTTGATAACCTAGATTGCGACTTGACTAATGATGATCAAATCAACGAATTGAAAATTTTGTTGAACAAGTTCGAACACTTGTTTATTCATGGTTACCCTCGCTCGCGCGTCACAACCGGTGAGCTCGAAATTCGTTTAAAAGATGAAAGCAAGTGTGTCGAACGCAGGCCTTACCGATTAAGCCCGGTTGAACGCGAAAAAGTTCGTGATATTGTTAAGGAGCTACTTGACCATAAAATTATCCGGGAAAGTAAATCGCCTTTTGCCAGCCCTATAATATTGGTCAAAAAGAAAAACGGAAAAGATCGCATGTGCGTGGACTACCGCGAACTAAACAGAAACACTCTGAGGGACCACTATCCGTTGCCGATCATTGCAGATCAAATAGATCAACTG
The DNA here is from genome assembly GCA_911728515.1 of Peribatodes rhomboidaria. Classification (NCBI taxonomy): domain Eukaryota; kingdom Metazoa; phylum Arthropoda; class Insecta; order Lepidoptera; family Geometridae; genus Peribatodes; species Peribatodes rhomboidaria. The sequence continues at coordinate 1,710,893 of OU452175.1, read as the reverse complement.
GCGGGGGGCTATTATTTCTCAGCCATAGATATGGCAGCTGGTTTCCATCAGATTCCAATTTCAGAGGACTCAATTGAGAAAACTGCCTTCGTTACTCCAGATGGTCTATTTGAGTATTTGACCATGCCGTTTGGACTCAGCAACGCAGTGTCTGTCTATCAGCGTTGTATAAATAGGGCTCTGGCTGACCTCTTGAGCTCGGCAGACCAGGTATGCCAGGTGTACGTTGATGATGTGCTCTCAAAATGTAAGATATTTGATGAGGGCCTATCGCATATCGAGCGCATATTGATCGCCCTCCAAAAGGCTGGTTTTTCGATCAATGTCGATAAAACTGCCTTCTTTAAACGCTCCATCGAGTATTTGGGCAATATCATTGCAGACGGACAAGTCAGTCCTAGCCCGAGAAAGGTGGAGGCTTTAACGAAGGCACCGATCCCGAAAACTGTCAAACAAGTTAGGCAGTTTAATGGATTGGCTGGGTACTTCAGACGCTTCATTCCCAATTTTTCGCGTGTGATGGTTCCTCTTTATGAACTGACCAAAAACGATGCGAAGTGGGAATGGAACGAAAGACATGATGAGGCTCGAAACCACATTATACAACACCTGTCTACTGCGCCTACCCTTATGCTATTTCAGGAAAACGCACCGATCGAGCTCTACACGGACGCCAGCAGCATCGGCTACGGGGCGGTGCTCGTGCAGACCGTCGCCGGTCGCCAGCATCCAGTCGCGTACATGGGCCAGCGCACCACCGACGCCGAGAGCCGCTACCACTCGTACGAGCTCGAGACCCTAGCAGTAGTAAGGGCTGTCAAGCATTTTCGGCACTACCTATACGGCCGAAAATTCAAGGTAATCACTGACTGTAACGCCTTGAAAGCGTCCAAGAACAAGAAGGATCTCCTTCCCCGGATCCATAGATGGTGGGCCTTCCTGCAGAATTACGAGTTTGAGGTCGAGTATAGAAAAGGTGAGCGATTACAGCACGCGGACTTTTTCAGTAGGAACCCATCCACTGAAAAATATGTCAATGTCATGACCAGAGACACAGAATGGCTGCAGATCGAGCAGCGCCGCGACGACGTGCTGCGGTCACTTATAGAAACCATGAGTGGCGACAGTCCGGCTGAAGGCTACGTCCTGGAAGAAGGCGTGCTTAAGAAGACTCTCACGGATGCTATACTCGGTATACATAAACCAATTGTAGTTCCCAAGTCATTCCAGTGGAGCCTGATAAACTCTTTCCATGTCGCTCTGCAGCACCCGGGATGGGAGAAAACCTTACAGAAGCTGAGAGAAACGTACTGGTTTGACAAAATGAACACAACCGTCAGAAGGTTTGTAGACAATTGTGTTGTATGTAAGACCTCGAAAGGGCCGTCGGGCGCATCCCAAGTGCAGCTTCATCCCATTCAGAAGCCCACGGCAGCGTTCCAGGTCGTCCACATGGATATAACAGGCAAGCTGGGCACAAGAAACGCTGAGGGACGAGACGAGTATGTTATTGTTGCGATTGACGCATACACCAAGTACATCCTGCTTAGCTACTCGAATGACAAGAGCCCAAGCAGCAGCCTCGCAGCTCTGAAACGTGTCGTGCATCTGTTTGGAACCCCAGTGCAAATCGTGGTGGATGGGGGCCGAGAATTCCTTGGTGAGTTCAAAGTCTACTCAGATCGTTTTGGAATCAACATACATTCCATTGCGCCAGGAGTAAGCCGAGCAAACGGACAAGTCGAACGAGTTATGAGCACTTTGAAAAATGCATTAACAATGATCAAAAACTACGACACTGAAGAATGGCAGACGGCACTAGAAGCGTTACAGCTCGCATTTAACTGCACTCCACACAGAGTGACGGGAGTCGCACCGCTCACACTACTGACCCGCCGCCAACACAGTGTACCGCCAGAGCTGCTAAGGTTGGTCAATATTGATAATGAATGTATTGACTTTGACTCGCTTGAGCAACACGTGCAAGAGAAAATGACAGCTGCGGGACAATATGACAAAAAGAGATTTGACAGGAGCAAGGCGAAAATACGTCCGTTTCAGCGAGGAGATTATGTACTCGTCAAGAACAATCCCCGTAACCAGGCGTCCCTAGACTTGAAATACAGCGAGCCATACGAGATATACAGGATCCTGGACAACGATCGATACATGGTAAAACGTGTGACCGGCAGGGGGCGTCCACGTAAGGTCGCTCACGACCAACTGCGCCGAGCACCACAGCCCGGTGAACAGGAAACCGTGTCGACGAATAACGAAGATGACCTTCAACAAGTGGCTGCCCGGTTGACTGATGACTCATCAACGATCGATGAATTCGTAGTTGACACACCACAACAAACTACACCTCAGACCATCATCAACACGCCACCGTTGGAGAAGCCACAGCCGTCCACCTCTCACGCTGCCCAGCTGCTGGAATCTTAAAAAAAAAAAATGGTTAGTGTTCTGATTACTGTTATCTCTATATTAATTTATTGGCCTTTGTCTTTAATGGCGAGCTAATACCATCATAAACTACAGAACAGTAAGACTGTACAATCCGTTTCCTACTTCCTTTCCTACACTCTTTTCAGGGCCTCTGTGGACCACGGTCAAAATGATAAGGCCTAGGCCACAGCATCGTCCTTTCTAAATCCTTTAAAGCCCCTGTGGACCACGGCGTACAAGACCGCTCAGCACCACAGCATAATCCCGTGAGTTTTATCAACATAGTCTCAATATTAGTTTTCAGAGCCTCTGTGGACCACGGTCAAAATGATAAGACCTAGGCCACAGCATCGACCTTCCCGAATCCTTTAGAGCCCCTGTGGACCACGGCGTACGAGACCGCTTAGCACCACAGCATCAAATCCTAAAAAGCTGAATAACCAGCCATGTAAGAACTTCATTTTTACTTTCTTTTAGAGCCTCTGAGGACCACGGTCATAATTATAAGGCCTAGGCCTCAGCACCACCCTAGTTCCCTTTTCCTATAGGGCCCTGTGGACCACGGCGTACATGACCGCCCAGCACCACAGCATCATCCTTATCTACGAGAAATCAAATCATGCAATTATGCGTGGAGCATTTGCATTGACATAACTAAATAAACGTGTGAGTAAGCGTGGAGCATTACAAGCACTTTAATAACATCTTCACTCACTTTCCTATGTACAGCAACTCTCATTTATTTACTGCTTGCATGAGCTTTATTCTTTCCATATTTACTTCGGCATCTATAACCTAGATTACTTAACTACATAACCTTATGTTTACAAGGTACAAAATATATAGCTGATAACTTGGATTGTTGAAATCGGTTATCATTAAAAGGTTCACACTATACCTATGCTAAGGCAAAGAACCTGTTTGAACTCTGCTTAAAATCAACAGCAGCTCCGAACTCAAACAAGTTGTCAGCTAGTGTACCCGTGAACGGATACCTAGCTCAGAGAAATTAATTTCATTTTCAGAACCGCGACTGGTGCAGAGCACGCACACCGTCTCGCAGAATGGCCGTGTCGACGCAAGCCTAATTATAATTAAAAATAATAACTTTAAGTTTAAGTTAAATTCATTTCTTGAGTTTTAAGAGATAGGAATTAGTTCAAAATGATTTTTAGTAAAGATTTGTTTAAAGAAACCTTAAACTGAATTATCTGTGGACCGGGCGGTAAGCACGGTGCGCATTTTAAATGTTTGAATGTTTTGCGATAAATAATTAATTCGAAGTTAAAACTGTATGCTAAAAATAGTAAAACGAATTACCAAACCATAATTTGCTACTTCAATCGACATTACTAGCAGTTTGTAATAAATAAGTGTTCATGACTTCCCAACGAGCACGCCATCTTGGAGAGCATGGCGCGCGTTTTAAATGTTAAAATGTTTTAAAATGTTTTGCGATAAATAATTAATTTAATGTTAAAACCGAGCGTTAAAAATAGTAAAATGAATTACCAAATCGTAGTTGGTTACTTTAATCAACATTATTGCAATCTGTGATAAATTAAAGTGTAATGACTTCGCAACGAGCACGCCATCTTGGATTTTAAACATGGCGGGGCGTGCCGTTACGAAGACACATTCGCACGGAGAATTTGGTGAAGACAACTGGTGTTTGGTGTTTATCTTGTGAGTACCGATTATAAGTTTAAATTATTTAGTTTAACTACTTGCTGTAATAAGTTAGATTGTGTTAGTTAATAGATTAGTTAATAATAAGTTAGTTTGTGTTAATCTAATAAAAAGTGCATAGAAATATTGAGTGTTTCGTTATTTGCGATGAGTGAGCCTAGTGATGGAGATGGTGACGTCAGCAGAGCTGACGTCACGGTTTCTAAAAATTCGAATGAGGTCGGCTCTCCGTTATATATATATATATACAAGAATTGCTCATTTAAAGATATAAGATAGAGTGGCCAACTAAAGGCAAAGTCAGTCAATCACTATTTGTTTAGTCAGGACGAAGCACCGGACTTCGGTGAGCAATTGAGTTTTTTGGTGTAATGGTTCCTCTCTTCTCTCTTCTTCCTCAGATACCTCCTGTGAGTACGCAGCCTTAAGAGAAGGTAACTACAATAAGGAGCAGATAAACGGTCGTCGCTAGTTATTTTGCGCATTTTTACAGTTGTTAAGAAATAAAATTACTGAGTCCCTCTCAGTAATTTTATTTCTTAACTAATTTTAAAAATAACAGATAACATCATTTAAAATAACATTGCAAACGATTTTAAATGAATGTTTTGATACTTATCTATCTTATAATTTGACGGAGGTATTTGTTTTATTTTAAACTAACTGTGACCCGCGACTCCGTTCGGGTTTATTCAGAAAATGTAGTATTCAAAACCCTTCCTCGTGATTTACTGGAACTGATTATGAACATCAAGATCCATTCAACTGTTTAGCCATTAAAAGCCTACAAACAGACAGACTGACAGAGCAACTCGTACTTTCAATTTTATAGTATTACCCACTTAGCAATAACCGTTGTATAGCCTCGGAATAGTTACACAGTCTTTTGTCTTTTTCGATCGAGTTCAAAAATGTAAAAGAAAGAAAAATACAAAACACTGTATAAGAGGCTATACAACGTTTATTGTTAAGGGGGTATGTGAGGATGAAATTCATGGGAATTATATCAAATCAACATTGGATTATAATTCCCGCTTTTTTTAATCATTCCCAAAATGATTTTGCTTATCTACAGTTTTTTAGAGATATCATCATTCCCGGTGAGATACCCGGAACAAATACTACATGCAATATTGTATCAAAAAAAAATGAATATAAGGGAAAAGTTAATTCTAGCGTAATTGATCCTAATCAAATTAAATAAATGATTGAGCCGATTTAGAAATAGTTTTAGAGAAACTTAATTAGATTATTATCCTTTTGTAATCCAAAGGCGTCACGATATGTAATTAAATAATCCTTTCAATTAGACTCAAAAGCCTTTGATTATCATAAATTATAGTTCTTGCATCCTCAATAGACTGTGATTTATTTATTTCTGTAGTTTTAAATACAAAATATGTAGGGTTAACTGAGGTAAAGGCAATTGCGTCAGTCGAGAATTACTGACAAACCCTTCACAATTTAGGCAACTAACGCCATCTTGTACAGATTATTGTAACTAAAGATCAAAAAAATTAGGTGGCACCTAATTTGTGAAGGGTTTGTCAGTAATTCTCGAAAGACGCAATTGAACTACAGACGGATTTGCCTCAGTTGACCCTACTTGGTAGGTGCTGGATCCGGATCGATCTGGTTAGGGTAGGGGTCACGAAAAATCGCTGGATACGAACAGCGCAAGATCGGTCATTGTGAAACCATTAGGAGAAGCCTTTGTGCAGCAGTGGACGTCTTCCGGCTCAGATGATGATGACTACTGGATTCGACTATAGCTCTCCTATCTTCTTAACAGATAATGGCTGTTTTTCAGTAGTATCATTTGTTTTATTGTATTAGACTGCCTAATTATTGAATTTATTAATCGGTTTATTTTTATCAATTTAACGTTAGGTATCCAATGTAGATCCCAATAGACGAATTTGATTTAATTTATAGTTGTAACAATCTAGAGAAAAAATATTTCATTTCATTTTTCCTTCTTGTCTTCCCAATTGGAACTCTGATTGGGGAGGGCTGGTTTAACAAATTTCATCATCAATGATTTATTGACGTCGTCTAGATCTTAATAACATGAAATTTTGAGAAATTTCGAAGTAAGCTCAAGAATATTTTTTTTGGAAGAAAAATAATCTCCACTTCTCTGAAGTTCGAGCCACTCAAGAACGCGCAAGAATCTCCCTTGTCTAACAGAGTCTAAATATAATATTGGTCCTTACGTATGAAATTAGCGTTTTGTCGTACTGATCAATTTGATCTGAAATATCTCCTCTTTGGTTAAGAATTCGAAATTCAAATTAATAAATTCATTTAGCTGGTTTTTTTTTTCTTTGGAATACAGTCATTCATTTGTTATTTTCCTCATTATTTTTTCTTTGGCGTCGCTTATTACCGCGCAATGGAAAACATGAAATATCGGTATATTTACGAGTACGAGTTCTACCGTGGCACCAGTGCTGCAGAAACAGCTCGAAGAATTAATGATGTGTACGGCGCTGGTGTCGCTAAAGACAGCATGGTACGTTTTTGGTTTCAACGTTTTCGTTCTGGAAATTTCGACCTTAAGAACCAACCCCGTGGACGGCCGGAGATCAAAGTGAAAAACGAAGAATTAAAGGCTATTGTGGAAGCGGATCCATCACAAAGCACTTCAGAGATAGCAGCAGGCTTCGGGGTAAGTGACAAAACTGTATTAATCCACTTGAAGCAAATCGGGAAAGTAAAAAAACTCGAACGATGGGTACCTCATGAATTGAGTGAATCGAACTTGCAAACACGGGTCGCCTGTTGTGTTACTTTGCTGAACCGACACAATAATGAAGGGATTTTAAATCGAATCATTACTTGTGATGAAAAGTGGATATTGTACGATAATCGAAAGCGCTCATCGCAATGGCTGAACCCTGGAGACCCAGCCAAATCCTGCCCTAAACGAAAATTGACTCAGAAAAAGTTACTTGTAAGTGTTTGGTGGACTAGCGCCGGTGTCGTTCACTACAGCTTTCTTAAATCTGGCCAAACGATTACGGCAGATATCTATTGTCAGCAACTGCAAACCATGAAGGAAGAACTAGCTGTTAAACAACCGAGATTGGTCAATCGTTCTAGGCCACTGCTGCTTCACGACAACGCAAGACCACACACTGCACAACAAACAACCACTAAGCTAGCTGAGCTACAATTGGAATGTCTGCGACATTTTTTTTTTTTTTTTTTTTTTTTATGTAGAATAGGTCGGCGTTTGACCACCAACTCGCCTGATGTTAAGCGACGTTGTGGTCTAAGATGGAGCACGACGACCTATAAGGTACTTATTCACTCTAGCCTTGAAGTTTTGTAGAGTGAAGAAGCACAAAGACGGCAGTTGAGTAAGGCGCTACAAGTGCGCCACTGCTCAGACCCGTCTTCGGAACGGTTACACCGGACTACATCCCGAAACACGACTAGGTCATTTCACGGCATGGCTTGGTCCGGTGGGTGGTAACTAGCCACGGCCGAAGCCTCCCACCAGAGTTTGCTACCCGGTACTCACACATCACACTACATCCACCGTACTCCCCGGACCTTGCTCCAACAGATTACCATTTCTTCCGGAATTTGGACAACTTCTTACAAGGAAAAAAATTCCACTCCGATGCAGCAGTCCAAACCGCCTTCAAAGAGTTTATTGAATCTCGCCCCCATGGTTTTTATAGTAAAGGGATCAATGAACTACCCATAAGATGGCAAAAGTGCATAGATAACAACGGTGCATACTTTGATTAATTAAATATATTTTACAAAAAAAAATCGACTTTTTATTCCTCCCGTACAAAACGCCAATTTCATACGTAAGGACCTAATATTATATATAATTATTTTAAATTTGACAATTTGCTGTCAAAAGCGATGCTAACCTAGTTGGAAAAGACTGGCCTCTCAAGCCAGAGGGAGGGGTTCTATCCTAGCCGAAAGCATGCACCAATCTGTTCATTGTGTGAACATGTATCCATGTGCGTGATTATAATGTCAAATACTACATAACTGGAGTCCGGTGTACGGCGATATGCTTGCCCCCTTTCACATTTAGGACGGAATTTCGTCTGGCGAAGTGTGGGTGTTGTAACACACCTTTGCCAGCCCCTTCGGACGAAAGGCGTGACGATATTATAATTATATAAAAAAATAGTATGTTTGGATGTTATGTTTGTTGCTCAATTACGCAAAAACTGTTGGACGGTTTTTAACAGATTTTTATTTTAAATTTGGTATTAAGGTACTCGTACAGGTCTACGAGTATGGGTACTCCGTACCCATACCCTAAATGAAGACTACAATTAACGAATCCCACAGGTCAACGGGCGAAGCCGCGAGGCGCAGCTGGTAAATACTACTAAGTTTTTATTGAAGGCACATAATTTTTGATTTATTTATTCCGATTTATTTCAACCATGCACTATTGTGTAATGTATCAATGAACAATTTAAATATTTTTAAATGGAAATAAGGTAGGTAGGGTCAACTGGGCCAAATGTGTCTGTGGGATAATTGCGTCTTTCGAGAATTACTGGCAAACCCTTCACAAATTAGGCAACTAACGCCATCTTGTACAGATTATTGCAACTAAAGATAGAAAAAAGATGTAGGTGGCGTCTAATTTGTGAAGGGCTTGTCAGTAATTCTCGAAAGACGCAATTGCCCCAAAGACGCATTTGCCCCTGTTGACTCTATATCTTTTTAATGCTAGAAAACCGACCTCGTAAAATCAAGAAAATCCACGTGTCGATGATCGAGCATAATAAATTAACCTTAACCCGATTGAATAAGACTAAACATTCATCGAGAATTCAAAATCCCGCGACCCGCCGTCCGCCGGTGTGCGGTGACCCGAACTGAGTATTGAAATATTTTTACCGATCTCCCTTGATGATTACCCTTCTTTATTGAACCAATAAAATAATTGTTAAAACGACTCTCAGTATTTAATAACTGTTAATTACCCGACTGCGCAAGAAGGAGGGCTATGTTTTACATCTAAGACTTGAGTTTTGAAGTTTGACATCTAAGATTGACATGTACCAAATCAAAATATTTATATTTATTTTTTTAACTTTAATTTTTCATTTTAATAGCATTTAATTTGAATTTAATTGTAGATGTGTGAATGAATTTTAAATATGGACATGGTCTGAAATAAATGATTATTATTATTATTATTATTATTTACGAGCATATGTATGTATGTGGGTATGTATGTACATATGTATGAGGTTTTTTTAGGACAGCCTACAGGCGTATAGCTTGATGTATTGCGACATGAGAGGTGTCATTTGAATCGCCTTGATAGTAAAAGTGACATAAGGTACACATTTTTGCAGCCGGGTTTTTGTTAATCTTTTAATAAAATTACTTGTTTTCTTGATCTTCGACGTAACACAGACAGCAGCCATGCTGAAGTGGGACTGGGCTGGACATGTCTGCCGAATGCCTGATGAGCTATGGGCTAAATCCACCTCCGACTGGGTCTCAAAAGTTAAACGGTCGCTAGGCCGACCCAGAAAGAGATGGAAAGATGAGCTTGACGCCCATTTAAAGGATTGGCCCACCAAAGCCAAAAACAGGGACAACTGGAAAGAGGGTTGGGCAAAGGCCCAACTATGGGATTTCGGGCTGATCTTGATCCTGTCTCTCCACTTGTTTTCAATTTGATGACATGTCGTGGGTAAGTCAGTAGGTGGGTTGCTTTGCAGGTTATAATCGCGGGCGAATAAGTCAGGTGACACGGATTCCTCAAAATTATTAATGGAATTAACCTTCAACTCAATTTATCGAATGTCAAGGGTTCGACGTTTAAATGGGTTAAAAGTTCGCGGTACGTAAAAAGAGGGTAGAATTTTTAGTGTGATGGTGTTCTGTGATTGGCTCGTTCACAGTATTACTAAACTATTTACTACAGAGATCCTTAAGTTAAAATCATATCTAATAATGCCAAAGTAAATGTCAACGCACCTGCTGTGACAGAAAATTTTGAAACTGTCCAAAAAAAAGAACAAAATATTTTTTATATCATAGCTGAATGTTCACACGACGCACGTCAATATTTTAATGACGTACGTGCTACATACAAAACAAGCATTCGTGACCATACAGATTACAAATAAAAACAAAACAATAATAACAACGAAATAAAATAGACCTTGGAGTGAGTCAGGTTGGAGGGTTTGCGAAATGATAAAACTGTAGCAGCCATGAGAAGTGAATACGCCAATCTTTGTTTGTGAATAATCTTTTAAAAATTAAATAATCGGCACTGACAGACATGTCAGACAGACGCCGAAGTCTCACCATACGGGTCCTTTTTACCATTTTGGTACGGAACCCTAAAAACCAACTTCCCGTCTTCCAAATTGGATTTTGTTAAACATTTTAGATTTTTGTCGATTTTTTAAAAAGCTCGACCAATCCTATTAAATTTAAATGGGACCACTTGGGAAGTAAGCCCATTGAAACAAAAAAAAAATCGGTTCAGGCGTCTTTGAATAATCGGCGAACAGATCATAGGTACATAAAAGAAGATTAATACACAACCATAATAAAGAGTTGTTCAATTTTATAGATACACTAGCTGTCACCCCGCGACTTCGTTCGCGTTTATTATTTATATATATATATATATATTTAAACTATCCTATCTCTCAAGTTCGATCGAAGATAAGATCGAACTGCACATGGTGTGCGAATTTTATTATAATCGGTTAAGTGGTTTAGGAGTTCATTGAGGACAAACATTGTGACACGAGATTTATAAATATTAAGATTATACTTGTATTCAGCTTTGAGCTTACGTATAGATGTAACGTATATGTGTAGTAAGCACATTTTACAAGTAGGTTAAGTACCTAATTAGGGGGATTTTAATGATTAAAGGTCTTAAAAAAAGTTTACTTACGTATCTATTTGAGTATCTTATCATTAGCTTCATTTGATAAGCGATAAGTATTGATTCTATTAAAAATATATTATTTAGAAAGTGTATTGTAGGTATAGTTCAATTAAGATTATACATGATCTAAATCTAAATCACAAAGTGTGCCATTCCGGAAGCCCACACGTAATGACGTCAATTAATTGACGTTAGTTTTTGACGTAATCATTGTCATCGTCCCTTCGAACTATGTATTTGTAAATGACACATTACGGTTTTGCTTATGCATCGATTGACGTCACTACGTGTTGCCCACGTGACCATTTTTGACTCGGAATGCTGTACTTACCTGGCGGAGTATATTAGTATACCATAAGTATATGAAACAATCCAGTTGACATTTAAACCACATACCATGGGCCTTTAAAAACACTCTCAGGAGTTCACTTCCGGTCATAATTGTTAGCAAATTAACAGGAAATTTCCCACAGTATAGACAACAATTGATGGTTAAGATAAAAATGAAAGGTCACCTACCTAACTTCCTTTACTGTGCTTATTATAGGGGTCAATTTGGATTTTTTAAATATTTCCCAGAAAAGTCAATGGAGGTTAAGTTTAAAATAGACGGAAGACGCAGGAGTGACGTAATACGTGTCAAAAGCAAGCCCAGTGTGTACGAGTATACCTACTTAGTAAATTGTTCCTGTATTACCAACACCTCGTAACCCCTTGGAACCAATGATATCTTCACATCACAACCTCTCCACAGATGTGGCTCAAACCTAATCGAACTAGCGTCTGGTCAACCTAAATAAAACCTTTTGAAAATTGTAATGGAATAGTTAATTCTATTACAATTTTTACATACATACATACATACTAGCAAGAAAGTCAAATTCAAATTCAAATTTTCTTTATTTCAGGCCTTTTACCCATAAACATTGTAATATAGAATATAATTAAATTGAATAAATTAAAATTAAAAGGAGGTATTAACAATTAAATTAAAATGAATATGAAATTAAAAATGTCAAAAAAAAAATTAAAGCTTGAAAAAGCTGGCAGTGTGCCGAGGAAGAACTTAGTCGTCAGTTGACGCATAGGCGATAGAAGCTTCTGCATGGCTCCTGCATTCCCATTTTCAGGGCATCGACTGATGATCTTTTCACCGCGATACAGCCAGCTGACTTTTTTCTTTCTTTAAGAAATTGGGTAAACTTTATCTTGACACTATTTTCAAAAAATCAATAATTTCAGATTTTTTTGTCTGTGTTTGGGAGGCCACAGCTGCTAGACCCACCAGAGCCAGATGGCTTTTTGATTTCTTCAAGATATTAGATAAGCTTTATTTTGATACTATTTTAATCGGGCGGATATAACTGTCAAAAATTGTTCTTGGCTCGGAGGCTAAAAGCTTTGAGAGCCTTCGGTCCGATTTACAATTTGGAGTTTTGCAAAAACCCAGGCCTAAATAGGATTGGGAGCAAAGATAGATCGACCTGGTTGATAATATTGTAAATTTAAAAAATACCTGTGTGTATAAAATAATAAGATAATAACTTTTACCCAAACAATAATTTATTAAAATGCATCTCAAAAATCTTTTAATTTATAGGTCAACTGCGCTCCATTCTGAGAATTATGATTTAGTCGTGTAGGATGCTCACTATTTATTGTGATTTGTTAATTCATGATGACATTAAATATGTATAATTTAACTGCGCCCATTTCGAATACCTAAGTCAAACCACAAATCTCAAGGAAAAATGGTAAATGCCATCCACTAGATCAAGGCAATAACGAGAAGATCCGGACAATGATCATTTAGAGGATTAATATTTTTATGTCTTTGATAGTGATATCTTAACTTGATTGTGACTATTAATTAGTTTTTATGATAAAATTGTAAAATTTACTTAAACTGTTTTAGTTAACGATGAGCCAAAGATGAGACAAAAGAAATGCCATCCAGCATTTCTCTTTAAATTTATTGGCGTCGTCGATAAGTTAGATCTGTGTGTTTTATCACCTTTTGATTTAAAGACTTTTACGAATCAATTAATCAGTTCATATCCTCTATTATATTATAGGATCTTATAGATTATCTCACGTAAATGAATATCTATATTAATTTCAAAATTATCTAAAAATCAACGTTGGAAAAAATTACTACAAAAAGTAGACACGTTTTTCGGAACAAAGGAGAGTTTCTACGATTAAGTCATGCCGGATTTCCCGATCGTATTTAAATTGGCACTGCATTGATAAAATGCAAATAAGTAGCTGCAAAAAAGATCTAATTTATAAACTGCATTTAGTACTACCTACTTATCTCAAAATTAGGTTCACCATCGTACATTCACCAGCAACCTTGATTTTCTTTGGACACACGAGAGAATTGTTTAAAATGACAAGGCATTATAACGTTTACTTACCAACTACTTGAGTTTACGACATAATTATGGCAATCAATCTTGGAAAAATTAAATTATGATGAAAGCTAGAAGAAAATATATCTTAATTTTTCGAATACTATAGATGAGCAACAGCTCATATCATACCCTTGCTGAGGTAAGACGACCTTCGACTTAATTTCGTTTTAAATCATCACCCAAAGAAATCTGCGAAAGGCTTTAACTCTCCCGCTTACATAAAGTTATACAATTAATACCAGAACCGGTCATTGCGAATATTGTAGACAGATATGGAACATTTTGGCTCCAAGCAAACCCCTCTGAAAGCGAAAGTGTAACATAGTCCTACGGAGCGGCCATTTTTTCTCTTCGCTCGGCCGCTCGTACCGCTCATATATAAATAGCGAAGCTTCGGACCAACACGCATCATTCGCATTCAGGACTTTGCTGGCTTCAGTGCAACCCACAAGTGCAGCATCATGAGGCACATGGTGTGTTAAACGTTCACAACTTATCATAAATATTTCAACACAAAATTCGTTCGATATTCAAAGTGACAGTGACCAATTCTGGAAGTGCAAGCTTCAATTTGACAGTGTCGATAGGATATACAACCTGGATTACAGCAAATCCCCTTGTCCCACTTAGACTTGCGTAATACGGAAACATTGCGTGCACGCTTTGTGTGTCGCGATGTTAACTCGACCAGTCATTAAAGGCAACAAGCCTCAAACTATTTTCTTACTAGTTAATTAGTCAACGATAATAACTTTCAATTCAAGACATCGGACAATCACATTCGGCCCAGTTTTAGAATTAATCAAGCTTATTAGTGGTTTAAAGTTTTTATTTGTTTGCAGCTCGTGGCCGCCAGTCTGGTGGCTCTTCTGGCCTTCGCATTTGCTGAGGAAGCCAAGAAAGCAGAAAAAGAAGTGGCAGTGGCCGACAATGCCGTAGCCGGTGACGAAAAGAAGCACGAGAAGAGGGGAGTATGGGACATCGGTCTAGGATACGGGCATGGTGACGGCGGATACAGCGGTTACAGCAGCGGCGGATACGGTGGTTACAGCGGCGGCGGATCCGGTGGTTACGGCGGCGGATTCGGTGGTTACGGCGGCGGATATGGTGGCTACAGCGGCGGAGAGGTCCACAAAACTATCACGGTCGTCAAGAACGTCCCTGTCCCATATCCCGTAGAGAAGCACATTCCCTACCCAGTGGAGAAGAAAATCGCTTATCCCGTAAAAGTCCCCGTACCTCAGCCCTACCCTGTCATCAAACACGTGCCCTACCCTGTAAAGGAAATTGTCAAAGTACCTTACCACGTTCCCCAACCCTACCCAGTGGAGAAGAAGGTTCCTTACCCCGTGCATGTGCCAGTCGATAGGCCTGTCCCTGTTAAGGTATACGTGCCCCAACCCTACCCAGTCACCAAGGAGGTTCATGTTCCCGTCAAGGTGCCCGTCCCTGCTCCCTACCCAGTTGAGAAGAAGATTCCTTACCCAGTGAAGGTGCCCGTTCATGTGCCTGCTCCCTACCCCGTCTACAAAGAGGTCCATGTACCCTTCAAGGTTCATGTTGACAGGCCCTACCCTGTACACGTACCTAAACCCGTGCCTTACCCGGTTGAGAAGCCAGTTCCCTACCCAGTAGAGAAGCCCGTACCCTACCCCGTCAAGGTTCCCTACGACAGACCTTACCCCGTTCATGTAGAGAAGCCTGTGCCTTACCCCGTCAAGATCCCGGTGCCCGCTCCCTACCCCGTTGAAAAGCACATCCCCTACCCCGTGGACAAGCCCGTGCCGTACCCCGTCAAGGTCCCCGTCGACAGGCCCTACCCCGTGCATATTGAGAAACACGTGCCTGTGCACATCGAAAAGCCCGTGCCCTACCCCGTGAAAGTGCCCGTCCCGGTTGTCGTCGGCCACGAACACGGTCACGAGTACCATGGTCATCATGAGAGCTGGAACTAGAGGCTGCAGGAAGCGGAATCCCTGAATGTGATATCTAATAATAAGCTTAGCACTAATATGAACGAGGTTCGTGTAATACTCCGGAAGATAGTGGTCCAAGACCAGATCTATCGAGTAGTATGTATTTCACGGCCCGCGATCGAAACGCACTGACAATACTCTTTTTTTTATAAAATAGTCTTTATTTTTTTATTTTTTGTTGTGATTTTTAATCGGTGTTACGTTTGAGTTTATGTACCTGTTAATTTTAAGTGACAAAACTTCTCGACAAATGGAAATTTATTAGAATATCTGTTAGTAGCGAACTGGCGAAAAATAAAGTTTGGCGCTGCCAAAAAAGTTATGTGTAACTGGTATTTTTGTTTTCCCGCCCGGTAATTATGTAGAACACGTTATTATATGGATTGTGAGCGGTAAGTGAGTAATTTGCGAAATGCGTAATACGACCTAGATAGGTAAGGCATCGCAAGCGGATCGCCGGTCGGCGGCAAGTGTTGAAACTCGGTACATTTTCTCTTGACAATAAACATGTGGCCCGCGATCTTTGTTTTGCGTAATGAAGGTTTGGAATTATTACGTTCACTTGTTAGATTATCTTCGAGCGCCCTAATAGACGTCCGCGGCGACTTTGGACGTAACTCAGTTGCATTCTAACTCAAGTTTAGGTGCTTGTACAAGGGCATTAGCTCCTATACTGAGCTAATGCCAATGCAATAAAGATACTATTCTCTTTATTGCTAAATAGCCTTTTGTATTAAAATTTAATCAGATTTAAGATACGAATCAGGCTTTTAACTTTGTCCTTATTGATTTACTATTTTGTGACATCAGTACAGTTTAGATAATCATCTAAAATATTATACAAAAAGTTATAAATTGCTTACGTAGCTGTCGATTTAATGATTTACGATATTTAAATAATCTACTCTTTCGTAGCCGAATCTATTAAAACAAATTGATAGGTTACAATATATATAATTATAATTTATGATTAGAATTAAAATTTAAGCAACATGCTAGCCAGCTTTAATTTTGCACTTAGCATAAAGTGTGCCAATACAGATACATGCAAGTTTCCACACATTGTGACATTTCCTCACAATGGTGCGCAAGTCGCTCGCACATAAGCTGGCTGATGTTGCAAAATTGACATTAAATACCATAACGTTACCATAAACGTGTGAAGACCAAGATGGCTATAAAATAAATTACCAACAGGCCATTCTAGAATTGTCTATTTTACCCACGTATTTGGGTAAATAGACGACCGCTGAACTATAACTCTATTTAAGTACTTACCTAGTTGTTTTGCTTTTCCCAAATCGCTACGTATTAGTAGGTACTTAAGTATATATTGTGGTAATCGATGCATTGTTATGTCGCTTACGAAATATAATTATGCAACATATCATTATCATTTTCGGAGCACATGGGTTATTTTAAGTAACAAAACCTTACACACAAAATGGTTTGAAATATAGCATCTGATTTGAAATATTTACGTTAAAAATCTTGATGACAATATCAATTAACATTCCTAGAAAATTCATTAATTTTATTTTTATGAAGTCGGTAAAAATAAGTGAAAAGGAAAACATATGTACCCGCATAACATACCAATAACTAAAAATAAATAACAACGAAATTCAGTCCCAAATGTGACTAGCGGCGAGCCTGTCGCCATACACCGGGCTCCAGTCATGTAGCAGATGACATACATACATACAATACGCACATATGTTCACACAGTGAACAAATTAGTGCGTGCCATCGGCTTGGTTTTAACCCACTCCTTCTATACCATAATTTGTACCTAATATATAAAAAAATAAGATAGAATAGGAAAAGATAAGAAAATTGATTCAAATTATACCTATAGACACAGAAAATAGACTTGATAATCAATTGGTGCCATAGGTTGCAAATATGAAGTGTTTCTTAACCTCCCAACCCGCACTGTCCAAATGGATCTTTTTATTAACCCTTCTGACATTTAGTAAGATCCGCGGGTGATTGATTGTATCCAGTGAGCGGTATAGGTCATCTGTAGATAAGGTTGCGTGGCGACACGGTGCAGATGCGAAATCAATAGGCTAATTACTATGAGGGTTAAATATAAATAAAAAATAAAGAGTCAAATCTATGTTTTACCTGAGCTTATAGAGGTTTAAGAGGGAGAGAAGCATAAGTTTGGTAACAATGAGAGAAAGTCTTAGGGCTCGTTCAAGGAGAAGCGGAGCGCGCAGGCAAATCATCAATATTAATCCATACTAATATTTTATGCGATAGCAGGAGCGATGGCAGCCTAATTGGGACAAGGTCCACCTCTCAAGCCAGAGGGAGCGGGTTCGAACCCAGCCGACGGCACGCACCCATTTGTTTATTGTGTGTTCATATGTGCGTATTGTATGTCATCTGCTACATGACTGAAGCCCGGTGTATGACGACAGATTTGGGACTGAATATCGTCCGACGAAGTGTGGGTGTTGCATTACACCTCTGCCAGCCCCCTCGGAGGAAAGGCGTGACGATATGTGTATTTGTATGTAATATTTTAAAATCGAAAGTAACTTTGTCTATCTGTTTGTAGGCTTTTCACGGCTAAACGGATCTTAATGAAATTTGATAATTAGTTACAGTATTTCACGAGGAAGGTTTTTGGTTACTATTTTCTGATTAAACGCGAACAAAGTCGCTGGTGACAGCTAGTACATAATATTACACTAATGTATGGGAGCGTTCACGTAGAAGCGTGTTCACGCGCGTTCTATGTGTTTAGTTTTTCTAGCTACGCAACGCTACGCTGCACGCGCTGCACAACGTCCCGCGGCTTCCTAAGCGAGGCCTTAGTTTTGTAATCGAAACATTTAACGATGTAATAAAAATAGTGTCGAATGTAGAAGCAACTGTACTTATGCATGGTGATAGGCTCGCCCCCTGTCACATTTGGGGTTGAATATCGTCCGGCGAAGTGTGGGTGTTGTACACTTCTGCCAGCCCCTTCGGGGGGACGGCGTGACGATTTGTTATGTTTGCAAGAAAATAACTGTAGAAAAAAATGGTTTACGACTTATTTATGTGGAGGACTAAGGTAGCTTTTACACTGCATCTCGTTTTTTTTTTGGCTAAGGTTTTCGTCGCATAGGACGAACAATACTGTCGTGTCAAATGAAAATGGATCGATTTTTCCAACGTGATCAAATCGACACGGACCAAATTAACGCAGTCCAAAATAAATGGTTAACGATGTCATAAAATATGTCATCGAATATTTAACCAAGATGTCTTTTGAGGATTAAAAAAAAACTATTTCAGAAAAAAATTGCAATTTTTATTTCAATGAAGCTACGCTAAATCACTTCTAAATGATTAATGATAACGAAGGAGTTAAATGATTATGACGTAGAGTAATATAGAAACGAAATTGCCCAATTAATTAGTGTAGGAGGTTGAGTAACTGAGTTTCGTACGTAACCAGTATTAGGAAAGTATTTCAGAGAATCCTAAATGCAAAGGCGTCGAAGTAAAAATTGCAAAAAAAAAAACAAAAAAATGCAGTCCGCATCTTGAATGTTAAAGACGCTTTTAATAGTTTCGTCAGTATTACACATTCACAAAAATAAAGAACTAATTTTCATTTGATTTGATTTTTGATTTTATTTATGACAAGCTGCGCCCCGCGATTTCACCCGCAGTTAAAAAGTATCCTATGTGCTATTTTAGACTATAATCTATCTCTATGCCAAATTTCATCCAAATCTGTTTAGCCGTTCTGGCGTGAAAGAGTAACAAACATCCATCCATCCATTTTTTAAAACTTTCGCGTTTATAATATTAGTAGGATAGGATAGTAGGATATGAGTATGTGCACGGCTATGGACTGATTCCGAAATAAATGATTTTTAATTTAATATAATTAATTTAAGGAACAACCAATTTTTTGTTGTACCTTCGATTCAATTTTTGTTTTCGTACAAAACCCTTGACTTCGTTCATTTTCAGAAAATATATTCATTTAATCATTAGAAAACTGTTTCTTAAAACGTAACGTATTATTATATGTTATGTGCAACGAAGTCTCAGTTAAATAATATTCATGACTAATGAAAGACCGAAGTAAAAGCCGGGGCAAGTGGCAAGTCACGAGCTACTCGTACACACACACCGTACAGTGCAGTAGAAACAGTAAGGCATGTAAACACGACCTTCACCCGAAGTGTCACGGGTCACTGACTTCGCGAACTGTTTCACTGGAAGATAGCAATACCGTAGGGCTGCTACTAGTGGCAGATTTGAAGTCTTGGCCGCCCTAGGACGTGTAGTACCACCCGCCCTTTTCTGATTAGTAGTCAAATCAAGTAATAACTTATTATTTATGGTAATGCTAAGTGTTTTTAATTACCTACAAGTTCATATGTAACCCTCGGTGTGCGTGCCCGACTTGCACTTGACCGTTTATTTTGTCATTTTTGGCCGCCCTAAAATCTGGCTGCTCTAGGCCCAGGTCTGCCGGGTCTTAGAGGAAATCCGCTACTGGCTACTACTGTATAGACTGTATAGAGCTCACGACTATAAAGAGCTGTGTTTGAACATTCACGCTTTTTTAATCGTGGTATTCAATTTTCTTAATACTTTACTAGGGTAAATGATAAGTTCATAGAATAGAATAGAATAGAAAAGTTTATTGTCATAAAGTCACACTCATAATAATTTATTACAATGTATTAGGAATGCTCCTGTCATGTACTCGTCATTTTACATACATTGGTTTTCATTTCTTCATAATATATGTGCCAGCTACTCCGTCAAATGTGAACGCCGATGCTATATCGGGTCGCGCGGTCCGTGGAACTATTCCTATCTGCCCCGGTACGTCAGGAAAGCCACAGAAATGTGAGAAATTGAGAACCATATGTAGTAAATTTTGCTCTCTTTTACAAATTCTTGGATTTTTTTACTAAGCTTTTTTTCTAAAACAACTACTAAACTCCGTAAGTACCGCAATAACAACAAATAAATCAGGTTTGAAGAAATCTAATTTGAAACTACGTCATGTAGGTAAAGTTAGGTAGTTTTTTCTAGAATATGCAGTGAGCGGTAACCCTATCTAACTGTTTCAAATTTCCGATTGCACGATAATGAATGATCGTTATCTCCGAAAAGTATTTTAACAAACGCCCGCTAAAATTCTTTTAAATGTCGATTGCTAACTACTTTAACAGGCAAATTAATTGTTCCAAGATTTTAAATCAAGAGCTCTGGAGGTTATTCAATTAATTTAATGATGCGCATTAAACATTGGCGTGATATTTTATGGATTTAGATTTTTATGTTTGTTTTAGAAATTAGACGTTGCAAAATCATCAAAGTCGAATTGAATCGAGCCTGCGCGTATTCAAGGTCAGTGCTAATAGGCAATTTCAAGATTTACACGGCAGGTCTTTGAATAAATCACCATTGATCATCGGGTGAGTCTTTTGACAAACATAGAATTGTTTAGGTATCTAAAAAAATCAGTTGCGTTCGTAAAAGTTCAGTTCACTCAGAACTCTTTTTTTCCACATTGAAATTTTGTTTTATTTGGGAAAGAACAAAAAATAATCAAAAAACTAAAAACAAATTAAAAGTTTGATAACAAATTTTAATAAAAATCTACGCTGCTGAATTTTAAAATTATCGTACAAAATTACACATCCCAAGTGAAGGTGAAATGGCTCATAACGATTTGAATACTTTTACTTTCGTTTGCAGACGATGTTGCTTACGTCAAGGTGTAAACAATGTTAACAGTTACAGAGCTTCGTACAAAACGTTTACCCCCTTGCTAATACACGTTGTGTTTTAATTTCAAAGACAGAAAAAGACAAAACACTGTAGGTATAACAATTCCGTGGCTGCGCAACGTTTATTTGTAAGAAGGTTAATATGTAATCTGAACTTAAGACATTAATTGATAAAATCAGAAAGGACTCACGAAGTTTCATTTGACAATGATTGTATCATCTAAAACCGCTAAAATGCTGAGCCTCATACTTTTTACCCGACTGCGCAAGAAGGGTGTTTTGTTTTTCGAATGCATGTATGTATGTAAGTACGTATGTATGAGGTTTCTTTGACACGCCCTACAGCCGAAACAGCTCCATGGATGTCGACATGTGAGGTCATTTAAATCGTCATAATAGTGGAAGTGACATATTATTATAGGGTACAACATTTTGCAGCCAGGTTTTTTGTTTTTCTTTTAATAATGTTACTTTAGTTTTTTTTTTATATTATAAGATTGTAAAGTTACCGAATAATTTAAATTTGCATCTATGCAGGGTTATAGACTTCTCAATTAGTTGATAGATTCTGTTGATAGATGGCAAAATAATAGTTAGCCTTTGTCCTGGCAAAGCAAACTGTGAGCGGCTGACTGATTCTGAGTCGTGTATTGAGTGTTCGGCAGTGTCAGTTATGTTGAGTAAGCGGTGAACAAAACAAAATGCGAATTGGACACTCACTGATAGAGACAGCAAGCGATATTCCGCAAACTGCGTCCAGTCCGCGCTGTTCGGACACTCCCTTTAAAATGCTTGGGGTGGCTAACTGGAGGCAAACCGTCAGCCGCTCATAGTTTGCTCAGATAAGATGAAAACACATTTTTTTTTTAAAGAAAAAAACGCTTTGGTTTTATTATTTATTTATTAAGTAGGTATGTTTATAAATGTTATTGACACCAGTTTGCTGTGAGCTGCGTTACTGCTCAATAATCCACTCTCACTATCACTCAGTGACGTCCACTCTCGGTTTCATTGCGATGCCGTTCCATCGCGGCCGTGACCTTGTTGCGATCTTTACACAATGCCGAGTTTTCTTACTGCGCCCACTTTGTACGGTGATACGGTAATAAGAGAAATATAACGATTATTCCTTTTATTTGGTGATATCCTACTAATATTATAAACGCGAAAGTTTGTAAGAATGGATGGATGGATGGATGTTTGTTACTCTTTCACACCAGAACGGCTGAACAACAATCTGGATGAAATTTGGCACAGAGATAGAGTATAGTCTAGAATAGCACACTTTTTAACCGCGGGTGAATCAGCGGGGCGCAGCTTGTAAGTAATAAAGAGCAGTTTGCTTTTGAGCTTTTAAGAAAAAAAATTGTTTTTAATGGATTTGTATGAAAGGTATAAAGCGTCAAACAGACAGAGGCGGCCTGACAAGGCGGCCTACTGTCACTGACTGTCAGCCGCAGCTCCAGCCGCGGCGACAACACACTGCCGCGGCCATTGACAGAGGCGGCCGGAAGCGTCAGCAGTGTTGCCACATTGGGTTTTGAAAAGGCCTAGTTGGACAAGGTAGAACGGGCTAGATATACCAAATTTTAGCATCAAAAGTGGTGCTTGAAAAAAGAGACTAAAAAATAAACACTTTTAACGGGGGAAAATCTGCATTTTGTGTTCGCATTTACATAGGTATATTTCGGGCCATTACAAATACATTACAAATTGATTTTCGAAGAATGATCACGATCCATACAAAATTAACCCAGCCCCGGCGCAAATTAATCATATCGAATAAATATAGTTGTTTTGTTATTTTATGTAGGTAAGTAGGTACTTACATAAATTTTCAGTAAAAAAAATTATACAATATTTCTGTGGCTAAGTTACTAAAGTTGCCAAAGTTAAGATGTATTGTCATTGACAACAAATGACGAAATCAAGAAGACAAACCACAAACCGATACGTAACACCATCCCCCAATCGAACACGTTATATTTCGGTCGGACGAGGTTGGGCATGGTGTTCGTCTTGCCGGATTACAGAAATCTCACCAACTTCCAGTATGTCTTGTGAATCGATCTGATCTCTGAAAGTAGGTAATTATTTTATTTCCTAGGTAAATAATAAAAAGCCTTTTAATCCATGCAAAAACTAAGATGCACACAAAGTTTAAAGAAAGAGGAAAAAAAAAAGATAAGAAAAAAAAAATGTTATTTACCCAGCCCGCTTCCATTTTAGTTCGTCACTTTGGTGGTTTCTCTAATTTTTGTGTGACGAATTTTTTGCATCTTTTTAATATTGAGCGTACTTCGTTCCATTTCGCGTTGGCAGGATAATTTGGACGTAAATTTCCAAGTTTGACATGCATAGGTTAAACAAGGTAGGAAACATGATATCATGACTTCAGTTTTGATGTTTGTTGGCATGTTTTGAATATTTATTTTAAGGACCAGTACTTTTTCCAAGTATTTATTTATTTATTAAAATAAGTAGTTTCAGAAAATGTAACAAACTAATGCTAGTGGCTCTGTAAGCTGTAGAGCTCGAGGCTAAGTCTGTCTCGGCTGCAAGTTGCATTTTTCAACCGATTCTCATAAAATTTTGTGAGCAGGTTTGATAATTATGCCGATTTTATTTGCGTCGAGACAGTTCTTGGAATTTTCAAAATAGCGAAGATATGATTCGAAAAAATCATCGAACCTACTCACAAAGTTTCAAAAGAATCGGTTAAGAAATGCGACCTGTAGACAAAGACTAAGGTTTTTATTTAGTAAGACGGAATTTGGACATACGAAAGTACTTTTGTCGAAGCATAGACGCTTCGCTTACTAACGCTCGCTCGGTCGAAAAACTAAGTTATTATTAAATTGTTAAAAGTCGGAATCTTCATCAAAATCTTCTTATAATAATATCTACTGGCTGAAGTAGAGCAAGTTGATGGCTGATTGACATCTGCTTTTTTTGACAACTTATAAATTATTACAAAAACACAACATTAAAAATGCTAGATCTAGCCCGAAAAGTGCTAAAGTGGCAACATTAAACGTCATTCACCATTTGTCAACGCGGTACTAGAGATGAGCAATGAATAATTTTATTCAGTTAAAATAACGCGTTGAAAAAATATAACATTAACATTTTTAAAAAATATTCTTCAAAACGTTAATTGATAAATCCAATTTCCGGTTTGCATTTCTTAGAATTTAACGTCATCTATGAGAATATTGGTAAGTACATCATTCATTGATTGGGCCACAAAAGTCTTCGAATTGTTGTTATAATTATTATTATTATTTGTTTTATTTTATTATTAACATAAATTTAACTACAATATTACCATAAATATAACTAAATATGCCCTTAAAACCAATGCGGTTTGTCTAGGACAAACAGTTCTCACCCCTAATTAACTTAAGTATGCCATATTATGCCTAAATATAAATATTTAAAGAAACGTTGATTTGTCGACCAAGCAATTTTAAACAACATGATAATTATTTTAAACATTTTATTCAAAATGTTTTTTAACAGTTTTCAGTTTATTTTTTTTAACGTTTAATCCCATTTCTACGCGGTATCCGCGGCTGACGTAGCTTGTTGTAATAAGTGGTCAAGTGCAAGCCGGGCTCGCGCACTAAGGGTTCCGTTCGAGCATACCAAATAAAATACAAAAGTACAAGGTTGGTATCGAAAATTAGACAATACTAGAGTCTTGCGCAATTAGTAATAACCTAAACTTTAACAGTTATCTTTCCACAAACGTAACTTGACATATATTATAGTACTTTTAAAAAAATAAATATTATGTACGTATTTCAGTCTCTGGCAGCCAAATTACGAGCTTTGCTTAGTTTGGGGTCAGATGACTGTGTGTGCAAAAATGTCTCGTTTTTTTATTTCAAACAAAGATAACTGACCATCACCTCATGTCTCTCACTCATCCGTCTGTCTTTGAAGGACAGGCAATCAGACGAAGGGACGGACAGAGGGCGTAAGCTTAATAATATGGTTCCGTTTACAACGTTAGGGTACAGAACCCCAAAAATGTTTCCGACGCGCGGCCAGCCGCCTGCAAGCCGCGTGGTGGCCGCGCCTGTGTGAAGACTCCCATACATTTCAATGAAATACAACTGGCCGCTCTGTCAGCCGCCGCGCCAGGCCGCCCCTGTGTGTTTGACGCTTAATTGGGACCGCGGTCAAGGTTGAAAAGAATATAAAAAAATAATAGCTTTATGTAGGTAATTACGAGTACATAAGCCGGTTTCGAAGACTAATGAACCTCTCTATTTCTATCTCATGTTATTCTCCTTAGAAGTCTCCAAAATTTCTATACTGTTTTATTTATTTACGCAGAAGAGTTAAAGATCACTAAACTGAAATTTGCGTAAGGGCACTTCTAGGCAAGCATATTTTGACTGCAATACTAGCCCAGCAATACTGGCATCATTGCCGATTGTATCCCGGCCATCATCAGCCATGCTAGAAATATATGAATAGATGGCTGACTGGACCACACTCGAAATATTGTTGCAATATTCCCGGGCCAGCATTGCAGTAAAAATATGGCCTGTCTAGAAGCGCCCTAAGGTACATTAATAATGAATTATTATCCAACTATCATTTAACATTTAACGTTCTTACTGTGATAGCCGGATAATAATTTTTATTCATCATTTTTATTTTTATATATTATTTATTATTTTATTAAACAATTAAACAATTATGGATTTAGGCATCTAAAAACTGCTTCAGCGGATGTCTGTTGGCCTAGTTATTTTGAACTCCAAAATTGTTAACAGTGAAAAGTCAAGCGCCATCTCTTAACGATCCCGAAGACAATAATACTCAATGTACCTGACTTCTCTACATCAAGGTAAAGCAAACATTTTTTTTTTAAACTGCTCTATCAAAAGTACTAAACCTACTGCTAGCGCCATCTAGAAAAGAAACATCAAACCAGCTGCATGCATCGATTAAAGCCAAATAAAAAAATCTAAGTGAAAGGAAGTAATATTCACGTGAGTAACATGCGTGCAATCAAATCTTAGTTAGTTCGGCCGTTTCCCGTACAATAATGATGTGGCGCTTCTGTGTAAAAATTGTAACTTGATCATATAAGCAAAGTTTTATTTAATTCTAAACAGATGGCGTTTACTTACCTTGTTCCATCTCAACATGTTGAGTACACTGTGGATCACACTTACCTGAAACAAATAAAGAAAAAAATATTAAGTACGTTTAGAAAACTAGCTGTTACCCGCGACATCGTATGCACTCATTCAGAAAATAGTATCCAAAAACCTTCCTCGTGAAATAATATATCTAATTATCTAATTTCATCAAATTCCGTTTAGTCGTTTAGCCGTGAAAAACCTACAAACAAAGTCACATTCAAAGTCAAAATGTTTTTATTCAATTTGGGTATCAAAGATACACATAAGAACGTCAAATTTTTTTTTAAATAGACTCGGCCGCCTTGTTCGCATAAGGTGCCACTACTCAGAAGAACAGGCCAAAAACTGAGGGCCATTATTTTTTCAAAGAATAAATAAATTACTATCTTACAAATTTTGATAATATTTATACATACTAGTGGCTACTTGGCGGAAGTGGAAGTCTCCAGACATCTTTGTCTTCTAAATAATTCTTAACCTTATAATAACCTACTTTTATTAGCGTAGTTTTTAAAATGTAATTTGATTTTTTCTTCAGTGAGTCCTGTTATTTTCGATTTAGCTCTTCTTACAGTTGAGGTATAATTCAATTTTTATCCTCTTTGCTCGGAAACTCCCTTGTTAGTTTCATACAGCTATATCTCTCTAGGGAGGCAATGCCTTGCTTTACGTTGAGACTACGTGATGTTTAATTGATCATTCTCAAGCAGGTGGTGTGAAAAAGTAATTAACTCACTCATTTTGATCAATGTGCTACTTGCTTTTAATTACTACTGCTTTACTAAACTTAACCCCTTAGGAATAAACGCTGTATAACCTCGGAATAGTTATACAGTGTTTTGTCTTGTACGATTGAGACAAAAAAAATATCGAAAGAAAAAGACAAAACACTGTCTAACTAATCCCAGGCAATACAACGTTCATTAGTAATAGGGTTGGTTATTAATGCATTAATACTTATGTAGTAATACAAAACAATTTCTTGTTAATTACTTGTTTTACCGATTAAGTATTCAGGTCGTTCCATGGTTCGGATACGTTAATAGTAGGTATGTATAGTACTGTGTGTATGTAATTATGTATTATGTAACGCAATAAATTCCAGATCTTTCTGTACGATTGTGTGAGAACGAAATGAAACCCTTACAACCTTCTTACGAATAGACGTGGCGCTGGCGGCGTAGCACGCGTCTTGGAACAGGGGCCTACCCACTAGGGGCCACTAAGCCACTAGGGGCCACTAGGGCTACCTATAGGGGTATTATTGCCATGATGGTTACGTTTTGCCGCCAACGCTGCGGCTTTATAAGCCTTATTACGCGGCGATAAGATTCGCGGTCGCAGCGACGACGGCAAAACGTAATCATCGTGACAATACGAGATCATGGTAGGCCCCCAGGAACTCTATTCTGTCGCGTAAGATCGTTCGTAAGATCGATCGTATCTTGGTCACTCTCAATCTTAAGACTTATCAAACTAGAGCGACTATGACAAGATTAACTCTTTACTGTTTACACTAGAGACAACGCGCGAGTTCTACTCTCGCCAGTTGACGAACAACTTGAAATAACAAGTCATTAATTTAAAAGAAAATAATATAACTTATATTATTATGTAACAACGAGCAGCCTTATCATTAAATGCGATCTTTTCTATTCCAGGTAATAAATATCTCATGCGTCAGAATAGAGTGCCAGCACCGCAACGATGTTAGTTCGAAATTGATTATTGTCTCCATATATCGGAGGTTTCTGACCAACAAAAATACCAAAATAACGCAAATAAAAGCAACTGAAGATTTTCTTTTACAAATCGAGGCTAACTTTTTTTAACAGGCAGATATAGGTAAATATTCTAATTTCAAATCCTCTGCAATCCTGGATAAGACGAGTGGATAAGAGTAAAATAAAACACTGACCCTGGCTACGGTCATATTTCAGTCAGTTCAAGTAGGTGTAGAATTAGGCTTTTTATGCTATAGGAGTTTTTGGCGGGAACCGAAAAGATGGAGTCGTGATTTTGTATTATTTTATAAAATTTGTGATTCTTCGAGTGTTAAAGTGTAATAATTGTGGATTATTAAACTACCGGTTCGTTAACGTGCACGAATATGGGCAATTGATACAAACATTAGGAAATGTTACTTTTTGTATTCTCTACAAACTCGACATAAAGTTTCAGTAAAGTGTCCACGGCTTTACTGAAATGGGAAAAGGGGAGGGATTCATCACATCTTTCA
Source organism: Peribatodes rhomboidaria (assembly GCA_911728515.1). Lineage (NCBI taxonomy): Eukaryota > Metazoa > Arthropoda > Insecta > Lepidoptera > Geometridae > Peribatodes > Peribatodes rhomboidaria. The sequence goes on along the minus strand of OU452175.1, from coordinate 1,682,278 downwards.
TCACCCTCTCCTCTGTCATCATCATCTTAAATTTATCAACTCACTAGCTATGCCCCGCGGTTTCACCCGCGGTTAAAAAGTCCTATGTGCTATTCTAAACTATAATCTATGTCTGTGCCAAATTTCATCCAGATCTGTTCAGCCGTTCTGGCGTGAAAGAGTAACAAACATCCATTCATCCATCCATCCATTCTTACAAACTTTCGCGTTCATAATATTAAAGTAGGATGTATGAAAAAATCATACGTATGACAAGGTGGTATGGCCATGTTGGCTTTAGCCTGTCCTACGGGCAAAATGAAAAAAAAAAAACCCGCTATTGTAAAGTCCCAACACACATTCTACCATTCTAGCGCCTAGTTGTACCCTAAAACGTAATTCACATTTCGATCTAAACTTATATCTAGACTTTAGACTATCAGACTTTCTCCATCGATCACATTGCACCAATTTGGACCACGCCAGTGGGCAAACCATGATTTACAGCTCAGACTAACAGACTCCCGGAAGCTGTTTGCTAACAAATAACCACCGCCTGGACTGCATTACCATAGCATAATAAATAATACTAGCTCCGCCAAAGCATAGCTAAATATTTCTTTACTGCAAAATGGTGTTGACGTAAGCTTTATTTCTAAAGCCATGCACAGACAATCTGCAACGCAACACGCATTGCAATGCGAACTTCAATGGGTGATCTGCCCACTCTATTATAAATTGTCTCCACAGTCATTTTGTTTGCAGAGTAGAAAACTACATACATAACATATCGTCACGCCTTTCCTCCGAGGGGGCTGGCAGAGGTGTAATACAACACCCACACTTCGCCGGACGATATTCAGTCCCAAATGTGACAGGCGGCGAGCCTGTCGCCATACACCGGGCTCCAGTCATGTAGCAGATGACATACAATACGCACATACATTATGTTCACACAATGAACAAATTGGTGCGTGCCGTCGGCTGGGTTCGAACCCGCTCTCTCTGGCTTGAGAGGCAGGCCTTCTCCAACTAGGCTGTCATCGCTTCTACAATCAAGTACAAAACTACGTTCTCTAAAATAGTGTAGAGTTTACAATTAATCGAAATTCTAAGTGACCGCCAAGTAGTATAGTAAAGTATAAAAGTAGTATACAATTAGCTACAAAAGTTTTAGCATTAGTGTACAATTAGCTACTATTAGCTATAAAAAGAACTGTAATGAGTAAAGTTTGCTAGAAACGCCACGAATTTTTTTATTCACAAGCTCATTACAATGTTCGAAAAATGTTGCTTTACCTAACACGCGCGTCGCAGAAAGTATGTATGGACTTGGTTTTATTATAATTACTTTCTTACTACTCTATCTGTTCAAACAAAACTAAATTATTGTAAAGTTATTCACCGTTTGGGGCTTTCCGCGGTACACAGTAGATATTTGAATACAAAAGCCAGCTTCTACAAGTGTTTTTGCAAATCTACACTTTCCATAAAACTAGGCAAGTAAGCCTTCATTAGTAAACAATTAGGTTACTGTTACAAAGTAAGGAAATCGGGAAGTAGTGATGGGAATGTGGTCGTAAAAACCGGCTTCTCGATTTATGGGAACTTGTCGTTATGTCGCACATTCATCGATAAAAAATGGGAAGTGTTGGTGTAAGTGAGCTTACTATGGCGACGTAGTTAAAGTGTCGAGATTTGAATCATTTCTGCGTAGTATTTCGTAGCGACCTTTTAATATTTCTATTGTCAGAAATGAATGAGCCATGAATAATTAAGTACACTTATTATCTATATCAACATACTCCGCTATTAAAATTGGTAAAAATTAAGAAAGTTAACCAACACCTACACACACCTATCTACATCAATCAATTCATTCCCAAAATCTGGTTCAAAATGTTTCAATTTTAATGTAAACTGTAACTAAAACTCTAATAAATATTAATTTCAAGATAAAAATATAGGTCCAAATATTTGCTCTTAATTTCAGTAAACAAACCGCAAAATGATCGATAATTAGCTTAACGGAAGAACGAGCATCGACCGCGATCGCTGTATCATTACGTAACGATCACTAGTGTTGTTACTTAATCGATAAAATAACTGTCGAGATAAGAGTTGCATAGCTAAGTAATTGGATTACTTAAGTTTAGTGCAGTTACGTTATTTTAGAACAGGGATGGTCAAGAATGGTAATGTGGTATGAATTTGAATGGTATCTGTAGATTCTATGCAATTACAGCGATGTTTAGTACCTATTTTGTGTTGAATTGATAGTCAGTAAAGGTTAAATATTGAAAAATACAGTTTCACTTTGATAGACGATTAGACACTGGTCTAAATCATTAAAAAAAAACTTTTGAATTGATTGTACTTTTGTTTCGTTGTTTTTTTTTACCAATTTAATACAGTTATTGCTATAAATGAGATATTATTACTAGGTGTAACAAATATGAATTTAATCCAATAGCAATCTATTTTGAACGACTACAAAACCTAGAAAACGTAATAACTTAAAAACTTACAAAATGCAATCAACAGTACCTATTAATTTACTAGATACTCGTAAAAAGTATCGACCTTAGGGTGGTCTAAAAACTCTGACATCAGTGCCACTCGGCCTATACGAACTTGCTTACAAAAATCGGACTACTCTGGAAAAAGTTATGCATTATCATCCATTAAAAAAAAATACATGTAATTACGCATCGAATTGTAAATCTCCTCCGTTTCGTCGGTTAAAAAGTGATCATTTTCTTAAATTAGGTAGGTAAGTACATTTTTTTTTCTATCGATATCGATAACTTCGCTAGTCGCGCCAACACTATCATTACGTCTAGTGTGGCGCTCGTGTTGCGAACGCTTTTATCGTCATTTATTAAACAAGCAAACAAGTATCGAGAGTATGTTCTCATTTTTTATGCAAATGTGTGCTCACTTGGTTTTGCTTTTATTTTTAGCATAGTCAGGTCTTTTATTTTTAATTTGGTAATTTAGTAACTCTTCTACATAATTAATTTAAATTTATGATCTGTGATGCAATTATTATACAGTTTCAAGTTCTAATACAGTTTATGCACTCATTTTTTTTGTGCAGTAGTTAAAAGTTGCTGCTGTCTAACCATACATATATATTTTCGTCACACCTTTTCCCCTGAATCGGCTGGCAGAGGTTTATTTAACACCCATACTTAGCCAGACGTTATTCAGTCCCAAATGGGACAGGAGGCGAGCCTGTCGCCGTACACCGTGCTCCAGTTATGTAGTAGATGTAAACATACGCACATATGTTCACACAATGAACAAATTAGTGCTGGAATCAAACCCGCTCCCTCTGGCTTGAGAGGCGAGCATTCTCCGACTAGGCTATGATCGCTTCACCATCTATGTACGTTCTAACCTTTAACAATAATAATTGACAAAGGCCGTTGCCAACTCACTAAACGAAACGTAGTGATTTCGTTATCGTTTACGAGAGACAGAGACAACACAACACAAGATACTGATACACACACACTGAAATTTAGTGCTGTCAAATTAGCTTACAACCCGTCGGTACCTTACTGACCGACTAAACTTGAATGAAAAACTAAGTTCAGACTTTTTTTGACAGCACTAAAATTCATGCTGGCTGCCTCATTCTTATGCCTCGGTGGCTCAGTTGGTAGTGAACCTACCTTCTGAGCTTGGGGGCGTGGGTTCGATTCCCACCTAGGGCAAACATTTATGCGGTGAACATTTGTGTTTGTTCTATGTCTGGATGTTAAATATCTATTTAAGTATGTATTTAAAATTATATAAGTATGTATATCAGTCTTTGGCAGCCATAGTACAAGCTTTGCTTAGTTTGGGGTCAGGTGACCGTGTGTGGAAATGTCCCGAATTTATTATTTATTTATTTATGTTACTGTCAGTAAAAGATAGTGATCGAACAAAGCTTTGTTTGGTAAGTTGATAAAGGAATCGATGTCATTGTTTAATTTGTACATATCGTCACGCCTTTCCCCCGAGGGGGCTGGCAGAGGTGATTTTGGCTGGCAGAGGATTGGTGCGTGCCGTCGGCTGGGTTCGAACCCGCTCCCTCTGGCTTGAGAGGCGGACCTTCTCCCAACTAGGCTGCCATCGCTTTGTTTAATTTGTCAGTGTTTATAAAGTCAGTAGGTAACTAGTCAGTATTTCCCCGAGAGTCTATGAATAAATTCATGACAATTATTCATTAAATTCTCTCATTTAGTAATTCAAATGATTTATTTAGTCATTCAATTCATTCATTCATTCATTCAAAATTCTCAAAATATTGGCAAGAATATTTTCATACATGATGAGTTTAAAACTCATAAAATTGTCTAGAATCGAAAAGACAATGGGCAAAGATAAAGGGACGTTGGTTGGTCCAAACGCCCGCAGGGTTGACACTATAGCCAGTTTGTAGGTAAGGCATAGGTTTTCTATAATGAATCTCGCTAAATTCGAACTCACAGCTTTGGAGATATTTTGTATTGTAGTTGTGATTTAATAAGCTTTGTAAAAGGAAAATTAAAAGAAATTTAAGCCATTTACATAATATTCACCGACCCACCCACTGCACCTACCATGCAGGTCACGTCATCGTGATTCGCGACGTCACCATGGAGGTTTTGCTTATTCTACTGCTATTCTATTTTACTACTTTACTATTCTTAAAAATAAAATAAATCGATTTCTGTCGGTTGAATTTTGCTGGTGTCGTACTTTTTATTTTAATGTATAAAAATATCTACCGAATGCGCTAATGATAATTGGTATGCCAACTCTGCGGGCAACCTTATATATATTTTTGGACCAATTTGCCCAATGTCATTTAAAATTGGCAACGTCTTCTTTCTTAAAAAAATAATTCTTTGTTGACTCCGCAGCCCTTAAATAATAATATGTGTGAGGTAAGTCCTAGTATCAAATCAACGCGTTTTCCTTTTCTATTTCTAGAACCCCTCTGCAGGGCTTACATGGGCCGGAGACAAATGTCTTTTCACTGTTCCCGCGAGAAAGAAACAAACATATCCGTACTCTAGCTTTGTCACATCTAAGCGCGGCTAAAAACGGTGCAAAGACTTTTGTCTCCGGCCCGTGCCAGCCCTGCTGTAACCTTTACTTTAAATTATTTTATATTAACTACATATCTAGCGGTAGAATAAACAAGTAAGCATTATTAAAAGAAAACCTTAAAATCAGGCTGCAAAATGCTGTACCCTATGTCACTTCCACTATCAAGACGATTCAAATGACACCTCACATGCCGAAATCCATCAAGCTGTTTAGGCTGTAAGGCATGCCAAAGAAACCTTATACATACAAAAATACACTCGAAAAACATAACCCTCTTTGCGCAGTCGGGTAAAAAGGTTATGATGATGGTCATACTAATTACATACTATACTTCAAAATCTCAATTCCAACACATGCTTTGTTAATTTAAAAGTTTCCTAGCAGCCTATCACAACATCAATGATTTCATTAACAAGTAACAGGTAGGCCATCGAGCGTGCCTACTATAAATTAACCTCAAACCAACCATCCAAAAATGCACCAGAAACACAAATATCTTAATGCGTAGTTTTATTGACCGTGGTAGAACATTTCGCCTTGACCGCAAGCGATCAAATGATTCACCGCATAAATTAGAAAGAAACCAAATTTTAAGAAGACAAATGGGATCAATTTAAAGTTGAAATTAGAAATTTTAATTTTATAGACCACAACGTCCACTACAAATCAATAATGAATTAAATTATATAGGTTTATTAAAAATTAAATTTATATATTAAATTCAATTATTTTTAAACCTAGTGCAACTTACAGCACTTTAAACTTATTTTTACATCTTTTAAACAAAACAAAATAAGAAAAAACTATTTAAAAATAATACTTAGGTGCAAATATTGTACCCTATGTCTCTTTAACTATCAAGACGATTCAAATGATACCACTCATGTCGAAATCTGTCAAGCTGTTTAGGCTGTAGGGGGTACCAAAGAAACCTCATACATACATACTTACACTCGCAAAAAACATAAGTCTCCTTCTTGCGTAGACGGGTAAAAAATACTAAATATTTAGGTAAAAGTATAAGTACTTACTTTTAAATATCTAAATTGTTTCCATTGTTATTGATGGTTAAACTCGAACAATATCAGTTGATTTTTGACCAAAGAATACTATTTCTTAAAATTTTATTTCGATGTTTTGTTCATTAATTTAAGCTTTTATAGGAGTGTAATAAAGATATGTTGTATTAAATGATATTTCTTCATAACAACATTGACAACATTGTAAAAACCTATGAGTATTTAAATGTCTAGGGAGAGTTCCGTACTGTTTATAAACGAAAAGTAACAGGCCAACTTTTCTGTACTAGTGTGCGTGACAGGTATACGTTTTTCACTAGGCTTGCGTCATACATTTTTTTTATTAAGAACCTAACAGTTAGCTGTTATTTTTTTGGCCCGTGCCATGTTTTTTCAGTCCATTTGGACATATCATTTATCAAAGGTAAAAAGAAACTTGTAAAATCGCTGTCACTCGCACCGCACCTTAACCCTGAAGCAATTCAATCCAGCAAGTAAATCGCTAATGTGGCCCATTGCTGTTATTAACATTTGTGAAATACTATCGCAACCCATAGTTAACTTTATGGCTTTGTTCTTTGTGATAATTCACTTTGAACAATGAAATGTAGTGTAGACGGCTCTTCTAGTGATGCAGTGTCGATATACGGATAGCACACTAGCAGTAGATAACTAAATGCCGAAAAATTAAAAAAAATAAAGCAGAAAATCAGCGTTGGTTCAAGCTAGACAAGCTTATTTTTTGCAGTAGACTGGCGGTTGGTGTGGGATGATGACATTAAAATGGTAAGTAAGCAGGTAATGGATCAAGATTTTTGAGAGAGAAAAAGTTTTAATTTAATATTTAAAATACCTCCGACACCGATTTTCATAGTGCATAGCTAAGACCTTTTAAATAAAAAAAAAACAAAATTAAAATCCGTCCATCCGTTCGCGAGCTACGATGCCACAGACACACACACACACACACGTCAAATTTATAACACCCCGTCGTTTTTGCGTCGGGGGTTAAAAATCACAAAACTATAATCCAATTCGTAACAGCCCGAACATACGAGTATCTGCAACGGATTTATTTGAAAGGTTATGAACGAGCTTGGAATTCAAACGGTCTATCTTAGACTACTTATCTACATGGGTAAAATAAAGTCCCTTTCCGCGTTTGTGCATTTTTCTGTCTGTATATTATCCGCTAACTCCTAAACCACGCACCGGATTTTAATACGGTCTTCACCATTTATGTATCAGCTAGTTAATTTTCACGGAAGATTTGTAGGTACTTTGTGGAGTCATCGGAGAGAGTCGTTAGTCCTACTATAAAATTATAAACGCGAAAGTTTGTAACAATGGCCAATGGATCTGGCTTTCACGCCAGAACGGCTGAACAGATCTGGATGAAATTTGGCACAGAGATAGATTAATATAGTCTAGAATAGCACATAGGATACTTTTCAACCGCGGGTGAAACCGCGGGGTGCAGCTACTAAATTATAAAGGTAAAATGTGTGTGTGTGTGTGTGTGTGTGTGTGTGTGTGTGTGTGTAAGTGTGATTGTTTGTTACTTCTTCACGCTCAAACGGGTGGAAAGAATCTGATGAAATTTGATACGGAGGTCTCTAATACCCTGGATACCCTTCGTAGGGGACTTTTTATCCGCGAGTATAAAGCAGGGCATAGATAGTGTGTAAATGAATATTAATAAATCCTCTAACGAGTTCTAGACTATCTTGCACAAAACAATAAGCCCGGAGTGCTCTAAGCCTGCAAGATTCACAAGACAAAATATTATAAAAAGCGATGTTAAAAAACCGACTTCCTGTCAGACCGTCCTGCAGGTAAACTTTTAACAATTTTTAGATTTTTGTTGATATTTTAAAAACTGCTTGACTGATTTTGATAAAATGTAAATGGGACCACCTCTAAATTATGATCTACCAAAAAAAAAGAATAATTAAAATCGATTCACAATTGGCGGAGTGATCGCGTAAAATACAAAAAAAAAACATCCAGTCGAATTCAGAACCTCCTCTTTTTTGGAAGTTGGTTAAAAATATGTCATGCTACTGAAGTCTTAATGTTCATCAAAGCAGGCATTGCATCGTGGACCGGACGATATTGTGGTCAACGACCTTACAATACTCTGTGTGACTGCTCCATAACTTGGCTAGTGCTCCGTACAAGAAATAAAATTAAGAATCCTTTTGGTAGGACTTAAGTCGCAAATTACATAATAGTGACGGCCTTCAGTGTCCGTTTGTTTTTACCCGACTGTGCAAGAAGGAGGGTTATGTTGTTCGAGTGTATGTATGTATGAGTATGTGTGTATGAGGGTTTCTTTAGCACGTCCTACAGCCTAAACAGCTTGATGTATTTTGACATGTGAGGTGTCATTTGAATCGTCTTGATAGCGGAAGTAACATAAGGTATATTTTGTAGCCAAGTTTTTGTTTCTCTTTTAATACTGTTACTTGCTTTTGATTATTTGTTAACATGTAAATGAAACTCAATAAAATAATGTGTTTAAAATTGGCGCACTTCGTAATTGGCTAGAAAAGATCGCTTTTGGTGATAAGGCCGTCAGTAACACTATAGTTTTATTGATATACTTTTTTCTGGTATGAGAACAATAAAAAGTTTATCTATCCATCAATCTAATATAGCAAAATATATGCCTAAACTTAAAAACAAAATGTCGGTTTGAATTTTAATATATAAAACTTAAGGTGGTTGAACTACATACTTGAATGTTGTAATTTAAAACGTTACTTAAGTAGGTATACTTCGAGCTAGTTATTTCTAAACTAATAATTATGTTGTTCATTGTGACTGCATAATAGGTACCTACTTACTTAGTTAAATTATTATTTTACAACATACATGTACTTACCTAAAATGAAATACCTAACTCTAATATACGATTTATTTTAATTTTCTTATCTAATGCAACTAGGTTATAATAATTATAACTTGAAAAATAATAATTTAGTATTTAAAAACAAGCAAAATAGAAACTAAGTCGTAACAGTAGATTATACAATACCAGATTACAAAAATGTATAGCTTACACTTCGCACAAATAATTTAAATAAATTTGATTGTCTGTTTAGTGACGTGTTAATAAGCAATACGCTATTTTACGGCGAAATATCTTACAAAAGTTGCGAGAAAATGAAGAGAAAATAATAACAAATGCTTAATTTGATTTGCCACGATTTGAACGGCCCAACTTAGCATAGTAAACAACCTGGGGCCCTATTCTAAAGCGTGAAACACCATTATGAGCATTGTCTCTCTCCCACACTTCGCCGGACGATATTCAGTCCCAAATGTAACAGAGGGCGAGCCTATCGCCATACACCAGGCTCCAGTCATGTAGCAGATGACAATACGCATATATGTAAATTCACACAATTAACAAATTGGTGCTTGCCGTCGGCTGGGTTTGAACCCGCTCCCTCTGGCTTGAGAGGCGAGCATTCTCCGACTAGGCTATCATCGCTCATCATAATCTCACCCGTCAGAATAGTCAGAATCTTCCGTCGTAGACCGAAGAACTGACGACACGCACGAGAAAAGTGCAAGTTCGTATTTATAAGCATAAAATATTAATTATTTATCAATAAAAATTCAAACACACTCACAAACTAAAACAATCGAACCGATAGACGTTATTACGTTGTAAAATAAAATATCTAGTGTATTTGTTCTAACAGCACTTTATTAAACAACCAAACAAAAAAAAATAACAAAAAAAATCGGCTCTACCATAAAAGACAAACAAACAGACAGACATCGAAGTCTTACTGTTACAACAGTATATAGGGTTCTTTTTTTTTAAATTTTGGTACGGAACCTTAGAAGAAGAAACATTTTTTATCCTAGAACATTAAGGGTGTCGTTGGTCAACTTAAGGAAAACTAAGAGGCATACTTTGGTATGCCTAAATTTGATACTTTTTGACCGAGAGAGCGTTAGCGAGCGAAGCGTCTATGCTTCAGCTTGGACAAAAATGCTTTCGTATGTTCGAGGTCTGTTTGGATCTCTGTCCGGATCTTTGTCTTAGTCTCCAGGTCGCATTTCTTAACCGATTCTCTTAAAATTTTATGAGTAGGTTCAATCATTATAAAGTTTTTTTTTTATCGAGGCAGTTTTGAAAATTAAAAAAAAAACATTTCTCCGCAATTTAAAAAAAAATCGCAAACTTACTAGGCGAAAAAAAGTCTGTATAATTATCGAACTTGTTAACAAAATTTCACGAGAATCGTTTGAGGAGTGCGACCTGTAGGAGACAGACGCGAGGCCTCCAGCTTACAGAGCCACTATTTTGAACTTTAATTCTGAATTCTTTTTCAATTTTCATAAAAATCTACGTAGAAGGAAGAAGAATCTAGGTAGATAAAGCAAGTTTGCATATTGTAAAACAGCCATTAATTTGTGTATCAACATATTATCTTGTTACATGCAGAACCGGTTGAGTTGCATCGAAATTGTTACGGCACGAGCCATAAGAAATGAGGCTCATATATTATTAGTTATTAGCCTACTGCAATCTAGAAAAGATAAAATTGCAACTAAATCAGCGTTTTCACGCAACAAAGTTGTATAATATAAAATACAAATCTTTTCAGGGTTCCGTACCCAAAGGGTAGAATCCTATCACTCAGACTCCGCTGTCCGTCCGTTTATCTGTCTGTCTGTCACCTGGCTGTATCTCATGAACCGTGACAGTTAGACAGTTAAAATTTTCACTGTTGCCGCTATAACAACTAATAGAAAAAAATGTAATAAAATAAATATTTAAGGGGGTTCGCATACAACAAACTTGTTTTTTTTTACAGTTTTTATAGATAATGTTACGGAACCCTTCGTGCCCGAGTCCGACTCGCACTTGGCTGGTTTCTAAGAAATAGGTTTACCTCCTTAGCAATAAACGGTGTTTAGTCTCGGAATGTTATACAGTGTCATATCTTATTCTATTTAAAAAATTAAATAAAGACCAAAACACTGTACAACGATTCCGAGGCTATACAACGTTTATTGCTGAGAGGGATAGGTGTTTATTGTAGAAAGTAAGTTTGTTTTTTACGCTTTCACGCTTACTACTCAACACTCAACCGATCGTCATAAAATTTTGCATACACATCGTCAGGGGTAGCACAGAAAATATATTTTACTGAAGTACTTTTTACCCACAGGTATCAAACGTGGGGCGCAGATAGTAATTTAACAAATAACAAAATCAAATATTAAACAAACCAAAGAAAAATATAGATACATTTCGATATACTTACATTTTAATGATGCCATATGACCGCGTTCCGCACTAATACGCCTTAATCAAAGAACTCTGCAAAGACCTTCTTTCTACGATATGCAAACGACGTATCCTTAGCTATATCGGCCACATTATAAGATGAAAGAATTTGTAGAAGCTCATTATCTGTGCAAACGTAGAGGGCAAGAGGTCACGCCGAGGATCCCTCAAGTCTTTCAATCTCAATTACAAACAATTTTTAAAGAAAAATCTCTGCTGAAAAATAGACACCGAACTAAGGTATATTTGCGTCAGCTAATTAAGCGCACTAAGGTGTCGGAACACGAGTTCTTAACGATGTTTTCAAACCAAGGTAAAATTAAAACTTTAAGCTACTACCAAAAATCTAAACTACTGTCTACCTATTTACTACCATATTAAGTACCATCCTACTTCCTATCCTACTAATATTATAAACGCGAAAGTTTGTAAGAATGGATGTAAGGATGTTTGTTACTCTTTCACGCCTGAACGGCTGAACAGATCTGGATGAAATTTGGCACAGAGATAGATTATAGTCTAGAATAGCACATAGGATACTTTTTAACCGCGAGTGATACCGCGGGGCGCAGCTAGTCTACTATAATTCGATTAAAGCTAAATTCATTTTGGTGCGCGTTAAATCACTCTGCTATGCGAATAATTAAATCCTATTTATTTAATTTTTTGTGCCACTCATATTACAATAACACTATAATTTTGATACGAAGTAATATCTAAAACTTAAATTCAATGGTAATTAGGTCTTATTACGATTGGATTATCCAACAGCTGGTTATAAAATCCGATGAAGCAATGAACAGGCTGGTAATTGGTAATAGTAATAAAATAATTGGGATATGCTCAGTACCTATAATCTTGCAATAATTAGTGAACGTAAGTGTTGCACTCGCGTTTAATCTTTTATCTACGGGTAATGTTTGATTGATTTAAAATTTCTCGCAGACAGTATCCCTACAACATTTTTTAGAACTAACGTGTGTATAATTGCCTGTTCTTTTGAGTAGAGGCTCTTTATCCGAACAAGGCGGTCGAGTCTATTTTAAAAAACGATGACGTTAATAAGTGTATCTTTGATACCCAAATTGAATAAAAACATTTTGACTTTGACTTTGACTGTAGTAAGCTTAATCAAATAAGGAAAGCAAAAATAAGCTCTATCTATCTATCCTTCCTATCCTACTAATATTATAAACGCAAAAGTTTGTAAGAATGGATGGATGGATGTTTGTTACTCTTTTACGCCAGAACGGTTGAACAGATCTGGATGAAATTTGCCACAGAGATGGATTATAGTATGAAATATTTTTTAACCGCGGGTGAAACCGCGGGGCGCAGCTAGTCTATAATATAATCGCTAAATGTGTTGCGCAAATCTCGAGAACAACTAAACCGATATCACTAATTCTTTTTTTTCTAAATTCCTTGAAGTACGAGGGTGGCTCTTACTCAGAGAAAATTGTTAAAAATCGACTGTTAGGCGGTACGAAGTTCACAGGGTCATCTAGTAGCAAATAAAAATAAGGATCATTTTAAATTCAATTTCTTATTTGGGGCTAGCCACTCGGCCTATCCGAACTTGCTTGTAACATAGAAGTCGCCGGTCATCATGCGGATGAGTTATCAAAGCAACTCTAAAGGTACTTCTAGACGGGCCATATGTTTACTGTAATGTGTGACTGCGTTGCTGGCAACATTGCGACCATGTTTTGAGTGTGACCCGGCTATATAGACAAACATTTCCAGCTTGGCAGATGATGATAAATAAATAAATTCGGGACACTTCCACACACGCTCGCCTGACCCCAAACTAAGCAAAGCTTGTGCTATGGCTGCCAGGACTGATATACATACTTAGATATTTTTAAATACATACTTAAATAGATATTAACACCCAGACATAGAACAAACACAAATGTTCATCACATAAATGTTTACCCTAGGTGGGAATCGAGCCCACAGGTTGATGGTAGGGCTACAGTTGGCAATATTGCAGCAACACATTACAGTAAATTATGGCCAGACTATAGGCACCTTAACTAGATGTTCAAAGCTATTTGAAATATATGCTCCTGTTTTCAAATAAGTTCGTATCTGTGCGCCATTTTCACTACAATACCAATGCGCAAAAGAAAGAGAATTATAGTCTTACACTCGTGGTAAGTCTTTCTTCTCATCGTGTACATAGTATTGGTTTCAAGTTTCAATCAGAAATCCCAGGAAATGAGATTAGGAAACTAGTCTGACATAACGAATGAGTTAAAATATGCCGAGAGTGCTCTCTACCGCCTGCAAACGACGGCTACTGCTCCACTGAGCTGACAAACACGTACTGACTACTTCTTGTTATTCTATTTGTATTTTTATTGACCACTTGAGGCTGTGATTGAATTTGAACTAGAAAACAATATTAGTACAGAATTATGTTGCACTTAGATACAAAGTGAAAAAGCCTAAACACAACAGTGAAACAAAGAGGCAGAAAGAATTTGTGAATTAGCGAACTTTGTAGTTACCCCCAGTTTTTAGAGGACCAAACAATTTCAAAATATCTAGTTATTAAAAGTAAAAAAAATATATCTGGGACACTTACACACACGGTCACCCGACCTAAAACTAAGCAAAGCTTATACTATGGCTGCAAGAGACTAATACACGTACAGATATATTTTTAAATACATACTCAAATAGACATTAACACCCAGACATAGAACAAACATAAATGTTCATCACATAAATGTTTGCCCTAGGTGGGAATCGAACTCACGCCCCTAAGCTCAGAAGGTAGGTTCACTAACTGAGCCAACGAGGCAGCCAATTGAATGCTTATAATCTGTTTATCTCTGATATAAATGTAAAATTTAATAGTAATCCCCTTAGCAGTGGATTGTCTAAGCGGATAAGAAAAAGAGAGAAAAGAGAGCCTTAAAATCGAACAAATAAAAATTGTTACTGAATGAAACTTTTAATTTATTTCAAAATATAAATAGAAAACCTATGTTACACAAAATATTGTTACAATTTATTCAATTATTATTATTATACTTTGTTATGCCAGAATGTGTTGGTACTAGCTGATGGCTGTGACTTTGTTTCCGGCCTTAGGGCTCGCTCTTAGACTCGGCTAGGGAGACGCGGAGCGTGCAGCGTCGCGTTTCGCGGGCAAATAAAACATAATTTATATACGAATGTATCTAATACAATACAATACATCCTTATTGCACACCAAAAATAAAAAAGCAAAACAAACATAAAGAGATCGCTTTGAGCGATAAGGCCGCCCATTAAAAACTTCGTTTAGCCTTATTTAAGTTTTATTGTAATTGTTTTATGTTTTTAATAAATAGTTGATTTATTGCATGTAAGTGTACATAAAGAAAGAAAATCAATATCATTCGGCAGTACAAGGGCGGCCTTATCGCTAGCGATTTCTTCCAGGCAACCTTTAGATGTATGAGAGCGCTCAGTGATAAACGTGTTTACGAACATTCTATTTTGTTTCTCGAGCTACACGACGTGAAGTCCTACGCGCCTCGCGACGCTTCGCATCTGAACGAGCCCTTATAGGTTTAGGCCTAAAACTGGAACGCACCTTTCTACCTCGCATATCGGTTTGCGCAAACTTTAGGCGAATCGGTCCAGCCGTTATCAGGCGATGCGCTAACCAACAAACAGCATTTTTTTTTGTTCGAATTCTACAATTTATAACATTTGTATTTTATACTTGTATTTTTTCAAACTACTTATTTTGGTCGAGACAAAAAAAGATTTCTAAATAGATCCAAACAAATCCAAAGTGCTTTTTTAAAAATATTTAAAAAAAGTTAATTACTTTATAACATATTGAAAACTCATATTCTCTTAACTCATTTAGGAACTACCGTAAATTTTATTTAAAAAAACCGTCACTTACACATCAGGGACATTATTTCTCTCCAGTACTTTTTACTTTATACGCGATACAGCTAACTACATGTGAATTTATAGCAAATTTTAAAAGATTGTAATCTCGTTGCAATACCTAATGTTCTGTATCAAATGTGACGCTTAAGTTTTAACTTGCAACAGTTATGATCCGATAATAATAATTATTACTGTTGGAAATGAGATAATCGCGCATAACGAATAACGAAATAACGATTATCTGCTATGCAAAGTGGTCTGATTTTATATGTAGGCCAGGTTTCAATAGTTGCTGATATATTTATCGTTTGGTTAAAGTTGGGTGCAAAGGTGGAGTTAAGTTCAATCAACTATCAATCAAATTATAATTTTTTTCGTTATGCTACATAAAATTATAAACGCTAATTGAATAAGTACTCGTATGAGCTGTCTGAATAACTTTAGGAGGGAATCATTTATCATTTCATGTCCATGGTTACAAACTCAAAAGTATCGTTACTGTTAATAGGTGTTTGTTTTAATCATCGTTAAAAAAACAACTGAATTAGAAATCCTTATATTTTATTAAGATTAAGGTAGTCATATTAAATTACGACTGTACCTCAAAATATGCGGTCAAGGCATGTCAAAAAACCGCCAGATAAATGTTATCAGTATTTTGTAAAAACAGCTAAACTTAGTGAAAGCTCCATAAATTACAGTCAATCAGTAAAATCGTTTCACATGTAACCAGACATAATTGTTACTCATAAAACTTAATCGGTAACCGTTACATATGTTTTTGACCTCGAGATTACAATGCGTGATATATTTTTATGACCAAAAAAGATATATTTTAATAAGAAGATACCAACCGCTGCTATTTGAAATTTATCAATTGGATTTGTACCTGACCGATAGGTGGAAGACATCAGATCCATCGCCGGTCATGCATGGATGAGATTGGCACAAGACAGGGAGCAGCAACAGGGCTAGCACGGGCCAGAGGCAAATTGTCTTCCCACAGTATTTACCCGCGCTTAGATGTGACAAAGCTAGAATACTGATCTCTACTACTACTGTCTCTTTCTCACGGAATAAAAACTGTGGAAAGACAATTTGTCTCTGGTCCGTGCTGGAGGGCTAGCAGTGGGTCGGTATAGGCTGTAATTGATGATGGTGATGAGTTGCTTTAAATTATAAGTATCAGGTCTTGTAGGCCTGGCATAAGGTTTCATTTTAAAACTTCTCCAACGTTGTTGGAGCTTCAGTTTAGAAATTTACGCTTCTACCAATTTCTAACTCACAGACAAACATCTCCCATGTTGTCCGCTTGTATTGGTACCACAGTTTTCGTAGGTATTAAACTATGAGCAAACGTTATTGTGTTTCCATTAAATTACTGAGAACAAGACATTACTTATCTCGTAAACGTTGCTTAGATTGACAAATATCTTAATTTAAGATTTTTGCAACGGGAAGTCACTAACTAATGACAGTTAACTTAGTTTTAAGTAAGACTACTTACGAACAAAGCTACGTTAACTTTATATCTCAACAAGCGACCCGCCCCGGTTTAGCAAGGTACTTATTACTTATCGTCGAAAAATATGAACTGATGAAAACCGAATCAAAGTTCGTTGCGTTGTTTAGAAGGAGTTATTAGCGGATATAAAGAGAGAGGGACAGACTGACGCGGAAAGTGGCTTTGTTTTATACTATGAAGAGAAGAGACAGAGAAGTAATAAGCTCAGTGTAACGTCGCACATGTCATGGTTTTGAACTGCTAGAGCTCAAACTTTTTGGATGGCACTGAACATGGGCAAGCGTGATGCTTACTGCTAAGAAAACGATGACATTTGTTAAACCTACGCTTCTCTCGTCTTCAGATAGGCAAAAATAGAAACTTTATGCTTAAATGCATTATTGCAAGTTGAAGGAGCTGTTATGTATGCATTGACATTACTAAATAAAAGAATGGGGAAATAAGTCGATGCACCAGAATTAGTTTAGTCTCATTATGTTGGCTAATAATTGGTTGGTTAATTTCAGTTTAAAACTCACAACATAATCAATTTGTGCAATATTTTGTACGTTACTGGTACAGAAATATTGTAGCAGTTGAATGTGGTTTTGAAAATGTTTTTAGAAATCCTTGAAAATTTTGCTGAATTTCTGTTATGCATTATTTTGCACATTAAGGATTTTTTTTTTATTACTTAATAGGCTTGCGTTTGGCCGCCAACATGCCTGATGATAAACAGTGATGCGGCCGGATTGAGAAAAGTTTTAGCAGATGAATGCGTTTTTGAAAATTTTGTTAGCAATTATTGCTTAATACTTAACTATGCTTGTACACAAAATGCTTGATATTATTGCCATAAAGATGTAAATTAAGAACCAAAACAAAAACATCATGACCAAAATAATAAAATCATGGCCTTTATGGAATTTTCGAAGTCACTTTCGGCAGAAAATGTTTGACTTATGTTTATAGTATATCTATCAATGATAGCCTAGTCGGAGAAGACTCGCCTCTCAAGCCAAAGGGAGCGTTTTCGGACCCAGCCGAAGGCATGCACCAATTTATTCATTGTGTGAACAAATGTGCGTATTTAATGTCATCTGCATAACTGTACTGAATATCGTCCGGCGAAGTGTGGCAGTTGTACATTTAATCTAGCCCCTTCTGGGGAAAGGCATGATGATATACCTATATGTTATGTTACATGTATCTCCAGCACCTCGTGTATTTATTTAGTCAAACTACATAGGATGCAAGCTGATAATGAAAGATTTTATAGAAGAAAAACGAAGATTTTTTTTACATAAACTAATGATAAAGATCTAAATCAGTAAAGGTAATTTAGTTCGATAAAGGAAACCATAAGTACAAGTACGATTGTTGGCACATAGAAGTAAATAGATAGATAGATAGATAAACACTTTATTGTTCACACCAATGAAAGAAATGACAAAACAAAAGAACAGAAAAAAAAAATTACAAACTACAGCATTAAATAACCATTGAACACTCAATAACATTAACTGACGCCGAAGAGGCTCAATTAAACGTATGAAACACATTGCAGCCCATCATCCCATACCCAACTGCCCTACATGTCTACGACATTGAAATCCCATCTTCGGGAGAAAAAATCGCGCTTAAAGATTGAAAGCAAGCGAAAGCGTTTGCAACACCACTGTACCAGACCACTTGCTCGCAGTATAAAACCTGACAGTAACGTGTTACCATCACACTCCGGCGCTAGATTCGCTGCACAACAAGTGAAGCGATTATGAAGTTATTGGTTAGTATTAAAAATAAAAAAATAAAACAGTGAAGTGTTTAATTAAGCTAAATATCCTAATCCTGCCAAACTTAAAAAAAAATGTGACAAGGATGTGTTACAGTGAATTCAGAGTTTAAATTTGAAGTGTCAAGTAATTTTGTCCTGAAGTGGAATAACATTAAATTTTAATCATAAACAGGTTTTTACTAAAAATTAAGGTGAAATGTGTCAATAATATATTTACCAAATGCAAAAATAGGCGAATGCTAAACATCGAATTAGTGTTCAGCTATTGTACTACAACTATTGTATATTTTTAGTAAACTCCACATTTTACCGGGATTCAGATATTCGATATTTAGAATTAATAGAAAGAAGGTTTCACTCGCAGTTAAGAAGTACCCTATGTGCTATTCTAGACTATAATCTATCTCTGTGCCAAATTTCATCCAGATCTGTTCAGCCGTTCTGGCGTGAAAGAGTAACAAACATCCATCCATCCATTCTTACAAACTTTCGCGTTTATAATATTAGTAGGACTAGTAGGATAGGATTATTGGCTATTTCTTTTTTTTCTAAAAACAAAAAAGATTAGGCTACGTCAGATGCGCCCCTAAAGCATTCAGCCAACATGCACTGATTTGCACACGCGTAAACTAATGTTTATAGTACGAGAAAGATGACTTTGTGAAGTTAATTTTTTTATTTTATTTTCAGAGATCCTCCTTAATCCTGGCCGTGGCGATAAGCCTGGCCACGGCAGAGGAAAAGGCTGAGAGCAAGAAGGCTGAAGAAAAACCGGTGGAAGAGTCCAAGAAGCAGGATAAAAGAGGTCTGTCGGAGTATTATGGAGACTTTGGAGGCGATTTTGGAGGACATGGTGATTTTGGAGGTTTTGGCGGAGACGGAGGCCATGAAGGAGGCTTTGGAGGTGAAGGCGGCGGTGATTCAGGTCATGAACATCATCACGAGGAGCACCACAAAACGATCACGATTGTAAAAAAAGTGGAAGTGCCATACCCCGTGGAGAAGAAGATCCCTGTTCCTGTAGAGAAAACCGTCCACTACGCTGTCAAGGTGCCGGTACCTCAGCCTTACCCCGTTGTTAAGACAATCCATTTCCCCGTAAAGGAGACCATCAAAGTGCCTGAGTACATCTCTAAACCCTACCCTGTAACTAAACACGTGCCCTACCCAGTAAAGGTTCACGTCGACAACCCTGTGCCTGTTAAAGTATACGAACATGTGCCCTACCCTGTGGAGAAACATGTACCTGTACCCGTCAAAGTACCTGTACCTCATCCCTACCCAGTGGAGAAGAAAGTACCATACCCCGTCAAAGTACCAGTCAAGGTATATGTACCTTATCCCGTAGAAAAGACGGTGCATTATCCAGTCAAAGTCGAAGTCGACCACCCTGTGCCTGTGCACGTTGACAAGCCAGTTCCCGTTCACGTTGACAAGCCTGTACCCTACACGGTGGAGAAGAAAGTGCCCTACCCCGTCAAAGTGTACGTCGATAACCCAGTACCAGTTCACGTTGAGAAGAAGGTACCTTACACTGTGAAGGTACCTGTCCCTCACCCTTATCCAGTTGAGAAAATCATCCCGTACCCAGTGGAAAAGAATGTGCCGTATCCCGTCCACGTGCCCGTCGACAGGCCAGTCCCTGTTCATTTAGAGAAGCACGTCCCGCACTATGTAGAAAAACACGTACCTTACAAAGTGAAAGTCCCCGTTCCTATAGTGCATGAGCACCACGAACACCACGGTCACGAGGAACACCACGGCGGCCACGAGATCCACCAAGAAGAGAGCCACGGGTTCGACGGTGGCCACGAACACTACCACCATTAACAGAACTGATCTCTCCTACTTAGCTTTAAATGTTATCTCGTGTTAGTATTGTTTTATTTTTAACGACTGGTAATGTACGTGTTATTGTAAATAGTAACGAAAGTATTAAAATTCGTGATAAATATTGTTGGGATGAGTATTATTTTCATGCTAAACATTAGCAAACAAACAGTTAAACACCCAAGACCCGTCAAAGGTGAACCAAAGCGTCTGATGACATAACTGTAAGTTCAATTGAGTTCATGTTATTACGCAACAAACTCCATGAAGTTAAAGCATATTAAAGTAATTGATGTGTTTTTAACTATAGAAACACCCATCATCATCATAATTTAAGAGCATTGCTCTTGACGGTGTAGTAATGACCAGGCTTGACAGTCTTCTATTAGTCTTCTTTTCATCTCTTTGCACGACATGACACGTGCTTTCATTTTTATTTGGTTTAAATATTTCTGCACATTTTTCTACTTCCCCTCTTTTTTTCTTCTACCTTCCTCTCTATGATGGTCTAAGATGAACTCGCCACCGCTATACATAAATCAAACCAACCTACAAGTAGTATGTCATAACAAATTGTTCGAGAAACAAGAGAACATTTCCCAATCATAGTAACGCACGCTCTAGCCGATTTCATGAATAATAAAATGTTTAGAAGTGGATTACACGCACGGTTTCGTCACCGCCTTTTTATTGCTCTAAGAAAAGGCCTAATTGCACACCATTATCGTTAAGTAGGGCATTGCACTTCTCATGAAGATGCTACACAACAAGGAAGTGTTACCACATAATTAATAATAAGAATAACACACATAAACGCAATACAAAAAAAAAGATAGAATCATGCTCGTAGAACATGGCGCGTTGAAGTCTTTCGTATGCGCATCTATACTTATTACGCGCTACGCCATAAAAAAGCGACAACTAAACACAGGTCATTGTTCTAGAAACATAATGTTAGGAAACACACACGGAACAGTCAGTCCTCGTGTTACTGAAGCTCATTTTAACAACCTCTGTAACTCACACCACGTTTTATAATCATATACTGTCACATAATGATTGGCTTACCTAACACCAACCTAATCCATCAGTTGATAATCTTGTCATAACTAACTAATTGAAATAACTATAAACCTGTGAAACGAGCTGGCCTATAAAACAGGCTCTATGGAGGCTTCCTAGATTATAACTGTGGAATCAAGAAAACCGCATTACGCCTTACGTAACATTACGTAATTACGTACGTAAGAATTCAAGTAGCATAGTAACATATCAATCTCATTCTATGAATCGCTATGTATTTAGATTTATGCGTAGTGAGAGGTAAAAGTTAATAATATAATCGCCGCCCAATTTTTATTGCAATTATAAGAGTAATTTAAACTGATGCCCAATTAAATATTTGTAATATAAATGGTTCGTGGTGCTAGATTTTGATAATTGGTGAAGGTGAGTTTTCAAATCTGATATATTTCTTTTATATAAAAATAAAAGATATATATCAGGAGAAGATTATATGATATGATTATATTTCTGTTTACACAAATATTACTCAAACTAGGCTTCCATATGAATTTTATCAACGCTATTTATTCATGCCTATACTTACTGCTCAGCATTTCTTAAAGACTTATTGTTCTGACCGCTTATCTGTCTTTCTAATTGTTTCTGCAAACTTTATTCAATTTCCGTTGCAATTTTAACATTGAGTCAACGAAATCGCAAGTATTACCTACAGAACATATACACTTGTCTTGTTCGTCTCGATTTTAAGGTTTTTTTTCTTGATTTTTTTTTCGACCAGTTGTCTGCGACAGCCATCCCAAGAGGAAAAAAGTCTGTCTACGAGTCACTCAGTGAGTATATTCTACTTCATTCTTTATTCTATCTTACCTTATGTATGGGATGTTGGCCGGGATGTGGTATTTGGAGCCAGGGTCAAAGTCCAGCTCTGAGCGCAGGACTGGTGGCTTGATGCCTTGGAACTGCTCCCTGTTAGTCAAAAAATGTACAATGTTTAGCATCATAATTAATCATTTAAAAGGCATGTGACATCCTCCAAATCGCGCTGAGTCAGCGTGGTGTATATTGGTACAATCATCGATTGAGGATAGGTCGGTGTCCCTGCAGTGGAGACGCATAAATCTCATAAAACCAAAGAGTACTAGCAGTGGCGTTATTCCGGCAAAGGCTTATGGTCACCTTAGTACTCAGGTACTAGGGACATCTAGTCAATCCATACGTATCTCTAAATTTTCAACGCCTGAGGAGGTATTCTGGAACGTGCAATTCTATTCAACTCTATCTCGATCACTTTCTATCTCGTTACAAAAGTCACTGCAGTGAGAGTGAAACCAGAAATAAAATGGCACGCAGCAAAAAATAAGGCAATTGAAAATAAAAAGAAAGAGTGATTATTTATTCTTTAACGCACACGAAAAATAGGCGTTGAAAATTAAAAAGTAACTAATCTTTTATTCATTAATCAAATTTTATAAATGTATCGCACTGTTCAAAATAATATTAAACTTAAAAATTAACATAAAATGAAATTAACGTATTACGGTAATTTTAAATTGAGTTAGGTAGTGGTTCTAGGGTGGAGCAATTTCCAGGTCGTTTTTAGATCTTATAACGCTGTAAGTATACTTACTCGTAGTTTATGAAACTAAGAATCAGAACGTCAAACAGAATAATAAGTCCCCGCGATAATAAGCCGTTTACTCAACTTCCTTAGCAATCTGAGCCAAAGGAAACATTAAATTGAATTTAAAATTGTTTTCAAACTTACAACAGACTACGAGTATTTGCTTATTTTTACTTTCAAATGATGTAAAATTATGTCGAATGCAGATTAAAAATAACTCATTCCATCTATACTAAAGTTTAACTATAACATGGAGTAGAATCTAGTAAATTTATAGTTCGCCTCTTACTGAGACGTCCAATATTTCCTCAACCATTGTCCGATTTAACTCATATACCTATTAACTTAAAAAGTATATATAGGTAAATTAGATTCCTCCCAAATTTCATGAAGATTTAATCAACGATATTCAAAACATTGTCGAACAAACAAAAAGCCGAGATGACCAGACTCTGAGATCTCGCTCCACTCGGTCAATTATTATTATTGTTATTAAGCCCATTTATTTCCAAAAACCTTAAATAACAATTTTACTTAGAATAAATATATAGTTACATTAATAAAACAGATTAAAAAAAAATCTGTGTTATTTGAGGCTGGAACCCCAGACTGGGTATAGGTCTCCTCCAGTTTACTCCAACTCTCTCTGTCACTTGCTTTTATTTTCCATTCTATTCCTGCTGTGGCTATTATTCCTCGGTCAATTACGCATGCGTAAATATTTTGATGTTTGTTTACTAGACTATCTGATCTACGAGTAAAGGTACGTAAAAACCTAACCTACGTAATCTTTTCTACAACTATAGACTTCCCCTCACATATCTCTCTACGGTCTCCGCTACGTTTTCGTTGACGAAATAATTGAAGAACACTTTGAAAGCTCGATGATTCTTAACGTGCAATTAAATTACGACTTATTTCCCAAGTTTCAGCTAAAAAATGCACCACTCTTTTACTTTTTGTGAGAAGTGATTAAGAAAATAAATAATTACAATATGCAACATGCAATGTTGCAGAACAACCAAGCAACACCTAGATGTGTTTTTAATGCAAGTGTTTCACAAAGTTTAGTAATCCATACGAGTACGTGCTTTTGGTGTTGGGCAATATTGGTTGAACGCATTCTATAATGTGTAATGTAATGGCATGTGTACACTCACTAACGGATCCGGGGGGGGGGGGGGGGGGGGCTAGGGCACAAGCCAATCCCATCTCCAAAAGCGAATCCAAATCGAATTCCACACTTAATAGACTAAAATCTATGCTATTCTGCTTTCGTGTTTACGAAACCTACCTTGATAATCCTTATTATCCGCTATGTCAAGCCCAAATCAAAACCTTACAAATCTTGCCTTAAACTATGTCAAAGCCCTCCCCCCAACAAAACCCTGGATCTGCCACTGTACACTTGTACTATTGTTCGCATTGAAAAGATAAAGAAGCATTCAGCTATTATGTACAACGCGCTGGAGATGATATTGCAATACAATGCAATGTTTTATTTAATAGCGGCATATGTCCTAACATAGGGCTGGTGCGATAAAGAAAATAGATCCATGATAAAAACCCTGAAACAACCCAGTTAGTCAACCCAGTTTTCTGATCAATTAAAAACGCAACCAAAAACTTAATAAAAAATTTTTTCGCTTATTTACTGCAGTATATAATAATAACAATATTTCTAAAAGAAAAAGTCGTGAAACAATTATATGCTCAATCAAGTTTCCCCAGAGTATGTAATTGAATTGTAAGAAAATAAAATTTCTTTAGTAAGTACATAGGACTCATACAAAAATAGATTTAATACAAAAAAAAATGTTTAACGAAGAAGTTTATAAATGTAGTTGTACGAAATAACCCAATTTGGTGCTTAATCAACTTCCCTCATGATGGTCCTAGCATCATATACCCTATGTCTTTTCTGTAGTCCTGACAACGTGTATGCAAAATTTCATGACGATCGATTGAGTACTTAAAGCGTGAAAGCGATTTAAAAAAAAAAATATTTTAGCTATGATTAGAATTAGGTTGATATCAGTGCAGATAAGACAAATATTCGCAACCGCTCAAGTCTTAAACCAAACAACACTTTTTTCACCGAGAGTTGAACCCATTACATGCAAGTCAAGGCCGAACGAAGCTCCATCGTAACCGCTCAACCACCTGCCGTTAAAGGAAAGTAATACAGAAGTGAAAGATGGTTCGAAAACGTTGTAGCATTCTTTTCATTCTATTTTTAGGGTTTCGAAGGTTCTTTAGTACTCAAAATGTGACAACGATCAGGCCTTTCCAAAAAATTTGGAAAAAATTTGAATATAAATCGGCAATTGTTTGTCTTACGATAACTAGAGTACCGTTGATTCGATCTACATGAAACTTTGCAGGCAAGTAGTTAGTGCTAATACAATTGTTAAGCTCGAACACGAGCTAGATTGAACAAAGGGTTACGGAGATGTGTGAGGTTTTCTTTCGAGACGAACTATAATTTATCTAGATTCATTCATTGACCTCTATTAGAGTTGAAAATCAAACTCGAATAAAGACCAAGATTTGGTGTATCAATTTTTTTTTCGACTTAGCGAAATGAGGTTCAGAGTCTACAGGGATAATTCGGCATTTGGTTGTAGACTTAACTTATAACTATTATTATATTGAAAACTTGAATGCCATTCATCCGATCAGCGGTACTAGTGAACTTTGGTAGACAAGTACTTTATTTGAAAACCATTTTGAAGTTTAAATTTGAGGCTCATCGGTCGCGAGGTCTCGGTTTGAGGCGTACCACTAGTTATAGTAAACTACTCATGTATTCTTTCATTTTCTTTAATTGTTTTGACATTTATTGTATTGTAACGTGTAACTATTGAACTTCCCAATAAATTCTGATTTATGATTTATAGCAGAAATTCAAATAAAAGCCGTCCATAAGGCCTAAATTTGGATCTTCCGTGAAAACCAAAAAGTGATCAACAGATACTCGCTACATTATGACATTATAACGAGGAAGATCAAATATTACACGTCAAATATCGTAACGTTAATCACAGAGTATTCTTTATAGATTCCGGACTTCAGACTATCAAAGCGCACCAGGCATCACTCAAATCATACATTTATTCAATAATAATTTGTTTATTTGTAACATAATGTCATGTGCTACATAACTTGTGCCCGGTGTTGACTACAGGCCCACCTGTCATATTTGAGAAAAGGCGTTTGTGAGCACGTTCGATAGTTATTGTACATATTTTTTTAAAATTGCAGATTGTTTTTTTTTTCTAAATTTGTTTGTAGTTTTTTTTTGTCAAAAAGCTCGCTCCATACAACCCATACTTTTGTCAAACTTGAGTGCGTTTTGACAGAACTACTCCACGAGTACAAGATCGCATAATGCAGGATCTATTGGAGGTAAATTTTGCGTTAAGTCTACTTGTATGTAGATTGAACGCAAAGATTACCGTACCACTCGTATAACCGTAAAACCAAACAGGTAAGTAAACTACTGCATTATTCAATGACCTAGAACGCTACGCATAATTTGGTCGGGCAGCAGACTGTAGCTATTATGTCACGCATTACGTGAGCCTGTAAATATGACTTACTATTTAAAAGGCAGACGAGCAACTTTTGTTGCTGTTACAAAACACTAAAATTGATCGGAATCTTAGAACTTAAAAATTCTATACTCTAATAGCTATCTGCCTGCTACCTGTGGCATTTTAGTAATTAAACTTTCTAACAGTAAAGTATTTTTTTTTATTCAAACCGGTAGTTCCGGAGATTATTCCGGAATAATACTCTGTTAAAGTGAGTAAAGCAGACTAAAATATAATAATGCGAAATTTGCGATAGATTTTTGTTACTCAAAAATACCTACCTATTTACTTGATTTCTAGCATCTACAAGATTCTAGCATTTCAAGGAAATCCCGCTACAAAAAGTTGCTCGTTTGTATTTTAAAGGAATGTAATGAGCACGTACTGGGTTCTATTTATACGCTGCCGGCGATCTCATACCTTGTAAATCTGATCTTGTTCATGTATTGTTTATGTTTATTTTTTGAAGTAGAATCTCGTAGATAAGAAAAAAGGAGGATTTTCACATTTGACGGTATTAAATACATTCTGAATTCTGAAATATGTTTTCAGAGATATTAGTTTATGGGAATACAAGTTAAAAGTATATCTTCAAGCTAAAGACAGGGTTTTGTGATATTTGACTATGCGAGATCAGCTAGTTATTCCTAGACTCTCGGGCGGCCAAGAAACTCTGACATCAAGGCTAATCACTCGGCTTATACGAATTTTTTTGCTTGCTTAAGTTAGCTTGTGTTCTAGATCGCGAATCTTCTATCCAATAAACATCTTCGACCAGATTGTCCCGTGTGATCTTGGACGCCTAAACAATTTCTCTATCTGTCTCTCTCTTTACTCTTATCTTAATACCTATTATTAATCTATTATTGACTGAAGCGTTTTCTTACAACACAAAGAGAGAGAAGAAGGTAGCAATAATTCAAAAGCAGCAGAATCGTGTATACTAACCTCAACCTCCACCAATGACAGTTGTACTGCTCCTTTCTCACGTCCCCAGTGAACACGTCCCAGCGCCATCTATCCATGAGCATGGCAAACGGCAGGAACGCCAGCTTGTCCATCGCCTGCGTGTACAGTTTTTATTTGAAAAAGTTACAAAAGGAAACAGAAACATAAAAAAAAATATGGGCTTAGATATCAATAGTTATTAACAGTAACTTTGAGGCTATACAAAGCATTTAAGTTAAATGTAAGCATCATTGTAGGTATTAGTAGTATTGTAGGTCTTCTCTTTAACGCACCATGCCTTCCGGTCCTGTGCCAGTCTCATGCACTGGTTCAATGCCTGCCTGACGCATTTGCAATGTAAACAGGAGATGAGAGCCTAGTTGAACAAGGCTCACCTCTCAAACCACCAGCTGGTTCGATTCCAACCGAAGCTATTTTGACCAACTGACCAATTTGGTCATTTTTGGGGGCTGAGCTACCCACGTCCGTAGGAGTGTACTCCATTTTGATTCCCTACACGTGGTCCCCGGGTAGTGCTAACCGGGTAGCAAACTCTGGTGGGAGGCTTCGGCCGTGGCTAGTTACCACCCACCGGACCAAGCCATGCCGTGAAATGACCTAGTCATGTTTCGGGATGTAGTCCGGTGTAACCGTTCCGAAGACGGGTCTGAGCAGTGGCGCACTTGTAGCGCCTCACTCAACTGCCGTCTTTGTACTTCTTCACTCTACAAAACTTCAAGGCTAGAGTGAATAAGTACCTTATAGGTCGTCGTGCTCCATCTTAGACCACAACGTCGCTTAACATCAGGCGAGTTGGTGGTCAAACGCCGACTTATTGTCCATAAAAAAAAAAAAAAAAAAAAAATTGTACATACCTAATATAATATGTCCAATGACCAAATTGGTCAACTTCTTCTTCGTAGTATATTTAACTGGAGCCCCACTATATAGAGGTATGTGGTGACAGGCTCCCATTTGAGATTGAATATCGTCCGGCGAAGTGTGGGTGTTGTAATACATCTCTGCCATCGGGAAAAAGGTGTAACGACATAGTATATTACAATGTCGTCTGATCACTGAGCTGATTGTCTGCCCGTATAGGTACGTTAAAACATAATACTAGTATAGGTATCATAAAAACATAGAAAGAAGTATACTAAAGTATAAAAGTACCTGCGTGAAGAGGTAGTTGATGTCATGCGCCGTGTCATCCACGGAGCGCTGCACCAAGCCCAGGGTCTGGAGGTGGCGCGGAGACGACACGGAGAGGGCTATGGCTTCACCGATGGCTTCGTGGAAACCTGGTGACAAAAGACAATCCTTTTTATTAAAGAAAACGTAGATACCGTACTAGCAACACCTAAATGAAACAAGTGTAGGGAGATGATGGTCAATTTTGTCAGTAGAGCATGCTATTACACAATCAGAAAATTATGAATCTGTTTTATAATAGATGTCATGTCTTAGAAAAACTTTAGCTTTATAAACTTTTTGAGTAACGTAAAAGATAAAAACGTAAAACCACAACTTTCAAAGTAAATTCGAACACTGCTATACACTACGTAAGACTTATTTCAAGTCTTGCTTACTCCGGGTTCCAGCGAAGTACAAGGCAGCACTACTCTCGCCAGAGTTCTGGCCAACGGGGCTAGTGTTCCGGTGCTACTAGGAAGCGGCACAGAGAGCAAAATAGCAGAAAAAAGTTATTATTTTATCTATTATTTGTATTAATACGAGTAAGAGAGTAATTCAGCAGAGTTACGTACGAGTACGATCAACTAAGACCTGTGTTCACTAAAGTTTTACCTGGTTTTATTTATTTAACCGTCTACTTTCGACAATTGATTCATTTTTCAAAAACATTTGGTTAAAAATTTAACTGGCTGGTCAAGTCTTCTCTGAATTTTGGTCTAAATACAAGTAACTAGTAAAATATGACTAATCTATATATAATTCTCAGATGTTGATATCATCTCTTAATTTGACAACAATACTATCTGCCCAAAAATCGCTGCACAAATAAAACCATCAGGCCTAGCATTCACGCTGCGATAAAAAAAATCGACTTTTTTATCGAGACTAACGTATATTTACACGTAGACTTGTCACGTTTTACATACATACATATAGTCACGCCTTTTTCCCATAGGGGTAGACAGAGCACTTCTCTCCACTTGCTAAGATCCTGGCACACATCTTTCGCTTCTTCTACTTCCGTGACGGTGTTGAGAATCTTACGGGGAAATGTTGACAACTCAGATGTTCTGTGCGAGGAGAGTCGGCTGTGCGTGCCGGAGCAGCGTGCTAGGTTCCGCGAAGGATGCATGTCGCTGTTTGGGCCTCTCCCGGCGCGCAGTCACCGATATCCCGGGCACAGAAACACCTCAATGAGATCGAGTCAACATTTCCCCAACTAGATATCTTTGCAGATAGGTGGGTCACACTCCTACAGGTAAAGTACAAATTGTATAGCGAGGTTGTTGGAGATAAAAAGCATTTCAAATACGTTGTTTATTACCTAGTTACCTTTCATTTGATAATAATCTGTGATCTCATGTAATAAGTTGGTATATATTTCTGTTTTAGTTAAGTTAGAATTCGTTGTAAATATAACGCATTAGATTTAATTCTGTAATGTCATATTTCAATGTGTGTAAATAAATAAATAAAAATAAATAAGTCCCTTCATACATGCTCGTCGGTTACGGCTACTGCTGACCTGGCCTTTTTTCTAAACATCTTGGATTTGATACATTTTCCTAACTTGCCCCTTACGAAATACTAAATACTTTAAGAAATGATGAAAAAAGAAGAAGAAACAGATGAAGGAAGATTGATGAAACAGATTTACAAGGCGAGTGTGAATGGTCAAGTCACGTTCTACCATGACATAAAATGACAAGAAGATTTTGTCGCGGCGCGCATGCTAGGCCTGCATAATCACCTAAACCACTCTCATCGCAACTAGGGCAGAAAACAATTCTTCACCAACCACTTAGTTGTTATTGTAACAAAGCAACAATTG
Source organism: Peribatodes rhomboidaria (assembly GCA_911728515.1). Lineage (NCBI taxonomy): Eukaryota > Metazoa > Arthropoda > Insecta > Lepidoptera > Geometridae > Peribatodes > Peribatodes rhomboidaria. Next base: position 1,651,630 of record OU452175.1, on the reverse strand, counting down.
CTTTGTTTTGACTCGTCTGATCAACATTTTCATCACGAAACAAGCGTCCGGCTTCCGAATACTTGGTTACGTCATGCGGGTTTGTGGATCACACGCACTTTGGAAAAGAAAATAATCTTTTGAATCAACCTTTTTTTGTAGCTGTTTTTGTTAGCTTTATTGTTGATTTGCTTGAAGATTGTTGAACAGAACGCTACAAGCCAAACCCAGAGAGCTAGCGGAGAGAAAGCGGGCGGAAGTAAACTCCCGACTGATAATGCTAACGTAATAACGAGTACATGGCGGAAACAGGTCCAGAACTGTTCGATTGAGATAATGCTTCTGGAAGTTTCGAATTCAAATTAAAGCCACTATAAGTCCAAGCTTACCATCACGCAATCGACTTGCTTTACTCGTTTTTCAATTTAACTGACCGAGCGTATACATACGTATGTGAGTTTGTATGTATGTATGAGGTTTCTTTGACGTTCAAAAGTGTATCTTTGATACCTAAATTGAATACAAATACAAACAAATAAAAATAAAAACATTTTGACTTTGACTTTGACTTTGGTACGGCCTACAGCCTTAACAGCTTGATAGATGTGTGATGTCATTTGAATTGTCTTGATAGTGCAAGTGACAGAAGGTACGAAGTTTTGCAGCCAGGTTTTTTTGTTTTTCTTATAATAATGCCACATGTTTTATCATGGTTTAAACTAACATATCGTCACACCTTTCCCCCGAGGCGGCTGGCAGAGATGTAATACAACACCCACACTTCGCCGGAAGATATTCAGTCCCAAATGTGACAAGGGGCGAGCCTGTCGCCATACGCCGGGCTCCAGTCATGTCGCAGATGACATACATAACGCACATACGAGTACAATTTTTGCATGCCGTCGGCTGGGTTAAACCAACGAGTTACTTATTTACGATCCAAGTACAAATTGTTACAAAAAACAATGATCTTATTTTAGAACTAGCTGCACCCCGCTGTTTGCGCCTCGCTGTTTCACCCGCTATCCTACAGAAACCGATATTATTTTACGAAATATAAAGTTACCTACTTGAACTATACAATACAATATTTCTTACTTTATTCCACACCAAAAATTAAAATAAAAAACATTGAAAAACTAATTTTCAATTTATTAGGCAATACAAGGACGACATTATCGCCTAAAGCGCTTTTTTCCAGGCAACTTACGTGCTAACCGTTAGCGTATCAATGCTACAATACCTCATCTAAGTCTGTTCAGTAGTTTTTGAGCGAAGAACTAACAAACACTTCCGTGCCGTGTCCAAAACGGCAGGGAACTAAAATTTCGTATTTATAACAATAGTGTTATTTGAACCTAAGGTGGCTTGCTCCCAACAACCACCACCAAAACAGCCACCAGTGTTGATCGTTAAGACAATGTTTTAATTTTTTGTCCCAACCGCCGCCAGTGGGAATCGTTAGTCATAAAGGTCAAGACAATCAATGCTGTTGTGCAACTGTGATGCTGTAGTAAGTGTAGAACAATCTGGAACGATCGCTGAACTTGGCCCCATTGACCGTTGGTTGTATTAAAAGTTCAGCGCCGAAGATGCGTGTTGAGCTAGATGTGGCATTTATGAAAAGCTAGAAAACAAGGTGCTGGTTTTGGGTGTAGTTATTCTTAAGGGAGTTCTACCCTACTTAATGAACATGTAGTGAACAAGTAACATTATTAAAAAAAAAACCCGACAGCAGAATGTAGTCTGACAATCTGGATAAAATTAAAATGTACCCTATGTCACTACCACCATCAAGATGATTCAAATGACACCTCTTAAGTCGAAATCCATCAAGCGGTTTAGGCTGTAAGGCGTGTTAAAGAAACCTCATACATACGTACATACATTCGAAATACATAACCCTCCTTCTTGCGCAGTGGGGTAAAAAAGTCATGTCTTCATACAAAATTGACCACGTGATTAGTTATTTGTATGGAGACTCGATTATTTTACTTCTGAATTTTAAAACTTATGTTTTAAAAGTTGTTTACTTTGACGGGTTGAACAACACCCTTAAGTATTACTACACTACAACCAAAACCAGTACGTTGTACCTATATACTTTCCCCCCTCCCCCCCCCCAATACGGTGTGCCAGATTGACAAATTGTTCTTGTTCGTTGTTCTTGACACTTCTATTATCGGTAGATCTGTGCAAAAAAGTCAATAAGATGCGATTGAGTTGCATAACTCCAGGCCTCTCGTAACAGTAATACTTATTAATTTGCGCGAATTTCCTGCAAATTATACACGTAGTAATGACGTCATGTATCAATGTCAAATTTGTAGGCTTTACTATGAGAATAGTATAAAGTACATGGTCGTACCCATTTTTTAGGCCAGGCCCCGGCAAATCAACAGTGTCGGGCCCTTTTTGCTCTTTATTTAAAAAGCGTGGTTGCGGTTTATCTTGCTCTACATTTTCCAACGAAGGCGTGACTGAAAAACTTTTATCAACAATAGTGGCATGGGCTTATTCAGTTTTTTTTTTTTTAATAGGGTAAATAATAATAATAAATAAATAAATTCAGGACACTTCCACACACGGTCGCCTGACCCCAAACTAAGCAAAGCTTGTACTATGGCTGCCAGAGACTGATATACATACTTAGATATTTTTAAATACACCCAGACATAGAACCATGGGCGTACCCAGCTTCTAACGTAGGAGGGGGCAAGTCAGATTTTTTTAGGTCGGATCGTCCGCGGCTGTTTTGTCATACACACTACACAACACACCTACATGAGTCATTAGATGTATGTAGTGTAGTGTGTAGGGCAAACACCCGCAAATGATCCTGTTTTATAGGTAGTTAAATAAATAAAATTTTACAATCCTGTCACAGTAGTACATTTTACTATATTCTTAAGTGAATCATTAACCTAATTTGTCATTAAAATTTTGATGCAAGTTCCCTATTGCATCGTGCATTTTGTCAGTGTCTACTGCGCGGTTTATTTAAAAGTTAGAGCATAACTCGTTTACACTTTAATTAGTAATTAGGGGAGTTCATACATGTTCTGCGAGATTTTCAAGGGGGGGCAGCTGCCCTCCCCTGCCCCCCCCCTGGGTACGCCCATGCATAGAACAAACACAAATGTTCATCACATAAATGTTTGCCCTAGGTGGGAATTGAACCCACGCCCCCAAGCTCAGAGGGCAGGCTCACTACCCACTGAGCCACCGAGGCAGTAGTAAATGTAGTCGATAAGTACATCGTAGGCATTGAGAATGCTTTTTTTACCTACTGATCTTTATAGCTGCGAGGGTTCGGCCCAAATCTAGCTAAAATTTCGTGTTTCAGTCATTGTTGACCGCAACCTGCAAGAGTTTTCGTACAGGTTGCGATCAACAATGACTGAAAACCGGCTTGTCGGCCTTTGCATGATGACAATGTTGTGTTTAAAAGAGAGTTCTAAAAGTCACATAATAAATTGAAAACGAATTGAAAAACCAAAATTTTGAGTTTCAGTTGGTTACCAGGATAGAGCAGGTATCTCACCATGTCAGGTCCCACCTTAGGTACATCCATGAACAGTAGGCATAGATATGAGTATCTAGGAACATAAAATCTAGGGAAGGACATCTTCCCTTCCTGCCCCTTGGGTATACCCAAAAAGGTAAAAGGTGCCTACGCCTAGGATAGAGTAAGTTGGTATTTTTTAACCCCCGACGCAAAAATTACGAGGTGTTATATGTTTGACGGGTCTGTTGCGTGTGTGTGTGTGTGTGTGTGTCTCTGTGTGTGTGTGCGTGTGTGTTATACTTGTAGTCTACACACCTAATGTGCACACTAGGGTGAACAGCTAAGCCAGCTAAGCCTTCATTTTATAGTATTCTGAAACCAGTTCATTCCGCTCGACGCTACTCCCAAAGTTCACGCCTACTCTTTGGCCCAATTTGAGTAAACAATACACGTTATTACTCCAAATCTATAGCGTTGCTTTCAGTAGCGACCAAGTATGTCTTCTTTAACTCAATTAAGTTCTCCTTGGAACCAACCTAATTCAGTTTTGTGGTATCATGGCGAGAAGCAGACCGCTTTTTAGTAAAATGACGTCGATTAGCCCTACTTATTTAGTTTCGATTGTGATTGTGTTGAATTCTGTGCAATTTGGTAAGAAATGTTTATAATTTCATGTTCTTTAAGTACTTAGATAACACTAACTTCGAATTTCGAATTTAATCATCATATTGAAATAATGTTATTAAATACTTACTTAGGATAAAAATAATATTAATAACTATGAAATGCGTACCTATCTGTGTGATTCAAATGTGCTTACCTAATTTATGATCGCTAAAATCTCTGGTTCATTTTTGTAACAAATAGAATCCGAATCATTGTAAATACCTTACTAAAACTTACGTTAATGTCATGTAGCTGATTAAAATATATGTTATCTACATTCGGAGTACCATACCATGTTGTTTTTTAAATCTTTAAAGGTGCTCGCTCTAATTTGATATCGAAAGTGGGGCAAGATAAGCCCATTACAGAAACCATAGGACTGTAACCACTCGTACGGGAATATCTGTCAGTCGGTTGAACTTGACAGGGTAAACTGACCTATTATGCCTCGAAACCTGGCTTTAGGTAAAGCAGTGATTACTTAGTCCTTTTGGTATTTGCCTGGAAGAAATCGGTTTAGGCGATAAGGCCGCCCTTGTACTGCCGAACGATATTTTGTTTTTTCTTTAAGTTGGTTTTATTTTGTATTTTTTGATGTAGAATATAGCAATAAAAAAAAATAAGTATGAAAAGTAGGACCTATTTTAGGGTTTACCAAAATTAAAATTTGCTCCGCTCCGATACTATTTGTTTGTGTGTATTTTAAGTTTCTGGCAAAGAAAATAATAAATGGGTATGCTGATACATGCTCGTATCAACATGATAACAGTTCATTAAAATTTTAATAGAGTTTTCTTTCGAATGTGAAATCGTATCTATCCATATCTTATATCTTTAAATGAGCAATTCTTGTATATATATATATTTAAATATAATTGGAATCTCAGAATCGGCTCCAACGATTTTCATACAATTTAGTATATAGGGGGTTTCGGGGGCGATAAATCGATCTAGCTAGAAATCATTTTTAGAAAATGTCATTTTATTCGTGTTTTATCGATAATCAACTTAAACATAAACTTGGTAGAAAAATAACAAAAATATGACACTTCCTGACATCTATTGGCGAATAATAATACTATTTTTTGTGAGCAACTAATTACTTTAACGACACAACAGCAGATGGCGTTGTTAAGTAACACGAAGTCAATGAGTGTTTGCTTTGAGGTTAGACTAAAATCTTTTAAAAATTTTTGGGGGCTGAGCTACCCACGTCCGTAGGAGTGTACTCTATTCTGATTCCCTACACGTGGTCCCCGGGTAGTGCTAACCGGGTAGCAAACTCTGGTGGGAGGCTTCGGCCGTGGCTAGTTACCACCCACCGGACCAAGCCATGCCGTGAAATGACCTAGTCGTGTTTCGGGATGTAGTCCGGTGTAACCGTTCCGAAGACGGGTCTGAGCAGTGGCGCACTTGTAGCGCCTCACTCAACTGCCGTCTTTGTACTTCTTCACTCTACAAAACTCCAAGGCTAGAGTGAATAAGTACCTTATAGGTCGTCGTGCTCCATCTTAGACCACAACGTCGCTTAACATCAGGTGAGTTGGTGGTCAAACGCCGACCTATTTTACATTAAAAAAAAAAAAAAACAATTGTTTATTTTCCAAAAAACACAAAAAAAAAAACCGAGCAAGGCTCGGACATCCAGGTACTTATATTTTAATCGCTGTTACCCGCGACTTTGTTCGCGTTTATTCGGAAAAAATAATCTGAAACTTATTATCATATTTATCAAGATCCATTCAACCGTTTAGCCGTGAAAAGCCTACAAACAGACAGACAGACAGAGCTACTTTCGATTTTATAATATTAGTATAGATTTTAATGCCGTTAATGTATCTATCAGTTTATTGAATTATTAAAATGGCATTTTTAGACCCTGACAGTATTTTAAGAACCTAACTGATAACATACTCATCAGTACTTTTCAGACTACACACATTTAAACTTTCACTTATTTTTCTCTACTTTCCTAATTAGTACTTAGTTGCATCTATTTTCAATTCTAAACAACTTATTTCCAGCATCGTCAATATTCTGCTACGACTGCAACAGCGCGTTCGACCCCCGCTGCGGCCCCAAGTTCGACCCCTTCAGCCTGGGGGTCGTCAACTGCTCCCTGCAGGACCCCCCGGACCACATCAACTACACCGAGCCTACAATGTGCAGGACAATCAAGATGGAAAGTAAGTTAAGAATTTTTAATTACAATTCTTAAAATAATGTAACTTTATGATAAAGATAGATGAAATATAATGATTATTCTGTTCTATTATATTCTTGAGTGAGTTACCCTGAGCTTTCTGATAGCGGTCATCGTAAGCGACCACGTTCCAGTCTAGCCAAAAAATAAATATATATACGCGTCGAATTGTAAACCCCCTCCGTTTCGTAGGTTAAAAACATAACGTTTTTTCAATAGACCGGATGTAAATACTTGTACATTATTTGTTGGTTTGTCTCAAGCTTTTACATGAAAAATCATTGTTACCTAATATTTTGTTTGTCTGTAGTATTCGGTGAGACGCGAGTGGTCCGCAAATGTGGGTACATCGAGGGTCAGCCTAGTAACTCCACCTGTCGGCGTGTGACTGGGGTTGGAGAAGTTTACGTCACGTACTGCGCTTGCAAGTCGGACCTGTGCAATGCTAGCGTTTCGCACCACAATGGACAGATGGCGCTGTTATCAATTTTGTTGTTTGTTTGTCGATTATGGTAAAAGTTTAAATTATAAGTTTTTAAAATTACTTTAATTCTAGTTTGGTTATAAATAAATGTGATTATGTTTGTTGAAATATTTTTCAGTGGACAAAATATTAATGATTACTACCTTCGCACACTTACCTACCAAGGACAAGCCAGAGCAAGATATTACCGATGAGTTCACGTGCCTTCTCGCGTGTCGGTTATTTCGCCAGAATCAATGGGTCTCGTTACTTTCGTTAGTTCTCGCGAGAACTTAAGGATGTCTCAAGGAATTTACACAGGCAGCTTTATATTTTGGAAATTGTAAAACTTACCAGGGTTAGCTCCATCACGGAAGACTTTCGGCTGGTTCCTGTACGCCAGGAAATATTCAATATGAGCCATTTCATGATGAGCTGTTATCAAATCCTTCTGGTCCACGTGCGTGCACATTTTGATACTGGAATTGAGACATAATTAAGGATTAGGCTTTCATTAACAAGCTTGTTCTTGATATTTAGCCTGACTGAACCATTTTTTTATAAAAAGATAAGAAACCAGCGTTTTTATAAATAAGATTGTTCCTACTGCATGTATAACACACTAGCAGCGCCCCGCGATTCCACCTGCGGTCCCCCAGGAACTGTTAATTTTTTCGAGATAAAAAATACCATATTTTTTTTTGTACCCTTAGTAATGTGTATGCCTATGCCAAATTTCATTATGGTCGGTCGAGTAGTCAAGGCGTGAAAGAGTAACAAATAAACAAGGGAACAAAGTCACTTTCACTTTAATTATATCATTTAGGAAGGACCAGCTGTGCCCCGCGGTTTTACCCGTTAAAAGTCACTTATACTTATGTGTATAAGCTACCTCCATGCTCCATGCTCCAGCTGCTTGCGGGTCGCTGGTCTGCTCGTGATGTACTCACAATGTAGCAATGAGTGATGACCTCTAACGGTCCCGGAGTCCGTGGAGTGTAATTTTTAAACACAAAAAAAGCTCCATTTGAGCGTGGCGAATTATCAAACACACACACTAACTTTGCCATATAAAATATACTGGCTGCTGTATGAGCTCATACAATAAATCCTAAAATTCCTAAACATCCAAAAGTTTCTTTTTTTCCGCTCTACGGTGTCACCCGCGGCTTAAAAATAGCATATTATGTGTTTATCGGAGGTAGCTACCTCCATACTAAATTTTCTCAAAATCCTTCTCTCTAAGACGGTGTTTTAGCGTGAAGAAATAACAAAGAAACACACACACAAACATTCTTTAAAATGTAAGTAGGAAGTGGAATGTTGTACCACACTGCTGCGTGAAATAAACCTTTTTTTGCATTATTCAGAAGAATTACGTATTTTCTGGATAATCGTTTCCTTTGCATATATTAACACTATTCTAACAATTAATAGATATAAGTAGGTATCGTAACTTTTAATGATTGGATGAGTGCTTAATATTCAATTGAAAAAGATTATGAAAATTGACAATCAAATAAATAAACTAATTTATGCGTGCAGTTTGATGCTAGCAGCATGACGTGATATGAATTAGTCCATGGATCAAAAAGGCCCATGACCAAATTGAATCCTTACCGATAATCGTGTCTGTTACAAAAGTCCCAGGCCGAGGGCTGGCAGTGGACGTGTCTCTCGTGGGGCTGGTCCAGCACGCTGAGCGCCCAGAAGTCTGGCGGCATGGCTGACATGTTCATGGACACGAAGAACTCCTCGGCTAGTTGGAAGACTGAGCTGGGTGTGTACCCCTGGAAATAGTGCGTAGAACAGTAGTTTTTAGGTAGTTTGGACAATGTTGTCAAAAATTCAAATTGATGCCAAATATAATGGTTGGTACTGTAGATGATTTAAAACACGTATATAGTCTGAAATTTAAGCAAATCACGGTCTCAAAGTCTACAGGAAGTCTGAAACAAGTCAGTGTTTGTTTGTAAGACGATAACTTAAGTATCTTTAATACGATAATCATGAAATTTTGCAGGCAAGTAGTTTATACAAATATATTAACGACGACTTTCAAATTTATACTCAAGCCCCTCTTGGGCAACTGCATGAGGCGATTGTGACCACGAATTCCGATCTTAGACGCATAAGAGACTGGAGCAAATCATATGGCCTTACAGTCAATCCCGCCAAAACTAAGACAATTATTATTGGGAGTTCCCGTATGATTTGAAAAATCGACTGGTTCCACCTTCCTCAAGTTATCTTCGGCGGAGTTTCCATCCCCATTAGCGAAACAGTAAAAAATCTGGGAATACTCATGGACCGACAGTTTTCTTGGAATCCACAATTGGCTGAAGTCAGTCGGAAACTCTTTGGTTCTGCAGCTTCCCTTAGAAGGTTGCGTAACTTCCTTCCTATTACTACCAAAACTGCACTCGTAAAATCTCTCCTTTTCCCAATATTGGACTACGCAGACGCCTGCTATTTGGACTTAACCGAAGAGCAACTAGACAAACTTGAACGTCTTCAAAATTTCTGTATTCGGTTCATATTCGGTTTAAGGAAATATGATCATATTTCTGAATTCCGCCAAAAGCTCAAATGGTTACCAATTCGCCTTCGCCGTAAATCTCACATCCTTTCCTTCCTCTTTAAAATCTTGTTTTTTCCAACTATCCCTCTGTATCTCAAGGAGCGCTTTGAATTTATTCAAGGGCACTCCGGTTCTTTGAGATCTTCTCGTGACCTCAAACTTAAGCTCCACACATCATCCCACATAAATCAATCATATAGTAAAGGGTTTACTGTGCAAGCTGTCCAGCTGTGGAATGAGCTGCCTGTTGGCATCAGGCAGGCCCAATCACTGCCCATTTTTAAAAATCTCGTTTATAATCATTATTTCGCTCTTTAATAATTCGGCACGCATAATAGTAAATTATATATTTGTATTGATATATTATTATATTTATTTATAATATTTATGATTATTCATATATATTATACTTATTATTGGTTATTTATTTAAGTACTTATTTTTATTATTATTATTTTAATTTAGTTTTATGTACACCACCTACCCTTATCGTTGTTCCATAAGTTCCTGTCCATCCAAAGGTTACCTGGAAGAAATCGCTTTAGGCGATAAGGTCGCCCTTGTACTGCCGAAACATGTATTTTATAGTTTTTAAGTTTTTCATGTAGTTTTTGGTGTGCAATAAAGTTATATTGTATTGTATTGTATTGTATTTTTTAGGTTCGAATGTGATTTAAATCAGTCTAGTGGTTGTAGAGATATGGCGGTTCCTGCACCGCCTGCACAGATTTTTGGCAACCAAAGAATTCAATTATTTTAAATTCTGCAAAGGCCATACGTATACAAATTGTAAAGAAAAACAGTTTAGTTCAACAAATAATAAATTTAACAAGAATAATTAAAAAAAAACACTTTTTCGTATTCGAAAAAGTGTTTTCTTTTGTGCTCTGTTATTACAGAGCACAGCCTGCAGAGCTCTTGGCAACCACCTGCTTAGCGGACTTCGACGCTTCACCTTAAAATAGATTTTGGTTTTTGACCACATCCTAACCATAGCCTAGTGTTAACCAAATTGCGATTTGCAAAAGCACGCAAGCAAAACTATCAAAAAATTCCCTTATTACCTGCTGAATCATTTCCGGCGTAACATCCACCATCTTCTTCCCCGGGTAAGGCAGAGTTATAGGCACGATGCCGGACCAGCTCTGGCCCCACATGTCTCCCAGGATGTGAGCTGGTATGGGAGCTGAACGGGAGATCCTCTCAGGGCCGTACGCTTCACGAAGACGACGGCGCACGTACGCGTGGAGAAGCTCGTACAGAGGTTTGATCTGGAATTTAGGAATTTACAATGACTGGGATGAATGTAGGTATGGGTGTCGTTTGTCTCTTTGTGCGTATTCATGGCTTCCTCGACACAGAAAGACCTAGTGGGAGTAGTAGTAGCTGGGAGTGTGAAGTGTTACTATTACTTTTTTTAATGTTTTTTTTAGTTTTTTTTTTTCATTTTTCAAATTCAAATTCTCTATTTGCATTATATATTAATTAAATACACAACGCAAATTACGAACTGTAATTATCAAAAAATCAAATAAATTGGAACTAGTGTGATAACATTAATATTTTATTATGTGGGCAGGTACCATTATTATGTGGATAGGACTGTTTTTTTTTTGTTTTTTCCTTCTTGCGCAACACAGTTTAATAAGCATTGATTAAATTTTCGTGTACTCTAAGGTAAGTAACAAGTTCCGTTATAAAATGCATGCAACATAATATTATAAAACTTAAAAAACTAGAAACGCTCACCTGTTCCCATACTTCTTCGACTTCTTGTCTCATATTTGGCGACTCGTATGGGAACATCCAGTACGCAGACGCATCGGTGAAATCTGAAAAAGATGAGGTTAAGATGTCAGATTATACTTGTAAATTTCGCGAAATACAGATTCCGATTCGTGGACCAAATTGTCTCCTCAAGTCAATCTACGTGACTATGTACTAGTAGCTGATGGACAGCTCTTTTCAGTTTTGAAAATGAGACATAAGTTGCAGCCCGCATTTTCAAATGAACACTCAAAACTGAAATTTCAAAAAAAGAATTTTACTCACTGTTCAACCTAGCAGCCTGATTGGTCAGATCGACGAGCTGCTCGTACAGGTCTCTGATTCGTCGGCCAGTGTTCCTTCTCCACTCAGTCCAGGCGTGCTGCAGCTCGTCCCAGTCTCGTGAGTGAGACATGATGAATTGAAGGTCAGGCTGAAGATGCAGCCCACATTTGAATGGTTCATTGTACGCGCAGATTTCAGCCGTATTGTAGACTGCTAGCATGTCGTTGATGATGCGATTGTACTGGAATTGGTAAAATCAAAAGTTAAAAGGGAACAACTTTAAAAAAAAAGTGAGAATTGTAATTTTGCTAGAGTTTCAAAATATTGTTCATACAGACTTATAAAACGTACATTCGAGCTCGTTGGTAGTCGTTCGAACTTTTAGCGAGAATGATTTCACAACTAAAGAATCAAACATAGTCTCTTATTAAGACTGCACCTACAGCCAGAGCATCAAGTGGGCGTTTACTAAAAAAAAACAGCATGTTACCTAAGTATCAATAGATGTAAGTTAATCTCTTCCTCTGGATTTTCTTCATTAATTTTATCGATAAGAACTAAGCTACTCTGTCAAAGATTGCTCTGAGCAGGAACCGTCAGTTGGAGCACTTACAGCTCTTGTTTTTGAATTAAACAAGTAAAGTTATTGAAATACAAATAAAAACGCGTCGATGTACCCTATGTCACTTACACTATCAAGACGATTCAAATGACGCATCACATGTCGAAATACATCAAGCTGTTTAGGCTGTAGGGCGCGCCTAAGAAATCTCATACATACATAACAACCACATACATACATATGTACATATTTACATACATACAAACCCTTACATACCCTACATGTTTACATACATACAAACCCTCCTTCTTGCGAAGTCGGGTAAAAAAATTTTAATATGCCTACATTATAAAGTGTCATTATTTCGTGTGAATAATAAAGAAATTAAACTTACTCTATCAAGTTGATCAGGCGGCAACGCAGCAGGTCCGATGATGGAAAGGAACCTCAGCTGCCGGAAGGTAGGGACGTCCCTCACGAACGCTCGCGGCAGCTGCTGCGCGGCTTCCCACAGGCCTCGCTGGAACAGCGTGTAGCGCTGCTGGGCATCCAGCTGAAATACCAACAAAAAAAAACATTACTTAGCATCTTTTGAAAGAATGTCAGGAATGTTCTCACATAATATAAACATCCCTCGAGAGGACTGGCAGAGGTGTAATACAACACCCACACTTCGTCGGATGGTTTTAAGTCCCAAATATGACGGGGGGTGAGCCTATCCAACTAGGGTATCATCGCTTGTCCTGTTTCGATTTCATCGATTTCCCTGATGTTCGTATTTTATCTTTTAACATACATAATGTCGTAGAGTTCTGAAGTGATTTCATCCAGCGACTGTACTAAGATTTAATAGGTCAACATCACGCCAGCAAATGATAATGGGACATAATAGTTATGATATATTGTGTGTGTGAGTGAAGTGTCTAAAGTCTAAAGGGCTCACTTATTCAAACTATGACAGTTTAAAGACTTCAAAGTAAGTTGTTTGAGAGCCATATCTTAACAAAAACAACCCTAAAGTAATAAAACCAGAAGTTAATATACCCAGAGTCCCAGATAGACAACATGTAGATCTCATCACGTCCCTATCAAGGCTACAACTCCTCACCATGTCGCCACCATAATTCCTACCACGTCTACACCATTATGCAAATCAAATACCTCCTACAACCATACACGGTGGTGACAAATGGTCCACCACTTACCACTGCGACATTGCACTGATAGATGACCCTGGCTTCTGAGAAGTTATTGTTTGTTTTTGTCGTCATGCTGGATGAATTGAAATGAAGTGGACATTGAAAGATTGCTCAGAGGTCGTGGGACTTGACCTGTTATGTATTTATTAATTTTGGGGACTGCGCTTTGAAAGAAGCGGAAGTTTTTGAACGGACTTCGTAGGTAGTAGTATAGAGTAAAGGATAAATGATGTAATAAGTAAAGTAAAGTAATGATGTAACTCTTCATTAGATTTAAAGTCTCTAACAGTCTTATAGTGGTCAATGAAAATATTCCATAGTATTGATCGTCTTGCACTGGTGCTTACGTGTATCAAACCAAGCGACAAGTATAAATAGTTTAAATAGTAAAATATAATAAAATCCCGACAATTATAGCTAAAGATTCTCTCGATAAAGCAAAAAAAAAGACTAAGTAAATCAAAGTCGGTATTTCCCTTTGGGAGTAACAATGTTACAGACAGACACAGATAGACAAATTCTTTAAACTTGCAACCCCTCTGCTTTCTGTCGGGCGCTAAAAAATCAATAGAATAATGGCCTATAAGAAAAAAAGTATTTAGTGCAGGTCCAGAACAAGTTAAAAGTAATTCAGTAATGAGATCAGCGTAAGAAATAACGGCCAACTACAAAAGCCCAGCATGCTTATGCATGTTCAGCATTGGACTGATAAATCTAAAAAAACACCTACACACGAACATAGAACCTTCTGCTTTCTTTTATTCGGTTAATAAGTATGTATGGTATGTCGACCATTATCAACATTACTCGTAGTAGTTCGTTGCGAGCTTGAACCTTGCGATATTTATATGTATCTCCTCAAATCTTAAACCGACGTTGCTCTTTTTGGATTTAAATTGTTTTGCACGAACAGCTTGCCTGCAAAATTTGATCAGCTTTAGATTAACAGTAATCTAAATTACCATCGGACAAGTATATCAACATACAAATATCGAATCGACTCTGCGAGTTTCGCTTCGTTCGGTCAAATTTAATTGTCTTGTGCGAGGACTTGTCGGGAAGAAAAAGTCCACCAATAGTATCACTTCATTTATCTAACATTGCATAATAAAACATAACGTCACATTTTTCCCCCAAAGGGGTGACAGAGGTGTACAACACCCGCACTTCACCGGACTATATACTAACTAAGCAAGACCAGAGACATATTTTCGTGTAGTTTAATAAGTTTCAGATATTTTTTAAATAACTTAATTAAGTAATGTATTAGTAAGTTAATTATAGTTTTTAGTTTCATTGTACATTTTATAAGCTGTGTACGGTCATAATTGGACTATAGGTTCAAATTTTATTTATTTAATTTAAGTTGGTACCTACACGTGTTATAGCCTATAGTCTGTTACCGAACCAATTCAAATAAAAAATAATAAAAAAAAAAAAATTCAGTCCCAAATGTGACAGGGGACGAGCCTGTCTCCATACATCGGGCTACAGTTACGTAGCGGATGACTTGAAATACGCACTTATGTTCACACAATGAATGTTCATTTCTATATCTGCATTTACTGTGATATTAGCTCAGCAATACTGGCCTGGCAATACTGGCCAGCCAATTTTACAATAATATTCTGGGTGTGGGCCGGCTATGTAGTCATACATTTCTAGCATGGCTGATGATGGCCGGGCTACAGTCGGCAATATTGCCAATAGTGCGGGGCTACAAGGTTTTGCAGTATATTATGACCCGTCTAGGAACACAACATCATTTATTTTATTGGTGATTTTTTTCTTCGCACGCGCTCATCTTTCGATAGGAAATCACACTTAGCGATGATGTCCACTGCACTGTAACGATTTGCTAGTGACTAGCAAATCGTACATAGCTAGTCCAGTGAGTCATAACGGTCATGACACTGTCATCAACAACATGCTACCTGAGTCATCTATGGGCAAAGCAATTGGATAAAAACTACAATTTCATTGTCTTCTCGGATTGACGCCTTTCTGATGTCATCTAATTTTAGCCTACAGTTAATTAAAACTGCATAATGATTAAACGTACCTGAAGATTAGTCATTTAGTTGATTGATCGTTAGAAATACTCTCTTCAACTTCAGGACTTTTGTTAAAATGTTTTTTAGCTTACTAGTCGAAAGAAATCTTGATATAGTAAACAAACTAGCCATTTTGCAAACCATAAATAGAGCACAATATTAATCCCAAAAATGTTACCATAATTATCATCATGCCTTTTTCAAGGAAGGAGTTAGCAGATGTGTACTAGAACACCTTTACTTAGCCGGACGATATTCAGTTCCAAATGTGGCTGCTGCCACCGCATACACCGGGCACAAATTATATAGCAGAAAACACGTTTGATAGAGTTGGTTATTTATTTTTTTATTATTTATTTATTTATCTAAGTTAATAACATAAATATGCATTAAAATACAACTCTACCAAACTGCGTAGCAGTTTGTAGGCAGAAGTATACTCTCATTTCATATTTGCATTGTTACATACGAATGAAGTTGACTGAGAGTTTAAAACCTTAATACTATGTATTGTAAAGCAGTTTGTTGACAATATTTTTTATTACGTCATTCTTTCTAACAGTAGCTTCTTCAGTGCAACCTCTGGTCCTAAACCCATCCTCAAACAAAAGATTTCTGATTAATCTGATTCTGATACTGCAGAGAGAGATGAGAGATGAGAGAGATATCTATAATGCAAAGATGTATTCCTCCTCAGTTTTCCTCAATCACAACATTCTTATTCTGTAAAAGTCTAAGTACTTGAAACTTTGTAAAACATTCTCCCTAGTTTGCTTATTATTAACTTCTAGCCGTCAGCTTGACCTGCATGACCTCAAGTTCAAAGATTTCATTAAATTGAAAACAATCTCGTGAATCCGGTTAATTAAGAATGAAACAATCATTTTAATACTTATCTTAATTCAAGTTTACACCGTGACTAACATTTGGTCAGTTCACACTTTTTTGACGCGTGTTTTTAGTTACAATAAAAGCAGGTGTTATTATAACTCATGCAAAGGCTTAATATGGTTCCGTACAACAAAAAAATATGTAATTTTATTGAACTAACTTTGAACCATAAGGGACTTGAGCTCGACTTATTCCCGTTTTCCCGGAGAATCAGTGTCCTGTCTGTTCTTATGTTTTGCCATGTATCTAATACTAGATTTTATTATACTAGCTGTTAAGGTGTTCTACATACCAAAATATAATTTTATCCAGATCTCTTCAGCCGTTCACGTGATTGAGTAACAAAATATTCATCCATCCATCCATATATCCAAACTTTCGCATTTATTATAATATTAATGTGAAATCTTTCCTAATTTTCCTACTTATATTGTAAAAGCAAAAATTTGTTCGTATACGTGAGTTTGTTTGTTGGTTCTTCGCGCTTAAACGGATAGACAGATTTTGTTGAAATTTAGAATGCTTATACCTTGGATCAACACATAATCTATCGCACATACATACTGGAACAAATCGCTTTAGGCGATAAGCCCGAATGATATTTTATTTTAATATTTTCTTTGTTTGTTTTACTTTGTATTTTTGGTGTGCAATAAAGATGTATTGTATTGTATAAACTACATATTTTTAACCGCAAGAAACGCCGCGGTAACAGCCAGTTTTATGAAAACCTTGTTTTTAACAAAACCTCAGCGTTTCTTATCATCAGGAAAGACGAACACGTCACGCTACTGAAATAAAAAAACCCACAGAATAAGATGACTAATTAATTGAGATCCAAGTCAATGTTATATAACAACAGGGTTCCCACGATATGGATCTGTTGAACTTGAAACGTGGCTCGTACTTGTCTCGTTAATTATTAACGCCGCGCCTTGTCACGGATAAGGAAAATTATGTTTAGAATAAGTAACCCTACGATGGATTCCTATCGGCCTCAGAGTAGATGATAGTCACTTAGTAAATGACAGGTTCTTTAATAGTCATGTTGCTATTTTTTTGGGTGTAGATATAGAGACATATATTAAAGATCACGATGTTTTAAAATTCCGACATCTTGTAAGTAACGTACTTAGATAAGTTTGGCATGTATTCTATTTATAGGGTCCAGCGACTGCTTTAGACTAACTTCGCAATAGGTAAAGGTTTTCTATTGCCGTTACGTCTAGAAGAAGACGACGAGCGAAGAGAGCAAATAAAGATATTGACTAGTCTCTAAAGTTATCTCCAGAGTGTCAAAGTAAAATTTCAATAATCTGTTTTTCCACCTAAATACAATTCTGGGGTGTTTAAGAGTAAAGTGAATATGTATTTCCTAGGCAAGCGTGTTACACCTTCGATCACGTCGACGCTTCTCATCAGGCGAGTGGTCAAACGCATGCCTAGTCTGTTGTAAAAAAAAAGACTTTTGCACTTCTCTAATCATTCTTAGATAACTTTAAAAAATCTCTAGTAGGTACATATTATGTATTAATTTTAAAGCTAATGATGTAGACAACCTCCCCATGTAAATGGATTTTTTGACTTTGACTTTGAGTAAAAAATTACACCTTAGAAATGCAAATATTTTTCTGCTCTATTTTCTCTTGAGGAACTTTTTTTAAAACAACCAAGTACATAAGGCGGAGTTATAGTTCATTTAAATCTACATGCCAAATGTCATCATAATCCTAACCAATGGTTTCCAATAAATTTGTCAAGCGCGTTTGAATGGAAAATTCAGCGCGTCGCGGAACTCTCAACAAATCTTTGGCCAATATCTTCAAGGGTGATTCTCGTCTAGTACAATCTTAAGTTGATCTGAAGTCCCACACAATTTACCGCCCTATTGGTTAAACAATAAACCTGTCTTCGTAAATATATTGTATTTCCTCAAACTCGGGCCGCGTCACACCTCGCTTGCGAAACAAACAGAAGCTGTATGGGAATGTCCTCGTGTGTTGTGGGAATTAATAGGCGACTCATTATTTTTATTGTACACGCTGGCATTGACTGAGGTAAATTGTTGCTTGGATTGATGCTGAGGCTTACACCTAAGTCTTAGCATCTGTGATGAATGAAGAAAAACTAATGGACTCCATTTTCTACCTCCCTCACCAATGAAGTTGTGTAGCCTCGGATTGGGTTACAGAGTTTTATCCTTTTCTTTTTTTGAAATTTTTAATTCAATTGAAAAAGACAAAATATTGTATAACTATTCCGAGGCTACACAATGTCTCTTAGTAAGGCGTTGGCAGAAAGATACATAGAGCAGAGTAGGGAGAGATTGCGGTAGTGAACAACAAGGTTCGCGTCTAATATTCAAATATACAAATATAGACCGACGAAAATCGGACAGATTAAAATCAGTTTTACATGATTTCATGCTCAGGAGTTATTGATTCAAAAACACAACACTTTTCTCGTTAAAAATAACGGTTATAAGAAACAAGCTGCAGCTATATAGAACTATGTACTCGCTGGCTCTATTGGTAGGTAATATTTAGTTTAAACATTTAGAGAAAACTTCTATTTTTATAAAAGCTTTCTATTAACTTCAGTTTTATGTTTGCGTGATGTAAAAAATATTTTTATGTGCATTTCAATTTCACAAGTGCTGTAAAGAAAAACATCAGGATGGAACCGGCATGTCCTAGAAGAATAATTCGACAGACATACCTATGTATTCCCCCTTATTATTTTCTTTTAGGCATGTGGTAGGTTCTAGGTCTTCATGCTTCATCTTAGGCCACAATGTCGCTTCATATCAGGTGAGTTAGTACTCAAACGTTGACCTATTCCAAATAAAAAATGTGGCATCCACCAACACGCACTGCGCCAGCGTGGTGGACAACGGCTCAATCACCCTCTACGTAGGGTAAGTCGGTGTCCCTGCAGTGGGACGTAATAGAAACGGCTTTATTAATGATGTTTAGAATAAATCTTACCAGCAAGATTTGAACCACTCCCCGCTATCCGATTGAGCTAAAATTTTGCATACGCACTTGGTTTAGATGTCAATGTAATATTTTGATACCATGGAGCTGGTCTGATGCTGCAGTCAGAATGTAGCCATAGGAGTTCCGCTGCGAAGCAAGCAGTCCCGCCTCATCGCATTTGAGTTTGTTACACTATCAGTACTTTTCTGATACATAATGCGGTAAAGGTCTGATAATAGAACCCGAACCTGGTGGTGGCATGGTAACTCTTTTTTTTTATTAATATACCAAATACCCGTGTTTTATTTTTATACACAAAAATGACAAACTTGAACAATGACAGTGAATAGTTCATACAAAGAAATCAATGTCATATTAAGATTGCAAAAGCTTGCCAAAAAAAAAAATATTTTAAAACTTATTTTACTTTTTTACTTTAAGATCAAAAATAGTATTCACACACAAGAGGATGACCTTCTTATCTTGCGCTAATGTAGCCGTACCATAACCAACATAAAAATAATAATACAGTCGGGGTCAAAAGTGCAATTTGCTGACAAAATATTAGGTAAGTTATGTAAGCCAGCAAAAACCAAACAAGATAAAGCAACAAACCAATTCATTCATAACACTATCTAGTTCAAGTTTACACACGTACAATCGGCAACACAAACTACAAGTGCTAACTTTTCTAAGCCATTGTGTTTTTGGCACTGTATGCAACCAATTTGCAGGATACCACGAAATAGAGTATCTGAGGAAGACATGATTAAGCAAATATAGATTTTAACGCTTTGTTATAGAGTTGAGGTTTGAGTTTGACAAGATTTGGACGACAAGTTAAGGTCAGGATCGTTTTTCGTCATCATTTAGCAGCTGTACTCGCGTGGGTTGTGTGAAAAGCCGTGAAAAAGAAAAACTGGTGGGCGGCTGCATGCAAAGGACGCTTGCTCTTAAGTTTTACAAATGACAAGTACCAACATAAAGAACTATTTTCCAACTTGTTGTTTTGCATTGCCGCAGAATTTTAAAATTGTAGAGGTATGTATAGTAAACTCTACTAGCAGAGCACGAATAAAGTATCGGGCAACCTTGAAATCTAGTAAAAAACAGCTGTTCCATACATTTTGTCGACTATCAACGAACTTTTTTTACGGAATAAAAGAAAACTCCGAAAAATTTATAATTATTTATTTTAATAATTAAAAAATTAAGATCGGGAAAAATATTTTTTAATCATTTTTCTATTTGCTGTTAAAAACACATTTCAAAAATTTATATGAAGATTCATTGACTGGCCCTGGATTCCGAGGTATAAATCTTACGGCGCTCCACTATCTATACAAATACCCAAACTTATCAACAACTGTTTTCAATACTATTGTAAATTATTAGTTATTTAAGTTTATAAAAGCTAAATTTCATGAAAAAATATTTCAATGTCATCACGTACTAGTATAAAATCGTACCTTTCAGTATCACGTAGGATCTATTGTAGCAATTCTATAAAACGTTTTTTTTCAGGTCATAAATATATTAAATTTATTGTAGATTGTTATTTGCAATTTAAATGTTGTTATTATTTTTTTTCTTAATAAGAGTAGCCTAGCGGAAATTATCACAATGATTACTAGGTATTCACATCACTCTAATATTATAAACGCGAATGTTTCTGAGTTTGTATGAGTGTTCATTTGCTACTTCTTCACAAGCTTCCGCTCAAACAGCTGAGAAAAAACCGGTCAAGTGCGAGTCGGACTCGCGCACGAAGGATTCCGTACCAATTTCTATAAAAAAAAAAAACGTGTTTGTGGTATGGGAGCCCTTAGATATTTATTTTATTCTGTTTTTTTTTAGCATTTAATGTTATACCGACCACACATATACATCATATGTAAAAATTTCAACTGTCTAACTATCACGGTTCATGAGATAGAACCTGGTGACAGACAGACGGACGGACGGACGGTCAGCGGAGCAGTCAAAGGGTCCCTTTTTACCCTTTGGGTACGGAACCTTAAAAATTAGATTAACTTTGGGATGAACTTACAGAAAAAAAATAATTGGCATCCGATCAAAAACTGAGCTGTCGGAGCTCGTATTCATAGTCTCATATCCTGGATTTAACACATAAGCTACTTTTCAAATCGTCACGCCTTTCCCCCGAGGGGGCTGGCAGAGGTGTAATACAACACCCACATTCCGCCGGACGATATTCAGTCCCAAATGTGACAGGGGGCGAGCCTGTCACCATACACCGGGCTCCAGTCTTGTAGCAAATGACATACAATACGCACATATGTTTGCACAATGAACAAATTGGTGCGTGCCGTCGGCTGGGTTCGAACCCGCTCCCTCTAGCTTGAGAGGCGGACCTTCTCCCAACTAGGCTGCCATCGCTTTTCCAGAAAAAAATACATGTAACAGTCTGTGTAATTTTGCAAACCATTTAAAGACTTCTTTTCTTTTCAGCTGAACTCAAAAACACATGTTTGCATTGTTGCCAAAATATTCTTAGCAAATTTTCATTTCCAAGGCCATTTTCCCTAACCTCGCATAACATATCTGCAACATGTCCAGCAATGGTCAGCGAAGTGTTTGAATGCTCACCATGGTATGATGGCCCATAGACGACGCACAATCGAGAGCCTTGTACTGAATTATCTCATTGTTACGAGTCCATGCCTTATGGGTCAAGTCGTCGGTTTCGGTGGCGTAGCGAATTAGTTCCGCCCTTTTGATCGATACACAATTAAATCAAGAGACAAAGGTAATTAAGAACTTATAAATTTTTCAAAACAAATGTCCAGTGGAAGCCATAACATCACATAATGTCTGTTAGAATAAACTAGCGACCCGCTCCGGCTACGCACGGTACTTTTAAGACTTCCGTGCAAAAAAAATGTAACTGATGGTGAAAATCGTATCAAAATCACGTCAAAATCGTATCAAAATATGCGTGGTGTAGAAGGAGTTGCTGGATATACAGACAGACGCGGAAAGCGACATCGTTTAATACTATCCTACTTCCTACTAATATTATAAACACGAAAGTTTGTAAGAATGGATGGATGGATGTTTGTTATTCTTTCACGCCAGAACGCCAGAACGCCAACGGCTGGACAGATCTAGATGAAATTTGGCACAGAGATAGATTATAGCCTACAATAGCACATAGAATACTTTTTAACCGAGGG
This sequence comes from Peribatodes rhomboidaria, assembly GCA_911728515.1. Taxonomy (NCBI): domain Eukaryota; kingdom Metazoa; phylum Arthropoda; class Insecta; order Lepidoptera; family Geometridae; genus Peribatodes; species Peribatodes rhomboidaria. The sequence goes on along the minus strand of OU452175.1, from coordinate 1,629,297 downwards.
TGAAATCGTGTGGCGCCGCTCGTGTAGAAATAAAGAAGAGAAGAAAAGCGACAGAGGTAAAGAAGATGTAGAGAAGAGATGAGACAGAGGGATATGTGTGTTTTACGGATTTGGATGTGGCCTTTGTACCTCGGAAAAATTAACGTTCTCTGTAAGGTATCGGGTAACACAGGCGACGGATTGTGACTATGCGTGACTATAATTATAATTGTGTATGCATGTTTTGTTTCTCGTTATATTATTCGTCCTTGGTTAGCCAAATCCCAATAGAGACTGCATGATAGCGTAATGGTATGGAAGCGCATTAAAATTCCCCTAGTCATTGCAAATCGGTTCCGCCTTTCCAATGTAGTTACTATTTTGAATAGGATTTTTATTGTTTGATCGTGTGTGAAGAATGATTTAGTTTAAATAGCTGTGTTGTGCAGGAAGCACTACGATGACGAATAACAAAGGTATCGTGACTGTTTCGGGGCATGGCGAATTAGAAAAAGGTGTATCACTACCTGTATCAGGTGTATCGCATAAAATGCGCTTTGGAGTTGTATGCAGTTGTAACAAGACAGGGGTTTTTAACAAGCAGGGGTCTTATTTCCTAAGCGTAATGGAATTGGAATAATCATAGCGAATTATCCCACCCGCACCAACTACTCGCGTCATACGAGCGAGCGTAAGGACACGCGATGTTAATTGCCATCACATTTACAAAATAAAAGGGCAGAATAGTGGTTGGCACCAGTACCAACATGGATATGTCATCTCATCTAATCCAAAGACGTCTACTTCTGGACAAAGGCCTCTCGCAAATCTGCACGATGGCCGGTCTTGTGCTACTTGCATTCAGCGGCATTTCGCGACCCTCACAAGATCGTCATGAGCATAAATGTCCGACAAACAGAAGACCTATTGGAGAGTTAAAAGTGTGAAGCGTTACTTAATTATATCTATTTATTTTACAATTGTTAGATTAATAACTTGAATTGTGTAATGTAATGTGTATTAGGAATACATCAGCAAAGTCAAAGAAAATATTTGGAATTATTTTTTTCTTAAAACTTTGCTTTACTAGGACAGTGAGTAAAAAAATGGAGTGTAGGTGTGGTTATAAATTTCGGATTAATTCTATGCCCTTAGCCCTAATACGCCTTTTAAATTTCCAAACACCTCTGCGACTTTACCATTGTTCTGGGACAATACGTTGCAGCAACGGATGTTGGTTTTGGTTCGAAATCGATCAGGAAACTGTCACGGCTTGCATGATAGGCCGACTTTAAATATTTTTAGATCAAAATTAGGTATGAGTCTTAGTTGGCAATTTTAATCATGACATGCTCAGACCAAATTTTGGATTTTCTCTGTTAAATTTGCTTTGAAAAGAGTTCAACGCTCACTCACAAGGTTTTTTTAGTTTGCGTGGTTTTGCGTAATTTAAATGTTCGTGTTAGGGTCCTGTTTCCCACAGAAAAACTAAAATTCCGGAAAATTGAGAGAAACCATAGGCGCAACTAATAAAAAAATCAGATGTTATCAAGTGGTTCTAATTAATTTTTTGACGCAGATCGTGAGAATACGCAGTACTTGTGGCTGCAGGTTTATTTGACGGTTTTAAAGATTTTTTGTCAATGTTTTTTGTGTGGAGACCTTAGAACTGATATTATCGATGTTTGACAATGGAATCAATTCGGTCCGATTTTCAATAGCACTCGTATTATATCTATTGTGATGAATAATATAATCTATCTATTGAGTTTGAATATTGAGTTTTAAAAATTTTTAAAAACTTTGTATTTACACACAGCTTATAAAGATAAAAAAGAATTAAAAAGTTTAAAAACAATAGGGACAGGTAATTTAGCCCTGACTCAGGGCAGGGAAAACTGGAGGAAATCTGAGAAAACCTTTTCCCTAGCAGTAGGACAACTAAGATCAGTAGGACAGTTAAAGAGAAAATATTAACACAAACACATAAGTGTAAATTTATTCTAGAGACTAAATTGCAGGCCGTAAAGTCGTATTAAGGAGCCCGAGCTACGCGTGAGCCGTGACAACTACCATTTTTTATCATAAAATCTACTATAACTATCCATGTAACATTGTCTAACACTCACATGCCGATATCACAGCACTGTCACCGATAATAATCGTTAATTACAGTAAACTTCCCAACACTCGTGCAATATCAAATATCTCAACAATACGCTGCGCTCTCTTCAACTTTTCAACAAAAACATGCCCATCGAGATCGGAGAACGTTTCTCTGAACTTACAAGTCTTGTATGAATGAAATTGTAACAGTTTTCACTTGTTAAAAGTTATAGTGGATTAACACTTTAATCGTGTTATTTTTTCTTGATTTGCAGATTGATTTATTTGATTGATGTTCTTCATATTTTTACATAAACAGTCACATTTTTTATTTTCCCTGGCTTTGGCAGTACTGTAAAGTCAAGCACGGCTACTTATCGTAACTAAAGTATTTTTTATTGACATATTTGTGCGGAAGACCCTAAGGTTTACTAAAAATAGATTTATTGTTTAAAGCACCAGTTTTAGGTATACAATTAACAATGTGTTAAAAAATCACGTTAGTTTTCACATTTAGATAGTTGTATTAAAAATTACGTCTCTAATATCAACGTGACTTCAAACAGCGCAAACATTACAGTCGATAAATATATTTCTCTCACACCTACACTTTGCTGATACCTGATCACTTGTAGCTTAAATAATCCTAGCTCTTGTCGACAGCACTTGTAATTCTGCCAAACAGGCCCCTAGTTTAGAGTGTAGTAACACTACGCACCGGAGTCTCTCATACATTGTTCACTGTGAGAAACCAACAGTACCCGGAACTTTCCAACTGTTTAGATATTGTGATAAAAATATCCATTCTAATTGCGAAATTTTGATTTATTGGTGGAATGGAACAAAGATGTTACTTGGGAAGTTGCCAAAATGTTTGAAATTAAGCTTAAGCTGGGTTAATCGTGCTTCATCTTACACCACCTCTATCTGAGCAAGTAAAATCATTGTTTTTTAATCTATACTTACTTACTTACTAATATTATAAATAGGTAACATTTGTGAGTTCGTAATGTGTTTGTAAGAGGTCAGCTCCGAAACTACTGAGCCGATTCTAAAAATTATTTCATTACTACATAGAAAGCTATATTATCACTGAGTTATAAAGGCTGTAAAACACAAGTAAAGTCGCGGGCAGAAGAGCTTGTAAATACTATTATCCTAAAACTAGCCATGAAAATCTTTTGCTAGAAAATCTGATAGGGACATTTATCGCAGTAAATTAAAAAAGCTATCAAAATTGGCAGACACGAACATCACTGATAGATTCTTTGTATCATTTTACTGCTACTACTTTTATCGTCGCTTATTCTCAATAACCGACTTAGAAAAAAGATGAGGTTTTACGTTCGTCTGTATGTATTTTTACTACATTAATTCATCTTTACCTCTTTCAAATGTTAACACACTAAACCCGTTAATAAAAACAAAGCCTATTCCCATAGCTTTATAATATTCACCACCAAGTCATTTTTATAATAAGTATGACCAACAAACAACGGTTTGAAGCTTGGATTTGTTTATCCCTTGTCAAAATAAAGTCCTCTACATTTTCTTTCAACATTCAAGGTAATGGTAAAGGTTTTTTACTGCGAAACGGTGCTTTTGTTAACACATTTTTTGCGTATAACTTAACTTCGGTACTCACATTGTTTATTTGATAACAATCTCGAATTGTCCAGTCATTTGCGTTTAATGACTATAATAAATACACATACATAATACTGTCTGTTTGTATGTACATACAGGTAGCATTAAGAGAGATAATAGGTCCTAGACTACCTAGGTAGTTCACGAGGTGAAATAGGTAACTAATTTTCTTCATGCAAAATCTATTTTGTTGCTAATTCTCTACTAGGAAACTAAAAAATATAATATTAAATTAATATGTAGCTTTGTTTCGTTTTATGTATTTGAGCACACAGTCAATATTTATAACTGGTATTAACATGTTTAAGCGCCAAGGTTTAAAGAAAAAACTCAAAGCAAAGATAAAATACAATTAAACAAATATTGTACTTTTCTAGCAAATAACACAGATTTGTAATACCAGTGGCTAGTCTATTACAGATACATTAATAGTGACAGGAATTAGCTTCCAATGGTCAAGGATAACATCGATAATCCTTTTTTGCATGGTTTGACAACATTCTACCGTTAACGTTTTTTTAAAAAATAAGACTGAAGAGATTTACAAGTAACAAGGGAGTAAATTAATTTAAAAAGCTACTTACAGCTGCATGTTGCGTTGCATCATTGACGTCAGTCTCGAAGTTCCACTGAGCAGCCACGTTGTTCGTACACTCCTTCGAAGCCTGCTCATCAGCCGTCACCAAGAAATCCCTGATCTGCTGCAAATTCACTTGCTGGAACCTATTATCTATCTGATTATTATCGCCACCCCTATTGAAATCGTAAGGATTGGATCCCACGTAATTTGGATCGTTTCTTACGAAATTAGGATCAGTTCTTCTGAAGTTTGGGTCATTGTTAATATCGATTCTGTCTTCTCTGTTTCCGTCATATGGTCTTGATGTCGAACTGACACCTCCATTTCCATAACCACTCGTTGTGCTGGGGTTTCTCCCGTTTCCATAATCCAGACTGGGATACCCATTGTTGCTTACATCTGGGTTTATTCTGCTGTATGGAGTTGAAGACACTGGGAAGACTCCAGGTGTATTTGGACTTACAGGTCTTGCAGTACTGTACTGAAAGTTCGTGTTAAATTGGTTACCGGGAGAGTTGATAGAACCTGGAGTGCTGGAATACCCGTAACCATTTCTCTGAGTACTAGATATCGGAGGCAGATCCAACTGCGGCGAACTTTTGCACGTGACGATCAAAGTCAAAACCAGCAGAAGCCGAAACCAGTGAGTTACAAATAAGTCTCTAAGAGAGGCCATGGTTAAATGGCCGTTGAAGTAACCTAGTTTTTTTTCGCGAGTGACAAGCAATGGTGCGTGGTGTTTGGATCGCGCGGTGCGACTGGTTACCTATGAACTAGCTGACTGGAGTCGTGTGAATCGGCTTTGTCTTCAGATGGTAGGTACAGACGTCATCGCCAGCCGTGCCAGGGTCGCAAACGAATCAAGTTCAGAATCAGCATTGGAAGGTGCCTAAACGCATAGCAAATTCTTTTCACGGTGCCTTATTAATTTTCAGTTAAATTAAGTGACAAAAAATTTCGTGATGAGTTTTTTAATTAAATTTTAATTAGAATGACGATCGAGTACTTAGTAAAATTAATTCATTTCTTGGCTTGATTTAGCGTACTTTGTGCCTCCTTTTGTTAATCAACGATAATTTTGTTCGCTTAATTCGGTGAATGCTATGATATATTTTGAAGAAAGAAAACACAAACCCCGGCAACTATTTGAAGGGTCTTCACAAACATGTCCCTATTAATAGGGACATGTTTGTGAAGGTTTCTTTACTGCCTAGCCAAGACAATAAACTTAATTTCACCCCGTTTAAAAGTGTTAAAACCTAAGTCAGATTCTCAAAGTTAATTGGACCACGACCTACAGAACAAAAATTCCAAAATCCGGATTCACTTCTTGGTCATGGCTAAAAAAGTTCCAAGTAGATAATTCTTTTTTCACAACCTAGTTTTTATCCTACGTTTGAAGTTACGATAGAAGTTCTGGTATTTCCCAAAGGACTAAAACCAATCAAGATAATGAATTCTGTTGAATAAGGCGTAATCCTTAAGTGTATCTGACACTTAAGGATTGCGCAAGGCTCTGGGTGGCCCGCGCCTTGAGTACACCGTTTAACAATTAGTATATAGTCTGTTGTGTTTAGTGGAATTTTGAGTAGTTAAGTAACTAAATAGAATGGTTTTTGAGTTTCCTCTGATTCTGAACTTTCTGTTACATTTGCTATTTTCTAATTAAGTAAGAATACTTGTAGGGCCTTTCGTGATTTCCAAATAATGTTCATACTCACGTAATAAGTTTAAGACCTACGATCCACTTATGATCGAAATCTTATATTATCTCTCATTGTTTAAAGTATAAATAAATAAATAAATTCGGGACACTTCCACACACGGTCGCCTGACACCAAACTAAGCAAAGCTTGTACTATAGCCGCCAGAGACCGATATACATACTTAGATATTTTTAAATAGGTACATACTTATTATGATTGTGATTTTTAAACTTACATTGAATTATCGAACTTGCTCACAAAATTTTCACGAGAATCGGGTGAGAAATGCGACCTGTAGAGTCTGTAGACAGCTGGACAGACGGCGGACATACCCACTGAAAACATTTTTTCAAAAGCTGAAGCAGATACGCTTCGCTTACTAACTCTCGCTGGGTCGATTAAATTTAATAAAAATAAAATAGGTAAAGTATTTTAAAATAAATTAATTTTAATATTAATTCTGTGGAGCATTTTGCGAATACATGTATGAAACTCTTATCTTTTTTAAACAAAAGAATGGAGTACTTTGGAAATAACCCCTTAAAAATAGTATATGTAGTAATATAGCTACTTTAATACTGCAGCCTATTCTGTGCCAGCGGCATCAATTTAGGTCAGAAAACTAGGCGCATAAGAAAGTGATAAGAAAGGGAAAGCGATGTGATAACAGCTCGTAATCATGTCCCTTGAACAGGAAACGAGGCGCCGGTCCCTCGACTTTGACTTACTGCTCGAACACTTTGGTAGTTATTTCATAGAAAGATAGATAGTCTTAATTCTTATTTTACACACTCAGAACAGAACACACACACACACACACACATATACACAGAACAAAACAATACAACCGAACCGAACAAGGCGATACAACCGAACAAGGCGGTCGAGTCTATTTAAATAACTTTGACGTTCTTATGTGTGTCTTAGATACCTAAATTGAATAAAAACATTTTGACTTTGACTTTGACTTTTAATAAAAGGATATAACAACGCCTTATACGCCTTCCACTGCGAGAGAAGCAGGCATCGTGCGGACTCTGTTCATTATTGCGGGGCTGTTATTGATTGTGCGTCCTCTCATGACTTGATACAACTTTTACTTACCCAATTTTTGAAGTAAATGTTGAAAAGAAGCATCATGATGTTATGAAGACGTTACTGATGTAATTGTGGATAGTGTTAGATGGTTAGAAGGCGGTTTGTTCCTCAGTTGTTTTCGCTTGGAATCGAGACCTCTTTTATATTCATGAGATAAAATCTCATAGGATCCATAGGTACTAAATTTCATCCTAATCTGTTCTGATGTTTTGCGTGATTAAGTGACAAACATATTTTAAACCTCAAAGTATTAAAAATTTCATGGTATTAATTTTATAACATTAGAAGGATAGTAGAATAGGATGACATCGGTTCACAAATTGGCTGGGATTTTAATTTAATTTAGACCTATTTATCTCAAGTACGTTATCTTAAAGTATTTAAACAATTTTTTAAATTCACTATTTGGTATTTTGAATTACAAAGCATACAATATTGAGAAACAGTTCTCAACTCCTTAGAGATAGAAAATGTGAACTATGTAGATGGAAAATTTACTATATCTCTATAGAGCTGAAAAATATTTCATTTATATATATTATCTTGTATGTAACTTAGTCTCATACTTTGCAAATCCCGCAGTTTTCGTTGCAATTGTTAGAGCTGCTCTCAACTTTTATAAAGTGTTTAAAAGCACATTTGGGCTAGCCCAGCTCGAGCCACGGTTGAAAGTGAGAGTTTTCCAAGTATTTTCTATTGCAGCTACTTTTTACTCCAAACATGTAATTTTAAAACTATCAGCTCTGTATACTTGCATGCAAACGTCTCTACCTTTGTGTTATACGCAATTTTCCTATTGTGCTACTTACCGTGAGAACTTGCCGTGTACTTAGGACTAACATATTACTGCGCTGCATAGCTCTATGCATGTTAAGCATCGGTATTATCATAAACTGTGCATTTAATTTTATGAAGATTGCCCTTCATTGCTGTAACATAGGCAATACCTTGTTCTAAATTTTGAATTTGACTGCCTCGGTGGCTCAGTTGGTAGTTAACCTGCCTTCTGAGCTTAGGGGCGTGGGTTCGATTTCCACCTAGGGTGAACATTTATGTGGTGAACACTTGTGTTTGTTCTATGTCTATGTATGTATTTAAGTATGTTTATACAAAAATATCCAACTATGTATATCAGTCTCTGGCCGCCATAGTACAAGCTTTGCTTAATGTTTGTTGTTTGTTTTCTATTCTATTCTATTTATTTATTTATGGGTGTTATGTCACAAATTTTAAGCAAAGCAAATTATTATTGTCAGTAGCTGACTGTTTGCCACCCCATATGAATATACCAGCTGTTACTCGCGACTTTGTTCGCGTTAATCAGAAAATAGTACCCTAAAAGTTTCGTCGTGAAATACTCGTACTATACCTAATTATGAAATTTTGTCAAGACCTGTTCTGCCGTTTAGCTGCGAAAAGCCTAGAAAAAGCCAGACAGACAAAGACAAACCAGAGTTACTTTCGATGTTGTGATAATTAGTATGGATTTTAAAGTGTTCGAGCAGCGCGTATTTTTTGGGCGTTGTTAGTGATGTATTTCGCGGCGTATCGCTTGCTGACGAGCGGCTGATCAACGTTTTGGTTGCGACAGTTCGTCGCTAGCTCAACTTTGGTCAGAGTCAGCCAGTGGACAGTCAGTCCGTCACAGTTTTTGCTTAATAAAGACCTTCGTTAAGTAGTTTTTATCCGACTGCGCAAGAAGGAGGGTTATGTTTTTCGATTGTATGTACTCTTATGTATGTATATAGGTATGTATGAGGTTTCTTTGGCATGCCCTACAGCCTAAACAGCTTGATGTATTTCGAATTGTGAGGTGTCATTTGAATCGTCTTGATACTGGATGTGACATAGGGTACAAATTTTTGAAGCCGGGTTTTTTGGTTTTGTTTTAATAATGTTTTCCTCTGCCCTTTATTGTTTTACATAAAATAGGTTTGGGTTTCTTGTCATAAATGTTTTTTAGGGTTGCGTACCCTGAGGGTGTAAACGGGATCTTTTTACCAAACCAACGCTATCTATCCGTCCATCTGTCCTACCTTTTAAGGCCAAGTCACGAAATCACAAAATCAACAAATCATTTTGTTTGTGCCTAGTATTAAATGAAGAATTGCGATGGTCATCAAAAAAATACAATTGGTAGAAAAAACAACCAAGTATAGTTTAACCGGAGTAGAATTTTAAAAATCATCCTGAATTTAGAAAAAAAATATCATAAAAAGAATTTTTCTTAAAAACTGTTTGAGCGTGGTTCTCTAAATTTTCAGCGATTACAACACATTTTTTTTCGATTATTAAATAGCCAGATTAGTTATCTAAAGTTAAACCGAGTAAATGATTCATATTTGTGTTCTTCTTACGATACCAATAACAAGACAAGAAATTGTAATTCTAGCGCTCATTTTACCATCAAAAATGATTTACGATTTTCAACTCTAAATGAAGCTCAAGTAAACGTGTGTGCGGCTGAAAAATCGTGGTATAACCGGGCCTTAACTGCTGTATCTTTTGAACTGTAATAAACAGCCAGTTGAGTTTTCACGGAATAATATATGTAATATTACGGCAGATTATCTCAATAATTATTATGCATTTAAACATCAACAGCGTACTAAATTGACATAAAGTGAAAAATTATTCGTAATGATAAAATTGTGTTTTCATTACGCGCACGAATGCACGCGGACGAACAAGGTCGGCAGTGGACAGAGCATTGGACAATGACCAAATGTACTGAACTTGGACAGGGACGAACTACTAATCAAAAACCGGGTATACAAGGCAAGGGTTCCTTTAGTAGTGCCGAGCTGGAAAAGCAGCCCTGTACATCTTTGGTCCTGTAACGATGCCTATAAAACATATTCTGCGCATAGACATTGTCAAAGTCAAAGTCAAAATGTTTTTATTCAATTTGGGTATCAAAGGTACACTTATGAACGTGAAAGTTTTTTTTTTTAAATAGACTCGACCGCCTTGTTCGGATAAAGAGCCTCTACATAGAAGAACAGGCAAAAAACTTAGGGGCATTATTTTTTCAAAAAATAAATAAATTATTGTCTCAGAAATTTTGGCTTACAACTAGGTAATTGGCGGAAATGGAATGTTCAAACAATGGGTTCTTTACCTGGTTTTGCTAACTATAAAATACACTATGCACATAAGACAACTGCTGTTGCCAAGTATTAATCATTGTGGTAAAAAATAGAACTACAAAACAGATGTTGTTCTTAAAGAAATACAAAGCTAAGAAGAAACGGAAGAAGAGTCTCGATTGTCAAGGCACTTGTCATTTCAAGTGTAGTCGTGTTTTGGCAGTCTCATTATTAGGGTTTCTTGTTACTTTTTTGATACAGAACCCCAAAAAATAATGACATAACTTTTTAGACAACTGAGTAACGAGACTCTGGAGCTACAATTAAATTACTTAATCATCGCCGACTCATTGTCCACTACCACTCTATATCATGACGCTTTTAAGCTAATGACGAGTATAATTATACTGCAACATTAATTATAATTTTGAACTAGAGCTGTCCTAGCGCGTTGTTATTGCATTTGTCTCCCTTCAACACGAGAGAAAATAATCTTTTATAATTAACAAATAAAAATAGCTTCCTGTCAGGAAGTAATCTGAACAGGATTTTGGAAACAATGGGCCCAATCTTGAGCTTGGGGGCGTGGGTTCGATTCCCTCCTAGAGCAAACATTTATGTGGTGACCATTTGTGTTTGTTCTGTCTGGGTGTTAATATGCATGTAAGTATGTATAAAAAAATATCTAAGTATGTAGTCTATATATGTAGTCTCTGGCCGCTATAATACAAGCTTTGCTTAGTTTGGGGTCAGGCGACCGTGTGCGGTAGTGTCCCAATTTTTTATTTTATTTTAATCTGTATCCCTTCAAATAATAAAAAGGATTTTCCAAATCATCACAATAATATTTTAATTCGAAAGTTTGCATGGATGTTTATTAGCCATCCGACTGATCTGATCAAGCACTGAGAAAAATGGTTTTCGTAATTCCGGACAATTCTAAAGGAATTTACGGACTTTTATCCGTATTCCCAACAAAAAGGTACCAAGAGTTCTTAATAGTGTTTTGTGCGTAATTCACCAAAAAATATCGTGAATAGTCGTCACCCATAAATATCAAGAAACATCACGACGTTATTATGTGCTTTAAACTTATGTTTTATCGTTTCGCGTCATGACATTTTGTCATGACAAACACTCTGAATACTTAAAACGTCGATGACGAGAAATTATGATCGGAATGATAAATATTGTAGAAAACTGATACAGTACAATTATTTAAATGATGAGTCTTAGTGAACATCATGATAATTTATCGGACTTTCCTAATAATTGTAAGGGAAACTATTGAATGTTTTTCGTAATATCATGACAATTTCTTGAGTTTCCTTGTATTTTATCATTATGAACTAATAAGATTTAATTACCTATTCTAATGGTTTATTGGTATTGGAAGGATAAATGCGACCTGAATACCTATAAAATAACAGTACCGTTATGACAAAGCTGTATGTTATTTACATATTATCGGTATTTTACTGTGAGTATCTAAATAATATTTCTGATAGTAGGCTGTTTTAACTGACAAGATCACTAGAAATTCCTGATCTATAGGGTTGTGGGTCTCTGAGGGTGGTATAAATGACTTCAACACATAATTCAAAGGGTATAGTATTTTATTTAACAAAGTTACAGATGGGAAACATGAAACAGTTTTAGCTATAATAATTAAAATACTTGCGCGAGCGCCTTAGCCCACGTTACAACCTCCCCCAATAACCTAGATAAAGCGCCCTCGCGACTAAAGAGCTTAAGTCTTCGTTGTTTATGCTTCTCATGGAGCGGTACGAGTGGTACTTCCTATTCCTACGAATTGGTCAACTGGAAGAGATGATAACGACCTAAAATCTCACTGGTAGATATCCGTACGTGGTTGCACTCACGGCTTCCCTAATACGGTACGGTCCATCTCTCATTAATTTGGATGTTTGTCTGCAGGTCGGATCGCTACTGCCTTGTGTTTTTAAAAGTATTATCGCCACAGTAGAATATCGGAGCTGGGCAACGAGATCCGTTGGCGTAACGCTTTTGATCAGCTTGAGCCTTTTCACGTACTTTACTCGCACCTATTAGCACAGTTGACATCTTCACCAGGTAAGGGATAGGGCAGCGTCATCACTTTCTTTGATTTCGCGAGTATTCTTGTACGCGTCGGCTGGCGCGCATATTTCGCTCCCGAATGTAAGGTACAAGGATGTCTTTCCTGTGTTGTTGTCACTGCGGAGTTCACACGAAGCGAATAGCCGGGACGTTAGAATACCATGCGTTGTAATAATTGTGATCTGCGGCTTCAAGTCTCTGTTCTTATTTTCCACCAGATTTACCTGAGGATGGTACACCGGCGAGAGACACTGGGTAATGCCGAATGTGTGGAACATACTGTTTCATTATTTCGCTGATAAACTGAACTTCGTTGTCTCTTAAAATTCGCCTGGGTATTCCGTATCTTAGGATCAGGAATTCAAAGATATACTCGCCCATCCGCGTCATTATCCCATCAGAATAAGTAAACACGTCATGCGTCTGCCTCTTCTCTCTAGCGCGATTTCTCGAATTTGAATTTTGGGTTAAGAAAATGGACTCGCCCAAGTGTTTTGCAAATTCTTATTAACACTATTTGTATTAAGTTCCCACATAAATGCACAATCGGAAAGGGTTCACAAAGTATATGTTCACAATAGGGATATAGCACATTAAGTCACTTTAGTGTATTGATTCACGTTTTTAGCGTTTTTCACTTTCGATCGCGCCCGCGAGTGTGCCCCGTCACTATAAGATGAGTTGGTTGCGGGTCTCTAAGGGCGTTATAAATGAGTTCAACACACGATTCAGAACGGTAATGTACTGTAATTACAGATAGAAAACGTGAAACAGTCTTTAAACCATAATTCTTTATCAAAATAATTGCGCTAGCGCCTTTTGACCGACGGAATCAGAAGTCTGTCGAGCACTGGTAAAGCCTGCGTTATATTTTTTGATTTTCATAACAAAAAGTAATTCTTAAACCGATCTAATAAAATTAGGTACATCATGATAAGGTAATGACCAAACCCAATAGATGTTTGTGAATTCTTGACGAAGCATCAAGAGATCATGATATTTTCTAAATAATGAATGAGCACCTTGTGCGTCGTAGGTACCTACCATTTTTTTGTCATGCAGTCATGATATTATTTTATTCCGCTTACGGACTATTCCAAGTTACACACCTCTCAATTCTCGTGCCTAAATCTGTATCAGTATAAACTCTCAAATCGTCGTGAACTTCACCATAAAACCTTAGGCTAGTACCAGGAATTTAGAATTACGTAATTTAATATTTTAATGATGAAGCGTAATGAAAACCAATGATTAAAATCCCTGCAATTTATAATAATGTAATGTTAGTTTAATCCGACTGAACTATAATTTACTATGCACATGATAATGTTGAAGGAGCCAGGATTAAATGATGTTATTCATGTTACTTTTTTATGAAGGACGGAAGCCATTTTTCTCCGTGAGGGCTGAACGGATCTGAATGACATTTGGTACGGAGATAGATTATTATGGTCTGGAATAGCGTATGCAACTTTTAAACCGCCGGTATCACTGCGGGTCGCAGCCGGTTTATAAATTACGGAGTTATGATATGGGAGCAAACATAAAAAACATCCTAATTGAAACCTCCTCTTTTTTTGAAGTCAGTTATAAAATAACTGACAGATGTAGTTCCACTTTTGACCGCAATCGTTATGACCGGTGACGCAGAGAATGACAAATGGCATTCAAGGGTAAATAGCCTTGCTTCAGGCTATCATAGCGCTGATGCTCACTTACTTGTTGAACCGGAAAATGTGGAGCAGAAAAAAATATGTGGACACACAAAAAGTAGAGACGATGATGCGTGTTTTGGTCAAAACACATTGTCGCACATCAACGCAGCCCCGGGCTTCGACGTCACCTTAATTCCGACTCTTAGCCCTTTACCATGCAGTAGTCATATTGGTTAGAAGTGTCACGAATTTTCTTCTTAACTAGTACGTTTGATATCAACAAATGTAGTAAAAAAAATATTGACGTTCAGGTGAAATATAAAAAAAAAAAAATACGTTTTCATACTTATAGATTTTCCGAGAGCTAAGGCGTCAGGCATCAGGCTTTCTATCTCACACTTGAAGTAGTTAAACAACGATAGCTATGTTTTAGTAAATTTTAGAGTTCCGTGTTGCGGGACAGGTGTTACAGGCCCTACCCTAACCTAGAAGCTAATCCTAGGGAACCCTAGGGTTCCATAGCGATCTGAATCCGCCAGTAGCGAGAACCCGCTAGTCTAGGGCCTAGACTAGCGAGTTCTCGCTACTGGCGGATTTATTTTATTACATTAGTTAATACGAAACGTTCTTTAATAATGTACTGTACTCAATGGGGAAAAAGTGTTTACCATCTGAACTCACATCCTTAAGAACTTAAGAGACTCCATGACTAAGCTATCAGTTTCTAATCAAACTATTGATGAAAATAGATTAAAATCTTTACTCACTTGCAAAAAACTGTTATCGTCTTTTCCTTTTCAATTAACTTTACAATTGCTTTGTTATTTAGGTACTAGCGTACAACTTTTTCTTGCTACATCTTTAATTATAATAAAGGGACATTCCTCTTAAGTTTTTGCCGGCTTCCGGCTGCTAAACTTAAATTAAAGTATTAGCATACGTCATGATCCAAAATAGATGGTAATTTTCCGAGAAGTACGCCACTTACTCTTTTAGCAATAAACGTTATACAGTCTCGGAATAGATACACAGTCTGATGTTCTTTCTTTTAAATTTTAAAAACTTGATTGAAAAGACAAAATACTGGATAACTGTTCTATACAACGGTTCTTTTAGACTATACAATATATTGCCAAGGGGATTTATGTATCTTCCTTGTCTTCGTCTCTCTTGAACTTAGGGCTTACCAGGAGTTTTAATAACTTTTTTAGTTTTCGTTTGGCTCCATACATTTAGCTTAGTTCCATAACGATTCCACCAGGGGCTCTTTATTCAAATGTATGGAGTCAAACGAAAACGAACAAGGTTTTCGTAACCATCAAAACTCATGGAAAGCCTCCTTGTTACGAATGACTTATTCCAATCTTGCTTATGCATCAATTGACGTACACTAAAATGCGTTTCACTCAGCTGATATTTTTTGTTTTGTAGCGCTATACCTGGCAGAGTATTAATAAATGGGATCAAGTAATATTATACCATAGCATACGCATACTCGTATAACTAAGTACATACTGTCATATTCCACAGAGATTTAATTTTTTAGATAGGAATAATTGGTAATTTTTCTGTTTTCCTTTTTCAATTGATAATGTAAAGTATTTCGATCAGATTTTTGGTTTTTTGTATTAATTTAAACTACTCATTTATTCTTAACAAAAAAAATTGCAATACCAAAGTTAGAGCACATCAGTCTTTTTTATTGCAACAGACTTGGCATGCGTTTGACCACTGACTCGCCTGAAGAGAAGCGTCGACGTGATCGAAGGAGTAACACGCTTGCCTAGAAGATACCTATTCGCTTTACTTTTAAACACCCCCGGATTGTATTTAGGTGGAAAGACAGACGCAGGCAACGAGTTCCACACCTCTGCAGTTCTTACAAGAAAAGTTGACTTGAAACGCTTAGTGCGTTTTGGCGGAATTTCCACCATAAGAGGGTGTCTCTTACTGGTGCGCCTGGTACAATTATAAAAGAACAGTGATGGCTGGATCAGGTTGTGCAGTTCTTGTGTACACTCGCTGTAGTGTATTCTATAGAATACCGACAGACTGGCCACTTCACGCCGGTGTGACGAGCTCTGAAGCTTGGATTCAACCAACGAGTCATTGTTAATGAGCCGTTTGGCGCGCTTTTCGATGGAGTCTATTTTTACATCAAATAATCTTAAAGCAAAAACTCCAGAAGAGCAAAATTAATTTTGCAAGAATTTGTGAATAGAAAAACCTTCAATGCTAATAATTTGTAAAGTTGTGTGACATAAAACTATTTTAATGATAGGCTCTACCATGGCTGTTCCTTGTCCACAAATGACCTTAATTTAGAGTAATAATAGTTATACTTTGGTACACACATGTGTGTGACATTGCTTTTTCCAAGTTACTAGTCATTCATTTGATAAAAGGATTATTTACATCAATCACCTTATACATACATAACTGCGAGTGTACAAGACTTATGAATGTGAAAAAGTAGAGTATGTGTGTGTTTTTTTTTGTGTAAAGGTTTACACACAAAAAACACACATTTTCATATATTTTTTTATGATTAAATTATTTTCGTTGTATGTATGTTTATGCATAATATCAGTCTCTGGCAGCCATAGTACAAGCTTTGCTTAGTTTGGGGTCAGACGACCGTGGGTGCAAAAATGTCATAAATATTTATTTATTGTTTACACCAGAATTACGCAAAAAAAATATATTTTGCTTAAAACTAATGCTAGTGTTATACTTAAATGCAAAAAGGTTGGCGTCTATTTGTATTTTTTAATTTTTTTAGCGCGAGAATTGACTTTTTAATAGCAACTCCTTATGTGAAACGGAACGAAAATGGTCAAGCGCAAATTGCTAAAAGTTTCAAATGTTTTGTCACCTTTTAGGTCACGGCTGCCTTCTTACGAGAGACTGGAGATACCATTGTGTCACATCCTGCTATTGAAGAAAAACATCGATACAATAGAAAGAGAGATAAGCAGGTAAGTAGGTATTGCTGTACGTAGTTTACTGAGTTTTTGACTGAGTGAGCGTGAAGCGCGAGCGTAGTGTCTCCGTTTTAGCTTGGGCAAAAATGCTTTCGTATCTCCCTCTACAGGTTGCTTTTCCGATCCGATTCTCGTAAAACTTTATAGGCTTCTTTGTCGATTCAGCTTTTGTTTTTTTTTTTTCAAAATGGTGAAGATAGTATGGAAGCTCTTCAGTTCATAGATCCGCTAGTTACTTATTTGGGTAAAGGCGTAGAGTTGCTGCGCCCTGCGGCCCAGCATCTGCCGGGTTTATCGGTGGTATTCCCAAGTAGTTACAACATCGAGTCCAGGAGCAAAGCGAACGAAAACGTCTTGCTCACACGTCTGTCCACTGTAAACTCTTGCTCACAGCATGTATAGCCAGCATAATACTCTTACTCCCGTATTCGTTTACATTACTATGAGCGCTCGAACGCACAGGGTAGGTAGAGAAAATGTATGGTAGCTGTCATGTCAATATTCTGAGAAAGGTTGACTTTAGAATTCATTTAGGTAATGTTCAATACGGAGATTAGTCCGTTATACTGACCTTTACTGACGGGAACCAAAAATCTACAAGGTCCTTTCCTTTGGATGGAATATATTTATTACAAATAGAAACAATGTAAGTTCCTTTCATGACATCACAATTATCCATGATAACAACACAAACAAGTAACATTATTAAAAGAAAAACAAAAAATCAGTCTGAAAAATGTTGTACCCTATGTCACTTCCACTATCAAGACCTGAGAACAATAATTGCTTTAGTTATTGTTCTGATTCAAATGACACCTCACATGTCGAAATCCATCAAATAGTTTAGTTAGGCTACAGGGCGTCCCAAACAAACCTCAAACATACACACCCACATACATACATACACTCGAAAAATATATCCCTCCGTCTTCCGCAGTCGGGTAAAACAATAATTGAACAACAAATTTGTTTAATTAAAATAATACTTTAATTCATTAATACTTGACATAGGCATGGTATGAGTTACTGTCCAGCGGATTTCCTCAACCTCTTGTTGAACTCAGAAGTTTCCATGATGTATTGTTGTTCGTCGGTGCAGAATGCTGGAATTAAAACAAACAAACATGTGTTATATACCTATAACTCAATATAGGAAGTTCTAAGCGGTCAAAATCAATTCATCCGCCCATCACTTGCACCTAAATCATATATAAGATTAAGAAATCATCAAGAAAGGACGGATTTTACGGATCAGCTTAAAAAAATGAGTCAAAATGTGTCCAATTTTTTCTGTTACAAAATTTCATTCAGATTCATACACACATACTATTTCTTTTTTTAAATACAAGTACTTGTAGACATTTGATAATACAATGTATTCAACTTGGCTGCGCCATCTCTAAGAAAATATTCATGAAATATGTACTTATCATCGTAACACAGAACATTTTCAAAGGCGTTTTCTTTTCAAAAATATAACAGCAGTTATGTTAGGGATACTCACGAACTTTACTGTCTTCCCATCCGATGTACTCTCCATTCCGCTTATTCTCCTCTATCAGCCACTCATGCAGAGGTTGGAAGTACTCCAGCACACCCTGGGCATCCATCGCGCGCTGACCTGTCAAAGCCTCCATAGCATCCTGCCACGGCTTGGACGAGCCCATTCTCAGCATATTGCTGTAAAAATAAAACTGGTTAAGCAGTCACCAGCGGTAGGTATGTTTCACCTGGCTGCGTGGACAGTTCAATTTTGGATCTTATTTTTCGGGATAAAAATTCTTCTTATTTCTTCAATTTCCCTTCTATCAAAGATACATTATGAATTTAAGTTAGATTGACATAATTTGAAGTTGAAATCATAAATCAACAAATTCAGTGCGACTCTACGATTGTATGAAACAACGATGTACACATACGCAGGGTAATTAATTTGTCAAAAGTGCACGATTGGGTTACCACTACTTCGCAGTCATGTGTGTGCTCCTCTGCGCTAGCAACTTTGTGATCCTAAAATTTTGCTGTAAATGCGCTTAAACGCAGCTATGAGTGTGTGTGAATGAGGAATATCAGTATAATTTCTTACCCCAAAGCGTCACCCGCAGCCGTGCTCTTGTAAATATCGCAGTTGGAGAGAGTATTGCTGCTGCTTGGCACGCCAGGAGCGTACTGCCCCGCCAGCTGACACAGGCTCTGGTGGAATTGGAACTGGATGATGTACGAGATATAGTATCTGTAACAATAAAAGCTAGTTAGTTTAGTTCACCGTTTTGTTACTAATTGATTTGTGATTGATCACCAGTTTACCTAATGCGATGACGTGGACAAAGAGAGTTATTCAAAATTACTACCTTTAAAATCTAGTAAATGGGGAATAGACGATTGTCAAAGAACCAAGGAATATGGCATACTGAAAAGACATATATGCTTAGCAGCGAAGTGTTTGGAATTATAATGATTATCTTAAACAGCCATAAGTTCTTTATGTTTTTAGTTGATTTACCTCATATACTCCACATCAGCAGCAATATGGTATTTGGCAGCGGGATCAAAGTCTTCTTCCGTTCGCGGTGCTGGTGGCTCAATCCCCTGAAGGGTCTCTCTCATCTGCCAGAAATGGCAGTTGTAGTCCTGCGGAGTCGTGTGGCCACGGAAGACACTGTATCGGTACAGGTCTAAGAGATACCCAAAGGGGAGAAATACTACCTTGTCAAGAGCCTGGAAGTAAGTATAATACGGTTAACGAGGCAAAACACATTGAACATTTAAGGAACATGTATCATATTACTGATTTATTAAAGGCAAATATCACAGGGTGAATTTAAGAAGATTGTTAATAAGATTGTTTTTCTAATGATTATTTTAAAATGTTGACATCGACAAAGAAACGAGATTACTCTACAATGTATTTGTAAAGTATAAGGCTTTTACCATTTTGAACAGTTGGTTGATATTAGTTTCAGCGTCATCTGGACCGTCTTCGAGGAGACCCATCACTCGCATGTGCTTGGGAGTTGACACCGAAAGCGCAATCACATCGCCTACGGCCTCATGGAATCCTGGAAAGGGTTAGGATATCTTTTTAAACTATCATGCGCCTTGAGCTGAGATCTCGTGATCCTCATGTCTCCACAATAATTACACATCACTTCAAAGCACAGCATTGCTTCAAAGCCACTTCTAAAGTTCTTAGATGTAACTTTGTTAATGTCAAAGTAAAATATTTTTGCTGTATTTCTTACCAGGATTAGCTCCAGCCCTGTAAATGACCGGTTGGTCCTTGTACTGCAAGTAGTACTGGATGTGGCCCATCTCATGATGGGTCGTCTTGAAGAAGGCATCCGTGATAGATGTGCACTGACGGATTCTGAAATGTTTTAAAGGACAGTTTAACATTACATTTTGATTATTATGCAGAATACCAGACAAATAAATAGAATTTCGAGAGTACGGAAAAAGTACTGTGACTGACAGCCATGCAGGTGGGAGACGGAAGCATCAGCACTGTATGTTTTCTCCACAAGCGGCTAGTCATTTTTTGACCTGGAAAAGTTACCAGTTCCCGTAGAATAAATTTTAAACCCGCAAAGTAATGCTAATGATAGATATGAATTAGTTATTTCATATCATATACCTTTCCTTCTGGGTAATATCGTCTATATCTGGTCTGAATATCGTCCGACAAAGTGTGGGTGTTGTAAAACACCTCTGCTAGCACCCTTGGAGAAATGGGGGCCCCTTAGGAAGCGTGACAATATGGCGATAAATATTCCTTTGTCTAATTACACTAGATATATAGATTTACATTTCTTACCTAAAATCCTCTCCATCATAGAAGTCCCAAGCGGAAGCGTGGCAGACCATGTCGCGCCCGTCATCAGGTTTCTCAAATATAGACCGGTCCCAGAACAGATCATTCATACCCATCAGGTTCAAGGACTTGAAGAACTCTTCTGCCGTCTTGAAAAACTTTAGGGACGTGTAGTTCTGCAAATCACAAGAACAAAATCTTCAAATCAAATATAGGTATAAACCTGGTAAAATACTCCGATTTAATAAATGACTCAAAGCTAAATTTCAAAGGTTGGAAACATAAATGTAAGTAAGTAATTGACTTAAAAATTCACTATAGATACTTATTTTTTATTTATGAATTCTAGCCATCATAAAAAACCTGGTATTTCGTATCATAAAACATTTTATGGTACGAAATATAACTTTAAATTATACCTGAGCAATCAGCGCAGAAGTGACATCGATATCGGGTTTATCTGGGAATGGTCTAGTGAACTTCTCCGTGTTACCCCACGTTTGTGACCAAATATTACCTGAAAAAATTTACATAAATCATTAAGACATTACAGTACTTATTGGAACTCATTTTTCATTAATTTAGACAGTAGTATCAAAAGTCACAGAGAAAGATGGCGAGATATTATGAACATGGTATAATAATTATACATATGTATTTCGTCAGGTCCCGCCAGGCAAAACATTCCAGTCACGTGGGCAACACATAGTGACGTCAATCGAAAGCTGAGTTTTTGGCGGGAACCGAAAAAATGGTGTCGTGTTTTTGTATTATTTTCTAAAACTTGTGATTCTTCGAGTGTTAAATTGTAATAATGGTGGATTATTAACGTTTACCGGTTCGTCAACGTGCACGAGTGTGGGCAAATGATACAAACATCGCGAAACGCGATTTTTCGTGTTCTCTACAAAACTTCACTTAAAATTTCAGTAAAGTATCCATAACTTTACTGGAATGGGAAAAGGGGAGGGATTCATCGTCTTCATCATCATCACCTCATCATCATCATCCCATCATCTGTTACTGAAGGAAAAATTATTACTAAGAATCCGACTGAAGGACGAGTATCCATGGTCATGAAAAATTAATAAAAAAAAAAAATATCAATCGAAAGCTTAAGCAAGATCGAATTAAGTCATTTACAAATAGTTCGAAAGAGACGGATGACGATGACGAGTGACGTCATTATGTGTTTGCTCCCGGAATGCTAGACCATGTTTTTTTGGATCGTGATTGTGATGAAAGTGATCGCCATTGTGAGGAAAATTAAAAAAAAAATCTGTCCCTTCCAATTACAATGTAGACAGACGACAAGGACCTTGATCTTGAGCTTTAACGACCAATAAGAATCAAATCAAATCAAATCAAATCAAATAATTTATTTTGCAAAACATGGGTTACAGATAGTTCTTATAAATAAAATTAGTTCGCCATGGTTTAACCGCTTGGTATGCAAAAGTTTACAGAATACAGAAAAAATAATTATATTGGATTATATTGGATTAACCTTGTCAATAAGATATTTTTTAAGTTTCAGTTTAAAAATATTGTAAGTTTGCGTATCTTTTAAAAGTTGTGGTAGCTTATTGTAAATTTCAATCCTCATCACAAATATGCTTCTCCTGAAGGCAGCTAATCTGCCATTCCGTACACGTAAGACTTGTTTATGTCTTTTGGACGTTAAGGTCTCGTAATTATTTAAATGCTTCCGGACAAGAAGGATTGATTCGTAGATGTATATCGAAGGGAGTGTCATTATTTTTAGTTCACGAAAGTGCGGCTTACACGAGTCTCTTTGATTTAGCCCACAAATTGCTCTAATGCATTTCTTTTGGGCTTTAAAGGCAGATTCCCAGAGAAGTAAAAAATTACCCAACAAATGTGCTGGTATTGGCCCTCTGGCCGACACCACGTGCTCGCCGTACTTTTCGCGTAGGTGTCTTCTGACGTACGCGTGGATTTGCTGGTACAGCGGCTTTATCTGCACCCAGAGAGACGCGAA
Source organism: Peribatodes rhomboidaria (assembly GCA_911728515.1). NCBI lineage: Eukaryota > Metazoa > Arthropoda > Insecta > Lepidoptera > Geometridae > Peribatodes > Peribatodes rhomboidaria. Next base: position 1,606,540 of record OU452175.1, on the reverse strand, counting down.
CTGCTGCTCTATGTCTACGGACTCATACTCGCTGAGCCACCATTCTGCTACGGTGTCATAACCTGAATAAAGAAGAAAGAATAACAAATTTAAATGAGTAAGTTTAACTTAAAGTCTAAAATTTAGGAAAACTTTTTAAAATTTACATATCTTAAAGAGATTGTTATTGATCGACCGAGTGAGCGTTAGCGAGCGAAGCGTCTCTGCTTCAGCTGTAATAAAATTGCTCTGTCTTTGTCTACAGGTCGCAATTCCTAACCGATTCTCTTGAAACTTTGTGAGGAAGTTTGTTTTTTTTTTTTTATCGAGACAGGTTTTGTAAATTTTTTAAAATGGCAGGTAAATGTTTTTTATGTCCGCCATTTTGAAAAACTTGCAAAATTTCTCGAGCATTGGTTGAAAAATGCGACCTGTAAAGGAGGACCGACGCCGGCCGCGAGGGCTCCAGCCATAGAGCCACTAGTATTACTATTTATGACAATTCACTATTTTTTCCTTCTATATTAATAGAATACACCCTGCCTTAAGTCAGTGTTACAAAACTAAATAGCTTAAAAAAAAAAGCAAAAATCCAGCCAGGTAATCCAATGCGGAAAATTCATCATTCAATATCAACATCATGCAAAAGAAAGAAAATCGTTCGTTCGTGGGATCTTCTTCCTCCCGTTGGGGGGAGTAAGGAATCGGCCTCGAGGGATTCCCTCTTTGCCGAGGCTGGACGCTGGGGGATCATTGCCCCCAGGGCAGTTGGGAGGGTGCGAGTTCCAGCCCAGCTCGCGCCGGCGGCCTCTCAGCACCCTCGCTCGACGTGACACGGTGGCCACGTCTTGGCATTGTGGTGCCTTCTTCTCTATCTATTTGACGTCTTCTACGTCCTCTGTGTGGCCTCATCTTCTGTGTTGCCGCCTGTTGTTCCCTCTTCGTCCAGGCCAGCCAGGAGGAGATCTCTAGGGAGGGCACGCCAGGTACGTACGTCGGGGGGACGTGCGTGGTGCGGCGCAATGTTTTGTAGGTGGGGGTGTGGTCCGTTGTCTGCTCGAGCAAACATGTTGCGAGCTAAACGAACCACGAACTCCCCCACCGTCTCGACTTTCAAGTCCCGGGCGATGACGTCATTGCGTACGTACCGGCCGGCTCCCGAGATCATCCTCAGGGTGACATTCTGCACCACCTGGAGTCGTTTCTTCTGGCTGGCCGAGCATAGAGCAAACCATGCCGGGGCAGCGTAAGTGAGTCTCGTTCTAATGTAGGTCTTGTAGACCCCCACTTTGGTTCTCAATGGCAACTTAGAGCTCAGGACCGGTCTGAGCAGCGCTCTAGCAGATTTCGCCTGGTGGACAGCGTGTGTGATCTGCGAGCGCATGCTGAGGTCCAAGAAAATCTTACCCTATATGAGTGATATACTAAATTAGGGCTTAATGTTATGGTGCGTTTAAAATAACAGTGTTACCTGTAAAGGATCGCTCGCTTTAATTATTTACTAAGTTTATTTACCATTCAACTTGGCTGCCTCATTGTTCATCTGGACGTATTCAGTGAAGTTGCCCTTGGAAGGTCTCCCGGCCGCCTTGTGCCATTCCAGCCAGGCATACTTCAGCTCTTCTGGGTCCTGGCTTTTTGCAAAGATGTCGGTCACCTCTGTTCAGAAAATATGACTGATTAATTCTCATTGTAAAATAATAATCTTGCTCTTAGCTAAATTGTTTCTCCCTTAGCAATTAACGTTGTATAGCTTTGGAATAATTACACAGTCTTTTTGATAGACATAAACAAATTAAAAGAAAGAAAAAGACAATAGGCTGTGGAACTATTCTGATGCTATACAACGTTTGTTGCTAAGGTGGTTTTATTTATGTTTTTCCGAAACTGTTAGGCATAATGTTGTTGACATAAAACCGGCGCCTAAGAATAATCTGTATTTTTAGCGCCGGGTCCCTGAAACTGCCAATTTTTAATGCATCATTTTTAAATTTGTACAAGTAACAAGTGGATATTTCAAGTACAGAAACCTTTTTCATACAGTACAAATAGGTATAGTTTCTTAAAAAAACGAAATCCTCATTTCTTGGCTCTATACCCGAGCACCGCCTCAATTTAAATGAATTAGCAATAGAGAACGTTTTCATCGATACTGAGTTCTACTAGCGATAATAAAAATTCCAAAATCACATTAATCCACCTGGTTCCACATGTAAGTCACATTTCGCCCTATCATGGTAGTCACATATAGTGGCCTTCGCGTACGTTGTCTGCATATTGTTTATGGCCATGATCAGCCTCTCGTTCAGATCCTCGGGCAGCGCTGATGTTCCCAGTATAGCGTACTTCTGGAACATCCTCCTCAGGTCTTCGTCCTCGTACTCATGCCAGAGGTAGCTCATGGTATCCTTCCAGTATTCCTTCTCTAGCTCGGCAACTTCTAGTGATGTTTGTAGCTGGCGACAAGAAAGCTTAATAAGTAACAAGCAGTCTAAAATGTCTTCCAAAGTAGCTGGGTCGGTATATACAACAGTTACAAATTGTACATGACCCATGTTTAGATTTGCATTGGGTTTTTATGGTAATGACAGCGGTCAAAATATTTTAAATAATTTTATTTGTCGTGTATTCAAGTTCGTCATTCAAGTTGTTTAACTGGGAAGTTCTACGAATTTTTTAATCTTTGCCTTTGAGATTTTACTGAACATAAATAAATAAAATAAAAATAAAAAAATAAAAAGGTATTTATTGCCAAAACTAAAAAAACAAAAAAGACAAATCATTAAACAAAAATACATAACAAGCAACAATTTTAGTTTGGCAATTGGGATACTCTCAGCAATGTACTGCGGAGGCTGGCCAGCCTACGCAGAGCTGGTTTTCAGAGTATCCCAATGCTCGAACTAAGATGGTAGTCGAGTATAACTAGTAAGTACGGATTTAACAAACACAGAAAAAAAAAATAGTAGGCAACATTAGATATGTATCTAACATATCTATGTAACATATATCTCCCGAAAGACATGCGTCACAATACACGGTTGTTCAGTTTTTAAAATCATACCATAAAAGCCTCAGTGCGCTTCGTGATGTTAGTCTCGTAGTTCCACTGGGCCACGACCCTCTTGTTCTTGGCTTTGGACATGAGCACGTCCAGGGTCCTCATGTAGTCCGTCCCGGCGGCCTCCTCGGCGGCCTTCTCAGCGGCCCTCCCCCGCGCCGCCACGAAGAACACGGAGGCTATGGCGCCGACCAGAGCGAGCTCCCCCGTAATCTTCATTATCATCTGGATAAATATTGGTGGGTAAGATGTATGTAGAGGTATCCAGAGGTCAAAGTAACCAAACTAAACTAAGTATTTAATGAAGTTTAAAAAAAAGATTACTGAGTCGATTGGCTTAGTATTAGACGTGAAAACCGTCAAATACAGTACAGTGCAAATATGAACATACTTTGAAAGCAATGAGAAACTGAATAAAAAAAAAAACATTACCTGACTACACTAGACTTACTCAAACACAAACGAAAATGTAGAAACTCTACCCAATAAGTAACGCAAACATGAACGAAAAAACTCTCATAAAACATGATGTCAAGGAGATAAGACGCGATCTATATCATCGCTACGGATCGCTGGAAGATAATGATGTTGTCACAAAAACTGACTTGTTGGTCAAAGACATTCATTTACAAGTCAAATTGTAAATACGTGAACGGTTACAGCGCGACAAGGTTTAAAATCAAAGTAGCCAAAAACTGATCTACAACTACAAAATGTTCTTTTAACTTATAAAGAAAAGCAATGTAACAATTTTCAAACACACGTAGTGACGTCGATACATAAGCAAGACCGGAATAGGTTATTCTTAAAAAAATCGAGACTATGACGACGACGAGTGACGTAGTCGAGTGTTAACTCTCGGAACGCTAGACCTTGTTTCTTTTACCCGACTGCACAAGAAGGAGGGTTATGTTTTTGGAGTCTATGTAAGTATGTATGTGGGTGTGTGTATGAGTGTATGAGGTTTCTTTGGCAAGCCCTACAGCCTAAACAGCTTCATGGATTTCGACATGTGAGGTGTCTTTTGAATCGTCTTGATAGTGGAAGTGACAGTGACCTTTGTCACTTCCACTATCACTGTTTTGCAGTCGGGTTTTTTGTTATTCTTTTATTATGTTACTTATTTATAATGTCCCCGTCTACATTTCGTTAAAAGTCTTGTCACACTGTTATGGTTTGTGAGCTACATTAGCCACAGAAAGAGCGTAGAGAATATGTTATCGAGGAAGTGACGAAAATCAAAAACAAAGATAAATTAGTTACTCCATGTCCAAGCACTGTTAGGCGACAATATGATTATTTTAAGAATACATAACATAATTATAGCATACATATCGTCCCCCGCCGGCAGAGGCTCACAACACCCACACTTCGCCCAATGATATGTCCCAAATGTAACCCCTGTCATATTCACAACTGGGACTGATCGTCCGGTTGCAACACACCTCTGCCAGCCCCTTCAAGAAAGGCGTCATGATATGTTATGTGTAGATACGCGCACTTCTTACACTATGATATTATGGATGCAGTAGAAGCTACATTCCTTTGAGCGTAGTTAGCTTAGTGGCAGATTTACGAATTTGCCACCAGTAGGCTATTCGTCTTTCATCATTCCAACATTCCAACATTTTAAACAAACAAGCTAACTTTGAAAACTAGAAAACATTTCGATTTAGAGCCCCTTTTGGATATAATAGTTTTCGAACAACCAGAAAAACTCAAGATTTAAATATCTAACTCGAAACTGAATAAAAAAGGAAGTTTTATTAAGTCAATTGGATGGTAGAGCTGAAATCAAAGCTTTTAGTTTGAATACCTGAACGAGTGTTGGTAAACAAACACAAACGAAATGATGAACCAGAGATTGTTAATATATGAGACTTTTCATTGGGGTGCTACATGCAAGCATTATGTTTATTTCCGTCTGGGGTTTCTAGGTGTTAGTAAACTTTCAAGGATTTGTCAGACAGGATGCGTCCTGCGTTCTGCGGTCCGGTCAAAGCGAACACAGCCCGCAATAAGTGAACACCATTTGAAGCTGCAGGACGCTGAACGCATCCAGTGTGACAAATCCTTTTTTCGATAATAAGAGCGAGCCAAACGGCAACAGGCAAAAGAAGTAAACAGTGGAAGACCGTAATCCAGCATTTTGTAAAACAGTACTCGCAAAATAGGAGCCGATCCCAAACTTACATAGAACGCCCTCTTCCAAGTCTCACTAAAGTAACCGCACGGCATTTTAAAATTCAATTTTACACAATTCTCAAAATTCACTTAAACAGGAGAACTACTCCCGCAATACTGAAAAACAATCTAAGAGACGGACAACTTTGATTATTATGCAAATGAATTATGTGTTGGTCTGTCTGTCATGCTTGCGAGCTCGGGGCTTTTTGTCTAATGTAGCCGGAGCCAATTTTGAAGAATATAGTTCTACACTGCGGCACCATACTAATTTTGCTAGTACATAATTGGTTTTTGGTTGAAATTAAGACAGCGTTTTAATTTCAAGGTTTGGTTTCAGTTGAGCCTCGGTCGAACAATCAGGCTGAAACCACTGTATTTGCTATACACCTTACCTAGTTCTTTAGAAAATGTATCTAAGTACCTATTCAATTCTTATGTACAAGTAACACGTGAAGTTTACGATTGGCTCTGATTTCAGAAATTAGTTAAGAAATATATGTATACAGTTGAGAAATACCTTTGCCAACACTGGCCGTTAAATTGTAAAATAATCCCTGATCATTCGGAAATGCTAAAACGGACATTAAAAATAAGGATACCTAAAGCGTCTATTAGCAGAACTTGAAAAATTGTAAGCTAAAAATTATACACAACCTACAACACAAAAGACGTAAAAACCTAGTAGGTGTGTCTTATAGTATACACAGCGAATCTCTAGACGAAATGAACTAAAAATAACAATATTCATTCTTCTAATACGCTTATGTACCAAGTTATTTTAAATTTGATTTGTTGTAACGTTCATTGCGCGTAACTCCGATATGAATCGAATTCTGTCTGCCTTTTTCTCTTGCCTTAAAGAAGTAGCAGCGTAGTTCACCATTGAACCTTACGCGCTGGCCAGATAGAACATAGGATTGATAGGACTTGGGACACAGACGAAAAAGGACAAAGCGGAGACATACCACCTTCATACAAAACTAAAAGCGTCGCGTCCACGTCCCGTCTGCGCCCCGTCTTCCACGTATGTGTTTCGTCGTCTCTTTTATACATTTTGTATGAAATGACATTGAAAGGACGCCGCGTCTGCGTCTGCGTTTTACGTTCTTTCTGTAAATCTTGCCCCCAAAGAGAACAAGATATTTATCACCGTTTGCCATCTAGGCTTTTAATCGAATGCACTTAGACTTTTCTCACTGATAATCTAAATATCCGTTTGCTAATAAGCGGACAGACGGAGAAGCAGAATATGACAACGAACTGTATATCGTGAAAAACAAATGCGCTGCAATTGCAATTGCACTTTTTATCCCAAAATATCCATGAAAAATTGCTAATAAATCTCTGGAGCAGAGCTGGTACCAAAACACAAAAACAAATTTAAAAACAGAAGTAAGAAGAAGAAGCTAGAACGAAAACAAGTTAAAAAAAAGAAGTAAGAAGAAGAAGCTAGTACAAAAACAAGTTAAAAAAAAGATAATACTTTACTATAAAACAACTTTCAAAGCACGAGTACGCCATCTTTCCAATAATTTCACACTACAGAACCAGCATTTAAAGGACCATCTAGAAGAGTTTAGAAACCTGTACTGACTCAGTTTCCAAGAATAAAGTAAACCTGCCTGTTATTCTGAAGACAGAAAGGTCATTTCGTTTCTATGACAGTAACTTATGTTTTCCTAGTCTTTATTATTTTTTTGATTGACATCTCTTGGTTCTTTGTCGTATGAATTAACCACATTTGGTATTGAAGAGCATATGCCGATATTTTCTTTTGCTAATCGGACACCGTAACGTAGTTATGTATCTACGTATTAGATAAAGACAAAGTTGTTACCAACCTATGTACCTACCTATTAAAGGCTTTGCCACACTGAAAGCGTGTGAAGAACGGTTTGAGCGCTGCCGCTGGTTCGTGCTAATTTGGAATCTAAGGAACAATACAAACAAAAAGATTCAGGGTGAACGACCAGCAAATGCATAACATAACATAAGCAGGCATGTATGAAATAAGGTTTCTAATGGTTTCTGGTTTTAAGATCTATCATCTGCTGAGCATAGACCACTCTTGTATGGCAAATCTAAGTAATCATCCCGATCTGCACCGGTATTCTAATTAATCGAAAAACAAAACGTTTCCGTTCGGATTCCAAAAATTTTAAACTCTTTTTTTTCGAATATTGGCCGCATTCGTAAGTTTTTTAAACATGATTTATTCTTTCGATCAGATTTATACTCGATTTCCTATTTTCCAAAACATATAAAAGTAGACGGAGATTCGAACAATTTGAGTTTAAAATTTGTAGATTCCGGTCGGATACGTTTCCGAATGATTTAGAATACCGGTGCTGGTGCTGATTTCGTCCACCCGCGAAACTTTGAATCATCAACCCAACTAAAGCTAGATTTTCTTCTATTATTATTAAAACGAAGCCAAAGCTAACTAACTCAGTAGTAATGCTATATAGCATTATTATGTAATGTTGGATTGCTGAATGAAACGAAACAGATTTACGAGGCGATCAATCGGAAGTGACGCGGAGAAGTTATCATTATTTATTCTAATTAAGGCTTAGAATAAATTATGACAACGGGGGGGGGGGGATGAAAGACGAATAATCTACTGGTGACAAATTCGTAAATCCGCCGCTAAGCTAACTAAAACCTACAGTCAAAGAGTGAAAGACAGAAGATTCTACACAAATCATAATCGTCACGCCTTGCCACCGAAGGGGCTGGCAAAGGTGTATGGCAACAACCACGCTTCGCCGAACGATATTCAGTCCCGAATGTGACAGGGGGTAAGCCTGTCGTCCATTGCCTTATGTATCTAGTATCAACAAATATCTGCACTTAACTGTATCTGTTACAAATAAATAAGATATTATTCACTTACCCAATAGGTCTGTTACAGTTCTTCACACCTACAAACAGCACCCACTACTACTTGAGACGGGATGAGAGGCATACTTATAAGTGATGTGATAATAACATTATCGAGATAACAGATACTCGAACAAAATAAAAAAGACGATAAAAATTACAAAAGTAACACTATATAGTTATCTGCAACATTAAATAAGAAAGTAGCAGTTTGTTGCAATAGTATTGAACTACATAACATATCGTCAAACCTTTTCTTTCGAAGGGGTTGCCAGAAGTGTATTACAACACTTACACAGGTCGATATTCAGTCCCAAATATGTCAAACACCGGGCACAAGCTTTATCCCCCTCCTCCTCAAGTTGCATTCCTCATGTGTGAGGGTCGTGACCACCACCTCCATTTACTCTCTCTCTCTCTCTCTTATGATCTTCCACCAAAGTTTCCTGTCTTCCGGAACATGAAGCGCTTCGTAGATTGAAGTGTCCAGAGCGGTGCGAATCTGATCAGACCAACGTATCGGGCTGCGGCCTTGTGACCTCTTGCCTTGCTCTTGCCGTCGACTGTCCCTGTCATCATCAACTTTTCCAGGTTGTCGCCTCGTTTCCTAGCAATGTGGCCGAAGTACTCAAGTACACGTTTGACAGATGGTAGAGAGTCTAGTCGTGGCCTTGAGCTGACAAGCTTTATAGCAGATGACATTAAATTCGGTCATGCATATGCACGAGCATGGTATAATAACTAGTCTGGCCATAAATATTGTTACAATACAAACTCCTTAATTATTATTTTCTGCATTTAAATTTGGAATTAATTAATCAGCGCCGCCGCTGCCAAGGCCGAGAACCCCAAATGGCACAAATATTCGCGGTTAGACCGTGTCTACATGTTTGTGCCGTTTGCGATGGAAACTTTAGGTCCGTGGGGCCCAGCGGCCCTATCTCTGTACAGAGACCTGGCTAAACGGTTGGTGGAGGCGTCAGGTGTTCAGAATGCTAGCATTTATTTCGGCCAGAAATTGAGCATTGCCATCCAGCGTGGCAATGCTGCTACCATTCTGGGCACCTTTCCCTCTGCCAACGGGCATTTAGATTAGTTTTTAGTTAAAGGCATGTAATGTTGATACAAAATATTATCATACTAGTTGCGCCCTAGTTTCACCCGCGGTTAAAAAGTATCCTATGTGCTATTCTAGACTGAAATCTATCTCTGTGCCAAATTTCATCGAGTTCTGTTCAGCCGTTCTGGCGTGAAAGAGTAACAAACATCCATCCAAAAATCCATCCATCCATACATACAAACTTTCGCGTTTATAATATTAGTAGGATTAACAAATAAATTTAACCGTTAATTTGGAATGCGTTTATTATGTTGAAAACTACAATCAATTTCCCGCCATTTTAAATTTTTTTTCGTGATTAAATTTACAACATGGAATGGGGTGTTAAAGAAAACAGGATTGCAGTGATTGCGTTGCACAAAGTGGGTATGGAACTGTCGGTCATTTTCAAGACTCTTCAAAATCTTGGTATCAGCCGGATGTACGTATATCGTAGTCTCGACAGATTTACCGACTCTTCCTCTGTTGAAAACCATAAATGATCAATGATTGGGGCGGCCGCGTGCGATGAGAACTACTAAGGCTGTTAATGCTGTTAAAGCCAGAATTCCCAAAAAACCCAATGAGGAAACAAAAAATCTTATCGCGAGAAATGAAGTTACCCGCTAGGACTCTATCGCGTATAATAAAACAAGACCTGAAGCTTGGTGCTTATCGCCGATATACAGGACATGCCCTTAACCAATCGGTGCGGTCACAGAGAGTGGATAGATCAAAACGTCTTCTATCCCGTTACGCAGGTGAAAGTTACAGAAATATTATTTTTACCGACGAAAAAAATTTCACGATAGAAGAGCACTACAACAAGCAAAACGACAAAGTGTACGCTCACAGCTCTAAAGAAGCTACGGAAGTGGTTGGAAAGGTGCAGCGTGGTCATCATCCTGCGTCAGTCCTGGTTTGGTGGGGGGTATCCTATCACGGCGTCACAAAGCTTAATTTTTGTGAAAAAGGGGTGAAAACTTCAGCCAAAGTGTGTCCAGAGACCGTCTTAGATGGTGTTGTAAAACCCCTTAGCAATACACTTTTAAAAAATCTACCGTGGAGTTTCCAACAAGACTCTGCATCTGGTCACAAGGCGCGAACTACCCAGCCTGGCTGGAAGCCAATGTTCCGGACTTTAAAAGGGCTGAAGACTGGCCCTTCTCTAGCCCAGATCTGAACCCCCTGGACCACAAATCATGGTCAGGTTTAGAGGCCATGGCCTGCTCTAAACGACACGCTGACATAGAGCCACTTAAGAAATCATTAAAGCAAGCAGTGGCTAAATTTCCCATGGAAACAGTCCGTAAATCCATACATTCTTGGCCAGACCGATTAAAGGCCTGTATCAAGGCAAAAGGTGGTAATTTTGAAAAAAATAATAATTATATTTTCGTTAAGACTTCAATACATGTGTACATATAACTTTTATTAACATTACATTACTGTATAATCCGGCCACATAAGCAAAACACGTCAATCGATGCTTAAGCAGAACCGATTATGTCATTACAATATAGTTCGAAAGAGACGGACGACTGTGACGAGTGATGTCATTATGTGTTTGCTCCCGGAATGCTAAACCTTGTTTTTTTAATCATGTGTACGAGTACAAAAATAACAAGCGGTTTGCCGAGATTACATGTATGGAATTTCATTGAGCGGTGTGGCGGGACATCGCGCGAAGCGTGAAGCGGCGTGGAGGCATACCGCGCGAAGCTTGAATCGGTGTCGTGGGAGTCGACGTTAAGGGATTTATTCAGACAAAATGGTGCGTACCTTCGACTGGGATCGAACGCGCACTCTCTGGCTTGAGAAGCGAGCCTTCCTTTAAATAGGTTATCGTTTCCGTTATTGATCTAGCACTTTCAGTATCATCTTCGTCCCCTTAATCTCACACCACATTATCTCTTTCACTCATATTATCTGAATTAATTGCTTTCTCATTCATATATTTTCTTCCACAAAACTTATCCATCCTTCATGGAAAAATCTCCTCTACAAGTATTTTATATAACCTATCTATAAATTATTAGTTGTATTCACGTTATTCTATTGTCAATTTTAATCGACCAATTAAATCTAATGAAAACGAAAAACACCGTATTAATCTTAAAAACGTTTATTACGAATACTGTTTGCCTATCATAAATTAGACTAAGTAGTAAGTACATTGTGACGTCACGCCTCCACTGGGTCGCGTGCCTCGTGTTTCTGGACGTTCAAAGCTGCCACTTGTTCCGCTGTGCAGTATTCTGCAATGGCAAAAAATTAGAATATTAAGAAGACTTCTTTAAAACACAAGCAGACAGAAAAGTCATCCACTGCTTAACTCTGCTCCGTTCATCTCCGCTTCAGTCGAAATACATCCTAAAGTCAGCTCGGTAGTTTACTTAAGGTCGTCACTCATTAGAGCCACGTGGGATCCACCACGCACCGCCTCGCCTCATGCAGTAAGAAATTTCTATGGATAAGCGCTCACTACATCAACTCCGGATCGCCTCGGCCGGCGTAAGCTATCGACGCGCGGACGGCGAGTGGCCCACTCGGTGGCCACCCACCCGCGATTGGTTTACGCGAGGGCAAGTGACAGTCGCTGACAGACTACTTGGACATACGTTGACCACTGGTCACTTGAGGGTCACTGGCTGATCGGCGTCCACCCGTGGACCACCCGTGGACCATCAGTTGACCAGTCGAGGTGGACCCCAGTTGCTCTATTGAGTGATAACCTTTAGGCTGCGTTTCCACTGAGGCGAAGCTGAGCGAAGCGGTGCATAATTGACCAATCATAATGCTTCTACTAAAGTAGAATGGAGATTTCATGGATTGTGATTGGTAAATTATGCACTTGCACCGCTTCCGCCTCAGTAAATAAGCAGCCTAACCGTACAGTTCATAATTTGTTTGGTCCCAATAGTACTATTAATTAGTAATACCCTCTTCCACACGTGGTACTAATTGATTAGGTCTGGTTGTTTCCTCCAGGCAAGCGTGCTCCATCACAGGCCGCATCATTGTTTAACATCACGAGCCCTATTCTTACTAGTCAAGATATTTTTTGGTCATTGTCTCTCTCGTTTGAAAAGTCATAGGAGTGAGAGTGACCAAGAAACCTTATACGCTTCAAGAATAGGGGGCCATGCGAGATGGAGGTCAAACGCAAGCCTAATTTTTGAAAAAATTTCGTAAGACACTTTATCATTGTGTTATACTGACGTTTGTTGCTTGGCTCCCATCCGATGTACTCTCCAGTGCGCTGGTTCTCAGCCGTGAGCCACTCGAGCAAGGGTCGGAAGTACTCCATGAGGCCGTCGGCCTTCATCGCGCGCTGACCGGTCAGCACTTCCATCGCATCTGGCCACGGCTTCGAAGAACCCATCTTCAGCATGTTTCTGTAATTAAAAGAAGGTTAATTACAGATTATTTTTTATTTGTATAAGAAGCATCATAATGTGTAGTTGTGTTGTATTATTTCCTGGTCTAGAGTAAAATATTTATATCAGGAAATCATCTGAATAGAACCTGACCAAGTTAATACTTGTGGTTCTGTGGGCTGTAGTAGACCTCGCGCCGACGTTTGTTCTCCTCTACAGGTCGCGTTACTCAACCGATTCTCGTGAAATTTTGTGAGCAGGTTCGATAATTACACAGAATTTTTATGCCCAGTCAGTTTTTGAAAATTTTATTTTTTTAATTTTGAAAGAATTGGTTAAAACATGCTACATGCTGTAGAGGAAGACAAAGACCTGGACAGAGATCCAGACAGAATTCGGACATACGAAAGCATTTTTGTCAAAGCTGAAGCAGAGATGTGCAAGATACTAGTTAGGATTCTGCTCAACTGTTGGGATTAGAAGGTTAAGTTACTGATAATAATGAATCCAAAAAACTCTTGGTGTGGGTATTTAAATAATGTGTTAATATGTTTAAGAGTGTGTTAATATCTATATCTATCCAACGTGCTGGTGTTGGGTGTGGTAATACTTAAGGGTGTTTTTCTACCCGTCAAAGTGAACAACTTATAGAAAAAAGAAGGAAAAATAATCGCATCTACAAAATAATCAGTCACGTAAATTTTGTATGAAGACTTGATTTTTTTTCTGTCGAATTTTGCAAAAATGTGACCTAAATTTAAAAAAAACGGCCAAGTGCGAGTCGGACTCGCGCACGAAGGGGTCCGTACCATTATCTTTAATAACGAAAAAAAAACATGTCTGTTGTATGAGAGCCCCCTTAAATATTTATTTTATTCTATTTTTTAGTATTTGTTGTTATAGCGCCAAAAGAAATACATCATATGTGAGAAAATTTCAACTGACTAACTACCACGGTTTATGAGCCTGGTAACAGACGGACAGCCAGACAGTCGGACGGACAGCAGAGTCTTAGTAATAGGGTCCCGTTTTACCCTTCGGATACGGAACCCTAAAAAACTGCAAAAAAACCTTCGTCAGCACAGCAGCGATGATCTAGAAAGTATCAAAATCATCGGCCTTTTTTATGGGTTTTAAGAGAGAACACCAGCAGCGAGAAATTTGTATATAACCAAACTGTGGCGGTCGCAATACGCCTGCGCGGAATGCCTAAAGAATGCGATGGAACTGAATCCTTGACACAATACACAATCGTAAGAGATACTTACGCTAAACCATTCCCAGCAGCGACGCTCTGATAGATGTCGCAGTCGACGAGCTTCTTGGTGGGGTCTCCGGGCGAGTACTCGCCGGCGAGCTGGCACAGCGCGCGGTGGAACTGGAACTGGATGATGAACGACACGTAGTACCTGGAACATACCGAAAAAGAGAACGATAAAATGAGTTGCACATCTCGAATTATCAACGCACATCAGAATGTTTCTATCAAATTAAGACACGGTATTACACGAAATAAACGAAATCTTATGGCCAGAGTAATAGATTTGATCTTTATAACATTACATAACATATCGTCACGCCTAATACGAGGTGTAATACAACACCCACACTTCGCCAGACTACATTCAGTCATACACCGGGTTCCAGTCATGGAGCAGATGACATACAATACGCACATATATTCACACCATGAACAAATTGGTGTGTGCCGTCGGCTGAATCCGAACCCTCTCCCTCTGGCTTAAGAGACGGGCCTTCTCCAACTAAATTTATTAAGAATCAACATTAGAAAAAATAGAGTTTGAAAAAGAGAAGTTTTTGAGTGGCTGATGGTGATGAGACGCGGCTGAATGGACTTGGATTAGTTGTTTTATCGAACACTAATGGAGACATGCATGGTATAATACAAAACAGGAAGAACGACATAGTATTGCATAATATCGTAAAACCGCAGAAGAAATTTGTTAGCCTTACCGTGCGTATTCAACATTGGCAGACACGTGGTACTTGGCTGCAGCATCGAAGTCTTCCTCGGTTCTGTTCACAGGAGGCTCCAATCCCTGCAGCTGTTCTCTTAGCCTCCAGTAGTGACAGTTGTAGTCTTCAGGTGTAGTCGTCTTACGGAACACCCCGTAGCGGAACAAGTCCAGAGTGTAGGCGAATGGAAGGAACACTATCTTGTCGAGACCCTGGAATTTGATAACCAAAGTTTGTAGTTTGTATTTTGAGTACGGACATTTAATTTTTTTTTTTTTGGTTCAGAAGAATACACGAAAAATTAACAACATTGTTAGTATATTTTTAATTTATTATGTACTAGCTGCGCCCCGCTGTTTCACCCGCGGTGTGTGTGTTTGTTTGTTCCTAACTCTCTACCTCTTCACGCTCAAACGGGTTTACGGATTTTGATAAAATTTGGTATGGAGGTAGTTTATTTTAACATATACCTACGGTACTTTTTTAACGCGGGTAACACCGTGGAACGCAGCTAATGTAAGGTATAAGTTAACTTTTCAATACTAGTAAAGCTAAAATCTAAATTGTGAGATTACGGCACGTTCTAGGACGTGTTTAAATAGTGACGTATTAAGAACCATATATAATAGGATATAGCGTGGACTCGGCACAGTTAATTATAGTCAAAGATATTACCATCTTGTACAGTTGGTTGATTTCTGTCTGCTCGTCTTCTGCGTCGCCGTTACTAAGTCCCACTCTTCGCAAATGCTTAGGAGATGACACTGACAATGCTATTGTATCACCAACTGCTTCGTGAAACCCTTGAACATATAGACTGAGGTTTCAAACACAAATTATATTCTAATACAAAAAAAATATTAAAATAAAACAGACGTGCTATTTACGTGCAATGATGGAACACGTTATGGTGGGCAATGCTGGTGTTAAAATAAACATAAGAGATAAATAAAAAATTTCTCATACATAACATACGTAAAATATAATTGACATAAAAAACATGTAGATGAGAGAAGAATTTAAGTATGAAACGACGCCAAATGTTTATAGAATTGACGTATCTTGAAGCCATTTAGGAGCGAAAATTGAGTAACTAGTCATTATGAAATTAGTGCTCAAAGAAATTGATATTATTGTTTTGAGAGTAATCAAGACAGTTTCTGCGTGATAGTAAAAGTTTATGTATGCTGCAACACAGTATGAACGCTTTACGATTATAAGAAGGTGTGAAGAAGAACTGTGTGTCTGATTCGAAACATTTTCCAATGTATTCTCCCAAAAGATTATCACGCATTTCCCTTTCAGATAAAATGCAAATTCACCTGGATTGGCCCCTTCCCGGAATCCAACAGGCTGTGTTCTATATTGCAAATAATACTGGACATGGCCCATCTCATGATGCACCGTCCTGAACATCTGGCTGTCGATCCGCGTGCACATTTTGATCCTGGATCAATAAATTAACCTTAATATAGCTGGTACACTATTTACCTGGGTTGGCTCCGTCTCGGAACACGGAAGGCTGATGTCTGTACTGTAGGAAGTACTGTACATGGCCCATTTCGTGGTGAGTCGTCTGAAAGTACTCGTAATCGACCGTCGAGCACTGTTTGATCCTAAATTGAGTGAAATAGTTCAGAGTTAGAGTCTTTGTTGAATTTCATGACCATCACCAACAAAAAATACCAAAAATGAAACACGACACAGTTATTGTTATCAGTAAATGATTATGATCACTAGCTGTCTTGTACACTGTGAAAACTATGAAAACTATAACATGCAACAAAAACTTTACTAAAGCTTAGTTTTGAAATCCCCGTAAATTAATGTTTTAGCAAACATACAAGCATATTTGGCAAAACAGATTTTCAATTTCACAATAAGTTCAAAAAAGTGCAATTCAAATGTTGTGATGTTTCAGCAACAACATTTTATTCTACAAACTACCATTACACTAAGGTGTCGTAGCATAGCTAGTGCGATTTTTATGAAAAATATTCTTGAATCCTCATCAGTAGACCGATCAGTAGACTATTACCTTATGGCCGACGAATTTCTCTATGACAAATTAAATACACAACAAATTGTATAATTTTTGACAAATTAAAATATTGTGTGTCTGCTATGGACGAAGCTGTTGATCCTATTTTAAGATCTTTGTTACACACAGTACAAAAAAATATTCTGATGTTTTTTTTTAATTAATGTAAAAATAATTTAGGGATTTTTGCCAATACTGGCATGCTAATCCCATCATACCCTAAACTATACACTTCAACGAAATCGAGAAAAAAAAACTTAAAAGAAGACCTCGCCGCGCCCACGCAATGACGATCGGCGAAGACGATCACCGATGCCGAATAGATCAGCGCATTCTGATGTTAAGACTAATTTTACAAACAGCGCTTACTGCTCCCTGCTGCGACCCGCGCGTGCTTCGAGCATCACTGTAAAGTCCTTTGTGGTGATTTTTAAATTTCAAATAAATCCTAGACACGAGCGCACTCACCTAAAATCTTCTCCATCATAGAAATCCCAAGCAGACGCATGGCAGACGATCTCTCTATCAGTTGGTTTCTCTATGATCGAGTTTTCCCAGAACTTCTTCGGCATCGCAGTCAGGTTCAGCGACTGGAAAAACCCGTCCGACATTTCGAACATCTTCTTCGGGGTGTAGCCCTGCGCCTTCATTGCTGCTGTGATGTCGACTTCTTTCTTATCAGGGTAAGGCCGGGTGAAGGATTCGATGTTGTTCCACGTTTGGGCCCACATGTTTCCTGTAATTTTGGTACATTTGTTTTTAGTACCTGAGCTTCTTCATTTTATAGACATAAAAGCGTGTTCACCCGCTTTCCCGCAGTAACTTTTTTTTTACTGGGATGAAAGGTATCTTGTCTTTTGCTGTATCGCTGACAACGTGCATGCAAAATATCATGATGATCGGTTAAGTAGTTAAGGCGTGTAAAAACTAAACAAATACACTTCCGCATTGATAATATTAGTTAAGTTATGATGGGTTTTGTTTGTTGTTCTCTTTATACTTTTTCAATATAAGCCAGCAGCAATAAAACTACTTATAAAATTAATGTAAAAAAGACACTTACCTAATAAATGCGCAGGAATAGGTCCCTTGGCAGAGACGACGTGGTCTCCATACTTGTCCCTCAAACGCTTCCTGACATACGCATGTATTTGCTGATAGAGAGGTTTCACGTCCTCCCAAAGCTTGGCCAGCTGTTCCTCGAAATCTGCCACTTCATATTCTGACTGCCACCAATCTGCTACGTTTTTGAAATCTGGAATATCATTAATTTGCTTTTAACACAATTTCTAATCGGTTACAGTGGCCTGCCTCGGTGGCTCAGTTGGTAGTGAACCTGTCTTCTGAGCTTGGGGTCGTGGGTTCGATTCCTATCTAGGGCAAACATTTATGTGATGAACATTTGTGTTTGTTCCATGTCTGGGTGTTAATATATATCTAAGTGTGTATATCAGTCTCTGGCAGCCATAGCTTTGCTTAGTTTGTGGCCAGGCGAGCGAGTGTGGAAGTGTCAAAAAAAACTGTTCTAGAAGTTTAAAGGTTGCTCCAGAAATCGTAGCTTTGCTGTTAAAGCATTTGAGATGTTTAATATGAAAGTGCTGCGAGTTTCAAACCTACGCAATCTACAATACTTGAAATGTGCGGCATAATATTATAAAGTAGTCAAAATAACTGTGACTTGACACCATGAATACGGGAATAATTACCATAACCATCACTGATCTTAACAACATTTGTCAAGAAGCCACGCGCAATTAAGAGAATTAAAGCAACATATTTCGAAAAAATACAGGAAAGAAACTCCCGCTCAAAACCATAGGTAGTTCATTACTTCAATATGGCACAAGCAGGTCTTATTTAAAGAACCAAATGACCTCTTACACAACAAAACAAAATTAAAGATGTTAATCTTTGCCTTCACGTTATTTACCAAAGAATTCCTTGAATGACAAATCTAATACGACAGCAAAATTTAGTTCCATGTCAACAAGAAAAATATTGAATCGATGTCACATATACCTTCGCATTGTTCGCGTTAGTCACGCACGTTCAGCGAAATATCTAAGGAATTCGCGTTCGCCATGCTGCGAACTAAACTTGACGTCATGCAGAAACTACTTCTAACAACTCTATTTATAAAATAAGTAATTCTAGGATTCCGTTTCAAATTCAAATCCAAATTATTTTATGTCGGATAACATAGACCCATTTTTGTTAGTACACACGAAAAATAGGCTTAAAAACTAATGTTAGTAGCTTACAGAATATATATTAATAAAACAAAACTAGAATTTAATGCGTCATGTACTTACGAGGCATCTCGGGAGGAATCATTGTCCGCACGAGATGCCTCAGTACAGGCTCTTGCGGGTCATCAGCCACTACTTTCAGGGTGCTGTTGTCACTCCCTCGAAGCCTCCTCACCAGTGACGCTAGTTTCTTCCTTATGACGGCATGGAAGCCGTCAGTGTGGGTTTGTGCAAACATCAAGGAGGCACTGCAATATCGAGGGAGTTTCAACATCATCCTGAACACATTATTGTATTGGATGCGCAAGGAGTCTAGAGACCTTTGAGAACACCGGAACCACAGACCTCCCGTGTACATTCCTTGACAATATGCTTTAGTTTCGTTTACCCATTTTACATTCATAGGAAAAATCTATCGCTAAATAATAATCGCTCATTGAACAAATATGAGGAAGAAACAGCACGAGTCTAATTTAAAGTACACAACTTCGTATTCTGTTACGTGCATTAATAACAAAGATAGAGAGACGTACAAGAAACTATAGCGAGAACGAGACAACAATAATTGTCACTGTTGCAACTGATTGCGTTTGTTTGTGATTACGGTAAATTGTGTGCAGCCTAATTTATGGGTTCCATTTTTAGGTCTTGGTACCGTTTCTCCCTCATAAATGATCAAAGAACTCGATAGATAAATTAAAATGATTGGTAAGGTGGTTGACTGGACCCGTTCCATATTTCCGTACACTTATTATTATAACTGTCCGCATCTTCTTTTTTAATGTGTTGTAAAAACTTTAACACTAAACATTTTTGGAACTAAAAAACTTTTCTGCTAGATTTGTGCTAGTCTCCAAGACAGCTTGATTTAAAAAAATGTAACATCATCATCATCATCAGCCTTCCTCATCCTAGAATGGACATAAGCTTCTATCTTTCTTTCGATCGTGACTTACAAGACAACGAAATCTCAGAGTAAAGTGTTTGTTTTTACCATTTTAGTACGGCACCCTGGAACTGCATGTATTATTTTCTGAAGAATAGTGGATAAAATTTTGTGTAGTAGCTATTGTACAGTAGCTAGTAAGAAACACATTATTATTCTTATCTTTTCAAATAATGTTGTCCAAACGACCAGTTACCAATAAACATAATCATGGACGCTCCTAACTGATTACGTTAGATTAGACATACAGAGTATTGACCAACCAACTTTATTGATGGAGTTGGCCATAGAGAAGAACTAAAATGTTTCACAGGACATTTCAAATTTTGCTTCAAAATACGATAGTGGCTCCTCCATTCAATTCCATAGACAAGCTGGTCGAACTAATGGCTTTTGTTATTTGTACCATTAAAATGCCGCCATTCCCTGTCTGCACCACTCATTCAAAGGTCCTTCACCTTGCGACACAGATTAGTGGGGTCTATAAGGTATTTGTTGACGTACCGTTAAGTTTAGCAGCTTCATTGTATAAGTCGACATAGTCTGTGAAGTTTTGTTTAGCTTTTGCTCCGGCCACTTTGTGCCATTCTACCCACAGATGTTCTAATTCTTCCGGATCTTGAAGATTGGCGAATAGTTCTGTGATATCTGAAACGAAAACGCAAATTTTTATTTAATTTTTTGCTTTTGCCACACTATAATATGTACTTACTTAATTTAAAAAGAGTTCAATGTACAATCTCTTTTGGCACTAAGGATAAACTAAACATTCACCATACATTATAAAAACCAAACGTTTTACCAGGATATTGAAAAAATATATTTGATCAAGCGCTTTTTTTATTGATTTCCAGCAGTCAATTAATATTTCAATATTTATATCTAAATTTGGATATCACTTGTGTCTATCCGAACGTTAGTAATGTGTGTCTTGGTATCCATGATTCAAGGAAACCAAAAAAAAACCTCTTAAACATTGAAATAATGTTATGTACCTACTACATACTCGAGAAGCTTTTCCAATCAAAAAACGTCAGACAACTTGATGACAACAGGGTCTTTCCGCGTGGACTGACTGCAGATTTGCTGCAGCGGTAAAACATTGTCGTCCAACTTAACTAATAATATATGCAGCGTGTTTAAGCGCTAGAGTGCGCGTGTTGATGTTACACTAATGAAACGTGTACGAATTGCAGTACAGTGCACTGGACGAATGTCAATGTTAGGATAATGAAATGTACTAAGTATGTAGTACGTATATATATATACTCGTATATCTACATATCTATAATATTAATATTAAAAAAACTTGGGTATATTCAAGACCAGGGTGAATAAGTATCTTCTAGTTCTTCGTCCCCCATCTTATGCTACAACGTCGCTACATCAAGTGAGCTCTAGACCAAACATCAACCTTATCTAAAAAAATATATCTTACCGGGTTCCAAAGCCAGGTCGCACTTAGTAGCATTTTTGAAGGAGCAAATCTTGGCTGTAGCATAGTTGGCTTCCATCGCCGACACCTTCCTTCTGATATCTGCGTACTTATCATCAGACAGTGCTGGAACACCTAGCAGACTGTACTTCTTGAACATTCTCCTGAGAGTAAAGTCCTGGAAATTCTGCCATTGGAACATTTTCGTCTCTTCCCATCCTTGTTTCTCTTGCTTGGCTAGTTCTATTTGTACTTGAAGCTGAAACGAGTCAAAAATAGTTTATACTAGTTACCTACAGATGCTTTAAAGGTTAGAAACTAATATTTGCGGTTGAGATGTTCGTCGAAAAAGTCCTTAAAAACATTTTTTATGCCACTGAGCAAACTATCTTTGTCGTCGATTTCCATCAGGCGAGTCAGTGGTCAAACGCATACCTAACATATCGTCACGCCTTTCCCCCGAGGGGGCTGGCCTAGGTGTAATACAACACCCACATTTCGCCGGACGATATTCAGTCCCAAATGTGACAGGGGGCGAGCCTGTCGCCATACACCGGGCTCCAGTCATGTAGCAGATGACATACAATACGCACATACATATGTTCACACAATGAACAAATTGGTGCGTGCCGTCGGCTTGGTCCGAACCCGCTCCCTCTGGCTTGAAAGCATACCTAGCCTGTTGTAAAAATAAATATTAACAAACTAAAATAGCAGTGAGCAAGATTTACGCTGAACTAGCTGTTTTGTCTCGGGAGTAGCTAGAAACTAACGTGAGCTTTTGATGATGATGTTTTTTTAAAGTATGATGAAGTTCACAGATTAATAACGTTAACTACGAGTATAAAGACGTGTCTCTTCTTCACCACGTACTCAAATTCTGAAATCTGAATGTCTATATAAAATGGACGGTTACAATGTTATGCTTTCTTGAGAAGGTTTTACTCTTGCAAAACCACATTCCTAAAAAATCTGGTTTCAAACGAGGAAAACTGTACCCCACACCATAAAAATTATGCATGACTGACCATAAAAATTATGCATATAGTTTGCAAAATGAATAAGGAAAATGTGTATTCTACTCCCACATGAACATGAAACTCAGAAGACGCAAACTTCATGTTTCAGCACCTCTAGGGTCTTTACTATATTGAATAGCAGAATTACATGGCATAAGAAGAATAATCTTATTATACCATTAGGGTGAGGAACGCAGTATAGTGCCGCAGAAATTTGAACTGTGGTAGTCCAAAAACTGGGTACTGAAAGTGCTTTGAGCAAGCGTCAAGCTCACGCAAACTCTTTTTGTAGGTTATATCATCATCATCATGTCAGCCCGGACGACTTTTAAAATAAAGGGAGGGTTGTATAACCCTCCTTCTCCACCTCCCTCTGGGTTACTAACCGACGGGCATGTGTAAAAGAACTCATGGAAGTAGGAGAAGCGAAACATGTGAGAAAGTGGAGAGAAGTTATCTCTGCCTACCCCTACCGGAAAAGGGTGTGATATGTAGGGTTGTAAAAGAGGTATACAAACTTACTAGACTCTCTTCGTTCTCCTTGGTGATGTTGGACGTGTATTTCCACTCGGCGAGACTGGCGCGGTTCTTCCGCAGGCCGGTTGTTTTGTCCAGCTGCAGGATGTAGGCGCGACCTTCGTGCTCCAGCGCTTCCAGGTCCGGGTCTCGGCCCTGGGTGGCCACCACGAACACGGCGACGATGGCCGCCACCAGCACGGCGCCGCCACCGATTTTCAACATCGTCTGAGAAAAAACGGATCATGTTCTTCATTATTTTTCTATAAATAATCCTAACTTCCTTATCCCAATTTTCCTTACTAAAATTATAAATGCTAAAGTGATTTGTTCGTTAGTTTATTTGTGTTTGTTTGTGTACTTCCTGCCTCGGTGTTCCCCAAGATATAGTTACAACCTGGGTCTACTCAAGACAAGAGTGAATAGGCATATCATGGGCAAGCGTGTTTCATATTAGACCGCATCGTCACTTTCCATCTAGTAGTGTATTGTAGTCAAACGTAGGCCCATTCAATCATAAAAAAAAATGTTTCACACCTTTCACACCATAAATAGTCAATTGATCTTCATGAAAACAGATACAGAAAAGGACATAGGGTACTTTTTATCCCGAAAAAAAGTAATAGTTCCTGTGGGACCGCGGGTAAAACCGCGGATCGCAGCTAGTAAACAATAAAAAGATTGGTTTGGCGGTCATCTCGTCTGATGTTAATTATACGGCCTACGACGGCAGGATGGAACCTTAGATGAAACACGCTTGCCTAGAAGAAACCGATTCATTCGAGAATTAGATGAGCTTCATTCACCGGCTTTTTTCATTTCAAAGCGGTGGGGGGTGTATAATATGTGGATGATATAAAAGCAAGAAAACATGTCACCTATTTTGGAAATTCAGTTTTCAGAACACATTAAAGCATTTTTTCTAAAACTAAAAGAACATTATTTCAAAAACATGAAACATTTATAGGAAAATTGACACTGACTCAAGACACATAAGTTTTCATGATTTAAGCCGTTAAAATATTGTAGGGTTTTACTCCTTTTTACTCTAGAGTCTTTGGTTAGAACTAAAAACTTTGCCTCTCTGGTTTTCAAAAGAGTTTTGTACATCTAGTCTACAAACTAGTTTTAGCGTTAATACTGCTAAGTCCCGTAGTTTACCCGCGGTTTAAAAGTAGCCTATGTGTTAATTCAGGGTAAAAGCTACTTCCATCCAAGTACGATGAAAGGTAACATTAGAAAGTTTTAATGACAAATAGTTTACTTAAATAATATAAAAACCAAAGCTTAAGGGTTCCGCGACGCTCTAAATTTTCCATACAAACACGCTTGTCAAATTTCTTAGATACCATTTGTTAGATTATGATGAAATTTGGCATGTATATTTAAATAAACTATGTATATCTCCGCCCCTACGTTCTTGGTTTTTTTTAAAACGTCTTCAAGAGAAAATAGAGCTATGAAAAACATCCGCATTTGCAAGGGGTCACTTTTGACTGATTTTTTAAATAGATAGACAAAGGAAATCAAAAATCCCTTTACACAGGGAGGTTTTCTACATCATTAGATTTTGAATTAATCCATAATACAAGGGAAGTATTATGTTATTTAAGAATTATTAGAGAAGTGCAAAAGTCATTAAAAAATATCGAAATTGCACTTTGTCACTCTGTAGATAACTTTAGAGGATTTTCACCTTTACTTGCTCTACTCACTCGTCGTCTTCTTCTCAACGAAATGGCAAAAGAAATCCTTTAGCCAATGCGAAGTTAGTCTACAGTGGTCGCCGGACCCTAAAGAAACTGACTTCATCATCTACATGGATTTTTTAGACTTTTGTTGATATTTTTAAAACTGCTAGACCGATTTTGTTAAAATTTATTATGAAACCTCTAATGATCTACCAAACAAAAAAAAACATTTAAATCGATACATAAAATACTTAAAAAATTAAATAAAAACATATAGACGAATTAACAACCTCCTCCCTTTTGTCGGCTAAGATAAGTCGGTTAAAAACACTTACTGTAAATAACATGCACTCAATTATAAGACGTACAAATGTCAGTCGTTTTGCTCTAGCACATAATAAATATTTATAAAGTTACTCTTACAATACACAATAAAGAGGAATAAATCAGCTCCTACGATGTAAAACAAGACACTAACTGCGTCTAAGGTGTACTCGTAGTAGCTTTGTGCGGGGGTGCCGACGCGCGACGAACCGAAACAGTCAAGGCCTGTGACATCCTACGTGGAACTAATCTCCTTACAGCATCATCATTATCACTACTAATGTTTCTAGCGAAAATACAAGTTTAAAAAAACATTTAACCCTGCGATCGCCACTGGTCGCGCAAATGAACTATAAAAGCGTAAATAGTTTTTTACGCGACTTTAATTTTCTAATTTTGAAATGACATCCCAAGGGCTAAGCATAAATTTGACCCATATACATTTAGTGAGTTCTCACATCGCCTGTTATTGTTTCCATCTTTATTATCCCACTGCTTAGTATCTGCCTATCTGAGTATAGACATAGAAATGATAGGGAGTATTCTGTGCCTCTCTCTTACTATGCCATCTGTGTTTATTGTGTATTGTTTTGACTTCCTTTTTGGCATAGAAATGAATGAATCTATAACACACTATTCACCATCCTGCCTTCCAGTATTGCTTGCAGGACTGCGAAGCAGGATGTAGCTCACACAGCATCCTGCCTAGCTTGCTGCACGTACATCTTGCACGTCGTTGCCGGACAAGAACAAGATGGCTGCGACAACATTCGCCATCCTGCATGAAGGGGCACTACTGCAAGGCAGGATGGTGAATGGTTACCTATAGAAGCAATAATACCTAACACTCCTGATTATCTGATTTTTGTTTCTGTTTACTTGTCATGTATGTTGGTGACCAGTGTTTTACCTAGTGACGAGAATTGAGCCTGTACGAAGGTCGCCATGGTTTACTGACTTCTGAAATAGTCAGTCAAATATTTCCTTTTCTTTTTGTTAGTTTATTAGTTAGATTTAGAACGTTCGAATTAAATACAAGCAAGTGAACTTCTTAATAGTAGATATCTATGTATCTAACTTAGAAGTTCACTTGCTATATAGAGAAAAAAAACTTCATTGTTCAAATTAGAAATTAGGTACATAACATGAGTAGAGAAAAAACTTAAACTGTAGTGTAAAAACTGGTAGTTTTATCACTAAGAGCGATGTCTTCCAGGCAATCTTAGTATGGAAAGGATACGTATAAAAAAGTATGGTAATCACTTAGATGATGAGAATCAATAGTCACCATAAGAAAAAAACACAATTGAAATCGAGCCTTTATTTTTCAACTTCGTTCTCAAAATGAGTATAAGATAAGTGATGGGCAAAGTTCTAATGCTATGCCTATAATAGTAGTAACTACTATAATTAGGATAGATAGATGAACAGATACAGAAAGACGGAGATTAAGTGACAGACGTAGCAATTATTAAGTAATCTGTTGTGACGGGGACATAAAAGATTGCAGCTGATGTAGAATCTAATCTACAGTTTAGAACATATTTTTACATATACATTAGCTCATCAAAAAACGCCCATCAAAAGAATCCTATCTCGTTCCAAGTTGAATGAACTTCGAGAAGGTCAATGCTTCGATCCTTTGCATAATGTAAAAAAGATGTGGCTGAATGCAAAACGATGCGATCCGATCTAAAAAATGCAAAAGTCGACGTCCCGATGAGTAAAACCGGCCTTGCCTTCTTTTACTTGTTGTAAGTGGACAGAGGTAAAATATTTGTACTAAAGTTGCTTCAATGTGTTAAGATACCCCTTAAGATTTTTAAGAGGTCTGGGAGCCAGTCGGGACGGGGTAAGTGGGAAGACAGAGGGGAAAACATTGACGTTGACAGATAATTGTTAAAAATTAAATTATATTATGTAATGGCATGTTTAAGGCAGAGCTGTTAGCCCTAAATTAGAAGGTCTAAGGCCCTAAAGTTTGGTGCTCGCTCAAAAAACTTCCGTCTTAATAAAGTTAAGATAAAAATTCCACATAGGTAAATATCGTAACGCCTTGCTCCCGAAGGGTTTGGCAGGGAGGTGTGTTACAACACCCATAAATGTTCAACGAAAGAAAATTTGATGTTTTGATTGTTACGAATTGAGTTACACGGATTTTATAAGAGTAAATAATTATATTTGTTACCTCTAAAAACTTAAATACACTCTGTAATTTCAATTGTAAAGGCAGTTTGATAAAAGTGTGAGTGTGACGGTAACGGTACAGCATACTTTCCATTAGTTCCAGAGAATTAGTTTTAAAATGGTATTAAAATGTCAATTAATGGCAATCAGTAAAGCGGTGAAATTAGCCATGACCTCTAATTAAGACCTTACTTCACGTATTTTTCAAAGATATTACTTGAGCTTTATTAAAAGAGCAACAAGTATGATACGTCATTATTATTATTAAAGAGTTATTAGTATTTGGTTTATGAAATACTATCTGCCCCGACTTCGTATGATGCCTTCTGTAAAAAAAACTAACTTCACCATAAGTTAGTAATTTATGGTGAAAGCCGCATCAAAATCCGTGGCGTGGTTGAGACTGATACGAAAAGCGACTTAAATGTGTGCTATGTAAAGAAGATGATCAAAATTTATTTTTACAGATAAAGTCGGTCGATGAAAAACCGAAAAAATATTATGTTTAAGAAACCAACAAACAAAATACCGAACACCGTTACTTAACACGTCCCATGCGGTTAATATAGAAAGCTGCAACAATACAACACAATAAAATCTTAACAATGACATTGACACGAACCGGGATTCAAGCCTTGACATTATTACAAGTCGAATGCAATCTGGTTAAAAAAATACAATAATAAGTACCTCATTTAGTACTTAACCCTGTAACTACTTGAGTCGGATGTATTCGACAAAGATTGTTTCTTTTGTGGTTAAGTGGCTTACATTTGACTGCAATTTACCTGATAGAAGAGACGATGCGGTTTATCATGGAACACTTTCCCATGGGATGTCTATTCACTCTTATCTTCAAGGGACCCAGGTTGCAAATACTACTGAGGAACACTGACTCCTTCGTGAGGAACACTGACTTCGACTCCTTAGCATTTTCAAGCCGATTTCGCGTAAGACGACGATATTCTTCGGCCTACGCGGTGAAAATATTTGTCGGATAAAATCGTCCCAGGTGGTTAAAAGGTTAATGTTTCACGAATCCAATCCAGTCCGTCATAGGACATGAAGAAATTAAACTCACTTGGGGGGCTATTCCTGCGCGTGAGATGAGATGAGATTTTATCTTGGTCACTCTCACACCTATGACGTTTCAAACTAAAGCAACAAGGACGAAAAAAGGTGAGATGAGAATCTCAAATCTCCGAATAGGGTCCCTGGTCTGTGCCCGTGATTTTATGACAGAAGTGCTCTAAATACTATAATACTATAAATTAAAAACGTACAAAAGTAATAATAACTTTACATTGATTTTCATTTTTTACCGACTGGTTAAATCAATCGTGTAGTTGATTACTTTTTTGATATTATGTAGAATTCTCTTTGAGTTCGATTTTTAAATAATCGAAAAATTTTAATATACTATGAGAATTTATATTTTCTCATTGGTACAGTAATTTAGTAAGCAAGCAAGTAAGTATCAATTTGTTTTTCGTTTCGCTAAATCTAGTCTTCTATATTTTGTAAAAGTTTATAAAGCAACATTTATGTATGATTTTTATTTTCATACAAAACGAGGTAAGAAGTTGTTTTGTCCTCAAACCTCAATTAAAATAAGTGAGGTCTTGTGTATTTCAATTAGAATTCCATAGTGTTTTAATTTGCTTTAATTAGTTAAGGAGATATATTTAATGTACTCATTTAATTATTATTTGTTAGTTAGTATGAAATAAAATTTCATAAGTGAAACAGGTGATGTATTTGCATTATTTCTTCAAGGGTGCTTTTCCACCAAAAGACGAGCCTTGCACCGCTCATCTGGTGTAAAAGTACTCTAACGAAGTAATTCAAATCCATTAAAAATATTTAAAAGTTTTTTTTTATTTAATATGTAACATAGGTGAATACTAATTTAAAACTAAATGTAATAACCAAAAATAGTAATAAGTATACTACGTAAGTAAAAAAAAATTACGAGGTTACTAGGTAATTTTTTTTTCGCGTCTAAAATTAGAACATTAATTCATCACAAGATTGATCTTCACATAATATGTCTTACGGATGTACAATTGTTTATATTTATTTGACTTAATGACCCTTTCTTAGTAAAATGATTAAACTTTTGTCAATCTTATCAATTTGGTACCTACCTTGTAATTGTACTTTTAATTTGAATTTTAATCGTATTTGTTGTAGTGTCATTTGACTGCCTCGGTGGCTAAGTAGGTAGTGAGCCTGCCTGCTAAGCTTGGGGGGCGTGGGTTCGATTCCCACCTAGGGCAAACATTTATGTGATGAACTTTTGTGTTTGTTCTATGTCTGGGTGTTAATATCTGTTTAAGTATGCAATTAAATAAATGTATGTAAAGCAGTCTCTGGCAGCCATAGAACAAGCTTTGCTTAGTTGATGTCAGGCGACCGTGTGTGAAAAATGTCCCGAATTAGTTATATAGTTACCTATCCTATTTTATCACCACACTTCACACCAATATTATAAATATCTATACTTTCAATAGATAGAGGGATGTTAGTCACGTCGTAACGGCTGAACGGACCTGGAGCCCTATTCCTCCAATTCGAGATATTCTTATAAAATTAATTCTGGTCTTTGTCTCTCTCGTTTGAAAAGTCATAGGAGTGAAAGTGACCAAATCTCATCTCGAGTGTTAAGAATAAGGGGCCTGAATGAAATTTGTCACAGAGATAGAATAGTCTGAAATCGCACATTGGCCACTTTTGCACCGCGGCGGGTAGCACCGCAGGGCGCAGCTAGTAATTTGTATGTGTGTTTGTTCGTTACTTCTTCACGATCAAACGGATGGACGGATTTTAAAGAAATTTGGAATACAGGTAGAGGTACCTTATTATATGTCCTGAATTAACTAGCACGAATGTTACCTTTTAACCGCGGGGCGCAGCTACTCGTAGCATTTTATAAATAAAAATAATTGCATTAATTACGCGATGCTACTAATATTATAAACGCGAAAGTTTGTAAGAACGGATGGATGGATGGATGGATGTTTGTTACTCTTTTACGCTAGAACAGCTGAACAGATAGGGATGAAATTTGGCACAGAGATAGATTATAGTCTAGAATAGCACATAGGATACTTTTTAACTGCGAGTGAAACCGCGGGGCGCAGCTAGTTATACAAATAAAAGTTTTTGTTTTGAATTGATTTTTTAATTAAATTAGTAAAATTATTAATTTTTTTTCTTTACCGTGCTGTGGATGGATTCGTTGAATACTTCACTGGTATTTTGGTAAATTTTTATCTTCAAAAAATTAGAGGTAAGTAATAAAGGAAACTTTGAAAATAAAGTATTGATGAGTTAAGTGTTAAAAGACCCGAGCGAGGTGGAGCTGAGGCACACAAAGTTTTAAAACTTTTTTTTCATATTTCCTTTTTTGTATTTTTTATAAAACATTTACAATTATTTTAAATGTTTATCTGTAATATTTTTCAAGTACGAACTCAGCTATTTAGTTTTGTATCTTCAAAAATTTAAAAATAAATAGATAGCAGACATAGATAAATGACGACCGGTTATCTCCCCCTTAAAGAATTTTCCATCAAACAACTTCTTTGGTTGCCGAGTAGTCATCATCATCATCATCAGTCTATTTAATGTAAGTCAGACGTCGACATAAAATACATAATATAGGTAATTCTTTTTCACATTACTACCTACCCTAGTTCCGGTACGCCGACTTCGCTATATGTAAAATTTTCATTATGTTTACATAATTTAACTTTTTTTTTGTCTCAAAAATGTAGACTTGTCTGTCTCCATCGAAATGGTTACTTTATTAATAATTCCAGATTTTACAAAATACGCCACCAGTTTCCTCTTAAAAAGCGTTGCAAATTCAATTAACATCTTTCATGCATATTTTAACGAAATTTTGCAGTTTAAATTTCATAAATTTTAATAGAAGCGCTACTACTAAGAACACCTTCTTACTTCGCGTACTTTGTATTGCGACATAGATAAATAAACAGATTGGGCAACTCACCTGGAAGACGATATAAGCCTCTGTGAGGAAATTCTACATTCAAAAACTTTTCTTAGTTTGCAATACACTCGCGTGCGATTGGCGAACTTGAGGATACGTGCTTTTGAATATGGAACGGCGGACGGCCGGACGATGACTGCGCGCGCGCCGCTCGCGGCTGTCCACACACACACACGAACGCAATCCAGTCACAGAGTATACAATCTTTACAGAGACATAACTTCTGGAGCGCGAGAAAATACCTATTACTTTTACTAATAGTTGAAATAATCTGTAAGTACACAAAATTGTATTCTAGCTTAAAAATGTATGAACACGCGTGAACTTTACTTTAATTGCTCGAGAGGGTTCGCGGGTCGCTTGTTGGAGCAGTTTAAGCGGGTTCAAATTACAAGAGCACGCACCAGAGTTGCATCTCTGTCAGGATTGTGTACTCAGTGCCTCGATATCGTGTTCGATACGGCCATAGATCGGATTGGTTGTCAATTATTGCAGATGCGTGTTTTGTCGGTTTTATTATTTCGTGTGTTGGTACGAGACTAGCGGTTTTATTGATAGTACCGTTGGACGTTTGCTTTTAAATATTTGCCCTCTTACTAATAAACGTTGTAGAGTCTCGGAATAGTTATACAGTGTTTTGTCTTCTTCTTTCTTTAACATTTTTGCTCGATTGAAGGAGACAAAACGTTATAAACTATTTCGAAGCTGTACAAAGTTTATCAGTATGTGGGTTGTTGTTCAAGTTTCTCTATGGTATTATGTAAATTAAATAATCAAACGATTATTTTTAAAGTAACCTAGTCATTTCACTGTTGGTTTGTTATATTTTCGTGGCTAACAAGGCTTAACTTATTGTGGTGAAATTTGTCTAGGAAGTAGCGTTATGGCATCATAAGAACGCGTTTACGAGTGTAGAGTTGTAGACAGATTTAATCTCTAATAATGCGAAAAAAAAAAGAATAATACTACGGGACATTGCTAACAATTTTCAAACTGACGCTAACGTAGAGAATATTAAATATTCTCAACCATTTCAATAAACTTTTCAAATGTTGTAAAGTTTATTGAAATGGGTATCTATCTATTTCTTCTTCAAGGTAAACTGGAATGCATTTTAATCCACAAGTCCTAAGCTAATAATGATGCGGTTGCTGGCAACCCTCCAATGCCAAGTAATCTGCCGTTATACACTTCGCCTTGAGTGCGTCTGTGTGTTAGGGCTTGCAAGCTCTACTGTCACTGCGCAGGTACAATCGAGAGCAAGACTCTACAAAAGTACACCCATAGGTGAGACTTCGATGTCTGTCTGTCTGTCCGTCAGCGCCGATTATTTTACTGAGGTAAAAGGCACACCAAATGCTTTGACACTTCGTGTGCAGTCCGGTCTGGTTTGGGAGGTCTACGAATGTGTACAGTCCGTTACAGTAGCTGCGTAAGGCATGGACTGCGTGGACAAGAACAAACTGACAACGGAACGGAATGCAACTGGATTTGGTATTTCAGCTTCACGGACTAGACCTGTCTGTTTTTGTTTAAATATGGAATAGATCGATATGGCCAAGTTGTCTGGTTTAAAGCGACGATGTGACCCAAGAAGGAACACGAAGACTTAGACGGTAGGTTTAGGATCAACTGGTACAATTGCGTTTGTGGAGCAATTGCGTCTTTCGAGAATTACTGTCAAACCTTTCACAAATTAGGCGCCACCTACATCATTTTTCTATAGTTAGTCACATAACAATAATCTTTACTAGATGGTGTTAGTTATGTACTTACTTAATTTGTGAAAGGTTTGTCAGCATTTCTCGAAAGACGCAATTGCCCCAAAGACCAGTACCAGTCAATTCAATTCAATTTCTTTATTTGCTCGTCAATGGGTTACAATGATCTTAATTTAGGTTTGAACAGCCAATAACTACCTCACATTAGGTGTGCAAATTAATTATGTCAATAAAATGTTATGAAATTAAATAAAATGTCAAATAAAAAAAAAAAAAAAAAAACCTTATTCACTCTGGCCTAGATTACACTTAGCTTATATAGTTAGTATTTACGTATGTTCAATCCTAGAGTCTGATTTACTCATCTGATTCTGAATGAGGTGTCAATCGATTCATTTTTATAGTCCGGGTGACATAATTATGTAGATACATTTTCCACGAAAGAATATGACGGATGTTACATCCAAAAACTGTGGAGTCTCCGCTCCGTCTGGGTTTTTCCGTAGTCTGGTTACAGTTTTTATAGTTTTATCTCTTGTTTTTTTAAGAATCACTAGCTCTACTGGTTACAGTAAATAAATAGCATTACTCAGTAGTTTCATACAGATACATTCAAATTGGATCCGAAGTATGTTATTATTGAGTTGTAAAAAATGTTATACGTTGAACAGTAATGTTTAATACGTCTGTATTATTAGCTAGAGTGTGCTTTATCTCAATTTCCGTGCTTATATAATACTTTTGACATTGTAGCTCTGTAGGTATGTTACAGCATAGATACAACTTTATTCATCAACCGTTTGCAAATAAAAGGGTAAGAATTTAAATAAATAAAAGGAATAACTTTTTAATCTTATCGCTTTTCTTTACGACTGTACATTTTAAAAGCACGTTCTATGAATCATTGACTCATATCGGTGCTACAGATTAAATAGCTGTTACTATGGAGGTACTGTTTAGCCAACTTACTATGGACTATTCTGTGATCATTCCAACGACGGTAAGACATACGTAGAGAAATAATGCAACTCGTGATTGTGAGAGCTAGTCCACAGAACTGGTTGCAATAAAAATACCTATTTAAAAATAAATAAGTATATCCGGCTAGGTGTAGATATGTAGGTAGGTACTTGGATATTGCAATTCACGTCTGGTTCCTGCCAGGCCAGTTGCAACATTACCCTGCACTATGGAATGGAACTACTAGCACTAATTTGTCCTACAAATTAGACCTAAAATTAGTACCACATCCACCCACCTTACGAGTGTGTAACTATAATGTAATGTAAACAATGTAATAACATATTGTTTACACACTTAGAAAGAGATCTGGAAGGTTATTCCTACGCGAGAGATGAGATGAGATTTTATCTTGGTCACTCTCACACCTATGACGTTTCAAACTAGAGCAACAAGGACGCAAAATGGTGAGATGAGAATCTCAAATCTCCGAATAGGGTCCCGGGAAGGTTATTCCTACGCGTGAGATGAGATTTTACCTTGGTCACTCTCACACCTATGACGTTTTAAACTAGAGCAACAAGGACGAAGAAAGGTGAGATGAAAATCTCAAATCTCTGAATAGGGCCACAGTAGTCTTTTCAGTGTAGTGCAGGTCTGTTTGTTTGTTTAGCGGGGTATTTTCCGCACTTAGCAACTTGATTGGGCCATTGTGCGTATTTGTTGGAGGTATGGGCACGAATATTGCGTTAGTACTTGGGTTACTTTTTACCTAAGTCGCTCTTAGATATTTTCACGGCAATACTGGCCAGACAAGATAGCGACAATATTTTGAGTGTGGCTGATAATGGCCTGTAAACAGTCGGCAATATTGCCAGTGTTGCCAGGCCAGTATTGCAGTAAAATATGGTCCGTCTAGGAGCGCCCTTAGGCCCATGTTCATTGAACTTTAGTTGGGCGATTATTTATCAGCCGATTTCAGGAGGAGGTTCTCAATTTGTTGGGATCAATTTTATTTATGTTACGTTCCTCGATTAGACAAAGACGCCCGAAACAAATTCGATTTTTTTTTTTGTTTGAAAGGGTATGCTAAATGCTTAGGTACCCCAGGTAGTTTCACTTGAATTTTACCAAAATCGGTCGAGCGGTAAAAAAAAATCTAAGAACTGTATATAAAATTCAATCGATGACAGGAGGTTGGTTTTTTAATTTAAAAAGATTATGAATTGTCCATTGTTGGTATATAATTTTTTGATCATGTCAGAAACAGTCGGTTAATATTATACGTTTGTCTATGTTTTGAAGAACTTTGGCCTAAGAATGTTGTAATAAGTGCTAAGGATTTAACACGTTCCCGGTCATTTTCATACAAAACTAGGTACTCGTACCAACCAGTTCTTTTTTTTTTAATGTACTTTGTTACTGTACCACTGGTTTTTTTTTAATTTACTCACAATGCTCACTTCAATAACAAAATCCTCATACCGTTTGAGTACTTCCTTATATGTAGTTAGTGAGCTACAATGTTCATAGCAATCAAACACTGACTTATTGTTTCCTGTATAATGTTTTAAAGGTGCTCTCGTTCTTCAAAAATAGCTCTAATAAAATATTTGTTACTTAGCTATTACACAAGATTACAAAACACACTGTCACGCTTTTCCCCCGATGGAGTTGGCAGAGTTGTAAAAAACCACACACTTCCCCGGACGATGTTCAGTCCCAAATACGACTATGGGCGAGCCGGTCGCCATACACAAACGCTAATGTAATTGGTTTTTGTAACCGTATTTGTTATAAGACAATTAACAATAAATAATGCACCGGGCTCAAGTTGTTTAGCTGACACACGTACCAATTTATAAACAAATGACTGAATTGGTGCAGGTCTTCGGCTGGGATCGAAACTGCACCCTCTGGCTTGAGAGGCGAGGCTATCCCTAGCCTATAGTCTATCATCGCTTTTTTCACCAACAAAATCGCACAAAATTACACTAACAGCTAACTTAAATATTGACTGACAACGGGGCTAGCCGCTCAGCCTATACCGTCTTACTCAGACCCGATTAAAATTCGCTAAAGCTTAAAAATCCAAACCAGTCGATCATGCACTCACAAGGCGCTGTCAACGAATTCGCGAAGCTAAAACTCTAATGGCCGTTTCCACTAAATGTAAGAACTGCGTAAGTCCTTGCTTAACTAGTTTAATCTACTCCTAGCTAGTTCCTACTTTTTGTTTTTACACGAACCTGAAGCCATTCCTTAGGATAATTTTAACTTTATATGATCGGGCATAGGCAAGTGAATATTTCGCCAGGAGTAGTTTAAAACTAGTTAAGCTAGGACTTAGGCAATAGTTATATTTCATGCAAGTGGCTTTAAAGTACTTTTAAAGGTACTCACAAGTCTTTCTCAGCGATCTACCATAACACAATCCAAACAGTAGTACCGCTACGTCAATATATTAAATGCATGCTGCACGTCCGTGTGTGTTCATAGAAGGAGGACCACTGATGCTTGAGGAAGTGACTAATGGCGTAGAGTAGGAAAGCCGAGAGGGACAACTGCGGACGGTAGAGAACCCTTCTCTCGAGGCACAAATGGCTATAGGCAAAAATCGTACGCATCATTGCTTGAGACGCCCAAACAATAAAATAAATCGCACTAGTTAAAGATTTTCTTTTGCTATTTCATCCAGAATGAGACGACGCGACGGACGAATATAGCCTAATTATTCAAAGCTCTGTTTCTCATGAAGGTGTTTTCACACTAATCACACTAAAATATTGTATAGGCGAAAAAGTTTGTGAGTGTGTGTGTGTGTGTGTGTAACTTTTTCAACCTGGATGCACTTGGATTACGTATTACAGATCTGAGAAATCGCAAATAGGTATGAACACGCTGAGGGTGGTCATAGGCAGTGTCGCATATCTATCACGCAAGTTAGCGTCCGTGAAGTAAACGCAAACTACGGTGTCGTATCGACCAGAGATATCTGACCAAATCGCATGCGTAAACTAGCTCTAATTATTTTATATATTAGACACATGTATAATGTATACTTTTTAACCGCAGGTAGTACTACGGGGTGCACCTGGTTGAGAAATACATAATCAATGCGAAAGGATATTATAAGTAGGATATTATAGGATACTGACCGAGTGACCAACGGATAATAGTTTCTTTAACTACTTACTAGAAAAATAATTATCAAATCTCTGATCTCGTAACGTGAATAATTAAATTGTCTACCGACAATGAATATAATTGTACATTCAACTTATATCATTCGTCCATCTGTACTTTCATGATCCGCTGTGCTTGTCGCACGGATGGTAACGGCGCGTTGTTTAGCGGAGAAAGTTTCAATGAAGCTGTTTACACGACGGGGCAGTAGTGTTCGTTGTCAACCAGTCTATACAGCATCTTGATCACGTTATATGTTACAGTATTGGTATGTTTTCAATTCGTTTAAAGGCTACTTAGAAACTTCGAAAACTGATTTTATCTGATTCTTTAGGGGGTCTCTTAACAAAATTATTGTCATTTTCATCATTATCATCAGTTTGTTTCGACCTACTGCTCTTCTTTGGGCTAGTGTGCTCCCAATATCCTGAACAAGTCTCATCCACAGTTAATGTCACACTTTAGACGTGGCTCTTTGAGACTACGAATTTAAAAGTAAATAAATTTAAAAAATCCCGACACTGATTTTCATCAAATATAGCTAAGAAAACTCCGGACTAAATCAACTTTAAAAAAAAAAAACGGTTCATCTGTTCGGGAGCTATACGATGCCACAGACAGACGCACACACCCTGTCGTTTCTGCATCGGGGGTTAAAAATCGAATTCACTAAAAATGTACCAAAAAGTATTTATAAAGTGTAGGTACTTTATAAATACTTTTTGGTACATATATTACAACAAAAAACACATCATGTCATCTGGTTTTTATCACCATTTTCGACAGATCGAATTTCTCGATGAAAGTAATATTATCGCTTATCAGCAGTGTTTACGTAAGGAACTAGAATAACACATGTATGTATGTATGGTATTTTATCATAGTTATTCACCTATACTGAATAAGCAAATCATTGC
The DNA here is from genome assembly GCA_911728515.1 of Peribatodes rhomboidaria. NCBI lineage: Eukaryota > Metazoa > Arthropoda > Insecta > Lepidoptera > Geometridae > Peribatodes > Peribatodes rhomboidaria. The sequence continues at coordinate 1,568,764 of OU452175.1, read as the reverse complement.
TCATTTATAAAGGATATCTGTTCCTTAAGTACCAATATTTACGTAAGTAAATTAAATTTGAATCCTCGGTAGCTCAGTTGGTAGTGAACCTGCCTTCTGAGCTTGGGAGCGTAGGTTCGATTCCCACCTAGGGCAAAAATTCATGTGATGAACATTTGTGTTTGTTCTATGTCTGGGTGTCAATGCCTATTTAAGTATGTATTTAATAATATCTAAGTATGTATCAGTCTCAGGCAGCCATAGTACAAGCTTTGCTTAGTTTGGGGTCAGACGACCGTGTGTGCAAGTTACCTGAATTTATTTAGATAGAAATGTTTTGGTTTAAATGTTGGTGTTGTATTACACGTCTGCCAGCCCCCTCGGGGGAAAGGCGGGACGATTTGTGTGTACGTATGTTAAAAAAAAGATGTCGAAGTGGTCACTCGCACACGCTCGGGTTATATTTTGAACTCGGGGTTTGAACTGCTCATCAGAGGTTAAATTGACTTCGTCTTGCGCCACCAAGAGTTAGAAGCTAATCTTGAGTCACAATATTAGAGTTGCGATTATAAAATTTAACCCTGAGTTAATTAACCCTGCGTTTAAGAATTTACCAATAGTATAAGTATAGTATTTCAGAGTAAAATATAAGCGCAGTGAGTCGTAAGTCAACTCGACCGCGACGCAGAGGATCTGAAATTCAAAAATCCATGATTTCTAGAAATTTAGAAAAAGATTGATAGTACCTTTGCCTAAGCTACGCACTTGGGAGGCGTATGTGTTACCTACTGCTACCTACACTGTGTCATCACAATGGTAGCTAGCAATGGCGCGCGGTTCCCACGCACTGTACCGGCCGCCGCCGCCGCGCCGGTCACTACTTTTTGCTGCCAGAGGAGAATCCTCATTACGGCATAATTAGCTGCATCCCGCGGCTCAGCCTGCCCATTTTTACAGCTTTATCACATTTTCCAGTATAATGTGATGAACTCAAAACTCGCACTGACTGCCTCGGTGGCGCATGCAGTTGGTAGTGACAGGTTCACTGAGCTTGGGGGCGTGGGTTCGATTCCTAGGCAATTCGAGACCTAGGGCAAACATTTATGCGATGAACATTTGTGTTTGTTCTATGTCTGGGTGTTAATATGTATTTAACTATGTATTTAAAAATATCTTAGTGTGGATATCAATCTCTGGCAGCCATAGTACAAGCTTTGCTTAGTTTGGGGTCAGGCGACCGTGTGTGGAAGTGTAAAAAAAAAAAACTAGAGGTCGCCTCGAACCTAGCAAATCTTCATAGCTTCTCATCCAATTTCGCTTACTTTATATACAAACTTGAAAATTGTAATTTATGAGACCGGAATTACTCACGTACAATTTAATTAGTCAATAGTCAATTATTCCGACTATAGTTTCAACCGTATTCGGTGGTCTTTCTCAAGGTGAGTGTGTGCGCGCGGCTGCGTCTCGTATAGCACTATGTACTATGTAAATGCTACAGTAATTCCCGTTTCATAAATCACTAGCTGCGCCCAGCGGTTTCACCCGCTGTTAAAAAGTATGCTATGTGTTATTCTAGACTAAATCTATCTCTGTGCCAAATTTCATTCAGATCTGTTCTGCCGTTCTGGCGTGATAGAGTAACAAACATCCATCCATCAATCCATCCATTCTTACAAACTTTCGCGTTTATAATATTAGTAGGAGTAGGATAGTAGGATAATGTGTGAAAACCACGTCAGTTTCCATATTTAAATATTTTATGTCACACAATACAACTGAGCGCTACAATTTTCCGTGTAATTCGAACCACGGTCGAATTACACGGAAAATTGTAGGCTCCGGGGGTTTTTAAGCAACTTTTACCTAAAAATAATTTGTCACCACTTTGTGAACTTTTCACAAATTAACTTGCTTTTCACTTACGTAATATTTAATATTCATTTTCATTCAATCGTAACAAACAAGACACACAAACTGTAGCACTAGGTACGAGTACATAGACATACTCTGAGAAAATGGTAGAATCATTACAAATGAGCGGAGCTGGTAAAGGCTGTTATTTGTTCTGTAGTTTTAAGATGTACATTGATGAGTATTCATTAAATGCCTGAATTGCAACCATTATGGTAGACATCAATACATGGGTCTTTATACTGGTAAAGAAGATGACTCATTACTGAGAAACAACTTAGTATGATTTTATGGAAACAACATAATTTTTGTCGAAAGTTCTCTAGCATGTGAAAAATGAATAAAAAAATATTTTAGAAAATGGGGAATATTTTTGAAGTTGTAAATGAAATCAAAAATATAAAACCGGACCTATTTTATAGAAATTATATTTACTTTATGTATAATTATACTATTCTATAGAAAAATACATTTTTTTTTGTCCATAAATACTTAAAAAGCCATTTCAACTACGTTTGTTACTGATAAATCCACAGACCTAAGATTTTTTTTTTGCTTCGCAAAAGACCAACGAAGCGTGGGACAGAGAAGTCTCCATCGAAATGTAAAATCCACAAGAGAGAAAGAGGTCGCCTACAAATAAAATGTTAGTCAATAATTCTTTTGTCATTAATGACAGCGCGCCACCTGGGAACACGCGAAAATTCCTATGATTTATATTTTTACTAAAATAATTATAAATAGACTCAAAAGAGAGCAATTGTAACTAAATGCAGTTATGTCATCTTGTGAGTTTAGCAATTGTGATGTGAATCCAAGATGTAACCCACAAAATTTGTCGTTTCATGGGTAAATATGAAAATTCCATTGTGATGTTTTTGTCTAAATTTTGTCTAAAACATAACATAAATTGGTTCCAAAAACCGATTTACCAGCGGTATGTTGTTGTCGTTTCTTCGTAACATCTATATTTCATAGATGAAAGCAGAATTGGTGATGAAATTCAGCATTAAAATATTAGTTAGTTTACGCTCGATTTTCACTAGAGATGGATAAAAAGATGACGTCATTATTATCGATAGTTTTTATCAAAGTTCATTAGGTAGGCGATGGGTGCAATACATAAACAAAGCATACATTTTTGAATCAATGCCATCAAAAGTAAATTGACATTCTTCCGAGTTTGTACTGAATGATGAGGCGTAAAACATTTTTGTATTAAATAAAAGTATGTACCTTCAACTTCTGATCATCATTTTTAATTCAACTTACACATTTTGGGTGTCTTACATCCAAGTCTAATTTAATTATATTTAATTAAATTAAATATATATATTTAAATTATAAATAAATGTACAAAACCAATGAGATAAGTATCATTACTTATCATAATCCGTATACGAGTAAATTTGGTCAAGGGTCACAATTCGAAGCGAATTACTAGGTTTATGTTGATCTTATTATTTACTTTTCTTATGTTAATTTAGATACATGGTGACACTGATATCTAACTCTTCCGCCTAGCTTAACACCCGTTCAGTGATTAATATTCATTTTAGCTCAGCAGCGGTGTTATACTTGGAACAAAAAACAACTCAATTGGTATGCGAAAGATTATATTTATCGACAAGCACCCGGAGGACCATTTTTGGTCAATCGATAAATTAATAAGTACTTTTCACAACACTAATTTACTCACGCATGCGCAAATGTTTTTTTGTATCACTATCGAATTGTCACTGTCGATCTTTTACATCCTAGATCTGTGGATAAATCATTGATGAGCAACATAAAAGAGTTTTTATTTTGAACAAAAAAACAGTTAAACAAGGCTGACTGCCTGTCTGTACTACGAAGAAAAAATGGAGGGGAAAAAACTGAAAAATAAATACATATTTTCTTACCATTATTCTCGTGTTTGTTTTTAATGAATATTACTATGGCCTTGAAATTGATTTCACAAAAAAAAGAAATCGACCGAGCGAGCGACTGCGAGCGAAGCGTCTTGCTTTAGCTTCGACAAAAATGCTTTTGGATATCCGATTTCTGTCCACATCTGTCTAGTTCGGCCCTATTCGGAGATTTGAGATTTTCATCTCACATTTTTTCGTTCTTGTTGCTCTCGTTTGAAACGTCATAGGTGTGAGAGTGACCGAGATAAAATCTCATCTCATCTCACGCGTAGGAACAGCTATCCTATCCTTACACTGATTATGAACTAACTCAAAAACTACTGATCCGATTTCAAAAATTCTTTTCCTATTAGAGAGCTACACCATTGACATAGGCTATAAACGTGAGCTATAACACAGCTAGTTGAATGTAAAGCAAGTGTTCTTCTTAAAGACTAGATCTTTTTGCTGACCTTAAAGCTTGAACAGTCTGGGCCACATTTACAGAAACCTGTTGCTAGTTGCTATGAACGTTAAAGTCACAAATTACAAACAATCATCGTTGCTATGAAGATGTTGCTACGAACCTAAGCTTTTACCGTTGCTGTACATACCTACCTATAAATAGATATGCCTTCATTGAATAGTAGGTTTTTTAATGTTATCGGCAGATCCTTAGGCCGCATTTCCACCAGACGTAGGGTCAACTGGGGCAAATGCGTCTGTAGGGCAATTGCGTCTTTCGAGAATTACTGACAAACCCTTCACAGATTAGACAACTAACGCCATCTTGTACAGATAATTGTAACTAAATATATAAAAAAGATGTAGGTGGCGCATAGTTCGTAAAGGGTTTGTCAGTAATTCTCGAAAGACGCAATTACCCCGCAGACGCATTTGCCCCAGTTGACCCTATTTGTGCAAGAATGCATAGCGAGGGATGTGTAGAATTGCCTCACCTGAGCGAGGCTATATAGGTAAATGGAGTGATTCTATTCTTTTTTAGGGTTCCGTACCTAAGAGTTAAAACGGGACCCTATTACTAAGACTCCGCTGTCCGTCCGTCTGTCTGTCAGTCCGTCTGTCACAAGGCTATATCTCATGAACTGCTATAGTTAGACAGTTGATATTTTCACAGATGAGGTATTTCTGTTAGCGCTATAACAACAAATACCAAAAAACAGAATAAAATGAATATAAAAGTATATTACAACAAACTCCCATACAACAAACGTAAGTTTTTTGCTTTAGTTTATGGATAATGGTACGGATTACGGAAACCATCGTGCGCGAGTCCAACTCGCACTTGGCCGGTATTTTTTAACAAACGCTTCCCTCGCTACGTGTTCTCGCACATTTTCTTGTGGAAACGCAGATTTAGCTCGGCGAGATGAAATTAAGGCAGTGGGTGAGATAAGCGAAGGCAGCCTAGTTGGGAGAAGATCCGCCTCTCAAGCCAGAGGGAGCGGGTTCGAACCCAGCCGACAGAACGCACCAATTTCTTCATTGTGTGAATATAATATGTGCGTATTGTATGTCATCTGCTCCATGGCTGGAGCCCGGTGTATGGCGACAGGCTCGCCCCCTGTTACATTTGGGACTGAATATCGTCCAGCGAAATGTGTGTGTTGTATTACACCTCTGCCAGCCCCTCGGGGGGAAGGCGTGACGATATGTTATGTTGTGTATTTGTGTGTTGTGTTATGTAATGTGAGATATGACTGGTACATAACCGGAAAAGAGGCGTGCTGAAAAGGAGAGCTATACTATTCCTACTTAGCTGTTGTGGGTGGAATTACTTATTGATGATGATGATGATAATAAATATTCGGGACACTGTCACACACTGTCATCTAACGCCAAACTAAGCAGAGCTTGTACTATGACGCCCAGAGACTGATATCCACACATCTGTATATATGTTTAAATACATATTAACACAAATGTTAATAACATAAATGTTTGCCCTAAGTGGGAATCGAACCCACGCCCCCAGGCTCAGAAGGCAGGTTCACTACCAACTGAGCTACCGAGGCAGTCAATGATGATGTCAAGTCGAGATGATGATAATGAAAATCATGTAAAAGTCAATAAACTGCTGATGTAGTTCATCTTTGCATGAATATGAAATGTACTTATAAATACGGGTGACCTTGGAAAGGCCATATTTTTACTGGCTGGGCTACAGTCGTCAATATTGTCGGGCTAGAGTTGCAGTAAAAATATAGCTCGTCTAAAAGCGTCCTATTTGATCTTATGGCTCGTCTAGGAGCAGCCTAAGGCAAAGTATTATATTTCATGTTGTTTGATGGATCTTTTAATATCAAACCTAAGTCAATAAATTAAACCACGTAGGTATGTAAATATTTAGATGTTTACCAACTTTGTTATTATTATTTATTTATTTATTTATTATTAATATGAACGCATTTAAGCAATTATACATATCGAAGTTTCAGAATTAGAGTCAGATTTCACATACTATAGGTAATACACATAATCTAAAATTATTAGTAGAAATGTCAAAACTTAAATAATATAATTACAAAATGTCAAATAAAATTTTAAATAATAATACACACAAACATAAATACAAATTACGGTAAGTATATAAGATTCGCAAAATGTCAACAGTAAATTTACTATGCTAAGCCACTTATCGCTAAAAATGTCACAGTCCAGATACATACAAATGAATGTTGCACTGAATAGATCTTACAGCCTTGCTAAAGTTTCTTATATTTTGCAAGATATCTGTTATTGCTATGTAGCAGTATAACTGTTTTATTTGAAAACTAATTTAATACGTGCGGCCCCAATAGGTTAGTGTCAACCGCCCCGTTTGAGTAGGAAAAGTCGTGACTGAGGACATTGTTTATCTTATTGTACCTACCTATTAATTTTGGGTAATAAAAATGTTTTCATATTATTATTTTATTGCTACTTTTAGCATGGTCGATGTCCAACTGTGGAGTTCAAAGACCTGAACATGTACAATTTTGCAACCGTTCTAAAGGAATGAATATTAATGATGTTCATAAATGTTTAGAAAAAGGAATTTGTTAGATATTAAGTTTTCCTTAAAGTTTTAAAACTTTGTGAAATGAACTACCTACTGCTAAAAATTATTTTCTTAACTTTTAAAAAAAAACATGCTTGCGACATCTAGTGACAGACACTTGAAGTTTTATGGCTATGAGTTTATTGGCAACTTATACAGATGTCGCTAAACGTCAAGTATAAAAGAATAAAATAAAAATACTAAGTTAATTAAAAAAGTAAAAGATTAATAAAAAATTAAAAGATCTCCCCTTTGATCTATGATGTTTTATTAAACATTCTTGGATGGAAATTATTATATTAAATTTAAGCATGTAGTTTAAAACAACAGATTACTACTCGCCGCTAGATGGCAGTAAAAATCGAATCCTGAACACATCGACAGGCACTCCTAGATGGGCCATGTTTTTTCTAAATGGCCCGGCAATTCTGGGAATATTGCCGACTGTAGTCCGGCCATGATCAGCCTGTCTAGAAAACGTATGAATAAATGGCTAAGCCCCACTCAAAATACCTATTGTCGAACCCAGCATTGCAGTAAAAATATGACCCGCCCGGGCACCCTTAGAAAATACAATATTAATATCAGACTTTATTACGGTAATTATTTCGTAACATTTGAGTACTTATATTTCATTTTCTGGATGTGAGTAAAAAATATAATTAGTATTTATTTATATTCAACTCATTTTAAAAGCCACATCTCTCATTTTGAAGCAATACCACAAAACCGCATCATTATTTCGCCTGCTAACTACTTCACACAGAATAACCAGCAGTAAGTAAGCTATTATTATTGAATAGCAACATTATTGGTACAATAGCAGTTGCTGGTGCATTGTATAGCCTTTGGCAGTAATGGCGCGGAAATGGCAACCCAGTGATATTATGGCAAGTGGTCACCGTTACTTAGCACGTGAGCCTTCTGAATAGGTGTACCTACCTTTATTTACCCTACCTGCCCACCCATTAACTTAACAAAATATGTCCTAGTGTAAAAATGTTAAAGTGAAAATGAAAAAAAAAATGTAACAAAAAACAAGTACGAAAGAATGTTTATTTAATATATCTTAATATATATAAATCTCGTGTCACAATGTTTGTCCTCAATGAACTCCTAAACCACTTAACCGATTATAATAAAATTCGCACACCATGTGCAGTTCGATCCAACTTGAGAGATAGGATAGCTCAAAACGCGAACGAAGTCGCGGGGTGACAGCTAGTATATTATAATTATAAGTAGTAATGTTTCTTCACCCTAATAAAATCACCGGAACCACTGACGTATTGCGATGAAATTTAGTTTAGGGAAAACGTGCACTTTGGATTCACCTTACACTCCTACTTTTATGGGTGAGATTTATTTAGAAGACAAAGATGTCTGGAACCTTCCACTTCCGCCAAGTAGTCACTTGTATGTATAGATATTACGTATATGTAAGCCAAAATTTGTGAGACTGTAATTTATTTATTCTTTGAAAAATAATGCCCCTCAGTTTCTTGCCTGTTCTTCTGAGTAGAGGCTCTTTATCCGAACAAAGCGGTCAAGTCTTATAAAAAACTTTGACGTTTATAAGTGTATCTTTGATACCCAAATTGAATAAAAACATTTTGACTTTTGACTTTGAATTTGAATCATAAAAATATATATTATACTTAGGCTCAGATCAACTAAGAGAATAAGATGGCGCACGGCGTATGATTTAAGTCAAGCCAAAAACCATCCAAAAATTACGCTACTGTCGTATACCTAGGTACACACCACTCACACATTGACGCAAAAAAACTGCGCTACTCGCTTGGTCATTCTTACCTCCACCTTACATTCTTCTTTGCATTGGTTTATGGTATAAATTCGTGTACTTAATTACACATAGTGCATTATAAAAGTGTGGCCAGGACTACATTTTGCGGTTCTTTTTAAAAACTGTGCAGTTTTTTACAAGTCAATTTTGAAAAAGCCGTAACATTAAACTCTTACAAATATGTGCAGTTTTAAAATATTAAATCTCCCAAGTTTGTATATTGGAACGGAAATGACTAACGTAGAGTTTGGGAATTAATATTAGTTTTCGTGCAATTGTAAATGTTTTTCATAGCAACATTACCACGCACACACATTGAAAAAGAAAAGACTTCAGCGAGATTTAACGCTGTGTTCTATCTTTTCCTCTAGATTGATCTGAGTACTTAGGGCGCTCCTAGACGGGCTATATTGTAACAGCAATACTGTCCCAACAATTTTCGACTATATTTTGAGTGTGGCCTAGTCATACACTTCTAGCATGGCTCATGATGGCCGGACTACAGTCGGCAACATTGCCAGTATTGCCGGACCAGTATTGCATTAAAAATGCAGTGAGCCGATACAGGCTGACCATGATAATGATTTATGTAGTAATAAATAGCCTACTTAGGTAACTTAAGTTTGAGCTCACGCACGTTTACGCAACGGTCATACATTTTTGGTTGATACAATACAATACAATACAATACAAAAACTCTTTATTGACACCAAATACAAACAAATCTAAACTAAACAATCAAAAATAAAGGCGCAATGGGCGGTCTTTTCGCTTAAGAGCGATCTCATCCAGACAACCTTTGAATGGAATTAAAACATTATGATTTAGTATGGACGGTGGTGTGTGCTAAAGAAAATAATAATAATTAAGTTGATTTTCACATTGACTACGTCGTTACTTGTTACATTGTAACACTGTAACGTGCTCCTTGTAACTTGAATATGCGTAATACTTAGCACGATTTTACTGTCAGTAAATCGATAGCATAATTATGATTAGGGGAGAACAGGGTAATGGAAGCACGCGGGTAATGAGAGCTTCTACGATTTACGCAGATGGGAATGTTTAAGGCTCTTGTGAACACTGTATACTAATTACGCATTGGCTAAAAGCCATAGGCAATTTCTATTGCGATTTCGTCTAGATCCTAGAGACGAGCTCTCTTCGCTCGTCGCCTTCTTCTAGACTCCAGATCAAGAAATATAGATAGAGAGAGAGAGAGAGAGCAAGTCAAGATAAGAATGAGCCTCTAAAGTTATGTACATGGTAACAAAATGCAATTTTAATTTTTTTATGACTTTCGCACTTGTCTAATCGTCTGATTAGATCTTTTATGATTTTCCTTGCTTTATAAATTAACTAGCTGCGCCCCGCGGTTTCACCCGCGGTTAAAAAGCATCCTATGTGCTATTCTAGACTATAATCTATCTCTGTGCCAAATTTCATTCAGAAATCATTCAGCCGTTCTGGCGTGAAAGAGTAACAAACATCCATCCATCCATCCATCCACACATACAAACTTTCGCGTTTATAATATTAGTAGGATTTAATTTAATATCTAATGATGGAAGCATTCTCACCAAAGTAAGGTTTTTTTTTGTCTATCTATTAAATGATTCAGTCCTTACAAATGCGGATGTTAATCATATTGTATAGGTCTATTTTCTCTAGAGAAAAAACATAGCACGGGCTGGAGACAAATTGTCTTACCACTGTTTTTATCCCGCGAGAAGGAGACAGACATATCCGTATTCTAACTTTGTCTCATGTAAGAGCGGATAAAAACAGTGAAAAAACATCTTGTCCCCCGGAGTTATTAGCCCATTTAATTGTACTTGCTGAATTTATTCACAATCTGACCAATAGTTTCCAAGAAATTCGACAGCGCGTTTACTTGGGTCAAAAATTCAAAGTTCCGGGGGACCCTTATCTCGCACCTAACTGGCACAAACGGCTTCGGTAATCGTCGGTTATATTATCCCACATGATTGGTCCTGTATCGTGTGGCGGCGACAGGAGAAATTAGTTTTAATAAATACAAAAGTCTTAGCATAACATATCGTCACGCCTTTCCCCCGAGGGGGCTGGCAGGGCTGTAATACAACACCCACACTTCGCTGGACGATATTCAGTCCCAAATGGGGCGAGCCTGTCTCCTAGGCTATCATTGCTCAAAAGTCTTAGAAGTAAAATAAATAAATATAAATATTCAATTGGAACATTTTCCACACACCACGGTCGCCTGGCCCCAATAAACTGGCCATACTAAACTGCGAGTTACTGAACAGTAAAGCAAGCAAACAAGAAATAATAAATTCGAGACACTTCCACACACGGTCGCCTGACCCCAAACTAACTATCAACTAAGCCACCGAGGCAGAAGCTACCTACAAGTACTAAAGTCTTACAAACTTTCAACAATTACTATACAGGGTGCTGGTTTTAAGTGTAATAATACTTAAAGGTTCTAGCCGTCAAAGTAAACAACTTTTGGAACAAGTTTTTAAAATTCGAAAGAAAGAAAATCGAGTCTCCGTACAAAAAATCAGTCAAGTGATCAATTTTGTATGAAGACAGAAGCAATAGTCGCTGTGGCTAAAATCGGCTAGGAAGATATCATCATCATGAAGACTTGTTTTTTTTTCTTGAATTTTGCTAACTTGTGTTCTAAAAGTTGTTCACTTTGAATGGTAGAACAAACCAACAACACCCTGAATATAACACCCAAAACCAGCACCTTGTATAAGTGCCTACAAGTAGTCTTTTTGCCGTGTTAGTTGTTCCGGATCTTTCCAACACATCATCAAACGACCACACCAGTCTCAAACACTGCATTAAAATTTATTTCAAAATCTTGCTTTAACCGACTTCAAAAAAGGAGGAGGTTCTCAATTCTTTTTTTAATGTATGATTTGGGAAATTGTTTTTTTGTTTATTCCCAGGTGGACCCACTTAAATTTTATCGAAATTGGTCGAGCGGTTATTTATAAAATCACGTCATAAGTTTGTTGACAATTGTGTGCTGAAACACATTCTGCTCACCAGGGAATGTACTTTCTTTCTCATGATGGCGAGGCAGCCATTTGTGTTTTTAAAAATAATAGGCTCGAGCTTGGCCTCATGCAGCCTACGCATGCTTAGTATGCTTACCTACTGAATCTTAGCTTTGAAAAAACTGATTCACTCGAGACTTGAAGACACCCAGATTATTTATTTATTTATTTGCACATATACAGTGCTGCATAGTGCTCAGACTAAGTGCAAGTACAAAGACCCTGTAAGGGCGCTGTAAAATAGGTATATGTATTTATAATCTTACAAATAGCATAAAATCATATCTAACACAGTATTATATCTATCACACTCAACACGTATCTAGTATATAACATTATTTAGAAAAATACAATGCATTCTTGTTTATAGAAAACTTTTGTAAAAATCCATACTATAACTATATTAATTTAAATTATGTATATGTATTTAAACATAGTTTGTGTTTTATTTATTTACCATTTATCTAGCATAAAATCTTGTATATTATAGTAGGCCTTTTAAATAAGCTTTGTTTTAAGTGTGTTTTTAAATAAGTTGTCTGTATTGATATTTTTTATACCTACTGCTCGTAAGTCACGAGCTGATGCCTTCATCATTTAAATGAGAAATGAATGTGTAATTAATCAGCCGATTCACTGAACTTGATTAAAACTGGAAAGAAAGTTATGATATATCACACCACACCATAACTGTAATGGTCCCAAGGGTGTCATATATCAAACCTACACCCCGTCTCTTTCCCTCTCGCAGAGTTTTAAACTCCGTCTACTAATCGATGACGTCACCGTACACGTGTAAGGTATGATTACACTGCATCAGCTATAACTATGCCTAAAATCTATCAAGATATTTCACGTAGACACAATGGACCACAAACAAATTGCAAAAGAGAAAACAAATTGGCGTACCGGCAACCAATAAACGTATTATTGGCTTGACGCAATCGAACTAAAAATACGACAGCGGACAAATAAGTAACTACGTACTCCTTACCTACTAGTGACTGTGCGCTAAACACCTCGTTAAAACGTAAATATCTTTATCTCCTTTTGATTTTTTTTTCAAAAACTGACTCTACAAAAATGTCTACTTATATCACTCACTGAGCCTGCTCACAAAATGTCACGAGAATTGATTGAGCAATGCAACCTGTAAATGAAGACAGCCAGACAGACGCCGGACATCCGAAAGCATTTTAGCCGAAGCTGTAGAAAAGACATGATTAACTAGCATGATTCAGTATATAGTTTTTAGTGTCAATGTACATATATTTTCTAAGTTGTGTACGGTCATAATTGACTATAGGTTCAAATTGCATGCATATATGTAATTCATTCAAGTTGTTTCCTACATATTTCGTAGCCTATAGTATGTCACGGAACCAATTCAAATTTTAAAAAAAAATGAAAGACATTTCACCTTCTTTTACGCTTGCTCGGTCGGTAACCAAACTGTAAAGCTGGGTACAGACCAAAGTACCTTCAAGAACTTCTAGGTTTCTAGCTGTATCTTAGGTCCAGTGGCCCTATTCGAAGATTTAAGATTTTCATCTCACCTTTTTTCGTCTTTGTTGCTCTCGTTTAAAACGTCATAGGTGTAAGAGTGACCAAGGTAAAATCTCATCTCATCTCACGCGTAGGAATAGCCCCCAGGCCACAAGATTTCTTTACGTCTAGTTGTTAGTCTATCCTAATCTGTATAAAAAGAAAGGACACGAAGGCAAATGCTGCAATGCCTTTGCACACATTGAAGCGAAACAAGACTCGGCATCTTCATTTGGCAAAATTTGTTTGTAAGCTTTGTTAGTAGGTACCGAGCTTTACTCAATGTGTACCCTGACAGGTGACTTGTCAGCTGCCAAAGTTTCAGCCACCTCTCTCACCCTTCGGATGGTTCGTTCTTGGGCGTGAGATTTAAAAGTTCGAAGTAACGGTGTAAGTAAGTTTAAGTACCCTCGAGCATGCCAGTCCCTACCTGTAACATGTACGGGGGTATGTAAAATTGACCTCATTCGTCCCACATTTGCAGCGGCAGATGTAGGACGATCGAACTGGGACCGTACCTTGACCTCTTAGTGCGATTAATTTTAATTTTAACACTGAATTGTTCGTTAAATTCGTACCGTAACGTCGGTAAGCGAACCACTTTCTGCCGGCGACAACCAAAAAATCATCGCAAAGCATAATTTCTTTCATTCTTCGTTCGTTTTGTTCGTTCATTTGAGCCTAAACTGTCTCGCTAAGCTATAAAAAGTAGCTGTTCACTAAAAGTTCCTATTTCACAATGTTTTAAAAATCGGATTGAAAACTACTAACCGGAAAGAAGTGCATTTTTTTTATCAGAGAATTAAAATTTGTGCCAACGTCGCGCAAAATACGCGACCGAAATTGCGCTCGTGTAGATTCAGACTAAGTTATTTGAGATTCGGTGCAATACACATCAAGTAAGAGTGTACATGCAACAGGTATATCTTAGCTAAGAATAAACAAAGAACACAAAATAAAAAAAATACGCAAAGGGTACATAAAAATATGTTACTGTTTGTGTAAATATAGTTACACAAAGAAGAACATAGAACCTCTTCTTTTTTGATGTAACATAATTAACTTCGCATGGAGTCTGGGGCCCTATTCGGAGATTTGAGATTTTCATCTCACCATTTCTTGTCCTTGTTGCTCTCGTTTGAAACGTCATAGATGTGAGAGTGGCCAAGATAAAATTTCATCCCATCTCACGCGTAAGAATAGCTCTCCAGAACGCGCTACGGAGCGCTACGTAGTTTTCACTAAAGTCGTTATTATATCGCAATTAGCCGAAAAAGAATAGTAATGTTTTTCAGGCGCATGCCTGTCGAATTGAATATTATAATATACCTACGCATCAGGTAGAGGAGTCTGAGATGTCAATAGATTAGTTGTTTTAACAAAAACAACATGGCCGCCACAAATTGTTAACATCGGCCCGTCCTTGTTGGAAGACCTATTATTTATCAGGAGTGTAAAGGACTAGGGGCCCTATTCGGAGACTTGAGATTTTCATCCCACATTTTTTCGTCCTTGTTGCTCTCGTTTGAAACTCCATAGGTGTGAGCGTGACCAAGATAAAATCTCATCTCATCTCACGCGGAGAAATAGCCCTCTAGGTGTTATTCTCGCTTTGATTGTGAGATATCAATTTATTTTCATATCCTAGTTTCTTAGAAATTCTTATTTTGAACCGCATTATCGGCGCCTAGTAAACGCATCACGTCTATAGCTCCCAAAACAATCGTTCCAATAGACTCGGCCGACCCCGTTCATGGGATCGATTCCCAGCTCTGGTGACGAGGTAATTGTATTGTTCCTAATTCGATAGTCACCAACAGTGTATCCGATTCGTCCGGCTGCATCCTGCCTGCACGCCATGCCTGTTGCTTATGTAAGCGGTAGGTTAGGCTCCGGTTGAAATTTATGAGTGTGAAGACTAATGATGACCTTCGGTGTTCAGCGCCATTATTACGTAAATTACTGATAACCGGAATCGGTTTTATTTTGATGCTTGTCGTTCCCTTCAAGTTTCAGATTAAAGCCGCTCAAAATAAAGCATCAAGCTGCAGTTCTAAAGGCCACTTGCAGAAGATCGGGTAATCTATTAATTTGCCTATCACACAGTATTTTGTTGTGTGGATGTGTCGCAATGAGTCATGAGACTGCCCATCCACACCGCATTATGCCTATATAATATAATTTTTGGTTTCTCTGTACACAGTATTTTTGGATGACATTCCAGTTCAGAACTTAGATGGATGTATTGTGTTGTTATATCGATTGTTATTTGTTTGTGTGTCTAATAAATAAAAATAAAATCTTTTTAGCTCGGAAATAACTGCTCATCAAAGGTAAACTGATGAGTTGGATTACACAAAGAGTATGCTAACCTTAAGTTACCTTAGTAACCTTACTAGAGTGACATTAATTAATATTTCAACTCTAAGTTAATCGACCCCGCCTTTAAGAATTTTACACAGTATCTTCTATGACCGGCCTTAAAAAAATTTTTTTAAACATAAATTGATTTAATGGTCATATTTGGTCAAATAGTTTTAATTTTAATGTTATTGTAGTTTGAGTTCCATGTGTAATTGTATTGTAAGTAAATGATTGATTTTAATGACTTTTACTTATTATTTTATTTTATTTATTTATAATGTTTATGGTCTGAAATAAACAAATTTAAATTTGAATTCAATTTATCAGTAAATACTACAAACTTATCGTTTTACCCTTTTGTTTTATGGTGTTTGGTGTGAACCTAAATAAATGAAGTGAGTATGTGGAGGCGGTGGTTACGACTCTCAGATATGAGGAATACGACTCAAGGAAATCAGAATCGATCGGTGCAGTCCATACACTGATCAAAAGTAATACAAAGTAATCAAGTCCATTGGGGAACTTCATTATATAACATTATTATAGGACCGATATTATACTTAGTAGGTAAGGCAGCTGACAGATGGATAGGTACTGATTGGTTGTGAATGAAGCACGCAATGTTTTTTTACCACGCGATTGTAATTATCTTTGTTCTTAGAAATAATAATAACTGTAACACGACTACGGGAAAATCTTTAGTAATATCTACTCGTAATTCATTATTATCCCAGAGATAAGACCAAACTTATTTCTCGTGTCTGAAAAATACGCTTCCGTAAAAATAACCATAATTACATTTTTATACATTTGTAAAATTGTTTGGAAAAAATTGCTCCGCCAGAACTTGAAGTACTTATGAATTATTTTTGTTCTTGAACACAATGTTTTGCGTTTTACATTTTTCACATTAGGTAGGTACATGTCGTAAGATGAAAATGAAAAATGTTAATTGTGAAATGAAAATGTTTGGCGACGTTGATCAAACAGATCTGGATGAAATTTGGCACAGAGAAAGATTAAAGTCCAGAATAGCACATACTAGGATACTTTTTCACCGCGGGTGAAACCGCGAGCGCAGCTAGTAATCTATAAGTATTGCACAAGTTCTTAGAATGATGTGCAAATTATTTGTTGCACTGGAGCACAAGCACCTAAGGTAAAAACTCTCTGCCAAAACTTAAACCTTTAACATCCTACTAATATCATAAACGCGAAAGTTTGTAAGAATGGATGGATGGATGGATGTTTCTTACTCTTTCACGCCAGAACGGCTGAACAGATCTGGATGAAATTTGGCACAGAGATAGATTATAGTTTAGAATAGCACATAGGATACTTTTTAATCGCGGGTAAAACCGCGGCGCACAGCTAGTACTAACTAATTTACATTAAAAAATATGATTATCGATTACAAGAAAAGGAAAAGACTTCGTTTAAGAGTACGGCGACCTAACTAACTTCGACCTAGGCGACCTAGACTAACTTCGAATTGGCTTATGGTATTCTATAGCCATCTCGTCTAGAAGAAGAAGACGAGCGAAGAGAGCGAGTAATGATACTGACGAGCCTCTAAAGTTACCTATAGAGTGACAAAGTGCAATTTCAATTTTTTTATGACTTTTGCACTTCTGTAATCGTTCTTAAATAACTAAGAATTTCTCTTGTATTATGGATTCATTTAACAGCTAACGATGTAGACAACCTCCCTATGTAATGGATTTTTTGATTTGCTTTGTCTACCTATTGAATAAATCAGTCAAAAAGTGACCCCTTAAAATGTGGATATTTTTCATAGCTTTATTTTCGCTTGAGAACGTTTTTTAAAAAAACCAAGAACATAGGGGCGGAGATATTGTTAATTTAATTGTAAATGCTAAATGTCATCATAATCTGACAAATGGTTTTCAAGAAATTTAAGTAGCGCGTTTATATGGAAATTTCAGAGCGTCGCGGCTCTCTTAAGGCCAAAGCCCTTATTTACTTTTTTGGATGCATCTACCTTCCCAATGAAGTGTGAAGGAAAAATCGGAACGGAAAAAACGAAAATATCGCGTACTTTGGCGGGAGAGACAGTTTCTCGCAAAATTATGGAAAGTTGCGCTCCATTCTCCTTGGAGGAGCCTCGAATGAAGTATTTTTCCTTGTTTACGTTGGTTCGCTTAGTTATTTATGGCAAAGGACATTTTCTTAAAGCACAGGGAAAACTATCTCATTAGGTATCTGGGTCGAATACAAAAATTTGCTAGTAGGTCAACTGAAACGAGTTTTGAATTAAGTAGATATTCATCTACCTAAACACCTAAATCGTGATTGAAAATTGAATAATTTTAGTGAATTTTGAGAACGTGAAAAGGTCGTCTAGTAAAGAGGCCGTTTGACACCGATTTGTTTTAAATTCAAGGACGACAGAATATTGCATAGGATTTGTTTGAATGTTAAATCGAGGTCTTCAAATAACTTATCATTTATCGGATTTTGAACAGTGACATTTTAATGTGCATTAAGTGCCGTTTATTTTTATCTTTAAAACATAGTTTGGAAACAGGTCTCTATGATTTTATGTTAACATAAAGCATTTCTATGTAATTTCTATTCGGAAAACTGGAAAATCTATAAAGAGAAAGTGAAGACTGTTGAATTAAATATATGTAAGACCAACTGGACACCGCGGTTCTGTCCGCGGCTAAAACTTATTCTATGTGCTATTCTAAACTGTAATCTCTGCCAAATTTCAAAAGATCCGTTCAGTCATTCTGGCGTGATTGAGTAACAAACATCCATACATTCATCCAAACTTTTTCGCATTTATGAAATTAAGATTAGCGTGATATCTGTCAATTTTAAGTGTAAGTTGTGTACCTACTTAGTCAATATTAATTGACTAAATTAAGTGGATGGAAAATAGTTGATGACCATGATAATAGTTAGTTAGTTAGTTGGTCGAAAATAGTGAGTTTAGGTTTCCTCTTGAGCTCGTCACTATTTCCAGTCCTATGCTAGTCTCATCCACTGCCACTCCCGTCTTGCCACCTTCACAATGCACCAACCACCAAGCCGAAGTCTGCCGTGCTGAGAATGGAAGATGAGCTGCCGTAAAACGAAAAGCCAGTGTTTGCTTTCCGTTTCACGGCCACCATTCTGTAACTGCGTTGTTCTACCATCTCTCATCTATTCTAGCCTAGTATAGTTTATCTTATGCTAAGTGTTTATGTTAAGAAATCTAAATCCTGAACTCCTGTTAGCCTAAAAGCCACAAAACGACACTTACATCAATTGAAAGAGCCATGGGTCGCAGTATACGGGATCAAATGTCACACCAGAGGCACTATTCTGGCGCGTGCCATACCTACTCGTAAGAAAAGTCATTAGTGTGAAGGTGACGGACATAGTATCGCACGCGAGCGAATAGGGCCCCAGTTTGTATCGCTAATGGGCATTGTGAGACTTTTTCGTTTTATTAGCTCTTAGGACTAATCATACGAAAATAGCGCCTCTAATTATACTATTTACTTGCAAAAAAATTAGACAAATTGCTATTGAATTGCTCATTAAAAATATTGACGATATTGATATTGACATAAAAAATACAAGTACGGTAAGATATTATTAGGTACGGCTTATTAAGCAGATCTATAGTTTGGTTCAAACTTCAAATAGATTGAAAAGAAAAATTACCAAATTTGAAAATTTAAATATTTTTGCAAAATAAATAGTTATACCAGAGTTTTAAGCATTTATAAATAAATAGTTATAAATGCTTAAAACTCTGGTAATTCATGTCAAAGGGTCAATGAACTTTTGTCTCAATCCATAATTAGGCCCCAAATTGGCCCCTCATAAGGCGGAATAGGGCCAGGTCAATGAACTCTTCCTTTAATCCATCTGAACCAAACTACATATATTTGAGCTTATTCAGTTGATTTTTCATGTGCAGGCACACTGCACAGTGCACACTGCATACGGTAAACCGTAGCATGTTTAGCTGGCTTTACTTGCCGTCTCTAAATTAACAAATGCAAAGGCAACCATAGCAAAACTAATGAATAAAGTTTGATGTGCTTTCACATTACTATACAAACATAGACAAGCTACAAGCCATGAGTATTGAGCAGACCAACCGATCCTTAACCGCTAAACTAAAACTAAAAAACTCGGACCAGCTAAATGAACTGTTTTAATTTTTTAATTGGTGGCAATGATCGAGGCGAAGACGCTATTCTGATGTACTACGCTTAGTGAGTAGATATTCGGGTGTCAAACTTGTGTTTGCTGTAGTCATTGTTTGTATTTAGTATGGATTAGTGTCTGACCTGTAATTTAATTAGGGGAAGTCGCTTTTGTGGTTTTAGATGTCAAAAAAATCATTTACAAGCGAACTTAGCTGGATTTGATAATTTTTGGAAAATGATTAAAAGATGCTTCTGTTTACAGACATCATTGATCATGCATCTATGACTTATATTAAGATGATTAAGTGAAGAAGTTAGCTAAGAGTACTAACTATGCCCAGGCCTACAAAAGCAGTGCATGGTCAACGTTTTGAACATAACCATTTGCACTTCAACTATTTGCCACCCTCAGAAAGCAATTGTTAAATATTGAGACAATCTTGCTGTAAACTAAAACATTGTCCTACAAACAAACAGCAGTAATATAAATGCTTGTTTAACATAAGTACGGTATTTCCTCTATCAAACTGCAAGAGTGCTACCACTACATAATACCGCAGTCCATGTATAATCACTGTATTTCTTCCAACCATTGTAATCACAATCGCAATGACAGCAATTTCACCGCGTCATGTCATCAGGCTCACGGTCAGTCAGCCGAAATCATCGTGCTGCACAGATACCTACTCAATTAGTTGTAAAAAGGATATTATTAAAGCAAGATCAATGGTGATTTTTGAGGTATATCTCAAAAATTGTTTATTTATAATATCTGAGTGAGGATTGACAGAACTGAGATGAGTGGCGTAGAAGAACATAGGCTAATGCTAAAAAGGTGAGTTAAGAATAGAAATGGGTTGAGTTAGGAAAAAATGAGACGAAGGATGAGATGTCATAGGATGAGTAAGGAAAATCCCGTTAATACTCAGCAAGGCGATGCGAGTGACGAGATTTTACAAAAATCAACTAGTATAAATCTTTAAAAATTACTTAACAAATATTTCAAAGAAATGTTTTAAATTTTAGTAATTTGACGGAGTAAATAATAATAACAAAAACGAATAGGATTTGTCAAATTCTTTAACAATTTTACCTGTTATGTTATTGTGAATCCCCATCCAATGATTTCATATTTTCTTAAATAAAATAACGCGTAAAAGAAATATCCGACGAACATTCTTCACGTTCTTGAGCTACGTTATCGTAAGTTACCTCACATGGTTCTTTCTTCCCGAGTAAAAGTTCCTACAAAAAAACCGGCCAAGTGCGAGTCGGACTCGCGCACCGAGGGTTCCGTACAAACATGTTCATGAGGAAAGGTAGTAAGTGTTAATTACTAAAAATACTTTTTTTTATGCAGTTATTAAAAAAAATCGCAATTTTTCCTTTATCTTTGCTATAAGACGTTGCTTAGTACCAAATTTCAAGATTTTGAGTTCACGGAAATTACCCTGTAGGTTTTGATTCCCTTGCGAGTCTCGAAATTTTCAGCATAAACGGCTGTATCTTTTGATTGCGTTAGCTTAGAAATTTGATTTTTTCACAACAGTAAGGGACAATAAATAAACTGGAGTATTTGATATGAATTTCATCTTGATTCTCCACGCGTTCGTGAGTAAAGGGGTTTTGACAGACAGACGGGCGGACAACAAAGTGATCCGTAAAGGGTTCCGTTTTTTCCCTTTAAGGTACGGAACCCTAAAAATGACAATTCCTTCGCAGCCACAATAATAGCAATTTCACCTCGCATGTCGTCATGTTCACGGCCAATCCTCGCAGAGATCATTGTGCCATTACGATATCAATTGGACATAAAAGAAAATATATAATGGTTCAGAATTGGTAACAGATGTTTTAGATGGGGCTTGGAAGCTGGATAGAGCGGAATGGTGTAGGTAATATTTTGATCGAATTAAGCAAGTAAGAAAGTAAGAAGCTGAGTGGGCAGCCCTATTTTCAAAATTTAGGTTACAATACAATACAATATTACTTTATTGCAAACCAAAAACTACATGAAAATCTTAAAAACTAAAATACATTTTTCGGCAGTACAAGGGCGACCTTATCGCCTAAAGCGATTTCTTCCAGGTAACCTTTGGATGGACAGGAACTTATGGAAATACAAAAAGGGTAGGTTACCTTTACGCCTTTGGCTTGGTTTTGCTTTAACACGGTTGTTTTTTTAATACAAACCATTGGCGTCTTTGATTTTTTTGTGTCTCCGAAAAAAATATGATAGCGGCCAGTTTCAACTAGCAATGCGAAGACTCAATATAATCTATGCACTTTTAAAACAATAATACATAGGCTCCCGAACTAGCCGGAGACTGTTAGCCACTTGCACCAAAAACAAGAATTGCCTATGTCCTTTCTTAACTAGTTTTAAACTATTCCTAGCGAAATATTCGCTTATCGGGCTCATAAGGTTAACATTTGTCTTAAGGAATGGCTTGAAATTCATGTAAAAAATTAGGTAGGAGCTAGCTAAGAGTAGATTAAACTAGTAAAGCAAGGACTTATACTTGAAGGCAATACTTACGTTAAGTGCAAGTGGCTGTGTGTGTCGGGGGCCAGAACTCAGAGACAGCATGTCGGGAGCCAGAAGTCAGAGACTGTGTCGGGCTCGGGAGCCAGACTGACGTGTCGTTCGTTGGTAATCAGTCACGAACACTACCGTACCATAGTTTACCGTACTTAGTTTTACTTAGGTATTCTATAACTATGAAACTCCGGTTATAAAGTCGAATGTGACCTTGCAATTCAAAATCGGTCAAGCAATTTAGGAATAATACAACAGATCTTATAACCCTGCACCCTCGCCATGAATGTTGATAGTTACGAAAACTTTTTCATTTTTCGTTTGGCTCTACACATTTCAATAAAGCGCACCTGGCGAAAAGGTTAGGAAAATGAAACAAGAACATTATTAATATAAAAAACAAAAAATCCGGCTGCAAATTATTATACCCTATGTCACTTCTACTATCAAGACGATTCAAATAACATCTCACGTGTCGAAATAGGTACATCAAGTTTTTTAGACTGTAGGGACCAAAAAACCTCATACATACACTCGAAAAAAATAACTCTCCTTGCGCAGTCGGGTAAAAAGTTTCCGTTAACTAACAAAATTCATGGTAAGCCACCTGAAAAACTTACATTCCTGCTAGCCAGTCAATAGCAACTCCAGAACATGTAACTCAAGCCACAGAGCACAACTAGTGTAATAATCACATAATAAGACCTACGTAAGACGATAACGTATGTCCGTTTGCTCGGCCGTAAACTGGAGAACCCACTTATTCTATTTACTTGCATTTTTCTATTGGACACACTCGGCTGGCACAGATTTTAGGTCAGATCTTTGAAACAAGGGGCAGAGAAGATGTACGGGTTTATATTATTATGTACTTCTGCTTTTACCTACTTGACTGCCTCAGAATTTTAAAACCTAAGTACCAATTTACTTTGATGGGTTAAACAACACCCTCAAATCTTAATAGACTTAAAACCAGCACCTTGTTTAGTAATTGTTGGTAGCTTCTAAGACTTTTAGTACTTGTAGGTAGCTACTTCTGCCTCTGCCCCCAAGCTCAGAAGGCAGGTTCACTACCAACTTGGCTCAGTTGGTAGTGAACCTGCCTTCTGAGCCTGGGGCTTGGGTTCGATTCTCATCTAGGCAAAACATTCATGTGATGAACATTTGTGTCTGTTTAATGTCTGTTTGAGTATGTATTTAAAATATAATTATGTATGTATGTCTCTGGCAGCCACAGAACAAGTTTGGGGTCAGACGACGTGTACGAATGTCTCGAATGTTCTTATTTATTAATTTTTACTTGCCTAATATTTAAGGCCGTTACGTTATATTGACAGCAGACAATGGAGACTGGTTATACGTGATCCTCAGCAGTGAGAAAACGGAAAGAAAGAGGATGAATAAGGAGAGGCCGTTGTAGGCATCAGTTGTTTGCAAAGAGATTTCAATAGGTCTTAGAAACTCTGACTCGAAGGCTAGCAGCTACATCAAAAACTTTTTTACCTTACTAATAAACGTTGTATAGCCTCGGAATAGCTATAGTGTATACAATCATTGAGAAGAAAGAAAAGTCATAACACTGATTAACTATTCCGAGGCTATTTATAGTGTTTTACTTATTGAATGTTTTTAAATGATTTTAATTTAATCATGTATTGTGTTGTCATCGTAAAAAAAATGCTACGAAAACTGAAGCGGTTTCCTTCTTTTAGGCTTTAACTTTCTAGCAGACGTTTCAAAAGATTATGGCAGTGTTCTTAACTATCACAGATGAAATCCAATAACTGTATTATGATATTTCACCATACCTCTATCTAGTTATATAAATCTAGGTAAGTAGGGATATTGAATATCTGCAAAAAATAAGAACAAAAAACTCAACTCCAAAATGCAGCTATGGCACTCTGGATACTTACATTGATTCTAACGAATTCATGCCGTAGGAGGTGGAGTAAAAGCTATATTTTGATTTCCTCAGGCTGTTCCTAACACGAGCCATATTTTCGCTGCAATACTGGTCCGGCAATACTGGCAATTTTGCCGACTGTAGTCCGGCCATCATCAGACATGCTAGAAATGTTTGAAAAAATGGGTGGGCCATACTCAAAATATTGTTGCAATATTGCCGGGGCAGAATTGCAGTAAAAATATGGCCCAGTAGGAGCGCCCTTATGAAATATAATACGTTACGTTATACATATAATACTCCCTTTTAAGAACATTTTGAACGACGAAATACGATAAACATGACTTTTTTGGGCAATCGGGAAAAAACAAATATACCTAAGATGTATAGCATCGATCACAATCGATCGTTATCAATGTCCCATGGTAATAAGAAACCCTATTAAAACGGTTTTAAACTCATTTTTAAAGCCATTTCGTAACAATTGCTAATCAAAATTTAAAAAAATTCAAAAAAAATTATCTTAATACAATGCTTACTTTGTAGTAAGTATACTATATTTTTGATTTGATAGTTTGCTGCGTTGTGGTTATCATTTAATTGCAATGTTAACATTTCAGAATAATAATAGAAGTGTGTACAAATAGCCTAGTGTCAAGAAGGCTTGCCTCTCAAATCAGAGGGTGCAGGTTCGATACAAGCCGAAAGAATTTCTTCATTTGTGAACATAACATATGCGTCATTAGTGTCATGCTCGCCCCTTTTACATTTAGGATTTAATATCGTCCGGAAAAGTGTGAGCGTATTATACCTCTGCCAAACCCTTTGGGCGATATTATTTTGTAGTTATCATAATGTTATTTTGTTGAATTGAAAATGTTACATTTCTAATATTTAAAATAATCTAATAGGTACTAGCGATGGGTGACCGCGGGTGGCATTTACAACTGAGCGCTACCGTGGCTCGGATGACACGTTAAAGTGTAGGCCCCGGTTGTCAGTTCTCTGACAACAATCGTCAAGCCATGTCAGAGGCCATCGGGCGGCCTAGAAACTATGACATCAGGGCTAGCCAGTCGGCCTGTACGAACTTTCTAGGTTCGATTCCCACCTAGGGCTAACATTTATGTGGTGAACATTTGTGTTTGTTCTATGTCTGGGAGTTAATATGTATTTGAGTATGTATTTAAAAATATCTAAGTACTTATGTATATCAGTCTCTGGCCGCCATAGTACAAGCTTTGCTTAGTTTGGGGTCAGGCGACCGTGTGTGTCCGAAGTGTGTGTCCGAAGTGTGTCCGAAGTGTGTCCGAAGTGTCCCGAATTTATTATTTCTTGTTTGCTTGCTTTACTGTTCAGTTACTTGCAGTTTAGTATGCCAACACGTGTTTTTGTCATTACAATTAAATTTTAGACATACATTAACTAAATAGATAAGGATTACTGTCACATGTCCTATTAAATTTGCACTAAAATTATAATATTCTACAGTAGGTTTTGCTACCATTTATGTGAATAAAATGAACTTCAGGCTGGCAAACGATTAAAAAAACAATAATGTGCCTTGTATTGAATAAATCAGTGCATTTGTCAATAATAAATTGTTTTGTCGTAATTGTTTGGTGATGCGAAAAACATAGGTAAATCTGTCACGTGATCATTAGAGAATGAAGATTAATGCATTTTTTTTTTCCAACTAAAAGAGACATTTTAGTATGTGATGTAAAAACGCATCTGTATTGAAATATATGCAAATACTTACCTGCTTGTTGACAACATTATTTTACGATTCAAAATTGTAGTCAGACTGTGGTTTCAATGTTTTGTACCTAGTAATATATTACCTAATACCTACTCGTATTTAGTTGTGAAAAATAGCTGCCTAGGTACATCCTTTTTGACTTTGACAAGCATTAGTGTGCATTAATTTGAATAACCGGCTCCAAACCTACTACGCGTGACGAGACAAAGATTTTAATTTCGTCGATAAGCAAACAAGTTAAATAAAACTAACTCCATTTATCACAACACCTAAATACACTTTAAATTATTAAAATGTATCCGTAATTCATCAGCCCATTTCAAATTGCTCTGTCCAAACGTTTGCGTGCAATTTTCATGCGACAATTTGCACTAGTTTAAAAAACTATGGAATAGTTTAATCTCCTTCAAATCAGACAATGAAGACTAAAAGAGCAATAAAATTACCTTGAATTTAGACATCTCCAGTTTACATTTAGTTCACAATTCTATTCAATGTACTATTCACATTCAACGTTACGCGATCACTGATTGGCAACGCGCGCGCGACTCCGTCGAGCCCCACATTGATACTGACTGACTACATCCTACGAAGAACACCTATTTGAAAAGTAGATTGATAGTAAATCTAAATGGTATCGGACGTAGTGACGTAACTTGAGCCGTAAACAATAGTAAGTGATAAAATAATGGGAAATAAGAAAATGATTGAAGATATTGTACTAAAACACTTTCAGGCACTAAATATTGGTAACAGGTTGGTGGTTTCAGGTGTAAATTGATTTGAAGGTAATCTGCATTTCAAAAATGGTTGGGGCGGAATTAAATGTTAATTAAATACGTAGGTAGCTAAGTTAATTACTGAAACTGATCACAATTTGATAGGCAAGCAGCTTGTGAAACAACTCTGCAGTGCAAGCATTGAACTTTGTCGTTGTTAGTTTTGGTTGCGATTTTGACGGTTGTTCAGTCAATTGACCAATTGCAAATTTGACCAAACGCGACGAAACGATAGCCATAATCTGGGGGCACGGCTGTGCCCTTGCCAAGTCAAGTTTTAATTATTGGAGCTTGACAAAAAGTTACGAAATAATGGAGACGTTATACCTATCACAAATAACCGACTGCCCGACTGAATAACATTTAAAGGTTCATAACAAATTTATTAATTACTAGCTGCGCCCCGCGGTTTCACCCGCGGTTAAAAAGTATCCTATATGCTATTCTAGACTGTAATCTATCTCTGTGCCAAATTTCATCCAGATCTGTTCAGCCGTTCTTGCGTGAAAGAGTAACAAACATCCATACATCCATTCTTACAAACTTTCGCCTTTATAATATTAGTAGGATTTATTTTTGTTGCCCGACTGCCCAAAAGAAGTGTAATGTTTTTCGGGTTCCACCATCTAAACAACTTGACTTCTTTTGGATTATGAAATCGTAGATTGAGATGTACTTATTCGGATTAGTACTCGTAGGTGATCTATGATCTGAAATGTCATAGGCAAATTGTCAGCCAACTTTTTATAAATACTCGTTTTCTTGTTCATAAATTGTAAATTTAAACAGGTTATGGTCTGATGTGAGATTAAATAACATCCTAAGACAAATAAAAGATATCGTAATAGATATGTAAACAATGGAAGTGATAATAAGAGGAAATAAGAGTTGTGGTAAGTAACCGAGGTTAAGTGTTTGTGGTAGAATACTGATGTTTACCTAAATTGTGATAAAAATGAATAAAATAATACATAGAAAGGAAGTTCATGTAAATGAATACACACAAAGGCTTAGTACGAGTATGAATGAGTTACGAGTGTGCAGTAAATGTGAAGTAATATTATACAAGTATATTACTACTACTAAATTACTATGTATGTATATTAGTTACTACGTAAAAATGTAAGGGGAGGTCAATAAAGTCAATGAGGTTGGAAACGTATTTGTAATGCCCCTGGCATCCCTAGGTGACGGTGATCGCTAACCTTCGAGATGAAAGATATCCTAAATTATGTTCTTTCTATACCCACCACCTACCTGCCCCTGCCCTGCTACGTATATGCAAACATGATGATCGGTTGATCGGATGATCGGTAGTAGCTAAGGCGTGAAAGCGTAACAAACACACGAAGAAACTAATAAACAAACTCACTTTATCATTTATAATATTAATTAGGATTATGAAGTTAGGTTAGGACAGAAAATCATGGAACAACTGAAGGGAGTATTTTTTTTGCAGTTGGGTGATGCAGGCTAAAAATTATTATTTTATTCGAGTTAGTTAGTCGAGTTAGTTCGAGTACCTCATCATCATCATCATCATGATCATCATGTCAGCCCGGAGGACGTCCACTGCTGAACAAAGGCCTCCGCAATGATCACCACAACGACCGGTCTTGTGCTGCGCGCATCCAGCGGCTTCCCGATACCCTCACCAGATCGTCGGTCCACCGTGTGGGAGGCGCTGCGTCCTCCGATTCGTGGTCACCACTCGAGAATCTTTCTGCCCCATCGGCCGTCGGTTCTACGAGCGATGTGAACTACTCTGCTAGCAGTGCGTAGCAGTTTGGCAGAGTTGTATTTTAATACATAATATGTATGTTATTAACTTAGATAAATAAATAAAAATAAAAAACTGCCTACTGACACTTCAACTTAGAAATTCTACGGGCTATGTCGGTTACTTTAGTTCCCTTGTGGATTTCGTCATTTCTGATTACTGATAATCTACCTAGTAGCTACTTATAAATTAGGTATGTTGTATTCGGATAGCTTAACACGAGAGCCAGTTTTCGTTCCAGGTTAACCAGACTCTTATTACAAAATTTAAATAACCGCCATTCCAACGAATTGATTTGGAAAAATAACAATGACGGAGTTCTGAGGTAACAAACATTTTTAAAAACCGAACTGAGAATCTCGTCCTTTTTTTTAAATTAGTTAAAAACAACACATTGAAAGCCCGCTTATTCTTTCCAATAGATGAGAGAACAGTTATATCGTTGCCAACTGCCAAAGCTTCTAAAATGTTGACTTCATTAACGAACCGTTGCTACTCGTAATCGTTATTAACTCATGGCTCGTATTTCAATTGTCTCTAGCGCGTTTAGAATAGTACACGTACAGTGTACTATTAGTAACCTGTTCAGTGTGATTATCGATAAACTGAAAATATCAATTTGTTATGAATACCAGAAAATATATATGCGTTTGTACCATTATTTTGAAACTTATATTTTATATTTATATGATAAAACCTTTGACATTCCAACCAAAGAAAAAACTAAATGAAATTGACATTAATTGTATCTTTAACTTTAATAAATTCTTGACTGATCTCTCAGAATATTGTATGCCCAATAGGGTAGCTGTTGAAACCTATAATATTCAATGTGACCTGTAACTACACAGCTGACAATAAATGATTTTGAATTTTGAATTTTTACTCTTAAATTCCGGTTTTTTTTCAATGCAATAATCTATTTGTCTTTTTTGGTTGGTTTTATTGTTAAGGTTGTTTTTAAGAATTTTAAAATAAGTTTCATTGACTTGTATAAGTTTAATTACCCTCTTTCTGATGGTTTGTACTTTACCGAAAATTACAATGTAGACGATTATTAAATGTAAGTGTTATAAAATCGATATCAAATATATCCTAACTAGGTAATATTATAAATGCGAAAGTGAGTTTGTTTGTAATGCTTTCACGTTTCAACTACTTAACTGATCATCTTGAAATTTTGCATGTACACGTTGTCGTACAGAAAATGATGTCGTCGTGGTACGGAAAAGAACATGGGGTACTTATTATCCCGGAAAAACTAATAGTTCCTGAGGGAACGCGGGTGAAACCGCGGGACGCAGCTAGTTGTAAATAAATACAATACTTTTCAAAATATTCAACTGTATAATGATTTTAAGAAATCCCTAAAATTTGTAAACCAGGACTAAACCACCTAGAGTTCAATAAACCCTCCAACAGATCCTTCTCCTTCTTTGAATGTCAGTCAAAAAGGTAAATTTTGGGTATCAAATTCGATCAATCGCTTGAATAGACTCGTGATGAAACTGGGTATGCGTACATAACGACAAACTCATCCATAGACTTGGACAAATTATGGTACTAAAATTTCCCATGCAAATCTGTCAGTTTTCGCATGAAAATCCGATGCTAGCTCCCTCATTCAATGGCATAGATAAAGTTGGTCTGAGTTTACAAGGGGTGGTTTCGTCCCTATGGGTCCCCAAGGATGTAAGTTTCGAAGTTTCGACCCGAACTGTACCAACGTGATGCGAATGGGAAGGCTATTGACCTCTATATTATTATGTAACTCTGAAGGTATTGGTTTCTAGAACGTTCTTCTGAAATGAACTAAAACTTCTCATAGTCAACTTCCCTATGTCGAACCCAAAATAGGGAGGTTGCATCCAAAAAATTTGAGACTTCATTACCTTTCGCATAGTTTTAATAATAGTACGCCACTTGTATTAGGTCCTTACGTATGAAATCAGCGTTTTGTCGTACTGATCAATTTGATCTGAAATATCTCCTCTTTGGTTAAGAATTCGAAATTCAAATTAATAAATTCATTTAGCTGGTTTTTTTTTCTTTGGAATACAGTCATTCATTTGTTATTTTCCTCATTATTTTTTCTTTGGCGTCGCTTATTACCGCGCAATGGAAAACATGAAATATCGGTATATTTACGAGTACGAGTTCTACCGTGGCACCAGTGCTGCAGAAACAGCTCGAAGAATTAATGATGTGTACGGCGCTGGTGTCGCTAAAGACAGCATGGTACGTTTTTGGTTTCAACGTTTTCGTTCTGGAAATTTCGACCTTAAGAACCAACCCCGTGGACGGCCGGAGATCAAAGTGAAAAACAAAGAATTAAAGGCTATTGTGGAAGAGGATTCATCACAAAGCACTTCAGAGAAAGCAGCAGGCTTCGGGGTAAGTGACAAAACTGTATTAATCCACTTGAAGCAAATCGGGAAAGTAAAAAAACTCGAACGATGGGTACCTCATGAATTGAGTGAATCGAACTTGCAAACACGGGTCGCCTGCTGTGTTACTTTGCTCAACCGACACAATAATGAAGGGATTTTAAATCGAATCATTACTTGTGATGAAAAGTGGATATTGTACGATAATCGAAAGCGCTCATCGCAATGGCTGAACCCTGGAGACCCAGCCAAATCCTGCCCTAAACGAAAATTGACTCAGAAAAAGTTACTTGTAAGTGTTTGGTGGACTAGCGCCGGTGTCGTTCACTACAGCTTTCTTAAATCTGGCCAAACGATTACGGCAGATATCTATTGTCAGCAACTGCAAACCATGAAGGAAGAACTAGCTGTTAAACAACCGAGATTGGTCAATCGCTCTAGGCCACTGCTGCTTCACGACAACGCAAGACCACACACTGCACAACAAACAACCACTAAGTTAGCTGAGCTACAATTGGAATGTCTGCGACATCCACCGTACTCCCGGGACCTTGCTCCAACAGATTACCATTTCTTCCGGAATTTCCGGAACTTCTTACAAGGAAAAAAATTCCACTCCGATGCAGCAGTCCAAACCGCCTTCAAAGAGTTTATTGATTCTCGCCCCCATGGTTTTTATAGTAAAGGGATCAATGAACTACCCATAAGATGGCAAAAGTGCATAGATAACAACGGTGCATACTTTGATTAATTAAATATATTTTACAAAAAAAATCGACTTTTTATTCCTCCCGTAGAAAACGCCAATTTCATACGTAAGGACCTAATATTAAATATAAGAATCCTTAGGAGAATGTTAATTTAATGTTCCCAATAAACGATTATTTCCCTAGGAGGAGCTTAAAACTAAAGTTAGGCAAGGACTTAGGCAATTCTTATATAAAGCGCAAGTGGCTATTGGTGTTAGTTAAACTTCAGCTAAGTGTATTAAAGTCAAGAAGTACTGGTTTTATCTTGACTTTAAACCGACTAAAAGCCGACAGAAAACTTTTCGGAATACTCTTTTGGGTTCAATAAATTCTAACGTCATTATGAAAACAAAAACGTAAACCCGACTGCAGCAATAATGTAGCTTATTAGGACAATCCCAACTCATATTATAGTCATAATCATTTATTTCGTATATCCAATTTACCTACATGTCAAATTATAATAACAATAATTAATAATAGCTATTAGACCATTATTATGTAAATAATATGAAGGGAATTTAAAATAGAATAAAATTAACCGCAATTATTTAGATTATTATAAAATTATAAATAAAATTATAATTTTAAGCCTTGGGGCCTTGAACCTAGTGTGGGACCACAGGTATATCTGGTAATTGTCTTTTTATTTTCAGGATTTTTTTTTATTTTTTGTTAAACTGTTAAAATGTAAATATACTTAGTGATCGTCATAGTGATAAAACGTTAGCTCAATAAGCCAGCGTTGCAGCAGAATCCTAAAACTTAGCAGGCTATAGGGGCTTCTATAAATGAAACGTACCTAGGTATATGTTTGTTTGTTACGCTGTCACGAGATCAACATGAAATGTCGCTAACATCAGGCGAGTTGGTGGTCAAACGTCGGCCTACTCTATATAGAAAAAAATATTCCATACACGTTATCAGGGGTACAGAAAAGGACATATGGTACTTTTTAACCGCAGGAAGCACCGCGGGGCGCAGCTAGTCCGGATATAAAGACGCATCTAAAAACAACAACTCACATCTACCTACAATCGACAAACTCGTTTGAACAGTCATTACATTATCCAGTTTGCAATACGCTAGGTGAGTTAGCGTGCTAAAATCGGATAGAGTCATGGCTGTTAAATTGTTAACAATCCATTTTTTTTATTGCACGGGCTTAGCCTCGCAAAGTCAGCACACTGAAAATTGGATAGTGTCTAGACCGAAAACCCTCACCCTTAGGTAGTCAGTTAAAAGTATAAAAACCATATTTTCCAGCTTTGTGAAGACTCTCAACCGATGAATCCTGAAAACAAATAAGACGCTTTGTAGTCCTCACGCAAACAAAAGAAAACTAATGCGGTCGTAATTTCAGCTGGTATTTCGTTTGCTGAGCAAATATTGTGAATATCTTGTAACAACGCGCACTGCGGTAATGTCTCAGTGAATAATTACAGTTATGTGGAAGTGTACTGGTTTATTTTTATCGAATAGATCAAATAGGTACAGCCCAGAAATGCCAAACAAGGATGGCCTACTGGGCTTAAAGATAAAAAAGGGTTTCTTTTTAACATTTTAGTAGGGAACCCTCAAAAGTCATCGTTCAAAGTTTCTACTAATTAATTGACTATGTTTTCTGAAGCGTCATATAAATCGAACCCAGATTTAATATAACACGATTTATTTAGGTTTTTTTTTTCCATATGTTAGTGTTAGAATTTTCCATACAAACGCGCTTGTCAAATTTCTTGGAAACCATTAATCAGATTATGATTAAATTTGGCAAGTATTTACAATTAAATGAACTATATCTCCGCCCCTATGTTCTTTGTTTTTTTAAGACGTCTTGAATATAAAATAGAGCTATGTAACATAACCGCATTTGAAATGGGTCACTTTTGACTGATTTATTTAATAGATAGACAAAGCAAATCAAAAATCACTTTACATAGAAAGGTTGTGTATATCATTAGCTTTAAAGTTAATACATACTCGTAGTACAAGATAAGTTCTATGAATCGAGAAGTGCAAAATTCATAAATATGATTGAAGTGCACTTTGTTACTCTGTAGATAATTAACTTTAGAGGCTCGTCAGTGTCTTTACTTGCTCTCTTCGCTCGTCGTCTTCTTCTTAACGAAATGGCAATAGAACACTTTTAGCCAATGCGAAGTTAGTCTTAAATGGTCACCGGACCCTTAAAAATTGTATTTTATGTTTTGATAAATTTTATGTAAGTACGTAATTACTTGTTAACTAGGACATGTTGCCAGGCAGAGTGATGGCAGGTGGACTAAAATGTTGACGGATTGGTGGCCGATATCGGCACTCGGCAGACATACATAATATTGGAAATTAATATACTTAGATCTGTTTTAAGTTCACTAAAATTTTGTACTATTTTATTAAAAAAATAAATAAAAATAAAAATAAATTCGGGACACTTCCACACACGGTCGCCTGACCCCAAACTAAGCAAAGCTTGTACTATGGCTGCCAGAGACTGTTAAACATACTTAGATATTTTTAAATACATACTTAAATACATATTAACACCCAGACATAGAACAAACACAAATGTTCACCACATAAATGTTTGCCCTAGGTGGGAATCGAACCCACGCCCCCAAGCTCAGAAGGCAGGTTCACTACCAACTGAGCCACCGATTTCTGTAATGTGTTATGAATAAATAAATAAATATATAAAAAAAAAAACGAAGCGTTGGTCGGCCTCCAGCACGTTGGGTCGACGATATTGTAAATGTCGCGGGTGGAACCTGAACAAGATTGGAACAGGACCAGGAAAAATGGCGTACGAGAAGTGAGGCCTATGCTCAGCAGTGGGTGATTACGGGCTGATGATGATGATGATGACGTACTTACTTACAAAACCTGGTATGAATCAGTGTTATTTTTGCTGAAACTTTGTTGGGTATAGACAATCGTTTATTTCATCATTTGTTTTGTTATTTTCAACAGCTTCATCGATTTCTATTTTGCTCAGCTATCTGCTCCAGCAGTGATTTAATGCCTTTAAAAAGGTTGGAATGCGCGAATAAGATAACATTAGCCGCTCGCCAAACTCTGAGCCTTATCAGAATAATAATTGAACTTTGTTGTTCCTCATTTAATTTTTAGTTCCTTACTGTTCGACCTTGGAATATAACAGAACTACAGTTTACCACAGAAATGAAAGTTTACGTTTATTTTACGATTCTGAAATCCAATTTGGTGCTGCCGTTCTTTTGCTCTCCTTTTTTACGGCAGGTTTTCTTCACAGAATAACAGTCATGAATGATTTTTCACTTAGGTATTTTTATAGGACTTACCTACTTTGTATTTTGTTAGCCGTGTTCTTTAGTTAGCGTTTAGCAACAGTGTACAAAATCCAGCTCAAAATTAAAATATAAAAGAAAAAGATCCTTTGGTTAGTTAATTGATTTTAACACACACACACACAAATTAGCTAGCACAAAACGAATCCGCCTTAGAACATACATCCTGCGCCATCTAGTTTACTTTATGTGAACTAAATGTCCCTGATTCTAGTAAATTTAAAAACAATTAAACATTCCACCACTACCTACTTACTTACCGGATGGACCGTAGTATATAAGAATACAAAAAAACTAACTAATGAAATGAAATAAAAACTAAATAAAGCCCTAAAGTAAAAGGTCTACTGAATCTGTTGTCTGTGAGAACAAACGTCTACAGTGTTTGAACGAGTGAAGTAAAAATTTCTAATTGAAGAGTTAATAAAACGACCCTTCGACTATTGTTATGAATCCCAATATTAAATTTGTTTCTTTATACAAAGTTGTCACATTACCTATATCTTCTATAACGACCTTAAGAGGTAAATAACTAAGTAAGAGCCTTTATATCTACGTATCCATTACATTGTTTATGGTAAAGTACTGTAAAGCTTGCGTTTCTCTTCAACCAGAATCTCGCGGTTATCTTTTCTCATTAGATATTTTACACATTACAGATACCAATATTTATGTATAAAATCTCGGTTTATTTGAAAAAAGTCAAAGTCAAAAGGTTTTTATTCAATTTAGGTTGGTATCAAAGATACACTTATGAACGTCAAAGTTATTTAAGTAAATAGAAAGAACGGAATACCTACTTACCATTATAATATTATATTCCTAATTAATACATTCAGTACTAATGATTACCTTATTTATTGACATCAGCTTATCACTCATTCAGCGTCCCAATCCAATATTTCGACTAATACTTACCCAGTGCGAATTCATTTTAGACTGGGGTAGGTGAGGGAGGAGGTACCTAGTCCGTTTTCCTTCAATTTAGGTAAGTAGCACGTATTTAAAAATTATTATTATTAACTTTTTTTGTGAAAAGACGCCATCTGTTCTAAAACAACAAACTGGCTTATACCATCGCTTAATCTATGACGTATTAAATTCACCGACTTCTCACAGATGGCGCTAACTAAAACTTTGTTGATCGGTAGAGCTGTAGAGCCGCTAGAGCCCTTTCGAAATACGCCTCGCCGCCGCGCCAGTCCGGTAATGGCCGCCGCCGTGGTGGTTGACTCACGTTCGCGCCATCTTCTCTCTCGTTGATTGCTTGTTTACTTTATTTACATCACTATCACAACCCCTACGATTACAGTGCCGAGTGTTTACTACACACAGTTGTTGTTTTCATCACATAAAATCGTTTTCAAAGTGTGTGTTCTCAATGTTTTTATAGTTTTGATCGGCGCGCTCACGTAGCGTTGAGAATGCAGCGGTGTTGTGTTGTGTACTAATCGGATTTCTGGCCATGCTGGGCTACAGGGGAGCCATGTGTAGCCGGCAGCACTCGCAGGCATGCCTCAACACGTCCCTGTCGATCCGACAGGAGATACAGAGGTTCGAGAGCGTGCACCCTTCCATCTACGCTCTCTACGATCTAGTCGAGATGGTTCCTGATCCATTGCTGGCGCAGCAGATCCGGGACCACGTCGTAGCTATTGAAGGTCAGTAGTGTATTACAGTTATCTGATTCGCTCGTGTTTACGTTTGCGAACGTGCTCGCCGTTTCTAGGGAGACGTTGCTGTTTATCGCCTGATAAATCACGTTGGATAACCTATTTCGTGTACCTAAGCTATTCGTTCACTTAATTGGATCTGTCCCAATTAATTGTAGTATGATAGTGGTTACGATGATGTTGCTACGTTTACCGTTAATTGCTAAATCGTTTACCAAATGTAGAGCACCTACCTACTTTGCTAGGCTCACCTACCTAGTAAAGATCAAAGCTTCTTCATTAGCTACGAAAACAAACAACTTTAGATACTGACAAATTCAATGATCTTCCACAAGTAAAGTCTACGGCAAATTATACAGAATAAAAGATCAAGAGATAAAGCAAACATAAGATGAAAGGGTGAATGGTAATTAGGTAGTATAGATAGAACCTACCTAAGGGGAAAGAAAAACAAAATCGGCCACCGACGGGAGTGCAGCAAATCCAATTAGGTAATTATGCTAAAGAAGTGAAGATTAAACAGGTGGAGGCACAAGGTAACCCCGTAAAAGGATCGATATGGACGTCTATAAGTAGGTATCTATACATGTTGGTGTATACGTTTCACAAGTTTGCGACAAGGGGAGCCAAGGAGAATGGAGGCATAGGTAGAACGCGTAACATACACTTGGCTTCAAAACCTTATCTGTCTGGATTATTTTTAACCGACTTCAAAAAAGCCCCCTCGGGGGACGAGACGTGATGATAGGTACCTAGTAAGACTTCAGAAAAAGAAGAGCACCTCCTGTTTTGAAGTCGGTTAAAAACTATGTTAGTTAGTTACGAGTATTAATTAAGCTATAGGTACTCGTGCTAGGTACCTACTTACTTATTTATAACCGACATCAAAAAAGGAGGTTGTTCTTAATTCGACTGTGTTTTTTCGTTAGTAGGTAGGTAGGTATTCAGCCATTCCGCCAATTATGAATCAATTTTGTTTTTTTTTTGTAGACTTTACTTAAATGAAAATTAATTTAACGGTATAAATTTTATCGAAATTGTCAAGCGGTTTTTAAAGAAAAAAACTAAAAAAATACAAAATAAAATTCGAATGGCGGGAAGTCAGTTTTTCAAGCTTTGCTTTTCAAATAAGTAGGTAGGTATTATTAGACTAAGTTTGTAGCTTTAATTAGGTATGTACAGGAATCCTACTAATATTATAAACGCGAAAGTTTGTAAGAATGGATGGATGTTTGTTACTCATTCACGCCAGAACGGCTGAACAGATCTGGATGAAATTTGGCACAGAGATAGGTTATAGTCTAGAATAGAAATAATAGATGCACTTTTTAACCGCGGGTGAAACCGCGGGGCGCAGGTAAGTAGTAATAAATAATTAAGATGTGGTGGTAGGAATCTTTTGCTAAATCACTTCATTTTATTGGTTGAGTCAAACGCAAGAGTGAATGGGATATAATTAGCAAAAAGTAACTACGCAATTAATTGATTAGTTATACAGGTAAGTAGGTGGTAACGTTCCAACCTGAGACAATACAAATCACTGAGATATAAGTACTTACTACGTACTACTAGAAGCTGTTCAAAACAAAAAACGTTACGAAACTCGATGACAGCGGGGCCTGCCCGCGTTGACTAGGTACTTACAGGTTTTCAGTAACTTTAAAACATTTGTCTTATCGTCTAACCAAACTATTATAACATGCAGCGCTAGATCACAGTTTTCTCGCTCCGTAAGTTCGCACACAACCACACGGCGTGGGCGTCGAAGCCACACTGATTTAAGGTGTACGGATTACAGTACAGCGCTGTGGACGAAAGTCAATATACCTAGTAATATAGGGATGAAATCTAGTACGTAATACATAACATGTTTATCAATGAATCAGACTAATGAATAGAAATATAAACTACATTGTACTAACCATAGCTGTTTACTTAAACAAAGAACTGCGTGCATATAGTAACATCAATATATTGACCGTGAAGGAAGATTACTCGCTAACGGATGCTAATATGATTAAAATACACATGCAACTGAATCCACCCACTTCCATTACAGATATAGTATGAAGTGATATCACTAATAACCTTCTGAATAAATAACAAAAACAACTCCTACAACAAAAACATAACAAAAATCCAAGAAAATTAGGAAATTACCGGGTCTCCACTCACAGAACTGGCCTCGCGAGGCTAGTTTCTATCTCAGTCTGGAGCGTGGTAGGCCTAGCAGCCAGAGCGAGATGGAAGCGTGCCTCGCGAGGCATGCTCGGTCAGTGGGGACCCGGCTAATGAAGAAAAGGAAGGAAGGCTGATCCGACCTTATGAGAGACTAGCAGCGCCCCGCGGTTTTACCTGCGGTTAAAAAGTTGCTTAGGTGTTAATCCAGCATACCTATAATAACAGCTCCATGCTATGAAAGCATGCAGATATGAAATTTCATTCAGATCTGTTCAGCCGTTCAGGCGTGAAAGAGTAACAAACATCCATCCATCCATCCATACATACAAACTTTCGCGTTTATAATATTAGTAGGATAGATTCTGTAGGAGCAATATGTGAAACTTGTTTTGTATGACAGATGGTTTTAAATGAATATCTTTAATATCTAGTCGGGACCAATGCAGCTGTGCTATTTGTCCCTGAGACGAGCGTTGTCCACGTGAAATAATTATAGTAATCAACATTGCAAAATAGTACTTAGTAGTTTTTTAAACGGCTTTTTATCGAGTGTGTTTAAATTCCATTAAGTTTTGTCTTTAAATGTTGACTCTCTCTCTCTTCCCGACTATGTACATATTACAATCACAGTTCACAATATCACACTAATCTATACCTACTTATATCCTACTAATATTATAAACGCGAAAGTTTGTGTGTATGGATGGATGTTTGTTACTCTTTAACGCCAGAACGGCTGAACAGATCTGGATGAAATTTGACACAGAGATAGATTACAGTCTAGAATAGCACTTTTTAAACGCGGGTGAAACCGCGGGGCGCAGCTAGTGTTTAATAACTATGAAATTCTCATATTAAGTACAACTGTCAAATTTCAAATTTAAGTTAAATAGTGGTTTCGGCTTCTACCTATTTGTTTTGTGGTTTCGGTCCTTTATAATAGCGTTGTAAGTACTAATATTTATTCTGTGGTAATCGGGAGAATTATGCCGTGGTTTCATTGAATACTAATTAAGTGAAAACTACCGATGATGGAATAACGAATTTATTGCTAAAAGCAAGAATAATTTAAATTAATCGGACTTTACCGTTAATACCACTCTATTTGGACGTATTATTGTTCATTGTGACTGTTGGTTGGGAACGTCACTCTCGATGTATTATGGTATAATAATATACTCCGACAGGTACCTATAGCGTTCCGAGTCAA
The DNA here is from genome assembly GCA_911728515.1 of Peribatodes rhomboidaria. NCBI lineage: Eukaryota > Metazoa > Arthropoda > Insecta > Lepidoptera > Geometridae > Peribatodes > Peribatodes rhomboidaria. Next base: position 1,528,688 of record OU452175.1, on the reverse strand, counting down.
AAATGGTCACGCGGGCAACACGTAGTGACGTCAATCGATGTACGAGTGAAGCAAGAACAAAATAAATTATTGAAATACAACAAGTTTAAAAAGACGATGACCAGTGACGTCATCAGGAGCCAACACCTGATGACGTCACTGTACGCTAGACCTGTATTTTTGGGTCATGTATCTATCACACTACATCTGCCTGCAACTTCGCTCACGCGTCATATTCTATTCTTTAGTACTGTGTTGTGAGCTTTCTATAGGTGAAAGATTTTTTGAAAACGGAGCAATGGTTATGAAGATTACTCTACCATGATCCAAAAAAACAAGATCAAACATTCCAGGAGCAAACACGTCTCACGTCATCATCATCGTCATCCGTCTCTTTCACACTGTTTGTAAATGACTTATTTCGGTCTTGCAAGCATCGATTGACGTCACTACGTGTTGCCCACGTGACCGGAATGCTACTATACCTGGCGGAGTAAACCTATAATTAATAATAATAATAAATTCAGGACACTTTCACACACGGTCGCCTGACGCGAAACTAACCAAAGCTTGTACTATGGCTGCCAGAGACTGTTATACATACTTAGATATTTTTAAATACATACTTAAATAGATATTAACACCCAGACATGGAACAAACACTAATGTTCATCACATGAATGTTTGCCCTAGGTGGGAATCGAACCCACGCCCCCACGCTCAGAAGGCAGGTTCACTACCAACTGAGCCACCGAGGCAGTCAAATAATAATATCATGAACTCTACAACTACTATACAGTATCTATGCACTCAATCCTTTTGTAATAGTGTAAAAAGTTGTACCAAGGTATAAAAGTAACAATAGAATCAACCCTACAATATAATTCGCTCACCTGATTTATCAATCATGTTAACATAACAATAGACGGAATTTCTTCAAAATAACAAAAGCCGAAATCATCAAAAAAGTCACGCAAGTACCGAATCTTGGCACTCACCATTTTCTTGACATTTAGACGACTGTATTGTAGTACTGCTACAAATATTTTATTTTTCCTCGGTAAAGCAATACGAGAAAAAAGTGCTTCACAAAATAGCCAATATAAACCTGTACTGGAAACAGAACGACTTAAATTGGCTCCGTAATCTTTTTCTTAAACGATTGTTGTTAAAACAGACAGTTTTTATTGTTTCTTTTTCGTTAAGACTGTGAAATTGATTAAAGTAGGTATTCACCTACACATATAGTCTATCAGAGAAGGCTTGAAACTACACTACTAAAAGTATAAAACTGTAGAATAGAGAATCAACTCAGGTATCAGACGAGGTATGAGTAAATGAATACTGTAACGAAATCAACTACAATTACTGAAGAGATTTATTAGAATATCTGTTTTTTTTACAAACAACAATTAACATTCTTAAAAGAACAACAAAAAACCCGGCTACAAAATATTGTAACCTATGTCACTGCAACTATCAAAATCACATGACGAAATCCATTTATCTGTTTAGGCTGTAGGCCGTGCCAAAGAAACCTTATACCTACATACACTCGAAAAACATAGCTCTCCTTCTTACGCAGTCGGGTAAAAACATCGTTAGTTCTTTACTTTGCACTAAATTAAAGTAAACCATAATGGTATTCGTGATTATTATTTGTAATTACTGTACAGTAATCAAGGTAAAACCTTCAAAAGCTTTCAAGTTGTTTATAAAAGTAGATGTAAAATATTCTGAACTAAAATTAACATAATTAAAATAGGTACTTATTGGGTTTTGATAGAGAGTAGAAGTTTTTATGAACAATTTCATAAATATTTATATTAATGTTCCAAGTTTCACGGAATCTGAAAAGGGTTTCATAAACTTCCTCAAACATTTGCAATAAACAGGATAAAGTGAGATGTGTTTATATTTTGCGTACTTTTACGTTAACCGAAAAGGACCTCGGAAAGTCGGTAATCAAAAATGCTTGGCTTCTTTTGATAACTATTTTCAGGAATCTTGAGTAAGAGTAAAAGGTAGTACCTACCTATCGCATATTTCAAAGCGAATGATAGCCTAGTTGGAGAAGGCCCGCCCCTCAAGCCAGAGGGAGCGGGTTCGAACCCAGCCAATTTCTTCACATACATATCGTCACGCAAAGCCGTGACGATATGTATGTGAAGACGATATATATTTAAAATTAAGAATTCTTTCTTAAATAATTCTTAGTTGAATATAATAAATCTCGCACTGAACCAGCGTGGGCGCTAACGACACAATAACTAGGTAGGTTGAGGTGCCCCTGCACAGAAAACGTATGAGACTGGTGATGATAATGATAATACCGAGCAAGACAGTGCAGCGCCAGATCTGACCCATAGATGTGAAATTCTGTAACATCAAATATGATATCGGACATTCAGATACGTCATTAACGGTTCCGCTACGCTCTGAATTTTTCATATGTAAACGCACTTGCATGCATAATTCCATGGGAAATTCTTAGTTATTTAAGAATTATTAGAGAAGTGCAAAAGTCATAAAAAAATATTGAAATGGCACTATGTCACTCTGTAGATAGCTTTAGAGGCTCGTCAGTATCATTACTTGCTCCCTTCGCTCATCGTCTTCTTCTAGACGAAATGGCATTGGCAATAGAGAACCTTTAGCCAATGCGAAGTTAGTATATAGTGGTCGCTGGACCCTTAATCTCAGAGTTGATTCCACCCTCCGTCAAATATGTTGTAATTAATGTTGAATATCAAATCAAACAGAATTTATTCAACGTTCTATACAACGTAACTAAAGCTGGATTCGAATTAAGGAAGGGTTGAATTTGGCAACAGACAGTTTGCAATAATGTTCTGTCGGCGCCAAGGATTTGCTTGTCAGTGTTAATTTCTAATTTACAGTTACATTAGGCGTTTTGAAAAACAACATAAAATATCGTCACACCTTTCCACCGAAGGCCTGGTAGAAATATATTGCAACAGCCGCACTTCGCCGGGCGATATTTAGTCAAAAGTTGCCATACACCAGGGTCCAGTTATGTAGCAGATGACATAAAAACAAGTATACATTAAAAATTTAAAAAATACCCTGACACCGATTTTCATTAAACATAACTAAGAACACTCCCAACTCATTCAACTTTCAAACAAAAAAAAAGACTGTGTGTACTTATGTACACGCGTTAGAAGTTATACTTCTTTGGCGTATGGAAAAAAGAAACTAAAATGCAGTAGTGATTAACGATAAATATTAAAATTAATCAAAAAGATTTTATTTAAATAAAAAAATAATATTTATTTATTTACTGTTTAAATTTACTCTTACGAAACACGTGTTCTAAATATAAAAATTGAACATAGTTATAAATTTTCATGCCACCTAGAACTAACTTCACGATGTAGAATTTAGGTGTCAGTGTGCGCGCGCATCGTAAAAATTCACTTTCATCATATTTTTCTAGCGTGCCAAAAGAAGTATAACTAATAATCGGTTCATCCGTTCAGGAGCCACAGACACACAGAGGCGTCAAACTTATAACACCCTGTCATTTTTGCGACGGGGGTTAAAAAGTTTTTAAAAAGATGTCTACAAATTTATATCCGGGTTGCCAACGCATCAACAGCAGTGTTGCAGGTGTCCATATAGACGGCGGCGGTTACCGCTTACCATCAGGCTGTCCGTCTGCTTATTCATCAGTTCTTATAAAAAATATAAAAGAAACGGCTTTTATTTCATTTGCTTTTGTATGTACGTGAGTAAGTACCTATATTGTCGTTTCTAAATCGATTTTTCAGCCACTTCAAAGCTTCCATTGCTTTGTTTTATGAATACCTACATATATGTATGTATGTACGTCTATAATTACGTAGTTTGATAACGATTGGATGATTATAGTAGCAATGAGCATTTATAATTTTATGGACTTTGAATGTGGCTACTGGAGTACCCTTGTAGTTTTTTAATAGGTGCGATAATTATGATCTTTAGCTGAATTTGGATTTTGGATAAGACTATCCTTAGGTTTTAAAAGATGGCTATGAATAAAAACATATACATACATATCGTCCGCTTTTCCTACGAAGGGGCTGGCAGAGGTGTACAACACCCACACTTCGCCGAACGATATTCAGTCCCAAATGTGATAAGGGACGAGCCTGTCGCCGTACACCGGGCTCTCCAGTACATAGCAGATGACATTAAATACGCACATATGCTCACACAATGAACAAATTGGTGCGTGCCTTCGGCTGGGTCCGAAGCCGCTCCCTCTGCGTTGAAAGGCAGGTCTTCTCCAACTAGGCTATCATCGCTGTATGAATGACAAATATATGTAAAAAATGTAACTGTTTCAATTTTATTGCGTCGACGCGTTGTTTCTTACATACAGCAAATTATTATCTCCCTTCCCTTACTATTAAACATTGTCACTCGTTGTACTCGGAATAGTTTTTCAATCTAGTTGCTAAAACAAGGAACAAATAACATTATTAAAAGAAAAAAAAATCCGACTGCAAAATATTGTACCCTATGTCACTTCCACTATCGAGACGATTCAAATGACACCTCACACATCGAAATCTACAGCTGTTTAGGCTGTAGGGCGTGCCAGAGAAACCTCATACATATATGTATAATTGTATATACATACTTAAGTACATTACACTCGAAAAACATAACCCACCTTGCGCAGTCGGGTAAAAAGACAAAACACTGGATAAAACTATACAACATTTATTGGTAAGGGGTATCTACTATAGTACAACTTAAGTTAGTGTTAAATTCACATAAAATAATACATCGTTACGCCTTTCTCCCGAAGGGGCTGGCAACTATTACAACACCCACACTTCGCCGGACGATATTTAGTCCTAAAGGTAACAGGGAGGCGAGCCTGTCGTTATACAGTTCTCCAGGGCTCCAGTTATGTTGCAGATGACGCTTAAGTTTGCAACTTCACACAATGAACAAATTGGTGCGTGCATTCGACTGGGATTGAACTCAATTCCTCTGGCTTGAGAGGCGAGCCTTCTTCAACTATGCTATCATTGCTTCATTTGCAAATGTTCATGTCATAACATACAGTCTGCTCCTATCAGACCTAAATTGCTCTCTTTGATGATAAGCCCGTTAATGTGAATGATCCCGTATCATAGTACAAAGTCACCAGCCCTTGAATACCAACTTTGAAGACTCGACTCAAGTTTGATTAGTTAAATAGGCTTTTCTCTCGTTTCTGAATTGACTAAACGCTTTGTTAAGGAGACTTGGAATGTAATCTAGGTTAGGGTATAATCTCATTAGTTCTTTTTTTTTTTAATATTCTTCGCAAATTGAACCGTACTGGTTAAATCGTAATTTTAAAATAAGTAACCCGTAAATTATACAGCGTGAATCGTTGGGAAGTGTACGGCCGCAGTGATTTGGATATTTATGTAAAAATATTTATAAGGGATCAAACGTCCTGTAGAATAAACGATGTGTTCCAGAAAAACCCTGAAAAAATATTATTATAAACTTTTTTTATATTTCGAAATTTTGGAGCTTTAATAACTAAATATCCAAATAAAAGTTGTTTTATCACAAATTCTCAATGTTATACTCTATTTTAGTATTAAGTGCTGACTTCGCTGTTTAGTGTGTATCTCCTCGCTATTGACCTTGTCCGTTCCCTGGAAGTACACTTCAATCTCCGCCAGCGATTTGCCTTTGGTCTCAGGAACAACGAACAAGACGAAGAAAAAAGCGATGGCGCAAAATATTGCGTAAGCCCAGAATGTGCCAGCTGACGTTAGTACGCTCTGTGAAGGAAATACAAAACACACTTTTAGATAGGTATTATGGAAAAGCTATTTTGAGAAGTCAGAAAGTTACTAAAGCTTGCTTGTCAGCTACACTTAAGTAAATACTTAAAAATCATATATTCAGATTCTTTATCTGCTTATTTACAACTAGTTATAACAACAGCGCCCTGCTGTTTACTCGCTGTCCCAAATGAACCGTTATTTTTTCGAGAAAAAAAGTTACATATGTCTTTTTCTGTACCTGTGACTAAGGGCATGCAAAATTTCACGGTGGTCGATTGGTGGTCGATTGAATCGGGGTTAGTCACAAGCGTGAAAGCGTAACAAACAAACTCACATCCGAATTAAGTTAGGATTAGAAGTTAGCTTAAATCATAACTTGCTAATCTTGCTATAGTACAGAACTGACCTCAAGCGCATGATAGGACTTGACGACAGAGAACATAGAGAGCAGGTTGACGGCGCTCGCCATGGCGGAGAGCTGCGAGCGGTGATGCGCCGGAAACAGCTCGCCCAGGAGCAGGAACGGTACCCCGCCGAACCCGAGCGAGAACCCTACCATAAACACCACCAGGCTGAGAATCGGCAGGTACCTGGAAACATAAAGGCAAAAGAGATCAAGTTAAGCTGGTTGTCAGATTAGACCAAAAGAGGTAGGTAACTATTAATGGAATGGCATTTCAAAGCGACGAAGTTTGGTTTCCATTTATGTAGCAAAGTTATATTCAACTTCTACATTTCTCACTGATGTTATTTTAAATTAAGTACTTAATTGAAAGTGATCGATAGACCAAACATATTTTTAATTGAAAACATAAGCAAGACTTTACATGATGAGAAGACAGCTTGTCTCGACATTCGGTTTATTAAAAAAAACTCGACATACATTTTCAAAGTGAGTTGTATGTATTTGTTATTTATTATACAAACGACCAAAGGGCTGGTACTTAGCTCTGTCAGTGAATTAGCATCGCTATTCAGCGAGGTAACGTTGGCAACATTACCTCTTGCGTTTTGGGTACTTTACCCGCGGATACTGACTTGAGCGATTGGCAGCACTGCAAGAGGAAAACCGAAGATCGGGCTTTTTTTTTTGATTATTTGTCAACTTACCCCCGAATAACGTTCAGGATTATATTACACAGGAATATCTTATTTTACTACATACAATTTTAATACTACTTTTTATTCTAGTGACTTATCCTACATATTTATTAACCTACTTAATTGTTATCTTAAATGCTACTTACGCTATGTGAATTTACAATTTACTACCATTCTAGGTCTTAATTTTGCTAAGGTTTAATATAATTACACTATATAAGTTAACAAAGGCTTATGTATCTAATGTAGTATTCCTATTATTTACAATTTTACATATTTGAACCGTTTCACTTTCGAGCCCGGGAATAGCACCGTTCGATAGGGTATTCTAAGGCGCAAACGCACATATGTAACACATATGTAACACTATGTGTATACTACACTTTTCAACAAAAAACCAAGCACTTTGATTTTTAAACGCGGAGCGAGTTGCAAACGTGGTGCTCAGGTCAGAGGTTCGCTGGGTCCTCGAAGATCGGGCTTAGTCACAATGCGAATGACTTAAGAAATACCTATGCTAAATTCTATCCCCCCAAAGCTGCTGGTTTTAATAGGCCTGCCTAAAGCAACTCGCCCGACCCATTTTCTCAAACTGACAGTACCCAAAGCTATGTAAACTAATATGAGCTCACCCAAGCCAAGAGTCGTTCGCAAAGTGGAAGTAGAAGGCTGCACCCATGGCAGCCATGGAGGCGCACATGACGGCGGCAGACACGAGCAGCAGCGGCCGCCGCCCAGCGCGATCTACTAGTAACGTGCTCACGCCGTTGCTCACCAGCTGTACGATGCCGACTATGACGGTTGCTGTCATTGCGTCTAATGTACTTCCTGAAATAACATAAAGTTAGCCCTCACAACAGATGAAAATGTTTAGTAAAGATAGACCTACGAAATATAAAGAAGTAAAACGCATAATATTTTTCTCCTTCGGCCGCGTGCGAAACCGGAGGCTCGTGACCTGTTACGGCAGGAGCGAGTATTCGTTATACTTGAAAGTAAATATCGCCATTCAATTTTGATAGAAGCTCTGGAGTAGGCGTTGAATCGTCGTCTCCTTATAAAACCAAAAAGCCTAATTCAAAGATCAACAGTTAAACACATAGAACCGATACAAACTGAAAAGTATACCATAGCAGTTTTTAGTAAATGTTATGTATATATCAGTCTCTGGCAGCCATAGTAGTGCCAAGCCATAGCAGCCATAGCCAAGCTTTGCTTAGTTTGGGGTCAGGCGACCATATGTGAAAATGTCTCGAAATTATCAATTATTTTAACTTGTTAACCTTTAAAAAAATATCCTTGGTATAACTTTTCTCACCTGCATTTTTGAAGATTTCGACGGTAAAGAACACAACGGCGTCGATGCCGCTGTACTGCTGGAAGAAGAGCAGAGAGAAGACGATGATGAGAGGCTTGATCACTACGGGCGAGAAGAACACCTCGCGAGTGAATAGGCTGGGGTGGCTGGCGAGGGCTTCTACTTTCCTGTAAGAGTTAACATTTCAAAACATGAACGAAAGACGGGTCTGAGCCGTAGCGCACTTGTAGCGCCTCACTCAACTGCCGTCTTTGTACTTCTGCACTCTAGTAAACTTCAAGGCTAGAGTGAATAAGTACCTTATAGGTCGTCGTGCTCCATCTTAGACCACAACGTCGCTTAACATCAGGCGAGTTGGTGGTCAAACGCCGACCTATTATACATAAAAATAAAATAATAATAATGAGTCTGAATAATCGAGAGTTTTATGAAATAGTTAATAGCTGTAGCCACAACCTGCATCTAGGATATATAATACATGAAATTTTACTACCAAAAACATTTGTTTGACATTGTCCACACTTAAATTGTTTGCCTATGGGTTTTTATACCTGCAATAAACGACTTTATTATTATTATTAAACGAAAACTTAGACGTTTTAGAAACACATACTTACACACAACAAAAACAAACCGAATTAAAAAATTACAAGTAGCCCGACCGATTATTATCTATTTGTTGGCCAAAAACTAAAAACTGAAAATTCAAAGAACTGAACAATTTTCACACAGGGCATTTAATTTTCTTTGAATAAACGATTTCGACTTAATTATTTGCCATTAACTCAGTGCCTTATCTGTAAATTTAAAGTTATAACCACCTCATGTCATATCTGAATTGATCTGAACTGACAGTCATCCTTTGATCATTTCTAATGTTATCTTTCAGCCTACTATACAGCATGGTAAATAAATAAACTCCGCCAGGTGTAGCATTCCGGTCGCGTGGGCAACACGTAGTGACGTCAGTCGATGCTTAAGCAAGACCGACATAAGTCATTAACAAGTTGTACGAAAGAGACAAATGACGTCGACGAGGGACGTCATACGTGTTAGCTCTTGGATAGACCTTGTGTTTTTGGATCATGCTATACAGGAGAGGCTCGATTCTACTAAGCAATTGTTTTTAAATTGTTAATGATTTGACAATTTTTGACACATCTGGCATCATACAAAAATTGTCAGTTTGAGGCAATTCATTAACAATTTTAAAACAATTGGTCAGTTGAATTGGGGGAGGCTGTCTTTATGACGATCCCCATGTTACAAGTTCACAACTCACTCATTGGTGCTATCTTTGACTGTGGCGGTGGCGCGAGCTGAAAGATGCAGCCAGTTGATGGAGTGTGAGGGGTCTCTACCCTTCCCTTCCAACCAGACCGGGGACTCCGGCAGTGGGAGAAGAATCACAAACGTGGCCACTGAAAAAATCAAAAACTTTCGAAATCAATCAATTTCCTAACCTAGTAAACGCAAGCAGGTTAGAACAGGCCGAGTGGCTAGCCCTAATGTCAGAGTTACTAGGCCGCCCGATGGCCTCTGACATGGCTTGACGATTGTTGTCAGAGAACAAACAACCGGGGCCTACAATTTAAAGTGTCATCCGAACCACGGTAGCGCTCAGTTGTAAACTTGGAAAATTCTCAACTAGCTGTGCCCCGCGGTTTCACCCGTGGTTCCACAGGAACCGTAAATTTTATCGGAATAAAAAGTATCCTATGCCCGTTTCTGTACCCCTGAGAACGTGTATGCAAAATTTCATGATCGGTTGAATAGCTAAAGCGAAAACAAACATAAAACGAACAAACTCTCTGTCGCATTTATAATAGTAGTAGGGGGTCAGGTCTTCTGAAACACTAGCATTAAAGTCTGATGTAACTGTAGTTGAAACACTTTGTCATAATATAAATAACTCCTGATGAACTACAAATAAAGCAATCTTGGCATTTGATGACTTTAGTGTCATTTGTCAGTTTTTCGTCTTTATTTGATAAATGGAACCATCGCATTATTTTTTATCCTACTGCGCAAGAAGAAGGGTAATGTTTTTAAAATGTTTGTATGTATGTATGAGGTTTCTTTGGCACGCCCTACAGCCTATACAGCTTCATGAATTTCGACATGTGAGGTGTCACTTGAATCGTCTTGATAGTGGAAGTGACATAGGGAACACAACATTTTGCAGTCGGGTTTTTGTTTTAATAATGTTACTTGTTTTTTAGAATATAAAAACAGTTTAACCAATAAACTCACAAAACGTAAGTAGATACTAACTTAAAAAAATCAATAAATTAACTAGCTATACAAAAAAAAGCTAAATCGATTGTCAGACTCCAAATTTAATTACCACAGAAAATAGCAGAGAAGAAAGCAAGGTGTCTCCAGTAGAGCCAGCTGCCAGCGACGTATGAGAGCAGGATGCCGAGCGACATGGACAGGGTCGGCATAGAGCCCAGGCGGCCGCGGATCTCGGGGTCACAGCATTCACTTACCTGAAACGAGGGTTAGTAGTCCGGTCAATTTAGACATTCGAAGTTACATAAAGTCCCAACAAGCTGAATTTTTGTGAAGTTGTTCAAAACATAATTACAAACAATGTCTAGAAGTTCCCCATCATTCCCCTGTAAGGAAAAAATTTAATTCAAGGTCAAAGGTAAAAAAAATGAGTTTTTCGCGATTTTCAGCAAAACGGTAAGTTTTATCATAAAAGTACCTCAGACAAAAATTGTAGATCATAAAATTATCTATAAAAAAAGTATCAATACTTTTTTTCTTACGAGCCACCGTTTCTGAGATATAACGATTCTAAAAGTTATAAAAGTTGTTATCGTCATAATATTCGCACACGTTTTCACGCCACCTATGAGGTAGTGTACTTAGCGCGTTTTTGTTAACGTGGTTTCCCCAGTAGGCCTACTCCACGGGTCAGTTGTGATCCTGTTTAATGTAAAACTATTGCAAAATAACGGAAATTTTCAAAGATTGGGAAAGATAAAAGTAAAGTAAAGTTTAAACTGGCTCTAATATATTGTTGACCAACTTTCAACCCCAGTCTGTAGGGTCTAGCTGATAACCAAGCCACACTTGAACTTGGTAATATACTCGAAGAAAGAAGATGTTGGTGAGCAGCAACTGAGGTTGGAGGAAGACAAGCCAATTGAACTTGTTTTTTATTTTTAGTATTTTTAACGAAACATGCATATCGATGTTTATCTAAACAGATAGTTTTTTTAGGAGCTCCGTACATAGAAAGAAGAAAGCGGATGCCGTTGGTAATAACTTCTTGTTGAGTTGAATCACTTTTTTTAGCCTAGGCCCTAGCCACGCACACAATGAAACAAGAGACAGATGTCTCGAAGTTACACTGGCTTAAAGATTAAGAGACTGGGTTTCTTTTTACCTGATATTCTTGTAGTTAAAACTTATGTATATTTTATATTGTAAGTATAAGTTACAATGACCGATAGAAAAATATTTAAACACATAATTAATTATAAAATTTTACAACTCTAGATGTACTCGTATATACGTGGCGTACTCATGCATATAATATTATGACGATAACAACTTTTATAACTTTTAGAATCGTTATATCTCAGAAACGGTGGCTCGTAAGAAAAAAAGTATTGATACTTTTTTTATAGATAATTTTATGATCTACAATTTTTGTCTGAGGTACTTTTATGATAAAACTTATCGTTTTGCTGAAAATCGCGAAAAACTCATTTTTTTGACCTTTGACCTTGAATTAAATTTTTTCCTTACAGGGGAATGATGGGGAACTTCTAGACATTGTTTGTAATTATGTTTTGAACAACTTCACAAAAATTCAGCTTGTTGGGACTTTATGTAACTTCACTCTCATTTTTTGGTCTAAATTGACCGGACTATTAGGTAAAGCAGGGTTAAAAAGAGATCTTCAAAATAAGTTTTAAAAAAAAATTCGTATATCGTCGGACCACAACACAATACATTACAATACAATATCACTTTATTGCACACCAAAAACAACAGTAGAAAGCCTTAAAAACTAATATAATTTATTTAGCAGTAGGTACAAGGGCAACCTTATAGCGATTTCTTCCAGGTAACTTTGGATGGACAGGAGCTCAAAGAAATACGAAAAGGGTAAGTACATAAATCTAAAACCTCGTGAGTAAGATGACATGTCCCGATTGTGGCAAGCCATGTCAAAAGAGACCTTCGGGCAAGCTAAAATCTTTAAAATCTAGGATAGCCACTCGGCCTATGCGAACTTTTTTTATCACATTTTGGGTTGGCCCTTTACTCCAGCGATCTATGTCACCAGGCCACACAAGCTTAATGCCGTACTTTGCCCGTCATAAACACCTCTGACCATCTGCACTCCAAATTCTTCGCCCTTCTTCCGTTTACGATTACAATACAACGGCAAATATCTATCCTTTTTATAAACTTACATAAACTTGAGAAGTGGCGAGCATGAACCCCGCGCAAACTCCCGTAAAGGCTCTGCCGACGATAACAACGGCAAAGTTTTTAGCAAAGCCGAGGAGGAGCCAGCTGGCGGCCCACAGCGGCGCCGTCAGCTGAAGCGTCCGTTTGCGGCCGAGTCGCTGCATCAGCGCTCCTGATACCATGCTGCCCACGAACGCGCCCAAAGATGGAGTAGCACCTGTAAACAATCCATTTTCAAAGTTTTAAACTTCCAACTCTACTACCTGTGTCAGGGATGCCATGGAACACAGAGAAAGACACTGACATTTAAGACCTAGAATATTTTAAATTTGTTATTACACGTCTGCAATGAACGACATTCGAATGATGAATCCGGGATATCCTGCTTCTATATTTTAGCTAGGAGAATCGATAGGCAGCCAGTGGCGGGACTCCTACATCCCTACCGGGGGCTTGGTTTCATCTGACGGTGGTCCGGCTCCGTTAACAGGCAAATGACCCGGTGACGGGACCGGGCTACAGGGCCAGATGAAACCAAGCCCCACCGGGCTCGCCCCCGGGGCAGCGGTGGAATCCACAAAGGATTTTCCCTATGTTTAAAAAAAAGGGGAATCGATGTCTAGTTTTTCATACTTTCTCTTTTGCCGACTATGTACCCCATATTGTCATAGAGTCACGTTTCTCTCTCATTTTTGTTGCTCTATCATATCTATGCGATAATATGAAAAAGAGAAATGTATGACATTTCGCTTTTTATAACAGGCTTTATAAGTAATCTTCTACAAGCCATTGTAAAAAGAAAACAAAGACTAGTTGTCATAAAACTATTATCTCAACCCTTTGTTGTTCTCATGATGAGGTATGCACTCATAGTCTTATTTATCTACTAGGAGTAGTATAAAATTAGGTGATAGAACTGTAAAGCCTCATCAAACAAGTGGAAAATATTTATCATACTAGGAAGTTATTAATAGGAAGGTTGTTAACTTATTGAGTTTTTAGTAGAGCAAAGACGTGGATGAAAATCATATATATACTGAGAAACTATAAGAAAGTATTGAAAATTATAGTTAGACGCGATCCGTTGTTTCTATCCTATCCAGGGTCGGTAGTTGGTAAAGCAGTTCTGGAAAACAATCATTACGACATAAACAAAGACACAAACAGCCTCCAGCTTAAACGCAAATAATATATACAATAGTAAGTACATTACACGTTTTCCTTTTCGCTGTAAGTAAAAAACACAATGTACCTATTTTGCTGTCTATTTAAATAAAAAATAAAATGAAACAGCAAACTAAACCACATCTAGGTAGCAAGGATATAATTAAGCAAGTAGGAAGGTAAAAAGGTAATTTACTATACGCCGATTCATTTAATTCTAACTACAATTCGGTTGTTTTATTTGTTCAGGCTACCTATTGAAAAAAGTTAATAGGTCAGTTGTGCACTCATCCGTATTCCGTACCGATCCATGACTTCTGTTCGCTGTGTTCGATGATGAAGGGATCGTTGGCTTGGATGGACGGGATGGCGGAGGCGGAGTATCCTCGCACCAGGCCCATGATGAGGAAGAATTGTGACGCTCCGAATGCTAGCCATGCCTAGAACAAAAGAAAATCTATCCATCACACTGATATTACAAAGGTAAAAGTTACTGTGTACGTTTGTAAATTCTTCACACTCAAACGGGTAGACCAATTGATAGATAGATAGATGATAAACACTTTATTGTTCACACCAGAAATAACAAAACAACAGAACAGAAAACTTAAACTATAACAACTGGCGGCCTTATCACTAAGAGCGATCTCTTCCAGGCAACCTTAGGATGGAGAGGATACATATGAAAGAGTATGGGATAGGGTGTGCAAAAATTAACAAAAATAAAAATTAATATTATAAACAAAATACGAGTAAACAAAATTGGTGAAATTGGTGAACAATTGGTGAAATTTTGGTATGGAGGTAGCTGACACCCTGGTTTTACACGTAACTTTTTATGAAATGACCCTAAAACCATGCAAAAATATTAGATGTTTCATAAATTTGCTTTGATTTAGTGGTATTCAGAATGTTTGAAATACAATCACAATTACACAAGCTACTATTTTGGCTTTATGATACCGCTAATTTGTTTTTATGGCAGTGCACTAACCTGCCTTGCTGAGATAAAACTAATTTTAAATCAAACAATTTTCTTGCTGAAAACTTTCACTTGATATTAAAAAAAAACTGTTAAGTAAATCATTTTATTTTAAAGTCCCATGTAATTAAAATTAAACAAACCTGTTTAAAAAACCCTGTCCAGGTAATATCTAGAGCAGTGCCATCACTGGTCTTCACTCGTTGGTAATTACACTTCTCCATAACTATTTACAATTATCACTCAGCCTGCCTGTCTGTCTGTCTGTCGATGCCTAAGGAAATGTAAGCTCAGTTTGGCAACTGAACTGTCACTACCACACTCGGTACTGTGAAAAACCTTTTACGGAAATTTTTGTGTTTGACCTTGTGTTCTGCGTGCAAAAAGCAATGACTACGATGTTCTTATATTTTTCTTTGCTCCTTATCGGTAAAAAGTTGTAAGGGGTGATAATAGGTACATAAAAGGTAACATATCCGTGATGTCTCCAATTTTTTACTGACTTCTAAAAAAAGAGATTCTATGTTCGTCTGTATGTTCATCGATATTTTCGCCAATTGTGAACTGGTAAAAAAATACATTTTATAGTTCGAAAGAGCCTAGTACCGTGGTGGTTCCATTATCCTCAAGTCAGGATCTGATGATGGAATTTCAAGGAAATCGAGGTGATTCAGTTCCCGGTTTCTGAACGAGCCAAAATTCTGCATAAGTACTTATAAATATAATGAGATGTTTTGTTCACATAATAAACAAATTGGTGCGTGCCTTCGGCTGGGATCGAACCCGTTCTCTCTGGCTTCAAACACCAGCAAAAGTGATCGGAATTGTCACGGTTTTCATTCGGCTTTTTAGTGATGTAGTAGTTGGCAAAATGCTTCAAGCGAAGCTCGAGTGTGGACGGATTCAGAGATTATCTACACTAATCTAATCTACACACTACGTGTGTACATTAACAATTATATTCTATACACACGAAATATGTATGCATAAGTGAGTGCCTATATTATAAATATTAATACTATACATTTCATATTTTGTATGTACTTATAGATCCGCCTTGATCCTTAGACTGTTCTGTTAGGGTGCTGTGTGCAATTTTGAATAAATAAATATTAATCAGGTGAATTTTTGTAAGTTTGGACTTTGGACGTAGAGAGTATTAGAGTAGTATTATTCGGAATGATAAAATGTGAAAATACCAACAAACACTAGTTGCTAATAGAATAGTATTGGAAAGTAGGTACCTGTTTAATAAACCCTTTTCGGTTTAAGTCTATAGTAGTCTTTCCATTAGATAATTCTTGATATTGACACTTTTCCATAGTTAAGGTAATTAATTACTCGTTTTCAAAAAAAATGCGACTAGCAAATGAGATGTTAACTCAGACTGACAACTAAGGAGTCACTAAAACACAGTAAAATAATCTCTCATAATTCATTTCTTTTATTGAAGACAATAAAATAATATTCTTATGCAAATACTAGCTTCTGCTGGTCCTCCTCCTCGTTTATAGCGCGATGGAAACGTGATGTCACTTTTGAACTAGATTACTAAATATATCATTTCGTTTCTTAGCAGTCTTTAAATGTAGACGATAATAAAATTTATAGTTTAGCGCGATTCATCCCTAGAACGAATGTTTAAATGGTCAGACCAAATTTTAATTAAATTTAAATCCCTCGTTTTCTTTTCACTATAAAAATAACTAAGTTCTATCTGAGCACATCCGATAAACCCAATTGTATTCCTAGAAAACTTCTAGTAACGGTAATTCCATGTTGTCAGCGCAGATTAAACCATGTATGCTCTGTTCCCGGTACCCAAGATACAGGCCTAGCCTAGTTTGGGACCCACAGATAACATTTTTCTGGGTTCTTATGTTCTTAGGTCCCTATACACATCTATTAGTAATCTGCATATGTGCTGTATTTTTTGGAAATAAATGTATTATTATTAGAATGGAGTTATGAGTGTAATGTTCACTTGCACTAAATATAAGAATTGATTAAGGCCTTGCTTACATAGTTTAATCTATCTCCTATCTAGCTCCTACTTAATTTTTTTTACACTAACCTTAAGTCATTTCTGAGGAGAATCTTAACTTTACATATGTGCCCGATGAGCGAATATTTCGCTAGGAGTAGTTTAAAACTAGTTAAAGACTTAGGCAATTCTTAAATTTAGTCTAAGTGGCCTTAAGTCTTATTTTATGTATATTTTTCTAAGTTTAGCTAGCTGAAGCCGGAGACCTCATACCTCAGGAGCTACCCAGCCCTTGGCCTTCCAGGCTTGGAGCTCAGAACTATTATAAAACTTTGTGTTATATCTCTAAGAGTCTATTATGAAACTTTAGTTCATAAGTTTATCTTTGATACCCAAATTGAATGAAAACATTTTGACTTTGACTTTAGATAAGAGAGTAGAGACCCGCCATTTACCTCGCATATAGCCAAATCAGTTCTACCGTTTTTAAGCAACGCACTTACCAACAAAGAGCATTAAATATAATTTCTATTAAAGAGATTGCATGATGGTATCCAAGCTTTTTAACCCAACCCCAAAGACTAGTATACTTTTGACACCCGACCAAGTGACGAGTGTGACGACCGCAAACGCAGCCCAAACTCTCAAACTTCTCAAACCTGTTGGTGAAAACCGGTTTAGATCAGAGACAAACAATAAGTAAGCCGAGACATTACATTTGAAGGCCACGGTCATTATTTAACAAAAGGTGGTAACTGTTTAGGTTTGGTAATGACATTTGCTTCCGTCGCCACTGGAGCTTTTTGTACCTGCTATAGTTTTGCAGAAATACTTTGTACGTGGCAAAATTTGTGGAATTTGCAGAGGGGGGAGAGAATACTGATCAAGACTATCAAAAATAAGAACGAAAGAATTTAATTTAAAAGCTAAGAAATTTTAAGACAACATCATATGTTTGGATTTTTAAAACAGTAGTTTATATTAAGTAGGTAGTTTCTTTTGTTAAACTTTTGTTTTTTGTTGGTAGTTTGTTTTGTTCTGTTGTTTCTTTTGTTAGGTAGTTTCTTTTGTTAATAACGGCTGTATTGTATCGGAATAATTATACAATTTACAGTGTTTTATATTTTCCTTTCTTTTAATCAAGTTTTAACTCAAATCGAAAAAGACAAAATCCTGGAAGTATTAACTATCCCGAGGCTATACAACGTTTAATAAGCTGAAAAGTATTTAATGATGCAGGGTAAGTCAAAGAAAGAAGACAAGACCAAAGCGAGCACAGATTAAATCAACGAACATTTAGCACGTCTACGGAGCCAACTTTAAGAACTCCGCAAAACTTGCCAAGAATTAAGTTCTAAGAATCTTACAACTTTTACCTGGCTGCTAAACCAGATTCTTTGAAAGCTTTGGTACGGTAAAAATCATTGAGCATTTCTCAGAGCGTACCATAAACTTAATCGTTATCTTGCGGACTTAAAACGAGCTAATCAAAAGTTACGTGTTTTTATTAAAATAATAGTTGCGGTGAAAATTTTAGCTTCAATTTACATTGGCCAAATGCCAGTTAATCTTTATTAGTAAAGTTATCTATTATAGAAGTATTTCTTGCAGTGTCGATGATTTTTTCAAACGAGCTAATCTTAATAAATATAATAGTCTTATCTTAATCTACGTATATTGTAAAGATGTAGACGTTGTAAAACTAATAAAGATCACACTACGCCCTATCAGAATAACTCGCTAAAAATATACCTGTCTTTGTTATTGCGAAATAACAGACAAGGACATCAATGCTTCTACTTAGTTTAGATTTATTAATTCAGCGTTCTGAATAGGACCTAATGGGCCTAATGTATTTCAAATAAGTACTGAACAGAAACATTTCATCTCTAATCTATACGATAAGCCAAAACTCACTGAAAGCATCGTCAAAGCGTTCCATAAATCGTGCATAACGGAAACTACGATGAGTTGAAAGTCAGGTACCTGCGATATCCACAAATCAATAATGCACTGCAGAGAGCGTAGCCAGGGCCGTGTCTATAGGGGCGTCAATGAAACAACACGAGCTCTTGTGAAATCTATAACGGTAAGTGATAGAAAATCTAATCTTTAATAATTTGATCTCTTTTCAATGTATTTTAAATCGTAACTCCCTTTACAAAATCAGACTATGAGAATAAATATCAACTTGTTGCTCTACCTCACGGTCTTGCCGATTCTAAATTTCGATAGTACAAAAAGGCTACAGCGATGCTCCCTAGCATTTCATATCAGCCTCACCGGAAAGCACTTCCTTCGTAATATTGGGGTTGCACCGCGTTATCGCCGTCCGTGCCGTCGGGTTTGTTTGGACAGTCATTACTTTGAATGGGTATCTCAAAGGGGCAAGCACCCTTCACCACGTTCGACCTGGCTCCGTCCAGTGGCACCGTATTTGCGCTGTCCAGCTATCGCATGATATGTTGTCGAGTAACGCTGTTATTCACCGTTCTTTTTTACCGTTCAGTTGTAGGGGATGAAAACGTACGGCAATGGCTTTGGCGACGGACACGTCACCCTGATAACGTAATATTTATTAGGCGCTGTACTAGTATTAGTTACAGTGTTTGCAGAATTTCGAAAATGTCGCATGCTGCATTCTGTTTTAAATTTACAAAAAAATTAGGATCAGGGAATAATTGTTTAAATGTAATTGCAATTTATAAACACCGCGTGCCATCCTGCTCGTGCTAATTTCTCGCGTCATAGGAGCGAATGGGAAGCTACATGATGACCATCGCCGGCTGCCTTCCTTGCACAATAAGGCTCTAAGATCTATCATGGGTACTTTAATATGAAGCTTGTATCTAAATTCACGTATAATATTGTCGGGTTAGAATCTTCATTTAAGTAGTCGTACATATTTTTAAGGATTATTAAAATCAATTTGAATCATACAAATTTTAGACTACGTCTTCACATAATTAGAACTTAGCACTTAATTCTGTAATGAGTAGAGAACCTTCGTCGTCTTTCCGTCCTCCATGTCCAGTAAACAATACATTATTAACAGTCATCGTTCTGCCATGTGCATCATTCAACAGTGTAACGAACGTGCACAATAAATTATTTACGAGTGCAGTTTTTTGCAGCGTGAACAGTATTTTTGACAGAAAACAGTACCTAAGAACTTACAATGCTTACAATTTGAATCTACTCGCGGTCCAACAGGAACTGTTAATTATTTCAAGATAAAAAGTTTATGTCCTTTTCTGTATTCCTGACAACGTGCATGCAAAATTTCATCGTGATTGGTTGAGTAGTTAGAGCGTGAAAGCGTAACAAATAAGTCTCTATCTAAGAACAATCTCTATTTCGAATTTATAATATTAATTAGGATAGGATAGGATATAGGTAGAAACTTTTCACTGGGAAAATGCCTTGAAAAATACATATGACTATAATAAATTTGGTTTTTAAGAATATGATGTTTCGAAATTCATAAGATTAACAAAGTAATACACTACATATTCATCAGAGGTCAGGCTCACTTGGATCCACCATCGTATAAAGATGTTCACGCCATGACGCCGCTCGTAATTCTATTAGCTGTGAAAAAGTTTATGGAACAGAACAAAACGTTAAACTCTGCATAGCTCAGTCCATAAATTTAGACTTAAACCGTAGACTTTTTAATACTTTTAAAAAGATATAGCCCGTGAAGTTGAAACAGGTATTTTTGCAAAGAGCATGTACGTTGTACGTTTAATATTTTTGCGTGGAACTTCATCACTGTTGTATATTAAAGGTTTTTGCGCGGCCTGTACATGAGCTGAGTTTTTATTGATCAATGTATGAAGTACGAGTACTGCATTTAAGTGCGTAATACTGGTATTAAAACCGATAATGATTGTAATTTCACTTTCTGAATGTCTCGATTATCTGATAGTTTATTGCTCACAGATAATCTCTTTAACCGATTGACGTTTATTTGGAAAGCAGTGAAAACTTTAGATTGAGGGGAAGTCTTTTCCGTACCAACTATGTATTTAATAAGTCAGTTTGATACTTATTATGTATTTTATTTCTATTTACAGTGTTTGACAAAAAAAGGACTTAGTATGTTATATAATATGTACCCACAAAATTTAATGACATTATGTGGTAAAATTGTTTAGGTTTAATTATGAGTGGATAGTCTCGTGTAGGCAATTGTGTTTTATTGTATACGGGCATTTCTCTACTAAATGGAAAATCGCTGTCCCAAGTAAATTTTATATAATTAATTCCATCTTATCCATTTTTTTTGGGACTAATATGGACAAAAATGTGGTATTCTTGGTTCACCATTGCTCATTAAGTAATTTATTATAATTGTTTTCGAGAAAAAAAACGTTAAACACCTCAAAACACAGTCCCCTGGTATGTCCCTTTTCCAGAATTACAAGCATTGATACCTATATATTTAATACTTTGCCATTTATAACTGAATAATAAATCATAAATTGTTTGAGGAGATTGTAAGCATCTTTTAATATTATAAATTATATGTCTATAATATAATTTTTTTTTAAAAATATATGTACGAAGGCTGTCCTTAAATTATTATAACAGTCCCCTGGTAAAATTTCAAACGGCCCGTAATTCACTTTCGGTATTGGTCCGATACATTACGATCGTGAAATGGAATGCAACCGGTGTAAAATTAGTTCGGATGTATAGGTAACAGACAACCGCCATTTTCTCAGTTGGCACCGCTGCGTTTCGTAGTGAACCACGCGTCTCGGCCATTAGTAGAAACAGTCCACTGGTGAGTATTTGTTTTCTTATTTCAAGAGTTTTATTTAATATCATTTGTTTAAAATAGTTTATTTACGAGTATGTCTTCACATCTGTTTTGCAAATGTGATATGTTTTAAAAATTTTGTGTTATTTAGTTTTCAAGCAAAAAAAACAGTTCCCTGGTCAACAGTCCCCTGTCATTTCATTGCACAGGGGACTGTTCTTGATCTCAGGGGACTGTTTTGTCAAGTTTTGTAAAGACTTATATGATAGACAGCGCATCAATCTGCTTCAACGTTATCATAATTAAAATATTCTTCTTTTTCGTAGGGAATCGCTCAAAATGCCACCTATAAAGAAACTACCCAAAACAAGAGAAGAAATATTAGAACAAAAACGTATAGCTGAACGTTTGAGATATCAACGACTTAAAAATGACCCTCAAAAACAAGAAGAAATTAAAGAAAAAGAAAGGCTGAAATACCAAAAGAAGAAAGAAAAAGGTAGCAGAAAGTTGGTTAAAGATATGAGTCGTCGCGAGCATAAGGCTGCTAAAAAGACTTGGAAAGAGCACTGTTCTAAATATTGCCAAAAAAAAAAGAGCCATGAAAGAAATAACGAATAATTTTGTGAGGGAAAATACACCTGATTCTTTTGGATCAACATTAGAATGCCCGGCGCCTTTATGGTCGTCAGAAAATGCACTTGTTGCGGCAAGAAAGAAACAGGCTAAGAAGAAACGTGCGAAGATTTTGAAAGACAAAAACAATAAGATTCAAGAATACAAACAGAGACTGGAAAAGTATAAAAAGAGATTGCAACGGTTGGAACAATAACAACAGTAAAAAGGATGAGACACCTCAAACGAAACTAACACGAATGTGTGACACTCCATCAACTCGCAAAGACGTTGTTAAAAAGGCACTTTTTGGAGAAGTATTGAATAAACAATTAAAAGAAAAATATGCAGGTTTAAAACCACGGAAAGAGAAACAAATTTTCGGAAAAGTTATATCAGGTGAATTAGAAGGATATGTCTGATGTCGGTTTTGACCAAATATTGGAAAAGTTGCCTGATCCGAAGGTAACCGTACAAGGAAGTAGATTATTTTATAGTTTTCCAAAATCAGTATCGGTCTTTGAGAAATAAGAGATATTTCGCTGGATAGTAAGATTGATTTTTAGTAATATACTGTGCTATTGATGATTACTTTGAGTTACTTGAAAAGTACAAGTGTTTCCTAGTTGTAATCCAAAATGTTTATTGTGATAATTAGTTAAAAGAGGTAATGTTTATTTTGTTTATTTTTCATAACATTCTAAAAGCTGACTTATGTCATACGATCTGTATTTTAAAAAGACTGTTAAAGTAAGTTGATTTTAGTTAGTTTATCACAAATGTTATCAAAATGTCTTTGTTTAATAAGTGTTCTTCGTTATGATCTCGTTGATTATTTAAGTAATAATTACACATTGTAAGTGGTAATAAAAATAAAGCTTTTATTATTTAAACTAATAAAAATACTAGTTTTTGTTCTTAAAATCATTCCCCTGGTTGGTCACAACAGTCCCCTGTCTGAATTTTGCACAAAACTGTCCATAACTCAAAAACCAAGTGGAAAATGTGTAGGCTTCTTTAATATATATATTTGATATACTATTGCCTTTCTCTGTATTGACAGACATTCTCAAAATTTAATAAAATTTGCTTAGGACAGTCTTGTATGGATGAGTTTCCAAATAGCAGAGAAACACCCATACCACAAATGGTTCAACATCAGTCAAATTAGTAATCTAACCCCGAACGCTTTAAAATGGTCTTGTTTGTAAATTCCCCTATTCCAAAAAATCGTAGTCATTCTATTTTAGATGAATTTCTTGTGTGTTTCGAACCCAAACATTAACAACGTTGATTATAATAACATCATCCGACAGATGTTCGATGTTTTTGTCTGACAAAGCCTTAGAAGGCACGTGGCAATGTGACTCTACGCCCCCGGCCTTGCCAATTATGAGATCCTTATGAGCTGGTTTTCTCTTAGTTGTGAAGGAAACGGCGTCCTCGTTAATTAAATTTGCATTATTTCTCCTTCGTTTGTCGAAATAGACTAATGAGAAGCGCTTGAGAGTTATAAATAGGTCAGTATGGTATTACTGAAAAAGAAAATGGTTTCTGTTCAATGAAAACCTAAATAACGCGTTCAAAAATTGTCGATTATTGACAAGTCCTAATGCAATAATTAATAAATAATGCGTAGTAAGTAGTACATCTACGAACGAGATCCAGAGTTGGTATTGGTAGCCCAGAGTGAGACTTAAGTTTAGTATCCTAGTCTTTCCTTAAACCCATATAAACGCATACCACGTCGTATAAATTTAACAACTCACTCGCGAAACCTAACCAATGCATAATATTTATTCATGAGAAAATAACAATCGAAATATTTTGTATGAACACTGAGGATTGTTAACCCAAATAACAAATCGCATTGAAGTGTTCTAGGAATGTGCTCTGAGAATGCGTTTGAAACTAATGACAAGTCATTGAGATATCTGGAAAATGTTAATATTTAATACTCAACTCAAAGTAAGATTACTACGTACTTTGCCAACTATGCGTATAAAATTCATTTTTCAATCAATATTGTTAGTTGATAAAGAATTTGAAATCTAGGTGTTAAGAGAAACAATTGATTAGCTTATATGCAAAGGAAGTATCCACAATATTACGCTGTGCGTAAAAGGAAACCAATTCCGGTCCATCCCACGTGTTTTTGCGTTTTTCTGTACTCTTTACGATAGACCACACAAGTTGTCATCACCAATCTGAATTATGAATATGAACTCAACTGTAAGGTACATAAAGGCCATAATTCTGTATGACATTTACCAAATTAGGACAGAACTGATTTTACCTGACTCCGTGTCTCAACTGATAAAATAAACTTGTTCTGATGAGGTCAATTGAAGGAAACAACAAGTAATCGCCAAACCGGCGGGTCAACAACCTTGTAGCAAAGAAGAAACTTGATACCCATCGCTAAGTACCCGTTATAATGAAATGATGCAATAGACTGAATATACAATGAAGTCTGAAGGATTAGATACCTTAGAAATGCGTAAAAGTAATTACGTTCTTAGTTTACCGACTAACCTAGACTCAAAGCCCCACTTTCAATATAAATAGAACTCCAAGAATCGATAAAATGAAAGAACCGTGAGACTAAAAAAATGGAACAATGAAATAAAAAGCAGTAATAAGTCGAAATGGAGCCGGATGACTAGTTTTAAAGCACAAAAGATGAACAATGCAGTCTGATTCTATCAGTTCCAAAGTCAGACCATTAAAATCGAAAAGAAATACTCGCTTCCCGTGATGGTGACCTTAAAATATCGATTTAGCAAATCGATTTGGCCATTATCGTTACTTTTATCGATACTTCGCTGATTGGGGCTGATGCTATTTTTACGACTCTTGTATAAAATTCACATTTCGCCCTATATTGATATTTTATGATTTACGGCGTTTCCTCTACAAATTTTACTAAAACGTGTGAAACCGTCGGAGAGAATTTTATGCCATACTTGCTCTATGTGCAAGGAATTTCACGAAATGTTCGTACTTATTTAATACAAATTCGTATTCCGAATTTCTCAGAAAGAAATGTAAGTGTACGAATTACGAATCCTTCAACTTCTAGCTCCTAGGTATTTTCTGCTTTACCTTTAGCAACTGTGTTTTAATTTATAGACAGTTTAGAAATTTCTAATAAAAGAAACGAACATAAAAATGTTTTATATTTAGCCAAGTTGAAGTGTCTGCCTGCTTCGATTGGACAGTTTTTCCTGAAGGCACAGAATATGCTCTATTACATAGGTCCAGAAGGATAGTCTTCATACAAAACACGATTTCGAAACGTGTCAAATTTATTTTGGTACCTTAATATAACCTTTTTTTCTATACGTAATGAACTTGCCATTAAAAGAGGTTACCCGATTTAGTTGGGTAAATTATATAACGATCAGAGTTTAAAGAAATCACAAGACCGGAAACAAAGTATTAGGCCAGCTTAGGCCAGAGCTAAAATACACACAAAGCCTTACCCAAATCCATTCATGACACTATTCTACAAACTAATATTATAGATTGTATGTAAACCTTAACTAAAATCAGAGTAGGTAAAAGGTAAGAATTTAAGTAAAAATCAAGAGTACGAATTTGCGTTAAAATCAATAGTAAAAGGATTACTATTGATTTTAACTATTGATTTTATCTTATTTACACATAAATTTACACACTATCATTATTTACATCATACATTTAAGTTATTTTTTCGGCAATAAAATAACATTACATTTACATAAAAATAAAACTGACGCCTGCTTGTCAGAATATTTCACTGTTACCTATATTTCTTTCTTGCGAAGGTGCACAGAGCAAATTGTTATAGGGGCGACGAAGTTTTCACTAATTTTCATTTTTACTTTGTCGAATTATTTTTGTCCACTGATCGGCTAAACTGGATCCTTAAGAATCCTAAAGTTTATTAAAAGGAAAATATAAAAATACCTTGTGGCAACACTTTTTTCAGCAACTTTTCGCTCTGTTGACATTAAGAATTAATTACTATTATTAGCTTTTTAAAGCACATAAAAATATATTTAAGACTTACGGATGATATGTGACGTTGCCTTTTTTTACTGTTTTGGATATTCTGAAATTTCGGCATGAGTGCACTACACAGTTCACCGTAATTATTGGTTAGTGGGGAGACGTAACCGCTACTGGATGACATCGAAGACTGACTAGTGAATTGGTTGACTTTCAATGGTTTGGTTTACTTTTTTTGGAATCATTATTTTTGACCGATTAGGGGTCTTTACTCTATGTCTATGCCTGAAGGATAACAGTCGTAAGGAGTTGTCAGCATTATATTATGTATGCGATTTAATTAATGTTATCTGCCTGTCATCATCTCATCCAACGTCATCTGTCATATACCGGGCTCCAGTTATGTATACTGGAGCCTTGTATATGCTGAGAGGCTCAATATCGTCTGAATATCGTCTGGCGAAGTGTGGGTATTGTAATACACCTCTGCCAACCCCCTCGGGGGAAAGGCGTGACGATATGATAACAGTCATAATTTAGTTTCTATTAAATAATAGTAAAGTAAGTACATATATATATATCAAAGCTGATATAATTTAATATATTTAAGTGGGAGGAGGAGAAGTTAATCCATTTTCTTGTTCGCCTCCAAAATACAAGAATCATGATATAATCCACTTCAGCTCTACACCGTAATAGAGATAGTGTAGGGAATGGATCGGTGTCAAGAAAAATGGCTTGTTGGTTTATTTATAAGGCCTCACTTGTTACGGTTGCGTTTTTATTGTGATTAGATAGATATGTCTTTTTACGTGATCGACCGAGCTGGCGTTAGCGAGCAAAGCGTCTATGCTTAAACTTCGACAGAAATGCTTTCGTATGTCTGAATTGTGTCTGGATTTCCGTCCGGATCTTTGTCTTCCTCTCATTACTTAACCGATTCTCTTGCAAAATTTCACGAGAATCTGTTACCACCGGTACTTATAAATAGTGTTTTTTTTCTCCAAAATTCAATTCAGGAATTTTTTTTTTAAAGAGTTAAGTTAAGGACCTGTCTACCAGAGTGCTTTTTTGAAAATAATTATTTTTAAAAGAATAATCGGTACGACTGCTACCGGTTCAGTGTTATTGTGTTTTGTTAACTTACATCCCAGCAAAAACTTATGATATGAAAAAGTTCTAAACGAAAAACGTGCACGATGATTGGTTTCGCGGATAAAGGAATTGCGATCTAAATATTATGTGGTAAGATTATTTTAATAGAATTTAGGGATCGCTCCAAAAACAATCTCGTTCTTTAGTCACTTGCTACTACATCACTATAATTTATACACCATCATTGGTCTTGTACTTACAACAGAGCAATCCTACTAATATTATAAACGCGAAAGTTTGTAAGAATGGATGGATGGATCGATGGATGTATGTTACTCTTTGACGCCAGAACGACTGAACAGATCTGAATGAAATTTGGCACAGAGATAGATTATAGTCTAGAATAGCACATAGGGTACTTTGTAACCGCGGGTGAAACCGCGGGGCGCAACTAGTATGTTATATGTATGTAAAGTGAGTAACGTCCGATTAATTGCTTCTACTACTAATTATCCTATCCCATCTAACTTCTGATCCTAATCCTTCTTAAACCTATCCTAATCCTTCCTAATTCTATCCTAATCCTTCCCAATCCTAATCCTAATCAACTTTAACTAATATTATAAAGGCGAAAGTTTGTGAGTGTGTATGTTTGTTACTTCTTCACGCTTAAACGGCTGGACCAATTTTAGTGAAATTTGGTATGGAGGGAGCTGACACCCTGGATTAAAAAGTAGTCAGTCCTTTTTAACCGCGGGGCACGACTAGTATTTTTTGAATACGCAAATGAGTTTGTTTGTTTGTAACGCTTTTACGTCTCAACTACTCAACCGGTCATCTAACATTTTGCAAACACGTTGTCGGGGGTACGGAAAAGGACATAAAGTATTTTTGATACCAAAAAAATAACGGTTCCTGTGGAACCGCGTGTTAAATTGCGGGAAGCAGCTAGTAAGTATATACAATACACCTACAATGACTTACATACGAGTACATAACTGCCTGAACAGGTATTCCCCGGTAGTTATATTATTTATTTTTTCTAGATGTGTGCCATCATAGGCCGCCGCGATGACATGGCGGCCAAATACTGAGTTAATAATATAAAGAGCAAAGCATAAAAAAACCGACTTTCTAACCTGTAACTCGTCATCAATGTGTTGTCATCCAACAAGTGTTTGTTTTAAACAACAAAATTTTTAAAACTGCTTGACCGTTTTTGATAAAATGTATGTGGGGCCACCTCTAAAGTGTGACCTACCAAACAAAAAAATAATCATTAAAATCGATTCACAATTGACGGAGTAATCGCGTAACATACATACAAAGAAGAAGAAAAAACATACAGTCGAATTGTGAACCTTTTTAGGAAGTCGGTTAAAAAGTAACTTGCTTTTATACTGTGATACTAATATGGCACAGCTAATAAAGTGAAGTTATTACCACAGGCTAGTGTCTCAGATTGAATCGTTACTACACGCAGCTCACTACCGGTATCTTACAACGGTACCGGCGTTTCACACTTGGCGGACCATTGAGGAAGCCGCCGGAGAGACACAGTGTGATCAAATAATTTGTGTAGTTCAATGACGGAGCCACTATAGCGTTTTCTGAACAACCACCGTGAAAAATTTTAGTCCCCTCATTTGGTCACCTCTGGTCAAGTTGGTTGATCTGTTCGCTGATTGCTCTTTAAGTAAATTGGTTGAACATGATTGTGCTTTATTTTACACATTTATTTGTATTTAAGTACTGTGATTTGCGTGACATAAATATGGAATAGTTTTCTGAGAATAACAAGCTACTTATGTCACAGGCCAGTTTTTTTTGGTTTATATTAGATCGTGACCCATAATTCACGACACGATATTCACGACTTTACGAAATACGCTTTATCCGGATTCGATTTAGCCTTTTTTAGGGATCTAAAACGTTGACTAAAAACTATAGCTTTTGCAAGCACTGTATCTACCTATTTGCATAATTCATGCTGAAGGTTTATTTTTCTACCTATTTATTCCTCCGAGTCCGACGTGATCACTCAGAGGCCTTTTCTTCGATATCCTTTTATTCCAGTTCTCGCTTCCATTCTTAATACTGGTTCATGGTGAAGTTTGGAACACACTGCCTCCATTGAACACATTCAATTCACATATACACGCCATTGAAGACCCTACCAAAGACCTCAGAAAAACAAGGTAAAAAAATCTAGGCCAAATTCTTGCTTTTACTTCAAGCGGTTTAACCCCCCCCCCTTGCGGCCTACCATGACATCTTGTTGACGTGATGGTTACGTTCTGTTGTCGCCGCTGAGCTTAGACCTTCTAACCAAAGGTCTAAGCCGCTGAGCGACCGCGAATCGTATCGCTGCGCATTAAGGTTCATGGTCGTGCAGCGTCAAACTAAACGTAACCATCATGGCAATGCTTAGACATAGAAGGTCTAAGTGGCAATGAGATGTGTGGTAGGCCCCCAGGGCTAGCTACTTCCATACGAAATCTACATACATATCGTCACGCCTTTCCCCTGAGGGGGCTGGCAGAGGTGTAATACAACACCCACATTTCGCTGGACTATATTCAGTCCCAAATGTGACAAGGGGCGAGCCTGTCGCCATACGCCGGGCTCCAGTCATGTAGCAGATGACATACAATACGCACATTTGTTCACACAATGAACAAATTGGTGCGTGCCGTCGGCTGGGCGTGAACCCGCTCCCACTGGCTTGAGAGGCGGGCCTTCTCCAACTAGGCTGTCATCGCTGATCTGAGAGAAAAATCTAAATCGGTAAAACTATGAACATTAAAATCTTACCTAGACATTCATAAATCTAGATTCTAAAGATCTCGTTCACATCGTTTCATTGGAATATATAATAATTAAGTTGAATTTATTGCTCTCCGCGCAAGTAAACGAAACGTAGTCTTATTTACTTTATTCACGTTATTTCTACGTTCTTTTACGTTCCAAGGCTAATTACAGAGAACCCCGAAGGCAGATAGAAACGAACAGAAATAAATATATATTAAGACCTAATCTTGTAAGAATCTTTTATTTGGTGCCATTTATTTGGAGGTTCTTTTGAAATTAGATGAAAGGTAAAGCTTGAGCAGGTACATACAGTTGAAATGTTGTCTCTAATTAAGGTTATGATATTGAGCTTGGAAATTGATAATCTGTTTTGTTTTACGGATTTTGTATCATTATGTACAGTGTAACGTGGTGGAAAAAAAAAATAAATAATTTAATTTAATATTTATTATTTAATATTTAATATTTAATAAAGGTAAAAGTTAGGTTGAGGTGAAAAGTGGTCCACGTTATCGGGGGGGAGATGGGACAAAAGGAGAAATGGTGGCAAATGAAACTTTTGCACCTGTATTAAAGAGCTTGAAGAGCTGAAGCTAACTGTACCTTTGAGGAAGGTGTCGCAGCTACCTAAGCGAACAAAAACAAAATTAAACCTGGATAAGCTTAAGTCGATAAGAACAAAGACCTCTGTTACCAAAGACCGTATTGTTGTTTATCTGTGAGTTGCTGTGTGAGAACAAAATTAAAAGATTTGTTTTTAAGGTTAAATCAAAACTATTTATTGGTCGGAACCATAATTACTTAAAGTACATGCAATTTTCTTAAATTTAAAGCGAGTATTCTTACTCTGTAATGACCAGAAGGGTCTTAAGCTTAAAATTCTACAACCTTAATCGTTATAGAGTTAAATACTATTTAATACTATATTTTAACACACTTAAATTGAAGCGAACCTATTAAAACCAAATCGCTTAGAATGTAGTTATGAAATTACAGCTCTGGTGCTAATACTGTCTGTAATATTAAAGTAATATAAACTAATGTGATTCTAAATGTTAATTCACAATCAATGCTAGTAAATCGGTAGCTAAGCGATTTACTAGAACAACAAAAGGTATTTCTATTCAAAACTTATGTTCACTAAAGCGCAGATCATACAGTGAAAACGAGGACTGTCTCATACGTCTACACTCTGTCCAGAAGGCTTGAAATTGTGAAAATTAGTAGAATAATATGACCATACCTGTCATAGAGAAAGTAACCTTGTGGCTATGACTTTTGAACAAAATAAAGGGGTTACTTGTGAATCCATGGATAAGTTGCGTGTGGTACTTGCTTTCACGACGCAGCAGGTACGCTTGGAGGTTAACATCCGCAAGTGGATACAATGGTGTATGCTTGCCGGTAAGCAACGTGGCTTGGGTCCGCAAGTGGGAAGAAAAAAAATGACATGCAGTGCAGTTACATCTGCAGGAATCGGGGTGCCGTAGTCGTTGCCAGTTCGTCAGTGGGGAATTGATCAATCCGGGCAGAAGAGGCTATGGACAAAAAGACGACAGAATCAGAATCACGTTTCTCCCTTACCGGGAAAATTCTGAGATCAACTTTTATCACAACAATTTGAAATGATTGCTTCATTCCATCACAAAACTAACCTTTTACGCCTCTTTTTAAATGCTTCCGCTCTAAGGCAGAAGAAGGTCCGGAGCACCACGCCTCTCAGCAAAAGCTCGTCAAAAAGGAAAGACATCTTTGTCGCGTTTCAAGTAGCTTTTCGAAAATGCCATTCAAAAAAGCAAAATCATTTCTGTCACTTTGGAACCGTTTCGACTCACGCATCCACGTATGACGTCACCACACTTAATCCACTACGTCCTGTACGCAAAACTATTTTTTATTTACGTTCCATTTTCCCAACAAGGTTATGTAAAATAATCCAGATAAAAAATAGATAGAAAATAGATAATTTCATTCTCCTATCTTTTTTTTTTTATTATTTGACTTGATCCGTCGGACGGAAATGTGAAACGGATGACAGCAACATGCTAACTGTCACTGTCAGTGTCTAATAACTTACATGACTTCAAAGTCATTGCTCAATACCGTAAATAAAAATAAAATCATATTTGTTATTTAATGTCGAAGACAATTAAATATCAACAAAAAATGCAAAAATGAATGTTTAAGTGTCGTGCAACGAAAAAAATGTATTGTAAGTAAGTAGCTACGCTACAATACCCCCGTTTTCGGATAAAGAGGTTAACGTAGTTAACCGTAAAAACAGCAGGAGTAACCGGGAAAAAAAAAGAAAGACGTTTAACTGCACTGCCGCAACCAAAAATATGACAAAAGGCCATACCTCCGAAAACGAAGAAAAAATTGTTAGCAGACAATTTCTGTTACAAATTTAACTCGCGGATCGATTAGATTGACAACACTTTTTTAAGACTAGTATTTATCGTTCTTTCATCACCAGTCGTTACTATTTATTAATGTTATCCACGCAAATCCTTTCACTCTGCAAATTTCATCTTATTCTCGCCTTCCGATACCCTTTTCACACGACTTTCATAGCAATCTCTCATTCTGTCCACTACAATTCTCACACATTCATCTCTTCAAACCAAGAAACCCTCATTCACTAAATTCAACCTAATCTGCCGTAGAGTAAAATTAAAATCTAAGAAAATTGGCTTGCTAATACTAAGTTACACGACTTTAAATAGTGTATTACTATTGTGCTAACATAAATCTAAATAACTAAGCACGAAGGATATCCTTCGCGTGAAATTTACCAATTGAACCTGATCCTAATTCACGAAGCTCATAGACAACGCTTGATAACTTTTTCTCGACCTTGCACTTGACGAATTTAGGAGCTAGTTTCGCAGAGAAGAACTTTGCCGCATTTGACTGGACAAAGTTTCTGCGCCATACTATATCGCCTTCCTTTGCATCAAAGTATCGTCGTCTCAAGTTATAATGTTGCGCATTTTTCTGATAAGCTTGTGTCAAAGCATCATCTACCTTAACAAATATGTCTGCTAGCTCAGTTAATGCCGCTGCTGCCTTATCCCTATCGCCTATCGTGACATCATCAACGGAAGCTGGTAAATCCTTCAAAATAGTATGGAATGTACCGTCCATGATAATTTCTCGACCTGTCGCAAGGAAATAAGGGGTGTATCCCGTGGCTAAGTTAACTGTACTGTTCAGAGACAGTTGGATTTGTTGAAGGTATTTGGACCAGTTTCTTTGATCTTGATCCACTAAAATAGACAAACTAACTTCAACTGTCTTGTTATATCGCTCAATTGTATTTGACTGAGGCGCATAATGTGCGCTGAAAAATATTTTAGGGACCGAAAACCTGTCACAAAAACTCTTAAAAGGTTTACTTTTAAATATCGACGCGTTGTCGCAAATTATAATAGCTGGTGTACCCCATTTAAGAAAGATTTCCTTTTCTAAAAATGACGTGACCGTCTGAGTGGTCGCCGTACGAAGAGGATGGAGCCAAACGTATTTGGAAAAAACGTCAACCACCGACAAGATGTAAACGTGGCCGGAGTACGCCTTTGGCAAGGGACCGATAATGTCGATAGACAGCGTGTGTAAAGGAGAATCAACTTTTTTCTGATTTGTCATGAGCCCATTTGGTGCCAAATTAGAATGTTTGTAAGCTTTACATTTTTCGCACTTTGTGACAAAGGCTTTGACATCATTAAACATATCTTTCCAGTAGTAATGGTCTCGTATTTTAAGATAAGTTTTCTGAATTCCTGGATGTACACAACAAAAAGAGTCATGATTTTCCTTCACACAAGATTCCACTAACTCCCTTGGCAAAACCAATTTCCAATTAACGCTTTGAAGATTTGAGTTTGACTTACTAAATCTGTACAAACGATTGTCTTTAATTTGAAAATTTTTGAAATTCGTGGGTGTTGTCTGACAACCCTTAAAAATTTTGTTGTACCACTCGTCATTGGTTGATTGAATACCGCCATCATAAGTTATTGCATCGATGGAAATTCTCGATAAGGCATCGGGGACTACATTGAGTTTACCGGCTTTATGACAAATATTGAAGTTAAATGACGATATTTGCATCGCCCATCTTGCTAATCGACCTGATGGATTGTTAAGGGATTTTAACCACTTTAAGCTCATATGATCGGTAATAACAGTAAACTTAGTGCCTTCTATATACGCACGAAAATGGTTGATCGAATCTACTACCGCCAACAATTCTCGCTCTGTCGTGCTGTAATTTCTTTCGGCTTTCGACAGCAAGCGCGAATGAAATGCTACTGGACGCTCGATTCCCTCAACGTCTTGCGTCAGAACGCTACCAATACCTACAGAAGATGCATCGCAGTGAAGAACAAATGGCTGCGTAAAATCTGGTGACGCCAGAACTGGTGCTGTTATCAATGCTCGCTTGAGAGTGTTAAATGACCCTTCTGCTGCTTCTGACCAGTCGACGCCATCGCTGCCTTTCCGCTTCCCTACCAACGCAGTCATCGGTGCAATAATTGTCGAAAAATCCTGAACAAATCTCCGATAATACGAGCAGAGCCCAATGAAACCTCGTAGCTGCTTTGCCGTTTTGGGGCGGGGAAAATTTTGAATACAGCTTAGCTTTTCTGGGTCTGTGCGCAATCCTTCTGTATTGATGATGTAGCCCAAATACTTAAGCTCTCCCTTACAAAAATCACACTTTTTGAGGTTGACGGTAAGACCAGCATCTTTAAGTGCTTTGCAAACAGCAGAAAGAATGGTCACGTGATCAGAAAACGACTCTGTGGCAATTAAAAGGTCATCAACGTAACAAAAGACCTTACCGTCAAATTTGTGTTGAAACAAGGAGTCTACCAATCTCTGAAGTTCCGCACCAGCATTAGAAAGTCCAAAAGGCATTCGCCTAAACTCAAATAAACCACGATTCGGTACAACGAAGGCTGTTTTCTCGCACGAGTTGCCTTTTCCATCGCCGCCATCTTGATTTGACAGAGCAATTTGCCAAAATGAAGAAGATAAATCGATTGAGGACAAATAATGAACACCGCGCAAGTTGTCAAGAATCGAGTTGATATAAGGAAGTGGATAAGAATCTTTGACAGTGGCGTCATTGAGCTTCCGAGCATCCAAACAAAATCTCCATGAGCCATCCTTCTTAGGTATCATTACCACTGGGCTAGACCATGGGGATCTTGATGGAGCTATGACACCAAGTTTCAGCATCTCATCAACCTCTTTATTCAACGCTGACAACTTCGCTGGAGACAATGGGTAATATCGCTGTTTAATTGGTTCGCCTGTAGTAACGATTTTATGAGTTACCAGGTGAGTTTTACCTAAACCCTTTTTATCCGAAGAAATCGATTCAAAACCCTTAATAACTTTTTGTAAACAAGCAGACTGCTCGTGCGTAAGGTCGTCTCTCGGAACTAACGCCTTAATTTCACAAAACTCCGTGCGTGAAGTAACATCGGCGGAGTTACCTCTCCTAAGTACATCTCCAAACTTAAAAATATCGATTAAACCAAAAGTATCGGCAAAATTCATGCCGCATAAAAGTTTGTGATGGATCGCAGGGCATACCAAAAATGTAAAGTCAGT
Source organism: Peribatodes rhomboidaria (assembly GCA_911728515.1). NCBI lineage: Eukaryota > Metazoa > Arthropoda > Insecta > Lepidoptera > Geometridae > Peribatodes > Peribatodes rhomboidaria. Next base: position 1,493,012 of record OU452175.1, on the reverse strand, counting down.
TGTAATGCCGTTGCACGTAATTGGCAACTGCATTGTGCCTATCACATCAATCTGTGATAAGTCAGCCAAATAAACCGTTGACTTTGTACGATTGAGTCTAAATCCTAATTTCTCAAAATGTTTGTGCTTTTGTGCACCTAATACTGATAAATGTGCCCCTGGATCAAGTAACGCTTCAAAACTGTTATCTAATACTTCAAATTTTACAAACAAACGTGAATCTCCAACAAACGATGAAATTTCCGGAATCGGAAACGTTTGTTTAGAGGAAGCTGTACTCTGGGGCTTAACTAGTTTTTTTTATCTAACGACGAGGAATGCGAACCATTATTGCACTTGGAGCAATTTTTCGTTAGCACATCTTTGGCTCCGCACTTAAAACATAAGATGCCTGGCACCGACCTACATACCTTGTAACTGTGACCTTTCTTCTTACATTTAAGGCATGTAAGATTGTTGCTCGTGTGCGAAGTCGCAGGTGCACTGTTTACAGCATTGATCTCGCGTTTCGGTTTTGAGTTTAAAACGCCAGAGTACGCCTCAAAATTTTTAGTAATGTTGATCAATTGATCAAAAGAGGTTATATCGTTGATTGCTAACAGTTGTGCGTACGAACTAAGCATGTTGTGTTTGACAATTTCTAATAAATTTGCCTCTAAAATAGGATACGCTAGTCTTGCGTTTAAATCTTGTATATCTAAAATGTAAAATGCTACAGATTGACCAGGCAATTGCTTGCGTTCTCTAATTTGTTTCTCTATGTTGTAGCTATAGTCTTTAGTTTGAAAGTACTTTTGAAACTCAAACTTTACGTCGTCCCACGACCGTAATCGACGACTAACCGTTCTGAAAAATTTCAGAGCTGTACCAGACAAGAGCTCTGAAAACCCACGTACTAATGTAACGTCATCAATCTGTCGTGCAAGTCGGGTTTCATTCACTCTCAGTAAAAATTCGTCAACGTCCGTTTCTCCGTTAAACTTAATATTAAGCGACGATAAATTCAAGGATTTGTAATATATCGCAGCTCCGTGCGGAGTGTCCGCTAATGAATGACTTTGTTGTGCATGAGCGTGAGCGCTTGGCTCATACGTGTTATGATGTGATTGTTCATGACCATACGTACTAGTTTTAAAAAACTTTGTTGGTGGAAGTTCGACATTAGTATGTACTATCGGACGCGTTGCAGCAAGTGTGACAACGTCAGTAGTGGCGTGTGCGTGAGACGTAAGTGGTGGTATTGTCACATAAGCAGAGTGACCCTGTGTTGGAAACGAAACAGCTGTCACTAAATGTTCAGAAATAAAATTTGGATTCAAGCGTCGTTGTGTGTTAAGCGTATCAATTGGAATATGAACTTCCCGTTGTCCCGCAGGACTCAAATGTACATGTGGAGTACCAACTGAAGACACATGTCGAGAACGGGTGGGTGAGACAAACGTGGCCTCATCATCGGAGAGTGTTCCAGAATGAACAGACATGTTTCAGTTTTAAATTTGAGTAATTTTAGACAGAGAGTGTAGTTTAACACAATAGCAGGTGTAATAACCTATAAATCGTTCTTAAACTTAAAACAATTCACCGTTAAATTGCTTAAAAACTAAATTTTCAAAATTATTTTTTTTAATTAATAATTTTGCCTTCACAAAACAACTCCAAATACTAAAAAATTCGGGCGCCATTGTAACGTGGTGGAAAAAAAAAATAAATAATTTAATTTAATATTTATTATTTAATATTTAATATTTAATAAAGGTAAAAGTTAGGTTGAGGTGAAAAGTGGTCCACGTTATCGGGGGGGAGATGGGACAAAAGGAGAAATGGTGGCAAATGAAACTTTTGCACCTGTATTAAAGAGCTTGAAGAGCTGAAGCTAACTGTACCTTTGAGGAAGGTGTCGCAGCTACCTAAGCGAACAAAAACAAAATTAAACCTGGATAAGCTTAAGTCGATAAGAACAAAGACCTCTGTTACCAAAGACCGTATTGTTGTTTATCTGTGAGTTGCTGTGTGAGAACAAAATTAAAAGATTTGTTTTTAAGGTTAAATCAAAACTATTTATTGGTCGGAACCATAATTACTTAAAGTACATGCAATTTTCTTAAATTTAAAGCGAGTATTCTTACTCTGTAATGACCAGAAGGGTCTTAAGCTTAAAATTCTACAACCTTAATCGTTATAGAGTTAAATACTATTTAATACTATATTTTAACACACTTAAATTGAAGCGAACCTATTAAAACCAAATCGCTTAGAATGTAGTTATGAAATTACAGCTCTGGTGCTAATACTGTCTGTAATATTAAAGTAATATAAACTAATGTGATTCTAAATGTTAATTCACAATCAATGCTAGTAAATCGGTAGCTAAGCGATTTACTAGAACAACAAAAGGTATTTCTATTCAAAACTTATGTTCACTAAAGCGCAGATCATACAGTGAAAACGAGGACTGTCTCATACGTCTACACTCTGTCCAGAAGGCTTGAAATTGTGAAAATTAGTAGAATAATATGACCATACCTGTCATAGAGAAAGTAACCTTGTGGCTATGACTTTTGAACAAAATAAAGGGGTTACTTGTGAATCCATGGATAAGTTGCGTGTGGTACTTGCTTTCACGACGCAGCAGGTACGCTTGGAGGTTAACATCCGCAAGTGGATACAATGGTGTATGCTTGCCGGTAAGCAACGTGGCTTGGGTCCGCAAGTGGGAAGAAAAAAAATGACATGCAGTGCAGTTACATCTGCAGGAATCGGGGTGCCGTAGTCGTTGCCAGTTCGTCAGTGGGGAATTGATCAATCCGGGCAGAAGAGGCTATGGACAAAAAGACGACAGAATCAGAATCACGTTTCTCCCTTACCGGGAAAATTCTGAGATCAACTTTTATCACAACAATTTGAAATGATTGCTTCATTCCATCACAAAACTAACCTTTTACGCCTCTTTTTAAATGCTTCCGCTCTAAGGCAGAAGAAGGTCCGGAGCACCACGCCTCTCAGCAAAAGCTCGTCAAAAAGGAAAGACATCTTTGTCGCGTTTCAAGTAGCTTTTCGAAAATGCCATTCAAAAAAGCAAAATCATTTCTGTCACTTTGGAACCGTTTCGACTCACGCATCCACGTATGACGTCACCACACTTAATCCACTACGTCCTGTACGCAAAACTATTTTTTATTTACGTTCCATTTTCCCAACAAGGTTATGTAAAATAATCCAGATAAAAAATAGATAGAAAATAGATAATTTCATTCTCCTATCTTTTTTTTTTTATTATTTGACTTGATCCGTCGGACGGAAATGTGAAACGGATGACAGCAACATGCTAACTGTCACTGTCAGTGTCTAATAACTTACATGACTTCAAAGTCATTGCTCAATACCGTAAATAAAAATAAAATCATATTTGTTATTTAATGTCGAAGACAATTAAATATCAACAAAAAATGCAAAAATGAATGTTTAAGTGTCGTGCAACGAAAAAAATGTATTGTAAGTAAGTAGCTACGCTACAACAGTTGAGTTCTTGCCAACGAACATAGTCGCTTTCCGCGTTTGTCTGTCCCTCTGCTTGTCTTATGTCTGCTAACTCCTAAGCCACGCAACGGATTTTGATGCGGTTTCAACCATCAGTCAGATACATATTCACGGACGGTTTATTAAGGTAGGTACCGTGCGAAGCCGGAGCGGGTCGCTAGTCCCAACTAATATTATAAATGCGTAAGTGAATTTGTTCGTTCGTTTGTTTGTAACGCTTTCACGTCTCAACTACCCAACCAATCGTCTTGAAATTTTGCATACATGTTGTCTGGGGTACAGAAAGGGTATTCTTTATCCCGAAAAACTAAACTGCTCCTGAGAGACTGCGGTTGAAACCGCGGGGCGCAGCTAGTATATTATTAAGGCGAAAGTTTGTGTCTGTGTGCGTGTGTTTGTTTGTTACTTCTTCACGCTTAAACGGATGAATGCATTTTGATGAATTTTGGCATGGCGGTAGCCGAGACCCTGCATTATACATAGGCAATTATTTGACGGCGGGTAGCAGCGCAAGGGCGTAGTTAGTAGGACATAAGTGTGGTAATTAATTAAACTAAGTAATGCGCGGTAGATAGATAGATAAAGCGTTTATTATTCAAAGGACAGATTATTTTATTTTATTTATTAGACACACAAACAAATAACAATCGATATACCAACACAATACATACATCTAAGTTTTGAACTGGATTGTCATCCAAAAATAGTGTGTACAGAAAAACCAAAAATTAGGTAAATAGTAGGTAATAGTAGTATAAATTAGGCATAGGCAAATGTGTCATGAGACTGAACTCAAGGATTCTGAACGGAATTCTTAATATTACTAATTATGTATTTACTAAAACTATATCTACTGGTACAATATACTACATAATAAACTAATAGAATAAGATGGGTTATAGATGGAGGATGGATACCTTTAATATAAAATCACATAAACACATACGCCTTTTTTGAAAGACATACTTACATAATTGCAATTATTGTTTATTACTTATATAAGTATCTACTTTGTTTTATTGCTTTTATTTATAAATCGTTAATATTATTAATTGTATGCATGGTTTTGTCGACCTTATCGCTAAAAGCGATCTCTTCCAGACTATACCATCCTTGACAATACTAGTATTGTTAACTGACAAATAAACTAAAGTAGGAGTAAGATGATAGATCTCTACCTCTTGATATATGACTTTCTAAAATACGAGTATAACTTAATTAATTACTGCAAATAACGTTTCAAAACTAAGAATAAAATTGGAGTGTTTTAATAAAATCACCCCAAATGAAATAAGTTCGCCTCAACTCCAGCGCTTCCCCCCAGTTCGCAACTTGTAAATCACACTCGACCGAGCTAATTACTCGAAACTTTCCTTGTTTTACTACAATATTACTTTTGAGTATTGTTTGAATTTTTCCCAAAACTCTCCATTTCGACGTCTTCACTTTTATTTGTGGCTCAGACTTGAAACCACACCGGAAGAGTTACTTTTGTATACAAGGTTGTTCTACTGATTCTGCTGCTACATTTACCTACATAACATAATATTTATTGTCACGTCTTTTCCCCGAGAGCGATGATAGCCTAGTTGGAGAAGGACCGTCTCTCAAACCAGAGGGAACGGGTTCGAACCCAGCCGGCACGCACCAATTTATTCATTGTGAACATATGGATGTGCGTATTGTATGCCATCTGCTACATAATTGTAGCCCGATGTTTGGCGACAGGCTCCTTGTCACATTTGGGGCTGAAAATCGTCCGGTGAAGTGTGGGTACATTACGCATTACACCTCTACCAGTCCCCTCGGGGGAAAGGCGTGACGATATGATTGTTATGTCTTTTCCCCCCGAAAGGGTTAGCAGAGGTACAATTACGAATTTACAACATCCACACTTCGATGGACGATATTCTGTACGAAATGAGATAGGGGGCGAACCTATTCACACTCTGGTTAAATTACTGGCTACATCATTCTTGCTTGGTCTGTCTATTGTTGGACTGTTCTCTTTCTGTATTCTGAAGTTGGGTTCTAGATAGTCAGTTTCTATTCCATTCTTGACTTCTCACACCGTCTTCTACTACTTACTTAAACAAGAATAAATAAAAAAATCCCCGAAACCGATTTTCTTCAATCATAGCTTAGAACACTCCCGGCTAATACCTTTCAAACAAAAAAAAAACAATATCAAAATCGGTTCATCCTTTCGGGAGCTACGATGCCACAGACAGACACACACACAGACACGTCAAACTTATAACACTCCGTCGTTTTTGCGTCGGGGGTTAAAAATACTTTCACACGTAAGTATAAAGCAATAAGTTTAAAAATGGACTTTAAAAAAAACGCAAGCCATTGGTAATACAAGAGCTGAAAGTTCAGTAGTTTGACTGAGCGAAACGAGTTCTCAGAGTGTACTGGGACATGCCTCGGTGGCTCAGTTGGTAGTGAACCTTCCTTCTGTGCTTGGAGGCGTGGGTTCGATTCCCACTTACGGCAAACATATATGTGATGAACATTTGTGTTTGTTCTATGTCTGGGTGTTAATATCTATTTAAGTATGTATTTAAAAATATCTAAGTATGTATATCAGTCTCTGGCAGCCATAGTACAAGCTTTGCTTAGTTCGGGGTCAGGCGACCGTATGTGGAAGTGTCCCGAATTTATTTATTTATCTCGGCATTTGTTTGTTTAACAATAACTTGAGTATCGTTGATCCGATCTTCATCAAATGTTGCAGACATGTAGCTTATTTCAACAGAGTTTGTAAACTCTTGTATATGAGCGAAATCGGACGAGGAGCTGTGAAGATATGCGAGGTGTACGTACGAGGCGAACTACTAGTGGTATCCTCATTCGTTTCCAACATCTCTCCAAGTCTCAAGTGGCTTCTATTTTGCGCCACCAACTAATTTCGTAGCTTTCGTCGCCTCTCGACCTTGTTTCGAAGTAAACATAAGTTTTCTTTTTGTGGGAACGATTCTTGATGATGTTATCGCGCCATTGTTTTATTTTATTGCTAGTTTGTTTACTATGAGTCCAGTAAAACTATGCATGAGTTGTAGAACGATAGCTGACTAGACTAGGCACTTCTGACTCAATCACTAAGACTTACCTAGCTTTAGTGGCTATTGTAAAAGGCTCTTATTAATTATTTAACCGACTTCCAAAAAGGAGGAAGTTCTCAGTTCGACTCTATGTTTTGTTTTGTATGTATGTGACGTGATTACTCCGCCATTTGTGAATCGATTTTAACGATTCTTTTTTTGGTTGGTAGATCAAACTTTAGAGATAGTCCCATATAAATTTATTGAACTCGGCATAGGTATAATTTAAAATATCAACAAAAGTCTAAAAATTGTTTACATGGATGACGAATTACGGGATGGGAAGTCGGTTTTTTAAGTACCATTGTTCCCTCAGGGTGACAACGACAACTAACCAAAACGACAACTTCCGAAAATGATAATTTTCGAAATCGACGACTTTCTAGAATGTCAACTTTCGAAAACGTTTTCGGAAGTTGTCACTCTAGGAAGTTGTCGTTGTCACCCTGAGGGCCTTGTACTGCCAAATAATGTATTGATTAGTTTGAAAAAAAAAAATTTTTTTGTTGTTCAAAATATTGTATTTCGACTTATTAAATTAAATTGAATAGAATTTGACTTAGATAGATCAGTGCACTGTGATTTCAATGGTTACTAAAATAAAAAAATTGGACAGAGGCATAACTGCTAAATCCTGAATAATCTGTATTTTAATAAATGCTATAGTAAAAGAGCTTCCTTATACTAATACACTGATCCCAGGACCCACATCAAGAGCTGCTACGGGCTTAGGTAATAGATAAACCAAGTCAATGACCTCTGATAAGGGAGAGCAGCTAATCGCTAGCCGTAAATCAATTGTAATGGGTAAACAGAAGATAAGGAAAACGAAATAACTGTACCTACCCACATTACATACATATGCGTATACATACATACATATATGGCAATGATAATAAGTGTATCACGAAAATCCTACTAATATTATAAACGCAAAAGTTTGTAAGAATAGATGGATGGATGGATGTTTGTTACTTTTTCACGCCAGAACGGCTGAACAGATCTGGATGAAATTTGGCACAGAGATAGATTATAGTCTAGAATAGCAAATACGAGTAGAATACTTTTTAACCGCGGGCGAAACCTCGGGGTGCAGCTAGTCTAGTATAAATAACTCATCTAGGTTAGTGGCTCTGTGAGCTGTAGATCTCGCGGCCGACGTCTGTCTACTCTACAGGTCGCATCCCTCAACCGATTCTCGTAAAATTTTGTGAGTGAGTTTTTGGAAATTTTACAATATTGCGGAGATATGCTTTTTTTCCAAAAATAAAACGCTCCGCCATTTTGAAAAATTTCCAAATCTGACTCGACATTTTATTTTATTAGGTATAATTATTGAACCTACTCATAAATTTTCAAGATAAACGGTTAAGAAATGCGGCATGCAGAGGAAGACGGAGATCCGGAAGACAGAATTCGGACATACGAAAGCGTTTTTGTCGAACCTGAAGCATAGACGCTTCGCTCGCTGGGTCGATTTTACACTCTACACCACGGTTATTTTTAAGGAGCCCTGTACTCAGCTGTGGGTGGAAAATGATTGATGATGATGACATCAAGATTTAAAATAAATTTTAAAAATATCAAAAGAAGGGTATTTTCATGATAAAAGTATACGCGAGTAGAAATCTGAATTTATTGATAACTACAATAATTTAGAAACACATCACAGTACGTACAGCTACTTTTAGATTTCAGATATACCTATCTATCTATCTATCTATCTTACAGTAAGTGGACCACATAACTACTAAGCAGTTCCTACTAAATTACTAAACGTAGTAAAAGTACTTAAGAAATTAAAAAATCTTGCTTGCTTTTATTTCAAAGCTTTCTCTCAGCTTATCACTGAAAACGGTAGAACATTTCAGCAAAAAATGCAAAATATAAACGAAACAAACTTACTAACTTGTGTCAGAAGCAGACATTATTCCCTTGTTGCCTGTTAGAGCAACAATCTGATTTGTGAGTGGCGCTCAGATGCTCAAAATAGCATCATAATTCCTGTGACATTGCTGCGGTGACATCATTAATTTGAGCTCAAATTCTGAGGATAAGCGATGGAGCAGCTACATAGTTAGACATTGAGTCAGTGAGAAAAATAGGACTACTGCTAATAGGCATGTGATTTGCATTCGGTAGTTTTTCGGGCTCTGTAATTGGTGATAAATAAGTGAAGAAGACAAGGTGAGCGGAGCGTTGCGCCCGAGTTATACAACTCGGACGTAAGGCGAGAATGCGGCGCGGACGGGGTTCAGGCGCGGTTCCGCTTCAAAACTACTTCATATAATGTATGAAAGAGATGTATTTGGAGCGTATGGTAGGCCTATTAGACCCAGCCAGTGGGATAAATAAAGTTATGGATGAAAATGTTGAAACCAACTGACAGTCTGCTGTATTTATTTCGTATTGTCCTGCTACTTTGGGGTATTGTAGTATAGCGCTGTTAACTTTACGAGCAAGTTTATGAGTACCTGAACACGTAACATACACGATAAGTAGGTATTTTTGAGGCGTACGATAACGCTATAGAGCCAGAAAAGTTAATCTTTAAAACTTATACACGGCGCTTTAATATAAAACTTTCCCGACAACAATGTTGAATTTTCTCATAATATTTTGAGATTAAAGTCAAGTAAAGGTAAAATAAAATTAAAATTATCATCATCATCATCGTTATGCCCGGAAGACGTCCACTGCTGGACGTAGGCCTCCCTCAATGATCTCTACAACGACCTCTCTTGGTCTTGCGCTGCCTGCATCCAGCAGCTTCCCGCGACCCTCACCACTAGGGCGCTTACCGCGAGTTTTGATAGTTCGAAAAACTTTTTTGGTTTTCGTTTGGCCAATACATTTAACCTAGTTCCTTAACGTATTCACCGGGGGCGCTTTATTGAATGTTTGGAGCCAGACGAAAACGAAAAAAGTTTTTGTAACGATCAAAACTCATGGTAAGGCCCCAGATCGTCGCTCCACCTTGTGGACAACAAAATAACAATTATCTAACCAAAAACGAAATGTAAAGAAGAAGAGTAGACGATTCATGCCACTCGTACTCTAAAATAGGTCAAAACGCTAGCACTAGACACAGATTCACTGTCAAGATCCTACTCAACCTTCTTCATTCAGCAAAAGGAAATTTATTTGAAATTAAAAAATAATGTTCGGTTTTCGGCATCCGTCCTAACCTAGCTGTTATTTTATCCGAGCAATGTGTCCCAGTTCTAAACTGACACGTACCCAGTAATGGATGAAGTGTCCCGGGGATTATTCGGGAAATGGATGGGTGGCGGTTAAACTTTATTTCTTTTCGCTCGCTATTTGAATGGGAAACAATTTGGCAAGTGAAATATTGGATTGACTCTGGCTTTTGGAACTTTTCAATGATTTTCTTTGACTTTGAAGTGTTTTGGCGCTTGCAAATTATTTCCTGCTTAATTTTTGTTGTTACTTAAGGATTTACAAAATGATTACGAATTTTTTCAAGGAAGAGTATGCAGCTATTGATAAATACGACATAAATACTGAGAGTATTTCCTATTCTTGACGCTCGAGATTTTCACTGCCAGACGATGACCAAAAAATATCTCGAGTGCTAAGAATAGGGCTCCTAGGCCTTTAAAATTCTCAGCGCGAGAGAATTTTGCTAAGACAGATAAAATAGGCATTCCTTTAAAAACGAAAGGAAATTTTCTCACCTCTCTCAAACCACCAAAGCCGAAGCCCCTGCAGCTCGGAAGGACAGAAGGGAAGCCTACCTATGTTGCGGAGTCACTTCAGATTGAACTATACTAATACCAATAGTTCTCAAACTGAAACTATGAAAGCGTTGAAAGTTAGACACAAAATGGAATAACCTTCAAGCAAATTAACGAACTCCTGACAGAGCCGAATGGACGTTTAAAATAGGAGCCATAAACTCAAGGCAGTTTAGATTTAACAACTTGTCCTAACTGAGTTTAACAGGAAGGGAGGTTCAACTCCAGCTGAAGTTAAAATAGCTTCGGTTGAGCTGTTAATTCGTTGCAAGCTTTACAGCTTGGATTTTGTTGCGGTAGAAACTTGAAATTTAATAAGACTAAAGTGGTGTCTGACTTCTCACTTTTATTGAATTTGTACTTACACTTCTCTTTTTTAACACAGTATATACTAGATCTTAGACTATTGATCATAACGAAACTAGTGTTTTGAGTAACTAAGCTAACGAGTATTAAAACAATTTGATACTTTAATGTAAGCGGTGATAGTAACATTGGAGAATGGATACTATTACAAAATCCATCCTTCGATCCAAATAGGTTGTATCGAAGGTTATTCAATCTACCTAACCGTAGTATTTACGTAATTGAAGTAAAGTTTAGTATTAACTCTCCAAGCTTGAACAGAAGATTTAATCAACAACTTGACTTGCAAGAAAACCACAACAGATCGATGGCCAAAGCACCAGAAACTGCAAAGTCAGGGGTTTGCAATTTAAGGTGAGTCCGGCTAACAAACCAGACGGAAACATAGCGAAGACCTTCGTCAGAGTAACCGCGAGCACTCGGATATATTTCCAGCAACTATTTGTTATTAAATCATATCTGCAAACGAGGGTGTAAACCTGTAATGCGGTCGGTTGATTTCGGTATCTGACGTCCCTTTATTTCTCGTTTGTTTTAATCTTTGTTTGGGCACACATGAGGCAAACCCATTGAATGAGACAAGAGTCTATGATGCTATGTATGTACTGACAGGGATAGTTGACGAAGTAACTGTCAACCATTCCAGATTCCAAGAGAACCACTCCAGAGTCTAATATTTCCTAAAAGAGTGGTTGCACTGCAATGTGCATTAACTACATATCTTACTCAGTAAGTAGTCTTACGTTCCAGACATAGACTTACGAAGTAGGAGATTTTCGTGGTACCCAGCACAATGACGTCACGCCAACTGCCTCCCATCTCCACGTTTACTTTGAGCAAGAATTATTTACACATGACGTCTGCAGCGGAGCCTTCACACCTAAATCCACGAAACCTTTGAAACAAAGAGGCAGTCGCGAAGGTATTTAATTAAGCCCTCTCGGAATTTAGGGAAGTATTATGGGTCCTGGCGTAGGCGGACGTTCTCAGGGAAGATGATTGGGGGTTGAACAAGCTCGCGGGTTTCTTAGAATCTGTCTTTGAAGTAGGATGAAAGAAATGAATTCAATATTAGTGTTTTGAATTAATCCGTAGAAAGCTTTTCTTTTGTTGTTAATTTATTTACATATTTTAATGTGAAACCCCCATTGTATTTACAACTTCGGGTCTCTCGCATGAGAATCTCTTGGAAAGAGCGCGAAGTGGCGCTGCTGGTGCGAGTAAATCTCAACGATGGAGTCTAGAACACTCTGAGTTCGGTTCACGTTTCGCTCTGTAATAATACCTATATTTCGACGAGGAATTCATAATGTGTAGTAAATAGGACATGAGTGTGATCAACTCTCACAAAAACCCCGCATCCGCAGTCCGCGACGATAAGTGCGAAAAAAGCCTTGCACTTAGCCATTGACACAGGTCACGAGAGTGTACATCAGCCCGCAATACAATACCTGCTGCCCCTGAATGTAAAGCCCTGAGTACAGCCACGCCCCGAGGCATGGTGTCTTTTGTACTCCGTTAGCTTAGGTGAGCCATACAAGAGAATTACAATCTCCATTGCAATTAGAGCTTTATGACGATGGAATTTGGGCGGGTTTAGCTGAGCTTTAGGTAATGTAAGAGAGGATAGGTGCACTGCACGGTATTTAACGATGCGCCACGTCTATTTCCTTTGAGTGCTGGGTATACACTTTGTGATATTCTTTTTGTCTACGTTTGTCTGTGAAACTCAGTAACGATAAGTGTTTTTAAATTGAAACTTTTATTGTAGGATTCGGCTGCACAGCTATAATACATATCTCAAGGCTTCTATCAAGGCTTTTTGTAGAATGTCGCAATGAATAAAAAAAGTCAAGGTTTCCTATAATAATTGGCTGGCATTTCAAGTTTGTTTTTTTTGCTGGTGCCAGAATTATACGTAACTGTACCATGCCTATATCCCAGTCCAAATAGGTATCATAACGCTCAGTTTTGGGTTGCTGCCACAAAAGTTGGCTGCGTTATTTAGATTCTCGAGAACACAAACTAGAGCAATCGCCACTTATGTTATGAGCTTAATTTTGAACTATTTTTATTATGAGACCAACCCTCAAGTTATAAAAAAAAGTAGATCAAAAAATTACTTTGAGGCTCATTGAAATATATGGGACAGCATTTTTTTCCCAATTTTAGGGTTGTTTCATTAGTGAAAGTTGTAAAGAATGCTGAGTACTTATAACCTACGTACTAAGTAAGCTGTTAGCTGCAATGCACCCCAAACGTATAAAGGTTATCACTCATTAGAGCCACCCGGGGCCCGACACGCACCGCCTCGCCTCGTGCGATTAGGCATTCTTTATATGAACTTCTATGGATATGCGCTCACTACATCAACTCCGGATCGCCTCGGCGTAAGCTATCAACGCGCGGACGGCGAGTGGCCCACTCGTTGACCACCCGCCCGCGAGTGGTTCACGCGAGGACAAGTGACAATCGCTGACAGACTATGACAGACTACCTACTTGGGAATTCGTTCGAGTACTCGAGGTTCAGTGGTTGACCACGCGGCGTCCACCCGTGGACCACCTATTGCCCACCAGTCGAGGTGGTCCCGAGTCGCTCCAATTTACACTAATAATATAAGGAGAGAAAAAAAAGTTTGTATCTTTGTATGTTTGTAACGAATATACTCAAAAACTACAGGTCCCTTTCTTTCGCCCTTTTCAAAATTTCTTTCACCATTAGAAAGCTACATTATCCCTCTCCCTGAGTGACATAAGCTATGAAACGCGAGCGAAGCCACGGGCAAAAGAGCTAGTGAGTGATAACCTTAAACCTCGAATTAGTCGTGCCGGACGTGAATATCCCGAAGTAATCAAATTTAACTCCAGTTTGTTGAATTAATTACGATCGAAATGTCGCAATCGAATAGATGAAAAAACCAATTCGAAATACCTTGTCCACATTTTTTCTCGTTTAACGCACAATCGTACTTATACTTAGTACCTGAAAGCTTAAAACCGAATGCTTCCAATAATGTTCTTTTAAAATTTGGGCCTTTATAAACTCAAAACATTTTTAACTCATAAAATGGTGTTTAAAATTGTAGCAGTAATCCGATATGAATCTGGTAACAGAGTTGACTGATTTTATCGTTGTTCAACGTATTCAGCTCTTCAATTGCTTACAATATTGAAGTATAAACACGTCTGTTTACAACGTGTGAGACTTGGCAATCCGCACCACACTTTCAACAAGTACCGTCAGAGACAGAACTCCTTTTAGACCACCGCTTTACAGTTACATCACTTAGGAAAATAGAGACGCTTCTAGGTGACAGCTTTTGTTGTTGAAAACTATTCTTACTCTCAATTTTTTTCGTGTTGATGTTGAAAGCAGTGTTCGCAGGATTTTCATTCAATCAATCGTTCGAAATCGTTTACTAAAATGTCTCATGTCATTCCGAGTCCGAACAAACAAACATCTCATCAAAAAAATTTGAGTAAATAAACGGTTTATCTTCTTTTGTCAATCTCTGTATTTCCAAATAAAACGTATACATAAATACTTAAAAAAAGCAAACAAAGCTGTTCATCTTTTCAGAACCTCTCGACTTCCAGATATATTAAGACTATCAACACCAAACCAAACTGTTAATATTTTCTCAATCAATGTACTTCCAGATGTTCCTGACCAGATAAGTACATATTTTAACTGTCAAAAGTGTCAAAGCCAAACTCAACTGTTAAACTTTTCTCTGTTTCTGTACTTCCCGATATATCTCAAGAGTAACACGTAACATCGAGCGCCGGTCCTCAAAACTGACACCTCACGTTACCACAATATTTCTGGCCAATGCACTGTTATCTCTGCCAATAAGCTGCAGCGGCTTTAGGCTGTCTATCGTTTCACGGTCCATTGCTTGCAAAGCGCTGCGTCGCTGGATTGGCGGAACGAGCGGGTGTGGGACAGTGTTGGACGGGACAGTACGTCAAGTAGCAACAATTATCTAAGTGTGTTCGTTACCGATTACAGAGTGCTTAGTGTGAGTTTTTCTTACTTTTCGATTGCGTAAAAGTAACTCCAATTTGTATGAAAATTAAAAAGCACCACCTAGTGGGAGTAATGAGAAACCGCAATCGTGAGTGCGAGTTTTTTGTTTACTGCCAACATTGACATGAAAATTTTACTTTTTCACGGTGGATTTACGCGAATCGAGTGACAAGCTCGATTGGCACTCACACTCGCTCGTTTTCGATTGTCGATCCGTGTGATGTAAACTCGTTTACGCTGTAGTAAAGTTATTCGATTTACTTTGAGCAACTCACACCAAGCACTCTGATGTTAGGCAACGACACGGTCAGTCTTCGAATGGCTGACCGCGGGTACCATTTGCTACTCACTACCGTGGGCCGCATAACGATATTCATTCATAAATAACTACATACTAACTTTGAACAGCCTCACGTGTTAGCGTGCGTAAATCAATCGCAGAACTACGTATGGATCTATCCTACTGTCACCTCATTCTCTGAGTTGGCAATCCGCCAACACTTGTCCGGAGCGAATTTTGATGGTAGTAATGAAGATGGGGTCATTTCGTCTATTAATAGCCGTAGAAGTTCAATAGCACTGGATAAATATAATTGTTTGTTGTGACTACGAGGAGTACACTCTACGGAGTCTACGAGCGTACTCTACGAAACACAGATTTCAAACAAGCATGGCACCATTCGCGCTGGATGCAGGCCGCTACCAACCGGTCTTATTGGAGGTCTATGGGGGAGGCCTATGTCCAGCAGTGGACGTCCTATGGCTGATGGATGGATGATGATGATGATGGCACCATTTAGTAAAAAAAAAAAACATATAACACGCCTCACGTCATCATCACGCCTTTCCCCCGAGGGAGCTGGCAGAGGTGTAATACAACACCCACATTTCGCCGGACGATATTCAGTCCCAAATGTGACAGGGGGCGAGCCTGTCGCCAAACACCGGACTCCAGTCATGTAGCAGATGACATTTGAAATAAAAATCAAAGCTTAAAAAACAGACTTCCCGTCATCCATGTTACAATTCTTAGACTTTTGTTGATATTTTAAAAACTGCTTGATCGATTTCGATAAAATTAAATAAAACCACATCTTAAATATGACCAACTAAACTAATAAAGAACCTTTAAAAACGATTCACAGTTGACGGAGTAGAGTAATAGCGTAACATACATACATACATGCAAAAGAAAAAACATAGTCAAATTCTGAACCATCTTCTTTTGTTGATGTCGGTTAATAAGGTTAGTTGCATTATATGATAATCTGCCCTATTCTGGCGTATACAATGTTATAACATATGTATATCTGTCACTGTTACCCTCATTATAAAAGACGTGACAGTGAAAGTGACCACGCTAATATTGCACGCGTCAAATCATGCTAACTCCGATAACAGACCAAATAACTCAGCTAGCGGCAAGCTAACTTTCCTTTTTAATCCTAGGCTCTATTTTTAAACGTCTTCAAAAAAGGAGGTGATTCTCAATTCGTGTCTATGATATTTTTTTTTTTATGTTTGTTACGCGATAAGGAATCGATTTTAATGATTCTTCTTTTTTTTGGTAGATCATAACTATAGAGGTGGCCCCATATAAATTTTATCGAAATCGGTCAAGCAGTTTTTAAAATATCTGTGTAAGTCTAAAAATTAAACAAGGATGACGGAAAGTAGGTTTTTAATTTAAATTAAAATAAAATAGTTAAGTTTAATTAAGCTTTGCTTTTTAACCCCCGACGCAAAAACGACGGGGTGTTATAAGTTTGACGTGTCTGTGTGTGTCTGTCTGTAGCATCGTAGCTCCCGAACGAAAGAACTGATTTAGATTTAGATTTTTTGTTTGAAGGGTGAATTAGTCGAGAGTGTTCTATTGTATGTTTGATGCAAATCGGTTTTGATGAATATGATTCAATTTTTGAAATGTTTATTTTGCCGGTGTATGGCCCTGTCACATTTGGGACTGAATATCATCTGTCACATTTGGGTCCGGCGAAGTGTGGGTGTTGTATTACACCTTTGCCATCCCCCTCGGGGGAAAGGCGTGACACTATATATGTTAATTTATACTTGTTAATATTATAAATAAAAAAATAAATTCGGGGCTTTTCTACACACGGTCGCCTGATCCCAAACTAAGCAAAGCTTGTACTATGGCTGCCAGAGACTGATATACGAGTACATACTTATATAGATATTGAACACCCATTATTGTAAATAATTAAATGATCCTATGACACAGCTGGTGGGTTTCATTATCACCTGACGTCGCTCGTAGCTAGGAGCTGCTAATCGAGGCTAATTGGCATAAAAGGTGAACATCTGACATTTGGTCTAGCTCGCCATACATACTTTAATGCCACGCCTCGATGTACTGCAAGCACAATATACTCTGTAACAGAGATTTAACTTTTAAGATAACGACATAATTTTTGTAAAACGGCAATTACTCACGTACGGTTTAAGTCGACTATAGTTTCAACCACACTTCTTCACTTCTGCCAAATAGCCACTAGTACATAGATATAAAATGATGTTACCTAGTTATAAGCCAAAATTTATGAGACAAATTAACAAAAAAATGCTCCTTAGTTTCTTGCCTGTGCTTCTGAGTAGTGGCTCTTTTCCCAAACAAGGCGGTTGAGTCTTTATAGAACTTTGGTGCTCATAAGAGTATTTTCGATAACCAATTGAAAAAAAACATTTTGACTTTGAACCGCATTCGACGGCCAACTCAAATCGTACGTGAATAATTCCCGTTTTATAAAATAACGATGCGTGAAAACCTCGTTAGTGTCCATGACATAATAATTGTATCGTTAGACGAGAGTTAGATGGCCAAACGCTAGCCTATATTTTTGATTTAAAAAGATTTTAAAATAAATGCCGTTTTTTTTTTCTCTAATAATGTTACGAAACATGTTTTTGCTGAGCTTAGAATTAGGCACCAAGCCCACGTTACGAGGTCCATCTACCGCAACTTCATAGAATCGCGTACTTATCATAATGTTTTCAGTTTGACATAGATAGAGGTACCTTTTCTATCACTCTTTCTTCAGTACAGAAGTAACTGATATTAAATTAATAATAATATTACGAATAGACAGACGAATGGAAGGACGCTAATAGATTGAGAGTAGGCTCCCAGGCGGAGAGGCTGTACCTACCTAAAATTTACCAACTTTACATTCTTAAATTAATCTATCTTTATTTCTAATCTTATTCCATACCCACTCACCCACTCGTGTTTTACCGCAATTGGGTTAGAATGGAGACCATCTAAAATTGCCAATAGCGTCTTTGTAAGGTTTTTTTTTAAGTATTTTCACTGACTTATCATACATTTTTCAAGTCAAGTCAAGTCAAAATGTTTTTATTCAATTTAGGTACCAAAGATACACTTATGAACGTCAAAGTTATTTAAATAGACTCGATTGCGCTTATAACCTAAAAACCTTTCGGCTAACATTACCCATTGCTCGACTCGCTGCGAAACTAATGTAACTTTTGTTTTATTGATTTGTGTTGCATTGAATTGCAACATTATTGATGAAAGTACTAAACTATGTATTTTTACCTCTATTTATATTGTTATCTAAAACTACTTGGTTATATTTAGTTTTAGTAAGTAGGCACTTATTAATTGTAACAATACTAGGAGTGAAACAGCAATAAAGGGTATTTTTATTTTATAACTACTTGGTTGTTTTATGTACGAGTACAACTAGCGCCGCCCCGACTTCGCACGGTACTTATAAACCTTCCGTGAAAAAATATCTAACTGACGCTGAAAACCGCATCAAAATCCGTTGCGTGGTTTAAGAACAGTTAGCAGATATAAGACAGACACAGGGACAGAAGCCAAAAACGACTTAGTTTTATTATATGTAAAGATGATCTATCTCAGCTCAGGACAGAAGGGAATGGAAAAAAATGTGAAAAGAAAGACGCTTTCCGAGAGAAAGATAAATAATAAAATTGGTTAAGAAAATCGTGGGCTCCAACAACTTCTGTAATAAAAAAATAGCTTTAGCGTCAACCCAGGTACCTACCTACTTAACACATTCTTTGTGAAGTTTTGTAGTAGTAGCAAGAATTACAAAAACTATCTGAAACTAAATATTTAAAAACTAGATATTTTAAAAATATATATGCAGTACGATATTGTCATGTCATTGAGAAAAGTAAGTTGATCACCCATAAACAACAGGGGACTGAGTAAATACAGTCACAGAGAACAAATACTTTAGTACGACAGAGACAGAGATAAACTTTCAGCCGAATGAAAATAAGTCCTCAGTGGTGGGCTTTACAGTAGCTATTAAATCAGTTTGACCAAAATCAGAAGTTTGTTTATTGAAATTCAATCAAAAGTTGCAACATCAATATTTCCGTTTTCAAACATGCTTTCCTTTGAAGTACCCCAACTTTATAAATTAAACTGACTTTGATGTGTTGAAGGAAATGTTTCGGACACTTCACGTTTTGTTGTACTTGCTTACTTTCATGTTTAAAGTAGATGAAAGTAGAGTTAATAAACGATTTATTGTACTTCAAAGAAAATATGTAGTTTGAAATGTAGTCATTTTTAGGTAACTGCGTTCGTTTTTACAATTAAATCCCGAAAAATATAACAGGGTTCACTGAAGGAAAATTCAAATTACATGTAAAAACTACATTAATGAAAAGAGGGTATTATAAGGTGAAGAATATGTCTGGAGCCTTCTTCTTCCGCCAAGTAGCCACTAGTATGTATAGATATTACCTAGTTGGAAGCCAACATTTGTAAGACAGTAATTTATTAATTAGCTGAAAAAATAATGCCCCGCAGTTTCTTGCCTGTTCTTCTGAGTTGAGGCTCTTTATTCGAACAAGGCGGTCGAGTCTATTTAAAAAAAAAACTTTGACGATCATAAGTGTATCTTTGATACCTAAATTGAATAAAAACATTTTGACTTTGACTTTCAAAAAAAAAACTAAAATACAAGCTTCCTCCCTCTAGTTTTGTAATCTGAAATACATAGCACAAGTGGCTCTGTGAGATGAAGCCCTCTTGGCCAGCGTCTGTCCGGTCAGACGCCGGAAATACAAAAGCATTTTTGCCAAAGCTGCAGCACAGACGCTTCGCTCGCTGACACTCGCTCGATCGAACACTTATAAAATTTAGTTTCAATACGACATTTAGAAGTAGGTTAAAATTGGTTTCTATGACATTGTTAGTTAGTTACAAATACTAAGTGAGTTAAAAAAATGGTATTTTAGAGATGATCTCATGATAAAGCCAGAACCGGTGGAGTACGAGTTTTTTAACCGGCTAACCGATTTCAAAAGGGGAGGAAGTTGTCAATTCGTCTATTTGTTTTTTTTTTTAAACAGATATGTTACGCGATTACTCCGCCAGTTATCAATTTTAATTCTATATTTGTGTTTGGTAGATCATACTTAAGAGTTAATAGTCCCATGCAAAATTTATCGAAATCGGTCAAGCTGTTTTGAAACTATGTATCAACTCACTCTAAAAATTGTTAACATGCATGACGGGAAGTTGTCTTTTTATTAGGCTTTGCTTATTATATTATCAGTTTTTTCAAACTACACATGATTTGGAAAGTATAACACTCGCTCGAAAAGTCTTCGACAGGTCTTTATCAATAATTCTTCGGTTGTTCAGGTACGACCGCAAAAAACAAAAACACAGCGGAACTCAACGCAAGCTTTTATCATAAAAAAAGCGATTAAAACCAAAGTAATTTCACCCAAAACTCTTCAAGCAGTTATCATAACTTCCCAGCCCTCTAAACACCATAAAACGAAACATTAAGAGGATTCGACGCACAATTACATTAAAATGCGTATTAAAGAGTAAACAACACCATGGTTGATGGTACGTTAGCACTTTCATATTGGGGCTTGGTGTTTATTGAAGCTTTTAGTGGAGTTTTATGATTATGGCGTCGAGTGTGTGCTGAGATGTGGAGGGCGATAGGTTTCTTAGTCGGTGACGGTATGAAACCACGTACTTATAGAGCTATAGCATCGTCACGTCTTTTCCCCCGAAAGGGTTGACAGATTTGTATTACAACATACACTTCACGATATTCAGTCCCAAATGTGACAAGGGGCGAGCCTATCGCCATACACCGGGCACGAGGTATATGCTATATGCCTTGTGCCGATATATAGGTAGATATATAAGCAAACTAGCTGTTACCCGCGACTTCGTTTGAGTTTATTTAGAAAATACGAGTAGTATCCAGAAACTGTCCTTATAAAATACTGTCCTTATTAAAATTAAATGGGTTCCTTATTGTCAAATTTCATTACGATCCTTTCAGCCGTTTAGCCTTGAAACAGCCATCAGGGAGACTGAGTTACTTTCGTCGATTTTATAATATTGGCAAGTATGGACGGATGACATCAAATATGCACATAGAATATGTTCAGAAATGAACAATTGGTGAGTGTCTTCGGCTGGGATCGAACCCGCACACCCGGGCTTGAGAGGTAAGCTTTCCTTCAACTAGGCTATCATCGTTTTCTATATTCTTCGCTTTCTATAAGAGCTATAGATATTAATGAATTATGGAGGGGCGCGCAGTTTGAGGAGTACACCCTCTTCAACGGTGCCTTGCCAAATTCTGCGAAATATTTAGTAATATACTTGTTCTCTTTAACCCTCGGCGTAAAAACGACGGGGTGCTATAAGTCTGACGTATCTGTGTGTGTGTGTGTCTGTCTGTGGCATCGTAGCTCCCGAACGGACGAACCGATTTTGATTTCGTTTGAAAGGACAATTAGTCGGGAGTATTCTTAGCTATGTTTGATGTAAATCGGTGTCGGGGATTTTAAATTTGATAATGAATATTTTCGTTCAATTATTTTATATGACATGAGTACTTCAGTATAATTGTGTAGGTGTGTTAGGGGCACACAGTTTGTACAGTCCTCCACACATCCTGTACAGTTTGTGCATCTTCAATTTTTAGCAAGTTAATAAGATGTTTTTATACAATTAGCGATCTAGTGATAGCTATTCACCAATACTAATAAATTTGATGCAAGGAATTTTTTTAGTAATATTATCCCTTTATTTTACGTGGACGCGGGAGGTATCCAAAAAAAATATTACAACATTTCAAAAAAAATCAAATATTTCTCTTTGTGGTAAAAAGTTTACTTGTTCTACTAGGAATAATGAAATAATAAACAAGTTTTTATTTAAATCCTGCAACCAAAATGAAAATTCAAGTCGATAAAAATTGAAGTTTTTTGTTTTTGTCGAATTAAAAATCCAAACTCACAGCCTTGTTACAACCCTGTAGCCTTTACCTTTTATTCCCCCCTGCCATTATAATTCCCATCGTGTCTTTGGAAAGGTGAGTTATGGTGACATTCGATCTGATGTAATTTATAAAGTCAAAGTCCTTTCATCATTTTAATCACAATGCTTCGACTTATTGAAAAAAAAACAGTCAAAAAGTTGTTAAAAGAAAAAAAAGAAAAGAATGTTAGGTCATTTTTTATTTACAACAACTTTTCGTTAGTGAAATTGAGTTTTTGTGTTCGTTCGACGTTTAGGAAAATGGGAATGATTAGGGTAAAGTTATCTTTGTTGAGATTTTAAATTGAAATAGGTACTGACTTCAGCATCAATTATTTACTTACAGAGAGAAGTGGGCTTGCTCCCAACGACCACCACCAAAACAGCTACCAGTGATGGTTGTTCGGATAAAGTTTTATTTTTGGTCGCAACTGCCGCCAGTGGGGCTCGTTGAGGCTTTAAAAAAAATATTTTAGCGTTTTGTCATTATAATGTAAAAAAATTGTGTTACAGCGTATTTTTTTTAAATCAAATATTGGGTTTCCACGTTAGAATCCTATCGGTTTGCCTGTAGTTTTCACCCATGGTGGTTGTTAGCATAAAAATAATTTTATTTCATAACTTCATTTTAGTTCATAAGTGGATCTTTGATACCTAAATTGAATAAAAACATTTTGACTTTGACTTTGATTTCCTAATTATTTTTTTTAAATTAAGATTTAGTTAAAATATTGTTCTAACGACCATCACTGGTGGCCGTTTGGGTGGTGGTCGTTGGGAGTAAGCCAGAGAAGCCGCGTAAGAGACGGCCGTTATACCTAGTATTTTAACATAACTTGCTGAGCTAAAGTTCACTAGAGACAACGTGGTAGTGGGTAGATATATGGTCAAACCAGCTGAAACAAAACAGGTCGTCCAGGTTTGAGAAAGTGGTTCGAGTGGCAGCAGACCAGAACAACTGGATGAGCCTGACAAACAGCTGGATGAAGATAAGTGGTGGTCGCCAGCCATGAAGGATCGATCAGAGAGAGAGAGCTAGCTGAGCTAGATAAGATAAGAAGTAGGTAAGATTCTGCCCAACGGCGACTCTCAATCGCTATTGGCGATCTTTGTACCTACAGACTTTCCCACCTGAAAAAAAGGTGGCTTAGGTTCATAGTTCATGGACTAAAATGGTGGTTGAGCTGTAGATTCAGTTCCTAAAATGCAATTATCCCTTACAGAATAGGTTCTCCAGCAGTAAAAGGTGACTGACATATCGATTCTTAACACAGTAAGCGTCCTAAAGCTCATTAAGAAGACATGATTCAGAGTATACTCCATAATCAGTAGTTGCTATGACAACAAGGGCCAAAATATACTTAGTATTCTATTACTCAGTTAGTTATTGTGATTAGATTTATTCAAGCACGCAGATTATTTAGCAGTTTGTATGAAGTTACGGGCAAAGTACTCGGCAATCAGGCCTCAACTCCACGGGCGAGTGCAACGCGACGATATTATCGTCGTGCCATGTATCCGCTATACACTTTCATAGAACTTTTTTTTTTGTGCTATAGATGGCAACAAGCTATCGAGCGGCCTGATGGTAAGCGATCACCGTTGCCTGTAATACCTGTAGTACCATGGGCATCACAGATACGTTGACGACCCGTAAAGACTATTGACAGCCCTTTGACGTGAATCTACTAGACGATGTTATCACGACGATACGGATGGCTGAATGCAAACCTAATGTCAATGTATCGTTGCGCGCCTGTCACCACACGCGGCGCTCTCGCGGCGATAAGCTGGCGGAACAATCGTCATTTTGTAGAGATTGACGAATGACGATAGAAGCGCAGACTCGTCGCGATGCACTCGCTCGTGGAGTTGAGGCCTTAGAATAACGACATGGGTCAACATGCACAAAGCAAGTCACTTTTTAAACACAAGTCTACGTTGACAGAAGGCGGATGGCGCGGCGTGAACTTTTTAATTTATTGCGTGACGCGCCGAGTGCCACATCGGGTAACTTTGACAGCTCAACTTTTAGCTTTTTATTTTTTCAACAAGCGGTTGCGAACTTTTCGAAATATGATTAAGGGAGTAATGGAAGGATAAACAAGAGGTTAATTGACAGCGGAACGGTTTGATAACGGTTTTGACGGGTCTGCTTTTATTTTGTGCAATTTTTTGCGTTATTTACTGTTTAGAGCTAGAGATGCGGTTAGTTCAGCTTTTCAGTTAAATTAGAGGTAAATTAGAGAGAAATATATTTTCCTCTTATTTTCTCTCGTTGGTAGGTAGTACCAAATCCTAGTATCTGTTGAAAAAAGAAAAAAAATTTTAAAATGTTCATCAAAAAACTTATAAGTCATGTCAAACTCACTGCCATTATCAAGTCCTAAAGTATGTTAAAGATCCTAAAAGTTTAATTCATTTAGAACCTTTCCATTTCTCCCAAACTGTAGTGCGCTTCAAAGGAAACAAAGCAGTTTCACAATGAGCCCTTTAAATAAAAGAACAATAGAGTGACCTTCCTTCTCAGGACAGACGTCTGTCTTCGGAGATACCACGCGGAGCTTTTGAAGTCTGTCTTCGTATAGATTCGTTCTTTGTGTAAAATATGGACTTGTTTCGAGACCATTGTTTTTATGAGTTATCAGTTTATGGAATGCCATGCCAATCAGATTTATTGAATGCTCATCAAAATCATTGATATTTTGATGAGCATTCACACAATCCAATTTGCAGTACGCTAGCTGAGCTAGCGTGCTAAAATTGGATAGTGTAATGGCTGTTAAATAGTTAACAATCCAATTTTTTTCAATTGCACGGGCTTAGCCACGCTAAGTTGGCATACTGCAAATTGAATGGTGTAATGGTCGCTTTATTGATGTGTAAATCAAGTACAATAAGTACCTACTTCTATTTTAACTCGACTCACTAATACATTATTGTAAATCTACCTAAATGTACTAGATATTTAATTTTTTATACAGGGTGTTACAAAAATCCTATTGTATACGCGAGGTGCGCATCCAAGATCAGCTGGAGGATGCCACTATGCTAGTGTAAATTAAATTTAGACTAAAAAAAAAATTACATACATCGCGCTCCGTCCTCCTAAAAGCGTGAACGCAGACAGAAATCGCTTCGGTTTTATTTGTAAACTATGCACGTCGTGCCGCTACTTCCTAAGATTAAAAGCCGCCAACATATTATGATAGAGATTTGTTACCATTTCTGTAAAATTTCCTTTATTTTATTGCGTTCTTAAACAGGTACTCGTAATAACTCTTGCTATTTTTAACGTGCATTTTTTTGGTATTTTTACATGAATACTTTTATGTGTGTGTAAGTGCCCACCAATTATCTAACAGGGTTTTCGTAACTCCCTGTATAACCATATTAATACATAGAAAAAATTTATGGAGCCACTTACAAGGTACTAGATATTAATATGACGGTAAGTGGTAGGGTGGTAAGTGGCCGTTAGTTAGTTTAGTCAATATTTAGTGATTTGGAGTAGAATTAAGTGACACAGTCTCATCTTAATTTATTCTGCAGGTATGTTTTACTAATACTATTTTCTATCTATTACAATTTCTCAGTCTAAAAAAAAAAAAGTATGTATGTTAAAAAACCTTTTTTTAAAAAGCCTTTATATAAATCTGTTAAAAAGAATAATACAAACTTTTCCTATAAAACTTTTACTATCAACTTATAACGTTAATACACACTTTACGTCTATGTTACAAAAGGTTGTCGCGAGATTTAATTACTCATAAAATCTGCTTTATTTAAAAAAAAAATCGTTTTAGCGCTTGTTTAATGTTTTGTCACTATTAATTGATTTTTTTCGTTTAGTTTAACACTGGGCAGGTTTCTCATTCTGACCATGAAAATCAATCGGATGCACTTTTCTATCTAAATATCTTTTTGCAAATGGGGTTAGGTATACGTTATTTCTGCAATCCCATAAATTTTATTGAATTTACGTTTATGAATAAGGGGGTTACTGTTTTAGAAAATGCTTTTATTATACACTCTAAAAATGCTTTTAAACATACTACGAACAAGTAACAATTTTACCTTTGCCATCAAAATATTTGCGCCAAATTAAATTTTTCAAGCGGGAAGCGGACAGGAGACGGGGAAAGTAATAAAATACCACGGAATGATACAAAATAGGACTGACGTTTCTACGTTACCGAGTAACGTAAGTAAGAGGTAGGGAAGCTACAATTGTGACGTTGTGGGACAATTTCTTGTCCCGTAACATTACAATTATAGCTTCAAAATAAAAGACGGGTCAAATAATTTTAGGAATGAATAATGGAAAAAACAAAGCTAAAAAACCGACTTCCCGTCATCTGAATTGGATTTTATAATACATTTTTTGTTGATAGCTTGACCGATTTTGGTAAAGTTTATATGGGACCACCCATAATCGCGTAAAATACATACAAAAAATAAACAAACAGACGGAGGCAAAAAATGTCACGTGAGCAACACGTAGTGACGTCAATCGATGCATAAGCAAGACCGACATATATGTCATTTACAAATATGTAGTTCGAAAGAGACGATGACAAGTACCGTCATTGCATGTTGGCTCCCGGAATGCTCCGGAATCCGTCTCTTTCGAACTATTTGTCAATAACTTATTTCGGTGACGTCACTACGTGTTGCCCACGTGACCGGAATGTTATACCTGGCGGAGTATATTATTATACCATGCCTATTCCTACTGACAAGTTTTAGATTAGTAACTGCCACTCCTTCTGGAAAACCAGTGAGGAGTAATTCAAAAACAAATGATTATATCTATTAAAGAAATTAATCTATGTGATATTAGAATTTTTTAGGTTGTAAGTCAATAGCGAAACTCTAAGGCGGCTACGAATCGTAGCGAAAATGTCGTGTGCGCGTTTTAAGGCACACAGCAGCGCCATCTATTGACGTTGTGAAAAATAATTCGAATATTTAATTGAATGCTTGAATTTCCAAGAAAATGACTCAGACGAACATGAAAATTTCAATTATACATAATAAATATATAAACCTACATAGCGACATAGTTTTCTATATTTTTTCATTGAAAATTGACTTTTAGTGTTAGTACATTTAAAATATCACACAAACTACTAGTATTATTAGCAGCTACATCTACGTACTTACTGTATTTCGTACTACTTTTTTTTTATTTGGACAAAACGAATATAAGTTTGTATAGAAAAAAAATATGGAACAGCATAATTTTTTAATCAAAAGATTTCAGGTTTTGTCATAGCTATTCATCACTTATTTAGTAAATTTTAAATTGTAGTCACCCGCTAGCCTGTTATAGTGTTGATTTATGTCAGATTTACCCTGTAAAACGATAATAAAATCTTGCAACCCCTGAAGCATGGCATCCCTTAGACAGGGGGAAAATCGGAAAATAAAATCCAAGTCGCGATGCAAAGTCGGCGCGGTGCAGTCCAATCCAATTTGCGTCGGATTGGACCGGAATTCACCAGATATAGGCGGTTTGCGGTACGAGCGACCGCTTGCCGCTTGGAATTCTGATTTTTGACTTGTTCTTTTGTTGGATTGATAGAAATAGTAGTTATTGGTTTTGCAGTGTCTCGGTATTTTTCTTAATGTAGAGTAGGTCGGCGTTTGACCACCAACTCGCCTGATGTTAGGCGACGTTGTGGTCTAAGATGGACTACGACGATCTATAAGGTACTTATTCACTCAAGCCTTGAAGCTTTGTAGAGTGAAATAGTACAAAGACGGCAGTTGAGTGAGGCGCCACAAGTGCGCTACTGCTCAGACCCGTCTTCGGAACGGTTACACCGATGGGTATGAAGATTCGAAATATATAGAGCCTAACAACTTTTTAGACTAAGGGCCTCTTTCATCATCTCCAAGTAAAGTGTTGATTAGTTACTTTCCGATTAGTGCTAATCGGCAAGTAAAACTGCCAAGTAATTATTTCATTTTCACCAACGAAAACAAAGCTCAAAGTAACAACTCGACGGTTAATTGAATGAAAGAATGAAAACGGTTTAAGTTCGTTCCATTTTCGCTGTCACTACTGTCACAAATGTCAAACGTCAGAAATATTTTTTGACTTTTGATGTAGAAAAAATGTCAAAGCGTGTGATTTCAGCGCGGTTATATCTTTACTGTTCTAAAAGAATTAAAAGTTTGTTTGGATTCCGGGATTGTGGCGGATTATTATACCATGGATAGGACAATGTCATCACTGGATAAAATTAAAAGAGAAAGAAGTGTTAACTTTAATTTGGAGGAGCGGGATATTTTGGTTTCCCTTGTTTATAAATATAAAGACACCATTGAAAATAAACAAAGTGATGCTACGACGTGGAAAAAAAAGGAAAATGCATGGGAAATCATTCAAAACGAGTTTAATGCTCGTTCTGGTGGAGCACCCAGAACAAGTAAGACTCTCCGAATAAAATACGAGGGCCTGAAACGTTCAGTCAGGAAAAAGTCAGCAGCTATACGCTCTGAACTTTATCGTACCGGCGGGGGCAGCAACAATGCGGTGCCACTGGACAATACAGAAGAAAAAATTAAAAGCCTTATAACATTAAGCACTGACGGCTTGGAGAGTATTTTTGACTCCGATGTGTTACCCCAAACACAGGAAAGCCAAGGTAAGCTATGCTAAGGTATGCTATCATGTCTTTAATGCTAATATTTTTGCTTGTATGGTATACATTTAAAATACAATTTTTACAGGTGACCTGGGAAATGCCTCCATGGAGGAGTTTATTGTAATTCCTGCAGCATTCCCAAAGACAGAGTCAAGCTTTATGGACAACAGGAGTAAGTATTTCCATGTGAGCAATTCTAAAAAGTACACTGCTTAAATGTAGCGAAAGACTGAAACAAGTTACCAGAGACAGTGATAAGTACATTCTCAGTTTTAGTTGCAGTTTGACATTTACCTATTATATAAAACTTATGTTAACAATTATTTATTTATTTATTTAATTATAGGCGAACTAATTACTTTAAATTTAATAAATAATTCTCTTTTCAACAGAAGATTCACAGTCGGATGATGTTGAGATGCAAGCACTGTCTGAAACTGTAGAAGTTGAAGGAAATATGGACAATGTCAATGGTATGTATAGTTAATAATTTTATTTAATTTTGTGTGTAACACAATGTAAAGAGGTTTTTTACCCTTATTCACAGCAGCCTTTTAGTGTAGAGATTGGAAACTCAGGCCAGGTGCCTTTCTAGGCACCCATTGGCCCCGGTGGGTGCATAAAAAGGCACCGGGCCCGACCGTTCTTACTGGACCCGGTCAATCCGGCCGGGCCCGGCAATCTTTAATGAAGAGTAACACAATGTGTGTCCATGTACAATAATTTCAGGAAAAATTGAAGATACAACCCCGATTAAGAAAACAAAATTGACTCCTTTATCAATAAAGTGGGATGTTACTAGTCGAAGGAATTTAAAAACTAAAAGGCATCCAGCTCTAGTGTGTAAGTAATTTTGAAAACCTTTCCTACCTATTTGCTCCTTTGTAATTTAATGTTTAAGCATAAGTCTAGTTACAAGGTTTTTTTTTTCTTTACAGCAAATATTCAAAGAAAATCGGATGAATTAACACAAGTTAAATTGGAGTTGGTACAACTACAAAAAGAACTGTTACAAAAAGAAATGGCAGAAAAGGTTAAGGAGTCTGAGTTCAGAGAAAAACAGCGACAGTGGCTAGAACAGGAACACTTATTAAAATTACAGATATTGCAAAAACAACTCAATGAATAAAGTTTTACAAAAAAAAAAAAATATTTAATTCATATTCATTATTTTAATCAAAGTCTGTTAATTAAGGGCAAAAAGTACTCCTGCACAAGTCTGCTTCTAGCATCATTTGTGTTTGCATCTAAAGTTTGTGCTACTGCTTCCTCCTGTATTTGTGGATCAATATCTAGATCATGGTGCTCACCGAAATGGATGTCATTGCTTTCAATAGCAATATTATGTAATACAAAGCAGGCTACTATGATAGCTTGGACACGGTTTAAGCTCAGTGTGATTTGACGTCGCAGCACTGGAAATCTATTTTTGCACACCCCAAAACATCTTTCAATAGTGTTCCTAGTTCTGATTTGTGACTCATTGTACAAATTTTCTACTGGTGTTGATGGGTTTAAGATGGGTGTGAAAAGATAGGTTTTTGATTCATATCCACTGTCTCCAAGTAGCAAGCCATTGCCAAACTGTCCACTTTCAAATTTTTGCTTTAATGCGGAGTTATTAAAAATGGTTTGGTCGTGAACTGATCCTGGCCATCTTGCTACAATATTCAAACACCTCAATTGGCTGTCGCAAGCAACTTGGACATTAATTGAGAAATTGGATTTTCTGTTCCTGTAATTTTCAGCCGAGTTGCCTCCTGGTGATTTTATTGCTATATGTGTACAGTCAATGGCTGCTACAACTCTGGGAAATCTTGCCACATTGTAAAACCCTTTTTGCAGGGTACTCAAATCTTCTGGGAACTTGATTATATCTGGACTTAGTAATGCAATAGCTTCTGTAACCTTTTTGACTATACGACTGGCTGTTGGTGGGCTGACACCACAAAAGTCTGCTGCAGTTCTTAGGAAGGATCCAGTAGCTAAATATCTCAATGTAAGTAATAGTCTTACTTGCGAAGAAGCAGCTCGATTCCTGTAAAAAATAAACAACAAAGATATATTGTTCTCTTCTTCTCTTTATACATGGTATGAAACTAGTATATGATTTGTGAACTTTATGGATGGCAAGGCATTTTGCCTTCATCTTTAACCTATAGGCACTTAGGTACCTACATTGAAGGTATTCATAAATAATTTTAGGTTATGTTTTACAATCACAATATAATCAGCTAAGTAATCACTTACCTTTGAGTTTTAGTTTTTATTTTGTCTCTTATTATCTCATGTACTCGATTTGCAGCATATTTGGATAATCGAAATCTGGCGAAAAAGTCTTGTTCATCAAGATCGGTAAAGTAATTAAGACGAACTTTAAAAACACGGTTTCTCGGAATTCTTCGCGGAGGAGAACGTTCTATTTCTTCTAATTGATCTTCAATTAATTCAAACAAATCCATGTTATACCTATATTTAATTTTAAAAAAGCTTTTAAAGATTAATTTGTAAGTACGCATAAGTAGATGTTCACAACACAAGTGTCACAACGCGTTTGTAAAGCCTTACTCGGCGGTTAACTCCGCTATTGGGCAGATGAAGTAGCAAGTAAGATACTCGTCAGTTTATGTGACGGTTAGAACTACTCGGACATTATGAAACTGATAATTTAGTTACTTTGAACTTTAATCGGCGAGTAGCATACTTGGGACTTTACTTGGAGATGATGAAAGAGACCCTAAGGGAAAAACCTTCACAATATACTTGATGTTTTGAAAAGCAGCCGACCTGACATGGAGCGTTTTATAAAGGGAGTCTACTTTCTTTCCGGGTTGGCAACGCGTCCACGGCACCGCTAGTGTTGCAGGTGTCCAGGGGGGCTATTCCTGCGCGTGAGATGAGATGAGATTTTATCTTGGTCACTCTCACATCTATGACGTTTCAAACGAGATCAACAAGGACGAAAAAAAGTGGGATGAAAATCTCAAATCTCCGAATAGGGTCACTGATGCGGTGGCGGTTACCGTTCATCACCAGGCGAGCCGACTGCTTGTTAGTTCTTTCTATCAGAAATGAAATGCATATTGATGGCAGAACCATACGATGAAATGATCGTGTGTTTTGCTTTTTGTGGCGCATTTTGTGACGCGTTTGCGGATCTTCCGAGAAAAAGTTTATCAAGCTTTTTTGAGCACTAGAATGTACCAAACATGACACCTATCTATTATTCTACGTTTTACCTATCTCAGTAATGGAATATAAAACTACCCAGCGCGCCCGTAAACCTGTAGTTGGCTTCAGAATTACATATGTCGTAAAATTCGGATTCCTCATACGGTGTGGTGCGGAGGTCGTACAGAGCATGTGTTGGCCGAATCCGGGGAGATTGAATTAGAGAAGCTTTACTACTCTGTGTCGCACCAAAATGGATTTGATTTGATATCTTCAGTTCGAAGAATCCAGGTGTGTAGAATTGTAGATACATTTTAATAATTAAAGTTAAGTGGCACGGAACTAACTTGCAACAATAACCAAAGCCTAACTGAAGAATCTCTGGTTTACCAGAGACTTACGGCTCGTTATGTTACTTTTACGCTTTGGTTACGTAAAAAACACTACCAAAGCGTAACCAATCGTAAAATTTCTAGCAAATTAGAGATTTGTGGATCAGTTAAGCTTTGGTAATAGTTAAAGTTAGTTGGTGCAACTCAGCCTAAGCATGTAACAGGTTAGGCGTAATTCTGTTGTCACTATCGACAAGTGCGGTGCAACAATCGCATCCCTATTTGAGAAACAACTATCACTATAACGAGGTATAGTTCACCTGCTGTGCACTGGGCGGCAAATGCGATACACTCACTCTACCTACCAATCAATATCTATTGTACTCATTGATCGTCACTAGGCTAGCCACTCGGCCTATACCTTACTAGCTTGCTTATCGATGATTGTACTGTAAAACCGACAGTCGCTTGGGCAGAAAAGTTCTAGCTGGCGACCACGAACCAGAAGATGTATCAGGGGAAGGTCACATGGTTCGCCAAGAGTATGGTGAAGGTCGCGGAGAGCCGCTGGATGCGGGCAGCGTAAGACCGGTCATCGTGGAGATCGTTGGGGAGACCTTTGTAGCCTCAACAATGGATGTCTTCCAGCTGAGGTGATGATGGTAATAGCATTGTTTAAAACTTTCTTTTGTATAAGTTGTGTGGCTGCTGCCAGGTGTCAAGATGTTTGAAGGTGCATTAAAGCTTTTAATATTGACTTAATTGACCCACAATCGTGTTGTAAACTCATCCGAACCATGTAGAACTTCTCAAATGCTACTCGCGGTCACTTCATCAAATACAAGTTAGACCAGAACTAGCTAGGGTAATTACACACTTTTTTCATTTTTTTTTCGGGATTATTTTATTCCTAGTACTTTTTACCTAGAAAAAATTTGCGGTTCCTGCGACCGCGGACAAAACCGCAGAGCGCAGCTACTATTATTTAAGTTGTAAAAAAAACTGTCAAATGAAATGTAACAATTGTTGTTTTTGACAATTGACCATTTGAAGTTAATGAAGGCGAAATAAGTACTATCTCTTTGCGTTTATACGAGTAATATCGGTAAATAAATACCTATGTGTGGTATACAATTTACGTTCCCTGATTTATAACAAACATAACTCTTGAAAAGCTTTTATTAAAGCGTGTAGTATAAAATGTTTTCTTTCTTTTCAGGTAATATTTATATTTGGTCTACGCTCTCGTGCATCATTTAGAAAGGTATTTATTTTAAGTAAAATGTATGTTCTTTGAAGACGAAGCTTTTCCAAGATAATGCAGGTATATTTGTGGTTATAAGATTTAGAATGTTTTGAAGTTCTCGTAGCTTAATTTGGCCGTAAATGTGAGATGAAAATTGTAGAGCTTTTGTATTATAGCTTCAATTTTTTTTTTTCCAATAAGCTTTTGCGCTTTTTGGAGATACAGTCTGGTTGGGAGTTAACATATACGGACATACCCCCGTGGTGCGTATAAAAATATAGAACCCAATTGAGAACCTCCTCCTAAAGACAGTTAAAGACGGTTCCAAAGTGAGACTAAAGCGCTTTGTGAGTTTTGGTTAGAATCTGTTCTCGTGGTTGTACTACACCCCATAAAGCAAAAATGTTGGAAAAGGCTCGCCTCTTAAGGCAGAGGGAGCGGTATCGCTCCCAGTCTAAAGCAAACACCAATTTGTTCATAGTGGTGCTTTATGTCATTTGCTACAAAATTGGAGCCCGGTGTTTGGGGACAGGTTTGCCCCTGTCACATTTGGGACTGAATATCGTCCGGCGAAGTGTGAGTGTTGTATTACACCTCTGCCAGCCCCTTCCGGGATAACGCTTCATGAAAATGTATGTATGTATTTTTGGTGGGCTTATAAATATTATCATCGCATAAAATCAAATCAAATGTAATTTAATAATTTAAGCCTGATCCGTTCTCCATTCTAGTTGGAAGGGATGAGATAAGAGCCGGCTTTAAATAGACTGCGTTCTCAATGGCTCTGGGCAACAGGAATTAGGTCGCGCGCAGAAATGTGCAGCGGACTGCCTCCTCTTTGGACGGGTTTCCTAGGGGTTTAAATTTGCAGCCAGATATTAAACTATTGTTTTGTAGTGTTTCTTCGTTTTAGGTTTATTTTTACGTGATTATATGGAAAGGGAAAAAATGCGTTGCAAAAATATGAGTAATAGATGTCAATTGAAAAATACAGATTTGCTCAATCAGACTTCTTTCAATAGAATGAAGAGCCATTATCTTCCTTTTACTTCTCAGTACTTGCTTAGCTTGCCTACATACTTACTGTGAGTTTCAAATTTGTTTTCATTCGCCGAACACCTTTAACTAACTTACTCGTATCACACTAATATTATAAATGTGAAAGTTTGTGAGTGTGTGAGTTAGTGTGTAAGTGTGTATGTTTGTTAGTTCTTCACGCTCAAACGGCTGGACAAATTTAAATGAAATTTGGTATGGAGGTAGCGCACACCATGGACTAACACATAGGCTACTTTTTATTCCTTAAAAATGAAATTATACACCAGTAATGAATACTTTTTACCCGCGGGTAGCACCGCGTGGCGCAGCTAGTTAAAAAAAAAATGTTCGCCACTGTAAACATACATTCATATGAATACATTTAATTTATTTTTATTGATACTTGCTTACTTTTTTTTCAAACATTGATCATCATCATTACAGTATTCTAAGTCCCACTGCAGGGACACCGACCTACCCTACTTCGACGGAAAGTGAGCCTTTATACACCACGCTGGCTCAGTGCGGGTTGGTTGATGTCACATGTCTTCCGAATTATTCTTCAAGGAGATGAATGTGAATACATTTAATTGGTGTCTAAAGGTGCTTACTTTTCAAACATTATTAATAATAAATTATCACACACGATTTAAATGGCAAATTGAAAAATAGTGTAGCAATAAATATAAGCTACCAGCTCTACAAATCCGACGTTCAAGGAAGCCAGATTAAAGTAGGGTACTTGAGTAAACTGTAAATCCCAGAGCCCCACGTTACATGAAACTACTGCCTAATCCGCGGTGGAACAGAAAATAATTTGTACAGAAAAACAGCTCCTGAAAAAACTACATGCCCGTATTACCTTCAATGCGTGCAGCGAGAGTTGTGACGTCAGTTGTCTCTGGTTCGTAGCTACGAATATTTAAAATCGTTGTACCAACATATTGTTAGTTCTTGCCACTGATATCACGATAATGTTTCTCTTTTTTGTTTTAGTTAATTGGTTTATTTTACCAATGCCAACTATAGATACTTAGGTACTCGTTATTCTTCCATGCGTGCCTGATGTTTATGTTTTCGGGCTTCTGTCGATTCGATTTCGATATCAAATCTTTGTAAGAACTAATCACATTTCTTGCCATTTTTTTTAACAGTAGGATTTCAATATTGGCATCACATACAGGTCGTAAAGGTTTCGGAAAAATGCTTATTGGATGATAATTACCTAACGAAAATGTTCCCATGATCCACACATGCTGAATCTCCTATTTTATTGAACCCATTGAAGCATGCTCGGACTCATCGCTGCGTGTGCAGTAAATACATTCCGGATTTTTTTACACACACGGTCGTCTGACCGCAAACTAAGCAAAGCTTGTATTATCGTAGGTACTTTGGCTGCCAGGGACTGATATACACATATTTTTTTCTATAAATACCTACAAAAATATATAATCTTATACCTTTAAATGAGCAATTCTTGTATATATTATATATATATATAATTGGAATCTCGGAATCGGCTCCAACGATTTTCATACAAATTAGTATATAGGGGGTTTCGGGGGCGATAAATCGATCTAGCTAGGAATCATTTTTAGAAAATATCATTTTATTCGTGTTTTATCGATAATCAATCTCAACTGAAAAATATGACTCTTCCTGACATCTATTGGCGAATAATAATACTACTATTTTTTGTGAGCAACTAATTGCTTTAACGACACAACAGCAGATGGCGTTGTTAAGTAACACGAAGTCAATGAGTGTTTGCTTTGAGGTTAGACTAAAATCAGTTGTTTATTATCCAAAAAACACAATTAAAAAATTAAAAAAAATACCGAGCAAAGCTCGGCCATCCAGGTACTTATATTAACGCGCAGACACAGAACAAATACAATAGACAATATAGACAATAGACATTTTTTATTTTGTGAGCAAAAAACAAGTAAGTATATAGTAGTATAAGTAGTATAATAATATATAGTAGTATATAGTAAGTATATAGTGAGCAAAAAACAAGTATACAAATGTTCCATCACATGAATGTTTGCCCTGGGTGGGATTCGAACCCACACCCTCAAGCACAGACAAACGGCACGATCGCTACCAACTGAATCACCAAGGCAGGCCAAGTAGTAAACGCGAATAGCGATAAATTATAGTATTGTTTAGTTTCGTGTTTCTGTTAATTGTCTACTCTTCGAAAGTAGAGTTTGCAACAATGCTCTCGTTAGCGTAATGGTGCAGGTTGTAATTCTTACCCGTTTGTTTCTAAAATAATAATAGAATGTTATTTTAATCTGAATTAAAAAAGGATCCATAAAATTGTGATTTTCAGTAAGTACTTACATGCGTTAGGATTTTTTTTGTGTACTTATGTAGTCGAAGCAAACGTAGTCTGTAAAATGTAGTCTGTTCAGTCAAACTAAATCACAAATTCATCAAAATATTTTGTTATAGTCATCTCATAGTATAGTCACTCTATACTACATACATACATACTATAGTCACTCATCATAATAAATCTAATAAATGACAGTAGCCCTTCGGTTGATACTCGCATACACACTTTTTTGTTGATACCTTTTTCGATGTTACATCTCCCAAACTTTTGCATGACGATTAAAAATTTACCATCAGTCAGACGATCTGCTTGATTGCTGCTAATGGCAATAATCATACTTTATTAGGTAAGTAAGCTTAGATTTTTTCAAATTTTACTGAATATTATTATAACTGTGTCGTAACTTTCTAATTTAACCAACAAAATCAAAACAAAAGAGCCATAAAATTCCAATAACCAATTAACACACAAAACAAAGCAAAAAATCCAATTAACCAGAACAATTTCCCTCTAAAATACCACATTATTGATACCTCGTTCCCTCACATAGCGTCGCTTTGAAGTAGGCTTATATGTACGTAACCTTTATACATACAACTTTTAAACGGCCGCAGGGCGAGGTTCAAATGTATACAAAAGCGTGAGTTTACTCTGAAGGAAGATATTAATGAGTAAACTATAACGTTCATTCATTCTTTCATTCATAATAATAAATTTAGGAGCGTTGCTCTCGTCGGTGAAGTAATGGCGGTCTTTTGCTAGTGTTTTGTTCCTCTTGGCCCCCAGTAGAAGCGAAAAGTGGGGGACAAGAAGAACAACCCGTTTTCACCTCCTTGTACAACTTGGAATCTGCCTTCTCTTTTAAATAAAAGAAAAGGCCAGAAGCCACTAAAAAAAAAAAAAAAGAAAAGGCAGAGAAAGATCAAATGATCTAGCATGACCTCCGTCTAGTATAGTCACTACGACGAAGTGGTACTAGACAAGTAGGAATTTAAAAAAACAGTTTTCAGTAACACCTATTTTTATCTAACATAGCTAAAAGCACTCGACTAATTCACCTCGCAAACAAAAAAAAAAAAACAAAATCAAAATCGGTTCATCCTTTCGAGAGCTACGATGCCACAGACAGACAGTCAGACAGGCACACACACACATGTTCAACTTATACCACCCCGGCATTCTTGCGCCGGGGGTTAAAAATAAAATATTGATAGTTGATAGGTAAAAAGTAAAATAATATATACATATGTTCTCCGTCTAAAGCGTATAAACTACAGTACCTGGATGACCGAGCTTTGCTCGGTATTTTTTTTTTTAAATTGTGTTTTTTGGAAAATAAACAATTGATTTTAGTCTAACCTCAAAGCAAACACTCATTGACTTCGTGTTACTTAACAACGCCATCTG
The DNA here is from genome assembly GCA_911728515.1 of Peribatodes rhomboidaria. NCBI lineage: Eukaryota > Metazoa > Arthropoda > Insecta > Lepidoptera > Geometridae > Peribatodes > Peribatodes rhomboidaria. The sequence continues at coordinate 1,454,694 of OU452175.1, read as the reverse complement.
CTGTTGTGTCGTTAAAGCAATTAGTTGCTCATAAATAATAGTATTATTATTCGCCAATAGATGTCAGGAAGAGTCATATTTTTTCAAGTTTATGTTTAAGTTGATTATCGATAAAACACGAATAAAATGACATTTTCTAAAAATGATTCCTAGCTAGATCGATTTATCGCCCCCGAAACTCCCTATATACTAAATTGTATGAAAATCGTTGGAGCCAATTCCGAGATTCCAATTATATATATATATATACAAGAATTGCTCATTTAAAGATATTAGTTAGATTGGATATAAAGTCACTACGCCGTAGGTACCCAAAACTAGAAATAAAATAAATAGTACTCGTAGATAGTGATTGTAAAGTCGTACCTTTACTGTCGGGAAACATTTTGTTAAACTTTTAAACCATGAGTGTGCAACGAAGCTCACTACCCGGCTATTTACCTACGCAGAAGAATAATACGGTGCATGATCCTAAAAAAACATAGTCTAAGCATTCAGCAAACATTATAATGAAGTCATCGTCATTTGTCTCTTTCGAACTTGTTATAAATGACTTATTTTGGTCCTGCTTAAGCATCGATTGACGTCACTACGTGTTTCTAAATGCTATACCTGGCGGAGTATATTATAATACCATGTTACGGTGTTGCTTATACCCAGGCAAATTCATATGCCCCAGAGGCTAGTACATTGAAAACAGCGGGGTACATATTCTAAAATCTCTTGCATTGTATCAGATTAGCCTGCAGGCATCCCATGTGCATGCTTTCGACTAAACTGAATATGGGCAGGATTTATTCCCGTATTGAAAATTTGAAATAGAAGTTCAGTTTTAGCAGAATGTGTTATGAATTTCAGATGATTTTGAATGGGATTTTATGGGAATGTGATGTTTTATTTTTGGTGCCAGGGGCATATTCGTTTCTAGGAAAAAATAGTATCAGATTGCTATAAAAATAGCTTTGTTTTGTACAACATAATAACAGACTAAAAAAAAACAGGCTTAATTGTAGGGTTCCGTGCCTCAAAAGAAATAAACGGAACCCTTATAGGATCACTTTGTTGTCCGTCTGTCTGTCTCTCAAGACCCTTTTTCCCAGGAATGCATGGAGGTATCAATCTGAAATTCATACCAAATACTCAGGTCTACTGTCCCTTAAAACTGTGAAAAAATCAAACTTCTAAGCAAACGCAATCAAAAGATACAGTCGTTTATGCTGCAAATTTTCGACACTCGCAAGGGAATCAAAACCTGCAGGGTAGTTCCCGTGAACTCAGAATCTTGAAATTTGGTACAAAGCAACGACTTATGGCACAGATAAAAGAAACATTGCGAAAAGCATAGATTTTAATTACATCATAAGTTAAAAATATTAAAAAAAAATTAAACTTACTACCCCTTTCCTCATGAACATGTTTGTACGAAATCCTAGGTGCGCGAGTCTGACTCGCACTTACCCTGTTTTTATTTATTTATACGGTACTACCTAAAACCAGCAATTTTATGCTTAATTTACCAGCTTTCCGAGACAATGAAAATGAGATAAATTGAGACATTGAGATTCCAAAAATAAACTTACAATTTTAGCTTTACAAACAATCCTAATTCGTAAACCTCTCGTAAGTACCGTCAAATTTTATCCCAAAAAATCTGAAAACGCAAGAAGAAAATTTCTAACACAATTTCTTTTGTAAGTATCATTTTCCTCGAACCTGTCCGTCAGCAGTAAAAAGGTACTTTGAGCAATACAATAAACAGCTGCTCTCGAGTACACCAACAATGTAAATCAAAAAGCAACAAAGAACACGCGACGAGCCGCGAGCCACTCTGACGGACGCAGGAACAATGTTGGAACAATGTAGGAACATAAACGGACTGACTGACGAGTATAAATGTGTACTTGCATGCGAGGACGAGAAAAATGGACTGTAAACAATTTGAGAACCATTTTCAAAACTCTGGAAGGTTTTGACACTAATTGGTGTGTCTGCTGTAGAACGCGGATAACACAAAAAATCTGTTACGAAATTTATTAAACGAATTCAATCAATCGTGTTGATGTATCACAACGAGTAAGTACTGTGCAGGTTTAATCTATACCGATAATTCAATTCATAATCCAGCCAAATCGTCTATCTAAGTATAGTAAATGTACGTAATTTACCTGTTTCTGTACCACTAGAAGTCTAGAAGACCTAAATCGTAAATATGAGAATATGTACTCTCTGTAACCCGACAACCATCAAAATTCAATTACAGATCAGTCCTGGCGTCCAATGCTTTCAGTTTTTGATCAGAAATTCTCCAGTTCTCCTCCTCCGTGTTTTCAAAACGAAGATTTATCGTCAGCGCCGTGCCCGGTGCTTCCAAGCCGGTCCGCCTTTTGTAACTGTCCAGAGACTAGTCAGGAGTGCAAACAACACTACAGGTTGTAGTTGTTTTTGTTTGGAAGGATATGAATGGAACGTTTTGTTGGTCCTTGTTTTCATGCTTTCTAAAGAAATGAGCTAAGAATACAAGAGGAAACGCAGATCTGTACGCGCGAGGATTTGGCGATTTGAAGCAAATTAATATTAGGGGCAAAATATCACACTAATAACATGTGTGTGTATGTTTGTGAATAACAAAGCAACAAAGAAAGTTACAGTATAGCAATCTCCTATAAATCTGTGTAATGGTGATCTAATTGAGTATGCTTATGACCAGCTTGTAAATACTAACTTGAAGTTAATATAACTATCGAATAGGGGTCCAATGAACGACCCTTGCGGAATCCCTTTCACAGGATCACCGCAGAATATTCATACAACTGATTTACCCAATAAAACTATCCCGTATAAAGCCACTGATGGGTTAATTTCCATTTCCATTAGAACTAAAAGCTGGAATTAGCATCGGTAATCGATTCGAGTGGGGGCGAATCATTCGAAAGCCATTGTGGATGCCGTTTGATTGCTATATTCGAAGTTAATTCCGATTTCGCATTGAATTTTGGAATGCAAATAGATACGCAAATGTTTCAACGACTGTGATTCGACATGTTTGGTTCTGCTTATAAAAGTGTAGTACATTACAGTTTCTAAAGCATTTCGACGTAATATGTTTAATATCATCATGTGAGCCGGATAGGAAAACCACAGAGTAAATAATAGTGCTGTAAAACGTAGTCTCGTCGTTGTTTCCAGACTTTACGCTCTGCACGCATGCTTGGGTCCAATAAAACTGTTCGAAAGCTCTTTGACGTCACCTATCGCTCGACATTACGGAGCGTAGTGAAAATCCTTTTTTTATTTTATTATCCAGCACAAAGGTGAACCGAGACTAAATTAAACAACTCTGTAAAACCTTTTTGCTCACTGAATTTAAACTTTAAGCTGACGAATTTAAGCGCAAAGTTGGGCTCTCGGGGGCGAGTTGAAAGCTGTTTAATTTTAAACAAAGTTTGTCAATATCAATATTTTGTTGTGGGTTAAAATTGCCGGGCTCAATGGGCTCGGGTGGTCGGTTTCAATAATGTTCATGCATATGCCTCGGCCAAAGTAAATACGATATTTTTTAATTATAATCATGTTTTCCCGGTTTCATGCAAACAAAGTGGGGGAATATGTAAAATATTTAGCGAGCAAGGATTTGGAATGTTATTTTCATGGAATCATTTTAAATCCTCCTATAAAATATTTGCGTGTTGGCTTTGTGTATAATGAATTTTCGGAATTAACATACCAGACATAATAGGCAGATGAAAAGCTTTAACGAACTTACAGGGAGAGCGTTTTGATATATATATTTCATGAAACTTAAAAAAAATGTAGTAAAGACAGACGGAGAAAAAATTCAAGAAAATCCGTTTTTGTGAAACTGTTCTCAAAAACAGACTTTCTTGACGTTTCAGGCGCAGAATTTTAAGATTCATAGCCTTAATTCAATACTAAATTTAGGCACTATATTTAATAATGGCCCAAGTTCTTGCTTAACTAGTTTTAGATTTTTTCTAGCGAAATGTTCTCTTAGCGGGCACATAAAGTTAAGATTTCCCTAAGGAATGGCTTAAGATTCGTGTAAAAATTTTCAGATAGGAACTAGCTAGGAGTAGATTAAACTATGTATAGTGAAGCAAGGACTTAGGCAATTTTTATATTTAGTGCAAGAGGCCATTGGACACTTAAATATAAAACGCTGTTCCAGCTATCTTTGTCACGAGTCTTGTGTCTTCCAATTGTCATTTACTGACCACAGAAATAACAAGCAATGAAAACTTTCTGAATATCTCCAGGCAATTCCAGGATACTGACACCGTTACCTTAACTATTCAGTAGGGTCCGCTAACTAATAATTATTGCCGAGCAACTCGGCCCGTTTGGCGTCTGAATAATTTACAAAGGAAAAAGTAATTTACTCCCGAGTTATGGCTGTTGTCCTTGCCGAACATTACTTTACTTCAAGAATTACGGTAAAAAGTTGCTTACTTAATTTATGCATGGGCTGCGAACGGAAACTAGGCTCGAGCCGAGACCTGGGTATGAACTATGATCGGAGGCTCGGACTCTTGAGGGGTTTTCTTTGGTAGTTACTTATACGTATTCTGTGGTTATAGTAATAATTTAAGGGGAAGGCGTGGAAAAATCCACTAATAGAATTGCTTCGCTGTGTAGATAAAGTGATCTCGTTAGTAGAGTTTTTCTCGCACTTAACGCAGCCTTAATATTGGAATGAGCTGTGGTCAATCGTCTAACCTGTAGCATAGGCAGTATTGAAGAATATATTTGAAAAAAAAAACGTTACTACAAACAACCTTCATAGAATACACGTATGAAATGTAATTTCTACATTAGGTACTTGTTTATTTAGGGCTTTGTGAATAAGCTTAGAATATTATTTCAGAATTGTAATGTTATTTTAGAGCTAATAAAATACAATTGTAATCTAATACTACCTGAATGAGAATGATTTTGAACTAACGATGACTCAATAAAACCATGGTTTATTAATATATTTGGATCATGAATAAAACTACAATTTTAAACTGTATTTTTTTTACTCATGTTTACCAGCCGCCTACGCTTTTGTACGGTTCCGTAGGATATTCCTAATAACAACTCTTGTCTTACAATTTCTGTTGATAACAATATTCGTAATCAACAGAAATCAATGGCTTCAATGGTTTTTAGAATTACATACTTACCTCCTTTTTAACAAAAAACATTGTATAGCCTTGGAATAGTCATACAGTGTTTTGTCTATTTAGATCGAGTTAAGGGAGATCGCCCTCGACCACTTTTTGCGAACGCAAACGCAAATCAAATGAAAACAGCTGCTAAACTAACGCCCTTCAGTTGATACCACCGCCCACGAGCATCGGCTTAGTAGCGCTGCTATCGCGCGTTTGGATCGCTACAAACGCGCGCCCCAAAAAGCAGTCGTGGGCGATCTCCCTCAAGCTTAAAATGAAAAAAAAAAGGCAAAACACTGGAGTTACTGGAGTTAATTATAACTATTCTAAGGCTATAATAACGTTTATTAGTATAGTAGTAGTAACCGTCAGATGGCCATCAGAGATCGGAACATGGCGGTGATGGAGGCTCTGGGACGGGAGGTGGCCATAATTTTACGATAATAATAATTGTAAAAATTTTGCGTTTTTATAGAGTGGGTACATCTCGAGCATTCGTGTTTACTATCGAAGGCACCTTCTTGCGGCGGCGTCGTGTGTCAGGTCGTTCTCTTCCCTCAAATATGGTTGAGGAGAGCGATGGCTGGCACATGCGTCATACTCGTGGGTGCTGCTTGCGGGTCGCTGGTCTGCTCGTGGTGTACTCACGATGTAGCAAAAAGTGATAATCTTTAACCTAACCTTAGATTAAGACTTAACAACTAACCCCCCTCTACCTGTAATCTCTTTAAATAATAATAATTAAGATACCAGTTAACAAAAGGCCTACGATGATATTGACCGTCTATTCAATTTAATTCTTTCATCCCCACTAAGTTTCCTCCACCTTGCCAGTTTCTTCCAATAGAAACTTCATAATAAACATTCTCCAATAATGCCACCTAAACTTTCCCTTTCATAAAACCTATTACGAGCGAGCAACGATAAAGTAACCGCAAGCATCGTTTGTGTTTCACGAAATTTTCCACTCAACATGTTCCTACGCTATTTGAGTCGGGATTTTTCCTGAAACACGCCAGATTCTATGTCAAGAATATTTTAATGCAAACATTCTTGTTTGATATTCGTACAATGAAAATTTGTGTTTTTAGGCGAGTATTGGTAGAGATTTATGGAAGACTAGCTGCGCCCCGCGGTTCCACCCGCGGTCCTGGCTTAAAAAGTAGTCTATGCTTTCGAAGACCCTTTGTCCTTTTTTGAGCTAAGACAATCTGTATGCAAAATGTCATGATAATTGATTCAGTAGATAAAAACTTAACAAACGAACAAGTTCACTTTCGCGTTTATAATTTAAGTTAGGACTAGCTGCGCCCCGCGTTTCCATAGGAAAGGAACCCTTAATTTTTTCAGGACGAAAGGTGCTCTATGTCCTTCTCTGTATCCTCCCTGACAGCGTGTATGCATTTCATGTTGATTGGTTGGGTCGTTAGAGCGTGATGGCGTACCTAACAAAAAAACCAGAAAACAAACGAACGAACAAACAAACTCACTTACTCTTTTTTTAATAAATTAGTAAGGATAAATCTGCTGCTAAAAATAATAACCCATGTTTTTTTCCCCTTTGTTTTCTATTTTACCACTGCCAGTCTGTGATTGGTCACTTTTGATCTTTTATCATCAATTCCGTTTTGTCCCGCCCTGGGGGCATACCATGACATCTTTTTGCCATGAGCGTAACGTTTTGTTTTCGACGCTGCGCGACCATGAACCTTATTGCGCAGCGAAACGATTCGCGGTCGCTTAGCGTTGACAGCAGAACGTAACCATCATGGCAATAATATGTCATAATAGGCCCTCTGAGTCAATCTTACCTTTATCTATATTTTAGGAACAATCAATATTACTTATCATCTTCTCATCCTTATCCTGCCTCAGATCAACCTAGAGAATATGATGGCGCACGGCGTATGATTTAGGCGAAGCTAAAAACCATCCAAAAACTACGCTACTGTCGTATATGTACACAACACGCACACATTGACGCAAAAAAACTACGCTACTCGCTTGGCCATCAGTCTTACCTCGACATTATGCGCATTGGTTTATGGTATAATTTCGCAAACATAAATATACAAAGTGCAATATAAAAGTGTGGCCAGGACTACATTTTGAGGTTCTTTTTAAAAACTGTGCAGTTATTTTACAAGTCAATTTTGAAAAAGCCGTAACATTAAACTCTTATGAATATGTGCAGTTTTGGAATATTAAATCTACTAAGGTTGCATATTGGAACGGAAATGGCTAAGGTAAAGTTTGGGAATTAATATTAGTTTTCGTGCAATTGTAAATGTTTTTCATGGCAACATTACCACATACCACATACCGCACAAGTTTATTAAAGTGGCTTCAGCGAGATATAACGCATTGTTCCATCTTTTCCTCTAAGTTGATCTGAGTATCCTGCTTAGTAGGTTCGGTACAGTACATTCAAACCATCCCTTTATCATCAACACTATTCAACTTTCTATAGATCGTTTACATTATGTTATATCTTCAACTGATTTTAAAAACTGTTGTTTCTAAGGTTCCGTACCCAAAGGACGGGACCCTATTATTAAGACTCCGCTGTCCGTCGGTATGTCCGTCTGTCACCAGGCTGTATCTCATGTACCGTGATAGTTAGACAGTTGAAATTTTTACAAATGATGTATTTCTGTTGCTGCTAAAACAACAAGTACTAAAAACAATTAAAATTAATATTTAAGGGGGCTCCCATACAATTAATATAAATTTACTCTGGTGGGATGCTTTGGCCGTGGCTAGTTACCACCCACCGGACCAAGCCATGCCGTGAAATGACCTAGTCGTGTTTCGGGATGTAGTCCGGTGTAACCGTTCCGAAGACGGGTCTGAGCAGTAGCGCACTTGTAGCGCCTCACTCAACTGCCGTCTTTGTACTTCTTCACTCTAGTAAACTTCAAGGCTAGAGTGAATAAGTACCTTATAGGTCGTCGTGCTCCATCTTAGACTACAACGTCGCTTAACATCAGGCGAGTTGGTGAATAAATAAAAAAAATAATCGCCTTGTCAAGTTTCGGTATACTTTTGTGTCTTTGGTTTAGTCCAAAGACCCCAAAACGCACCAAAGTTCTATAAATAAATGTATAAAAAGTTTATTTTCACTTAGTCTTATCAGGTAAGTTTATTTGACAAACTAAATTTCACGGCTAATTTACGAACAGCTTACTAGTTTGAGATAGTGTCAGTTTTACTTCAAAACTTCAAGCGCTCTACAACTTTTATACACTGCATTACCTATGAGTTTCGGAATAATTTTCAAGTTTGCTAAGTTAATGCATTAAGTTGAAAGAGCAAGGTGTGTTAGCTTTTGTAACTTTGCGATACAACGAAAGTGCTTTTTAATCGATCACGTAATGCAATGGCTCTATTTTACAAGAATAAATTAAAAAAAAAAGCCAGACACCGATTTTATCAAACATAGCTAAGAAAAGAACACTCGACTAATTCATGCACCTTTCAACATAACATATCGTCATATCGTCACGCCTTTCCCCCGAGGGGGCTGGTAGAGGTGTATTACAACACCTACACTTCGCCGGACGATATTCAGTCTCAAATACACCGTCGCCATACACCGGGCTCTAGTCATGTAGCAGATGACATACAATACGCACATATGTTCACACAATGAACAAATTGGTGCGTGCCGTAGGCTGGGTTCGAACCCGCTCCTTCTGGCTTGAGAGGCGGGCCTTCTCCAACTAGGCCATTATCGCTTTTGCTTATCATCGCTATCACCAAACAAAAAAAATCAAAATCAAAATCGGAGCACCCGCTCGGGAGCTACGATGCCACAGACAGACACACACACACACACACACACACACTTACACACAGAGAGAGAGACACGTCAAACTTATTACACCCTGTCGTTTTTGCATCGGGGGTGAAAAACCCGAAAGGGTCGTGTAATGGAACATGTTTTCACATCACTATTTCATATGCGGGCGTATTTATTTACTCCACTGTTTAAATAGAGTTGAGCTTGCATGTTTATATTTTCCTACTGTATTGCACACGGCGCTTAAAACCTCAGTACGACATTCTGTAACATCCATTGACGGTTTGCGTACTGTAAACGAAGTCCAGTCGAAATACCTTATTACAATTGAGTAAAGCTTCTTTTGCGTTAATTAAAGTATGACGAATTTCACTACAAACTGTCAACATTGTTGACAATTTTCAGGAGTTCGGTTGAGTAAAAAGTTACCTTTTCGTCTTTGTAAAAAGGTCGTTTTTAAAGGCGCGAATACACTTTGTGTTCTTGTTACATTGCATGTTATGTTCTAGAACGTCTGTACTCTGTGCGTAGGTTAGCAAACATAGTTTTGTCTGTAGTGTGCATTTTTTATTTTAGCCTTTGAAGTATCTTTGGATTTCTTTACGTTTGGATGGTTCAAACGTCCCTAATGACAAGCAAACGATGTCTTATTTAACTTACTATACAAATATTAAATTGTTAACTTAAAATATTAATAACATACATAGATTTTGTATAAGTAATATTAAATAAGACATGAACAGTTCTGTTAATGTACATACATGAGAATATTTACGTTGATTTTTAGGGTTCCGTACCCAAACGGTAAAACGGGACCCTATTACTGACACTCCGCTGTCCGTCTGTATGTCCGTCTGTCATCAGGCTGTATCTCATGAACCGTGATAGGTAGACAGTTGAAAATTTCACAGATGATGTATTTCTGTTGCCGCTATAACAACAAATACAAACAGAATAAAATAAATATTTAAGAGGGCTCCCATACAATGGACATGATTTTTTTGCAGTTTAAAAAAAAACAATAGTACTAAACCCATCGTACGCGAGTCCGACTCGCACTTGGCCGGTTTTTGTGAATTGACATTGAGAATTCATGACACTGGCTAAAGTACAAAACTACAAAATAATATGCAGTTACTACGTGTTGATATCTATTTAAGAATGCATTAAAAAAAATATAAATGTATGTATGTATATTAGTCTCTGGCAGCCATAGTACAAGCTTTGCTGTTTGGGGTCAGGCGACCGTGAGTGAAAAGTGTCCCGAATTTATTTATTATTATTATTATTTACATAACCATTCATGAATGTTATCGAGAAAATCTTTAACGCATTTGCACCTTTTTTTTTAAAGATCAAAATTTTGGTGGCTTCGTTTCCGACTCACGTGTTCTACTAAAATTTTTATCGCACCATAGAATATTAAAATAGGAAAAGTGTACGCAAACGTAGTCCACTTTAGGTAGGCAGTAAATCGTCGTAGTTTAACGTGACCACGCATAATATTTCAGTTAATATTTTAGTAGCGTTTCAGCGGTTTTTCATGGAACGTGAAGTAAACAATAAAATTGTTGAAAACTACCAAACAAGTGTGAACAGTTCTGACGTGAAGCCTAAAAAGGTTGTCACGTAGGCAACATTTTGTTAACTGTAATTAGCTGTAAGTGTTTTTAGCCGACTTCAAAAAAAGGAGGTTGACACATTTATCAGCCGTTAAGACTACTGAAGACTGAAATGAAAAACCCATTTGAAGAAATGCGATAATTGTACATTTAAAAATCTCGAGCGATTTTTAATTTGCTACAGTATGCTAATACCTAGCGTCTGTCGATCTTCTGTACTTTCAAACTAGGTTACGTTGAACTCCCATACTTTATACTAGCGTAATACAGTCCTCGATAGACTATTCTAATCTATCTGGTACCTCAAGTAATTTATTTTATTTCTAAACACTATTTTGTATTGTACCCTTTGATATGTCCAGGTGGACTGAAAAAACATTTCACGAGCCAAAAAATAACAGCCAACTGTTAGGTTCTAAATGAACAAAATCTATGACTCAACCCCAGTAAATACCCTACATGTATACCTACGCACACTAGTAAAAAAAGTAGGTCTGTTACTTTTCGTTTATAAACAGTACTGAAATATCTCTAGACATCTATGTAGTCATAGTATATAATTATATACCATCTAAAACCTAAATTACCTCTGCTCCTGAAGTAGGACCACGGATAATGAATGAAAATGTTCCAAACGGAAACCTGAAATAACCAACCCAAGTGTCAGCTGGTAAATGAGCCAAAAAATAATATTCCCTTCATAACTGAGGCCGAGGTCTCATAGTAAGAATACTTCTGTACACAAAAATCTCTCTATTACATAGCTTCTATACTACAGTAATACATTCATGTAAGTATAGGTTGAAGTGTACGAGGTGCTTACATTACAGCGCGTTCACACTGCATTTACGGGACAGTTTTAACGGATACATCATACAGGTGATGAAAAGACCGGTCAAGTGCGACTCGGACTCGCTCATGAAGCCATTCGCCACTCGCCCATTATAAATAAAAATCGGAAAAAAACACGTTTGTTGTATGGGAGCCCTATTAATTTTTTTAATTATGTTTTTTAGTATTTATTGTTATACCTAGCGGCAAAATAAATACATCATCTGTGAAAATTTCAACTGTCTAACTATCACGGTTTATAAGATACAGCCTGGTGACAGACAGACGGCCGGACAGCGGAGTCTTAGTAATACTGTTACCTTTACCTTAGGTACCCTAAGGTTTTACCCTATGTGTACGGAACCCTAAAAACGAGGTCTAACTTTCCAGGAGTTGACATATACAACCATGCACTCTTAGTCATTGTCATCATCTTTCTCGAACTTGTCTTAATAAGGTCAACTGGGGCAAATACGTCTGTGGGGCACTTGCGTCTTTCGAGAATCACTGACAAACCTTCACCTTCACAAATTAGGCAACTAACGCCATTTTGTAAAGATTAATGCAATTAAATAAAGAAAAACGGTGTAGGTAGTGCTTAATTTGTAAAGGGTTTGTCAGTAATTGTAGAAAGATGCATTTCCCCACAGACGCATTTGCCTCAGCTAACCCTACATATTACTTACGGTCTTTACATTGACGAAAGAGTACGTGATCTTTTTTTGTCTCTGAATATTTTACCTGGCGGAGTATATTATTGTACCATGGGATACAGTAAAATAAATGAATGATGTGTTTGTAAACGATCGTGTGGATCCTACCTCGCTTTTTGGGGGTAAGTAAGGAGTCGGCCTCGATGATAACCTCTTTGCTAATCTGGACTGTGAGGGGCACTGCCTCCAGGGGATTTAGATGGCGCATGTTTCTTGGACACTCTTGACTAATTCATCTTTCAAAAAAAAAAAAAAATCAAAATCGGTTCATCCGTTCGGGAGCTACGCACAGACACACACACACAAACAGACACGTCAAACTTACACCCCGTGGTTTTTGCATCGGGGTTTAAATAAAAGGATAGTATAAAACGAACCTTATTTTATTTATTATATGTAAGGTTTCAAAATAAATTTATTTATTTCTTTCTTTTCTTTAACCTGCAAAAGGGACTGCAGTGTGAACGCGCCCTTACCTACCAAGGTACTACTTAGGGCTAGGGGCTACTTAGTGCGACGTCAGGGCTATGAGAAATGGTTCCAGCTGGAAACTAAAGCTTTTGCGGTTCCATATACCTACACCTCTGTTTATGGAAAAAGGAAACCGGATGCAAGACTGCTGAGCGCTTATTACTCTTAGCTGAATTTAGTCATCTAAATTCAGAAGCTTCTAAATTATTCAGTCAGTCACAAGCCATCGTTGCTTCTGAATTTAGAATGCTTACTTCCTGAATGCGATTATACTGGACTAAATTCAGTAACAACTGAATTAAATGACTAAATTCAGCCAAGTAAAATAAGCGTTTTGTTGGTTAGTTCATATCCTAATCGTAACTTTTTATCTCGATAAAAATTATGGTTTTTGTAGGTACCGCGGGTGAAACTAAGAGGCGCAAGTACAAGATTTTTTAACAAGTTAGTAAATACTGGAGTTATGTGGTATCTCTGTCTCTCAAACGCTCACACGTTTTTACCCAACTGCGCAAGAAGTAGGGTTATGTTTTTCGAGTGTGCATGTATGTAAGAATATATGTACATGTATGTGTGAGGTTTCTTTGGCACGCCCTACAGCCCATACAGCTTGATGGATTTCGACATGCGAGGTGTCATTTGAATCGTCTTGATAGTGGAAGTGACATAGGGTACAACATTGCAGCCGGGTTTTTGTTTTTCGTTTAATAATGTTATTAGTTTCTCTATAAAATTCATACATAATACAAACAGCACCATAAATGAACGACACCAAACAAATTTTAGGTCCGTGGTACATACAGTCGACGTTTTCAAAAGTTCTAAATTTGAGTTGTGTAAAAAATAAAAAGTTGAATGATGCAAATTTTTGAAATAAAACGAATAAAACCCAGCCAGGAACTTTTCCGCAGCGTCCGTCCGTTTAAAATGTAGCAACTCCACTAATTATTTTAGTTTTTACATGGGCACAGTTTGTTTATTACACTCAGTGCTAATTGGTATCGTGGGGGTGAAGAAAACTGGGTTACTTTGTTATAGAATTAACTCTAATTGCAATAATAATTGCAACGAATTTCGGGATTTGCTAATGGGCTACAATATTTATTAAAAAGTTGTTTAGAATCGAAAGCAAATAAAATTAGATGTAGCTTTAAATTAGCGCATAAAATATGTAGGTATTTTTGGCCGCGTGATTTATGTTTGAACTAAAGTATGAAAAAGCTGTAAAATTCGTGGTCATTTCAAAACTGTGTATTACCTACGTGGAAAATAATGTTCATCCTACTTATAAAAGGCGAAAGTTTTTGTGTATATTTGTTTGTTACTTCTTCACGTACAAACGGATACAATACAATACAAAAACTCTTTATTGACACCAAATACAAAATAAATCTAAACTAAACATTCAAAAATATAGGCGCAATGGGCGGTCTTATCGCTTAAGAGCGATCTCTTCCAGACAACCTTTGGATGGAATAAAAACATTAAACAATAAATAAATAAAAAACATTAATAAAATTAATTAATAAAAAACATTATTAACGGATGGACGGGTTTTGATGAGATATAATATTGACTATGGAGGTAGCTTGTACTCTAGATTAATACATAGGCTACTTTTGAACCGCAAGTAAGTCCGCGAGGCGCAGCTTGTTAAAAAATAAAATGGTGCACCTGCGGTGTAATCCCGAAACATGCTTCTATTAGACTCCACACAGCAGGAGGAATGCTTGATCAATTTTTATATTAGATACCTAATCTTCTCTTCAGTATTTTTCAATATTTTTGTTGACATCAAAAGGCCTAAGAATCACAAGGCAATCAATTCACTAGTTCTTGAAATATCTTTATACTTCATAGACTAGCCGTGTACCTTATCTAACCATACATAAGTAATGATAAGCATACGCTGTGAGTTGCAAAAAGGATAGGCAAAACTACAAATATGTAACTAATATTCAATTTTATCAGCTTCCCGAAGTACACTAAATCCTTTCCACACGCACAAAGATAAAATATTAACACACAATCCTAAAAGGAATCGTATTTTACCTCTAAACATCCAAATCAGGGATATGTAATCCCCGAAACGTGATTTCCTGGCTAAAATGGGGTAAAATGTACTCCAGGTGTATGCCTTTTTCCCTGTATTCAGGGGAAGCAGGGGTAAATGTGCCGTCGGCTTATGCTTTCCCTAAGCAAGCCAATATGACACTCGTGGACCCTCCGTCTGCGATGGGCTGAAATATTCACGGTTATGATTTATTTTTATATTTTTTACGTGTCGGGTTTAGTGGTTTTTTTTATTTGTTGAGTGGGCTTGTAGTGGAGTTTTTTATTTGTTGAGTGGGCTTGTAGTGGAGTTTTTGGCTGGTTTATGCTTTTATTACAGGGAGGCTACTAGACTGAACTATGCCTTTATTTTCATATAGATAAATTCAGATGTATAGTCATCGTAGCAAGGTCTTGAATACACCGATAGTTTTACTATGAATGTGAAGTACTGTTACTGACGTGGTTCTGACACTTTTATATTGTTACTAGCTTTTACTCGCGACTTCGTTAGCGTTTATTCAGAAAATAGTATCCAAAAACCTTGCTGTAACTTATTATCAAACTTCATAAAGATCCGTTCAGCCGTTTAGCCGTGAAAAGCCTACATACAGACAGACAGACAGAGTTGCCGATGTCATAATATTAAGATGAAGAAAGTAAGGATAGTCAGAATAACCGTCTTAATAATACGTGAGTTTGAGTAATCCAGTGTAATTAAACCCTTACAGTTATACTTTCAAATTCTTGTAAAAAAGTAATTAGAATCATCGACAGCATTCTCTTGGTATATCTCTCATACATAACACGAAGTTTATATTGATCGCATTTGAATACAAGCTCGTGAACATGTATTCAACCGAAATTCGATCTAATGACTAGACAAGTTTTGCTACAACTTGATACATATATCTAGATACCGCCATTCAGACTATCCACTCAAGTAAATAACATAACAATGGCATAGGTAAGAGAAACACCTCTATACTCGCATTTCCTACAAAACATAATCGCTTGACAGAATCTATTTAATAACCGTGAACGAGACTTCAAATAAAGACTCTAAATACAAACCTTACTTCCTAGAAATAGAGACTGAATTCGAATGACATAAATAAATTGATTGATTCGTCTCAATGCGTCTTGTGATAATTCCGAAGCGCTCTTTCGTGTTAAATCGAAAATTTAATGTAAATATTTCGTGTTTCTTTTTCATAATTTGAAAATGGCCAGGTATTTTTATTCTTGGCAAATTTCATTAAACATTTTTGAGATAAAATCTAGTTGGTTTCGGTTCCAGTTAATAACTTTGAATAAAATTTCATTTGTAACGATATTAAATTTTTATCTGACAACAAGAAGGTATTTTAGGCATGTTCTTACAGTTTTTTTATTTATTTATTTAATAAGACTTCACATTTACAGCTACATTCATAAATACTCTATTTTCTTACAAACTAATTAAGCTAAATGTGCTGTCTGTTAAAGGAAGCACAGCATGCAAAAGTTATTCTAAATGAATTTTAATATTAAAAGAAATATTATTCAAATTATACGGATAAATAATAACATGTAAACCTCGTCAATTTAGGCATTCATATTTAAATTGAAATTAATTTTAAATTTACTAAGTGAGTATCCGAAAATATCCAAGTTGTTATTATTATATGAGTCCGCTTATTCTAGGAACAGGCATGTTGGCCCTTAAGACAGTCCTTCGATAAATAGGAGCAAATGGAGTTATGTGTTTTCTGGGATAATTAGGTATCCTTAATTTAAACTTTTCTAATAAAATTGGGCAGTTTATTTTGTTATTAATCAATTTGCAAAGAAAAAATTGGCCTAATTTAATGCGGCGATCTGACAACGTTTGAATATTGAAAAATTTTAATCTTTTATCATACGAAATTACAGATTTTGCTATCCTAGCAGAAAAAGTGAAATGCCACAGAAATCTTTTTTGTACTCTTTCTAATCTTAAGCTACGAACGGCATAATGTGGCCTCCAGACGGGAGAGCCATATTCTAAGATTCACAGTTATTTAACAATATTTTAGTACTGGGTTTAATGAACTCTTTGCTATTTCGAATGAGAAATCCCGGCATTTTTAAAAGCTTATTGTCTATGATATCCTACTTCCTACTTACTAGTGGCTCTGTGTAGACGCTAGGCTGACGTCTGTCCTCCTACAGGTCGCATTCCTCAACCGATTTTCGTGAGATAATTATACAGAAAGTTTTGCCGAGTCAGATTTTTAAAATTTTCAAAATGGCGAAGATTGGTTTTTTAATAAATATAAATTTCAAGAAAATTGGGATCTGTAGACGAAGACAGAGATGCAGACAGAATTCTTCGAACATACAAAAGCATTTTTCTCGAAGCTGAAGCATAGACGCTTCGCTCGCTAACGCTCGATAAAGGGGAAAGTTTGCGTGTGTGTTCGTTTGTTACTTTTATTCACGCTCGCCCATCCGATGGACGGATCTTTGTGATTTTTTTGTAAAGGTAACTTATAGGTACCCTGGATTAACACATAGGCTACTTCTTAACCGTAGGGCAAAACTTGTAGCTATAAATAAATATTGATGGCTCTTGCAGCTTGCTTTGATTCGCGAGTCACGTGCAAATGGTCCCTTCATTTCCCCTTCATTGTCTACCTATGGCGTGAGGAAGTGAGTTTATGATTTCTCTATGGGCAATTGTCATTGGTGGTTCTGTGGTCTTATAACTCTTATAGTATGCATCATTGGACCAAAGTCCATATTGAGCATTCCGGGTCCTAGCCAAAATGTAGGTTAAGATAATCTTGATTTAATGTACCTAATGTAATGTAATTTTTAATTTTAATTTAAGTAATTTTCTTTTAATATTTTATTCTTATTATATTTTGTGAGTGTTTGTTGTTTTGTGTGAATTTGATTATTTATTTTTGACATTTTAACTATTATTATTCTGGATTATTTTATTCTAATGCAACTGATGTTCATGTGCTCCATACATTTAACCTAGTTCCTTAACGTTTCCGCCGGGGCACTATGCTGAAATGTATGGAGCCAAACTAAAACAAAAAAAAGTAACTATCTAAACTCGTGGTACAGGTTGCTGATATTAACAGATGATGACGATGTAAACTAGCTGCGCCCCGCGGTTTCACCCGCGGTCCCACAGGAACTGTTAATTTTTTGGGACAAAAAGTACCCTATGTCCTTTTCTGTTATGTACCCCAGATAACATGTATGCAAAATTACAAGACGATCGGTTGAGTGGTTGAGACGTGAAAGCGTTACAAACAAACAAACATACTCACTTTCGCATTTATGATATTAATTAGGGTTAGGATTGTACGTTCAAAACCCGTGGCTATTACATAATTGACTTCATCGTATTTGTTCTATGCCAATGTTCCTATTTCACAAAGTGAAACATTTAATTACTTTGCAAACATCAAACTTTGTGTGAAAGGTACACACAGAAAAAAAACTATTCTCCTATTAAGACAATATTTATTGGCCAAGAATAATAATGATTTATATATGGCCTAAACAATGAATTCTTGACATTAGCATATTATTGTTTTAAATTGACTGTCTTAAATTAAGACATGTATTTTTAATTCAAATCAATATTATTCTCAGATTAATAACTATTAATTCTAGATCTGAGGTAGCATATATTTTTATTCCAAATTAATATTATTCTCAGATTAATAACTATGAATTCTAGATTTTAATTAACATGTATTTTTGTTTCAAATTAATATTATTCTCAGATTAATAACTATGAATTCTAGATTTGAGTTAACATGTATTTTTGTTTCAAATTAATATTATTCTCAGATTAATAACTATGAATTCTAGATTTGAGGTGTCATGTATTTTTATTTCAAAACAATATTATTCTCAGATTAATAACTATGAATTCTAGATATAAGCCGTCATGTATTTTGATTCCAAATTAATATTATTCTCAGATTAATAACTATGAATTCTAGATTTGAGTTGAAATGTATTTTTATTTTAAAAATACCATGTCTTCTTACAAAAACAACTTTATTTCAATCGAAGAAGACCTATACTATTGAATTGAGATGATGTTTTAATAATTTATTCTTAAACTAAGGGTTTTTTGGTTTTCTTTTTGAGAATATAATTTCTTGTATCAAAGTAAGCTTGTGTTTTAGTGATAGAATCAAATTCTCATTATAAAACGTACTATTCTTAGGCGCACCGCAGACGACGGCGTGGACCAGGCCAGGCCGGTCAATTTCACCGCGATCGATAGAACAAAGGGTATACTGCCAACCCACACGTGGTCAAAAAGACCGTGGCTGGTCGCGCCGCCAGTGCCCGCGTCACCGTGTGGGTTGGCAGTATACCCTTTGTTCTATCCATCGCGGTGAAATTGACCGGCCTGGCCTGGTCCACGCCGTCATCTGTGGTGCACCTGAATGGCAGAAAATGTTTTAGAGTATGTTATATAGATACAGAAACAATTACTGACATTAGCATTTTTTAAGATACAAAACATGTTATGCAATTAATAAATTCACTGAAATACAAGAAATTAATCTCTATTGATCAGGTAAAATAAACAAAAAAAATATTACTAAGTGTAATGTATTTATCAAAGAAAAACATACAAAATTATTAGGCACAAAGTTAAAAACCTACTAGCCGAGCTAAATTGCCGAGTTTTGTTTCTACTCTCTAAAAATAATAGAAATAAATGTCTTGGCATGGTCTTACTTACTCGATACACCATTTTATGAGATTAAAAATAATTGAACATACTTTTGATAAATCTGCCAACTTAATTTACTAGAAAACAATATTACATATATCCAGAAGTATTTTCATGTTTTTGTTTTAGTTCTTGGTTTCGTAGTACTTCAAAATTGATTTTCCATATGAAGATGTCGTAAGCAGTGTTTTCAGGTCAGTCAAACTCTGGTAAGCTAGGTGCGTTCGGAAACAGATTTTCTATATGGTCTACGTCCGCACATAAATCCGATATGTCAGCTGTGGTAATGGTGATATTCTCGGTCTGAAAAATAAATAAAAATTTTATCTTTGTGTTTTTAGTACATGAGTATAGGCCACTTCCTCTACCCAGTTTCTTAAAATATTTCAGAATTTTTAATAAATAGGTATTACTCAGTATTACTCCGAGTACAGAAAATTGATTAGTGCATTTTAATTTATTGATAGCTTACACTACTACAGGGGTGGGGTGGGTTCGACCCGTAGTTTCATAGGAAATGGTAACTTCTCCGGGATAAAAGCAGTCATGTCCTTCTCTGTACCCCGGACACCGTGTATGCAAAATGCAAAAGTTCAATCGAATCTGACTGTACATACCGTCGTCAACGATGTCAAATATTCTTCGATTTTGTTCTTTAATTTAATACGTGTTCCTATAGTCGGACACAACTCTTTCAGAAGATCTCCTTTAACTTCTTGGTCGAGAGTTATTCAATTACCTGAAATGAAGAATCACAAGTTTTAATCCAACAATAAAATTATCTTCATAGCAAGGTTAAAACATCCGTCTCTCGGGTTAAGAATACAGTTACTTACTTACCACTAAATTGTTCAATGATGTCCGGGGGAATATTCCAACTGGTGAGCAATTCTTCCATTTTCTCCGTTATAGGGATCTTAATTACTGTATTAATGTAGTAATCCCTTGTGTTTTTACCTAACGTAACTTAGGTTAAGTAGGTAGCTACATATATCTTGGTCACCAAATAACTACGAACACTCACTAACGAAAGATGATAAAACAACTACGTAGGACCCAATCACTTTCATTCAAATTAAAAAACAGTCAAAGAACCTCTAATCACTTGTATTGTAAAATAATAACTTGCGCGCACACACGATGTTAACCTGTTAGATGTAATGGCGGCGTGGGCGGCGGCCACCGAGCGAGCTTCATTCGCAGTGTTGCCAATACTGATTCCGCAAAGAGCGCTAAAAAGTCGCCGGAACCATGGTAAAAAAACCTACTTAAATTTTTTGGGTTACGAGGAACCCGTTAAATTTGTTCTGCCCGTCCGTCCGTCTCAACTTATTAAAATTTGTATTTTTGAACCTTAATATTGAAAATGACTTAGAATTCCTTGAAATTACTTAGATTTACTTGAAAATTACTAGACTAGGTCCTCTAACCACTGATCACGGATGTTAAGCAACGGACGACACGGTCAATCTTCGTATAGATGACCGCGGGTGGCATTCACAACTGAGCATAACAACAATCGTCAAGCTGTGTCAGAGGCCCTTGGGTTGGGTGGCAAGAAACATAACCAAACCTAGCCACTCGGTCTATACTAACCTGTGTGCATTTATGGTATACTAGCTGCGCCCCGCGGTCACACATTTGAATAACAATATTATTACCCTCCACTGTCATAGATAGGTCACATTTCCAGTCAGCTTTTAGCGTTCCGTACCTCAAAAGGAAAAAACGGAACCCTTATAGGATCACTTCGTTGTCCGTCTGTCTGTCTGTCTGTCAAGACCCTTTTTCTCAAGAACGCGTGAAGGTATGGAGCTGAAATTTATATGACATACTCAAGTCCATGGTCTCCATGTCAACCCAATCAAAAGATACAGCTGTTTTTGCTGCTAATTTTGGCATTTTCAAAGGAAAACGCGCAACTCAAAAACCTACAGGGTACTTCCCGTTGACCTAGAATCCTGAAATTTGGCATGAAGCAAGGTCTTATAACACAACCAAATGAAAAATTCCGAAAATTGCGAATTTATAAATATTTGACGAAAAAAAAACCAATACAAAGTTAGTTTGTAGTTCGATCGTATTGAAGACCATACTTAACAACTACAAATGAAAATTGTTTTCTAAACTAACTAACTTTTACTGATTTTAATATTTTTTGTTGACTATAATTATTATTAGTAGGTATGTACGGAACCCTTGGTGCGCGAGTCGGACTCGCACTTGTTTTAGTTTCAAGTAGGTTTACACTTAGCTAAATTTAGTAGAAAAAATTCAGGTATTATCATATTCATCTCATCATCATCATATCATATTACACTTGGCTAAATTTAGTAGATTAAATTCAGAAGCAAGTTCAAAATTCAAAAAATTCTAAATGATTCAGTCAGTCAGAAACCACCCTTGCTTCTGAATTTAGTATCCTAACGATATCCTAACGATATCCTAACTTACTAAATGCTATTACACCATTGTAAACAGTGACGTTACCAAGTGTTTGAAATATCCTATGGTTCGAATAAATAAATTGAATTGAATTGAACACTTCACTGAATTCAGTAGCATTAATTTTCCGTACCATTATTTTTGAATATTTTAGAAGTAGTTTCTATGGCGGTCCGTACCTACACGTTCAATCTCGATGCGTTTGGCCGCCTATGCGTTTTTGTGAAACTGCTAAATATTGGTGTAATTTTATAATGTGGCAATATCAAGTGTATGAGCCAAGAATAATTTTCTTGAATTTAAGAACCATTATTTTTGAATATGTTTATATACCTACTTAGTTCAATCAAATTAATAAATGCTAAATACATCAGTAGGTACAAAGACTAACCCTTGTCTCACATGGCACGAACCATTTAACTTTCTGGTAGGTATACGATATACAATATACTATGTGTTTCCAGCTTTTAACAATAAAATAACATGATTAGGTATTATAAATAAGTATACTTATCAAAATGCAATTAGTTTCGCGTACGGGATCCATTTCTATTATTGTTCGTTGACCGTTTATTACTATACTTACCTAGATCCTACTTCCTACTAATATTATAAACGCGAAAGTTTGTGAGAATGGATGGATGGATGGATGGATGGGTGTTTGTTACTCTTTCACGCCAGAACAGCTGAACAGATCTGGATGAAAATGGTGCAAAAACTATCTTTAAAGATCTATCATTGCGTCTGGTCGAAGCAACTCGTGACCAAAATGCTGGCCGGTACTTTGCCCAAAGGATCAGTATCGCAATCCAACGGGGCAATGCGGCCAGCATTTTGGGTACATTGCCTACAGCTGGCAGCGATTTATTAGATTAAGATTTGTAGCTAGTTAAATTCTGTTATGTGCTTAGTTAGTTATGTGTATATAGCAAAACTGTATAACATCGTTTAGTAACTGATGAAATTTGGCACAGAGATAGATTATAGTCTAGAATAGCACATAGGATATTTTTTAACCGCGGGTGAAAACGCGGGGCGCAGCTTGTAAGTAATAATTTATGAACTTTCATTACCTACTGAACAAAAGCAGCTAAGGTACCTATTAATCGCATTGTCACAGGCTTAAAATAACTACTTATGGGCCGTTCATTAATCACGTGAGGCCAGAAAGAGGAAGAGGGGGTTTACACGTACATATCACGTGTATTTATTTTTTCGTCAAATTTCTAAACTGAAAAGCGGCTTGTACCTACCTACCTAGCTAGTGGGATTTTGACTAACTGTTGCCTGGCAACGAACGAAGTCCTCGCGCGCCTCGACTCGACCTACTAAAATACCTAACACGTGTTTTTTTTTTCTCTTTAATCGTCACCACGTATCACCAAGTTAAAAATGGTAAAAAAAACATCTCGAATTACCTATAGGCGTTAGATAAATTGTGAATAGGATTGAATTCGCATGTTTGCTATCACGGGGTGAATTTTCTGTACTTGTACTGTTTATTCTGTGGCCTAGTCGGGTTAGCATTTGACCTTACATTAATTCCCGTCAGTAATTTTACGAGTACAGTATTTTTTATTGCCGGAATCTTTAGTGGGCGTAACCCTAAGAGTGAGTTGCACCAACTAGGTAATTTTGACAAAACGATAACCAAAGAGTAAGTGGCCGTAAAAAAATGGGTTCCATCATTTTAGCAATGGTTAAAATGTCATCACAAATAACGATAACAATAACCGTCCAATTTCGGGCGGTTAGCGGTTAAAGTTGTTAAGTCATATGTCACCTTGTCTGTTATCTTATTTTTTGTCAAGGAATGGTTTTTGCTCAATATCTCAGTCATTTTCAACTTTGCAACAATAACACTAAGAACCTAAGTGGTTGTAAATTAGATTCTCTACAACTTTAGTGCCAATAGTTTTTATCGTGCGATTGATATTTTTTTAATTAATCGGGAAGAGTGGTAAAGTACTTTTAAAAAATGTTTTTGAATGGAAAGTGTAATTCTATCTTTGGTTAGTGTTAATACCTACTCAATTCGAAACTGAATGTGTTTCAGTTTCGAAATTGAGTAGGTAGGTATCTCAAAATACTCTACCGAAGAATACTCCTCTAAATAGAAGATAATCTTTGTGCTTCCTTACAGAGAAACTATAATTCTTGGTATAAATATCTCCATATAAATTATTTCTAGCATAAAGAACAATGATGTCTTCAACGAACACTAAATAATTGGATTTAAACCAAGTATCTAATATTTTTGAATGAAAAAAAACCTGCTCTTGATTGGAAAATTCAATCTTTTCTTTGGTCAACACATTCACTGTTTCGAAATTGAGTGTCTCAAAGTTCTCTACCGAAGAATAATTTTCTCAATAGAAGATAATCTATATGCTTCCTAACCGAGAAACTATAATTCTTGGTATTAATATCTCCATATAAATTATTTCTAGCATAAAGAATAATGTTGTCTTCAACGAACACTAAATAATTTGATTTAAATCAAGTATCTAATATTTTTGAATGAAAAAAAACTGCTCTTGATTGGAAAATTCAATCTTTTCTTTGGTTAAAACATTCATAGTTCTTGAATTAATACCACAAAGTATTGAATCAAGTATGTTATTCTTAGTTTTAGTATCAATTATGAGAATAATTTATTTTTATTGTAAGACTTCTGCATTTCTTGGGTTTATAATAATGTTTCAAATTAAGATAATATTGTCTCATATTTAAACAATATTTTTGAGAATAATCTTATTCTTGATCTAAGCAATTTTGTAGTGGCATTTTTTTCCGTGCAAAGGGATATTTGTTTTAAATTAACCGTTTTATATTACGTGGAAATGATGGAGACAAAGGAGAACTGTTTTGAAACCTTTTTGGACGTTGGCGAAGTTTCAGAGTTTTGTTTTAATTTACTTCTGTTTTTCTAATATTTTTTGGTGTTTTTTTGGTTGCTTAATAGGTTAGAAGGCTGAAGCTTAGGGACACACCAAAAGCCACTATACTACACACTATAATACCTTAAAAATTGTTATTTTAACAAAATCTAGAGCTAATAGGACACTAATTCCTCAGTTACGAATAGTTACGATGCGATAACCAAAGAACGTAAGTATTTCGAGACTCGTTCAAACTTTTCACTGTTACATATGAAACTTACAACCGAGTCACGAAACGAGCAAGGCGCTCGCCAGGTGGTTAGCTCCGCACTTTCCGATACAAGTTTGTAAGCACTAGATGTGCATTTTAAATTCACGATATTCCGCCGAGAAGCGATAAGGCCCGCCTCTCAAGCCAGGGGGAGCCGGTTCGGACCCATCCGAAGACACGTACCAATTTGGTCATTGTGTGAACATATGTGTCTACGTATTTAATGTCGTCTGCTACATGACTGGAGCCCGGTGTATGGCGACAGGCTCGCCCCCTATCACATTTGGGACTGAATATCGTCCGGCGAAGTATGGGTATTGGTACACCTCAGCCATACCCTTCGGGGGAAAGGCTCGACGATTTATTATGATATTTCGCCGTCCTGTAAACCCCATTACACCCTCTAATTTCACTTCGAACTTTACTCTTCAATCTAAAATGTTTACTTTAACGAAGCAGAGTGGAGCGGGACGTTGACTTGTTGACCAATAGCAGTGCACAAAATAGATCGCCACCGCGTGACGTCAAACCAAATTTGTAACATTTTACCGCGCTGACCAGCTGACCAATACACTGAGAAAAAAATGCTACGTAAATCATGAGACGCGCTGCGTACGTCTGGACAAAAACATACCACTAGTAAGCTTGTAAGCGCCTTCATGTTGCGTACGTAACAAGCATTACGTAGCCCGCTTCATGACAACTGTCATGATGCGAATTGGTGTTCTATACTTATCGTATTGACGCGGGTACATTACAGCTTGGAACCGCATACGTATGGATTGATGTTCCATACTTATCGTATTGACGGGGGTACATTACAGCTTGGAACCGCATACGTATGATAGGGGTGTCTAGTACATATAAATTTATGTTTGGTAGTTATTGTAACGATGTGGGTACAATACAGCTTGGAACCGCATACGTATGATACGGGTGTCTAAAACACACGGCATTATGTTTCATACTTATTGTAATGACGCGGTTACATTAGAGCTTGGAACCGCATAGGTGTTATAATGGTTCCTCGTACGTATGAACTTGTTTTTGATATTTATCGTAATGGAGCGGCTACATTAGAGCTTGGAACCACATACGTATTATACTGGCGTCTTGTACGTATGAATCGGTGTTTGATACGTAACGTAATGACGCGGGTACTATACATTTTGGAACTACATAAGTATTCTACTGGTGTCGTGTACGTTTGGATTGGTGTTTGATACTTATCATAAATACTCGGTTACATTAGAGCTAAGAACCTCATACGTACTTTACTGGTGTCTCGTATATGCGGGTTCATGTCAGATACTTATTGAAATGACGCGGGTACATGACAGCTTGGAACTTCATGCGTTTGATATTAGTGTTTCGTACGTACACCTTGGTGTTTGATACATAACGTAATGGTACTGCTTTATTACAGTTTGATACTCCATACGAATGTACTGGTGTCTCTTACGCAACCTAATACGATTGCTACATTACAGCTTGGCACGCCATACATATACCGGTTGTTCATCTAGATGACAGACATATTCTAGGATATCATAGTACTTATCATATGAAAAAGTTTTACTAAAGGACCAACCCTAAAATTCCAAAGCAAAAATTTACTGTTTCAAACATTTTGTCCAAAGTCAATGAATTTTTTTAAGGAACAGCAGATTTTTTTCGAGATTTCAGGGTGGGCCCTATAGTAAATGTTATAAATGATGAGTACGATAATATCCCAGAATATGTATGTCATCAACATGAACACATGGTATACGTGCGCCGCGCCTAGTTGTAATGTTGCATTCCTATTGGTTGCGTATGAGAAACCAGTATATTCGCATGGAGTGTCAAACTGTAATAAAGCATTACGTTACGTTTCAAACACCAAGGTGTGCGTACGAAACACTAGTATCAAACGTGTGAGGATCCAAGCTGTCATGTATCCGTGACATAATGATAAGTATCTGAAACACAAAATAAGATTTCATTTAAATAGCATCGTGATTTAGTCTGTAACATTAAAATAAACTCGTTTATAAACAGTTAGATAGATACGAACAAGTAGTACTCTTACACAGCAAAACCAATTAACATCACACTAACTGGAATTATTAAGCACTCAATATCGTAAGCCTAAATGTCTGGCTATAATAGAAATAAAAATTAAATTATATTATTAAAGGATTTATTCATAGAAAGCCATCACAGATCTCAGCTCTCGAGGGTTTCCAAGCTGGCTGGTCCTTGAGCTTGCGTGCTGGTGATATATTGATGACAAATGGCAACAGCATCAATCTGCAAAATTTGAATAACATCAATTTAGCCCATGTATTTCCATAATCGATCAATATTACCTAATTAAATATTTATATATTATCGTCTCGCCTTTGCCCAAAGGGACTCGCAGAGGTGTATTACAACATCTACACTTTGCTGGACAATATTCAGTTCCAAATTTGACAAGGGACAAGCCAGTAACATCCATCGGGCTCAATTTATATAGCAGATGACATTAAGTCGAATACGCTCCCGCTAGATTGAGAGGCGAGCGTTCTCCAACTAGGCTATCATCACTTTTTACTGTCAGTTATACCATTATACATTTTTAAATAGTAATATAATTAAAGCTTTATTTGGTCTGACTGCCAATTACAGTACGTATGTTTAATTATAAATCATGTATTAACGTACCATCTGCGACTGCGAATCTCTGGTAGTCAAGACATCTTGTTTTTTCAGGGTTATAGTCGAGAATAGGCTGTCGTCATTGCTCGGGTGCATACGACGAAACTCTTGCAACAGCTGTAAATAAAGAACATGTTGGTCTGTTATGGTGGTTTATTTTATATTAATTATAATATCATTAAAAAACCGACTTCCCGTCATCCCAATAGCATTTTGTAAACAATTACCTCCTTTGTAGTATAATTTACAAAAAAGAAGAACCATTTAAATCAATTCATAATTGGCAGAGTAATCACGTAACATACACACAAAATCATACAGCCTTTTTGGAAGTCGGTTAAAAAGAAGTAACAACTAAATACATCTTCAGTCATATCACAAAGAGGTAAAGATTTTGACTTTGTTTGTTGTAGGTTAATATCCAGAACTACTGGTCCGATTCAAAACTTAAAATATTCTTTCACCAATACAAAGCTACACTATTCCTGAGTAACATAAATATGACATTGCTTACTCAGTGGGCAAAGCTACAAGAAGCTCGCAGATGTGTGAAGCCAGGTGATAGAATTCCTCGGATTTCCCGGATTTTTCCATACGGTTGTTAGGTTATTAGCCGACTAAGTTTCTTCCGTCAGTAGCATTTGTGTCCTCGTCAGTCTTCACGTAAAATTGCTCTCCAGAAGACCATCTTAGTTTGCCTGAAATATAATAAAACTAGTGTGTAACGTGCACAGTAAAATTGTAAACTACTAATGTTTTTAAGCTACACTCTTTATCA
Source organism: Peribatodes rhomboidaria (assembly GCA_911728515.1). Taxonomy (NCBI): domain Eukaryota; kingdom Metazoa; phylum Arthropoda; class Insecta; order Lepidoptera; family Geometridae; genus Peribatodes; species Peribatodes rhomboidaria. The sequence continues at coordinate 1,426,233 of OU452175.1, read as the reverse complement.
AACACCACTATAACATATTACGAGTTCATATGGTACTGTACTACAAAGTTCAGTAAAGTATGTGGTACTTTTTTGTATTCTAAAACTGACAATTAAATATACTCTAAAAAAGTGGTTATCAATTCTACACATATGTGATAGTTAGGTTAGCTAGGCTAGCTAGGCTGTAGGCTGTGACCATAGATCGCACACTAACGTCGTTTTCATAGTACTACAAAGATTTTTACGTAGGTACGTACACGCTTGATTTAATAAATAAACTTACCTTTAAATACTGTTACAAGATCGTCGCATCCCACGCGTTTTAAAACTCCTGCTATACTGTGACTGTCCGTGTCTGCGCCTGCGTCTGGCAGTTTTTTAAAACTTGAAGTTGTAAAGACACAATGCAGGAACGATACGAGTAGGTAGCTGCTTTTCTAATTCGTTTCAAAGTTAATTCATAAATTAATTTAATCCGACACAAATTGACAACACTCACAACATTATCTGAACATACAATCATGTCATTAATTTACCACAGGAAAACACTATAAACTCTCACTCGTAGTAATTTGTTTGACCGTTCACGACTCGTTCACTACACAAGACTAGTGTTGCCACCATGGTTTTCGAAAAGAGGCAGTCGGACAAGCTAGAAAGAGCTAGATTTAGCAAATTTTACCATATAAAGGGGTGCTAGAAAGGGTTAAAAATATAATTACAAATCATAGGGTTAAACATAGTTTATTTGAAACTTAGTTTTTTTTTTTTTCAAATTTTATATAAAAAAAATTATAAGAATAAGGTAAAATTTCGACTGGAGTCAAGACGGAACAGATCAGTTTTGCCGCTCAGACAAAAAGAAGTCGCCAAAAATATGCAAATTTAGCTAATGTCGCAATTTTTTTTTCATGATATTGCATTACTAAAGACGAATTATTGACCAAGCAAAGCGAGATCTCAGAATCTACTGAGACCGTTTATAGGCCATGTTACTACCGGCTGTCTTACTAGTACCTAATAAGTATGTAAAATGTGTTTTTCCTCTGAAAAGATTTTGTCGTTGCACGCCTTGTTCATTTGCCAATAAAATTTATTTTAATTATTTTCCCACGCAGCGATGATATCTCAATGGATGGAGCGTTCAACTGGTTTATGATTAGTATGACGTGGGTTCAAACTTCGACTCCCAACGATGAGCTTGAGAATTTCATGTCTTGCAATACATTACCGTGTCACCATTTTTTTTTAATTTCCCTTCATTTTTTAATTTTTCAGTAATTGCAAACAAATTTTATGCATTCAGAATCATTGAGATATCTAGCTGATATCTAAATAATCTAAAAAAATGCCAAAAACTGCCAAAGAAAAGCCAAATTGGCAACACCGCAAACGTGATAAAACAGGCTCCGCCAAACAAGACTTACTCCTCCTACGTACAAAATGCAAGCGCATATTTATACGTAGTCGCAAACAAGGATAGTACCTACCCCGATTACGGATACTGTTGCGGGCTACGTACAATAGTTAATCACAAACAACGTGAGTACTCCGAATACATATATACGTTGGTGGTTACTATACGTAGACTCACAAACAAAATCAATACCTACCACGTCGCAAAAAGGTCCCGTTTCTGCTGACATGGTCACGAGTTGCGATGTTGCCGCACTTTTAGATGCTTAGACCTGAGTATTTATCAATCAGAGTATGCAGATTTTATTGAAAGTCCCCGTTAACGTGTAAATAAATACACCAAACAGAGTATAATTTGGGCTCCGAAAATCCTACACGGCAGAGCGTGCGGTGGAGCGCGGGAATGAGGCACGGGACTGTTTACCTAGGTATTAGGGATTTGTCTGAGGTTGTGGTGCATCTGTGATTTATGTTCTTATCTGATAATAATTATGAACTAATATTTGCAATTATTAACAGAGGCTATTTTAGTTTTACCGAGAACTCGAGTTTTACCGAGTACTTACTTACTTATTGCTTTGCTTGGAATAGGTACCTACCTACCTATTGTCAGTTTGCATATTCAATTGAGAGGTAGTGAGAGCACTTACAATGTTTCTTTCTAAAGAAAAATAGGTAGGTAAATATGTCATTTGTTTCGTGTAGGCCACGAGAACAAAGCCTCGGACAGAAGATCATCTGTAATGATGTAGATGGGAGAACACAAAAATATAAATTTAGACTCCGACATAGATACCTATACCTACCTACTGTTATAGCACCACAAACACAACCATCCCAACAGAAAAAGTTGAGGAATAGGTACTTAACAATATTTTCATATGACCTACCTATTTCTTTTGTTAATGTGCCGAGCGAGCGTAAGCGAGCAAAGCGTCTCTGCTTCAGCTTCGACAAAAATGCTTTTGTATGTCCGATTTTTGTCCGGATCTTTGTCTTCCAGTAGTACCGGTCACATTTTTTAAGCGATTCTCTTGACATAGTGGGAGTACGTTCGATAATTACGAGTATACTTATAGTGTTTCTGTTGAGGCAGTTTTTAGGAGTTATGAAAGATTTCCCGCAGGTCTTACAATTCTTATTCCCCATGGCCATTACAAGCTGGTTGAAATCATTTTAAGGAACCTTTAAACTGTCAATGCTTATAATAATGACTGTAACTTTTTCGAAAAGATACTTTACTGCAACTAAAGATAAAATATTGTAATGATAGCTGTGTAGGTACAAACCCAAATTCTATCCAATGGAGTGGACCAGAACAAGACATTTGGTTGCCATCAGCTTCATCGACGACTCAAAAATATCAATTCTTTAATGGAACCCAGAACCCATTAGAATCCCCTAAAATACTTTTTTTAATGTTAAATGTGTCGTTGCCATTGTAAATCGAACATCGACTTTAACAATATCGGGACTGCGTAGTATGTATGCTACCGCATACTTACAATAAGTAATACCACACAAGGGCAGTATACCGAATACTTATAATGTCGCCGCTTATGTACTATGTATTGCAGTACAGGAACATTATCGTGGTTATGTATAAATGCGGCCGCGTCCGAACATTTAGTAATCTTATGCAAAAACGATACACCGGGTACTTACGGTGTAGCTGTTTACGCCCTATAAGTAGTCCCACACAAGGGCAGTACGCCAAATACGTTTAATGTAGCAGCTTACGTACTATAATGATATAGGTGTTAAAATGTGTGTGTGTGTGTGTGTGTGTGTGTGTGTGTGTGTGTGTGTGTGTGTGTGTGTGTGTGGTGTATAGAATTATGACATATCTTCACGCCTTTCTCTCGAGGAGGCTGGCAGAGGTGTACAACACCCACACTTCGCCGGACGATATTCAGTCCCAAATGTGACTGGGGGCGAGCCTGTTGCCATACACCGGGCTCCAGTCGTGTAGCAGATGACATATACGCATATAGTACGCACATATGTTCACACAATGAACAAATTGGTGCGTGCCTTTGGCTGGGTCCGAACCCGCTCCCTCTGGCTTGAGAGGCGGGCCTTCTCCGGCTAGGCTATACTCGCTTTTATATAATTATGAACTAGGCGTATTCTATGCAAAATCCAAACGTTATTTATTACGGATTATTTTATCTAGTTACGTCCGACCAATATGTATATTCCAGTCATGAGTAACAGGAGACGCTATCTTGTAAGCACATAGTGAATTTACATTTTAAACATAATAAGCGATTAACGCTTATTATGTTTAAAATGTAGCCGCGTACTTGTGTACGAGGTTATCAAGCCGGATACGTAAATTCCTGTAGGAACACCATTAAGAATGATGCGGCATCCTTGTACGAGCTTCACTGAGTGACCGTTCTCGAGATGTATGACTCTTACTTGCGCATCAGTATGTATCTTCTTTAGTAAGTATGCAACAACTAAATAACCTATGCAGTTCACGTAGTACGTATAAAATTGCAAGCTACGTGGTAATGGGCTTACGGAGAGCTACGTATACGTATCATTTTTTTCTCAGTGTAGACGTGCACGAGATACGAGTAGATCACAGTCACGGGACGGTATGTCAAATACGTGACATATTACCGCTCCACTGCCGTGTATAGGTGTCACCTTCCACACTTGTAACAGACCTCAAACTTTCTTGAAACTGTTGAAACCGTCCATCCCTCTCCTACTCGCTAGCCCGAGGGCCTTCAAACGATCAGGTTACCGCCTCTCGATTTCAGAGCAACGGAGTACACTAACCGTGAAAACAAGTTGATTATTCTGAGGAACAGGCGGCGCAAATGCGAAGCGCGATGAAAAGTGGCGCGGGACGATAAGGCGATGTTTACGTAAACAATTTTTATAATAGGTATGTTTTTTCTTAATATTTTTTTTCTTTCTCTCTCGTTCTGTCTTGCTTTGTCTTTGTTTTAAATTAGTCTCATAGCCAATTATCAAGCGTCGACACTTGGCCCCCTATTCTTAAAGCGTGAGATGTACCTTGGTCACTCTCACTCCTATGACTTTTCAAGCGAGAGGGACAATGACCAAAAAATATCTTGACTGGTAAGAATAGGGCTCCTTAGCTCTACTAAAAGATAAGTCTTGTTCAGTTATTGCATGCATTGCTACGTATCGTGTAAATTTTTTGGTGAAAAAGTTAAAAACCCTCTCAAAGCCTTATTTATATTATTACAACCAGGCGTAATCTACATTATACGGTTTATTCGTAGAAAACTAATTTACCGCGATGTATTCATAAATCGAAAAGGACATGTTGATGTCACAAGTTAATCAAAATTCGTGAGCATTCCCTCAGAACATAGACTGAAGTGATCCAGCCACGTCGTTTCTCAACCGCGACAGCCAGTAAACGGAGCGCCAAACGAAGGGAAACAAAGGGCCAAATCAGGTAATGGCCGTAACGATGCCCCTAATCCTTAGTTATTTCCCAAACGCAGGCTTATCCCGCGAAACACCGCATTTTGCGCGGCTTTACGGACTTCTATGAGGCTCTATCATCTTGCTGTTCCGCTGTTTGCGAGCGGAAATAGATTTTTACGCTCGCTGTTTTAGAATAAAAACGGTTTTCAGTTGAGAATTATTTTTGTAATACTAATAACAGATTCGACCCACGTTGTATTCTGTAGTCTGGGGTGCAGATAAACACTAATAGCCACTGGTCCTAAATATATTTATTGCCTAAGTCCTTGCGTAACTAGTTAAATCTACACCTAACTAGCTCCTACCTAAAATGTTTTACACGAACTTTAAGCCATTCCTTAGGAGAATCTTAACTTTATGTGCCCGATAAGCGAATTTTTCGCAAGGAGTAGTTTAAAACTAGTCAACCAAGGACTTAGACAATTCTTACCACCTTGTTTTAGTTTTCTTCACAAAACTTCTACTCACGTTAAACTTCAATTAAAAGATTTTCGCAATTAGCTGTAAAGAACTTTAAAATTAAGTTATTTCTGATATGATACCTCAACTGTGGCCAAGAGAGTAGCGATCATTATCAGTTATTTATTTTTTACTTCGGACTAGGCATAGATCCGTTTGACTACTGACTCGCCTGATGGGAAGCGACCACGTGATCGAAGGTGTAACACATGTGTAACACGTTTGCCTAAGAGATACCTATTCATCAGTAACTATGAAAGTGTATTACTCAATTGTAACCCTTTCTTATTCTGTCCCAATACTTGGCAGTAGGGAGTTGCCGACTGCAGTTCAGTAAACTTCGTCAATTTAGCAATTGGTCTCGAGTTACTAATTGAATCGACTTCCCGATGCCATTGATAAGCGCCTTCGCTGCCTTTCTTAGAAAACTTGTCTGAAATGAATTTTGACAAGTCATTAAGCAGTTTCACTGTCAGTTGAAAAGTTAGAAACCTATTTGTACTTTACCATTATTTAGTACAAGTAATGGCTGATTTACATATCAATAATAAGAGAGAGCAAGAAGCGTAGTAGCCAGATCCACCGGAGTGTCGCTACCGCGGTTAGCCGCGTGGAAAAGGCGTTAAATGTCTTGACGTTTATCGTTTGAACGCATATGACAAGTAGAACTAAACGGCAACTGAGCTCGCAGTACGGTACTGTACTTCACGGTCCAAAAAAACATGGTCTAGCATTCCGGGAGCAAACACATAATAACGTCACTCGTCATCGTCATCTTTCTCTTTCGAACTATTTGTAAATAACTTAATTCGGTCTTCTTTCGGCCTAAGCATCGATTGACGTCACTATGTGTTGCCCACGTGACCGGAATTCTATACTTGGCGGAGTATATTATTATACTATGCTGTACTTGTTGTAAATCAACCAAAGCGTTGTTTCACCTGGTTCAGTTTAGAAAGGCGTGACCATAATGTTATGCGTTTTGTACAAAAAAAAAAAAGCAAAGCTTAAAAAACCGACTTGTAAACAATTTTTAGACTTTTGTTGATATTTTAAAAACTGCTCGACCGATTTCGATAAATTTTTTGTGGGATCACCTCTAAAGTATGATCTACCAAACAAAAAAATATTAAATTCGATTCATAATTGGTGGAGTGATCGCGTAATATACCTACATATAAAAAAAATAACATACTGACGAATCCTCCTTTTTTGAAGTCGGTAAAAAATGCGTTTTCCTCTCCTGTAACACTTATAGATTAATCAATATACGAGTACAATGTACATACTTAGCCAGTAAGAAAAGTTAATCAAACATTGAATGTACTTACTTACGCAACAATAAAAAAGTTCAAACCCCTTTCATTCAATGTATTTGCCCAAATAAAACTTTATTGTATTCTCTGGCTTATTGTATTGTGCTTTTATTATATTGCGTCGAGAATCAGTTGAGAGATCGCTCTTCAATTTCGCGAATGGACCATTCTGTATGATTGAAACCGAACGTATGAGACACGTCCGCGTTTTAGTCAGAGAGGTGACGAAAACTGCGAGTAAGACTCGTCCACTAAGTTTCTAAACGATTCTCATTTATTTATTTAATTTTAAATTTGCTGTTAGAGCGGAAATACACTAGTGATTTGTTAAAGTAACAGTTTTGAAGATGAACCTCCGCAAAGTAACGCCAGATTCAATCAACAATTATATTTTAACCCCCGCCGCAAAAACGACGGGGTTTTATAACTTTGACGTGTCTGTGTGTGTAAGAAAAGAAAAGAAAGAAAGAAAAAAGTATATTTGTGACCTTTTGAAATTAAAAACATTAAAGGAATTTTACAATTTACAAGGTCACAAAACGGCCCCATCTCAGCATAATGCCGGCTGTTAACCGGCGCTGGTCTTCCGTTGGAACCGGTTGGTGATGTCACGGTACAAGCACATACACAGTACACACTACAAAATAGTAATAATTAAAATCATAAAGATAATAACAAAAACTATCAATAAACTACAACAATAATAATAATAATGTGTGTGTGTGTGTGTGTCTATCTGTGGCATCGTAGCTCCCGAACGGATGAACCGCTTTTGATATTGTTTATATATATTTTTTGGATTGGAAGGTGAATTATTCGAGAGTGTTCTTAGCTATGATTGATGAATGTCGGAAGTTTTCAAATTTTTAATTTATACTTGTTACAATCGCTAACGCTTGAACATTTGCTGCTAATTGGGTGAATTAACAATAAAATCACGTGACATTTTCTGTAATTCGTAACTCGTCCAATTAGCACCTATGTGCGACCATTGGCGATTGTATATGTAGAAAATCGCATGGACGCGAATGCAATTTGGCTAGGGCCCCTGGGCGTCAGAGTTGTTAAGCCGATTGAAGGCCTCTTATATGGCTTGGAAAAGCCACACTAAACTACTACAAATACCTGCTATAATTCTACAGCAGAGCTAGCATGGGCTGGACACGAATTGTCTTTCCACCGTGTTTACCCACGCTTAGATGTGACAAAGCTGTTTGTCTCTTTCTCGCTCTTTCTCTGGTGCACTAACAAGTAAAACCTAGTAGTGAACCCAACATTCCTTACTCTACCTACACTACAGCTCCTGACTCTAAAACTGTGCCGAGAGAGACAACTCTAACTTTCTTGTATTGGTTCAATGTACTGGCTCAATGAGTACTGCCACGAGTAAAAAGTTCATTGGAGTAAGTAATTTCATATAGGCCGAGTGGCTAGCCCTGGTGTCGAGTTTTTACGCCAAAAGGCGTCAGACATGTCTTGACGGTTGTTGTTAAAGGACAAACAAACAGGCCTACAATTTAACGTGTCATCCGACACACAGTAGCGCTCAGTTTTATACGCAGTTTGTAATGCTATCCGCGGTCATCCATCCAAAGACTGTGTGTGTGTTTATTAATTACTTCTTGCTTCTTCATGCTCAAATGGTATAACGGAGTTGGATGGTATTCAAAACGGAGGCTTTTGCTCCACCGGTGGAGCCGGGCGGTAGCTCTAAGTTGCCGGAGGAGAGATAACTTATGTCCTTGACACTTAAGCAGCTAAAACGATGCTCAGTCATGAATCTCAATTTAAAACTAGTTTTGTCATACTTAGGCCCGCATGTTAAAACGACGCTCTTGATTCTCGATTTAAAATTAGTTTTACCATACATAAAGTTAATTTTCAATCGAGATTCATGACTAATCGTCGTTTTAGCATGCGGGCCTTAGACTCCTTTTTGACTGCGAATATCGAGAGACGCAGCTAGTATGAGATAAAAACTTAATTGTTTGTGTTGTTATTGCACATATGTTGCGTTGTTACTTCTTACAAACATGCAATACTCCTCACCTTCTCCCGTCTGTTCCCCTAGTCACGTCGCCAGTTCGGCAACACCTCCCGTGGGAGCTCCGTAGCGTCTCAGTAGACATGTAGTTTATTCCAGACATCCCTCCGTCTCGTCCGTTGTTCTTAATGCAATAGCTGTGTACTAATTGCGACTCGCAAAGTCAAATGTGCTAATTGAACTTGGTGCAAGTTACAAGAAAAAGCGATCTGAAGAGATATCGATCAAACCAGAGATCATAGTAAGTTAGTGAGTTGTTCATTTCAAAGACTTAATTTACTACTAGCCGAGGTGTTATCCTCGGTTAAAAAGTAGCCTACGTGTGAATCCAGGTTACATACCATAAACATCAAAATTTAAAAAAAAAACCCTTTATCCACTTAAGCGTAAAGAAATAACAAACAAGTCCAGAAACATACTTCAGTAAATATAGCGTCTCTTCTCTATCTCTTCTCTTCTCTGTATAGAATAAAGCAAATTCTCTGTCTCTGCTGTCTGTACGGGTATATCCACTAACTGCTCCTAAACCACGCAACAGATCTTGATGCGATTTCCAGCATCAGTCAGATTATTTGTCACGGAAGGTTTATCTTAGAAACCATTCTGAGCCAAGGCGGTCGCTAGTCTAGAATATCGTTTAAAATTTAAAACACCATCGATATAAGACAAAGAGCTCAGTGCAAAATCCTCGCTGCTGCCTGTACTTTGTACCACTCCAATGCAAATAAGTTGACGAGCTAAAGTTAAATAAAGCACCTTCGGGGGTTCCACGCTTGCATACTAAACGGACCAAACGCCGAGACTAACTAGGAGTGAAAGAACTGTGAATGGTGCCTGAAGCTGAGCTGTTTTTGGAGAGTGCGCTAGATCAAGAGAGCTGTTGTTAGCAAGTCGAGATATTTTTTGCCATTATCTCTCTCGTTTGAAAAGTCATAGGAGTTAGAGTGACCAAGAAGTATCTCACGCGTCCAGAATAAGGGGGCCTGGCTCTTTGTCGCTATATAGTAATCAAATCCAAGACCATCCTAGGCTAGTCAGAGTTGGACTGCTTTATAAGCAGGAGGTCCCTGGCGGGGTTCTTGGCCGGGCAGGTGCTTAAATTAATTTAAAAATCTGTGACCCTATTCGGAGATTTGAGATTTTCATCTCACCATTTTTCGTCCTTGTTTCTCTCGTTTGAAACGTCATAGGTGTGAGAGTGACCAAGATAAAATCTCATCTCATCTCACGCGCAGGAATAGCCCCTCTGTTCTGGGTCTGGGTGTTAGTTGTTAATGGTTTCGAAATATTTTCATAGAGAAAATATTGTTAGTATTTTAAAATAATCCTAAATAATACACTTATCTACTGTAATGAACCTAGTTTTACTAGTGCAATAACCACAGAGAAACTATTCCAATTGAAAAACAAACTTTCCACGAACCGAACGATAAAGTGATATCCCAAGTTTTGTCTCAGTTTCTATCTGTTATTTGTAGCAGCTAATAATAACTTGCAGCTCGCAGTACAAACTACCCGGGACATGCGAGCAAACTTCTTAATAGAAACATGGAAGGGATTAAGGTTGCTCATGGCAAATTTAAATTTTAAACAGTTTTTTTTTTGGAATGGAGATAGACCGGGTAACTTTTGTACGTGATAATAGAATAATAGAATCAGTCAGTAGGATAGTATACCCGTCAGTATAAAGGTTAATTTGCTTATTTGACTATTCTGGTGCATTACTGTACAAAATATCGTAAGTTGAATATAGTTAACCATATACGCACGATATCCGCAAAATCCATTATTACTGAATTTAACTACCCGATCTAGCTCCAAAAACAAACAAAAAAACTGTTTGAAATTTGAATTTCGCGCCATCAGCGAAACGTTTAGCCTTGAGTTGTAGAACTAGGGCCTTGCTCTTGTTGGAGTACGAGAGCCTACACATCAATGTCGCCGACAGCCACCGACTTGCCGGCGACTATCTGTTCCTAGAAGTCTCGGCGGCCATATTTAAAAAAAAAACGCACGCATCATGTCGGTAGTCGGTAGTCATAACAAAAAAATCAGCAGCTATTTCCTACTTCGAAGGAGTGAGTCTCTACAACCGGCGACTCAATCCAACAATATGACGTGTGCGGCTTAATTTCTCTTCAAATATTACTGTAAAATAAAAATACATAGTCGCCGACATCATGTCGGCGTTATTGGCGACCTTGGTGTCTAGACTTCCTAATATCCAAGCTGGTTTTCTACTTTGTTTTAACCTCGTTATCGGCCGACAACATCAGCCTTCCCTGTAATTTGTCTAATGTCCTAAACTGAAAATGTAAATTATTTCGGAACCCTAAATAACTTGGACTACAACACCTGAAAGGATTTTATTGAAATTAGGAACGGAGTGTTGTAGAACCAGGTCCTTATAATGGCAACTGCGATTAGGAGATTTAAGATACGAGTACATGTATATAGGAGACATAACATACATACCTGTACGTCGTTTTGCTTCCTGAAAAACTAAAAAACTCACTTTCGCATTCATAATATTAGTTAGAATTAAGAAGTTAGGGTAAGATTAGGATGGACCTTGAATAAAGATATACTTACCTATTTAATTCATTTCATAAATCCGCTCAAATTATAAGCATTAACAATGCATCATCATAATTGACAATATTATTACCAATATTTTACAGAATAAGTCTACCTACTACAAAATATTATCGATAAGCGTTTGTTTTGTAAAATAGTCAAGACTATTAAACGGAGGAAGTGTATATAAATTTTATTATTTACTAGCTACGCTCGCGGTTTTACCGGCCGTTAAAAAGTAGCCTATGTATTAATCCAGGGTGTAAATTTAATTAAAATCTGTCCTTCCGTTTGAGCGTGAAGAAGTAATAAACACACACTCACACAAACTTTCGCCTTTAATATATAAGTGTGATGTGATATCCACTCTAAACTAGACAAAAGCATATTTAATTCCAGAAAAAAAAAACTTTTCCTATAGGACAGCACGTGAACACTGCTTAAATGTAAGTTATAACTCGAGAGTTTATTTCAATATACCACCTGCATTGCAATAAAACCTGTAATAATTTTGAGCTGCTCTGATATAGTATTCAGATCGTTCCACATAGCTACTATGTACTATACAACCTACAGGTACACAGAGACAGCGCGGTAAACTAACGTCATTCGTTATCGTAATAACGCCAATCAGGCCGTTCAGACGTCGATTACGGCGTAATCGAGTGAGCGATGACCGAGTAACCCGATCTCGATTGTTCGCCCTCATGATCGATTGATGTGCAAAGCTTTAAATACACCCCATAACGTTGTATGGTCTCAGATAGCCTAGCTGTACAGTTTTCGTCTTTTTCGTACAAGCCAAAAATTTAAAAGAAAAAGACATTGTGTACCTAATTCAAGGCAATACAACGTTTGTTTGATTAATAAGCGGATTAATGTTCAATCCTTAGTAATATTTATTCGAGATTAAGCTGTAAAGGATTTGTGGTCGAAACTGGTTATAACTTGGACTTAACCGCATAGGTATTCCCTATCGTTCGGATTCCATATCGTCACGACTTTCCCCCGAGGGCGCAGGCAGAGGTGTAGTACAACACACACACTTCGCTGGACGATATTCAGTCCCAAATGTGACAGGGGGCGAGCCTGTAGCCTTACACCGGGCTCCAGTCATGTAGCAGATGACATACAACGAACTACCTAATTAAAGATCTTCAAATTAGAGATCTGCATTACTCCTGGAGATTAATGCAGACGATACGGACATTAGAAAATTATTTCAACACAAGCTGAGCCCCGCGGTTTCACCTGCGGTTAAAAAGTATCCTATGTGCTATTAGACTGTAATCTATCTTTGTACCAAATTTCATCCAGATCTGTTCAGCCGTTCTGGCGTGAAAGAGTAACAAACATCCATCCATCCATTCTTACAAACTTTCGCGTTTATAATATTAGTAGGATAGGATACCGTAACGCCTTTTCCCCGAGGGGCCTGGCTAAAGGTGTAATACAACTCTTCGCCAGACGATATTCAGTCCCAAATGTAACAGAGGGCGAGCCTGTCGCCGTACAAGACATGTGCCTGACATGTCTGCCTACCTATGACAGCCTAGTTGGAGAAGGCCTGCCTCTCACGCCAAAGGGAGCGGGTTCGAACCCAGCCGACAGCACGCACCAATTTATTCATTGTGTGAACATTTGTGTGTGTATTGTATGTCATCTGCTACATGACTGGAGCCCGGTGTATTTTACAGCATTTACTTAATTGCTTATAAGTTTTCGTAGGTAGGTGTAACAAAGGCTATACAACGGTTATTAATAATGGGCTAATCGATCGGAGTTTATAATAGTAGGGAGAAGGGTAGAGAGGCCTGAACTACCAAAAAATTGGTATAAAGCGGGTCATTAAATATTAGGTCCTTACGTATGAAATTAGCGTTTTGTCGTACTGATCAATTTGATCTGAAATATCTCCTCTTTGGTTAAGAATTCGAAATTCAAATTAATAAATTCATTTAGCTGGTTTTTTTTTCTTTGGAATACAATCATTCATTTGTTATTTTCCTCATTATTTTTTCTTTGGCGTCGCTTATTACCGCGCGCCGGAAAACATGAAATATCGGTATATTTACGAGTACGAGTTCTACCGTGGCACCAGTGCTGCAGAAACAGCTCGAAGAATTAATTATGTGTACGGCGCTGGTGTCGCTAAAGACAGCATGGTACGTTTTTGGTTTCAACGTTTTCGTTCTGGAAATTTCGACCTTAAGAACCAACCCCGTGGACGGCCGGAGTTCAAAGTGAAAAACGAAGAATTAAAGGCTATTGTGGAAGCGGATCCATCACAAAGCACTTCAGAGATAGCAGCAGGCTTCGGGGTAAGTGACAAAACTGTATTAATCCACTTGAAGCAAATCGGGAAAGTAAAAAAACTCGAACGATGGGTACCTCATGAATTGAGTGAATCGAACTTGCAAACACGGGTCGCCTGCTGTGTTACTTTGCTCAACCGACACAATAATGAAGGGATTTTAAATCGAATCATTACTTGTGATGAAAAGTGGATATTGTACGATAATCGAAAGCACTCATCGCAATGGCTGAACCCTGGAGACCCAGCCAAATCCTGCCATAAACGAAAATTGACTCAGAAAAAGTTACTTGTAAGTGTTTGGTGGACTAGCGCCGGTGTCGTTCACTACAGCTTTCTTAAATCTGGCCAAACGATTACGGCAGATATCTATTGTCAGCAACTGCAAACCATGAAGGAAGAACTAGCTGTTAAACAACCGAGATTGGTCAATCGCTCTAGGCCATTGCTGCTTCACGACAACGCAAGACCACACACTGCACAACAAACAACCACTAAGTTAGCTGAGCTACAATTGGAATGTCTGCGACATCCACCGTACTCCCCGGACCTTGCTCCAACAGATTACCATTTCTTCCGGAATTTGGACAACTTCTTACAAGGAAAAAAATTCCACTCCGATGCAGCAGTCCAAACCGCCTTCAAAGAGTTTATTGATTCTCGCCCCCATGGTTTTTATAGTAAAGGGATCAATGAACTACCCATAAGATGGCAAAAGTGCATAGATAACAACGGTGCATACTTTGATTAATTAAATATATTTTACAAAAAAAAATCGACTTTTTATTCCTCCCGTACAAAACGCCAATTTCATACGTAAGGACCTAATACTAGTTATTTTGTACTTAGCAATAATAAAATAGGGCCAATACAATCGATAGCTTGATAGCTTTCGATTTAGCTTTGACTATATTCTAAACAATTGTTCCAATATCACCTCTCATTAATCCACTCGGTAATTAATTCTCGTAGACAATAACCGAAACAACAATGGCTGGCTCGTCTCGTTGCTGTGCCACTATACTTACTATACTTAGATCGGTATAGTAAAGCAGCAATAGATTAGTTATAGTCTGTATTTATCGGTAACTCAATATCATGTATCCTGGCGCGTGCGACATTATCTCAGTCGCTCTCACTCTTACGGATTATGTGACGAGAGCGAATGTGACAAAGTTAATACCTCATGCCCTGGTCTTGAGGGCCAGGGACCCTATTCGGAGATTTAAGATTTTCATCTCACCTATTCTCGTCCTTGTTGCTCTCGTTTGAAACGTCATAAGTGTGAAAGTGACCAAGATAAAATCTCATCTCATCTCACGCCTAGGAATAGCCCCACAGATCCCAGATCTCTGGTTATCTACGCGGTAAGCGGTCGTCTAATCGATCGATCGACGGATTAATTAATGTTAAGGATATTATCATGTAACTAGCTGATGCCTGCGAAGTTATCTGGTTGCTGCTAAATTTTAGATTTCGATATAAGGAATTTCTTTGTAATCATACTTCTAAAACAGCTGGTTTGGACTGGGCGTAGATTTTCGGTCAATTGTTAGAATTTCATTTCTATTAAGGTTAATTTATTTAGTTAGTTTAGAGTTTGTTTATCTTATCTGTTTTAATAAAGCTCATTTTTTTAAAAATATTTGAGTAATTTAGACAGAGAACGTCCAAACCCAATAAATCTTGTAGATCTAGAATCAAAATTTAAATCGTAAACTGTATACCATTTGAATTTGTTATTTGTTTGAATCACGCGATGTAGGTACTCGTAACTATTAATTTGGCTTTGGAATTTCATCACCACACAAAGAAATAATTCGGTTTTGAATTTCAGGCTCAAACAGTGGGTTCGTATCTACTTATGACAACATACTTTATTATGTTATAACAGTGAGCTATATATGAGCGTGTATGTTTGTTACTTGTGCAGATTATTGCGACCAAAGATAAAAAAAAATGTAGGTGGCGCCTAATTTTAAATAAATAAATAAATAAAAAATAAAATAAATAAAAAATGTATTTATTGCCAAAACCTATGAGTTAAAAACACATTAAAGAATAGTACTTACGAGTATGTCATTACACCTAAACTAAGTATAATTTAAAAATGTATATAAATTGTTTTGGCAATTGGAGTAGGCTCAGCACTGTTCTGAGTAGACGAGGTCCACGCAGAGCTGGTTTTCAGCCTACCCCATAGCTTGAGCTAAGATGTTTGTCAAGCGTGCAATTTGTGAAAGGTTTGTCAGTAATTCTCGAAAGACGCAATTGACCCACAGACGCATTTGCCCCAGTTGACCCTATACATGGTATACATATATGTAAATTTACATGTACAGTATATGTATATTTTGGTTAGGGCTAAACCGGGCCCAAACGGATTCCAGTTTACTCACACCTCTCCGTGAATCCAGCCGAGTGCAATCAATTTCATCCCCTTACTGAGCCGGACAACTTCAGCTCAGCTAGATTAGTGATTCTAAACTAATTTCCGCTCAAACTAGTCTGCTCTCGAGGGTCAGGAATATAGGATGAGCTGTGAACTGCTATGATTGCTGTATGCATGGCTACTGTGAGTTTAAATTGTAATTCGCTGTAAGTTAACTGTTACTTGCGTAACAATATAAATAGTACCTACCTACTAGGAGAGTGGCGATTCTTAATATCGTAAGCTTTATTATCGTAGCCCTTAGTATTTAATAGCCTAGTTGCAGTAGGCTCGCCTCTCAAGCCAGAGGGAGTGGGTTCGATCCCAGCCGAGGGCACGCAACAAATTGTTAATTTGTGAACACAATTTAAAAATGCCTGTTTTGTGCCATATGCTATTATACATAATTGGAGCGCGGCGTATGGCGACAAGCTCGCCCCTGTCACATTTGGGACTGAATACCGTCTAGTGAAGTGTGAGTGTGGTAATACTCCTCTGCCAGCCCTTTCGGAGGAAAGGCGTGACGACATGTTATGTGAATTAGGAAGCGTATTGATGGCAATGGTCATCGTGTGCCATCACGATCGCTCGTATGACACGAGTAGTTGGCAAAAGCGGGATATTACGTCACGCGATGACCATGATGATGTCATTATGCTTAGAAAACATGATCCCAGAAAAGGGTTTGAGGCGGTGTGCCAATAAAGTGAATTAGGTTTATTGTTCCTGTGTGTTATCTAGTAGGTACCAATGCATTCCTATGAAGATCAAGAAGCCCCGTTCAGGGCACAGAGACGAGCCACCGGTCAGTAGGTCTCCGGCACTGGTAGGTCCAATTCTTGCATCCCAATACCCACTATACTATTGGGATAGGTACAGCCAGGAACAAAAAAAAACGGATTATAAACAAGTAACATATGAAAAACAAAAAACCCGGCTGCAAAATGTTGTACCCTATGTCACTTCCACTATCAAGACGATTCAGATTACACATCACATGTCAGAAACCATCAAGCTGTTTAAGCTGTAGAGCGTGCCAAAGAAACCTCATACATACACACCCACACACATATTACATACACTCGAAAGAACCCTCCTTTTGCGCAGTCGGGTAAAAATTAACAGCCTCACAAAACATCCGCCACTGTAACTCCGTCTGCAATTATCTGCAATGCATGCATATATCATTATGTTAGTACCTGGATGACCGAGCTTTGCTCGGTATTTTTTTTTTTTTAATTGTGGATTTTTTTGGAAAATAAACAATTGATTTTAGTCTAACCTCAAAGCAAACACTCATTGACTTCGTGTTACTTAACAACGCCAACTGTTGTGTCGTTAAAGCAATTAGTTGCTCGCAAAAAATAGTATTATTATTCGCCAATGGATGTCAGGAAGAGTCATATTTTTCAGTTGAGACTACTCAAACGCCTCCTTTTTGTTATTTTTCTTCCAAGTTTATGTTTAAGTTGATTATCGATAAAACACGAATAAAATGACTTTTTCTAAAAATGATTCCTAGCTAGATCGATTTATCGCCCCCGAAACCTCCTATATACTAAATTGTATGAAAATCGTTGGAGCCGATTCCGAGATTCCAATTATATATATATATACAAGAATTGCTCATTTAAAGATATAAGATACCATATTTAAAAACATTCCTATACCAACAGTGAATGCATAAAATCACTATACAACCATCAATTCCTAAAAAAGCTTGTTCTAAATAAGGCGATGCGAATTTGCCATTGTACACGCAGGAAGCTCCTGCCCTTATAAAGCTCTGCTGATTGTAGAATGTAAAACTGCCTTTATGTCGGGTCGTTGACACTTTTACCTCGTGTCCTGTGAATCAATGTTTATTTCATATCTTTCCCTTTACCTATTTTATAAAGGTATATCGACTGAATTTTGTTAATACGATAAGTCGCCGATAAATCTATTTAGCCTGTAAGTACCTACGAGTATAAGTAATGTTTGATTCTTCAAATATGCTATTCTTCTTTTGGGAATTATATCCTGTAAAACGTGTACCTAATTACATAAAAAAGGAATACATAGTAAAAATTAGTTCAGTTTAATTACACCAATCAAATTATCATCAATCAAACATATCTAAATGAGTAATGATAATAAAGATTGGTATGTTTGTCACAGCCAACTAGCTTAATTCGTAATAAGAATCCTCTCCATCCTATGGTTGCCTGGAAGAGATCGCTCTTAGTGATAAGGCCGCCAGTTGTTACACTACGCAGTTTAAGATTTTTCTGTTCTTTTGTTTTTGTTATTTCTGATGTGAACAATAAAATGTTTATCAATCTATCTATCTTAATTCGCCGTTCAATTAACAGCCTAGCCTGAACTAATGGCACCGTTCAACTAGCTTCCTGATGATATTCAGCCATTCAATCAAACGGCTTGCCAAAATGACTTGGATTGACAACGTTGACTGCTTGCCTAGCCTATTTATGTAGGGGAGTTAACGTGTTGCTATAAAAAAAAACACGAAGATTAAGGCGAGAGCGAAGCGGAGCGGATTTCCGCCTTAGTCTTCTAACCCAACCAATCCATGTCGGACTTGCTCTATTATAGAGTCGAACAGGAGAGGTTTAGGTTATTTTAAAACCAATCAGAATTGCGGTTCGTTTCACGGATTTTCGGATTCAATTTTACCAAAATTAATTCAAAATATATAGGTACATTTCCTTGGTCAAAAATAGTAATACATACATAATACATAATACATTCGGGACACTTCCACACACGGTCGTCTGACCCCAAACTAAGCAAAGCTTGTACTATGGCTGCCAGAGACTGATATACATACTTAGATATTTTTAAATACATACTTAAATAGATATTACCACCCAGACATAGAACAAACACAAATGTTCATCACATAAATGTTTGCCCTAGGTGGGAATCGAACCCACGCCCCCAAGCTCAGAAGGCAGGTTCACTACCAACTGAGCCACCGAGGCAGTAATTTTGTGTAATGTTCTCTCTATTGCATGAATGGCCTGAACATCGGCCAGCCCGTTTATTAAATGTTGTAATAGACGTTACGGCTGCATGTTATACAGGAAGCTAGTCGAACGGCGCCGCTAAGTAAAATGGCAGCTGCGACATGCACATCTAACCAACACCGCCTTGCCTTGGACTAATAAGTATACTAATTTATATGCCGTCCGAGTAAAATGTAAGATTCTCATAAGACAGTACAGCTTCCGTTAGAACGTATATACTCGAGATAATAAGACAGAAATCCTATCATTATAAATGCCTGGAAACTTAAACAACTTACTAACACAAGTACGTAAACAGTAAACACACCTACACGTGCGGACACATTTATCCTTACATGGGATGTTCCGTCTTATTCCGTTCCCTTGGCAATGCCTGTTACGGCATATCCCAGAGACACATCTAAAGTGTAAAATAAATTTATAACAATTCAGTGACACCAGATCACGTAGGTGAATATTACGAACCTGATTTTCAAGATAAGAGTGAGACGGCACCTCATGGGCAAGCGTGCTCCATCTTAGACCGCATCGTCACTTTCCATCAGGTGTGTTGTGGTCAAACGTGGGCCCATTCAATCATAAAAAAAAAAGTATGTAGTAAGAACAAAGTTTTGACTTAAAGACATTGAAATTAGGATTTACTACAAAGTGAAATTTAGGCTCAAAATCAAATTTAGGCTTCATTAGTCGTTGGGGCCCGCATTTGGAGTGCGGGCTCTTGTTCTCATGCCATATGACCCGCAACGAGAGCTGTTTTCGTTAGACGATGGAGCCTGCAAGCGGCGGCCGAGAGATTTTCTGCTATCGCATGCCGCCTCTTTATGCATGGTCATAGCCGACTTCGGGCACTACCCGCATGCTGTATATTGAACAAGGTTTAGATGATATTCTTTCATTAGTCATGACTCCGAATTCGGGCTAACAACTAAGTTATCGACTAATGAAATTGAGTCTTTGAGGAGGTGCATTTACGCAATGGTTGATTTTAGGAACTTCTTCTCTTTTCCCGACTATGTATCCCATATGGTAGTGGGTCAGCCTTCCTCACTTTTCTTCTACCCTTCGCTCTATCTCGACATCGTCCTCTGTCACCTCATTCTCTTATATCTTAGACTTAGAAATAGATTTATTTGGTAGAGTTTAGGAACTAGGATATCGAAAATAGAAAAGCTTATGGCCGTCTCATCGTCTCAGCAGAATGACAATCGCCTTAGGCTTAAGTTTACCTTCTGCTCCTATAGTTTAATCTGCTCCGTTTGTTGTTATTCCCGTGTCACAGAAACGTTGAAGCCAAAATCTCCGAGTCTCGAGCGAAACAACTTTATCCAAAACGGGCTATTACAGTCGCTTAATGCAAAACATTATTTATGGCCAAAGTTTCGACCCCTCTATGATTTATTCGGGCCTTTGTATAGAAACGGTTTATTTACTGAAGTTTGGATACTATAACGATATATTTTTAATATGGCTCGAAATCGTTGGAGGCTTAGCATTAATTTACGGATCAGCAAAGTTCAAAATATCGATAAATAATTCTATGTAAGTTTATAAGTGTGTAAAACACTCGCGTCGTAGAAGTAGCGAATCCAACGAAACAGTGCTAATCTGGTCATCTCACTCCCACAATTGCATAATATTTCTAGTGCAAGTGAGAGAACATTATAAGCTCAGCTTCATTTAGATTACTTTATTCACGCTGCTTTTAATTACATTTCTCTGAAAAGTATAATCCTCCATATATGAGTTACAGCAATTTCAATTTTAATATAGTGCCACAAAGTTTTAAAACAAACTACTAAACACTGCCTAAGAAGATATTAATGAAGTTCTGAAGCTACCATTTCGTAGTAAATCGAAAATGTTCAATACGGTCGGACTTTGCTTTCGATCTCGAAAATATGAGGGGATTCACCTCAGTCCGACATTATTAGTCTAGACTAGCGGCGCTCAATGTACGGCCCGGTGGATAAATTACAAACTATGTATTTCTGTGGAATATCAATATCATGTACAATTTTAGAGCAGCCTCTACTAGTTGTCTCTGTCTCTATTTACTTTTCTTTAGTTGAAGTCATTTTTTAGCTCACAAATCATAGGGCTTAATATAGTGGCTAGTACAGTAGGCTTCTATTTAGAGATGTTTAAGTATCGTCTTCAACACGTCCTACTTAATAGCCTTTGTGATATTCTAAGAATTTTGAAAGCTGCCCCGTATTTTAAAAGGTTTAGCGTACCTTCTCTAGCTTGTATTCACTACGGAGCTCCATTATAGCTAAACCTTTTCTAAAGACGTGTATTCTCTTTGTTATGTTGTAGTTTTCTTACCTTTAATTTTGTTTTATCAAGTTTTAGTGCAAATAGGTATTGTTTTTGAAAGCCCTAGACTAGAAGTTTCGCATCTGTTTTTTTTTTGTTCTTTGCAGATACTTTTATGTTTTTCTTCTTTTTTATATTTGGCCTGCTTAAGTGAAATGAGGTTTCATTTTTTTTTTTAGTTTTTACTGTTCATGAGGTAATTTGTATGATGGGGACTGGTAACTGATAATCATAATCTTTTGAGGGTTCTGTGCCAAAATGGTGAAAAGGAACCTTTGTTAAAAGACTTTGGTGTCTATGTTTATTAACATTCATAAATTTTTTTTTTCGGTAACTTCTACGAGTGTACCACCGTTTTTAGATCATACTTTTAACATACTTAATTGGCTTCTCTTTTGATTAATCAACAGTAGATAAAACAAGAGAGAACTCATCGTAAAGAAAACGAGTATGTTTAAGTTAATTAAGTTAATCTGAACAATCTTCTGATCAAAAATCATTTATATAGTTAGGAAGCTAAAAAATAATTACTAACCATCAAGCTGAGCCAAAAATGTCCTTTCCATTTTGCTAGCTCCGACCATACAAGGCGAGACGTGCATTTTAATTAAAAAATGTAATTATAAAGCGGACGATGGAAACGTCTGTTCGCGGCGACCGCTGACCGTGGAATACCAACATTTAATTTGACGTGGTCAATTTGAGGGTACCTTTAGGTGGTTTGGAACTTGCAAAGTAGATTTTCATTGCTAACAGAATGTCTATATTATATTAAGGTAATACTTACCAATAATTAAAAAGGGTTTATTTAGATTTCTAATTCTAATTTCAATTCATTTATTCAGGTCCTAGGTATAACTACTACGAGTATACTTACATACTTGACAACTGACAACGTCATTTACAGATCACATAATGTTATTAATTTGAAATTTAATGAAACAATACAATAAAGGATATCGGCTGTAAAAAGGCCTTGTCAAATTTGCAGCTGTAAAGAGGCTTTGTCAGATTAATAATAATAAAAAAAACTATAGTTCTAAGTAATAAATTATCATAATATTAATTAAATTAAAAATGAAATCTGTAATGCTTTTGATACTGACTTTTTCCATTGTACTCTGTCTTTAATAAATATTTTTCCAAAGTAGTATGCTTCGCTAATCAAATAATTCTTAAAGCTATTTTTAAATTTGCTTTCGCTAAGACTTAATAACTG
Source organism: Peribatodes rhomboidaria (assembly GCA_911728515.1). Lineage (NCBI taxonomy): Eukaryota > Metazoa > Arthropoda > Insecta > Lepidoptera > Geometridae > Peribatodes > Peribatodes rhomboidaria. Next base: position 1,403,653 of record OU452175.1, on the reverse strand, counting down.
TTCTGGAATGACATTGTAAAAACGCACACTGTTTCTGAGAAACGATTTATTTGTTTTTTGAAGCCTACACCTAGGAAATACGAGTCTGTGTTTATAGTGTGACGCTTTAGGCTTTTTATTAATGTCACATAGATTTTTTCTGTCATGCATAATGCGTTCGTAGATGTAAAGAGACGGCACGGTCAAGATATTAAAAGTTTTTAATTTCTGCCTTAGTGATACATCTCTTATATTGTAAATTTAAAAAGGGCAATACGTGCTGTATTGCTCTTTTTTGCAATACGAAAATTGTATTTATGTAGATAATACTTACTAATAGCTCTTCAGCCCGCGGCTTTGCTTGTGTTTCGCTAGCCTATGTCACTCAGGGATACTGTAGTTTTTAACTTTTAGTGAAAGGAGTTTTAGAATCAGTTCAATATTTTGGAGATATCCTCTTACAAACAAACTCACAACCTCACAAATTCTCAACAAAAACTCATATAAGTAAATTATTTTTCCTGTTATACCTTATAGGAAATGAGCGACTTTTTTATTTTCTTATGTTATGGCTTTTCTTGTGTAATGATGATAACTTAGAATCTTTACAAGTACTTTAATTTATCATAGAGATTCTATTATGAAATTGGTAATGCTATTATAAAAGAAATTGTATTTACTTAGTTATTATTAAAGGAGGTCAATTGTTTCCCGGAAATTTCCATTTTCATATGAACTGACAAAAAATTTTCGGGGTTGTTTCCATGAATTCCAGGATTTCCTTTTACATAAAAATAAATTCAATTTCAGAAAGAACATTCAGAGTAAAGATTTCCTTTTCATATTCTATTAGACTCGAAGACGGGTAGTTAGTCAAAGAACTAATTAATGCAATGCTTTTACTTTGAAATTCCTGGTCTCGCTTTTTAAACCAGGCGCAAAAACGACGGGGTACTATAAGTTTGACGCGTGTGTGTGTGTGTGTGTGTGAGTGTGTGTATGTGTGTGTGCATGTGTGTGTGCGTATGTGCGCGCGCGCGTGTGTGTGTGTGTGTGTCTGTGACATCGTAGCTTCCGAACGGATAAACCGATTTCGATCTTTCGTTTTTTTTTGTTTGAAAGGGAATTAGCCGGGAGTGTTCGTAACTACGAGTATGTTTGATGAAAATCGGTGTTGGGAATTTTAAAATTTTAAATATTATTGATTCTAAATAATGATTGTTCATTTAAAAAAACAACAACAACAAATATTAAAATAAATAATCGACTGTGACAAACAAACAGACCGATCGAAGTCTCACCACTAAGGGTTCCTTTTTAAAAAATTTGTACAGCACCTTAAAAATGAATTTTAAATGTCTTGAGTTTCTGGTTATCGACCGAACGAGAGTTAGCGAGCAAAGCGTCTATACAATACAATACGATACAATACAATTAAACTCTTTATTGACACCAAATACTAATACACTAAAATACCATACAAATATTCTATGCTTCAACTTCGACAAAAGTGCTTTCGTATGTCCGAATTCTGTCCGGATGTACGTCTTCCTCTACAGACCGATTCTCTTGGAATATTTTTGAGCAGGTTCAATGGTTTTTTTTGTCCACAAATAAAATACAGGAGGACAGACGTCGGCCGCAATGTCTACAGCTCACAGAACCAATAGTTTTAAATGCAATTTATTTTAAGCTCAAACAACTTAGTTCATATTTTTCTGTGTTTATAAAACAATTATTTACCCGACCTTTTATTTTGTTTCAGGTAAGCAACAGATTTTACCTACGGGTACCAGTGTAAATGTACCGGTATATTGGTAGGTTTTTTTAAAATCATATAATATGATTGCTTAGTCGATTGTTCAATGATGTCTTAATGTTCACAAATGAACAATTTGTTCTTCGTCTGGGACTGAACTCGCACCAGTAGCAACCTCTGGCTTGAGAGGCGAGCCTTCCAACTAGGCTATCATAATATGTAAGATGTCTTATTTTGTCGCTCCCGCCTGCTTCTAAAAAACATGCAACATCCTGAAAATTTCCTGTATAAACAATACTTTATAGGCCATAATATATAATCTACGTCCTAGAGCCAGGCCATTCAAACAGACTAAACAGGCCATTACCAAACCCCTATTAATGTGAGTGAATACATAAACGCGTTAGAAAGGGTCCTTGAAACCCCTATCAAAGTGTGCTTTTATAACAATAAGTGGAGACTATTTGTGGTGGTTTTAACGTAAAAAGATAAGGTACAAAATGACCTGAATTTCCTCAAAAGGCTCGGGAAAGATTGTGTTATTTTAGGTTAAAATTTTGGGTTACCTAAAATGAGAGGTGCCCATAGGCTTTTCTAATGTAATACAAGTATACCTAGTTTGAGGACTACAAAAAGGTTAGAATAAGGCAACGACTGGAGTAATAGATCTTATTATACTTTGGTTTTTTATCCTTATTTTTAAAGGATTTTTTTTTCGTATTAGTCTCACAAGTTTAGTTTAAATTTAATTCTTTTTGACGATTGTGAGTAAGCCATAATTGTCAGAAGCGTAACTGAAGCAAAAAAATTACAAATTTAGTATCAAAGAATACTCAAACAATTTTGGGGTTTTGCCGTGGCTAGTGTTATTTTTAAATTGAATAATTAACTTGGTTTGGCTGTCATCACCCCTGATGATAAGTAAGCATTGATGCAGCCTACGACAAAAAATTGTGAAGCTGAGAAAACCTTTGCGACTCTTGAGGCGGCTTACCGTGGGATTTGAACTGTAGAGTGGGTGTCTTGGGTCTTGTTCTTGTTTTTTTTTAGTGGAGCAAGCAACAGCTCTGCGGACTTTTGGAGGAGTAATTCCGGCAAGAGCACCAAAGAAAAGGGAGTGGGTTTCAGGCAGCCAGTTATTTTTCTGCACTTTTTTTTAATGCAATATCTACTTCCTTAGCGTGGGCGGAACGTTGCCATACTGGACACGCATATCTTTCAGCTGAGATGCAAAGTGCTAGCTCGGATGTGCACAGTACTTGGGCGGAGGTGCCCCATGAAGTGGAAATGAGGCGAAAGTGTAAACTGTTGCTAGTGCTAGTTTCAAACAGTGCTGTTTGTATGTCAATGTCCTGTCAAGCTTAACTCCCGAGTAGGTTGGATTGTTGTAGTGTTCTTTGGCGATGCCTCGCCAGGATATGTTGAGTGAGCATTCTGCTTGATTTTTTTGGAGAGGCTAGACTGATCGTTGGTGAAAATGTTGAAAAGGATGGGTGCCAGAACACTACCTTGTGGTAAGCCATTCTTTAGACGACGCCATCTGCTCGAAGATTTGAAGCACCTCATGAAATCATCACTAGCCATAACCGTTCTTTTACAATTGTACCAGGCGCGCCAATCAGACCACACTCTCTCATGGTGGAAATTCCGTCTGAGCGCACTAAGCGATTCAAATCCACTTTTCTTATAAGAACTGCACAAGTGTGGAATTCGTTGCCTGCGTCTATTTTTGCACCCAAAAACAATCCAGAGATTTTCAAGAAAAAAGTGAATAGGTATCTCCGAGACAAACGTGTTACATCTTAGATCACTTCGTCGCTTCAAATCAGGCAAATCAGTGGTTAAACGTATGCCTACTCACTTTCTCCGTTCCAGAGTGTAGAAGTTATTTTTTAAGACTAGAAACGTTAAATTTTCAAATTACAATCCGTCGTCCTTTCAGGACCATTATAAAAGTCTACGAAGTAGAAAAGTGCGTCAATTTTTCACTCGGACATTACTCGAGTTCGACTCTATCGAGCAATTTATTCTCTTGACTATTTAGTCCCGGAGCCGCTGTTCTATTTTACGTAGTACGTAACTGAAAAAACGTTATTTATCTTGATAAATTATTATGGCCAACACATTCGAATGCCAATTTTATAGCATGTGCGAATAAAGACTTTCGTTGATCAATATAGATTTGATCACAGCGATCGGGAGCTGTAAGATATGTTGCAATCGCTTCTATTTCTACAATCGCTAATGCTCCGACGTTAACTGCGCTGATTGGACGAATTGACAATAAGAACACGTTACATTTAAACAGCTCTTATTTCGTCAAATCAGCAGCTCAGGTTCGAGCGCTAAGGATATTAGAAATAGAATCGTTTGAAAACGAATGCAATTTGTCAATGTCTAGGGCCCCAGAACAGTTAGAGAGTTCCTGAGCGTGCAAAGCGGCCGACAATAATCGCAAGTCGTCGCAGACGTTGATCTCCACTCTCGCCTTCTTCCTCGATAGTCATATAATCTCGTCATCTTTGAGTCGTGAGGGAATCGGTTTCTTAGGCAAGCTTGTTTTATCGTAGGCCACATCTTCGCTTGACATAATATGAGATAGAAAAAGAGATCAAACCTATCAACAAATTAAAAAAACACATTACTCCCGCAACTGATTCCCAAAATCCCAATACCTTTAGAACTTAGATCGATCAAATTCGCTCTGCTGTGTGCGATGGCCATTTTTTTTTTTATGGCCAGTTTTTGCGAGAATGTATAACATCTTTGTTAGTGATAGATAAATCATAAAAAAACGGGTTCCGTAGAAATGTACAATTCAGAAACATTGGACAGTAGCTCCTCAGTTATATTTTCCCATCGGGCACCGAATCTAATGGCACCGTCCAAAGGTTCCGAATTCTTTCGAAACAATTCCGGACCTTTCAATAGAGCTTTAGAATTTCGAGAATAAACTTCTGAACTGTAAATACAGTCTTTGTTTTACAACTGCGTATTTGTTCTTCATTTCTTTTATGAGCGAAATAACTGAGATTTCTTTTAAGCTCAAAAGATGCACAAGTGTAAAGAAAGAAGCACTTATCTAGAAATCTCAATATTTTTCGTCTCCTTCAATAAACATACATACTGATTCAAAAAGGAATTGAATGTAAACTGTAATTTAGTAAGCAAGTAATGAAATGGAATATAATATCCAAAAATAATTAGTTGGCGAGAAATAAGCATCCAGATATTAAGTTCGCAGAGAATAAAAACTAGATGGTCCTTTTCATGACTCCCTGCTTATTTATCTCGACTTTGCCAGACAATTTTCAATCATAATTATTACTGTATTAAATTTAATATCTAGCGCCACAAGATGGCAGGTATGAATTGGTACCATTAGCGCCCCACGTTGGGCGCCATTAAAGAACTCGTCGTTTTGATGAACATTTAGAATTTTAGATGGTCACAACAGGTTTTGTTACTTTGTTATTTATTTATTTATTACGAGCTACATCTTGCTTTTAACTGTTTTTCCTCTTAACAAAGAAGCCTAAGTGTGTCTTTCATTGTTACGTTCTATGCTAAGTTTTATCAAAATCGAGTTTGGGAAAATGTTACATTTAACAAACAAATTTGAAATAACACAGTTACGAACTTTACACCTTTATACTACCTTACCTACTATACCTGTTTTATTATAAGTATGTTGTAGATACTTAAACTCAATAGTTATTTTAGCTAGAAGTGTTATCACCACCACCACTCTGTCTATTTATGAAAAAAGCTAAAACGAAAAATTTAAAATTATTAAAAGTACGAAGAATGTCTTGATTAAGTTAATAACATTAACGTTACAGATTCTAGTTTTCTAGCTAAAGCCATTACCGCTCCACGTTGGGCGCCATAAAACATAATCCATTGTGGTATTAGGATACAATATAGCATTTTTTTTTAATGTAGAATAGATCGGCGTTTGACCACCAACTCGCCTGATGTTAAGCGACGCTGTGGTCTAAGATGGAGCACGACGACCTATAAGATACTTATTCACTCTAGCCTTGAAGTTTTGTAGAGTGAACAAATACAAAGACGGCAGTTGAGTGAAGCGCTACAATTGCGCTACTGCTCACTATTTATATACCTAGTATAGATCACGCATAAAACCTCAGTTGTTATAGTTATACCCAAGATGGTAAATATGAATTAGAGCCATTACCGCTCCACGTTGGGCGCCATAAACCAACTCATCGCTTGATGAACTTTTTGATGGTCACCCGTAAACTTAACAGGTTTACTTTGTCTATTTACTTAGTGGGCTGATGGAGTGTGGGCGTGTGTGACCATTATTTCAGTTCGAGATCATTAGGAAGGACAAGGAAGTTTTAGTTTTAGTAGGAAGAAAAGGATGGTATGGTATGATAAGTATTGTCTCTTTTGGAGTTTTGAATAAAGCACATATATTCTTTTATTTTGACTAGGAAAATAAGATGATGTATTATATTTTCGATAAATGGATTGCGTTTTAATGCCATCTCGGCTGATGTTGACTAATAATGCAGCCTAAGATGGCGCAAGCTTGTCTAAAAGAAACCGATTCACTCGAGACTTGAAGGCACTCAGTTGATTTGCTGTGAAAAAGAGCTGCAGCAATTCTGTTAATTGTAAAATGTCATTGATGTGAGCATGATATTTATAAATAGTAAAGTTGCAATAAACTTTTGTTTGTCCAGCTATGTAATTAGAGTTACGAGTATAACTATACGCCTTGCATTCAAACTGGGGACTAACAATAGCTTCCAAAACTACGCCTTTGTGAACGCTATAATTACGTGATATTGAACTCTATGCTATTACGATAAGGTTTGTATAATGCGGTGTTGCGATGCCATATTGTTATGCATATTACATGGTGGTGAGTTCTGTCTGATACCAAGAAGTAAATAAACTGGATCGGCAAAACTTTATTGTTCTAATTGCGAACCCGCAAGAAAACATCTAGAAGGTACTTCTGTAAGGAAATTCGTACCACTAAAACTGGTGCCACTCTTTTCTTGACCTGCAGATAAAACAAGAACATTACTATTAACTCTGCACTCATAAGTCTTTGTCTAATAAAAACAATTCATAAAACAATTTTTCACTTTTCTTGATTCAACATAATTTTACAATAATTCACACTTGGTTTTATACTAATCTATGTTTTACAATAGACTAATTTGGCTTTTTTTTGTAATTTATTTGGTCGTTGATGCCAAAAACGCTTAGCTATAAAATCTGGTCTTCTCTACACTTTTGCATGTAATAAACCGTCTCTCAAACTCTACAGGTACCCGTTCCATTACGCTCTACATCTTTGTCCAGTGTAGAGTTTTAACGATGCGCGCGTGCGTTGTCATTTTACAACGTTTAATGGCCGACGAAGTCTGGATCGAGGGTTACGGTAAAACTAAGCAGTAAAATTATAACGTAGTGGAAATAAAGATCTAGGTTATTGAAGCTGGATCTTTATTTAATCATTCGACCAACTTCAGCAGTTGGTCGATCTGTTGTTGAACAAACCTATCAACTGTGAAGTTGGCCAAATGATACGTCGAATATTCAACCAGGGCGGTTCCATCGTTTTAGTTCTAAAGTAGCGTCTTTTTACGAGTACAAGTTTCTGAAATACTTAGCCGAAATCACAAAAGGATATGGTAAAAAATTGCAGGTTGCAATGATACCTATAATTTTTTTACCAATCATGACGATTTCAAATTAATGATTTTATTCCTTTCGTTTTAGTTTTAATATAATTTTGTAATGTAAAGTATGTTACACAATATGCCTTGCCTTTTATATTTTTTAATGCTTTAAATAAAACACTACTTTAAGCATAATAGAAATTATTATAGTAAGTAAATACATATTTTCTCTTTTACGGAGCGTCTGAACAATTTATCAAATGACGTAGCAGATTATTGCAAATCGGCGAAAAATTACGTCAGAAAAGAAAAATGGCGTCACATGTTAGGTTGTGGTGATTCCAAGACGATATGTCATGACGTGATTGATGAGAAATTAAATGTTGGTTACTTGATTTACCTTACTTACAAGATAAAAATAAACGTCTATTGATTTGAAATAGTTTTCTTTGTAAAGCTTCGGAAATGGAAAACGGTAGAGAGATTTGCTTTGTGATTTACTTTACTACAGGTTGATGGAGAATTAACCTGTCTGTCTTTTTCTTAGGTACCACAATGTTTTTTTTAGTAGTTTCATTCTTTCCATGGAAACAGAACGTAAGTCTCTTTAGTGCCATTAAAAGTCAGGTACCAAAGGTACGTTCTTTGCAAAATTTCCTTGTTAATTTAGCACAGTTCATCTCAGTTTAATAAATCGAAACACCAATGAAAAGCGATCAAACAAAAAGTTATTAAATTGCTAGTGCTGCACCGTGCTCTAAAACCTTTCAATGCAAAGTTTTCAAATTCTATGGCGCGAGCACACACCCATACAACCATCACGGCTATTCAATCTCTATTACAAATATGACCCGAATTCTGCCCGTGATTCAATGGGGGTACTAAGCGAAAATCCCATAAAAGGACTCCGAAAGTTACTAAATAAAATTGAACTTTAACTCGCTCCTAGTAGAGTTTATATTTGTGAAAGCAATGCGGCTTTATGTCCAGTGGTTTTGATACTTTAACTTGGTAGACGTTAAAAGGAAAATGACCTGAATTTTAAATTGCGGAACCCTAAACACGATGTTATTGATTTTCACCTGTAGAGTTATTTTACTGGGCAAAGCTTCCTTCAAATACCAATGTTGCTGAAGTTAGTGTGAAAAGTTTTGTCTAATGACCAGCAGTTTTAATCTGGTTGATAATCTGGGTATCCTATGGCTGGTGTATGGCGATTGGCAATGAGTCTATGAGTCTATACGAAATGAGACAAAATATCGTTCGTCAAAGTTGGAATACTCCTCTCTTAAAATAGCCCTCCGGAGGAAAGGCGTGACGATGTGATTATAAGTCAAAGTCAAAATATCTCCATTTCCAATTGAATATCGAAGATACACCTACGAACATCAAAGTTATAAAAATTACTCAACCGTCTTCTTCGGAAAAGCCGCTACTCAGAAGAACAGGGAAGAAACTGAGGGGCATATTTTTTTTCCCAAAAATAATGTCTTGAAGTCTAGTGAATCGGGTTCTTCTAGCCAAGGCTGCTCTATCCGTTACTTCCCCTTGGCACACCCAGTCGTGCTAAGGAGAACGTAGGCCGTATCATTGTCTAACAGGCGAGATGGCGGCCACCAGCAAGACGATTATCGAATAAAAAAGATAACACTGCAATAGTAATAATAATAAATAATAACCAAAGCAAAATATACAATAACCACATTCCAATGAATATTGTTTGACTTAGTAAAGCAACAGGAAAAGGAAAAAAAACAATTTTTAAATAATCACACCTTGTGTCCCAAAAGGATTGGATTAGGGTTGTGCTGACGACGATTTCACGGTGGGGACACAAATTGCAATGTGAGCCATATTTGATAAGGGATATGGCGGTGGGTACGGTGGCTGTTTCGCTGAACTTGGTAAATGTTATGGCGTGTAATTATTTAGACCATTTGGTCCGATATTGGAGCAGGAAATGAGGGATGTTTAGAGAGTTGGTGTTTGTTGTGTTGAGGGGTGTGATGATTGAGGCTGAGTCTGTAGGCAGTTTTTGGACGGTTGTCTGAACTGAAGGATTTTTGGTTAAGCATACTATCGGAGGTTTTGTTTTTCAATAAATTCCTCTTGATTATCTCCATTATGAGAATGAATACTGTACTTATGTAAAGCATCCTGAAGCGATAAAAAAATAACATTGTCCTGAATGAAGTCAGTTTGTCATTTTGATCGTCGCCAGGCGACTTTTTTTTTTAATGTTCTGATGTGTCTCGATAACGTCGATAACGTCAAATCACATTTTGATGTGAAGAAAGATAACGCATGGACGCATGGTGCACATGGTGCAAGATAAGCCTGCCCGATCACCATGTAGAGCAGATTACGAGTAACTAAGGTGGTAAAAGTTTCAGTGATGTACGGATGGATGGATGTTTATTACTCAATCACGCCAGGACGGCTGAGTAGTCAACGTTCACCGGCAAGCAGCATATAGTAGCTGTATATATATATGTAGTATCTGAACTGAAAGCAACAACGACTTAAACCAGAACAAGCGAGTCAGGGATGCAGTTTACAATATTCATGCTGTCCGGCCGCAGCAGTCCAACCAAATTGAAAAATGCGATAGAACGCGCAATCTGCACGCTCGCGACTGCACTGTGGACTGGATGGAGTTCTACGGACAAAAAATCGTTTTTTTTTTCTTTTTAATGAAATTTCATGTTCACCTTCGTTTTAGCTGTAGAATACGCTTCGAGGTTTTAGCACGATATGATTGGAATTTTAATCAAGCTGCTGTGGCATAGCTGATGCTCTGGAATTTTTAAATCTATAAATTTTATATTTACCGTGATTTATAGTGTTCTTATTAGGAATGGATTTAAACTTAGAAATCATTCTAGATGTTTCCTGGCAAACTAAGTAAGTACTTATAAATGTTATCCTTTGAATACGTACTTAATTTGTATTCATGTTCCATCAATTATGATAATTCTTCGAATTTGTATTCACCATGAAATTCGTTTTACACCAAACTGTGACATGTCACAACCTTGACAGTTCCACAATTTTGAGCTATGTATCGTGAAACAACCAAAAATATTACAAAAGTCGACCGTAGACTGAGATCTGTTGAAACTTAGATCTATTTCCCAAAAAGGCACGTTTAGATATTCCTAAATCCCTTTGACTATTGAAGAGTGTGGAATTCCGTCCCACTGTGCGCCTCCACACTGCGCCCCGCAGTCCCACAGTGGATTTGCACTCCATTCCCGTTCTTTACTTTACTCCGAACTGGGATAAGTAAAACGTGTGGAAGCGTACGAATGTTATTTCTGTTTTGGATAGACTGTTTATTTTTCAGAGCTTGTCATTGAAGGATGCCGAAATACATATTTGTACTATTTTGCTGGATATAGTTTCGATTACTGGAATTTACCTTATAATACTGCCATTAAAATTGTAAACCTACGTTCTTTTTTGAGTGAGTCGTGTTGCCCGAGTGGGATGGAGCGCGCCTTCCGATTCAGAGGTCGTGAGTTCGAACCTCGCTGTGCAACGGTGAACTCTCCTCTCGTAGAAAAGTTTATGTGCATTTAAATATGACAGGTGAAGGAAAACATCGTGAGATTCATGAGAATACCGACATGACCTAGAATTAATAATTTGAAAGACTTGTGACATCCACTAACCGGCACTGAGCCAGCGTGGTGGATAACGGCTCTATCACCCTCGATGTAGAGTAGGTGTCCCTGCAGTAGGACGTAAAATACTGGAATGTTAAGTCTATGATGCTTACTATCAATGTTCATGTTCTACACAATTGTGTTTGGAAGTTTACTCCACAGTCCAATATTTTAATCTTAACAATTTAACTTAATATTTTAGTCTTTTAGACTCGTCTCGAGTTAAATAAATGAAATCTACCAAGGTTTATTCAAACAGGTAAACATAATAAAGTTAAGTTGAAGTTGTTTCAATGCTGATTTTGCTAGTTTGAAATTTATCTGCTATCTAATTTCAATATCAAAATGAAAATTTACATAACAAAAGAAACCGGCACACCTTTTCCCCCGTAACAGCTGGCAGAAGTATTACAACACAGATACTTCGCCGGGCAATATTCAGTCTCAAATGTGACGGAAGGGAGCCCGTTAAATTAAATTAAGGTATTTAAATTCAATACTAAAACCACATTCTTACTTGGACTTATTATAATAGTAATAGTGACTAGTGGCTCTGTGAGATGGAGACTTCGGGACCAGCGTCTGTCCTCATGTACAGGTCGCATTCCTCAACCGATTCTAGTAAAATTTTGTAAGCAGGTTCGATAATTTTACAGATTTTTGTGCCGAGTTAGTTTTTGGATTTTTTTCAAAATTGCGGAGATTTTTAATTTTTCCAAGAACTGCCTTGACAAAAAAATCTATCCTACTAATATTATAAGCGCGAAAGTTTGTAAGAATGGATGGATAGATGGATGGATGTTTGTTACTCTTTCACGCCAGAACGGCTGAACAGATCTGGATGAAATTTGGAACAGAGATAGATTATAGTCTAGAATAGCACATAGGCGACTTTTTAACCGCGGGTGAAACCGCAGGGCGCAGCTAGTAATACATATAATTATCGAACCTACTCACAAAGTTTCAACTAAATCCGTTAAGAAATGCGACCTATAGACGAACACCGAGATCCGGACATATGAAATTGTTTTTGTCAAAGCTGAAGCAGAGACGCTTCGCTCGTTAACGCTCGCTCGGTCGATAATGCAGCTTTATTACCACGGACCAAACACAATAAACAGTTGCCCAATTAGCTATATCCCGCCAAATAACTAAACAATATCTGCTTTCGCTAACTTTCCGAGCGTATGGCAAACTTGCGCGGATCTCAAGCACAAACGGGAGATAGGGTTGCCACTTACCACTAAGTATTTTGCTGTTATACTGTTAATGGGTGAACTGTAATTTGGAAATTGGGCAATTTTGGCCACCAGCTTTTGGTAATTGCTAATTTTAGTGTAGAGTATGTAAGTACGTGCTTAGGTACGTTTCTAATGGTCATAGGATAGTTTGAACGATAATAAGAACAGCTGTTTAGTAATAGCTTTACTCGCTTAATTTGAGCTAAAAACTTACTTTAATATCATTTAATTCTATTTACTTCAATATCATTTTTACACCAGCTCGACAATGACCAATTACATATCACGTAGTCTCAACGTAAAGCAAGGCATTGCTCCCTTGAGTGAGATAAAGTTGTATGAAAATCTCAACGGAGTATTCGAGCAAAGAGGTTAAAATTGAATGAAAACTCAGCATACGAGCATTGTAAAAAGAGTTTATTCAAAAATTGAACTGGCCACCTAGAAAAAAAAAGAACGCAGCTGGACCATGAGCTCCACGAAATTTAAAACAAAAGACGGTGTTCGGGACATATTTTCAGTTCCTTTTTATTGCCTCGCAGTATACTGTTTATTTCATATGTTTTTTATTATAAATTGTCGAATTTAAATCAGATGTTACATTGAAAAATTATATTCGACAAAATAAATTACTTACATTGATATTTTTTTTACGTTTTTATGGTTTGTCCATAGTTAATGCTGAACCGGTGTACAGCATTTTTCAGAATGGATACTGTATTGTTTGTAAGTGTAACATCAAAATCTTTAGCTATGAAGACGTAAACAGAGTTTTCTGAAAAATGCTGAACCGGTGTTCAGCATTTTTCAAACTACAATTTAAACTAGATAAAGTTAAATTATCACTATTTACATCTACACTTCTGCACTAATTTGTATCTTTGTATGTTTGTAACGAATAAACTCAAAAACTACTGGTCCGATTTCAAAAATTATTTTACCATTTTAAAGCTACATTATCTCTGAGTAACATAGAACTATGAAACTCGAGCAAAGACACGGGCAAAAGAGCTAGTAACTTAATTTTCGAACTTAATATTAAAAATTTATGTTTTATATTTTATTTCTGACCATTGTATTTTAATTTTAATCATTAGATAATTCATTTAATAATTAACGAAATAATTCGATGGATGCAAATCTGGAAATAAACAATTTCATTTCATTTTATTTCATAAATGCGAAAATTATTTGTTCGTATGTTTCTTTGCTTGTAACGCTTTAACGCCCTAACTTCTCGACCGACCATCATGAAATTTTGCATGCAATTGGTCAGGGGTACAGGCAAGGACAATAGTGTACCTTTCATCCCGAAAAAATGGGGCGTAGCTAGTTAATAATATACCTCCTTATCCCACACAAAATCTGCCTTCTCTTTAACTAAGTCTAGAAATATTTCCCTCTGTATCCCACGTCACAAGGAAGTAACCTCTAAGTCTTTACGGACATTTAAGCTTCACCAGCAAAGATAACAGCCATCTAGAGCGGCTTGCGAGCGCAAAACTAAAGGGTTTATGATCCGAGCGACAGACAGCATGAAACTTGGCATCGACTTTCGTACGAGTATGTGTACTATATACTACGAGTAGCTTTCGTGCCTTCTGCCAAAAAAATCAAGGTACATTTCGCTAACGAGCCGAATCAATAAGCAAAACTCTTAGTTATTTATTAAGTTACTAGCTCTTTTGCCCTTTGTTTTATAGCCTATGTCACTCAGAGATAATGTAGCTTTCGAATAGTGAAAGAATTTTTGAAATCGGTCCAGTAGTTATTTCGTTAAAAATATACAAAGATAAAAAATTCAAGTATTTCTTCTTTATAATGTTAGTGTAGATTTCGTTATTCTCATCCCTAATTTCGAACTATAACAAACATTCCCCAGATTTATACTCCGACAGTATTGTGTAAAAGTTTATCAAAATTCGATACTTGTACTGCAAATCGATTCCCGTTTCCACGTTTAAAGTTTGGAGCGCGGATATTAAATTCCTACAGTTGGTAGATTGGTTATAGGGGCATAGCGAAAATGCACTTTGTTTTACTTAATTTACATAGGTTACATATTTTAGAAAGTAAACTAACGATTTCGTGTGCTTGTGTTCTTGTGTATTTTACTTACTACCTACTAGCTATTACCCGCGCCTTCGTTCGCGTTTATTCAGAAAATAGTATTCAAAAACCTTCCTTGTGAAATCCCAACTAATATTCAAAATGCGAAAGTGAGTTTGTTCGTTTGTTTGTAACGCTTTCACGTCTTAACTACTAAACCGATCATCATACAATTTCGCATATAGTACAAAAAAGGAGATCGGTTTACTCCGGAACCGCGGGTAAACCCGTGGGGCGCAGCTAGTACTATATTATACTCGTAGTAATTTTAAATTTTATTAAGATTCGTTAAGCCGCTTAGCCGCGAAAAGTTTACAAACTAACAGACAGGCAGACAGAGATACTTTCGATTTTATCGACCAAGCGAGCGTTAAGCGTGCGAAGATTCTATGCTTCATCTTTGACGAAAATGCTTTCGTATGTCCGAATTCTGTCTGGATTTTTGTCCGAATGTCTTCCTTTACAGGTTCCGATTCTCTTGAAATTTTCTGAGTAGGTTCAATAATCTTAAAGAATTTTTTACGAGTCAGTTTTTTACATTTATATGTTAGTAAAAACTAGGATAGAACGAATAGGAAGTCCAGGCGGGACGGATAGGCATTTCTTATATTTAGTGCAAGTGGCCATGAGACCTTAAATAAATAATTAAATAAATTCAGGACACTTCCACACACGGTCGCCTGACCCCAAACTAAGCAAAGCTTGTACTATGGCTGATATACCAGAGACTGATATACATACTTAGACATTTTTAAATACATACTTAAATACATATTAACACCCAGACATTGAACAAACACAAATGTTCATCACATAAATGTTTTAGGTGGGAATCGAACCCACGCCCCCAAGCTCAGGAGGCAGGTTCACTACCAACTGAGCCATCGAGGCAGGCAATTTCACATAAGATTTTATTTTTATTAGCTACTACTTTTAGGGCTGCCACAAAACAGCTTAAATTTTAAAAGCTGCATTTAAAGTAACAGCAGACCCCATTTGTCGTAGTTCAAAGTTATCGCCCGCCGTTTTCCCGAATACCGGCGGAACATGCCATGTGCCCTGACAAATCTCAATAGAGGTTCCGTAGATACCTGTTGTTATCGTTATTTTCCTGTTTCTCTATCTGCTATTACTTGGATACGTACTTTTGTCCTTGTTATTTACTCTATTTTCGGTGACATTTTTGAACGCAGTAATACAGGTTGGTTTTTACCCGACTGCGCAAAAAGGAGGGTTATGTTTTTCGAGTATGTATTTGGGTATGTATGTACAAATATGTGAGGTTTATTTGGCACGCCCTACAGCTTAAACAGCTTGATGGATTTCGACATGTGAGGTCATGAGGTGTCATTTGAATCGTCTTGATAGTGGAAGTGACATATATAGGTAGGTACAATATTTTGCAGCCGGTTTTTTTGTTTTTCTTTTAATAATGTTACTTGTTCTATAACAAATAGAGCTACTTCTCTGCAATTGGTTAAGTTCTTCATACTTTTGAGAATTTACTCGTAGTATTAGAAATATTTAATAATAGATTATTGACTACTCCGCTCAGGACCCATAGCGTGATATCTGATTGCAATTATTTTTAGGTTCAGCCGCCGACGTTGCACGAACGCGGATCGTATCGCCGCGCAATTAGGATTATAGTCGCGCAGCATCGGCGGTTGAACCTAAAAATTATCGCAAAGATTTTAAAATCTTTTTTCACCTTTATTGCTCTAGAACAGCGGTCGGCACCCTTTTGGCAAGTGAACCACATAGTAGTAAAATGAGGCTGGCCACCCTTGTTCATAATTTTGATAAATTGTTTCTAGGTGTCTATGCGACTTAGCAAGATAATTAATAATAATAAGTTTATAAGTTTTTAAAAATTAATTTCACAAAGCGTGAAAGTGTCATTGGATTAGATTAGATAATTATTATTTACTACATACATATCGTCACGCCTTTCCCCCGAGGGGGCTGGCAGAGATGTAATACAACACCCACACTTCGCAATACGATATTCAGTCCCAAATGTGACAGGGGGAGAGCCTGTCGCCATACACCGGGCTCCAGTCATGTAGCAGATGACATACAATACGCACATAAGTTCACACTATGAACAAAATGGGTTCGAACCCACTCCCTCTGGCTTGAGAGGCGGGCCTTCTCCAACTAGGCTATCACCGCTTTATTATTTACTATGGTATAAAATTTCATTTACAAAGCAGTTGTGGAGCGCAAGAAATAGATCTACGGGCCGCGGGTTGACGACCGCTGCTCTAGAATAATACATGTGATGTGACCATTTTTGCATGTTTTCTACTGCTCTTTTCTTCAGGCGAAATATATACTTAGTCACAGGGAAATGACTTTTAATTAAATTCTCATACAATTCAATTTTATTTCAACAAACAATCAACTAATAAAAGCTTAAAAATAAAAATAAAAATGGCAACACTACAAAATTAAATAAAATGGCCGCCGCCGTCGCCGTCGGCACTCGGCGAGCTCATTTTCCGCCCGACGTCTGACCGGAGCAGACGTGTAGACTGTTGACACAGTTACGTGCGGGGCCGGGGAAGTATTTTCTGGAAACTTCTTGAATTCGCACACGGTTCTGTAATGTCGGTCGCGTAATTGAAGTTAGTTTGGCTTGTGGCCAAAGATAGAAGCGATAGCGGATATGAGCAGCTATTTTAAAAGTTTACATAACATAACATTACCACACCTTTCCCCCGAAGGGGCTCGTAGAGGTCTATTACAACCCCCACACTTCGCCGGACGATATTAAGTTCCAAGTGTGATAGGGGCGAGCCTTTCGCCATACACCGGACTACACTTATGTAGCAGATGACATAAAATACGTACAATAAACAAATTGGCTGGGATCGAACCCGCTCCCAAAAAAGTTTGTAAAAAAAGTTCACAAACATTAATTGCTCTATCGACTGAACGAGCGTTGGCGAGCGAAGCGTCTATGCTTCAGCTTCGACAAAAATGCTTTCGTATGTCTGAATTCTGTCTGGATCTCTGTCCAGATCTTTTTCTCTTCCTCTACAGGTCACATTTCTTAACCGATATATCTTGAAATTGCAGAATATTTATTTTTAATTATACACACTTACTTAGTAAACTATGTTTAACAGTCTTCAATCGCCTTAATTTCCTTTGTATTTTTTGGTACAAGTAAAAACCTTTAGCCTCAGCCTGCCAGACCAAAGAGACTGCCAAGCGGGAGCGTCTACAACAAGACTGGTCTTTATTCCTTTATACTTAAAACCAGTTTTAAATAGAAATTCATGACTAAGCGTCGTTTTAGCATGTGGGCCTAAGAAATCGTCCAGCGTTGTGATCGCCTAGGTGTGATAAATAAGATTAAGGCGAGGCTTTCCCAGAACTTTAGGTATTTTACTCTACCTCAGGCCGCACTTTTTGGGAGCGCGACGTATTCATTCACGCGACACAAAAGTTGTGTGCGCTGCGCCGCGCGCACGTCTTTCACCCGTCAGTCACGTTATGGTATCGAGTACCTAAACACCCATTTTTAGGAAATCGATAAAATAATCCGTCCGTCATTGTACTCATCCATTTTATGAACATTTTTTATTTGATGCCAAACAAAAGAAAATCTAAAAAATGCCGTTCAAGCCAATATAGGTACAACCAATCTCATGTCCACGAGTTGTTGTATTTTTGATGTGTGAGCAGTCGTGGCATTAGTTTCATTTTACCGGTAGTGTCATATTTCCATTTTATCACACTTCACACTCATAAATACAAAAGATTGCGATTGTGTGTGGAAGTTAGGTACTTACTCGTATTTCACTTATTCACACCTAAACGGCTAGACGGATGAGGATCATATTTGGAACGGAGTTAGCTTATGCCCTGGATTGACACATTGGCTACTTGTTATCCTTATTAGGACAAATATTTATACAGGGTGTTGGAATGATTGTGTAACTACCGGTATTCATTAAATAATACAACATAGTAAATTTCATTATTTTTGGGTATATTGTATAACAATGGTAATAACAATTTTAATTACCTTACTTTACCATTAGGTGCGTACTAATAATATTGTATGGTTTGTTAAATGTTACAAAGTTAAAAAACTACACGATTCAGATATAATTTTGAACAATAATTATGAAAGAATCGAGTAAACTTATACCGGATATATAGGTATACATACCCTGGGTACGAAGTGGCGGACATTTTGCTAGTACTAACAAAACATCCAATACAAAAATATACATTCACAATATTTACATTTATATATACAATTGAGCTATAGGTACGTAGTATTATTATTTGTTCTGTGATATAGTTGTAGAATCGATGGCAGCCTAGTTGGGAGTGGCAATTTTGCTCTGCTGGGTTCGAACCCAGCCGACGGCACGCACCAATTTGTTCATTGTGTGAACATATGTGCGTATTGTGTGTCATCTGCTACATAACTGGAGCCCGGTGTATGGCGACAGGCTCGCCCCCTGTCACATTTGGGACTGAATATCGTCCGGCGAAATGTGGGTGTTGTATTACACCTCTGCCAGCCCCCTCGGGGAAAAGCGTGACGATATGTATGCATGTCTAGCCATAAGTTCTGTTACAAATGAAAATGCATTTATTTTTTTATACAGTAATGTAATGTTAATAAAAGTTATATTTACATATGTATTGAAGTCTTAACAAAAATATAACTATTATTTTATTCAAAATTACCACATTTGGCCTTGATAGAGGCCTTTAGTCGGTCTGGCCAAGAATCTATGGATTTACGGACTGTTTCCATGGGAAATTTAGCCACTGCTTGCTTCAAAGATTTCTTAAGTGACTCTATGTCGGCGTGTCGTTTAGAGCAGGCCATGCCCTCTAAACCTGACCATAATTTGTAGTCCAGGGGGTTTTGATCTGGGCTAGAGGAGGGCCAGTCTTCAGCCCTTATAAAGTCCGGAACATTGGCTTCCAGCCAGGCTTGAGTAGTTCGCGCCTTGTGACCATGTGCAGAGTCTAGTTGGAAACTCCACGGTAGATTTTTAAAAAGTGTATTGCTAAGGGGTTGTACAACACCATATAAGACGGTCTCTTGATACACTTTGGCAGAAGTTTTAACCCCCTTTTCACAAAAACTAAGCTTTGTGACGCCGTGATAGGATACCCCCCACCAAACCATGACTGACGCAGGATGATGACCACGCTGAGTGAAACAGGGTCAATGTCATCCACGTGCCTAAAACAAAATAAAAATAAATATTTATAAGTATGATGCCCAAAAGTTCAAAACATAAAAATTCTAAAAAACCGACCAAGTTCGAGTCGGACTCGCGCACGGAAGCTGTCGTTCAAGCTTGTTGATATGTATGTACATAATTATATAACAACTACATTATAAATAAATGAGCTTTCAAATGACACCTCAAACAACTGATTTGATGAGATAAAACTCGAGATATAAGCAATAATCTACAACGGTCGGCGGCCATCTTTGTGACGTATATACATAGCTTCGCCTGTCCCCGCTATCGCTTCTTACAACCGGCAGTTTCGAATTTCAAAGGCAACGACGAACACATCCATAAAAGTCGTAGGTTTATAAAAGCCGTACTTACAAGATTTACCGAAAAGCTCGATTTTCGCTAATCGTTAAAAACGAATATACAACTTTACGAGTTTTCTTCAAAACAGCCAAAATCACGTTGCAGTACTAATCAGGCCTAGATGTGTTCAAATCATACGGCTATAACTCAAACGCTACCAAACACTCGTGTAGTACAGATTGTTCAGTCAAAAATGAAAGTATGAACGACGTCCCCTATCTCACCTAACACCCTATATAATTTACATACATACAGTACAGTCAAAACTTAGCGAAGATCCGCCACCTTGCATGTTACAAAAAGAAGGTAGGTACTTACGTTTCGTCAATTGCAATGTCATCAGAGTTTATTACATTCTCTTGAAGTACTCTTCTGCAAAAAAAAAAAAACGAAGATAAGTATTCATGTAGGTAAGTATAACTACGTAAATATCACTACTAGATATACCACTAGGCCGGGTATTTACTCGTTGTGCAGTTTAGAATGCTCAGGAAAAATGAAAGTATGAACGTCGCTCCGTATCCGTATCTCACAAGTTGTCTGGGTGAAATAATAAATGGTGACCGACATAGTCAAAACTTTGCAGAACACCCGCCTCCCTGCGTGGTACAAAAGGTAGGTAGGTACTTACGTTTCGTCAATTCCAAAGTCATTGGAGTTTGTTACGTAGTAGTCTTCTGCAAAAAAAACTGTAACTGTAGGTAGGTATAACTACATAAATATCACTAGTAGGTATACCACTAGGCCGGGTATTTACATCCTGAATACACGTAACGAGACAAAAAAGTATCTATGATGATGAGTATGATATTTGAAAACACTAAAACGAATATAAGTAGGTACTAATAGATTTGTTGATACATCATCTGATTACAAAAAGCAATGCAAGAAATGTCGATTCTAGTAAATAAAAACAATGATTACCAATTTAATCTAGTAGAAGTTTATCTACTTACCGACGTTTGCTCCTTGACTCGTACGATTTTCTAAAAGTCAGACTTGAGCATTTTTTTCGTTTATTATGTTTGTTACCCATTATGGCAAAACTAAATGCTTGGTTGGTGTTGGTGTGTGCGGCACTGCGGAGATCACAAAAATTTGGCACACGTCCGGCGTCGACGGGGTCTGCGGGCGGACTGGCGGTCACGCAAACGTGCCTTTTTACCATGAATTCGTGATAAAAAAGTCATATAAAATTACCATGTTAACTTTTTAACATTTTTATTTATGATTCCATTTTTTTATTGCATTGTAATTCGTAAAAAAAATAAAAAAGCAATATGATTTGTAAAAATTAAGTCGCAAATCGTGTTTAAAATACCAAATAGAGGTGACTTTGGATTTTTTTTCTATCGAGTGAAGTTATTCATTACATGTATCAGATTTATGATTCCACTTAAAAACATGCTTAAGAATAACATATTTTTTTTTACACAGTAAAAACCATGGTTTATCTTAGAGGAAAGTTGTTTCTTGCTAGACGTTTTCTGGCCAGGCTCGCCTTAAATGAGCAGTGGTTCGCGTCTTATATTGGCTCAAACCGCTGACACTCTCTTTTCGCACTCTTTGTCAGTTGCAAACGTTTCGCCGAAGCTAACAGAACTTTGTAAAAGATAAAATAAAAGCAACGGATTCTAAGTTATAGCACTGCGGAGGCTACATCGGTGACTACATTCTAAGTTGCACCCAAGCACGTACCATTAATTATTTGCAGCAAGTCGCCAGTAACTTACCTGTTAGCTTAATGCATGGCGTAACGATAGTACCGAGTAAACGCTTGCAGTAACTTAGATGCAATGTCCTTTACAAAGGACAGTGAATGTAATTATTGAAGTAGTCATTAAGTAATTAATGGTGCGCATCGCAGTGCGTTGTTACTAGTTGGTAATCGGTTTTGATTGTATGTAATTCACAAAGCCATTCTTGTAATCAGTAGTTGAGTAGTTAGGACTAAGTATGTAACTTTAAACCTTTCTATGTTGGCATTTTCTATAATTAATTAATTATAGAAAATGCCAACATAGAAAGGTTGTATTATTGTTGTACTATTGAAACTGGCATGGTTATGACAAATTTTGTTTTCATGTCATAAATTTAAGGAATATAAAAATTACAAATTCTTCGCTTGATAAAAAGCGCTACAATTTTTTATTAGATTTTTCAACACTTTTGTAGAAAATAGTTATTAATTAACATTAATTTTAATTAATAAATAAAAACATTTATTTTAGGTGATTTAGAAATTTACTTCACGAATTGATATTATCTAAAAGTCGTTGTGTAGCAAATTAACGTCGTAATATATAACGCGGTAATATATCTTACTCTTCGACTTGTTCACTCTACACTTATTCTCGTGGAAAATATCTAATATTTTCTTCCCCCATTAGGTAAACGAATTAAAACTGAAAAATAAACAAGCGAAACAAGAAGCGTAGTTAGTATTACAAAGTGCTCCGCCACATTTGCGCCATAACGCCGTTAGATGGCGTAACCGGAACCTGGCCGGAAATGACGTCACACCTCCGCCGTACTAATGAATGCTCAGTTTTCATTCTAATGTGCAGTTTTGGAGGCACTCGACGGGGAAGTACCCGTGTAATGCTTAGTTCGCTCCACATTCTGGTAAGTAACTTAGTTATAATTCACGGGCGCAAGGCTTTTGAGTTCGTAAGTTTTCTTGTATTATTCCTAAAGTTTCGAAGAGTAAGGGAACATGCATGAAACTTCGGCTACCGGAATACGAAATGAAAAGTATAGCACACACTAAGCAATCAGATTAAGGCGAATATCACAATCCCGCTGCGGTGTGCGGAGCTACAAAATTCGCAAGGCGTTTCACCGCACGAAAACGCGATACCCAGATCTTATACCCAACGGTTCTTGTATACAAATCGAGATTTGACAGTCAAAGTTAAAATCTGCATCACCGCACACCGGAGCGGTGTCCGGTGCAGCGAGTTTTACGTCTAAGTTGTTTAAATTTTTCTATGTGTTTAGATTTTTTGTTTGGCGAATGAGTTTGCATTGAACAACCAACGCGCTACGCTGCTGGTTTGTAAGTGACGCATGCCTTATGTCTCGTGCTCGAAGACGAAAAACGTCAGCCCTAGAAGAAGCAGGTTGAACTATCCAAAGAAACCTACTTATCATCAGCATCCACACTATCCACGAGTTTCTTTATGGCAATACTGGGTATAGGACCATAGGTGTGCTGTGCCATCTACTTAGACCCTGCGCCAATGGAGTCCAGAGTTTTGCAAAGACATACATACATACCTAGTTAACATGCACAATGGATCCCATAAGATAATGAAGAACATGTATACAAATCGTAAGAGTAAAATGAACATTTCGGTCACCATTAGATGACTAGTAAATCTGATATAATTTATGGCAGCCAGATTCTTCAGCAACATTTTGCTAACACCGATTCGGTTTCCAATTTCACGCCACGTAAATTCGTTTACCCCTTCGGACAGTTTACGTATAGGTATACATGCTCTTATATACACGTATTATGTAGCTTATAATATCACTATACTAATGTTATAAATGTGTAAGTTGTATGTTAAGATGTTTGTTACTAAGGGCCATGTTCACCGAACTTTAATCGGGAGATTATTTAACTATTTTTGACTTTTAACTTATTGAAGAGTTGTCAGAAACAGTCTATTAAAAACTTAATCGTTAGTTTGAGTTTTTATGGACTTTGGCCGTAATCTCGAAAAAACGGCGGAACGGATTTGGATAGTATGGACTATGGTGGTAGCTATGGTCGTACCGCAGAATAAATAATAGTTAGATTCTTAGTAAAATACATAAGCTACTTTTGCGGTTCGTGCACAGACATTTAAACTGACGGTAAGAATGGTCTAAATCGACAAATTCAGTTTAAATGTCCGTGCTCGCAGCTTCGAAGTTTTGTAGAATAGCGCGTGAAACCGCAGAGCACAGGTAGTCCTTCTATAAATACTTACGTATTGAGACAGATTTAGACCGAGTTAATTACGGGTCATTAGGAAATCAGTAGAGCAAATGAATGTTTGTTGACAGATTCTGCTCATTAAAAATACTTCATGCACAACAAAATCTCTCAGATTCACAAAAAATATTGTAAATAAGAAACTTACTTACTTAAAAGTTTAAAAGTTAGTACTATTTAATTACCCGACTGCGCAAGAAGGAGGGATATATTTTCGAGTGTATGTATGAATGTATGTGGGTATGTATGTATGGGGTTTCATTGGCACGCCCTACAGCCTAAACAGCTTGATGGATTTTAGACATGTGAAGTGTCATTTGAATCATATTGATAGTAGCTACTTTTTGTATAAAACTTTATGATTTGTTTCTTTTCGTCCGGCGGGGGGTAATTGCTATTCCAAAACACAGGTTAATTCCTAGTTTGAATAGTAATGCTTCTCAACACTGATTTAAACATTTAAGGAATAAGCTTCATTTGTTAATTTAATGATATGTGACGTTTGTTGCCACCAATAAACTTTCATTTCATTTCATAGTGAAAGTGATATAGGGTACAACAATTTGCAGCCGGGTTTTTGTTTTTCTTTTAACAATGTTACTTGTTTTAAACTCAATTTATTTGACTCGTTTGACATGATTAGCCGTCGTTTAATAATTAACCCCCGAACCAGAAACGACGGGGTGTTATAAGTGTGTGTCATCGTAGCTGCTCCCGAACACATGAACCGATTTTAATTTTGTTTTGTTTGAAAGGTAAATAGAATAGAATTATTGCGGAGTGTTCTTCGGTCGTCGGGTTTTTTTTTATTTTTATATTTATCTTGTTTATTTAATACTATTTAAATTACTTTGTGATGATTTGGTTTAACTTCTTTCATCCGTATTTTAATCGCAGTGTATGGGTTTTAATTGCCAGAAAGAAATGTATTTTATTATTTATTTACTTTAACCCTAAAATAGGCACACCTACACAATCTGCACGGACCCTCCGTCCATTGACCGCCACGTCACAACAAGATTAATGTTCTACTAACGGGATATTACGTACTTGAGATACCCGTGTAATGGACGGGAGACAATATTACTTACATGACGTTAACTAATGTACAGCGGTGTATTAGGTGAACGATATTCGGTCGATAATGAAAAAAAATACATACATATCGTTACGCCTTTCCCCCGGAGGGGGCTGGCAGAGATGTACAACAGCCACACTTCGCCGAACGATATTCGGTCCCAAATGTGACAGGGGTGAACCTGTCGCCGTACACCAGGCTCCAGTCATGTAGCAGATGACATATAGTACGCACATAATTATGTTCACACAATAAACAAATTGGTGCTTGCCTTCGGCCTCCGCTCCCTCTGGCTTGAGAGGCGAGTCTTTTCCGACTAAGGCTGTCATCATCGTTTATCATTAAATTACTTATAAAAAATATGACATCCAAAAGTTTTTTCCGTAATCCACCATTTTACACTTTCACATTCGAAGAATCACAAGATTGTAAATAAGAAAATAACACAAAATGACGACATGCCAAAACCTCCAATCTTTAAAATTCGCGATGATGTTAAATTATGTTGTTAATGCTATAGTGTCACGTTAAGATAAATGTCCTTTTAAAAGGACGTAAACTACATAATGAATGTCCTTCTGCGGGACACTGGAGTAAAGGGTTAATGTGTGATCAGGGATCAAAAGTTCTGAAGAGAACTCTAAACTGTGATTAGTACGGAACCCTTGCACCGCTAGTTGACATGATACTATCCTGTCCTAAGATAAAACTAGATGCCATTACTGTCCTATAAGCCTTTACTAATAATAGCTACTGGCTCTGTGGGCTGTAGACCTCGAGGCCGATGTTTGTTCCCCTCTACAGGTCGCATTCCTCAACCGATTCTCGTGAAATTTTATAAACAGGTTCGATAATTAAACAGAATTTTAAATATATTTTTAGGAATCAGAAGCTCAAAACATTAAAAAAAAAAACGTTTAAACAAAATTTGCTTTACTTAATAATTAGGGTATTTTACATAATAATTCACTGAATTCACACCTTTCAAACAAACATATTTCAACACTGCAAGAATAATCACAATAAACAAAAGAAATGAACACAGACAATCAAATATGGAACGGACTCACAGTAAACAACGCCGAAACCAACCACCTTGCAGACCGACGACTGAGCAGCAAATAGGCCGCATTGTTTTTTTTTTTTTTTTGATGACTCTATGCTGTTGGCCACTGAGGCCTCGACAGCGTACCGGGCATTAGGCAAGCGCAGATGGCGCAGGGCCGCATTGAACTGGGCGCCTGCTTTTATAGGCGGTGGTGGGGATCGGTGTTATCTACTGCAAGTTTGGCTAATAAAATACCTACTCACAAAATTTGAAGAGAAGCAGCTGAGAATTGCGATCGGTAAAGGAAGACACAGTTACGGACAGAGCTCAGACGTAACAAAAGGATTTTTGTCGAAGCTGAAGCAGAGGCGCTTCGCTCGCTAACGGTCGCTCGGTCGATTATTATTATAAAGAGGTAAAGAAAGTTTGTATGTAGGGGTTAAGAGTCCGGCGACCACTTTAGACTAACTCCGCATTGGCTTAAGGTTATATCTATAGCCATTTCGTCTAGAAGAAGAAAGTGCAATTTCATTATTTTTAAGACTTTTGCACTTCTGTATTCATTCTTTAATAACTAAGAATTTTCCTTGTATTATGGGTTCATTTAAAAGCTAATGTTGTAGACAACCTCCCTATGTAAATCAATTTTTGATTTGCTTTGTCAATATATTAAATAAATCAGTCAAAACTGATCCCTTACAAATGCGGAAATTTTTCATAGCTCTATTTTATCTTGAGGACGTTTTTTAAAAAAACCAAGAACATAGAGGCGGAGATGTAGTTCATTTAATTGTACATGCTAAATTTCATCATAATCTGAAAAATAGTTTCCAAGAAATTTGACAAGCGCGTTTGTATGGAAATTTTAGAGCGTTATTTACCTTAATCTCTGGTACAATGAACTCGGTTTTAAAAATAGTTTGACTATTACAAAGTGTTGTACAGCTCCTGAACAGTGAACACCATGGGCTATCTATGACTGACAAGCGAGTAAAGCCAAGAGCAGATGAACTATAACTACATATATTTAAAAAAAACTATTCGTTGATTAAGTAAAACGAAACGTTGATCGAACAAACGAAAGCATTTTTGCCCAAGTTGAAACGTAGACGCTTCGCGCTCTGTCAGTTATGTTAGTTACTGTTGTGCGCAGAATTTAAATGGCGTTTGTGCTGCTTACCTCTTAAGAGATTTGTACCAAGTAGGTGAAGTATATAATGAGAGAGAAAGCCCAGATCCGTCTCAAAGTGAACAAAGGGTTGTCTCGTACTCATGCGGTTTCACGGACATGCTCAATGCTCATACGAAGTTTCTTGTTGTGTTACTCCTAACGTAGCTTAAAAAAATGTTTTCGTATTGCATTGTAATCCAATTAAATAAGATTTATATTTGGTATTTGTCTGAATTTCAAAATACTTATATAAAAGTCAAAATACCTACGCTTTATCAGGTGAGTGGTATTTTTTGAGTGGCTACGTTAAATCGCGCGAATGCTGGACATTTCTTTGAAAAAATAATGCCCCTCAGTTTCTTGCCTGTTCTTCTGAGTAGAGGCTCTTTATCCGAACAAGGCAGTCGAGTCTATTTAAAAAAAAAACTTTGACGTTCATAAGTGTATCTTTGATACCCATATTGAGTAAATACATTTTGACTTTGACTTGAACGCAATAATTTGTTTCGCGTTGTCGCGCTAAAATCATCGTTATCGGTTATCGGAGATGTTCTTGTCTACATCGTCTACTCGTTGCCTTTCTGCGGAGTTGACGTAGGCGATAATTCGCCCGATACTTCGCCGAGTGACGAACTAACCGACTAACTTGTCGCGATAGTCCGAATTATCGCAGAAGGCCGCTAATCGTCGTAGCATAACTGCTAGCCGAGAGTATGGCTGCAGTACCTATTGCAGGAACTTGTTTGTATCAAAACAACCCAATTCAAGAGTAGGCTCGCCCAAAAATCTGCCCATACAACTAAAATGTAAATGCAAAACATTTTTCCGCAAAGTAAAAGCTCTTTTCAGTCGTAAAAAGTTCTGCGAAATTGAAAATTTGTACACCTTTCACTCCTTTTCATATGCGCGGTCACGTGCCGACACTCAGACGTCCCGGGCTTTCGCCAGCAATGTATAATGGTCGCTTTTAAAAAACACCTTTTCGTTGGAGCTCGTGGTAAGTAGCGGGATGTGTTTTGCGAAAGTAAATAAAATACTTATTTTGACACAAAATAAATAGAAGTAAAAGATTTTGTTTCTTTAAAGTCGAGTTTGGGGATTTTAAGGAAAATACTTTTCCACTGATAAAAATATTATATGTACGAGCAACGTTCCTGCGTTTAGTCAAGATTTCCCAGTGTTTCAGAGTTCTTAAGCACAATGCACACTAGTTTTTGGCAGACCGAGTACGTAACAAAGTTTGCTAGCTTTAATGACTTCGCAAACGGTAACTTTTAGACTTTTTAGCTTCGAACCGAAATACTAATTGTATTCCCGATCAAAGTTTTTCAGAATAAAGTTCGAACTGTGTCGTGAACATTCTGTAAGGCTAAGAACTAACGGAGCGATTTTCACCCGCGCCCGCCGCGACTGCAGGCCTGCTGTTTTATTTCAAAACACCATCGCAGATTTTTGCCCGACTGCGCAAGAAGGAGGGTTATGTTTTTAGAGTGTATGTATGTATTTATGTATGTATGTGGGTATGTATGTGTATATGTATGAGGTTTCTTTGGCACGCCCAATAGCCTAAACAGCTTGACGGATTTCGACTTGTGACGTTTCATTTGAATCGTTTTGATAGTAGAAGTGACATAAGGTACAACATTTTGCAGCCGGGTTTATTGATTTTCTTTTAATAATGTTACTTTTGTGATCACCTATTTAAAGCGGTCATTACGTTATTAAATTTGCAGTAAGTATGCTAACTTAGCCTGGCAGTGTCCGTGGAATAGAAATTAATTGGATTGCTAGCTGCCTAATTACCATTACACCATTCAAATTTAGCACGCTAGCTCACCTAGCGTACTGCAAATTGGAAAATGTAATGACCGCTTACCTTATTTTACCAGTTATAGCTGGCCGGAAGAGAAACCCTTCAATTTCGGTACCAATTTTAAAGTGCTTCTTGCGTCACATCATTCCCAAAGCCTTCGCATTATATTGTCTTTTATTAGTAGAGTAGAGAACCTCAAGTATTTCAACGGGCTAAGTTGGGAATATCATCCCGAACCTGCATCGGATCACGGACTAAAGCCGTGTTCACGAATTGATCGCAAACCTCGCGGGCAACGGTCATCAAGGACGCGTTTCGGTAGCCGCGGCGGGTGCCTCGAGGAATCGCACCAGCCGCGGGCAATACTTGTGCCGTGAATTCTGCTTTAATTTTGTACCCCCGACGCAAAAATGACGGGCTGTTATAAGTTTGACGTGCCTGTGTGTGTGTGTTTGTGTGTGTGTGTGTGTGTGTGTGTGTGTGTGAGTGTGTGTGTGGCATCATAGTTCCCAAACGGATAAACTAATTTTTTTTTGTTTTGTACTTAGCTATATATGTTTGATGAAAATCGGTGTTAGTAAAAATCGGTGTCGGGGTTTTTAAATTATCAATTTATACTTGCTAAGAGACATTTTTAGACATTCTTGGGAATCGCGTCGGTGCAACTAAAAATCGCTCCGTGAGTTTTAAACCTAAAGCTGGCTTTTCAGCCTACAAAATCTTACTCATCAGTAGAGCTACTATTCTCGCGCGCGCGATATTCGTGTTTCTCTAGTTATAACAGTCCTGAGAGTGAAAGTAACCAAGTTAATACCGCACGCACCAGAACAGGGTCCTGAAAACAATACCGTGTTCTTCAACAATCCGTTTCAGATCCGACCGATATCTCGAGTCGTCGGCTTTTACTGCAGTTTTATCTCTTCCGAAGCTATTAAGACAATGAAACTTACTGCGAAGGGACAAATTGGAGTTTTTTGGTGATTTCGAGAGACGTAGTACAATGGCATTCTGTCTTGGGAATTTTGGTTTAAAGCAAGAATCGTTCTACGCTTTCCACTTTTCTCAGAATTACAAATTTTGTATAAAGTGGTCTAAATAAAGAGTCACAGACGGTGATTATAGTAAGATACTTTAGTTATAGATATATCCTCAAGTTTAAAATCTTTTGCTATGCCCTTAAATTAATATCTATAACTTTGGTTAGATAACCTCAAGGTATTGACACTTCAAACTTCAAGCTATTATGCTGGGCCTACATTAGCGCGCGATATATCGAGTCGCGTTGTCACGCAAAAATCATCGTTATCGGTTACCGGCGATGTTCTGTTTTCATTAGCGGTCAACTCGTCGCCTTTCTGCCGAGTTCACGTGGGTGATAATTCGCCCGATACATCGCCGAGTGACGAACGAATTGTAGCAGCCTAGCAGCTAGCAGCCGTAGGTATGTTAACCATCGGCAACAAATCCGTCAACGTGAGTTAGGAGATAAATAGCGTATCATGCCATAGCAAATCCTCTGGCATTACTTACCAGACGAGCCAAGTTGTTCCAACATCCAAAAACATTCCATCTGTTGTCTAAGTGACCCAAAGATCCAAACTTTCCCTTTCCAAAGGCATTCCAAGTGTGATAGATCAATGAGATTAGCGCTAGCTTGATACCCTGTCGCAATCAATCGGCTATCTCTCTCGAGCACAAACAATTGGAAAGAGATCAATAATGACGATAGGACAGTCAAAGGGCACCATTTGAAAAATTACTACCAGTCGGGACAAATCGCGATCTTGAGATGAACAGCCGTGATTTCTCGAGACTTATTGCTTGGGGACATACGGGCTTAGTGCTTTACGAGCTTATTGGGATATTTTCGGTCTCTCTCTCTCTAACATGTACCACAAGGTGAAAACACTAGCAGAAGCCGCCAGGCCTGGGTATTGTTGGTCCACCGTCAAAAACCGTATTTTTGACGGTGGACTAACATTATAGATTCGGCAGTAAGTTTGTTTGTTTGTTACGCTTTCATACCTGAACTACTCAACTGAGCATCATGAAATTTTACGTATACTTTGCCAGAAGTACAGAAAGGACACAGGGTATCTTTCACCTTTAAAAAAATTGCGGTTCTTTTTTTTTATGTAGAATAGGTCGGCATTTGACCACCAACTCGCCTGATGTTAAGCGACGTTGTGGTCTAAGATGGAGCACGACGACCTATAAGGCACTCATTCACTCTAGTCTTGAAGTTTTGTAGAGTGAACAAGTACAAAGACGGCAGTTGAGTGAGCCACAAGTGCGCCACTGCTCAGACCCGTCTTTGGAACGGTTAGGTACATCGGACTACATCCCGAAACACGACTATGTCATTTCACGGCATGGCTTGGTCCGGTGGGTGGTAACTAGCCACGGCCGAAGCCTCCCACCAGAGTTTGCTACCCGGTTAGCACTACCCGGGGACCACGTGTAGGGAATCAGAATAGAGTACACTCCTACGGACGTGGGTAGCTCAGCCCCCAAAATATGACATGGTTCCTGTGGAAACTGGTAAAATATAGCTAGTAGTAAAATAATTTTCTCGTAAATAAATCTCGTAAGCTAATTTTCCCGTCTGTCCGTATACCCCTTCCCAGTCTCCAGCCAGTTCAGCCATTTGTTTGCAACCCTAAAGGACGCACCTGTACAGGGGTATAAAATTAATCGTCTGCCAAACCCCTGCCGTGATTAATTACTTATGACAATATTACCCGGGCTTTGTGACGATTGCCTTCGAGATGGATTGCCTTGTCATTGTTAATTAGAATTTAATTTATTTTGGAAGAACAAAAGATGGATAGATAGATAGATAAACACTTTAATGTTTACACCAGAAATGACAAAAACAAAAGAACATGTATACTCTTACATAGGATAGGTACTCTTACATGGTTACTGTTATGGATGATTAGTATTGCTACCATATGGAACCATGTCGTGATAGTTGGATTCCTGTTTAGTTGTGTACTTAAACTTGTTACCGTGAAACCCCTATGAAGGTAAACGTTAAGGGGTAGACATTTTGAAATCCCACCCCCAACTACTAAGATTTCTGCTGATATTATGTGAGATGAGGTTTGACAGCAACAGAACATAACATATCGTCACGCCTTCCCCCGAGAGGGATGGCAGAGGTGTAATACAACACCCACACTTCGCCGGACGATTTTAGACAGGGGGCGAACCTGTCGCCATACACCAGGCTCCAGCCATGCAGCAGATGACATACAATACGCACATATGTTCACACAATGAACAAATTGGTGCGTGCCGTTGGCGTTGGCTGAGTTTGAACCCGCTCCCTCTGGCTTGAGAGGCAGGCCTTCTCCAACTAGGCTATCATCGCTAAATACTAATAGTCGAATTATACCCATGCTCGGTCTTAACAAGCAAAAGATAAAAAAACCCGCGACACCGATTTTCATCAAACATAGCTAAGAACACTCCCGACTAATCCTTTCAAACAAAAAAATTACAAAATTAAAATTATTTTATCCGTTCCGGAGCTACGAAGCCAAAGACAGACACACACACACACACAGACACGTGAATCTTATAAAACCTCTTCGACAAAACGTGAATCTTAAAAAAATTTAGCGTCGGGGTAAAAATACGAAAGTTGATAATTAGATACTCAGTCTTGTTGGCTTGTGAGACACTTACCATTTAAGGCCAGGCGTTCTTGTCTATAACCACAGCATATAGGTAAATATTTAACACCGTTGCACGTAAATGTATTGTTAAGCAAAAAAATAGGTCTGTGGTTGTAACTCCAGGTACATTCCGAGTCAAAAATGGTCCCGTGAGCAACACGTAGTGACGTCAGCCGATGCTTAAGCAATGTCAATTACAAATAGTTCGAAACAATGACTTGTGACGTCATTAAGTGTTTGCTCCCGGAAGTACCAGATACAAAGTTGTGTCACTTGTACCATCAATGGCACAAATCAATGGTGCTACTGACACAAAAGCCTGGAATGCTAGACCTATGGTTGTACTCAAATGCCTAAGCCTGTCAAAAACAGATCTAATACCTGTGAGTTCAACCTATTATACTGTACAAAATGAAAATATTCCTTAACACGACAGCCTTACCTGACCGTTCTAATTCAAATTGAATTATACGCAAAAAGTCACAAGATCCTTCCCCAGAGAGAGCTCGGACGGTCAGACCGAGCCCGCCGTCTGAGAGAGCTGAACGGAATACATCGCTTGCTTTGAACGAAAATGTGAAGAAAAACAGCGAAGTAATCGAGAAATAGCGACAACATACCGGTGTGATTCAGCTACCAAAAAAAAAGGTTAATTAAAGGTTGTTGTTATAAGGTTATCAATGAGATTATTTATTTTCACTGAAAATTAAACTCTTATCGAAAACCCATGGCTAACATAAATCCTGGACCTCTCGTGTTCGAGCTGAATGGTCATAACCATTCATCATTTGTCATTAGCAAAATGTTTAGAACCAATAATTTAGTATGCGCTACGCACGCTAAATAGTAGGTGCAAGTCTCAAACTTTTAAATAGTCCGAAATTGGTTTAATACAATAACATATCGTCACGCCTTTCCCCTGAAAGGGGTGGCAAAGGTGTATTACCACACTTCGCCGGACGATGTTCAGTCCCATATGTGACAGGGAGCGTCTCGGTCGCCATACACTGGGCTTCAGTTATGTAACATATGGCATTGAATACGCATACTATGTTCACACAATGAGAAAATTGCTGCGTGCTTTCGATCTGGCTGGGACCGAACCTTCTCCCTCTGGCTTGAGAAGCGAGCCTTCTTCAATTAGGGTATCATCTGGAGTTCAACATGTAATTTAAAATTGAAACACTTCTTCTGAGCTTCCATACAGCAACATCAAGTACGATTAGACGAACCTACTACAGAACACCAGCATTAATATTACGGTACCTAATCCTGCAGCCCCGGACGAGTCCCGGATCGGTCCAGGGGCCGAGTCTCATTCCTACCTCTTAAAAAATGAAAAGAAAATACTCACTCAGGGACCGGCGCGAGTACAAAGGGTGTTATTAAATAGACGATGAGAATAAAAGAAAAAAAAAATGAAAAATATTGCAACGCGCTCTCATTACTTATTCCGTTTGGGCGATTTGTTTCCGAGTATTGTTTTAGGGTTCCGTTTTGAAACTGGTGTCGAGGGAAAGCTTTTCTTTTACAACTTTTGAAAGCATTCTAATGACGAATGACATTACAATTACAGATGGGTTGGATAAGACATTAAAAAAAACATTAAATAACAATTGAACAAGTAAGTAATTACCATGTGTAAAATAACTTGCAAATAAGAAAATACATGTAAATAATGATGAAGGTTAACCTTCATCATCTTTTGAATAGATAAGCACTTAACAGAATCGAAGTAGATTTAACAACCAACACTAACTTTGCCACATTGGATTAAACACCAATCTTTATGTAAACTATTAATTTATTCGGGAACCAAAACTGAAAACAAACACATTATCATCCGGCACCCTTCAACTATCCGGAACCTTTTAACTTATCTCCCTGTCACACTTGCTCATACTTCATCCGTAGAGACGCCCTACTTCATAAATATTGAATTTGTACGGAACCTTACCTTTTTATTTACGCGTATTTATTTACCGCCCCATTCTGAAATTGATATTTTTTATTTAGTTGTTCGCTGAATTAGATTCGTTTTTCTTTTACGAGAGATATTTCTTCGTGACTTCTCGCGTGGAAATATTTTTGTTTTCGCTTTTTGATCTGAAAGTGTGTGTAAGTACTACTATTGAATAGGTAGATAGACGCAGATTTTCGTTCCATTTTCTAAACACTAGCACGCCACACTTGCAACGCCCTATGCACAGGGTATATTACATAATGTAACTTACTACTTTAAGTAAAGAATATGTAATATCAGCAATGAATAATAATAAACAATAAACAATTTACAGACAGACGAGTGTGAGACGACATTAGTATTTTTGCGTGCTTTATCGTCACTTTTAACTTCTTCACCGTAATGTAAAGTCCTTTTAAAGCTATCTACTACTACGTAAAAAAAATATTGGAACATTTTTGACACACTGTCGGCTTACCCCAAACTAAGCAAAGGTTCAGATAAGTACACATTACCACTATATGTATCTTTAAATACACACTTTAATAGTAATAGATATTCATACAACACAAATGCTAATCACATTGAATGTTTGCCCTATGTGGAAATCGAACCAACGCCCCGAACCTCAGAAGGCAGATTCAATACCAACTAAGCCACTGAGGCAATCTTATAGGTAGGTTTATCACAAAAAATACTTTTTGATGTTTAAATGGAATTATTTATTTTATTAGCACAAATATAACCCAGTTCAAGCCAGGTTGCGGAGCCACCTTCCGTAGCTAGCCCGCGTTAGTTGCCAATTTTACTGTGCACCATCGCAACGCCTTTGTTTGCTCTAGCTTCAGCGTACGCCACCTGATTGCCATCTTTTTCCTTGGCAGCGAGTGCATTCACGGTGCCCCTGTCGGCAGCGAACCCGCCTTCCGCCACGGCTTCAGACGGGAAGCAGCTCGCCGAGAGGATGGCGAGAGAGAAGCATAAGACGAGCTGGAATAAACATAAATAGACAAACGTTTGAATGATAATTCATCATCATTATTAGTCTTTTCACGTCCTACAGCAGGGACACGGATCTACCCTACATCGAGGGTGTTCGAGCCGTTATCCGCCACGTTGGCTCAGTGGGTTGGTGGCTGTCAAGTCTTTTGCATTATTAATTCTTGGACATGTCAGTTTCCTCACGATGTTGTCTTCATCATACGAGCACGCGTCTTAAAATGTATGATAATACTAGCTGTCACCCCGCGACTTCGATCGCGTTTATTACTTATATATTTATGAGCTATCCTATCTGTTAAGTTAGATCGAACTGCACACGGTGTGCAAATTTGATTGAAATCGGTTAAGTAGTTTAGGAGTCTATAGCGGACAAACAACGTGACACGTAATTTATATATATTAAGATTTATTTGCAAAATATGGGTGTTTATGGGTGGTGCGGTTCATTCCGCACGGCCAATACAGCACTGATGAAAAATAATTACTTTTACCTAGTTGTCTATAAAAATAATTATGTTCTAGGGTTGTATACAGGATGGGGGTTGCCCACAGGATGATGACACAGGAGGACAATGTAGAGGCCTTGTTAAACATACAGTGAAGGCGAAACGAGGCTTGTTTATTTCGGACTGCATAGTGCAGCTTGAATCTAGTATGTAGTAGTATTATTTAGTATCTGAATCTAGCCAGATTTTAGAAAGTAAAAGCGACAAAAAGTGACGAGGAGAATTTGGTCGCGCGCGCATGTTATTATTGGTCACTTTTTTTAACGTATAAGAAGTTTATTAAAATGTTTAAATGTCACTCGGTTGTCGGTATAAAGTACTTATGTAGGTATAATTTTGCCTGTTTCTGTAACCTTACCAATTTTTTCTATTTAAAATTTATTTATTAATTTAGTAATTTCGCAATAAAAACCTCGCATATTTACACAATCCCTCCCTCTCGGTCTTCCGAAATATATATATATATTTATATATTTTATTACATAATAGGCTTGCGTTTGGCCGCCAACATGCCTGATGATAAGCAGTGATGCGGCCTACGATGGAGCACGCTTGCCTAGAAGAAACCGATTCACTCGAGACTTGAAGACACCCAGATTATAAGTGACAGGGAACACACAGTACACAACAGGATATTTAAAAAAAACATTAACTACTGGCCTCAATCGGCTCAAGCGGATCATCGATACTAAAGTTACCACCGGAGTCAATCAGCCAAGTCAACAATCAGCATTTGTTTGTCCGATCACCGGTCAAACATCGGATCACGGATTTGTACGAGTCACAAAATTTTTTTTTATGTTCATGTTTCGAGTAGATTCTGAGACCTTGCTTCCGTTTGGTCACTAAACGCACAGAGGAGTATTTCCTGCTCCTAAAATATAAGTTTTATAAAGTACTAGCTGTTACCCGTGAATTCATTCGCGTTTATTCAAAAAGTAGTATTCAAAAACCTTACAATACAATACAAAAACTCTTTATTGACACCAAATACAAATAAATCTAAACTAAACACTAAAAATAAAGGCGCAATGGGCGGACTTATCGCTTAAGAGCGATCTCTTCCAGACAACCTTTGGATGGAATAAAAACATTATGATTCAACAAAACCTTCCTCGTGATGTACTGTAACTAATTATCAAATTTCAACAAGATCTTTTGAGCCGTTTGGCCTACAAGCAGGCAGACAGAGTTATTTTTGATTTTCCATGAAGTAAATAATAAATAAAAATACATTTCTTTAAACTTACCAAAGCAACCTTCATCTTGGCAGAAGATAGTTTTTAGCTGAAGTGTATGAAACAAAGACGCTTAAATGTTTGGTGTGCTGAGTTTCACTACTTGCCTTTATATACTCGATGTTATCAAGGAATAACCCAAATT
Organism: Peribatodes rhomboidaria; assembly: GCA_911728515.1. Taxonomy (NCBI): domain Eukaryota; kingdom Metazoa; phylum Arthropoda; class Insecta; order Lepidoptera; family Geometridae; genus Peribatodes; species Peribatodes rhomboidaria. The sequence goes on along the minus strand of OU452175.1, from coordinate 1,366,008 downwards.
TAAATAGAATTTTCAAATACAGTTTAATTAGAAAAATGTCTATGAATAAAATTACAATTTATTTGATAGTAATCCAGTTTTAATTGTGTAAATAATTACTAAATGCCATTGGAATGATAATAACAGCGAATTTAAATATTTTGAATCAACATTTCTTTTAAGACGGTAAATATTTGAAAGAATTAGGTTCTTTTTAGTTAAAAAAAATAGTAAGTACCTATATTTAAGTATTTTAAACATTGATATGGGCAACCTAAGCAACCTCACCGAGTCTCATCAAAAGCGGACTAGTAGTTTTCGAGAAATATACGTATGACGTTGCTTTGAAAATTACCCGATATTCGGACAAGTGAAATTAAAGCCATACAAATAATGTCAGAGTACATTATTTGTATGGCTTTATAAGCCATAGTATAAAATAAAATACTCCGCCAGGTATAGCATTCAGCAACACGTAGTGACGTCAATCCTTGCTTAAGCAAGACCGAAATAAGTCATTTACAACAAGTTCGACAGAGACGGTTGACGATGACGTCATTACGTGTTTACTGAATGCTAGTCTCGGTAGTAGTATACTACTACCACCGAGACTACCTCAAAGCATGATCCAAAAACACAAGGTCTAGCATTCAGACAAAAAACATTACAAAAAATCGCACGGTAGTAGCACTACCGTGCGATTTTTTTGTAGCGTCTTCGGTAGTAGTTGGCTCTCAGTTTCTTGCCTGTTCTTCTAGTGGCTCTTTTTCCGAACAAGGCGGTCGAGTCTATTATAAAACTTTGACGTTCATAAGTGTATCTTTGATACCCAAATTGACTAAAAACATTTTGACTTTGGCTTTAGTAGTTGTACTATTATCTGTTATATGTCTGAGATCAGAGCTCGCAAAACAATACGTAAGTATAATATAAAGAACCCATTACACAATGCCTAACTTCGTTTAGCCCCTACACAATGTCCGGCTTAGCGCCGCGCCGGCTAGTCTCCAGACTACTCAATTAGTACCGCGCATTACCATCGGGCAATAAGCCTTTAATGGACCAGACGTATGTACCTACAAATACGTGGAGTGAGCTAACACAGTGTAGGTACAGCCTTTTATGTTATTCCTAGCACGGGCTGGAGAAAAATTGTCTTTCTACCATTCTTATCTGCAACTCTTTCTATAAACGGTCCCTTAGCTTTTTGCCACTTGTAGCATAAAAAAAGTCAACTAAATGTTAGTTTGATTTTTATTAATTCGAAAGTTTGGATGGATTCCAAGCATATTCATTAATCAATCATGCCAGAACGGCTGAACGGATCTGGATGTTATTTGGCCATGGAGATAGATTATAATCTGGAATAGAACACATATTACTTTTTCACGCGGGTGAAACCGAGGGACGCAGCTAGTAGAAACAAAATATGAAAGTTAACATGCGAATGTTAAAATATTGATGATTTCACGCGAAAACGATCGAATGAAATCTAATGCAATTACTCGTAGGTGTTGTGAGGTAGTGTATATTTTCTATGAATTAAAACTGGCTCCTTTTTATCTGGAAAACGTTAATTGTTCTTGGAAGAAAGTGCATGAAACAGCGAGGCGCACAATTGATCATCAAATTAAGGTTTAAGAACGTGTGAAATTAAAAACACCGTCTTGACAACGAGATCCTTTGCTACAAACTTCCATTTCCCATTTTCCACTCTGTGTCATACAACCCTCATTTTCTAATAGGCGATCAATCAATAACTTACCAAAGCGAATTTCACATCCCCTAATAAGCCCTTAAGATCTGTCTCAGGGCAGGTGCGATGCGAATTGGCCCCATAAATTACGTACCTCATAATACGCCCCTTACTGATTTCGCATACATTTTCAGTTGCCCCCCCCCCCCCCCCCCCATTTGTTGGGCACATTGCTTATGACAGCGAATATCGCGCGTTTCTGTTGGGCACATGGGTTATGATGGCGAATACTGTGCCATTTTTTTGTAGAGCACATTAGAACAGCGAAGGAAAGCGACACGTAGCAATGCGATACGATAGGTACGAATCGTATTTTGTTGCGACTTATCAAATTGGTCCAAGACGACGGAATTCAAGTGTATTCTACAACATTATACATTATAACAGGATTACCTAGTTCAGGCAAAATTATTTTATTGTTCCTAAAAAAAAATGTTTGTATCTGATAGTTTTTATCTTTACCATGTAGTTTTTGAAATAAAAATTTATTATTATTATTATTATTATTATTCTTTTCACTCTGTCGCGCTGCCGCTTTCTCGTTTTTTATACTTAGAACAATAAATTACTGTTTTTTTTGGCAGAACGTTTATTTTAAAAAATCATTCAAATTCTGTGGAATTTTTTCATGTTTGCTAAACGTGAAATTTTCCTCACTTTGTTGACGTAAGGTCATGCCTGCTTAGTCATTTAATTACCTTAACCATTAAAAAACTAAGCTCAAAGCGGTATTCAAAAATAAAAACTATGGCCTTATGAAATATTGTTAATGTACCTAAACGGTGCTGGGTGAAGTTTTAGTCGTTTGTTTGATGAAAATCGCTGAAAATGTGAATACTTCGACCAGCCTAGCGTTCTTAATGCCCCAGTGTGATAGCCCCACAACCATTTAGTAAAAATAGGCCACGGCATTATATATTTTCCTTAAATTAAGATAATGCCTCTCTGATCCAATTTGAATTGCGACGCCCCCTAGGATTAGATTACGCCCGCAATTTTTATGATTTATGGGGAATTTTAATTATTTAAAGGATGTAAGCATTTAATAGAATCTAATTTTGAACAGTTAGATCAGGGAATGTAGATAGCTGTTATCAGGAATGATAACTTGTGAAAAGTGGCTGATGCAGGTTGTTTGTTGAGACTAATATTATAAATGGGAAAGTTTGGATGAATGTTTTTACTAAATCGCGCTAGAACATCTGAAGTCAGGTAAAAATTAGTGTATCATAATCATTAACCATTTTCCACTAACTGCTAAGAATATTCCTTCTCTATAGCGCGCCATCTTCTCCGGTCATGTGGTAGTGTCGTTAACTAACTGCCTTGCTACCATGTATCTATCTACTGTACTTACCGGAACATACTCCATAACCTAAATCGGATTTTGATTGACGTATATTATTTAAATTTCGCACATTAAGCGGAACTAATCACCTTAATAAATTGATTCTTTCTTTCCTTCTTCATTTTTATAAGCATTTAATGTATGCATGCATTTAAAAACATCAAATTCCTTGACGTACTTAATGCGACGTTAGAGCGGAAATACACTAGAGATTGGGTCAAGAAACAGTTTTGAAGATGAACTTCCGCAAAGTAACGCCAGATTCAATCAACTATTTGATGTATGCACCTACGAGTATACCTAGGTTTTTTTCTCAATTCATAAGTCAACTGTCTGTTTTTATAAACTGTTATAAATTTATAAAGCATGGGCGGCGTGCATTACGCACGAGCCACAAAAGCAGTCCCCTCCGGCACTCCTTCGGAAGTGAACTGTGACACCCTCGGGCTCGATATCTATTTGTGGACAGTAATGGCCCTGATGAAGGGTTCCAAGTAGAACAATATTTGCATGCATGCGTGGTCAAGTATCGATTGATAAGATAGACTGGCCCTTTGCCCGCGGCTTCGCTCACGTTTGGCCTGTAGCACCCGCCTGTAGCTTTCTATCAGTGGAAGAATTTTGAAAATCGGACCAGTAGTTTTGCAGAAACTTCAATTTTACAAACTTTAGTCTTTACCTATTTGTGATATTGGAGTACCTACATTTTTTTTTGTTTTTTCTTCTGTAACTTATTTAATTTATAACATTTTTTTTAACTATCTTTTTAATTTAATTTTACATGTGTACATTTATTAATAAAAAAACTTAAAAACATTTTTACAATAAATTATACCTATAAATTATATAGAAGTAATAAATTGACTCGATGAAGGATGAAAGGGTAAAGTTGTTCAAAATTAAAAGGGTACATTTTTACAATTTGAACACACTGCATTTTCAACTCGATTTAAAATATGACCTTTGTTTTTTTCATTAGAAATTCTCTTTAATTTTGATTTCAATTAAGCTAAACACAATTCAGCTCAATTCGCAGAAAAAGAATAAATCTCCATTAAAAAGGAAGTGAAAACAAATCCTATAAATGAACAATAAGGATATTTAAATAAATCGGGGAGTTTAACAAGCGACGGAATTAGGCGGGAAGATTTGCATTGTTTTAAAAGTTTTAAATTAAATATCCTTCCAATTAAGGCGGTGATTTAGAGGCTTGTTTTATTCTATTTCTTCTTTCGGGATAAGCGGTTTTATGGTACATTTAGCTTTAGTAGAATTTAGTGTATTAGATAATGGGAAGACTTTACCTAGCCTACATAGCTAGCTGCAGCTTTTAGGCTTCGACCTTACTAAAGCGCTCATTACACATGCTAACTTAGCGTGGAAGGGCTCTTACATGCATACCGTCACGCCTTGCCCCCGAGGGGGCTGGCAGATCTGGCAGCAATATCCTCCGGCGAAGTGTGGGTTTTGTATAATACCAAACAACACCCGCACTTTGCCGGACGATATTCAGTCCCAAAGTGACAGTGGGCGAGCCTGTCGCCATACACCGGGCTCCAGTCATGTAGCAGATGACATACAACACGCACATAATGTTCAAATAGTGGCTGGGTTCTAACCAGCTCCCTGTAGCTTGAGAGGCGAACCTTCTCCAACTAGGCTATCATCGCTCAATCAAGTGCTCTTACGATTGAAATAAATTGGATTGCTAACTGTCTAACTGCCATTACACCATTTTAGCACCAAATTTAGCACGATAGCTCACCTAGAGTACTGGAAATTAGACAATGTAATGACTGCATAAGTAAACTGTCAGCGGCTAACTGTATGCCTCCAGTTAGATACCCTACATATTTTAAATGAAGGTTGCGATCAGAGCATACGTAGTTTGCGGCATATCGCTTGCTGGCTCATTCAGTGAGTGACCGTTTGCATTTTGTTTGCTACAGCTCTTAGCCGACTTGACTCAGAGTTAGCCACCAGACAGCTTCTCACAGTTTGCTTAGTCAGGACGAAGCCTTAGTCAAACAATTGTCTTAACTTTCAGATTGTAACATAGTATAAAGAAAACCACTTTCATCAGATACTTTTCAAAATATGTTACCAAACAGATGACCAGAACGTCTACACGACAAGCTGATCACACGACCTCACGTCCGCCCGGTCCGAGACCGACTGACTAGCCTAGTTGAAACCACTTTGCTCTCAATCCCAGAATAACCGTCAAGAGTTGGGCCTAATCGTATTAAATAGTTAACAATTAATGATTAATCAATGTTTTTAACAACAATTGACAAAAATGATAACAATAGATATTCTCGTTTGATTGAGTTAGTCTAGTTTACAGCATAGTGTATACTTTCTACGAAAAAAATTACAAAACTGGAAATCAAACTTCTCAATAAAATTACATAAGCGAAAGTTTATATTTTGAAGGGAGACTATTGATCCTTACCTTGTTCGTAAGAGATTATTGACTGAACAAGGCGTTACTTTCTCAAAGTTTATCTTAAAATCAGTTCTGAGTTAAAATTAGACTCACAAATTAATTTCAGTAAAGTAAAAGTTAAATAATTAATCCCCAACTTGGCACGACAATAAAGTGGTAATAAACTAGAAATTTATTTTGTTTCAGGTAAGCTAAGAATCACCGCAAAGAAAACAAGCAAAAAAGAAAAAAACATCAGGAAATATCGCAGCAAGTAAACTACTCTGGATGTAGTACTTACTCTACTTCACATTCTTCAGAAAATAGAGCAAAGAAACTTCTTAAAGCTTAATAAACTTTCCAGTACTAAGAAGTTAAGAAAAACATCTGAAAACCGTTGAGAAGCAGCTGAAAATATAGAGCTCGGTTATTTTCTTTCCAGCCAAAGCTACACAAAAGCTGCTTCACAGCTTGATAAAACCTGCCTTCAGTAGAATCATTTCTTTAATAAATATTTTTTAGCAAAGCGATCTATCCTCTTGCCATTGAGTTCAAAGCCAGAACTGTGTAACCCTGGCCTTATAAAGCTGACCGCTGAAGGGCTATCAGCAATCTTATCATCCGCCATGAATAGATGTGAAGTTTGAAGCGTAGAGCGAGCTATGAGATTGAAGCGGATATAAATTTAATAAAACAAAATTTAAAATTGTGAAGTTAAAATTTTGTGAGCTGTAAAAGTACACTAAAATACGAGACAAGTTATAATTTAAGCTAATATAAATATATTTTGATATTATGGTCTCCTGGGGTAGTGGCTAATGGCGCTAACGGGAATTACGAGTACACTAACATTTAAATGCGAAAGGTTGCATGGATGGGATGGATGTTTCTTGCCCAACCACTTCAGAACGGCTGAACGGATCTGAATTGAATTTGGCGCAGAAATATATTGTAGTCTAGAATAGTATATATGACACTTTTTAACCACGAGTAAAACCGCGGGGCCCAGCTACAATTTTTTTTTATTAACTTAAAATTTTACATAAACATCTTATCATTTAATACTAAAAGTATCGAACTTAATCTGTGAAATATGTGTGACAAAATTGAAATACATACTTCTTGTTTTTACAAACATACTTTTTCCTACTTCTTCATACACTACATACTTCACACACATTAACACATTTTTTACTTAATTACATACTTATTTTTACTGACTTGTTCGATTGAATGTTTCTTCGTCAGTAACTTAGCAATGAATATAATTCCATCTTGTCACTTGTCCTGTTGCCTCAGCCCTGGGATGAGATGTCCGGGACAGAGGCTGACGGACAATAGGAGAGCAGGGCAGCCTTGTTATACCTCAGTAACGCAGTAGGAAACACACGAGATAACTACTTCTGACAAAATTATTTATTCAATTAAAAAAAATACATCATTAAATACCTGTGTGACAGCTTCAAGTACTTTACGGTATAGTACCTTCATAATTACAATAATGAAGGTACTAAAAATTCACAATCATTATGTAAACCTCAAGACGAAGCCTGACATAGTTCGCTCTTAGCGATAAGTCTTATTGTTACACTATTTTTAAAGCGAATTAGAGATCATTTTGTATACATTTTTATATGTCTCAGGTGTGAACCAAGTAGGTAATTATCGAAGTACATCATCAAGGTGTTTATCTATCATAAGATAATAACAACATATCATAGAGTCACGACTTTCCCTCGACGGGGTGTGCAGAGGTTGTAATACAACACCCACACTTTGTCGGATGGTGTTTCGTCCCAAATATGACAGGAAGCGTGCCTATCGCCATACACCGGGCTCCAATTATGTAGCAGGTGACATATAATACGCACATATGTTCACACAATGCACTAATTGGTGCGTGCCGTCGGCTGGGATCGAACCTGCTCCCTTAGGCTTAAGAGGCGGGCTCCGAATAGGCTATCATCGATTTTTAACACAATAAACATCATAACACAATAAATAGAACTTATTCATGTTCAACCATCACAACTGAACAGTACGTGAAATCATCCCTTATAAACCCACCCCAGGCTTTATTTGAGAGAAGCCTGCTGCGAATTTTGATAGCGATGGGGTGCAAAATTGCATTTAGCGCCGCGTGGCTCAACGTGTCCCTGTCTCCCCTGAAATGTCACGTCGTGTGGTCAGCCTACAAGTGGAAAGCAATATCCCTGACATAAACAGTCTCATCACAAAATATTCCATAACTTAGATAAAAATAGTAACAAGAAAAATATTACGGCAAAACTAATTTATCGCTCGTTTGGAGTGGCGTCACAAACAACGCGTTAATTTCATTCTGGAAGTGAGGGGAATCCATACGGTCTCTTTCTATAAATAATCTACGAGGCCAAAGCTACCCTTAGCTCACTTATTCAACCTAATTGTTATTATTACACATTTCTGGAAAACCCTACAAAAACATCAGACTTACTGGTGGTCGTTTTGACCGTAGTCGTTGGGAGTAAGCTTTTTCTAAAAAGCTCTTAGTCAAATCTTCATTTAAAATATTTAAATCTTTTAGTAAAAAGTAGTTAAAGTAAAAAAAGTGAGGAAGTAAAGTTCTTAATAACATACATAACATATCACACCTCTCCCCCGAGGGGGCTGACATTTAATAATTAAATTAATAATATTATGTAATCTGTAAATGACGTTGTCAAGTGTATAGTAGTTATACCTATGACCCGAATAAATGAATTGAATTGAACAGCCACACTTCGCCGGACGAGATTCCGTCCGAAATATGACAAGGGGCGAGCCTGTCGCCGTACACCGGGCTCTAGTCATGTAGCAGTGACATACAAAAAAGTTCTTAAAAAAAGTGAATAAGCAAGATTTTAGAAAAGAGCCAGCTAGTTCATTCATATCTTACATCCTCTGCATAATTTAAGACCCTCACTCTAGAGACTAGAACTGATCAACGATGAACTATTCAGGCACGACACAAAAGGATGCAAAGCCTGCGAGGTGAGGCGAAGCAATCAATGATCGAATCCTAGGGGAACTCCGGCTATTGCGGAACACAGCCCCGGTAATGAAGGCACGAACTAACTGCTACCGTAGCTGTGGATAATGGCGTAGAATAGGTCGTTGTTAGTTTAGTACTAGTAGCTAGTAGTAAGGTACCTATATGTCTGTACAGTCTAGCTTTGTATGTATTTTAATTGGTAGGTTAAATTGACAGGGTACTATTCCTGTAGCTGTGTTAACTAGTGGCTCTGAGCTGAGGACCTTTCGAGCATAGTTGAGAGTCTATATTTACATAGCTTAAAACTAAATAAATGATTACAAAATATCTAATGTTTTTTCGTTGCATTGAAAACTTACAAAAACTGAATCGACAAAAAAATCTATAATATAATTTTATTATTGAACCTGCTCACGAGAATCGGGTGAGAAATGCGACCTGAAGAGGAGATCAACCGGACATCCGCTGGATATACGAAAGCATTTTTGCCCAACGTGCAACGGAGATGCTTCGCTTCTGCTTCGCGCTAAGTCAGTCAATTATACTGACAAAAGAAAATGACTGCTATTAAAGTTAAGTAATCCACTACGGCCGCGTACGAAACCGGAGACTCGTAACCAGTTACGGCAGAAGAAAAATTCTTCGCTTTACGATACTGGTTACTAGGAATAATTTATTTAAGGATAGACTAAATTGAAGTTCTGAACTGGTATTCAGTAGAAAATGTCTTCAATATGCAGGACTGAACAAACGTGCGTACGCGTCCACGCGAGGGGAAACAAATTGTCTAGCGGGGTAGTGTGGCCAAATTTTGTTCAAGTTACAGGACACAATTAGGGTTTATCCTAAAAAGTAAAAGTTTGAATTTAGAAAAACGTTTTGTTAAGATTTTGTCTAAAATTTGAGTGCAAAATTTATAAGCATTGCATAAAAAAATGTGTATTTTTCGAAAGCATCTTCCTTAATGATTTTTATGAAAGGGGTCTGTGTAAATTTTGTTTCGTAACCAATCACCATACTTCATCGACCTAAAACGGTAATAAAACAAAATTGACAAGGCCTTTTACAGCCGATATCCTATATTGTATTGTTTCATTAAATTTCAAATTAATAATATGTATTATGTAATCTGTAAATGACGTTGGCAAGTTATAGTAGTCATACCTATGACCCGAATAACATTATGTAACTTAATTGAATAAGTTACCGATATTTTTCCAAACTTCATTTCGCTGGTTACCCTAGTAAGAGGTCGACATTGACATAGGCCCCGTTTTCCCCCTTTTCCCCCTTTCAACTCGAGTAAATAATTGTTATTTGTTGGTTGAATATCGTTTTTGTAAGGTTTTTCTCCGAGATAACGTACCTGAATGATTGTATTATTCTTTTACCCCTGTTCGGCGCGGAACATTGAATATTTTTTATTCTTATTTTCAGAGTTTTAAGATAACATTGGGGGAAATTGATTTATTTTAGTTGGTAATTTTGGGTTTGTTTTTTTACAAGTATTTGTAGGTATATATTTTTTTGTTGTATGTCATCTGCTACTAGACTGGAGCCCGGTGTAAAACGACAGGCTCGCCCCCAGTCATATTTGGGACTAAATATCGTCCGGTGAAGTGTGGCTGTTGTTTTACAACTCTGCCAGCCCCCTTGGAGGAAAGACGTGACAATATGTTATGTTATGATATTTTTTGTATTTAAATAATTCACAATTAAATTTCAGTTACTAGATAGAGCAGACTGAGCTCGGTGGTTGTTTTACATTGTTGAATTGCAGTGCAGCAGGTAGCTACAGCTACCTCCCGCATTGCCTGCAGCTGGTAGCTAGCGCCCACTGGCTGAATAGGTCACCAAAGAGGTGGATGATGACGATGTGTCTTATGTTCGACAAATCGTCATGGTGAGGGAGAGAGCGAAAGCTAAGGAAGGTAATCGCAAGGGCTGTTGCTATCGGAGCCGCGGAAGAGTGCGAAAGCGTCCCCGTAGCCCCGACATTTATCGCCGAAGTGGAAAACCCTTGGGTTTTTAGTGGGTTGGCTGCCAGTGGCGGGATTCCCACATATCCACCCTGCCCGGAGCCGGTGGTGGAACCTATAAAAGGTTTTCCTTAGGTTAAAAAAAATAAAAATAGGAAGGGCGGCGGACGAGATTATGGTACAGTACCGTGAAAGCAAGCGCGCTTAAAAGAAGAAAAAAAGGTATTTTTTCTTAGCGGAGTATAAGTATACTCACGTCAGTAAACAATAGTAGAAAATGGTCGATGATGATGATTTTAAACTCTTGTTTTGTAAACTGTTGTGTACTACACTGTTATACTGTTGTTAACTGACGTAAACAAGAAACAGCTTTAGGATATTTTCAGTAACACAATCCACACCTACATACAATTTGTTTTGTGGAACACGTGCCTTATAGGTCGAGATAATTATAAAATTAGAACAAAAGGAAAACATATAGCACACAAATTTATTTTATTTATTTAAGACCTATTCATCGACATACACATATCGATCTCTCGTCCACACACACACACACTCACACACACACACACACACACACACTCACACACACACAGACACACACACACACACACACCTTCTGTTTTACCAGGCACATAACAAACTTAGGTTTATTAATGGGAGTAGCCACTGGCTACCGAAACACAGTTTTCACTAGTTCGGAGTCAGTGGATTCATATCTTATTTTGTACTTATTGTTCGTGCCTAAATAAAAATATTTGATTTGATTTTGATTTTGATTTGATTTGATATAATAAAACAAAAAGCGCGCCGGGTCAAAACAGCTAAATTAGAGCTTTTAAGCTCCATCATAGCCTAAAGATTATTTCAAAAGTGTTGATGGCTTTTTAATAAAACGCTAGGTTTATCAATGGTAATGTTGCCAGCACGCCGGTGTGCTGCCAACTAGGGGGCTTATCAGAAGAAGAGTTATGTTTTTCGGGTTTATGTTAACACTAGCTGCGCCCCGCGGTTTCACCCGCAGTTAAAAAGTATCCGATGTGCTATTCTAGACTATAATCTATCTCTGTGCCAAATTTCATCCCAATCTGTTCAACCGTTCTGGCGTGAAAGAGTAACAAACATCCATCCATCCATCCATCCATTCTTACTAACTTTCGTGTTTATAATATTAGTAGGAAGTAGGATATACATACATATCGTCACGACTTTCCCCTGAGGAAGCTGGCAGAGGGGTAATACAACACACCTTCTACCACCCACACTTCGCCAGACGATATTCAGTTCCAAATGTGACAGGGAGTGAGCCTGTCGCCATACACCACAGGGCTCCAGTCAAACAAGTTATTAATATTTATAATAATTAATTTTTATGTTATCAAATAAACAAATAATTATTATGTATAGATGTTTGTATGTGGCCGACCTCCTACCACCGAAACGTAAAATGACCGACAGATCGATGTCCACTTGTAAGGGGATTTTGGCTTAGAGTGAACAGTGAGTTTTGATATAATTATTCCATAGGCCAAGTACCTTATGTCAGTGGCCAACAAAATATTATAATAACTTTGTAGCAAAGGTTTGGTAAGACCTCTTTCCTACATGTAAAACATCATGGTCAGCGGAGAGCTTTTGAAATAAAACAAGCTTATTTTTATTTCTAGTTTATTTCTAATCAAAATCACATGTAATTTATACAGTATCCAGAAATTGGGCAGGTGGATTTACGTTGTCTTCGTACCTTGCCCAGCTTAAGTACCAAATGACGGTCATAATGTGAGCGCAGCAACCCACAGTCCTTCGGCCCACAATGCAATTGCAGCAATAATGTTTTACAGCCTCTCTCCCTTCATCATTATTTTCATATAATATATATATACGAATTATATTTTACGGCTAATGTGCCTACTTTGAATTTTCGCCCGCAATAATTTATCATTTTCAGCTGAAGGAAAACCTAGTATAGGAACCATCATTCCTTATGTTATATCGGGCCAGGGTCATTGTGAGCGGAGGTAAAGTCGGAGTCCATAGGGAAGCAAGGGTCGTTATCAGAATCCAATCACAAACAATTCAGAACGCCGAGACGACTGACGAAAACAATTTGACGTTAGAAACAGAACATGACAGATGCGGAGTTGCCATAGTACAAAAAAAAAATCGATAAACTAATCGATTTCGATTTCGTTTCTGTGTTTTTATAAGTATAATAAAATAAAAACAACCTAGAGAGTAATGCTCGGTTCATGTGATAAAAACATCAAGTTAAATAAATGTGTAACAAAACTAGTGATTTTGGCCGATACGAAAACTTCGAATGAACAGTCAATATGAATATCAAGTGGCATTACAAATATTTGACAAAGGTTTCTTTTGTGTAGTGAGAAATGCAAACGCACTGTGATGCGATTGTGATTTATGAAACCGATTCAAATCTCTATTAATTAATAGTAAAAAAATCAGTATATCACTTGAGCTTTAGTGCGATACTTTTATATCGACTGCGCCCGACACTCGTTGCATATCGAGCGATAGCACTAGTAGTGCAATATCGAGCATAATGTTTCGAGAATGAGAAAAGTCAAGATTAATATCCGCCATATTAAAAAAAAAAGATTTTGTCCAATTGAATCGGTTAGCGGTGCAATATGCATAAGACAAGTGCGGAAACGTAAAATGCCTGATAGACGTTCCAGTAAGGTACAAGTCTTGGGACCGGGTGTTCAAGACGAAGTTCACCATTTACGAGCACACGGCAGAAAATTGCCAAGATCGCCATCATCGGATGCGACGCGGTCGACATCATTCATCATTTTATTCTGTACCAAAAATCTAATTATATTAATCGAAATAAAATAGATCAACCAACCAGCGTTTTCAATGGCAACACAAGATCCGCCTACTACTTATACTATTATTTCTTCTGTGTGTTTACTCAGTATAAATACTAATTAAATCAACTTTTTTTCCGTTCAACTTGATACAAAAACATACGACAATAATTATTTAAAAACAATAAAAGATTTATCGACAACATCATTTTTTTATGAGCATTCTGTTCACGCCAAGCCGACTTTGGACAATGTCCTTTGCCGTCATGTCGGGAATATAATAGGTTATTTGTTGTCATAATTTAAAAAATAATAATATAATTATCACATATCGTCACGCCTTTTCCCCCCCAAGGGGTTGGCCGAGATGTATTACCACACCCACACTTTGCCGGACGATATTCAGTCCCGAATGTGATAGGAGGCTAGCCTGTTGCCATACACCGCATTAACGTTATCTAATGACATAAAACAATACAAAATACAATGTTGTTTAGTAATTGTGGTTAAGATAATTAAATATTTTATATTATGTTTTAGTTAGCAAAAGCACCTACAAAAATACTTACCTACTGTTTTACTAACGTGGGTCAATATAATAGAATGAATATTGCAATATCTCTTCATACGCAGTAATGAAAATAAATTTAAGACTAACTCCATCCCCGCAAATGACTTTCTTTGTACAATTTCCTCTAAAGTGACCATAAATCTCGACATTCTGGGAAAACGTTCGAGTAATTGGATACGGCGCGGACTTTAATACTTTTGAGAAAGAATTAGGAAATACGGAGCTTGGAGGGACACTCCTACAAGTTGTATTGGTAGGGAAGGTAAAGTTAAGGTGTAAATACATTTTGATGTTACAGGGTGATTTGCCCTGTATAAATTGTGTATAGGTCGCCGCCAACTAGCTTAATCAGTCGTTCAATTAACAGCCTAGCCATTTTACTAAACGGCGCCGTTCAACTAGCTTCCTGATGATATTCAGCCATTCAATAAAACGGCTTGCCAAAATGGCTTGGATTGACAACGTGGACTACTTGCCTAGTCATGTCGTTTAAGTAGGGGAGGTTACGCGTTGTTATAAAAAAAACAACCAACAAAAACAACTCAACGGCTGAATATCGTTCAGGAAGCTACTTGAACGGCGCCATTTAGTAAAATGGCTAGGCTGTTAATTGAACGGCTGATCAAGCAAGTTGGCTGCGACATATACATAGTAAAAATAACTACATACAAACTGATTGTATACAGACTATACGGAACTATCTACACCTTCAGAAAACTTAATGTTTGGAAAATATTGGAAACATAAATATTTTTGTAACTCCATCAATCATTACAAAAATGTGGTAAGGACCATAGAGAAAAACTCAAAAACATCTACTAGTAAACACAATTAAAATTCAAATAAGTTAATATCTTTGAATACCAAATTTTGTCAAAGAATTCAACAAAATCAAAAATGTTTGACGCCATTAATATTTCAAGTATTATTTTTCAACGCATTAAGCATAATAACGCATAAATAAACAAGTATATTTTTCTCAACCTGCTCATAAATTATTTCGCTTGAAATTACTCCTGCCAAAAACGTACTAACCTCACCAAACGTGCTTACCTGTCAAAATCCTAACCTAACAACATAGATAACATCCTAACCTAACAAAGAAGTTTGAACCCCAAAATATGGTTACCTAATATCAATTGAGTCTGAATCATACGCCGGCGAGCGATATAATATGCAGGATGAAACAAATGGGCTTGTTCGGATGTACGGAACACTGCGCTTTAGGATCTTTATAGAGTGGATAACACAGAAATAAAAAAAAAAAAATTTAATTAATAAAAATAATATTTATTTACCAAAAAAATAATCAGAACAGATTTGCTTAAATGCTAGTCATAAAGTTACAAATGTGATTAGTAGATCCGTACTTCGTCTTAAAATAATTAGGCGGTGAGCCCCAAACTAGGCACAGGGTCTGTTTCTTGGGGCTCGAGTGCGGGTTACTCAAAACGGAACAAATACTAAGCTACAAGTTATATACAGTAAAAAAAGAAAAGTACTAAAAGAAGTGTGGTAGGTAAATAAACTTACAAGCTAATTGTTTGAATTAATTATATTGAATTAATTAATTATATTAATTAATTAATTTAATTAATTAATTGGTTATAAAACGAGCTATACCTGTCAACCTATTTATATTCATAACAAAGTGAAAATAGCTATTTTTGTAAGATTTGCTTCTCTTTAAATACCAACATAAATGCGTTTTTTGCTCTGCTTGTTGCTATTTATTGCTCTAATCGAACAAATCCATTATAAGTAAAAGAAACCATGAAATAGGCAATGATTTAAACAGATATTTTGTTCATCGATCTAGACTCGAAAACGAATAAATCTAGTTGCAATCTAGTAGCATGAGGAAAGAGCACCTTTATTAAGCACGGTTTATTTTTATCTGGCAGTTAAGCGATCCAAACTTTCTGTGTTACCACACCCCGGACATTCGACTAAACTTGTATACCAAAGCCGCGTCCTAACTACTTATGACACAGACACTACACACTTGTCATTTTTATACACGCGCAGTTGTGTGTGTAAAGTGTAAGGTTGTCACCGTATGAATAATTGTACTTACTAGGTATATGAAGTTTTTGATACTGATTTTGTCATTCTCTCTGTATAAATTTCATAAATTTACTTTTTGTATACCTACGGAAACAGTTACAATCACAACACTCCAACTCACATAGTTTGAAGAAACATCCAGAAGCGCAGGCAAGAAACCAAGGGGCAAATAAAATAAATAAATTACAATCTTTGGCTAACAACTAGGTATTAACCACTCTAAATAGATCCCAGTATTGGTAGTCAAATCGCGTGTCACACTACACACAGCTCAGTACTCGATACCATCCATCAGGGAAGGGAAAATACTGTCGTTTATCGAGAGAGGAAGATTGAAAGCATGTTTATATCGTTCACTCACTGTACATTTACGTAATTACTTTTTCTTTCTCTCAAACGTTCTTGGTTATTGATTCGTTATTGTCGCGTATTTACAATACACCGCCTTACACACACACTCACAACTAAACAAATAAAACTCAACTCTCTCTCTCTCTCCCTCTCTCTTCTTTTTCAAAAAATCCTACATTTCACACTAATGTTATAAAGGCGAAAGTTTGTGAGCGTGTGTTAGTTAGTTCTTCATGCTGAAATAGATGGGTTTTGATGAGTATTGTTATGGAGGTAGCTTATACCCTTGATTAACACGTAGGCTAATTTTTAACCGTGGGTATTAACACCGCGGGGCGCAGTTAGTTAAATTATAAAGGCAAAAGTTTGTGTTTATTTGTTACTACTTCACGCTCATACGGATGAACGGATTTAGATGAAATTTGGTTTGGAGATAACGTTTACTCTTGATTAACACATGAGTTACTTTAGGCTTAGGCTTTTTTAACAATTTTTAAACAAGTGCAGCTAGTAAATAATATAATTTCGATTGAATTTATTTAAAAACATTTCAATCCTCGTCATTCTTACATCATAACCTTCACGTCAATAGAATTTTATTTATTAATTACTAATTCACCATCAGCAAATTGAATTAATTACTATAAAATTGAATATGTAAATTAATGTAAACCTGTAAAATAATGTAATTGATGAAAAATTGTTCCCAGGAAGTTTACTAGCTACCGCCACTCAGGGTATTCTACCGGTGGCTAGTGACCCTAATTAAAATTCCCTTTTTATTTGTAATTTTTTAAATGATTGTAATGTGTACATAATGTAGCCAGAAATAAATTATCTTATTCTTAAGAAGAAAAAAAAACATGTCAAGAAGAGCAGAAACATCGAATCAAACTAATATCATAATCCAGCAAAACTTCCACCTACATCCCTGGAAACTTCTCGCACATTTGGACGTTGCGTCCGTCTAGAACCCTGTGATCTTCACACGAGATTTCGTCGCAAGTTTTGAAAAGGTCGCACGTCATGAATAGCGAAGCACCTGCCGGCAATAATAAAGTTCGACTTGAAGCAGAGGTGTGAACTGCGACAAACTACTCTACTAAGATATTTAAGAACCTGACTCGGGTATACATGGCACAGACTTAGAGGGTAGATGAGGGTAGATGTTGTAATCTGTGAAATGATTCGACGACTGGCCTAGCGTAGTCGTTAGTGATACAGCTTTTTACTTTCTTACTTTGTACCTTTATACCTCTACCCCCTGACGAAAAACGACGGGGCGATATAAGTGTGTGTGTGTGTTTGTGTATGCTGTGTCTGCCTGTGCTGTACGGAGTGTACGGTGCTGCGGCATCGTAGCTCCCGAACGGATGAACCGTTTTTGATCTTATTTTTTTGTTTGAAAAGCGAATGAGTCGGGAGTGTTCTTAGCTGATGTTTGATGAAAATCGGTGTCGGGGGTTTTTTATTTTTTATTTTGTACTTGCCTTGTGACTTTTAAAACTTGGTCATAAATAGATTATTTTGTAATCTGAACATTCGTAGCTGACCTGCCCTGTGTCGGATGACATGAAACACACAAAGACAGACAACCAACACCCGTACCAGAACAGATTAATGTAATAGCTTTAAATATATAGCTTTCAAGCTAGCACTAGCAGCAGTAGCAGCTCAACCCGACCAAAATATCGGCCAATAGAAAGTCTGCAATCTGAGGTGACTGCGGTTCTGGGCTGGGCAGTTTTTTTTAAATATGAATTTTAATATCTGTTCTGGGTCTAGGTGTAAGCTATCTGGCTTTGTGTGTGTTCCATCCAAGTCATCTATAATTTGGTATATATGAGTAGCGTAATTCTAGTGAGGACCAAAAAGGTCAGGTTGAAGTTTTGCGAATTAAAACAAGTGTTTGTTAATAAAGTAAAGAGAAAAAATGGCTGAGAGCTCGAATGGTCTACCACTCGAGCTCTCAGTCATTTCTAAAACACGCAACTCTTCTTGCTTCCTGCTCGCCTTCCACCTCGTAGTCGTCCACCTTTTGTTGTTTCACAGTACTTAAAATATTTTTGTGTCGATTTATGTAAGTAAGTATTAAATTTGATTTGAAACGCCATGATTTTAAGACTTTGCAATGCAAGTAGTTGATGGTCACAATAGCGGGGTATAGCTGAGACAAGATTCAAGATATTTTATTTGCAACCATACAGAAGGCCGGTGTACAGGCTCGCCCATTGTCACATTTGGGACTTAATATCGTACGGCGAAGTATGTGTGTTGAACACCTCTGTCAGGTGGACAGAGGAGCTGTCAGGAGGAAGGCGTGACATGTTATGTATCACACAATTTACAAACTTGCGTAAATGCGTAGTCTATACTCCATTAGTCAGCGGCAGTGAGTATACTTATGTATACTTACTCAGTTTTCACCGTTAACCTTCTAACGAGTGTGTAGTGTAGTGTGTAGTGCTCTACACACTCTAGCGAGTGTCGAGTGCTCTACAGCGCTCGGGTTGCAAGTGGCTTCCTTCTAACGACACGGGCCAATAACGGATAACAAGTAACGAATAGCGACATACTTGCAATTACGTCATGAACTTACAATGTTTTTGTAGAAATAGGATGAAAGAGGTTTATGTTTTACTTAAAAAAGCTAGAAAAAAATAAATAGAAGGGGAAAAACTTTGGTTTCATCTATTTTTAGGGTTTCGTAAAATGGTGAAAAGAAATCCTTCTGGTTAGGCGTTGATGTCCGTCTTATTGTCTGTTTGTCAACGGTAATTTATAATTAACTTTTTCTGACTTAATAAACGAACCAATTTTGATGAGATTTATCATAAAGCAGTGCTTTAATAAAGACATAAAGACGGTCACATGGTCACACTTTATTACTTTTTTATTACAACCACAAACCCATGTCAGAGGCTTTCAGCGGCCTAAAATTCTGACAGCAGGTCTACCCACTTGCCCTTTTACCAATAAAAGTTAGATAGCTTCGGAATGGTTATACAGATTTTTGTCTTTTTCGATCGAGTTTAAAATTGTAAAGAAAGAAAAAGACAAAACAATCCTAAAGCTGTACAACGCTTATGATTAAAGGAGTCGGTCTATACGTCCAAAACTTATTTTATAGGGTTCCGTGCCAAACTAATAAACCTTTATTTGTAATGCATAAAGTCGTGTATAAAAGTTTCTAAGAACTTAATGAATTGGCATTTATTCAGGCTTCGCGGAACCCAATACCAACAGAACCGGAAGTGGCTAGGATTGGCCAAAACTGGGCTAATAAACCGGAAATACGACATGAGTTTTATTTCTCCATTTTATTTCGCTTTTACTTTTATAGACTAAAGGTTTTAGTAATTGAATGGGATCAGAAGATGTGGGTCTTTTCGGGATTTTCTTTTTTATGAGAGAGAAGAGTTTTTCTTTTACACTTTTTAGATACTGTGTTGTACTCACTACTTACTTGACTCAGGTAGGTTGATTGTTATGATTGTTAGTCGAAATTAATTATATAAAGCAAAGTTATCCTACTTATATCATAACGGCAAAAGTTTTGATTAATTTATTTACTTACTGTTTTGACATTTATAAACGCTTGTATTTTTGACATTTATTGAACTGTGACGTGTAACTATTGGAGTTATCAATAATTTCTGATTTATGTGTGTGTGTATTTGTTATTTCTTCACGCTCAGATTTTGATGAAATTTGGTATGGAGGTAGCTTATATCCTAACCTATATTGTCATCACAAATGCGGGTAACACCGTAGGGCGCAGCTAGTATGTTACAGTACCTAGTGAAAGTATGTACATGTGTGTATACAAGTATGACGTTAAGTCACCTGATAATTGTATTTGAGTAGTAAATTATAATTATTATGACGAAGAAAGAAACCATCGACATTACGACGTGAAAACTAAAGAATTAAAAAACCCCAGACACAGATTTTCATTAATTAATTAATTTATTTATTTATTTAGATAGAAATACCAACAGTTTACACTTTAGACATTAAAAAAAAAGAAAACACTAAATAACAAAGTTCTGAAGTGAAAACCTATTATAGGTATTTACAACATTCTTTTTATAATACTTTAACTAGGTAATTATTTTTTTCACAATTTTGGGATAGTTGGAGAAACAAAATTAAAAAATATATTTAATTAATCATAGCTAAGAACATTTCCGACTAATTCAGCCTTCAAACAAAAAAAAAAGATATCAAAATCGAATCTTCCGTTCGGGAGCTACAATGCCACAGACAGACATACAGACACATACATACACACGCACACACAGATACGTCAAACTTATAACACCCGGTCGTTTTTGTGTCGGGGGTTAAAAACTACAACATAAAGTAAAGAACAGTATGGAAAACAAAAAAAAAAAAAACAATTGCGACGTCAAGCGTTTTTAATGAACGAGTTGATTCATTCTTAGGATTAATTTAATTTGGAAGACAGAGTGACAATTATTATTATCTCTAGATAAGCTAACGATTACGAAAACAATCAATAAAAAAACGTTGTTCTCTAATTTTTCTTTTTTCTATTCATATTTTACGTACAAAAGGATCTATGCTATATCGTATTCGATTATTTTATAGCTTCACAAATGCTTCCAAATAAATAAACTCGTGAAGGAAGTACCGTCGAAACAGTCACAATCAATAGCCATTAAATGCTATTAGTAACCATTCTTATACTAAACGATTGTCATAAAGTTGTAACAATCGCGATTTTAATGCTTTTTGTATCATCGCGAACGGTTCTTTGTCACGCAGTACAGTTAGCGGCAGAAGTAAACATATAAAAGCAAAAGTTTAATCCAGAAATAGTGTAACGTCTAAAAACCAACTCATTTAACAAATCATATGTATAGTCATGCCTTTTCCCCGAAGGGGCTGCTGGCAGAGGTGTAATGCAACACCCACACTTCGCCGGATGATATTCAATCCCAAATGTAACACCATGCCCCAGTCATGTAGCAGATGACATAAAATGCGCACATTTGTTCACACAATGAACAAATTGGTACGTGCCGTTGCGTCGGCCGGATTCGAACCCGCTCCCTGTGACTTAAGAAGCGGGCCTTCGCCAACTAGGCTATCATCGCTTACTTAAGATCTCATTTTAAACTTCACAATTCATTGTTTTTTTAGCAAGTGCTTAGAAAAAGAGACAAATTATAAAAACAATTGCCAATGCCAATTCTGAGGACAGCAGCTATATTTTTTGCACCAGCGCCCATATACATTTGGTCATTCTCGTTTAACCATCACAGCTATAAGAGAGAAAAGGACGCCAATTGTTGGACTAGTAGTTTTAGACATATATGTAAAATTCATTCGTTTGTAATTTTTGGTATCAACTTTAATGGTGGCGCGATAATTCCGCGTTGTCGCGCTAAAACCATCGTTACCGGTTATCGGCGACATTCTTGTCTGCATTAGCGGTCAACTTGTCGCATATCTGCAGAATTTACGTCAGCGATAATTCGCCCGATACATCGCCGAGTGACATACTAACTGGCTACACTAGTCGCGATAGCCCGAATTCTCGCCGGAGGCCGCTAATGTACCCGCACCATAAAGAGTTTATCGATTTGTTTACTTTCGATGTTGTCAAGAGAATGACAGGTCGAAAAAACTTGTTAACTAACATCACTTGTAAATCTTTCGAGATAAACTGTTTTATCTTATAGTGTAGCACATTGGCACGAGAACTAAGTGTGTATGCAAAGTTTCTTAGGAATCGGTTTAGTTGAAAAAACTGTTGCAAGATTTGAAAGAAACAGGAAATACCCAAACAAACAAACATACGAGTGAAACCAACAAAGCCGTTTCAAAAAGAAAAACGTATACTTATTACGAGTTATGTCAGTAACTGTACCATTGTGAGGCAGCCTTCACGGCTAGTGGAGCTGGTCTATGGTGTATGGGCGTCGTAATTGGGCTCCGTTCCATAGTCCTCATTGTCCCGATTGATTTCATAATTATTAGACTTAGTGACAGGTACTTAAATAATTCTGCAATACTTAATTTGGGAACATTAATTCGTATTAACTTACACATTAGCTATTAACTTACACATATTATACACACATTGTATAAAACTTTCGCTTTCCGCTTCTGTCTGTATGTCTGCTAACTCCTCCTAAGCCAGGCAGATTTTGATGCGGTTTTCACTATCACTTGGATATTTTTTAGGGTTCCGTACCCGAGGGGTAAAACGGGGCCCTATTATTAAGACTCCTCTGTCCGTTCGTCTGTCACTACGCTGTATCTCATAAACAGTGATAATTATACAGTTGACATTTTCACAGATTATGTATTTCTGTTGCCGCAAAAACTAAAAACAGATTAAACGGGAGCTCCCATACAACAAACGTGTTTTTTTTTTGCCGTTTTTATTGATAATGATACGAAACCTTTTGTGGGTCGAGTTGTGAAACTTAGCCGGTTTTTTAATTTTTCACGAAAGGTTTATAGGTACCGAGCGAAACCGGGGCGGGTCGCTAGTTAGATATATGAGAGCAAGCTATCCATTCTCATTTAATGACAATAGACAAATATTTATTTTTTTGTTAATGCTCCTACATCATTATATTAGCTCATATACGCATAATCGCTGTGGGCGAAATCGGCTAGTAAAACATCAAAAACATATTGTTATTATTTAGTATGAGAAAAAGAATCAAGATTGAGAAACAAAAAAAAGTTAGAGAGTTTATTTATTTGTCTTTTTTATCTTAATCAATTAGAGAAAAAACAAGATGTTAGCGACAACACCACCTTATGCAGGTATGTCTGTTTTCTGTTAATGATTTTTTTGTGATTTATCTCAATAAGGCAGAATATTATTAAATTGTAGAAATTGTTGTAATCTCTTTATTTTTACAATATATCACATTTTACAGAAGTCGTAATTTCTAGTTTTTCAGTTTTATAAAAAGTACTTTCACTGTACAAAAGTAAACAAGATCTTCCGTCAATTTGCGTCATAATTCGATTCAATTCCAGTCCGAGTGAAACTAAGAACCGGCCCGGGGGAAATAAGGACGTAATACACTCATACAATTTGCATGGCTGTTGCCGACGTAATTGACAACCCTTATCTTCAACCAATTGAATAACCCCTCTCTTCTTGAACAGCGTTAATTTTTCTTAACTATGTAATTATCTAAGACTAGCTCTTTTGCCCTCGACTTCGGCTCGCGTATCATAGCCTATGGCACTCGGGGATAATGTAGCTATCTAATGGTGATGGAATTATTGTAATCGGACCAGTCGTTTTTGAGTTTATTCGTTACAAACTTACAAAAATACAAATCTTTCCTTATTATAATATTAAGATAAATTCTGAAATGTTTTCTACTTAATTATTCTCAGATCAAGTACATACATTATTTTTTTTATTTTATTTGAGCTTATATCACAAAGGCGAAAGTTTGTGTGTGTGTGTTTGTTGGTAACTTGACCAAGCGAGCGCGAAGCGCGAGCAAAAGTCTCCGTTTCAGCTTAAGCAAAAACTGCTTTCGTTTATGTCCGGATGTCCGGCGTATTTTCGGCAGTTCTCATCTACAGGTCGCATTTCTAAACTGATTTCTCAAAATTTTCCAAAATGGCAGTGATTATATGGGGGTTGAAAAAGTAAAAAAAAAAAACATATTTCATCCATTTTGAAATATTAAAAAACAGACTCGCGAGGTCTTCAGGTCATAGAGCCACTACTTTTAATTATTCACTAAGTAATCAGCATAAAAAGTCAAAGTAATCGCAGTTCAAACGCGCTAAAACGAGATTGAACGAAGTACAACATAAATATAATGTAGTGTTTTGCATGAAGCTTAAAGGTCCAGCGACTACTTTAGTTTAACTTCGTATTGGCTAAAGGTTTAGAAGAAGAGGACGAGAGAAGAGAACAAGTAAAGATACTGACGAATTTCAATCATTTTTTATTACATTTGCACTTCTCTAATCATACTTAAATAATGAAAAATGTCACTTGTATTATGGAATAATTTAAAAGCTAATGACAACCTCCCTGTGTAAAGGGATTTTTATTTGATTGGTACTATTAAATAAATCAGTCAAGAGTTCCCCTATACAAATGCGGATCTTTAAATTTCATAGCCCTATTTTTTCTTGAGGACGTTTTTAAAATAAACCAAGAGCATAAGGACGGAGATACAGTCCATTTATTTGTTCATAAATCTGACAAATGGTTTCGAAGAAATTTGACAAGCGCGTTTGTATGGAAAATTCAGAGCGTCGCGTAACCCTTAAGGAATTAGATTAGTCCAGCAATCAAATGGATAAATCGTCATTGATCTTGGAACATGTCTACTCGCCTGATGGTAACCGACGTGTGTGGTATAGCCAAAGATGGTCAGCCGTCATTTCCGAACTTTTAAAGGCGTATAAAGACTTAAAAAAACATTGTGAACATTCTATGAAGAAATTTCCGTAGAGGAAGTGACTTCGCTTTGAAATTTTCTAAACCTTAATTTAAGGTATTCCGTGCCACCATTTGCGATTAGATATTCACAAGAGAAAAGATACCGAAGCGCAAAAAACCCTTGACATGCTCTTGTTTGTCTACCTTTTAGCTTATTTATCAAAATACACAAAGTAGGGTCGGCCAATATCGCATTTTTCGCGCCAAAAATATGACAATACCATCAAAGATGCCATATAATAGAGGCGCATCTTTATGGCCCACTTAGAGCGATAAGGTACCATTTGTTACAGGACCGAGGATGAGATAGAACCTTTGTAAAGGAAGGGCTCTTCAATAAATAGGATTGGAGGTGTCGCACAGTGTGCGCTGTAGAACAAGCCAGGTGGACAAAAGTCGTTATCAAATTCCCGGAAATGAGTACTATGTACCTGTAAACAAAACCCCCAAACCCCCAATTCCAAGAACTATTTATGTCTAACATTCCATACTAATGAGTCATTGTTTATCAAAGTGAGCTAATGAGGTAAATGCAATTTTAAATATAGGTCAGTTGCATTTTAGCGACACTTTCACTAACACCTCATTGTGGCAGTTTTTAATTTTGTGGAAAGTTTAGTGATGGATTTCAATTCTGAAGGTATGTATATTAATATTTTATTATTAGAATCTTTTAATGTGCCTTAAAAATTATTAGAGTAGGTTATCAACGAAAACACAAAAAAAAAACATATTTTTTCTTTGATTTCAAACTTATCGAGTATGGGAAAAGCATGTATCCTCTTGTATCCAGGCTAATTTTTTTATATGTTTTAGCTGCATGACTATAGATTATTGTGACATATATTTTACGTAGCACAAATGAGTACAACTATTTTTTTTTCTCTTTTTTGCAGAAAAGCTCCACTCTATTAATAAAATAGAGTTTTTCGAAGAATGGCTTAGACACGAAAAAGACGAAAGAAATGATCGTCTATTTGAATTTATTTCGTCTAAGTTTGAGTTTTCTGAAATTTCTGAAGATAGTCAAAGAGACATTAAGATGAAGTTAGCCAGTATTTCCTCAAAAATCGCTTCCAAATGGGTTTCTTCAGGAAAGTCAAGGGAGCGTTTTCTTATTAAGAATAAGTTGTGGCTAGAAGGCGAAGAGTTAGAGTTCTGCGTGCGGTCAATTCAACCGCAACCTTCTACCTCATCCACTGACCACTCTCGACCCGGAAGACCCAAAAAAGACTTCGAAGATTCGTCTTTCAAAACTAAAAAACGTAGAGTTGAAGATTTAGTTTACTCGCGGAGTGTTGGCGAATTGATGACTGCTGCAGAAGTAGCTGCACGATCTACTGGACACAAAAACGTTGCCAGGGTTATAAAGGACATTGGCGAAAATCCGACTTCTGCGAGTGTGTGCCTTCAACAACCCAGTGCTGTGCAGAATAATAGACCACTAAGTAGTGACGAGGCATTAGCCTACTATATAGACTCTAAGTCGACCACTCACTCCTATAAACAGACTAGGAAATGGACTATGAAAGTCGGGCACCACGTGTTTCCATCATATAATTGCATTGTTAAATCAAAAAAAGCGTGTTATCCTTCTGAGGAGCACATTGTTGTGACACAATCTCGAGCAGAAATTGAGTTACAAGCTTTACTCAACAAAACAGCGGAACGGTTAATAGAAGCTCAGAGAGAAGTTGTCACAAGTGTGCTCCCCAATTCATCATTTACTCTTATAAGTAAATGGGGTTGTGACGGGAGTTCCGGTCATAGTGCTTACAAACAGAGATTTGAGAACAGCTAAGACACTGATGAGTTCCTTTTTGTTTATTCGTTTGTTCCTCTTAGGTTAATCGACGAAGCTAACAATATCATCTGGCAAAATCCTCGTCCATCATCGACGATGTTATGTCGACCAATTAAATTTATTTTTGTCAAAGAAACTACAGAGTTGACAAAAATCGAAACCGATAAAGTTTTGGAACAAATAAACAACTTGGAGCCTACATCTTGTGATCTTGGTGCTTCTGAAATTTCTGTTAAACACAAGCTCCTGCTGACTATGACCGATGGAAAAGTCTGCAACGCTTTGACAGAGACCCAGTCAGCGCAGAAATGCTATATTTGTGGAGCTACTCCCAAAATGATGAATGATGAAGGAAGGCATTTTGATAGCAATCAAGATAATTTTGGCTTTGGTTTGTCAACATTACATGCTTGGATTCGTTCGTTTGAGTGCTTTTTACACATTAGTTATAAGTTAGATATTAAGAAATGGCAAGCTAGGACTACAGAGGAAAAAGCAAGTGTGAAAAAAAGGTCAGACGAAATCAAACAACGATTCAAGCATGAAATGGGATTAATTGTAGACAAACCAAAACCAGGATTTGGTTCTTCAAATGATGGAAACACGGCTCGACGTTTTTTCGGGAACCCCGAACTGAGTGCTCAGATCACAGGGTTGGATGTTACAATCATCAAACACTTCGATGTACTGTTGAGGACATTGTCTTCTGGTTTCGATATAAATCTAGTTGAATTCAATAAGCTTTGTCTCGAAATTAGAAGACTTTATCTAAGTCTTTACTCGTGGTATTACATGCCTGCTACTGTGCATAAATTACTTATTCACAGTACGGAAGTCATAAAGACGGCAATAGTTCCGATAGGGCAGCTTTCAGAAGAAGCCCAAGAAGCTAGAAATAAAGATTGCCGGAGATTCAGAGAGCACAACACGAGAAAGTGCTCGCGTCAAGCCACGAATAGAGATTTGCTCAATATGTTGATTATAACATCTGATCCTCTGATCAACAGCCTCCGGGAAGTTCCAAAAAAAAAGTCGAATAAATTGTGCGCGGAGGTCCTAAAGCTCATTATAGCTCCCACTATAGAGCCTCGATTTCCACAGCAACTAAGACCTCCGCAAAGTCAGGAAGACTATCTTATATCGGAATCATCCGATACAGAATCCGATGATTCCGATATTGACAATTAGTTTTAATGTAGATACCTTTTAGTGTTAGTATATGTAATTTTTGTAAATAGTGTATTAGTCTAAGGTTGTAAATATAATTAGCGGTAATATTTGTAGAGATTAAGGTAATTGTATTATTATTTTAGTATTTTTTTCTGTTTTATAATATTGTAAATATAAAATATTTTTTTCTTATACATAAAACTACGCATTTTTTATTTTTTTTATTTTATATTATTATAATATATTTTCATGGTTCCGAAACAATGAAAATATATTTTTGTCCACCTGGCTTGTTCTACAGAGAACACTGTGTGTCGGGATGATCTGTTTGGATTTTCGGCAAATATTTTTGATGTAGAGTGTTGGGACTAGTGGGAAGATATTTTTGGATGCGAAGATACTCTTTCGTTGTGTGTTGATTTTTATATGCTTCATTTTTTTTTTTGGTTTCTTGGTTCTAAGGCATTAGAATCAGTCCTATTGACATGCGTGAGATATTTTCTTGTCATTGTCTCTCTCATTTGAAAAGTCATAGAAGTAAAAGTGACCAAGATAACATCTTACGCGTCAGAATCCCCAATTCTGATTATTACCCAAGTGGTCAAATGTTGGATAATTATTTCTGGTGGATGTATGTATCTCTTTATGTACCTACGAGTAAATATATCTTAAGTTCATAATATGAGGCTAACGGCTTGATCAATTTTGAAGTGGAAGAGATCGTTACATTGATCTTCGTACACGGAATGTGCATTAAGAATGAAATGGGCTGCATTAGGCAGTCGGTTTTTAAAAAACTGGTTTTTCTATAAGTGCCAAATAGGTTAGCCCGGCTTAACAATAAATGGATACTATCAATACTAGAAGCACTACATATTCTTACGTATAATTGCCTACAACATTTTGAGGGTCCTACTCTAATTTTTTTTCGCTGTCCATTCGGTGCTTTTGATAAATATATTTTATTTTAATGTTTACTGGATGTCTCGTTCCTATTTGTAAAAAACACTAAAGCATACCCCAATAAGGCCTGAAAAACGCCTGAAGGAGTAACAAATCAATCCTTAGCTGATCGCTCGGAACACCTGCCCGCCCGCCCATTCGATTCCGCTTGGGCGCCGTTTGGGCGGATAAATTTATTCAATATAGAAACCTCACGATGTTATGGGAATTTGATAACTCAGAGTATCTTTTTTTGGAAGAAATCGAGGACTAAATTGTACAGTATTTTTTTATTTACGTTCGATGAACCTTGTAATAGGTATTCTTTTTTTTAAGATATTTTGCGTAGAATGCTTTTGGATAACTTTATTTTGTACAGGGAGTTTGGTTAAATGGTGGTTATATTTAAGCTTAAAATTTAAGTTGTTTCAGAGTTACATTTCGTGTAGAAAATCTAGTAAAAAAGAATATAAATGACAATGTTTCGTATATTCGTTTACAATAACAGATACAATCGGGTATGAACGCTAGCGCGCTTTTGTGCTAAGTCAGTTTTTTTCGTCCGCCTAGGAGTTTGACCGCAACTTCACATCAGACGAGTTGGTAGTCAAACGTCGACCTATTCTGACAAAAAGCTCCCACTATCTATTTATTTATGTAAGTATTATCTGATCTCTAAAAATCAATGTTTATCTGTCTCTGGCAGATATAGTAAAAGCCTTGCTTAGTTTGGGGCCAGACGACCGCGTGAGCAAAATGTCCCGATTTATTTTATTTATTTACAAAACACTCACGGACCGCAAGGAGGGGCCGAGGGCCGCATCTGGCCCGCGGGCCGCGGGTTGCCGACCGCTGGTCTAAAGAATTAATTTAAATAATGATTCTAAAAAAATTGAAGAACGTAGGCGAGTCTTATTTGTAGTCTACTGGCGATCGGATTCGCACGTTAGGTACTTACTTACCTATAAACCTTCCATGAAAAATTATCTACCTGATGCTGAAAACCGCATCAAAATTCGTTGCGTGGCTTAGGAGGAAATAGCGTATATACAGACAGGCAGATACGGACAGACGCGGAGAGCGACTTTGTTAAAACAATAGACCATGTAGTCCATGTAGAGAAGAAGAGAAGATGAGCATAAAGTGTAGCTCGACGACTAAATATTTAAAACTAAAAACCAACGCTGAAATCCATCCACTGTAAGGTAGGTAGCGATAAGACCGCCCATTGCGCCTATATTTTTGAGGGTTGAGTTTAGATTTATTTTATATATGGTGTCAATAAAGAGTTTTTGTATTGTATTGTAACAACATGCTGTTCGTGCAGCTCACGACTGTGCGTCGTGGCTTGCATGCGTGTCTGGACGAGCGGACGGTCTACATAAAAAGATGGCAAAAATAAATTATTTTCAACATGGGGTTCTTTAAAAGAGCTATAATAATAATAATAATATTTATTTCCTAAAAAGTGTACAACTTATCTTATATAATATTATTAAGGCTAGCTTAATGAGTTTAGGTTAAAGTTTACTGTTGCCGAACTAGGCTTTATGCCTGTGTTTAGCTGTCAATAGAGTCCTTAAAGGTCGGCAACGTATGTGTGATGCCCCTGATACTACAGGCAACGGTGATCGCTTACCATCAGGCGGCCTTTTATTTGAGCTTATTAGATAAATTATATCGAATGTCATCCGGCATAGTGTGAGCGTCGACATACACCTCTACCAGCCCCTTCGGTGGACAGGAGTTACGATTTATATAATTATGTATGTATGTACGAG
The DNA here is from genome assembly GCA_911728515.1 of Peribatodes rhomboidaria. Taxonomy (NCBI): domain Eukaryota; kingdom Metazoa; phylum Arthropoda; class Insecta; order Lepidoptera; family Geometridae; genus Peribatodes; species Peribatodes rhomboidaria. Next base: position 1,335,515 of record OU452175.1, on the reverse strand, counting down.
TATGTATGGATGATTTTAATAGTTGTGTCTGACCAAATTTTTGTTTCATTTCAGGTAAAAATAAACAACAAAGAAATATCTCAATCCACTTCTTACTGAGGTAACGTAACAACACAGAACAAATAATAGTACGTAATAGGTAGCTACCAGAAAACATACTCTACCTACCTATATGTAGAGTATGTTTTCTGAACTACGAGTATGTTAAATAACATCGCGGTTTTCGACTTGTGTAAGCTCCGAATTTGCTTTGATTTGTGATTGGTTACCTGTCCGCTACATTTCCTTAAACGATTGGATTTTAGTTTTACCTTTAAAAACAAGTTGGTAAGTACCTACCTAACTATTAACGTAACAGGTACATGACCGCGCGCCTGAAGTAACTGACTAGAGCTCGGTGTATGGCGACAGCCTCGCCCCCTGTCGCACTTGGGACTAAAAATCGTCTGGCGAAGTGTGAGTGCTGTATTACACCACTGCCAGGTCCTTCGGGAGAAAGGAGTTAGGTAAAATTACACACATTCTAAGCTGTTCGAATTTTGGTAGTTACATACCAAGCGCAGAAATCACCTTAAATTATAGCCTACCAAGTCAATTCTATAAATTTCAGTTTATCTACGTTGAATTCCCACAGACTGCAGAATTTCTATCTGTCAATAGTTCGATCGGATTCTTGATCAGTGTTATGTGATACTTGATCGAAGTGCACACAGTACAGCGACTCAGTTTCCTTAATAATTAAGTAATTGCCTTTAAACTAGCACTAGCAGCGTAGCAACCCAATATTATCCGACTAAAATATCGACCGATAGAAATAATCTGCAAGGACCCTAAACAAAACTCGAAAAAGTAGGTATAACTGAATTTAGGTACAAGGAATCTACTGAATCTTGTTCCCGCGTATGTTTAGTAAATCCACGTGTAGGTAAGTAAGTATTTACATCATACTGTAACAATTCTCATCTGTTCAAGTATTCTCACATACCTACTTGTAATTCCCGAAACATTTGAAATTGCTCTCGGTTGGTTCAGAGCCGAATTTAGGGAAAATACCTGAATTATATAATAATACTTATATACTATGGAATTATTAGAAATGAAATTATTTATTATAAAATAATAATAGCGATGATGGCCTAGTCGGGGAAGACTCGTCTCTCAAGCCAGAGAGAGCGGGTTCGGACCCAGCCGAAGGCACGCACCAATTTGTTCATTGTGTGAAGAAATGTGCGAATTTAATGTCATCTGCTACGTAACTGGAGCCCGGTGTATGGCGACCCCTGTTACTTTTGGGTCTGACTATCGTCCGGCGAAGTGTGGGTGTTGTACATCTCTGCCAGCCCCTTCGGGGCAAAGGCGTGATAATATGAATTATATTGGAGTGTAAATGATAGTTTCTCTAAAAAGTTGTCTTGTTCACGGTAAATGTAATGAGTGATAGTTATTACATCTATTTAATCTCTATCGTTAATTTATTTACCTTAATAAAACCAAGATATTTTAAGTTATCTTAAAATTAGACATAATAATGATTTTGAGTTCTCAAATCTTCCCCCCGCGCGTTCCTTAGTATTAAACTAATGAGTAGGCAGTAGGTGCGTGAAATTATGACGTCTTAAAAAAATGCATAAAATTCCAATACTTAAAAATCTACCCTAAATCTAAAAATACTTTCCAAATTGTGAGATCAATTATTTACTAAACGAAAGATTTCATTTCCCTAAATGATTAATAGAAAGATCCGTGCCCCAACCAGTGCCTCAGTCCGCCTCTGCCCCGCCTAATTCTGCGTCGTATTAACTATGCATGCGAGATTACACGTAAACGTAACGGCGCGTTTACGTTATTTACGCATGTCTGAAACCTCTGCGATTGCAGGATTGTTTTCTTGATGTTTATGATAAAAAGTACCTGCCTGCCTGTCTATAGGGAAAATTGGATCGAGCTGAAAATACTTTGCGTGTCTTCTTGAGAAGTTACTTGCTACCTACTTTTGTGGAGGCTCCTAAGTACCGTCTACAATATTATATCTGGATGCAAAAAGCCTTGTTATTAAAACCCGTTTCAAACCGTCCTGTACCTACACCTATGTAATCTCTGTGAACTCTCACCATAGACATTCTGGCCCAATACAGGATGTTACGAAAACCCTGTTTTACAATTAAAGGGCATGTAAAAACACTTAATGAAAAAGATACTTAAAAATTGAGAAATACGAGTGTGAAGTTTAAAATAGGTAAAAGGGCCTGAATATTAAGCTTTTAAGGGTTAAGGGTTTTTGAAAATTAAGTTAGTTTACCTAGTTAATTTTGTTATAAGTACTGTATTTTACTGTGTTTTTCTTTTAATGATGTTACTTGTTCTTAAATTATTTCCATGGACAAAACTAACTAAAATCGGTAAATCCTTTCAGTATTTAAATTAAAGGGGCTATTACAGCGATCTGTCGTATGCGATTGATAGGTAGTTTGGCTATTGTGCGTGAGATGTTTTTTTGATTTCTCTCTCTCTCTCTCTCTCTCTCTCTCTCTCACACACACACACACACACACACACACACACACACACACACACACACACACACACACACACACACACACACACACACACACACTATCTCTCTTTTGAAAAGTCCTAGGAGTGACCAAGTGACCAAGATTACATTTCACGTGTTAGAATAAGGGGCCGGTAGTGAATATCTATCTCTTATTACACACTACGCTACAGGTAGCGTACTAGGTCTAGTAGATATCCAGAGATCGTAGTGTAAAAGCCCTTTTAGCGACATCTATACAGTCGACGTTGAACTAGCAATTAACTTGTAAAGCGCCATCTATGACCGTTTTCTCGAACTGGACAAACAAGATAGGAAAACAGTAGTGAGAAAACTATACGGCGCCATCTACTGTTGAGTAGCAGTACTACGATTGTCGTAAGTAATGTTGTTAACAAGATGTAGTCTTATTACTCAGCACTAGATAGCAAATTCACTTTTATTATGTTCTGAAAAATTTATAATATTATTCTAAATTTTAGCTTCAATATCTTCCAAAACTCACATTTGATGCAAACAAGAAAATACCATGATTAGGCAGTTCACAACTTCCAAATTGTCTTATACCCAAAAAAAATAGTAATTATTATTATTACATATTTACCAGTCTTTTTTCTGAGATTGTTTTACAGTTCTTTCTTTTTTCAATTCAAGAACATAAAAACAGTGCAAAAATAAGCTCCACCGTGACAATGTATGTACATTGCCGTGACCAGGATTCGAACCTGGGTTACTACGGCCACAACGTAGGGTCCTAACCACTAGACGATCACGGCTACCGGAGCGCTGAGAGAGGCGACGAAATAACGATACTTGTACAAGTTTTACTTTTTAGTAATATTGCGAACTATGTATAATTCTGCACACTGATGACATCATTATTGTTTTGAGCAATATTTCAGATGAGGCCGTTCATCCGACTCCAAAAATTTTGCTTGTAAATTTTGTTTAGTAAATCGTACTAAGACAATGACTGACTTTATATTTATCCTGTTGTAATTATATTATAAACAACTAGCTGCGCCCCATGGTTTCACCCGCGGTTAAAAAGTATCCTATGTGCTATTCTAGACTATAATCTATCTCTGTGCCAAATTTCGTCCAGATCTGTTCAGCCGTTCTGGCGTGAAAGAGTAACAAACATCCATCCATCCATCCATTCTTACAAACTCTTGCGTTTATAATATTAGTAGGATAGGATAGTAGGATAAGTGTACTTAGATGTAGATTAGGGAGAAAACCTAATTAATTCCTCTTTTTTGTGAGCTTATTGCGATGTTAAAGCGGTTACACACTAGAAATTTGATTCAATGATTGTTTGTTTTCAAATGATTCAACCAACTACCCGCGTGACACACCTAGTAAGTAGCATGATCCAAAAAAACTAGGTCTAGCATTCCCGGAGGAAACACGTACTGACGTCACTCGTCATCATCATCCCTCTCTTTCGAACTATGTATTTGCAAATGACTTATTTCGGTCTTGCTTAAGAGGAAACATCAAGGCGTAGAAAAATGAAAAATTGGTATTTCTAAAATCTATTGCTGTCGCGCAGTGCCCGAACAAGTGCGATAGAGCCAACTGCAGCTTGGGCTGAAAATACCTACTAAAATTACAAATAACCATTGATTCGTAGTCCCCTGATTCCTTCTCCAAAACTTAACCGATTTAAATACTTTTTTTTATTAAAAATTAAAATAGGGCTTGAACTGTGAACAAAAATAGGGAATTTTTGATTTAGTCTAGTCAAATTTGTTTTCCGGGTGTTTGAATTCAGCTGAAAAACCGGCCATTTTTTTAAGTTTTTGAACGTTTGTATATTTTTTAATAATTAATTTATGAAAAAAAGGAAATCATAGGAACATGGTAATAGTAACCATAGATACTCAAAAAAAATACATGATTCTACCGGTATTATCCAGTGAGAAAACAGGGGACTATGTTTTTATAGAAAAACGGCCCTTGTGTTTCCTCTTAAGCATCGATTGGCGTCACTACGTGTTTCCCACGTGACGGACTATACCTGGCGGAGTATATTATAATACCATGGTAAGTAGTATATCCATATAAATAAGTACTTACCTACCTACCTACTAACAAGACACGTTAAGCATAAAATTTAAATAGCCATAATACATCCTGATCCCGACCCCTAACGTATAACCAGTCTCGGAACATCAGTTAAACAAAGATAAATCAGATATCAATTCGTACGCGAAACCAGAATTAGCCACTAAAGCCTAAAACAGACTCTGTAACACAGCGTGTAATGTACACGAACATTCGAAGAGAACGTGAGGGAGAAGAGAGTTAATTCTGTGTTATGTGACAAAGTCGAATGGAGAAAGTTTACAATGTTTACATGCTGTAGGTACCGACCCCACCTGAGTGGGATGAGGGTAGGAAAATGATGACCATAATAGTTTTAGAAATCGTTACTATTTAGGTATACCTAGTATGAAATAAAATATTAAATATTATTAATAAACTTGTTACATGATCTCCTAAAATCGACCACCTATTTTTTTGTCTAACATTTATCAAAAAAGATTACAAAAGTTTTTTGCGAATGCCGTCTATTACAACGTCTATAAAAACCTTTAGCCAGGAGTGGTCTGTCAAACCTGGGGTCAAACGTACTGGGGTCAAACAGACTATGAGATGTTGGTGCTTTATTTCACAAAAGTTGGATGTTGCGGTAAGTAAGTCGCGGTTGAATGATAATACTAGCCCTTTCGTGTAATGCTCGTCTATTTGACGTTGACAGCGTGTGTTGAGATTTACCGCGCTCGGAAACTACATGTTGTCAAGTAATCACAGAATCATCAATTAAATCTAAGAAATTAAAAGAAAATGTCCATAAATCAAATGAATTTTTCTATGAAATTTATTTAAGAACATACATGTGTCATAGCCTATAGTCTGTTACCGACCCAATTCAAATAAAATAAAATAAATAAAGAACTTCACTGCTAAAATATTCCTATTTTCTGGAATATACTCGTAGGTTAAAGATCCCATTCCCTTCTTTCGTTCAACTTCTTACATCAATATCGGTTTAGCATTTGGGTTGTAGCGTAAGGCGGGAAAGATTATTTTAACTGGTATTTTTTTTTAAAGTAAGTATGTACATACTTTCAAACTGATTGAGCAAGATAACGTTGTAAGTTTGAAGAGTTATTAGTGGAAGAATTTAGACACTTTTCAAAACATCCAACTTGCCACACACACCCGCAACGTCTAAATATCTACAGCATGATGAATAAAGATGGGGTCACTGTACAGGGTGTTCGCATTTGTTCGCGCCCCACTAGTTGCAAATTGTTTGCAACAAGCCGGCTTGATTCAAACCCGCTTGATTGGCTGGCTTGAAGACGGCATGTGAAGATTGTTGCTAACTTGTATTTGTTATTATTCAAGTTTACAGTCTTATTGGAACAGAGAGGGTGTCTGTTACATGATAAATTATTAAATGATACATTTTCATCTGCTGTTTAAACTATATCCACTGTAGTTACATTTGTGCACACTGACTATTGAGTTCAATAGTCAGTGTGGTGTAGGTATTCCCGAGTAATAATTCCCGAAATTTCTCTCGGCGAAAAGAAAAGAATAGAAAATTCTTGGTGTCTAACAATTTAGTTCACTCATTCATTCTAGACATCATAGAATTTATCTTACGCTGCATTCAGACCAAACCAACGAATGCCCAAGAAAACGAATCTCGTTTCGTTTAAATAAAATAAAATGAGACGTAGCTTATCGTTGGCTTTCGTTTGCTTTGGTCTGTACGCAGCGTTAGTCAAATCATTTACAAAGAATCTAAAAAATAATTTATAAAAAATCTAAAGCCATCGCAGACGAAATGATTTGTCATAAAATCATTTCAAAGCCAAACTTCCCTAACCAAATGAAACCTTGAAAATGTTACCACGGCTCGTGACCTCAGGCTATTGTTGCTAAAATTCCGTTCTTAACACAAGGGTAGCTATTTTCTAATGTAAACTATGACACAATAGTTAAATCATAGAGGGTTTAGCGCAAAAATTCTTTACGCGTTAAATATTGTCTGAGCCCTGAAGGCAAGTTAAGGGAACTGGGAGCTTACTCGCCACGAGTTTTGGTAGACAACGAAAACTTTTTCGTTTTCGTTTGGCATAAATACATATTTAACCTAGTTCCTTAACGTTTCCGCCAGGCGCGCTTTATTGAAATGTATGGAGCCAAACGAAAACGAAAAAAGTTTTCGTTGCCTATGAATGCTCGTGGTAAGAGCATCCGGGTTACGCCGGATACGCCAGCTTAGTAATAGCCTTCTTTGTTAAGCATTTATTTAATTCTACGTTATAAACCCAAATATTTGTTTCATGTCGATGTTGAAAGTGTATCCTGTTTTTTAAATGTTTTTTTCTTCTTTTAACCCTACCATACTGTCATGTTCCTGGTGGGTACAAAATCACCCTAATGTTATCCATTATTGTTTAAGTATAATATTTGTATTTAAGATACAATACAAAAAGCCGCGCAAACTGTGATTGTTTGGTTTTTAGATTATTGAATACGGCTCTTATTTTTGGGTTTTGTTTCATTTGCACAGTTGATTTGAGTTTTTATCAACAAAAGAAACTTGTATTAATCAAACACTAGGCAGGCTAATATTAGTTGTAAGCCAAAGGCCTATAATTCTAAATCAAATTTAACTAATATGTAACTGCTGAAAGAAATGTTCCGTTCAAAGTCAAATTAATACTTATATTTCTAGTGTGAATAACAAAGTATCTAAAGTAATATTTAATAAAAGTTTATCTATCTATCTAAATTTTATTACGTTATACATTACATAAATTGTAAAACTTTTGTAAAAGTTTACATGTTTTATGCAAAGGCTGTTACAAAATAAGCTTGTATACCCAGTTAAGAGAGAAATACGGTCCATTTCTTTACTCACCTGAATGTATAAATTTCGTATGTAAATACGTGATATTCATAAAATTCTAACAAAGAACTTATTGATACCCAAACCCAGCAATATATCGGAATGATTCCGGTCAAATATTTACGATTATGGGTATTTTTCTTCTCGCAAGGCATTGAATACCACAAACCCTCTACAGTGCACATTATAACTCTGATTTAGTATCAAGATATAGAACCACAGAAACAGAAAGTTTTGTAGAAAAATAGATCTTAAATAAAGATAGTTTGAACAGAAGATAAATTTGACATGATTGTAGAAAAAAAAATGAATGGAATATGCTAGGGTGTTTTTTTTTTTTTCGAATACGCGCATTTTGTTATTTTTTCTTTAGGAAATTGTAGATTTTTGCCACCAATGGCATACCAGTTCCTATTGTTCCTTCTACCTTTTTTTGAACTGCATATCGATACAATTTTTATGAGTTGACAAGCATATTTTCGGAATCTACTTAATATTATTTATTATTTGATTTCATTTAAGTATTCCTTTTTTTAAGGTGCTTTCGATATAATAAAATCGGATGATGGGAAAGCTTTTGTATGTTTTTTTTATTAAAAATTGTGGAAGCCAGGGTCGCAAAAACAATGAATACTTTGTCAGATAAAATTTGCAGTTTCTGTTTGAGGTAAAACCATGGTAAAACTTCGAACGGAGATGTTATTTTCTTTAGTAACAACTCTTGTGTGACAAATTATGCACTTCATGCTATGGTTGTATTTTAGTCAAGAATAATGATGGTATTGTTTCCTAAAAACTGTTGAAATTATTAAGCGTTAAAACTACAAATTCACAAAAGGATATTTATGAATTATCATAATGTTCGTTTAGTTTAATTTTTTTTACAACACTTTGGAATATATTTAATGAGAAACCTTGAGAGACACAGACACCTTTACATTTTAAAGTTAATTATTCAAATATAGTTAAGGAAAATGTTTAAAGCTATAATATAATGTAGTAGCTACGCTCCGCGGTTTCACCCGCGGTTAAAAAGTATTCCATGTGCTATTCAGACTATAATCTATCTCTGTGCCAAATTTCATCCAGATCTGTTCATCCGTTATGGCGTGAAAGAGTAACAAACATCCATCCATCCATTCTTTCAAACTTTCGCGTTTATAATACGTATTAGTAGGATAGGATATTAATTCATAAATTCGGATTTCTTTAAACTGCCTATACTATACTTACATTGCAATAAGAAATACATAATACAAATATATATCCAATCTCATATCATCACAATCACAATAATATTATAAATGCGAAAGTTCAGATGGATGGATGTATGGATGTTTGTTACATAATCACGCCAGAACGACTGAACGGATCGGGGTGAAATTTGGCGCAGATATAGGTTATAGTCTAGAATAGCGCATAGGCTAATTTTAACTGCAGTGAACACTGCTGGCGCAGCTAGAATTTAGTAAATACAAATCAATCTTATCAATTTCCATATCAAGCACGCAATCAGTATCCTGTCAATCAATCCGATCAAGAACCTTGATCAAGTAACTTTCGTGTGAAATTTCGCCCCTTAACGTTGCATTCACTTACACGAGGTACACGTCCCTTATTAAATTGCATTTTGCCATTTTGACATGACATGACATCTTGACAGCTTGCGAGTCTGACATTGTTTCCTAAAGGGTTCAACCCTAAGGTCACTGGAGTCATAACAGAATTCTCAGGTTGAATCGTTTAGGATTTTCGATAGATATGAAACTATCTATTGTAATATTTGTAATCTCATTTTGATCTATACGAACGGGTTGGATAATATGATTCTTATCTTAATAACATTATTGCTTAATCTTATTGTAGTTTTATGCGATCTTGTTATTAGTGTCAGAATATAATGTGAGTCGATCGGATTGCTAATCTAATAGATAAATAATTGACTGACAAATTCTGTGAATGTGTGTGTTACGATTATATGGTGAATACAAAACAGTTATTTCACTGTTATTTGTTAGTCTAATTAGTATTTCTTAAACGTTATTCTTTGAAATGCCGACTACAACACGCGATATTTTCGTCGATCAAGATTTATTGAGTTATTTTTTTATCCTTTGTGATTATTTTATTAAGTATAAACAAAATAAATTTTCGTTTGACCAACCTCTGTTAGTGTTTCTGAATAATGGATAAAGTCAATATTGCTTGAACAAAAAAAAAGGAAATTTCCATTTTTTTTTCAAAATTTTTGATTGGGAAAAATAGGATTTTCACACGCATTTTGTTAACTTTCTTGCCAGTGTTACAAATTCCCATGACTTTAGTGCGTGCACTTATTAACACATGTATTTTGAGAAATACCGGTTTAGCAACCAGGAAGTTAATCTCCCAACTCCTGTTTCTTCCAAAAGTAGAGAATATTCCACATCTGTCGGATTCGTTTTGTTGCCTTACTATTGTTAGCTTAGCTTTGTCGGCTTTTGTTGCAACAACGTTCGTTGCATCCTCATTTTGTGAGTATGCATGATTGACATTGTTAACGTCTTGTCAAACTTTCTTGACGTGTTTTGACTGAAGGATATCTTCTTTTGTGTCTTCTTTCCTTGTTGCATAAAGTCTTTATCTACTGACCCTTCGAAAGTTTACTTGCGCTATCTCAAAGTTTTGAATTTGCTGCCATGCTTTAAAAATTTGAATTTCTGTTTCGCGTTTTATTATTTTTATTAAGTTCACTACGAATAGATCACAATTTTTAATTCACGAACCTTTGGCTTTTCTTTTTTCCGTTTCTATTTTTTCCATTCACCTTTTTTCAAATTATCGCAACAATAGTGATCCCTGTGGCTCAGTCTAGGATTTTTTGTAACCGTATTGGTCTCAGTAATAAAATTCGTTCCATGGCCTGTTACTTTCTCCTCCATTCTGTCCTTTCTCGAATTGACTCAACGATCCATAACCAAATCTCAGAAGCGAAAAATTACAATGCATTTCCTATGATTTATATGGTGTTGAATAATTCTAATGCGGTGTTACGGATCATAAATTCGTTCTTGCCTTTGGTACTCTAATGCAGTTAGGAGGATGGTATTGTGAATGTGCGTGTGCGCGTCAAAGGTTGCGTGTTATTTTGATTTATTATGGGTATTGTTTTGGGATGAAGTTTCGAGATGAATCAATACAAATATGTTAAAAGTTTTATTGTTCTATTGTTTCTGTCGATATCATCTTCTTTATCTTCTTTGCTCTCTCTCTTCTGACGCTATATGGCTCTAGCAAATACGTCCGACTAAGCGTATAGTAGATATTATGTATTTCTTACAACCATTTTACTTACCTTATTTTTTGTTTGTTTAACTCAAATTGATTATGATGAAACTATAATGATTAATGATGATTTTAGTTTGAAATACCATCTAATAATCTAATTTGCTTTTGTGGATTTTAACCGATGCCTCGTCGTTTCGTTCGTCAGTAAATCTATAACGGGTCATCTGTGATCTGAATTCTGAATCATGTCCATACATATAATTTCACTGTCCATGATTTTTCCAAAGTAGTCTTCATTCAAAAGACATCCACTCCATTTCTTAAAAAAATATTTGTCTTCATCTGTGCCAAGATCCGCCCTCTTTACTTCTGGGTGTGACCTTCCACAACCCATCCAATGGGTGTTCCATAAAATTGCAACTTCATTTCTCTGCCCTCCAAGCTGGCTAATAAAAAATAAAGGGGGTCTGCGCCTTTGAAATATTTCCAAATCTCTCGAATCGATGGGGATCGGGAATTTAATTTGGAGTTTCAATTATTTTCTTTATCTCCTTTTCTACTATCTTTTCTTGTGTTTTGTGGGATTTTGTTTGGTTTTTATAAGCATTGTTGAAATGAGATTTGGCTTGGACAACTACTTATCACCTGAGTTTCTCTAAGACAATTAATTTTATATTCATTACTATCGAAAGTGACCCACCCCGACTTCGCTAGGTACCTTTCAGTTAAACAATTTTTCACCACTACAAAATTCGTTGCATGGTATAAAGACAGAGAGACGGACAGACGCGGAAAGCAACTTTGATTTATACTAAATGTAGAGATTTTCAAAATGATAATATTAATTTAAAATTGTTGGAAGACAGTGTATTGTTGGAAGACCACTCGCTTTGGCGTTGCTGTTAGTGTGATAAGTTCTTGTCAAAAATTAAAAGATATCAAATACACATTATTATTTCACAGTTGTGCAGAATTTATATTGTTTTAAATAAATACGGAAGGATACATAAACAATGACGTTATAAATAAATATTATATGTTTCTCACGATCAAATACGCCAGTGTTAATGCAAATTGTACAAACAGAAAAATGAATAAGTACATACATTGTTTATTAGTTTAGCTTGGTTTCCTTCTTCCTTATTCTCATTTATTTATTTATTTCCAAGTAATTACAACATGAGATGTTTCAAAGGGCATTTTAATAAAGTCTTACAAGGCTGGCAAGTACTGGTAACGTATCGTTGATGTCTCCTCCGGTATTATAGTCCATAGTTCCATAGGCTACGGCTGTTACTAATGGCTTATATTATCTTAGCTTTCCATTAATCTAAACATATTCTCATATGCCGCCAGGCAATTAAAGATGATACATTGTTAGGTTATATAATATATAGATGATGATCTGCTGTCGGCGAAATATTACATTTTTACATATTGTCATAAATACGAAATACTTATATGAATAACCGAAAGCCATCCATCACTTACCTTGTTTTTAAGCATTCGAGTAGTTGAGATACAGAAACCACTAAATCCATTGTTTTGTAAAATAGAGTCGACAATTTGTTTGAAACCGAAAGTATTCCAAATACGCCATTCCGGATAGAAACGAGTTTGTCTTCTCTAAAGTGTGTTGTAGATGTGATTTTGCGCTAATGACGTACTGATCTTATGCAAATGAGGCGTCTCCACCGACTCTTTGTCCACGTGAAGACATGAGAGTAGAAACTGTTGAATAATCTGTGATAGGTGGAGCATTTATTATTTGAGGTAACAATCGAGTTCACACTGTGTGAGGCAGAAAAGAGGTGTTACTATTTTTTAATTATTACAAACAGTCCAACACTGCTTAAAGTTGTGTCATTAGTTATTAAGTACTTCACTTTTGTCTATAGCACTTACAGGTTTAGAGAGTAGAGAGAGTAATTAATTATTTAAAAGTGACAGGACAATTATATATATATTATACTCGTAACAGGTGCGTCTTTAGCGGCCATTACATCATCCAATTTGCAGTATGCTAATTTAGCGTGGCTAGGCCCGTGCAATAGAAAAAAAATGGATTGCTAACTGTCTAACAGCCATTACACCATCCAATTTTAGCACGCTAGCTCACCTAGCTTACTGCAAATTTAATTACCCCGCTTTAAACTGCTTTATGTGTTGCGTCATACTCTTTGTTCATTTAGGGGCTAAAAATTCGTCGCTATTTTATTCGACGCGTACAATGTTTTTTAAGTTACTAGAGTTTCTAGAGTCTAGACATATCATTAATTCACAGATTTTTGTATTGCATAGTCAATGACATTTGTTATTTAATTTGTTATTAAGCTTGTTAATGTATGTGAAATTGTACATAATATCTACTTACTTGTGGGAATGCTTGAAAGCAAGGCCGATCCGCATCAGAAGGGGTTCTACTGTGGCTTGGGTATATCGGGTCAGAGGAATGAGACATCAAAAGTTCAATGTATCACTTTATTCAGTCTCACAATAACTAATCACAATCGTTATTCAATTTGTTTGTAAGAAATTCGGGGACAAGTCGTTCCGCTTAGTAACGAACGCTGCAAAGGCCAGACCAAAACTGTCATCTGAGTTTCCCCGACCATTTCCGCGCTCTCAATAGTGCCTCCGTCAGACGATATGCGAAACCAAATCCGAAACGGAGACTATTTGTACAGACGGTTAAAGTTAACAATGCTCTTCAATTCAAAACGATCATTTTTAACCCCCGACGCAAAAACGACGGGGTGTTATAAGTTTGACGTGTCTGTGTGTGTGTGTGTCTGTCTGAGGCATCGTAGCTCCCGAACGGATCAACCGATTTTGTTTTTTTTTTGTTTGTAGGTGAATTAGTCGGGAGTGTTCTTAGCTACGAGTATGTTTGATGAAAATTGATGTCGGGGGTTTTTTTAATTTTTAATTAAACATTTATTTTCTAAGAGTAATAATAAATAACGTTTCACGTCTCTCGTTTCAGTCTAGGGTTTTCTGTGGTTGTGTACTCGAACCTTTCTATTAGGGCGCTTCTACGCCCATATTATACTGCAATACTAGCCCGGCAATACTGGCCCAGCAACATTTGAAGTGTGGTTCAGCAATATTTCTAGCATGGCTGAATTGGCTGATGATACAGGGGTACAGTCGGCAATATTGCCAGTATTGTAGAAAAATATGGGGATGTCTAGGAGAGCCGATAGAGAAACAATTTCTGAAACCGGACCACAGTAGCTCTGAAGGTTACTGGTACCCTACATCCAAACTCACAAACATCACCTCCTATAATATTGCTATGGATTGCGCATTCATTCGAACATTAATCTTACTATCCAACTTCCAACTGTGTCACATCTGACTCGCTGCTACATTTACGTCGTAAGTTAGAAAAATCGTCGGCGAAATGACTTGACTAAACTGCATTAGGGTAAGTTTCAAAGCCGTTGAAATGTTGTGTTACTTACACATTCGCTTATAAATTGACTTACTTTGTAACCAATAGTTCATAACAAAAAAAGTTTTCTTTCCTTTTGATAATGATCAACAAGATTGACGTTATTTCTTAAATAATGATACAATCTTAGATACAAAAAAAATGAAATACGTCATGAAATGTGACATAGTGACATCGAGCATGGTCGGTCTATAGTAGTCACTTTTGTGATGTTAGATTATTGATTACAGCTCTAAAGTGTGCTAAACTTGATAGGAATCAATAACAAGTATCGAGCCAAAATTAAGAGCCGCACAGGCTTTTAAATAAATAAACAAATAAAAAATGTATTTATTGCCAAAACCTATGAGTTAATAACACATTAAAGAAAAACTATAATAAGTACTTATATCATTACACCTAAACTGAGTAAAATTTTAAAATTTAGATAATTTTTTTGGCAATTGGAGTAGGCTCAGCACTGTTCTGAGTAGACGAGGTCCACGCAGAGCTGGTTTTCAGCCTAAATTTAAGCCTAAATTTAAAGCCTTTAAATTTAAAAAATAATAATTTACTTTAAAAAAAATTAAAGACTTTTAAATTTTTTTGTCTGATTTTGATGACACTTATGTACAATCGAATGCGCTATAGCTCCTTCTATAATGTATGTACTCGTACATATAAGTATTGTTTTTTTTTAAAACATCCTGAAGGGAAAATAGAGATATGAAAATTTTGTAAGGAATCACATGGAACCGAGCCAATATTGAAAAAAAAACATGCCTATAAATTGAGCTACACCTAATGCATAAGTACTGTTTTTGTGTTATTTATGAGTTGTAAGCATTATTTTTTTTTTTTTTAAGTTTTTAATGACGGATTAAATTTTGACAGTTGACGTGACACAATCCGTAGCAAACAGCAGGGGGACAATTAAGGAATGATTTGCTCACTGATCTTCACACTTTAAAAAAATGTACGTAACAAAATACGTCGAGCGTGAAGGACATTGTTGTATTTTTTTAGGCAAGGTGGCTTAAGTCGTCACACATTATAAATCTGGTCACAAAACTGACATAATTAAGTCTGGCAAATCTTATTGTGTCTTGGCTATTGTCTCGACGGTATTTGAGGTAGAGTTGTTGGTTTCTTTGTTGCTGTGAGAAATTAAAATAAATAAAAGGCCTGATGAAGAGCGCTAGTTAGTGTTAAATGTTGTTTTAAGACTGATGCACGCTGACGACGAATGTATCGCTTTTCAACGCTCCGCAACGCATTGCAAAATATTGTCATAAAATAAAATTAAACAAATACATATAAGTAATGAAGGTTTATTTTTATTTCTATTAAGAATCGCTTCGCAGTGTGACTCATAATTATGGACATAGGTATGTAGTTATTTTAGTATAAAAAAATTACAATAGAATTATGGAGCGTGCGCGTATACTTTGTAAAGTTGTAGTGTAAATAATGCATTTCGTCTCCATTGTAACAATTTTATAGGTATACGAGTACTTTTAACATTTTATTTGTTAGCCGGACAAAACACCTCCAATTATTATTGATTTCACGCGTCTGACCTTTTCGTGTTATAAAATTGTAATTATTAATAAAATCATAAATTAAAATGAAACTTATTCACCCTAAACACGCAATCGACATCCGCAGAGCAATATTATAAGGGTGTCACATGCACGCGTGGTAAATCACGCCGCGTAGGGTTGCGTGCGGTGCCGCTCTGTCGCGTCAATGCGGGGGTGTGTCTGCAGCTTTACAATTATTGCCCTTGACAGAAAAAAAAGTTCTATAGTAATGTTTGTTTAATCCAAGGGGACGCGTTTGCACGTTATTAAAGACATGAGAGAGTGTAATGTTCCTGAAGATGTTCAGGTTGGACGAAGTTTAACATGTAAGATCACAGGGTGACAAGTGCAGTGCCGCGCAGGATTTTTATATAGCGTAACGCTTAACATCAGGCAAGCCCCTAACTCGTCTCGTTACTCTTGGCTACTTGCTCTAAATATAAGAATCGCCTAAGTACTTACTTAACTAGTTTTAAACTACTAGCAAACTATTCGCTTATGGAGCTCATACAGTTTAGATTCTCCTAAGGAATAGCAAAGGTTCGTGTATAAAAAATTAGGTAGAAGCTAGCTAAGAGTAGATTAAACTAGTTGAGCAAGAATTTAGGCAATTCTTATATTTAATGCAACTGGCCATCAATCTTTATAAATAAAAAAGGAGAAAAGAAAGGAAATCTTATCTCATCAACATGTATGTGTGTGTAATCGGGAAGGGAGAGCGAGTCGCAGACTTTTGCGTTCAATGGAAATGTAAGAATGTTTGAATGCGAATATTTGGATGGATATATGGGTGGATGGATGTATGGATGTTTGTTACTCAATCACGTCAAAAAGGCTGAACGGATCTAGACGAAATTTGGCAGAGAGATAGGTTATACTCTGGAATAGCACATATGATACTTTTTAACCGCGGGTGAAACCGTGGGGCGCAGCTAGTAATATTACAATTGTAGACTTATCTTATTGCTCAAATTTTGAAACCTGACCATTAAGTTAACTATTAATAAGGGATTATTAACTAGTTGGATCGTTAAGTCTAAGTATCTGAAAGTTATTAAACAATTTTAATTAGGTTTAGGCACGTGAAATTCGCAGACTAATTTCATTAACTATTAGTTAGCTTAACTTTCAACCAAGTATTCAATTTGATAGGTTCTGTGTAATGTGCTGGTTATAGTGTTTTAAGAGATGGGATAGGTACGTAATTAAATTATGAAAACGATAAAAGATTAGAATTGTAAGTTTTTTTCGGGGGGATGAATGTATTTTTAAATAAGTTTTATTTTTTACTAGCTTTGCCCCGCAGTGTTACTCGCGGTTAATAGTATGTGCTATTCTAAACTATAATCTATCACTGTTCCAAATTTCAGCCAGATCCGTTCAGCCGTTCTGGCGTGATTGCGTAACAAACACGCATACATCCATGCAAACTTTTGCATTAATAATATTAGTGTGAAGTGTGTTACAGTGATTATTTGTTTAGTTTTATCAATTTTTAAGTAGTTTTAGTTTATTAATTTTTTCCTTAAAAATAAAACTCCAACAACATTTTGGATAAGTAAAGTTACTTAAATACTTACTTAATTTTTTTTTCAAAATTAGTTTAAATAAAATATTCTATAACTATTTATAACTATTCTGTAACCTTGTAGGTATATAAAATAAAACCAAGTACACACAGCTCATCGTCATCAAAGTTCAACAACTCGGCAGTGGACGAGATGCACACCGCCTGAAGCGCTGCAGATCGCATTACTCTCGAGTATCGATTCATTTACTCGGGTTACTCGCCACTGAGCCGAGCGAGATTTTACGGGATAATGCGTCGCTGAACTTAGCAACAAAATATAAAATAAATTTCTTGTTTTTTTTTTTGCTGTAAAAATGAGTGAGAACATAAATGATTGAGTGACAAACGCGAGTAAATTCAAGAGTAAGGACAAAACTAATTAAGGACCTATAACAACTTTTGTGACGGAATTACTTCTGGAATTACGAAAAAGATAACTCCATGGTAAAAGTTCATTTGCATTAATAATTTAAAAGTATATTATTTGATGCTAAAGTTGGTAATAATATAATATAAATTGTTTATAGTGATAGGTAGTTATAATGAACCTCAATTTGACTCTTTCCTGCAACACTTGGCTTCGGAACCATGTGATGTTTAAATTAAATCATGCATTCAGTTCAAGTATTCTGCATTTTAGCTTATGTTCCACATGTACAAATAATACGGTAGTTTATCTCTCACTTCGCAGTTAGTACATATTTATATTCGAGACATCGCACACGTCTATGCAGGTCACGTCGCAAAGCAATCGCAATGCGATCCGCGAACGATGATGTAATTGTGTACTACACTTTAGGATGAAAATGTTGAAAGGATCTAAAAATTGACCAAATTATAAACTACAACGGCTCTGTGAGCTAGAGACCTCGTTGCCGGTGTCTGTCCTCCTCTACGTCCTGTCATTCCTTAGTAAATGAGACCTGTAGAAGACACAGATAGACCTGGACAATTTCGGACATGCGAAAGCATTTCTTCATATTAAGTACATATGAAGAAAAAATTACTTCCTAAAAAAATATTTTTAGGATATAAAATTAATTTAAAGTTAATTTCGAAGGAATAGGTAAGTAAATAAATTTTAAACGAATAGGTAGGTAGGGAAACCAAATTATAATAACTTCAAATATTAAATTCAATAGATGGATTGCGTTGTTATAAAAATAAAGTTTTACACGTAACATTATGTCGTAGTCGTTGGTTCCTATCTAGTTTGAGTATCTGTCTCAATAATATGTACATAATAAATCTCGTGTTATCAAAACAAAATGCTAAATAGGTAACCGTCAGTTACCTAAGCAGCATCGCTGCTTAGGTAACTGACGGTTACTTAGTTAGATAGGTTACTTAGTTACGGTTACTTAGTTACGGTTACTTAGTTACGGTTACTTAGTTACGGTTACTTAGTTACGGTTACTTAGTTACTTGGTTAGATAGCTGAAACTTACTTTTACCATGAGTTTTGATAGTCTCGAAAACTGTTTTCCTTTTCGTTTGGCTTCATACATTTCAATAAAACGCCCCTGGCGGAAACGTTACAGCACTAGGCTAAATGTATGAAGACAAATGAAAACGGAAAAAGTTATCTTAAACTATTAGAACTCATGGTAAGCCCCGTGCATTAAGAACAATATTTAGTTTTACGGCATATCCAGACCACACTCTCACATGCACTCTCAAAAGATGAGACCCCTAGATGAGGGTCGTTCCCTCCGCAATTTCGTCCGTAACTAGAGTGACGTTTCACCCCATGTCTCCCTCGTAACTGTGGTGCAAGGGTGCAATCTAATATCTCCATTATAGTGTAGATTCACCCCGATATTGATTTGATGGATTACTCTGTATTTCTATAGATATTGGTAGAGTAAAAGAAATGGATTTTTGCGAATATAGAAAAATAATAAATGTCAAAAAGGTGTTACTTAAGACGGCAGTTATGATAATTATGAAAAGTAGATAAGTAACACAAATTCAGGTGAAACTATCTATCCCTAATTCCCTGTGATATTCTTACTGACATGCCTCAACGGGGCAATAAAATGATACGTATTTTTTTGTTGGCTCATCTCAGCCTGAAGACGTCCACTGCTGGATAAAGGCCTCCCCCAATGATATCCACAGCGACCGGTCTCGCGCTGCTCGCTTCCAGCGGATTCCCGCGACCCTCACAGATTGTTGGTACCTTGTGAATGACCTGCCCACGGTGCGTCTTTGGGTTTGTATGGGTACTCGAAAAAAAATTAAACTCATACCGTACTAGGTATTTACTTAAGTTCGTCACCCATAGATAGAGATATTAGAGATACGTATTACTTACTAACTACACAGCAGGACTGGCACAGGCCGGAGACAAATTGTCTTTCTACTGTTTCCACCATTTTTATTCACGCCTACTTAGATTATGACAAAGCTAAAATGCGGATATGTTTGTCTCTTTCTCGCAGGATAGAAACGGTGGAAAGACAATTGTCTCCGGCCCGTGCCAACCCTGCTGAGTTTGTTTATCACACTGTCAGAGACAATAAAGTTAAAGACGCATGTTTACGTCAAAATGCTATATTAATAAACCGTTTCGTCGTCCGCCGGCCTTGTCGTGGCCACCGGGCTCGGGTGACGTGACAGTTTGCTTGCTTCACTGGCTGAGGAACCATGGACATTATAGATACGAAATATGAATTAGGGTAGGGTCTGTGTGACGAGCACTTGTGATAGTTAAAAGAGAATAGATACACAGGCAATTTCATTATTATAGACCTAGCCTCAGTGGCCAACAGCATTCAGTCATAAAAAAACATAGACCTAGCAAATAAGTACAGTTGACGTGGCGGTTGTAACTATGATGCATATAAGGTCTATGATGATAATACGACCAAATTTTTTCTCCGTAAATTGGTAGTTAAAAAAAAGAGTTTGCTATAGGAAATATCATCCATCAATAACCAATTTCCACCCACTGCTAATTATAGATCACTCGACAGGTGAACTTTTTTTTACAACAAACTAGGCATGCGTTTGACCACTGACTCGCCTGATGGGAAGCGTCGACGTGATCGAAGGTGTAACACGCTTGCCTAGGAGAGACCTATTCACACCGATTGTATTTAGGTGGAACTGAAGGTATAATTAGGGTAAATAGGTAGGGATATTCTTCTATATCCTACTTTTTTTCTACGTAAATAAGCACGAGCAGGCACTAAGCATAACTAGGTGAAAACGTTCTAATCCGGAATAACTCATGCGTTTGTTGCACTAAGTAACCCTGCGTCTATGTTCTGGAACCCTATTCTTACCAGTCGAGATAATTTTTGATCATTGTATCTCTCGTTTGGATAGTTACAGGAGTGGAGGTGACCAAAATAAGTTTCACACGGGGCCTGGATTTTAAAAGCTCGTCTGTTTGTTACCTGCCTTGCTCGATTCTTATGACTTATACCAGGCTGTATTACCACCAGATGTTACAAAACTGTTTTATTTAACCAATCCACCCCATGTTTTGAACCCTCAATTTGTTTTTAGTTGATTCCAAAATTGTTTTACATTAGCCATGAGACCACCTAATGTTTATGTAAAATCAATCATAATTTAGAAAAGGACCATTTAAGGACATTGTGTTTTTTGGTGTAGTCAACTGAGTATTTTTTGACTAGCTGCGCCCCGCGGTTATTCCCGCGGCTAGAAAGCATCCTAGGTACATGTCTTTTTCTGTACCTCTAAGAACGCGTATTCAAATTTTCATCATGATCGGTTGGACAAACATACTTTTACATTTAATATTAGTTAGGCATGTCTGCTTTTGTCACCAGGTCCAAAAGTAATCATTACTATTTTACTTATCTCTTATTTTATCTTTTTCTGTCTGTCTATCTATAAGGTTATGAAGACCAAATGGCTGAACCAATCTCGACGACACTTGACAAATAAGTAAGAAAACCACGTGGAACATACGACACTATTTTCAAAAAATAAAGAACTGATAACGAGCAATGACCAACTTGAAAATAGAAAGTGAAACCAAGAGGCGTAGCTAGTATGTAACAAGAAAACCACCAATCAAATTCATTATTCAATTATTTTTCTGCCGCCAGTGAAAGTCTAGACCTAAGCCTTCCGCCTTCACTCGGCGGAAAGGAAAGTCGTACAATTATCCACAATAATTTCACTGTAACTGCAGTCATTGTGAGAATGATTGCAACTGGGTATGAGTGGCGAACTGGAATGGTAATGACGAGAATAGGAAACTAGGTTCGAGAACTGGGCATCTAAGCTTATGAGTGGACAGACGTGAGGTATATTTCATCTTGTTCACCTGGGTGCACTGAGTAAAATTTTTAGTGGATTCATTTCGCCTTGGAACTTATTCACCTGGGTTCACTCAAACCATGAAAACAACCGATAACAATAAGGAACAACAAGGATTGACGGATTGTTGAATTCAGTAAGTTCAAGGAAGACAACGACGCTGTGCCGTCCATGTCGTTGTAAGATGAATTCGGGCCAGTAAATTGTTTTAACGCCTCAAGTCATGAGCTTACAGGTAATGCACCGTAACTGAAATGCATCAGTCTTTTTCCCCATCATGGTCAAACGCATCACTAAAAGCGTTAATGAAGTACAGCCTTGATGCAAGATTAAATAAAACAGCTAAAACAGGGGACGGTAGTAAATATTCTTGTCCATATTTTTTTCAAGTAAACAAAGAAAATAAAATGAAAATTATCGTAAATATCAACTCATTTATCGATACAACCGTCCAATTAGGGCTCTATTTATACGCATAGTAAAAACAAAATAATTATCAATCAAACTAATCCGAGTAGATAATTGCAGATCGATGTCATAATGAAACTCGTGAGAAATGCGACTCTGCAAAAAGAAGAGGCAACAATTGATTTAGATCAAGAGACGCTGGGTGATGTCTTCACATCTCGTGAAAAACATTTGCTGTTGAGAGTAAAATTTTAATTTATTATTCACAGAGACAAAGGTTGTTTACATCAAGATCTTAAATCAACTTAAAAACAAAATGCACAAATAAAGAATATCAAATTCAATTCTATATAATGTCAACGATTTCAAGAATAAACTAAGACACAATTATTTATTCTTATCTAGAATTGACTATTATCTATAATTTATTTTTGAAGACTTTTGAACTTTACATCTAAAAATCAAAAGAAAATAGTTCCTAAATATTATAGAAAGCGTACCCACGTAACACTATACCTACGTAACGGTCTTAGTTTACGTAACCAACGTTACACACGTCACAGGTAACAAAAAACACCACCGTCTCCTCACCTCACTCGTCGACTACGCCCGAACGATTTTCCCTAATAAATAATCGAGATAATCGGTATTACCGATCGAAATTCACTCGATTGTCACTAATCGTTAACACGAGGGATGTACTCGTAAATTGCAGTTAGTTTTGGATCATAAAGAAGTCGGGCCCTTGCTTGCCTTAAAGTATGATAGGGCATTGTGATTGCTTATTTATGTGGGATGTAACCGACGAAATTACATGGTTGTTAATATGGGACAGTGGGTACGTCTTGCAAACGTCAGGTCGGTAGAAGTACCAATTTTGTATCATCCTTTTGTTTGTATTTTTTTGTGTGAACAACAAAATTAAAAAAAAAAAGATAAAATCTGCATCAAAATTTGACTAGTAGTTTTGGAGAAAAAAGCCAACATGGATTTGCGCAAACAAACAAACATCCCAAACGCATAAACCGTCTCCGTTCCGTTCCGTAAAAAATAATCTAACAGTATTGTTGGGTATGTACTAGGCCAACCCTTGCCAAAAAAAATACAGTCAAATTGTTAACCTCCTCCTTTTTGAATGCGGTTAAAAAAAATCGGGGCCATAGATGTCGACGTCCTACATACGAGTACGCTGCCTGCACAGAAATATTCAACAATCACTATACTCTACTCACAAAAAAAAAAAGAAAACTACCGTTGTTACTCCAAATACCGGCAAATACTTTAAATATCGTCACGCCTTTTCCCCGGAGGGACTGGCAGAGGTGTATTACAACACCCGCACTTCGCCGGACGATATTCAGTCCTAAATGTGACAGTGGGCGAGCCTGTCGCCATACACCGGGCTCCAGTCATGTAGCAGATAACATACAATACGCAGAATATGTTCACACAGTGAACAAATTGGTGCGTGCCGTCCTTCACTTCAACTTCTTCTTTTTCAACTTTCTTCAGCTTCTCCAACTAGGCTCTCATCGCTTACTCCAAATAAGCCTTCTATTTAATTTTTTTACAAATTTAAGTACTGACGCGTTACCTAGAATTCGTCGCGTCCCACATTCGCCTGAAACTTATCAGCAAGCCAATAATTTATTCATTAGACTCTGATAGGAGTTGGATTCAGAACACTGTTTCGTACTTCGCTAAATGAGGGTACGAGAATTGCTCTGTTTTGTGTGACCTACTGACGAATACAAATATACTTTGATGAATTCAGTATTTGGGAAAATAAAAAACGTTTTATGTAGCTCTCTTATATTGTTATCTTTCCTTTGAACAGCGTACGTATGGCAATTAAAAAAAACTAAAATGGACTATCTGAAAAACCAATTAAATAGAGATGGACACAAAGTTCTTCCACCTAAGCTTTTAGAAAACTTTTGGGGTATCAATGCAATTAAGTACATCATTTTCTTAACTAGACTAAAGACAGCTCTAAAATAGTTGTATATTACGTAATACTATGTATTTGTTAAAAATAAAACAGAAATCGATAATTTTTGACCTTCTAGAGTGGCAGGTACAGTATAGTTTACTAGCTGCGCCCGGCAGTGTTACCCGTGGTTAAAAACTAGCCTATTTTCCAGAGTCTGGAATTTATTTATTTTTATAAATTTATGTATTTATTATTAGTCTGGAAACCAGACTAAATAATCTAGTTACCTACAAATAATATAAACCGGCCAAGTGTGAGTCAGACTTGCGCACGATAGGTTCTTCAGACTGTTCTGTGAATGTTTCAAGGGTTAAGGAGTAAAAACGTGCAATAAACATCACGTTTGTTGTACGGGAGCCCCCTTAATTATTCATTTTATTCTATTTTTTAGTATTTGTTGTTAAAGCAGCAATAGAAATTATCTGTAAAAATGTCAACTGTCTAACTATTACTGTTCATGAGATACAGCCTGGTGACAGACGGACGGACAGCGGAGTGTTAGTAATAGGGTCTGTTTTACCCTTTGGGTACGGAACCCTAAAAACTACGCTATATCTTAAAACATCTTTGAGCTGCCTAAAAGTCTGTGGAATTGCTGAAATTAGTTTTTTAAGTTACTAGTGAACTTTGAAGTGTGAAGTGCAAGTGAGCGATGATAGTCGGAGAAGAATCCCCTCTCAAGCGAGAGGAAGCGGGTTCGGACCCAGATAAAGGCACGCACCAATTTGTTCATTGTGTGAACATTTTGTGTGTATTTATTCATCTGCTACGTAACTGGAGCCCGGTGTATGGCGACAGCATACAGGTTTCATAGTCATTGGGCGACAGGCACGCCCCCTGTCACATTTGGGATTGAATATCGTTTAGCGAAGTGTGGGTGTTGTACACCTCTGCCAGCCCCTTCGAGGGAAAAGCGTGACGATATATGTGTTATGTATAGTGAACTGATGAAATTACTACGGTGAAATGATGACCACATTTACAATCATTTAGCTTATCACCCACATACCTGCTATCGGAGCCCATATACGTTCAATTAAGGTAATTTTGTTTTGATAGCAATATTTATTATGAGTCAGTTTCCCATACCAACCAATACGGGGCTAACAGGAAAGGATGTGTTAAGCCGAAAGGGGGTCATGGTTGGTCATAATTATAAACAAGTTTTACTATGGAGCCAACCCTGAAATCGATAAAAACAGCTGTTTCATATGGCAAGTTAATTTATCGTTGACAAAATGTACAGCTGTTTTTTCCCGATTTTAGGGTTGAAAAAAAGTTGTTCATAATTATGAGTATTTGGCCCCCTTTCGGCTTAGTCCAACCTTTCCTGGTAACCCAGTGTTATTCATCGTAGGAAGTGGGTGGTCTAGCGCTAATGTTTTGATGTATCACCTTGAAGTTTTAGGTTGTGACCTATTTAACTATCGCTTTCTTATAATAATGGTTATTTATATGAATTTGACGTCAGTATAGTTTCAGTGTCAGGTTTCTATTTACGATAGTCAAGGAATATGTGGATTTTTTACAGTTACATTTTTGTTAAAGAAAATATTTAGAGAGGTTATAGTTTTACCAGACTGTAGCAAAGCCAAAAAGGGGGTTATGCGTTTGACCTGATGTATGTAATAATTATACATACAATCATTACTTGTACTATCTGCGCTCCGCGGTTTCACCCGCGCTTAAAAAGTATCCTATGTGCTATTCTAGACTATAATCTATCTGTGTGCCAAATTTCATCCAGATCTGTTCAGCCGTTCTGCCGTGAAAGAGTAACAAACATCCATCCATCCATTCTTACAAACTTTCGCGTTTATAATATTAGTAGGATTACGTGCTTGACCTGGGGACTTACCATGAATTTTGATAGCTACGAAAACTTTTTTCGTTTTTGTTTGGCTCTAAACATTTTAATAAAGCGCATCTGACGAAAACGTTAAGGAACTAGGCTAAATGTATGGAGCCAAACGATACGAAAAAAGTTTTCGTTAACTATCAAAACTCGTGGTAAGTCTGTATACAGGTCAAGCAAGTCATACAGGTCATGTGTGTCCTTCCCTATGTTCCTTCGTAACTACTACACGCCTGTACCCATTTTAGTAATTGAAAATGTCAGATTTATCTAAATTGTCCAAGTTATTTGCTACATTTCGTAGTAGGTTTTTTCAAAAACAAATACTTGCCAGTACATTTGTGTTCCAAAATACTTAGTCCTATGTTTTGACAGAGGATTTTGTTAGCACCTAATTTCGGTAATATATCACAACATCATATTATTCCAAGTATTTAGATCAGGTCGGTTGTAATGGCCAATATTATTTATAATTTAGGAGGTTATTGGCTTGCAGTGACGTCAGTAACCCTATATTCTAGATCTGTACCACGCGGTGGAATGTGCATGTTTTCATGTTACAATTTTCATGTTCTATATAATTCCCTTACTATCTTTTCCTACTTACTTACTAATATTATAAATTAATTTACTATGGTTGTTTAAGTTGTTTATTATATGTCTATTCTTATTTTATGTCTAGTCTATTCAATCTTATGTTTATTTTTGTTATTTTTTGCACACCCTGTCCCATACTCATTTGTTGTATCCTCTCCATCCTAAGGTTGCCTGGAAGAGATCGCTTTTAGTGATAAGGCCGCCAGTTGTTACACTATTTAATAAGTTTTATTATTATTTTTCTCTTGTTGTTTTGTTATCTGTGGTGTGAACAATAAAGAGTTTATCTACCTATCTATCTATGTATGTTCCGTATTTTATTTTCATGGCATTTTCCAAGGGTGACAAGGAACCATTTGTCTAATAGTGCTCCTAGACTGGCCATATTTTCACTGCAATACTGGCCCGAAGACATTGGCCTTATAATAATATATTAATATTTTGAGTGTGGCCCGGTCTAATATTTCGAGCATGGCTATTGATGATGGAAGCAATACTGCCAGTATTGCCAGGCCAGTATTGCAGTAAAAATATAGCCCGTCTAGGAGCGTCCTAATGTCACCCGCACCATACTACAGTGAAAAAATTTAGTTGTTTAAAATATGTCAGTCCTAGCCTCCTATTCATCATCAAGTCACTCGGTCCTATGGTTTTTCAAACAAGAGAGACAGAGACCAGAAAATATTCCGAATTGTAAGGATAGCCTTCCTTCGAAATGTATGTATGCCTAAAGAGGCTTGAAAGATTTATCTAATTATCTGTATCAGAGTGAGGAAATCAATACCGAGCCATATCCAGGCAAAGTAACGCGGCAAGGCTGTATAGGTTTCCTTTTATAGATTTCCTCTATTTCATTGCTGTATCAGTTTCTATTTTAGGCGATTCGCTCTGCTCAGCGCCGCGGGACCGTTTTTTTAACCTACTTCGAAAAAGGAAAAGGTGCTCAATTCGGTTGTATGTTTTATTTTGTACCAAAATATCTCACTTTGTACTTAGGTATTCGGTCACGAACTGATTTGTCGCAGAATGTCCCGGTTGCAAAATGTCTCTATCGCAAAATGGACATCTTGTAAAAATCAGACGTGTAGAATATTCAATTAGTAGTATTCAATAAAAATATTTTTATTTAGATTATATTCAGTTTTTCCAATGAGTGGAACGCACTTCCTGCCTCGGTGTTCCCCAGCAATAGTATAACATGAGTCTCTTCAAGATAAAAGTGAATAGGCACCTCATGGGCAAGCGTGCTTTATTTTAGACCGCATCGTCACTTTCCATCGGGTGTGTTGTGGTTAAACGTGGGCCCATTCAATCATAAAAAAAATGTTATGGCATCTATTTCATTAAATAAACTTGTATCTTAAGTAATTATTAGTAGTACCTACTTTTAAATTAAAATTATCAACTTCCTGGCCACGTGAAATACGTTAATATTTTTATATTCATGTCAAAAGGCATATTACTACGGTAATAATTTATGTAACACAATAGCAAAGATAATACCTTCCTTCAAGCCAGTTTAAACAACTGTGCTAACATTGACGACTCATCGATTTGGTATGGCGTGTTCAATCATTAAAAACCATTGAGTTCTACTACTAAGTAGTATAAAGAAGACGACGCCCATCACTTCAAGTGCAGCCATACGGCCGCACTACATTTAGTTGCTTGCTAGCTCTCGAGCGCCGAAGTTTTGGTCGCGAGAAAACTATGCCTTAAAAGCTTTGTAGCGCTGTGTATTTGTGCGGTGGTTCGACGAAAATATTCTTTCAGCGCTGCAGCAAACTTTAGCACAAAATGCAGCAAACCTTTCCGATGGCTTCTTTATACGTAGTAATAAAACTCAATGTTAAAAACTATATTTTACACTTTATTAATATTACAATTGTCCATAATTATTATAATCATATATTCATACTCGGCTTGCAGAAAAACAATATGCAATTACATTTTCCCGTCACGGAAATATTTCTACAGAGGAAAATCTAAAGTAACTATTTTTAGAAAAACCGACTAAGTGCGAGATAATTTCTTAATGAGGGTTACGCACCATATACACGTACCTAGTACACGACATATCTGTGAAGTAGGCCCTATGCAAATTTCTAAATCTATTTTATTAAATTGGTGTCCTTGTCTAATATACAGAAATAACAAAGACAGCTACATGTTTGGATGGTTTCGATTTAGCAATTTAGCGTTCTGAATAGGGTCTATTATTTACAAAAATAAACGTGTATTCTTTTCTTCAGGCGTCCTAAAAGCTCTGAGCTGTTTACTCGGTCTAGACGAAATAACTTTTTTAAATCAGTTTTCTTTCATTCGGTTTTGGTATGTTAACACGAGTTTGACTCAACTTGGGTGGTTTTACGTATTTACGCTCTATTTCTGAGCTTGGGGGCGTGGGTTCAATTCTCACCCGGAGCAAACATTTATTAATAAACATTTACATATTATGTGATATCATTTATTAGTATTTGTTTCATTTGTTTGGGTGAAAATATTGTATTTAAAAAAATAAAAACATATATACGTGTATATCAGTCTCTGGCAGGCATAGTACAAGCTTTGCTTAGTTTGGGGTCAGGCAAACGCGTGTGCAAGTGTCATATTCATTTAATTTCCGTTTTCAAACCATCATCATCGTCAGGAACCTTATAAGAAAGCAGTGAGGGGCTTACCACGAGTTTTTTCGTTTTCGTTTGGCTCCATACATTTCAATAAAGCGCCCCTGGCGGAAACGTTAAGGAACTGTGTTGAACTAGGAAAAACTCATGGTAAGGACCCAGGCGCCATTTAGATTAATGCACTTCTGATATCTAATACAGTAATACTCTGCTCATACTTTGTAGGTATTACTTTCTCGTCTCAATGGTGTGGTACTTAAAATATGGATGTCTTCAAGTCAAGTTCAAGAATCGATTTCTTGTAGGCAAGCATGCTCCATCGTAGGCCGCGTCTTGCTTATCAGCCGGCGAGATGGTGGCCAAACGCAAGCCTTTTGTAAAAAGAAAAACTCTTTACTTTTGTTGTTTGAGCAAAGCGAAAGCTTCAGAGTCTACTGAGAAACATCTATTCTGCATTTGACCCACTGCTCAACTTGATGCAGTTGAGCAATTTAGTTGAGTAGTGGAGAAAAAGCTTTGTACCAACTGTATGTTAGCAGGTTTATAAAGTCGGTTGAGTTTCATTGATCCAATCTGCAAGTATTGCAGGCAACTAGCTTATGCAAATACAAATTTTCAGTTTTAATAAGAGTACAATTGTGGGGTTGTGGAGATAATCAAATGGGAGATGCGGGTTCTCAGTTCAAGATGAACTCTTTATCACTGGTTTCTGATATCCTTACTTTAGAACCTGCTCCCGTTCCATGCTACTCGTAGATGTGGCGATGACTTTTGTAGCAATACAAACGCGCGTTTGCAGCGCGACTACCGCGATCGCGTTTGTTTAGCAGTTGCTCTTCGTTAATTTTGCAACTGCATCGCTACAGTCGTGTGTTTGAAGCGCGACTGACGCGCTACTGACGCATGACAACATTACTACAGACGCGTGTTTTAAAGGCGACTAACGCACAAAAGTAGCGATGCTAACGAGATGCAGAAGCGATGCAAACGCGCGTTCACGAAACGCAATTCAAATTGTCGTCGTGGGTATATCTCCCTAAGCTATTAAATTCTTCACATCAAAATCTTGAGTGACTAATATTTTATGACAGTTTAAAAGTCATTCAGCAATGTCACTTTTATTCGCTTTTACGATGTCGTCAACATTTTCTTTGACTTTACGAGTTTTAAATTTAATTTTAATGTTGGCAATGATGTTAATGTTGAATTTATTTCTTTTGCAGGTAATAAATATTTTTAGCGGTATTGCAGACGTCTACGGTCGAGGTATTTATTTGTATTTAGTTCGAAGCTTCACAATAGAAATATAACCTTATGAAAAAAAAAAATCTAACTTCCCGTCACCAGAGATTTTGAAAAAAGTAGGACCATCATGGGATCAATGGGAAGTCATTATCATTGTCTTCCTACCCTTAGGTACACATAGGTACTAACAGCAAAGTGAGTATACTCACTTACTATCGATACTTGTAATCAGTGTCTTCAAGTGCCCATTGACAAACTAAAAAATATGCAATTGTTTTAATTTTTTCTTAAATTTTTAGTTTTAGCCAATAATAAATACTTATAATAATAAAAACGGCAACTGCCTAGTTTGGGGCGGCACTTGCGTTAGAACCGCCGCCGCCAGTCACCTGGGTCGGACCGTTCTCTCATCTTCAGGGGCGGCGGAAGATGCCAGGGATAAAAAGAGGCAGAAGTACGCTACGATGAAGCCTCACTACTCCTTCGTGTCTATCGCCGGGGAGACCGTGGGTTGTTGGGGGTCGTAAGCCAAAAAACTTGTTGGCGAGTTGGGGCACAGGATTAGGGAGAGAACCGGTGACTTCCTGGTGACCCTGGTGAGTTCCTGGTGCAGAGGTTACGAATGCCATTCAACGAGGTAATGCGGCTAGCGTTATGGGCACCTTTGCACCAGGAGCGGTTAGGGGTGGGTTGTATGGTGTTTAAATTTTATTTAGGTTTTATTTTCATAAATACTTATTATTATTTAGGTTTAGGTCTTTATTTATTTAGGTCTCAAGTAAATCGGTTTATTTTAGGCAAGCGTTCTCCATTGCAGGCCACATCTACAGCAATGATTTTCTTTAGGCAAGATGGCGACCAAATGCAAGTCTAATTAGAAGTCTGTGAGCCTTTTGTATAATAAAAAAAATCAATGATAAATTCATACTCAATTTTATTAAGACAAAGTAAACAGATGATAAGGTTTTGCTAACATTGATTCCAGCCCACACGGCTCACACAAGGCTTAGTTCTAGGTCCTACATTATTTCTATAACACGTCTATAACATCTATCTCACTCTAACAAACCGTTAGCTCGTAAGTTAGAAAGAGATAACTATACGTAGGAGGACAGGTGCGTAGGTTAATTAAAGCTGGTAAATCCTTGGGCTATCTATTCTTGTTTAATGTTAGGAATTGAAAAAGGAAAGGTCATACGAGTAGAAATAATTTTTGTTTCTTTTCTTTAGGCTTTATTATCGAATACAATAAGTAAAATATATTTGATGTTAAAGTTAGTTCATAAAGGCCGAATGGCTAGGCCTGGTGTCAGCTTTTATGCCAACCAAAGACACATGACTTGGCGATTGAGTATCAGTTAAGATTATTGTAACTTCCATTCAGTGTCCAAAGCGACAGTGTAAATAGTAATAATATTAATTTCGAACAGTGTCCCAAAATATAGTTTCCGAAATGACACCAAGCATCCGAATTAACAATGTTATCTTTTATTGGTTTCCACTGGTGGTTACCCATCCGAAGACTGACCGTGGCATCCGTTGCTTATTATCGGTCGAATACATTTCAATTTAAAAACTCTTAATTACACAATAATAAAGCTTAGCTTAGCAGCCGTGATCGCTTCTAAACACCTAGTCTAGTTACACTAAAATTTCATCTCCTTCGGCTACTTATGTAAATTGTAATGAAATTATCTGCCTTTCATAAATGACTAGACCAAAAAGGGCCTTGTTTTTCGTAAAGGCAGAACTTTGGAGTAATTCAAACAAAGTGGGGAACAATTCAATTAAATGTTAATTGGAACAGAGCACTTTATTCAGAAAATAGCCCGGAGGAACCTAAAGAACTCCGTACACTTATAAGCTCGCCACCCGATCGCTTCGCAATGGTATAAGTGAAAAACAAACTTATTAAATCGTGTCATAAAGTCCTTTTTAGATCTTCATTTGTACTCACAATGTAGCCATAAGTAACCTTTAACATTACCTTAGATTAAGATTTAGCAACAAAGCCCCCTCTTCCTGAATTCCCCATAAATAATAACAATTACGATACCAGCTAACAAACACGGTTCCCGGAGTCCGTGGAGTGTAATTTCTAAAAATAAAATAAAAAAAGATCTTCATTTGTAAGAGCGGTTCAACCGCGGGCCAACCGCAGTCAGCTCGCCTACAGCTCGATTAGCCGATCTAAAAAGGACTTTACGCCACAAAGTTTAGGTTTATTTTTCATTTATACCATCTCGAGGCAGCCGAGCGCTGAGCTCGTAAGTGGATGAACTCCTTAAACGTACCCACGTCAAGTAAAGCCGCTAGCTGTGGTTCAAATAATATTCCCGACTCGTATTTTGAACATTAATTATGAAACATGTTCGAAGTTTTGGGATTTTCCAGTCAGTCAACCGTGAAATCTAGAGACTTGGTGTTCTGTGTGAATAAAATATTGCTAAAGTTGAAAAGAAAAAGACTAGCACGTGAAATATCTTAGTCATTGTCTCTCTTGTTTGAAAAGTCATAGGAGTGAGGGTGACCAAGATAAATCTCACGCAGTAAGAATAGGGCCCCTGCAAGTTTTAGATGACACATCTCGAATCTACTAAAAATATACCTGTTTTTGTTATTACTGCCTATTAGACAAGGACATCAATTACACTATCACACTTACAAAGATTTAGTTTAGTTTGTATGATCTTTGATCACACTAATATTATAAATGCGAAAGTTTGGATGGATGAATGTCTGTTACTGAATCACGCGGTCACGTCAGAACGGCTGAACGAACCTGGATGAAATTTGGCACAGATATAGATTATTATCTGGAATAGCGTATATGCTACTTTATTTTTTGATAGGACAATTAAGCTTTCTAAATTAGGCTTAGTAAACCGTTTTAAATTCAATTAGCAAGATCCGATTGGTAGGAGAGACAGAGAGGAACTGTTTCTCAGTCAGAGCTTTGATCAGAAGTCCTGGGAATCCCTCATTTTACCTAAAATATCATATTTTACGAATTTAATGAACTAGAAGTCCGCCGTCTGTAGTGGCCTTTAGAATATTTTAACTATTACTTTCTTTCCTGTTCTTTACAATATAAGTTACATCATCCCACACACTAACGTTGAGGAAGGTTCGTTATCAAGGTGTAGTAACGAGCGACCAACTTATCTGTGCAGCCAATTGATGGAGCCACTATCGGAATTTCTTAACAAAACTCATAGATATCGATGTGAAACTTTAGTTCCCTAATTTGGTCACTTTCGCAGATAAGTTTGGTAAGTCTGAACGACCGGTCTATTAATGCTGTTATTTATTCTATGGTCCGGTCCCGTGTGGGAGTGACAGCATTCTGTACCTGTCGTTATGACAACTGAGCCGACACAGATCAAGTAACAGTTACTACGACATCCGTAGACCAAGTTTTTGTCATGTACATAGAGCCACAGAATGCTCCCTGTTACATACGACAGGTAGAGCATAAGGATATGAATAAAGCATCAATTCTAGTGTACGGTTTTATTACTAAATCCTAAAACTAAAATTTGATTAGGCGAATTAAAAATGTTCTTATTCACGTCTTAGATGAAATAAAAATTCACAATTCACAATTTTTTTTTTTATTTGAATTTAAATCTAATTTTATTATACAACAACAAACTTTTTTTAAAGCTTTTAAACGTATTTGGTCCACAAACTACATTTAACTAACAATTGGGAGAGGTGGGCGAATTTAAAAATTATTGAATCCTAACTACGAGTACCTACACAATTATATTATATACTCGTACTTAAGCGAACGTTTGCATGTGTTTGTTTTGTTAAAATTCGGGAGCGAGGTAGCTTAAACCATGGATTGGTTGGATGGTTCTCAATTCGACTGTATGTTTGTTACCTCATAACTTTTGACTAGGTGAATCGATTATGATGATTCTTTTTGGCTCTATACAAATTTTATCAAAATCGGTCAAGCAGTTTTTTAAATATCAACTAAAGTTTAAACCTTGCTTACATGGATGACGAACTATAGAATGGGGAGTCGGTTTTATAAGCTTTGCTTTTTATATTAGGTATAAACTGCGGGGAACGCCGCGGAGCGCATCTAAATAGTCCTTAATATTTAGCTAACTTATTTTGACTATAGTAAATACCTACTTATCTAAAAGACGTAGTTTAAACTAAACTGCATCGTGCTCACTGCTCAGATGAAACGATAAGCACTGCACGACTTGACTCAGTCTAGCTGAGGGAAGAAGCTGCGTAGCGCTTTTGAAATGGCTAATTTTCACAGTTGAAGAATAATTTTAAAAGCAAAGCTTAAAACCGACTTCCCATCCGGTAATTCGTCATCTATGTAAAACAATTTTTAGGCATTTGTCGATATTTTAAAAACTGCGTAACCTATTTCTATAAAATGTATATGGGACCGACTCTAAAGTATGATCTACCAAACAAAAAAAAGAATCAATAAAATCGATTCACAATTTGCGATAACAATCGCGTAACAAACATAGAAAAAAAAACATAGTCGCATTAAGAAGTCGCTTCCTTTTTGGAAGTCGGTAAAAAAATAAAATAACAAACGTCAAAAATTGCAGCATAACGGCACCTGAAAAGAACGGTGGTCTTCAAATCTTATAGCAATTTTGCTGGATCAGCATATGTTCTTCCACATTCTGGCTGCGCCCCGCGGTTTTAAAAGTAGATTATTCCAGCGCTATTTCAGGCTATAATCTATCTCTGTGCCAAATTGCATCAAGATCCTTTCAGCCGTTCTGCCGTGATTGAGTAACAAACTTTTTCAGGCAAGTAGTTTTTGCAAATAAATATTTTTAAGTTCGAAAATGAGCGAAATCGTACGAGAAGTATTGGAGGTATGGGAGGTATCCGTTCGAGGAGAACTACTTAGCTAATAGTTCGCAAGTTAATATTTGTTCATTAGTCTGTTCAACCTTCAGAGTTAGACCCGTTATGCTGTTACAAATGTGATACAAAATGCCATTCTAGTTTTTTCAGCATTTCATTTTGCGAAATGCTAAAGCGCTAAAGCGGCTAACTATGTAAATATACAAATTTCATGGAGTATGAAACAGGTACAATGAAATATGATCTCCGGGTTAATGTTCAGATTTCTGGATTTTATTTGAAACTAGCTCATCTGCCCGCGGCTTTGCTTGCTTTCATAGCCTTTGACATTATGATTGGGCAGCTTTAACCCCCGACGCAAAACGACGGGGTGTTATGAGTTTGATGTGTGTGTCTGTCTGTGTGAGTGTGTGTCTGTGTGTGTTTGTGTGGGTGTGTGTGTATGTGTGTGAGAGAGAGTGAGAGTGTGTGTGTGTGTGTGTGTGTCTCTGTCTTGGCTTTGTAACTCCCGAACGCATGAACCGATTTTGATTTTGTTAAATATTCCGTAAATCAAAATCTGTTGTCGTGGTTTGGGACGAGTTAGCTGATATACAGAAAGAGGGATAGAAAAAAAAGGAAGAACACCCGGAAAGCTACTTTTGTTTTATCGACTAAGCGAAGCGTCTTTGCTTCAGCTTGGACCAAAATGCTTTCGTATGTGCGAATTCTTTCCGGATCTTTCTCTTCGTCAACAGCTCGCATTTCTTAACCGATTCACTTGAAATATAGATATAGATAGTAAGTCTACGTGATGATGAAAACCGATAAAAAAAAGAGTGTGTGTACTTATGTACACGCGTTAGAAGTTGTACTTCTTAACCTCAATCTATAAATGCAGACAAAACAGTTTATTCATCAGTTTTATCACTAATATTCAATATATATAGAAATACTAATAAATAATAAATTATTAGTAAATACTGTCACCGTCGTATATGAAATTGATTTAATAAAAACACCAAAATAATACTTATTTATTCACTGTTTAATTGTACTCTTACGAAACACCTGTTCTAAATATAAAAATACTGGAATATACAACTTGAACATAGTTTTCAATTTTCATGACACCTAGAACTAACTTCACGATGTAGAATTTAGGTGTAGGTGTGCGCGCGCATCGTAAAAATTCACTCTCATCATTTTTCTCTATCGCGCCAAAAGAAGTATAACTTCAAAAATAATTGAATTGACAAACCTTTTCCCACGTTTTATAAAATGTTCTAAAAAAATTTTCATTCATAAAAAAAATAGTTTTCACATAAACATCTAGCACTATCATCATTTTCTCAGCCGTAAAGTGGCATAACTTCACCTTTTATGCGAAAATTAATCTTTATACTCAATTCAGTCTGTACGGCTATCGCATAATTAATCTGAACGACGACGGCCTTAGCGAATTGGATAGATAGATAAAAAACTACGATAAAAGTCAATTTTATTCTATTACTTGGTATACTGTTAAAGTTGTAATTTGCCGGTTAACCAATGTGTTTCGGAATTATGCCCATTGTGCACCAAACTTTAATTGGGCGATTATTAAAATGTATTGAACTTAGACTCGGTGGCTCAG
Organism: Peribatodes rhomboidaria; assembly: GCA_911728515.1. Classification (NCBI taxonomy): domain Eukaryota; kingdom Metazoa; phylum Arthropoda; class Insecta; order Lepidoptera; family Geometridae; genus Peribatodes; species Peribatodes rhomboidaria. Next base: position 1,298,670 of record OU452175.1, on the reverse strand, counting down.
ATGGTAGTGAACCTGCCTTCTGAGCTTGGGGGCGTGGATTCGATTCCCATCTAGGGCAATATTCATGTAATGAACATTCGTGTTTGTTCTATGTCTGGGTGTTAATATCCATTTATGTGTGTATTTAAAAATATATGTATGTACTCGTATATCAGTCTCTGGCAGCCTTAGCCTCAGGCGACCGTGTGTGAAAATTAACCCGAACTTGTACTATCCATTGTTGACATAAATTTAACTTATTGAAGCTCTGTCAAAAACAGTCCGTTAAAAAGGTAATGAACTGTAGCTTAAAAGCTTACATTAAAAGTATCTTCAACGGCCTTCCTCAGGGAGACATACCTTTTATTTCATTTAACATATCGCGCACTCGCGGTAACTCATGCAAACAACGACCAGATCGTACTCAACTTCGCTAATCTATTAAGACTCACGCCACAAGTGCTACCTTTGATAACAGGCGAATAAACGAAGAAAATATTACGTATTGTAGAGCTCCGCTCCCCTTACTAAAATGCTAAAGGCACGCCAGTTCTCAACCGGCCTTTGAGAAGGCCGCGCGTCGCGCTCGCTCTCTACGCTCCCATTCCAAATATGAAACAGGATAAATAGTGACACGTAACGAATAGTGATGAGCAGAAACAATAGTGATTAGTGCCACTTTTCAAATAAGGAACGTAATGCCAACTTCGAAAAGAGAACAGAACTCGAAATGGCCTTGTGATGTGTTTTCTAGGTTTTTAACGTGACATCGAACTAAAAAGTTACATTTGAAAATGGAATTAGCAATAGTGATGCGGAAATTATCGAGTGAATTGTAAATTGATATCGTGAGAAGGTTTTAGTTACGATGACGATGTTGGCGGTGAAGAATTTTTTTATGCCGGAGAAGAGGGTCGACTCTCCGAGGTTTTCGCGCATGCCGGAGGCCTTAATGAGGTCTATTAGGAGGAGGTCTTTACGAGTGAAGAGAACCAAATCTCTTGTGCTTGTTAACGAGAAAAGGAAATCTGGTGAGTGGTAGTGTATGAGTTTTGACATTTTTCTTTTTAATTTGTTTTAAAGATTTTTAACTCTACAATCGATAAATAGAGATGTGTCCGAATCAAAGGCAAGTAAATGAGATTTTTGTGCTCAGCAGCGGTAATTCAGACTGATGATGATGGATGATTATTTTCATCTTTCTCGCAGTTCGATGCATGATAGCGTTGTTTCTTCTGAGATAAAGATTTTTATCTCAAGAGTAGCAAATATTTGTTTCAAGCAATATTCTGCCGCACCGTAGATAACAACCGTAAAATAGGTATTATGAATTTTATGATTAATGTCGTAGCAAAAAGTAAAATGCGTTGCATAAAGTAAGCACTCAAATTTATTTTTAGTGTAAAGTGATTAGGCTAGGAAAATAGTTAAACAGTGTCGATGCAAGTCATTTTGCCTAGCTGTTTGATTGAATGGCTAAATATTATCAGGAAGCTGGTTAAACCGCGCCGTTTAGTAAAAAGTCTAAGCTGTTAATTGAACGGCTAATTTAGCTAGTTGGCTGCGACAAATAAATAATATTTTCTGTCTACCTTTGCTAATCCTTGTATCATTCTTTGTTGCATTATTATTTAGATAAAATGTAAAAATATTCAGTAAGAAATATATTTCAAGTTTATTTGCTACCAAGTATTATGACGATCTTAAACGTCTATTTACTTATTTTGTTTAAATAGTACGGGAATTACTCACGTCCGATTTACTTACGTCCATTTACTTTATAGTAGGTTCTATTTACATACCTTATTTGGTGTTACAAATAAGGAGTTCCGAGGTCACTTACAAAAACTTGTCTGTACCTATTTATGAACATTTTTTTAATCGGCTGACATAATATGCTATACAGACAGACAGACATCGACGTCTCACCAAAAAGGTTCTATTTTACAAATATAATACAGAACCCCAAATAAAAAGAGAGTAAGTAGGTATAGTAAATAATATAGAAAGAGTTAATAGAAATAGGAGAGTAGGTATAGAGCAGGTTCAAAAATTAAAACTTTTAGTAAAAAAAATCTTTATGGGAATAGAAAATGGTTTAAAATCCACATCAAATCCGATGTAGAGCTAAATGTACAATAAAATATTGAATATATAAACGATAGTATCAGATACCTTTTAGGGCTTCTAAAAAGAAAACTTGGCCTCTACGTACATTAGGGCTGCTTTTCCACCAGAGGATAAGCGATGCGGGATGTCTAGCGAAGAAAAAAAATCGACCAATAGGATTGCTTAATTTATCATCTTCATTTATTTATTTTGTTTACCTACTTCAGTGATCCTATTGGTCGGTTTTGTCTTTGCTGCACATTCTCGCACCGCTCATCCGTGGTAGAATAGCAGTCTTAGGCTCAAATCATACAGGCCGGACAAAAGGCGAAGATGCAGCGCGGACACGGTTCAGGCGTGAATACTGTTAAGCGGTGCGTCTGCGCCGTGCCAACAGTTTTAAAGCGGCACCAACAATTTATTTTTTTGGGAAAAAAATTGCTTTCAGTTTTATGCCTGTACTTCTTAGTGGCTCTTTTCCGAACAAGGCGGTTGAGTAACTTATATAACTGACGTGCACTATGTGTATCTTCGATACCCAATTGAATAAATACGTTTTGTCTTTGACTTGACTTTGACCACCTCTGAACCTTGTCCGCGCCGCATTCTCGCTTTACGTCCGGCCTGTATAATTATGTAGACCTGTAGACTTATGAGTATAAATAGAAAGACGAATTGAAACAATAGATAAGGTGATGAATTTTAAATACTTACCTACTTGATTATCTATTTATACGCATTTAGTACCGTCACATTTGACGTCGTTCTCAAAAGTAATTAAATAATTAGTTCTTAATAACTGGCTAATTACAAACTATACTTTACTACTGTTGTATATGCTAATGAGCTAAGAATTAACCAAAGCAGTTAACTAGTTAAATGATAACCATTAAATTATAGTAAGTTTAAACAGCATTGGTGGCGCAGTTGGTTGTGAATCTGCCTTCTGAGCTTGGGGCGTGGGTTCGATTCAAGGGCCAAACATTTATGTGATGAATATTTGTGTTTGTTCTATGTCTGGGCTTTCATATCTATTTAACTATGTATGTATATATAAAAATATAAAATACGTACCTATGTATATTAGTCTCTGACAGCCAAAGTACAAGCTTTAGTGGTGCTTAGTTTGAGGTCAGGCCACTGTTATGATAAATGTAAGTAATTATGTATTTATTTAAACAATTTGGCTGACCCTTATTTTGAGAGACATAGATAGTAATTTATTAGCGATAAAAAGTAATAGGTACTGTATTCTGGTTAAATACGAACTTACCTAATAATAATTTCAAGATGTATGATCATTACTAGACTTACTTATCAGTACTAGACGGTGGATAGTGCCAAGATTGTGCAATGATCTGCCGGAGGACTTTGAGGATGGGTTTAGGACCAGAAGTGGATTTAAGATTGCATTAAAGAAGCTACTGTTAGAAAGAATGACGTAATAAAAAATAAGATTGTCAATAAACTGTTTTACAATACGTACATAGTATTAAGGTTTAAAACTCTTGCAGTCAACTTCACTCTTAAAATGTGAAAGTTATTATTATTATTATTTATAATTTATTGGTTTTTGACAAACTCATTCGTATGTAATGTAACCTCATGATGCTGCGTTGTAACTAAAATATAATGTAAATATGAAATGAGAGTATATTTCTGCCTACAAACTGCTACGCAGTTTGGCAGAGTTGTGTATTAATGCATATGTATGTTAGTAACTAAGATAAATAAATAAAAAAAATAAAAAAAAAAAAAATTGAAATTTAATTTTGCGATTATTTAGTTAACGGTCTATTGTTGATATTTGACATTTAACATATTGAAGAGCTGCCAAAAACAGTCGGTTAAATAATTTATCTTTTGTTTAGGTTTTGGTGAACTTTGGCTTTAATAATTTCAATTATTGTAAAGTAAAAAATAAACGTTCTTGATCTGCGAACTAAAACTATGCCCGATTTCCCATTCATCAGTTAAATTTTAACAGATGGATTCCGTTTTGGCGTTCTCTACTACAATCCGTAAACAAACGTTCTATGATAAATGTTTTTCGCAACAAAATACGCAATAATTTTTGTACTAAGATTTATGAATAAATAGAAATCAAGGATAAATAATTCATAGCACGATATATCACGTAATATCAATTAGTGTGCATTCAGTTGCACAGATCAGTGTTCCGTATAATTACAATTGGTAATTGTGTTCATTAAACACATTACGCTGATGAGAGTTCATCGGTGTTTCTGTTTGTTTATGCTTATTAGCTTATTTTTATTCAGATTTGTAGTGCTATGGAATTATGTATATAGGCATATGCTAATTAGCTTCGACATTTATTAAAATCGATAAATAATAAATAATTAAATTCGGGACACTTCCACACTCGGTCGCCTGACACCAAACTAAGCAAAGCTTGTACTCGTATTAGGGCTGCCAGAGACTGATATACATACTTAGATATTTTCAAATACATACTTAAATATATATTAACACCCAAACATAGAACAAACACTAATGTTCATCACATGAATGTTTGCCCTAGGTGGGAATCGAACCCACGCCCCCACGCTCAGAAGGCAGGTTCACTACCAACTGAGCCACCGAGGCAGTCGATGTGTGTTTGCGTCTTCTATGGACTCCAAAACTGCTGAAGCGATTCCGTGAAGTTTGGTAGCGATCAGACCAATAGAAATTGGGGCGGGTCGCCAGTTATTTCATAAAATAATACTCACCTACCTGACCCCACTACGTAAGCTTAGCCCAACCCAATAAACCTAATCCTAGCACCTAACCTCTCCCTACTTACCCTACCTAACCTAACCCAAACTTTTTACCTTGTAAATTGAACACACGTAGCCTCTAAAACGAAAAATCCTACTTCTACTTTATCCGCTTCAAATTATAAAGGCAAGCTTGTGTGTATGTGTTTTTGTTTGTTACTTCGTCACACTCAAACGGATAGACGGATTTGGATGAAATTTGGTATGGAGGTAGCTTATACCTATAATACTTTTATTATTACGGGTTTATTCATATAATACTTTTAACCGCGAGTAACAACCGCGGGGCGCAGCTAGTATTAAAATTCAATATTCGAATCTTTCGATTCCTTTTTTTACAAAGGAACCATTCTTTTATTTGAAAACATGCCCCATGTTCTCTACATTGTTTGCTTGAAGTGTGATTACTACAGACAATGTGCAGTAAAAAGACCATAACCTTCGTCTCATGTATGTTTATAGGCCATTCTACCGTCACATGTGGCTTTAAATGTACATATTATTTTATGTTTACTTTATTAGGCACATTTGGTTTTGTTTAAAAGTAATATTTTCGTGACACAGTTCTCACGTCAAAGGCTATTTATTCCGTTGCGTAGAGATATTATCGCGATCACGCTCACTCTTATGAATTCTCTAATGAGAAAAACAAAGACAGATACAATATCGCAGACGCCAGAATAGTGTCTTGGAACGGTTGTTTAGTAATTAATTTTAGGCCAAAATTCACTAAAACTTAAACAAACGATTAAATTTTAACCGGCTGTTTTTGACAGCTCTTTAATAATTGTCATGAAATGTCAACAATATTAAAAAATATTAAAAAGACAAATTAAATAATTTTTAGTATTAAAATATTCAAGTGTAGAGATAATACGAATTTTAGAAATCACAAATAGATTCACAAATGAATCAAAATCGTCAAGTACAAAGGTGCATAGATATTCGCACTTCACAAACGCAATTAGCATAATGAAACCACGTGTTTTCCAATTAATGTGATTAATTATAAAACTTGACCAATTAGTTAAGTTAACGCACCGGTCGTCGCCCGTCTGCCCTCTAATTACAGCGCGGTCTTTATCGGCCTATCGATCTGAAATGTAATCAAGCTTGCTATCTGATAAGTGCACTTTAATTGAATTTGTCTAAACGCAAAGCTTTTTTTTTCTATTTTAAAAATTAGTGGCGCCTCCTAAAGTTTTTGCCAGTAAATATTTAAAATGTACACTTCAAACACTATGAAATCTATTAATATGAATACTCGTAGTAGCATATTTTCATATCATATAAATTATTTCTTAAGATACTACGAGTATTGTCTAAGACTAAACTTAGACAATAGTATCTAAAATTAAATTTAGTTTGATTTTAGACATCGTTATTGTCATATATTATTGAAGATAGTGTGAAGTGAAGTGTTTTTAAGTATTTTTTGCACTTATAACTATAATTAAGTACTAAGTAATTTTTGAGAATGTAAATTGAATTGAATTAACATTTCAAATCTGATTTTGTAATGTGTTGTGTTGTGTTTTGTTTTGTAAACCAACATTTGATTTTAATGAATCTATTAAACGTCTCATTTATAAAAACTCTTTGAATATATTAAGTTAATACTGCGCACTTAATTTTTGTATTTCGAAAAACCTTACGACTCTTTCAAAAACAACGTTTAAAACCTATAAAGAGCCTATTGTAGGATATTGGAGGGAAACCGAAAAGGTGACGTCATAATTCTGTATTATTTTCTGAAACTTGATGATGATGGAATGATGGATTATTAACCTTTTATCGGTGCGTTTACATGCACAAAACAAGTTTAAGCAAATGATACAAGCATTGCGAAACGCGGCTTTTCGTTTCCTCCACAAAAGTCAATACTCCACTTGGAGTTTCAGTTGAGTACCGACCACTTTACTGAAATGGGGAAAGGGAACGAATTCTTTATCATCACCTCATCATCATTACTGTGACATAACTATAGAAGAGAAACCCGACTGGCAAATGCATAGACGTGCGGCGCCAAATTCCCCTGAATGGGGGAAAAAGACCGCTGTATTTCAGATCCGTGGTTTTTTCCAACGTTTTCAGAATTGGACTACATCCAAAACAGTATTATTAATACTCACGTATTACATTTAATTTGCATGTGTCATCAGTAGACGCGGTTGGTATGCATATGCAGCCGGCAAAAAGCCAAGTTTTGGATTTTTATTGGTGCCAAATTGCGTTTGATTTTCATTATTTGATTTCAGTAGCTATAATTACGTAGTACCTACCACCTACCTACCTAGTTATATTTCAATATTTTTTTTCTTAAATTGTTTGAATAATTTGCATTTCAATAGACAGTTTACAACGCGCGTGTGTTAAGCAAATGAAACTTCAAATATATATTTTTTTAATTTAAATGTTTTTGTATATTTTTTTGTCTATACTATCTATTCTCTATCTATCTATTTATGGTTTTCGGTCAAAAATTATAAACTAAAAAAAAATTACGCAGGTATGACATAAAGTTGCAAGATAGCTTATGATGCCTCATCAGGCTGCGTGGCGGCCAAACGCAAGCTTAATGTCGAAGAAACATAACCCTGTTTCTGGCAGAGTCGGGTAATAAAAAACTTAAAATAAAAAACTCACTTGTGTTTAACGTACTATGTGACATTTGAAGCTGACACGCGCTTGCCAGGTGCATTCAAAGCAATTGTATTTAATTATGGTGTAAGGTCGTCATGGTTGAGGGACTATGGTAATGATATCGAAAACGGATATAGTATAAAACATTAGGGGTGGTCAGTATTGATTAAAATACTGTGTTCTAACTATTATAAACGCTTAGAGCTTTATAGCTTAAATGCTTAGAGATAAGTTTGCGCGAATGACTTTAGCTCGCGGGGTTGTCTCTACAAGTTATGCTTAGAGACGATTTAAGCGGGCGACTTTAGCTCGCGGAGTTCTCTCTACAACTTATGCTTAGAGAATTTGCGCGGATGACTTTTCTAACTAGCTAATTAGCTGTTGAGTGTTATCAAAAGTGTTATCCCGCGTTTTATCCGCCAGTTACAAAATCTCCAAGTGTGCAAACTTGCTAAGTAAGGATTGACAACTCAAACGTACTCGTGAACTTTCATTGAGTGAATATTTCATTTCTAAGCTTTCAATCCAAGCTCGTAAAAAAGCTGTTCATGTAGAGGTCAAGGCAATAAGTTCCAATTTTGTCCGCTATTGTCAAATGGCGCTGTAAATTTGTTGCACCATCTGGCTGAGCGCCCGACGAGTCCACTATGTCCACATTTTGGACTGACTCCAAATGTAACCTAATCAAAGTTGACAACCTCTGATCCGTTTAGTAAAAACAATGAAATGGGAAGAAGAGAAACTGTTATTTCTCGAGGTGTTTCTAATTCGGAAGTGAAGTACACTTTTAAAGCTAGGTACAAGTGAAATTAACCTATAGTACGGCTTTTTAGCGCAGAAGATTGAAGTTTACGGTACCAGGTGGCAGATGGGCTGAATCTTAGCATGCATCTATCGCGGTAACCGAAAAATTTGTTATGAAATCACTCAAAAAAGTGCTTGTCAATTTTTGATAAGATAAATGCCTGTGTCAGTTCGGACTGGACGGATTTTTGCACAAAGCCATAGGCGCGATTGGCTTAAGGCTTTGCTTGGACGGTCTAAGGCTTAAGGCCGTTTAATCCATACAGGGCACGGATTTATGTCCAGTCAGGTGAAACTGGAGGTAAAACTTCTAGTCTGTAGTGGTAGCCTTTAAACTGGTACAGTTTAATACTTAACTAATTAATATTGCTACAGCAATATTGGATACTCGTAATTATATTAAATGTCACTAGCAAGTCATTTAAATAAGAATATTTAAAAAAATTGGTAAAAGCTACTTGTCTACTTTTCCGTTATTTAGCTAATTGTCAGTGCATCCCAATGCGAACTCTCCAACAGCTCTATCACCACAGCCGTTCTTATTCTACATATATTTTCCCCTAATTCACCCCGACCCACAATGTTTTACAGTAACCCCGTTGCCCCGACTCCCGGATCCAAAAGGATCAGTCTCCAGAGAGCGATGCTCGAGCCGCGGCAGCACGAGGTATTCAATAACACCCTCTCGCCCGGTCTTGCTGACCCCGATAAATTGGAAGAAGACACTGTAAGAGCGTGGTCGAAGATAGAAGCGTCTATGTTTCCTAGAGTCTTTTCTGACAGGACGAAATTTTCACAAGATATCGGGTTTTGAAACACCCCCCACGGTGGTTTGCCTTGAGCTTGACTTGTTAGCTTAATTTCTGATGGGACACCATATTTGAAATTTCGAGAACATTATATTTTACGTGGTTTTGTTAGAATCTAATTTACTCTAATAAGACCTCTAGATGAAGCGCCGCAAAATCGTATCTCGGATGCAGAAAAAAGCTAGACACCGTCCTAAGAGGTAAAAAATTCAGGACATGAACTTGTCTATCCTCCCCGGCTCCCGTTGGGGAAAATGAGACCTTTTCCCAACTGTCCCCGCACTGAAACGCTGCCTCTTATAACATAAAGCTCTATAGTTTCTGCTATGAGCCGACGTTAAATGAATTTATTATGAGTTCAGTCTGAAGGCGGAACTTTTGCAATTCCGATGGGGAACTTTATGTAACGGCCACTTTTGCAACTTTATGTGGTATCTTGCAACTTGAAACACCCTCGACCAAGTTATAATATTATAGGGAATGTGTGAACTTTAAATAGGTTATTTCTTCTTTCACATTTAAAAGCGAGCGAGCCCATTCTCGTGCGATAGATATTATTTTTGTCAGATTTATTCTATTAGGTTTATTTTTGTTACTTTCTTCGAGATGTGTTTGTTGTGGAGTCAGGTTACAGTTTTTTGTTGTAAAACAGCATATTTTCCAACAGAGACGTAAAAAGTTCGTTGCAGTTACGAGTAAGTAACTGCAATGTTTGAGAAAAATGTAAATATACTGTGTAAAGTATTCGATTTGTTGTATCTGTCCTGTACCCTTACCGTACCGTCTTATACCTGGTATATGCCCAGACAAGTTTGTTTATTTGAAGCCACTGAGACCACGACATGGCCATATTAATCGTTCCCAGGAAGCATATACTATTATTATTTCCTGTACCCTCAGCCAATATGGGTGCCTCATGTGTAAATGACAAAAAACCTTTATCAGATGACAGCATCGCTTATTTTGCACTTGCAATCGTATCGAGACTCTGACTCATGAAGTCATGAGGTGACATTGACTTTTATGGCTCGACCGAGAATTGACCTTTTAATGCATACTCCACACTTTACTACGCAGACGGGCTTCATACAAAAAAATATGCGATTTTTTATAAACATGCATACAGTTAAGTGCTTAAGCACACAGTTTACAACAACTAAAAGTGTGGTCTGGGGATAAAAGTGCGCGAGTCACCCTCGTACACCAGGTTCCCTAATCTTGAGGCGTGAAATGTGATCTGGTCACTTTCACTCCTATGTCTTTTTGAACGAGAGAGATAAAGACCAGAAAATATCTCGAATTGTAGGAATAGAGCCCCGTCTTGGGACATCGTATTTATGATGACTCGGGTGTTACAGGTCTTGATAGCGTCTGTTTCTATCTATGGCATTAAACATTGTGTCGTAATTTTTTTTTAAAGTGCAGTGTAGTTTCGCCTGTTTCAAAAATCGGCTGCGTATTTAGAACGTAGGAAATTTTTCAACTGAACACAAGATTATCGTTAATTGGTTGGTTCTCGCCTACTTTGTGACGTCACTACCACACGTTACACACGCCACGTGTCGCCACGGTCTAGTGCTATCTATTCTGTGGTGTTGTCACAGCCTAAAAGCTTTTCTTTCAAGTTGCTTTCAGCGCTGTAAGCCGCTATGTAGGTCGCGCTGTGCAATCGGAAAAGCCATTTACCCGGGACGGGGGTGGCTGGGAAAATACCCATAAAACAGTACTCTAGATCACTATTTTCTAGCTCTTAGATTTATCAATTACTAGTTTCAAGATTTTTTGGTAAGTGTGTTTGTTAAGTCGTGATCTAGCGGTAACAGGCGCGATTGCAACACATCATTCTACTGTGTTACAATCATTCATCAGGCTATTTATTTGCCACCCTAATTTCACAAATAAACGACTGAACCAAATGTACTCGTAATGTACCTAATTTAGAAAAAGTAATTTTATGATTTTATGATTGCAGTAATTTTAGGATGGAATGGGCCTACATTTGACCACAACATAGCAGGGGGCCAACCATGACCTCTTATTGCCATGATGGTTACGTTTTATTTTCGACGCTGTACGACCGCGAATTGTATCGCCGCGCAATAAGGTCCATGGTCGCGCAGCGTCGAAAAAAGAACGTAACCATCACAATAAGATGTCATGGTAAACCCCCTGGTGTGAAAGTGACGATGTGGTCTAAGATGTAGCACGATAGCCCATGACGTGCCTATTTACTCTTGTCTCGTGATTTGTATACCCCTAATACTGCTATTAACCTCTACGACCAACCAACTCCGGTGACCTATATCGAAGATTGCATCCCTTTTTATTTCCGACCTCAGTGCAACTCGTTAGGGGCATAATAGAGCTAGGTCTATCTAGACTTGCAGTTGGCAGTTTGTTGTGAAATATGGACCAATTAGCGGTGTTTTCTTTGAACAACTTTGTGATGAAATTGGTGCTAAAATGATCCTTACTTTATCAGGATAGAGTCTAAAATGCATAGTCTAAAGCCAAGAGACGCTTTACGTTTAGTGATTACTCATTTTGAATTATTCTTAACACTAGTTCGTCTTCGTACTAGCACTTATTTCTCGTTTATTTATAATCTGTGATAGCACCTAACCCTAACGTATTAAAAAGAAAATAATTATGAAAATAAATTTCATGACAATCAATTAGGTCAATTTATTTTGTATTCTGTTGCTTCCTGGAGGCAAAGTCAAAAAGGTAACAATGTTCCTGACATCAAAATGATTCCTATTTCTAAGTTTTACACTTAAGCGAATAGTACAAAAATACCTATGTACACACATTCCTATACATATGCATTGTGAGATCAAAACCACAAAACTGCAAACACCATTTTTTTGTCCCTATTATACTCGTAGTTAAAATGAGCAAATGACGTAAGTACGGGTACTCAAGCTGTTCATGAAGATCAAGAAATAAAAACAATCCATTACGTAAATTCCCATACATATGAGTTTGAAAGCAAATAAAACTCCAGCGGATATGGCGAACGTGGTGAGTTAGGGTTGACGCGAAAGACAAATTAAATTGAATCAAAAACTATTTACCTAAATTTATATGACGAGTTTGGCCACCATAAATTCAGAATCTCTTTTTTATTTAAACCTTAGAGTGCGAGAAAAGCATGTTATCAAATAGTTTTTTTCCCAAACAACAATCAATTGATAAAAATTGTTTAAAAGATGTAATGAAATGAAAGTCATGCATTATCAGTATGTATAGTGTCATCGTTTTAAAAATATTTTTAATAATACGAGTGAATAGCCGTGGTAAGTTTATCTTTTTTTTTTACCTAAAACTTTGTACACACAGGTACGTACGTAAGATACAAAGCTAAAATTGTTTCAATACTTATCAATTACGAGCGACCAGGCCCCGGCTTCGCATGGTGCCTATAAACTTTGCAAGAAAAAATAGTTATGTAATTTAGGTGGAGAGCGGATACACAGACAAAGGGATAGACAGACGCTAAGAGCGACTGTTTTATACTGTGCACACTGTGCAGCGATAAAAATTTTGAAATAATTATATTTTATTTTCGAAAAGTGGAAACTTAATGTTTCTCAAAAGGGACAACCCTACGTCCCTCACCAACAAATCAACTCCGATATTGAACTGCAGCTACGTACAGTAGCTACAACATTGAACCGGCTGCAATCGCTGAAAGCTATTCATATTCAGTTTAGGAAACATAACTTTGCTGCAGGAATGTATGATAATAATATCCTATTATGAACTGAACTCATAATATTTAAGTAGGCATGAACTGGAAGCTATTTCAAATGTTGTAATGATTTTAACCGCCTTGAGTTGGACTTATCCAGCAAAGACTTTCGAGTAAATTACGACTAAGATTTTTTTATGCCATAGATGGCAAACAAGCTAACGAGCGGCTTGATGGTAAGCGATCACCGTCGCCTATAACACCAGGAGCAACACAGATACGTTGTTGACTCTTAAAGAATACTCTAATGTTAATATGATGTTGATATAATTTTGGGTAATAAATCCTACTCGGCGGTTAGAGGGTTAAGGTTAAGGTGACTTATGGTGATTATCACTTTGACTATGACTTAAACGTAACGTTTTTTTCTGTTCGACTCAATACAGCATTTTTATTGTAAACCAAAAATATTGTACATGGCAACAAACTGCTCGCTTGTAAATGACATTAATTTTTTTTTTTTACAATGATAGCTATTTAAATTAGATAAATGGTAATAAATGGAATCGAGTAGCTGCGTTAATCGAATTTTATGAGGCTTTGTTTCTCAATAAAGTATTTACGTTCGCTTTTATTGTGCCTTTGCAACGTCGTCTAAAAATAACTCTGTGTGAAGAACCCTTGAACAAAATGGCATCAAAAGAGACCATATTAGAAGGATACAGAGTTTGATGACACGCGATATTTTAGGAACATCAAAACGAAGTTTGTTTACCCAAATCGAATAAATATCAAAATCTGAAAGATCGATTTACTTCCACGCTGCAGATCAATCGCAGTTTCTATTACGTAACATCGCTCTTTCAAGACCAAAATTTACTTTTCTAATAAAAAAAAAAATTAACTTCAAACGCGCACGTGGGTGTTACCATCACAGGAAGAGGAAGCCATTGTTTGGTCGCGACTTGAATCGTAAATCGGTGATCGAATGCGTGCTCTCGATTCTCGAAACGACGCGCGTTTTCACAGCACTAGTGCGTTTGAAAAATACCGCGAAATGCAGTTCCGGTGCGAATGATAAACAAGCTATATATATTCAGCGACTTCTGAGTCATTATTGTATTTTAATTTATTTTTTTTGTATGCGATTTTTCGCAAATTTGAAAAATAAACGCGACTGAAAAAATATTCAAAAACAGAACAATAAACACGAATAAAGAAACAAGAACGAGGATCTTTGTTCTTAATCATTTAAGTTTTTTTTTTATTTTAGAAGAAAAGTTTGGTGACGCAGCGCTCCAGCCAGACATTGTATCTTCGATAACAATCAGTGAGTAAACAATTAATCATCCCCTATTTTCCTACGAATCTAACCCTAAGGTTCGATTTTTTTTTTCTAATTTATATGGGACCAACTTTCCAATAAAAAAAGAATTTTCAAAATCGGACTAGTAAAAAGTTAAGCGTGGTCAATGGTCATACAAAAAAATATACGCGTCGACTTGAGAACCTCGTCCGTTTTTTCGTCGGTTAATAAAATGGGACGTTTGTCTCTATCTTGAGAAAGTAAATGCCAGGCATCAATAGACAATAAACAATAGACAAATATTTATTTGCAGCAAAAACATACAAAATAAATTAAATAAAAATTACACGATTAAAAAAAAAAACAAAATAAACATCGTTTTGCCACAAACCGGTCCCAACTCAGCATAATGCCGGCTGCTGTAGACAACCGGCGCTGGTCTTCCGTTGGAACCGGCAGGTGACGTCAACATTCTTAGTTCTTTCAAAGTAGTAAAATACTTAGGTACTCATAAGTATTGTTCACGTTTTACAGTACAATTAATGAACCATCAACGCAAGTCAATGTCCCAATCATACTCCAATTCTGACTGCCAAACAAATCTTAACTAGACTAACATGCGAAATTGAATGAGTGAGTCATTACGTGAATGAATGAATGAACAGAAATAGTGCGTGATACAATATTTGGGCTGCGCTGACCGTAGACCGTGGCGTCATAAGGTTAACACGTTCTTGGGTAGACGGCTTCCAAATAGTGATGTGTTGTCGACTTGGAAGAGATTGACGTAAGCGACGTATGGAACACTTACTGTAATGATCTATTGTTTGAGCAAACGATGCTATTGAGAGTCCCGGTTTGGTTCTAGTGATTGTGGTGACGTAGGTTTTAGGCCTGTACCAATTTAGGACGATTTTTTTAAACAATAGGTTTTTGTCTTTTGTCTCCATTGTTTTTTTTGTCTCTTAATTAGCTGGTTTAGTATCTTCAATGAATATGTATACTAATGGATAGTCTAAACCTGATATTTATTTCTTGTGTAGTTTTAGAAAAAAATATTGGACCCTGTGACACCGCGGGTGAAACTACAGGACACTGCTAGTAATTTCATAAACTGCAATTCTTTTGAACTCATAACATTTAACGGTAACGAGTCTAACGGCGGAGCTGTCGTTAAACCCAAGAATTCTTGTGAGCAATAAAGAAAACGGGTAAGCAAGTTAACGGTGCAAGACGGGATGATAACGACGTTAGTTTTGACAGCCTAGTTGATAAGAAGTACCTGGTACATTCTAAGTGCATGCAAAATTTATCTAATACCTACCCCGTAAACGACTTGTTGGAAAATGTTTGACGTAAGCACCGGAGGGCCCTATTCTCTCCAATCGAGATATTTTCTGGTCATTGTCTCTCTTGTTTGTAAAAGTCATAGGCGTGAGAGTGACCAAGAAACATCTTTGCTTCAAGAATAGGGGGGCAGAAATGTGACGATAAAGCTGGTCCCGAGTATTTTTTTTTTAGTAAGAAAATGCACAAAGTCATCATATACTTACTCGTACTACAAAAACTAAAAATTACACAATGCACTAAATTATGAAGTACCTACAATGATAAACAATTAGTATGACATGTGACTTAAGACTGTCATTCCAATGACAACGATTAAAAACAAAAACACATTAAACCGTCGTAACATCACTAAGCGTGCGAATCTCCCTCCAAATAAAAAACAAAAATAAAAAATAAAAGTAGGCGTTGCTCGGTAACCGACTATAAATGACTTAATAATGATCCAAAGCGAACAAATTCACGTATTGGAAAACATATAATTATGGGTTCAAAATATACCAGAGCAAGAAGACTTGAATGGGAAGGAATAGGGATGCGAAAATCTTCTGTGAGCCGAAAACTATCGATCTACAAAAATCATAAGACATATTTTTGGTATGATATAAACATAAGTATGTGCACACCTACATAACGTCATGCTGCGATAGTGAAGGGGTTGGCAGAAGTGTATTACAACACCTACAGTTCACCGGACGATATTCAGTCTCAAATGTTGTCAGAGGCGACCCTGTTGCCATACGAGTACACCGACCTCCATTTATGTAGCAGGTGACATTAAATACGCAAGAAAATTCACATAATACACAAATTGTTACGCCCCCTCGGCTGGGATCGAACCCGCTCACCCTAGCTTGAGAGGCGCGCCTTCTCCAATTAGCCTATCATCGTATTTTTGTATGAAACCTACAAAATGCTAGAACTAACCTAAATAATCTGTTAACGATATGGAAATCGTAAATTAAAGTAATAATTACGAAGTAAATAAACAACAATTAAGCCCTTTATCAATTACGGTACGATCCACTTCACTTCCTATTTATCTATCGATAAGATAATCCGGCACAATGACCTCGAAAGTGTTTCAATAAGTCAAGTTACGACTATAATCTCAAGTATCTACTCGATATTAGACCTAGATCAGTCATTGATAACGTGTGGATTAGCTTTTCTTTTGTCTCCCTCAAACAATTGATTATCGATATGCGTGATTTCTTATGCGCGCTAGCTTTTTTTCAATTGTTTTTCTGACTCACTTTTAATTCAGAATATTACGGAGAAGTACTTACTTACTTATACTTTATTTTGAAAAATTCTACCACATTCTACGATGTTTTGAAAGTACCTAAACTATCCTGACGAAAACAAAATTAAAATTATCGAAATGCGATTGTGTTTGGTTGGTTTAGTATACCTACCGAAGCAGTTAGGTTCCAGATAAATGGATATTCTTTATTGACCACACCAAAAATTACTAACAGCGAACTAACTAACGATAATAATGCTTAAGTAACAAGGTGCCCTTATCTCTAAAAGTCATCTCTTCAAGAGTTATTAAAATAAAAATAATTTATAAAATAAGTAAAAGATGAGAAAGACGGAGTGCCTACAGCAGAAGTTTGGCGTATGCAATTCCAATTCATCGATAAAACTAAGAAGTATCGATGTCCAAACTCACCGCCCTATTCAAGATTAGGGTTTCGCAGTTCCTTGGGCACAAAGCCTTGGAATGATCTATTCGCAAGGGCTCGCACAAAGAGCGCGAGCAGATGTTTGGCTCAAACTGGAGCGCGGCAGATGCAGGTAGAACAATGCACTCACAGACAGACCGATACTTTTGAGGAGATTTAATTAAATTATTTTGTAGTTGGCTTATTTATAGTCGAGGAACGTCGAAAGTCGAGTGGCAAAAAAAATTGTAAGGAGTTTTAATTGAAATTTGACATTGATACTTTTGGCAGTTTTTTTTTTCTTTCGGTAATGTATAGTATAGTAATTGATAATTATTATTAGAGAACATAATTACATCTACGATATTTTAGTTTTTAGTATTTATTAATCTGTACCTGTAAGTGTATACTTTTTTTTATTATTAGCTTTATCTTGGTTCTTTAATTCTATGCCAGTTTTATTTTTGTTTTATTTCATCGTCAATATCAGCCTGCTATTGCTCGGTATGACGATGGCGGCGAAGGGTAAGCCAATAATCTAATTGAAAAAAAAAACGTTTCACCTAAGTTTTATGCGTCAACTAATCTTAACACATACTTATTCTTATTTCTTAAAATTATTCTATGGAGTGTAATATAATAGAGCAATAGAGTGTTAACTGTCAATGTCAACCCTAGCTTGGCGCACGACAACGCTGGCAGTTTCATTTCACGGTCCAAAGAGTTTCACGCTAACGTGACACTTTTTATGAGATTCTCCTTTTTTACTGCCAGTATTTTTGTAATTTTTTTTTTAAGTTTAACTAAAACTTTTCAAAATTGGAACTTTTCTTAGACTTTGTCTAAAAGAATGAGTCCGTTATTCAACTGTTACTTTTAAGTTTTTTTTATTTATTTCAGGTTCTTGTTGCGTTTTTTCAATAGATTTTGTCTGGAAGATAAAAAATCCGTTACTCACTCAAATGTTAACTTTTTGTTTTGTAATTTGGTGAACATAGCTTATAATAGTACCTAGTCAAAATATAAAACGCAAAAGTCTTAAAGAAAAGCTTGTGTTGACCTTAAACCCCTAACACCAGGGCTAGCCTCTCAACCAAACGCAACAAGCAAACATTACTTAGGCCTCCTACAAGCGAGTGAGTGAGACAGCAACATCGCGTGACTCCTAATGCCTAATTGCCTAAATTCATAAATCACAAACCAAATGGAAGTTAATAGAACAAACTTCTAAGAACAGCTAATAACATTAAAAGCACAGTTCGTACTGTCATTATCTTGTATTAATATTATTTTAACTAAAATCATGTTCACTTTAATGTTGTAAACTCTATTTCTACACTATTATTTTAAAGAGGTTGTAGTCAATGTAAGTTTTCACGTACTTTCTAACTGAACCATCAATTCCAAAGTAGGAAAGCAGAAATTTCTACGCTGTTCTTTTGAAAAAAATAATTTTTAATTGAGGATATTTATTTGGTTTTTCACTTGGCTTTTACAATTCATTTCCTCTTTAAGGGTAGAACCATAAATAGTCGGTGAAATAATCGCTCAGATTTATCTAAAATATACCTTACTAAGCAAGTACATTAAGTGCATTTCCCAGAAGCCAAACTAACCAAACTTGAATACTAACTACACTTCACAGTTAAGTTAGTTTTAGTAACTCAACTCGCATCAAGTTGAACCAAGTTACCTCATCGTACAGAAGAGAAGTTTTAATTTGTAACTCGCGACTTAGAGTCGACTTAGAATTACTTGAGTTAAATTGCAAGGGTAATTAATTACACGGGAGTAAGTAGAAGATCTTGTCCTGTAATTAGAAAGTTTGTAAATTAAATATGAGGTGTTGATTTTAAAAGAGTTTGATGGACAAAGTCAAGTCTCTAAAGATACTGTTGTCCTTGTCTAATCAAGTGCAATGCCAAGACAACTAATAACGACCGGAAATGACAGGAATAATTAAAATTAATCCTTATACTTACTCATTACAAAATCGAAAGTAACTCTGTCTGTCTGTTTGTAGTCTTTTCGCGGCTCAAAGTCAAAGTCAAAATGTTTTTATTCAATTTGGGTGTCAAATATACACTTATGAATATTTTTTTTTAATGGACTCGACCGCCTTTGTCGGATAAAGAGCTTCTACTCAGAAGAACAGGCAAGAAACTGAGGGGCATTATTTTAAAAAAATAAAAATAAACTAGTCTCACAAATTTTGGCTTACAACTAGGTAATATGTATACATATACTAGTGGCTACTTGGCGGAAGTAGAAGGCACCAGGGGGCTTGCCATGAACTTTTACAAAAACATCATTGCGCAGGAACGTTTTGTTACATTCCTTAATAAGTATTGTTTTGTACCCTACCACAAGCATTGAAAACAATAATGTTTTAAAACGTTATTACTCCTGCTACAGTGATGTCAAAAGAATGTACGATACAAGTGCTTTTATACACTCTGTGGTACTTTTGCGTATTTTGGAGTGTGGTGTTGCCAGATGTACGATGTCAATCGTAATTATACGATTTTTGCCATGTAAAAATCGTACAATCGGGGTCGTACAATAGTACGACCGCATAGCGAAATCGTGCCTACAATATCCTATCGATACAGGGAAATTACACTTACGGTTTTTACAAGTTGCAAGTAAAAACACTACGATTTATTATTAGTTTCTTCCCTAAGAATTTTTATTTTCCTCACTCGCGTACAATCTCTCCTAAGAAACATCTGGCGACACTTGGTTGTATGAACAATGTCAAAAACGTTTTTTTTTTGTTTTGACTCATAGGGCAGGCTAGAGGCAAAATAGCCATACCACCATAGTCTTCCGTATGTTTGTCATAACATTTTTCATTAAATCTCTGATGAAGATGATGATAAATGAGATAAATCTCGCTCCTCTTTCCCTCTTTCAGTAAAGGCGAGTTTTCGTTTTAGAAAATAATACAAAATCATGACACCATCTTTTCGGTTCCCCTCAAAACCGTAAATTAAATCTACCTATGATCATGAAGGTAAATTAAAATTCAATTGCTGTATCCAATTAAAGTTTGTGAAAATTATTTTGGTGATATCTAGAATTTAATGCTTAGAATAATTTGTCACAGCGGCCGCAGAGTCTCAGTCTGAGACTTTTTAAAAACCCACAGTGAAATCGCTGCGGGCTTTAATAGGAGTCTGCAGGCGAAGGCTCACTCTAAGAAGAAGCAAGTGCATCAAAAGGAGCTGACTTAGCCAACAAAAAATCTATGTGAAAATGGGTTGAAATTTATTCTGGAGCCCGTCCGAAGGCGTCCTTCGTAGTACGGAGCTTCCATTATCTGCTTCGAGAAACTCGAAAGTTTCCAAATCATCGGCCATCTTGCTAAATATTACAAATAGAACCTCAGAAACACAGCAAAAACTCACTTAAAAATAGAAAAAGTTACACGGAGAGCAACTTTTTAACAATCGTTGTCATTTGTATCATTCCTGCTATTTTGACAGCTCGGCAGGAATATTATAGAGGTCATGGTACGGTTTTTAAACAAATGTTCCTTGGATTGAATGAACGAAATCGAGTGACGTCAACAAAACTGCTAAGCGATATCAAAACTTAACAGGAATACTTTTAGGGTGGTCATGGTACGAAATTACGAAGTAAGGCTTAATTAATGATGTTTTAAGAGGTTGTGGTAAGCCCCCAGACATCTTTATCTTTTTTTTTTATGTAGAATAGGTCGGCGTTTGACCACCAACTCGCCTGATGTTAAGCGATGTTGTGGTCTAAGATGGAGCACGACGACCTATAAGGTACTTATTCACTCTAGCCTTGAAGTTAACTAGAGTGAAGAAGTTCAAAGACGGCAGTTGAGTGAGGCGCTACAAGAGCGCTACAGCTCAGACCCGTCTTCGGAACGGTTCTTCTAAATAACACTTAACTTTATAATACCCTCTTTTCATTAATGTACTTTTTACATGTGATTTGAATTTTTATTCAGTGAGCCCTGTTATATTTTTCGGGATTTTATTGTAGAAACGAACGCAGTTGCCTAAAAATGTTATTTGACTTAGTCAGTCTAAATCTCGGTACAGCTAAACGGATCGTGACGAAATTTGATAAACAGTTACGGTAGATCAAGAAGAAGGTTTTTGGATACTATTTTCTGAATAAACGCGAACGAAGGTAACAGTTGGTTTAATTAAATTTAAATTTTAGTTAAAATTTTAAAAACCCCGACACTGATTTTCATCAAACATAGCTAAGAACACTCCCGACTAATTTACCTATAAAACAAAAAACACAGACACACACAGAGAGACACATACGCAAACATACACACACACAGAGATACATACGCACACCACACATACACACACACACACACACACACACAGAGAGAGAGACGCCAAACTTATAGCACCCCATCGTTTTTGCGTCGGAGGCTAAGACTTCCAAAATTGGCTTACAGAAGATTGTTCTAGAAATTATAGGTACCTACTTACTCGCTGATAAGAAAAAAATACTTATTTACCACGGCTTCGGAACTCTACAGTGGTCGCGTCTACACCCACATGACAATTCAATCAGACATTATAAAGTGCGTTTATCCCGAATGCCAACAATAAATCAAAGAATCAATAACTCATGTTAAGAGACAAGTGCAACGCTAAATGCGCGAGCGCAAGTGCTTGACAGCACACGATGCGATCGCCTCAATAAATCAAAGTCAGCGGCGCGACAAGTGACAACTGGCGCCACGAGTGACCATTCGTGGAAGTTTAGGCGGAAGATACAGGCTTTTAACTGACTGTTTTGAAAAGGAGGCTTAAATAATTCAGATAATTATTCTTCATTCCAAAACTCTCTCTTGTGATATAGTTACATAACTGAATCCTACTTTCCTAATTCTAAAATTAAAAGTTACGTACGATTAAAGTACGAAAGGACAGATTTTGATAAAATTTGGTCTGGATGCACCTTATATCATGGATTAAAACATGTACAATACAACAACTCTTTATTGACACCAAATACAATATAAATCTAAACTAAACACTTAAAAATATAGGCGCAATAGGCGTTCTTATCGCTTAAATGCGATCTCTTTCAGGCAACCTTTTGATGGAATAAAAACATTATGATTAAGCATGGACGGTGGTGTGTGTTAGAGAAAAAAAAAATAAGGATTAAAAAATTATTAAATGTATGCGGGCGCATCTAATAGTATGTAACATTTAATATTTTTTTTGACCGAAGTTTTATAAACAAGTACTATTAATAATTCAATCACAAGATAAATTTTTACATTCATAAAAATGACAGGATTAGTCGTTTCTATTTCTCAACAGAATTCTACTTCTCACTTACCATCCATTTTCTGAGAAACCCTATTTAAAGTTTATTCATCAAGTTCTAGCGTAAGCAGTTTCTTACACAAACACTGATATATTTATGAAAACAGCACGTAAGACTTTTAACCTTTTTCAGCATTATGCCGGCGCCACACATTGGCCTCGTTTGCACTGAGATCGTTCCGGCGTTTTTCGGTTTCGACCTGTGGCCCTATTCGGAGATTTGAGATTTTCATCTCATCTGTTTTCGTCCTTGTTGCTCTCATTTGAAACGTCATAGGTGTGAGAGTGACCAAGATAAAATCTCATCTCATCTCACGCGCAGGGGGGCTATTCTTGCGCGTGAGATGAGATGAGATTTTGTCTTGGTCACTGTCACACCTATGACAATTTAAACTAGAGCAACAAGGACGCAAAATGGTGAGATGAGAATCTCAAATCTCCGAATAGGGTCCCAGAAATAGCCCTCCTGAGGGGCTATTCTTACGGGGTGAGATTCAATCTCACCATTTTTCGTCCTTGTTGCTCTCGTTTGAATAGTCATAGATGTGAGAGTGATCAAGATAAAATCTCATCTCATCTCACGCGTAGGAATAGCCCTCCTGGGTTTTAACCGTTTTGCCGTGACGGTTTTACTAAACTAAAACTATCATTACGACATACTACGGTGTAAATATATACATACGTGTATGATTGCGAAAATGTGAATAGCTACCTATTTGACATACAGTTTTCAACTGGTACAATACAAAAAAATCAGAGCTTTTACAGCGTTTCAAATAAGACGAACAAATCAAAACCTGAAGATAAAAATAAAAGTGCCGGAGAGTCATCTTGGTTCAAACCGGGCCAAAGTGTGGCGCTGACATAATACTTTTTAACCTTTTATTACACAGCATTGCGCTCTAGACTTGGCAACGTACGCGTTTACCAAGAAACTGCTCATTATTGCTTAAGCAAGTTATTTTTAGCATAACTTGTTCGGACACTTGAGGCTTAGAGCGTTGCAATTAGGTTTATTTTTATTTGATGTAATTGTATGCGCTGTTTTACTGGGCTGAGAATGAGAGATGAGAGGGTTTTCTTGGTGTGAACTTATTTTGGACCATATCCATAGTGCACTTACGTCTGAAATTTAAATGACATCAATTTTAAGACAAAACTCGTCAGTAATTATCGAAGTTTTAGATTGTAGTGGGATCCTTTTTTTTTTAAACAATGCCAATACAAAGTGTCATAGTACTTTAAAATTATTTACAGACACTGCAATCATATAACCCAACAATCATCCTTTGCTGTAAATTTACTGCTATTTATG
This sequence comes from Peribatodes rhomboidaria, assembly GCA_911728515.1. Taxonomy (NCBI): domain Eukaryota; kingdom Metazoa; phylum Arthropoda; class Insecta; order Lepidoptera; family Geometridae; genus Peribatodes; species Peribatodes rhomboidaria. Next base: position 1,274,872 of record OU452175.1, on the reverse strand, counting down.
GTGCTGCTACACGCGCACAGGTACCATGCGCATGTTTATTTTACTGTAAGTGTTGTACACCAGCCTGTCTGCCAGCCGGCCCTTCGGAGGAAAGGCGTGACGATATGTTTTGTTAAATACCTAACTAGGTAGTGGTATATGAAACGTGTAAACTACCATGTACTTACAAAGTTCTAGACCAGTAGTACTGGAAGAAATTGCTTTGAGCGATAAGGCCGCCCATTAAAAACTTGGTTTAGCCTTATTTAAGTTTTATTGTAATTATTTCATATTTTTAATAAAGAGTTGTTGTATTGTATTGTAGACAGACAGAGCGACCGATACAAAATGCATAAAACCTGCACATATACAATGTACAAGAATAACATGCGCATGTTATTCCCGCCATGTCCATTTGTACAACGCACATGTAGCTTCATAAAGCTTGGTGCGCTGGCGCCACTGCGTCGCCTGCGATTCGCATACGAGATCGTTAAGAGCCTAATTAACGGAATAATTGTTCAACGCACCATCCAAATGGTAATTGAACGAGCAGATTGTATGGTTAAGTGTTATCCAAGCGTAGTGTGATTTTATTTTAGAATCTTTTTATAATAATGCAATAAGAATTTTTATTATTTATATACTTTTTAATTTTGTTTTGTTTAGAAATATTGTAATTTCATCATCCTTGCTCATGATAATGATGATTGTAGCCTTTAAGTTAAACCTTATTGCAAGACACTCGACTAAGTTATCCTTTAAGAATTTTTTTACATTCTGTTTGCAACATTTTGTACAAATTTGTATGGAAATTACCGATTTCGTGTATTTAAAACGTCAGTTTAAATGTCCGTGCTCACAACCCTGATGTTATGGAAACTATAGTCAGAGTGCCTGACTCAATAATATGCGACTACCCCCATAATTAAAAAAGAATGATGCAAAGTAATCATTTATAATATACATAATTTCCTATTCGTAACCATATCTACTAATTTTAATCAGTAAATCTAATTGTCGTTACATTATCTTGACATCGTTCTAAAACCTCAGAATGTTTCTGCTAGATTAACCACTTCGGAACAATAGGTTATCCTTATCGCATGACCGGGTAGACCTTGCGATGGCCGCGTAATGCTCCTGTTCTATTGTTCAATGGCAAAGGTAATTTAATTTATTTTAACGGTGATTTTATGTAAGACGGTCAAAGTATAATGGTAAGAAAGATAATTGCTTTTATATATATTCAAAGAGTTTATAGATATACCATAAACAGTTAATTTAAGTGATAAATATGCATACGACGTGTCATTGACTGCATGTTTCCAATGAAAAAAATATTGACGGTGAATATTAACTATTGACATTTAAAGTTGTGATTGGCACTAAACTGTTATAAACAAATGTTGCACTTACCATCAAATAAGCGAACTCTCGTTTATTCGCTCAATTGTATTTTTTTTTAACAAATTTTTTTTAGCCTCATTCATTGTGGAACATTTTTGTCAGTTATTCACTCAATTTGTTAACATTTCGCTCGCTCTTCCTACTTTATGCGAGCAAGCTAACAATGATCCTACAGTCACAACCTTGAAAGGAGGAAATCCCTAAAGTTATTTGAAATTTACGCCATTGTTTTCTTTTCTTGGCCACCCATTTGACCTTTGGCTTTGTTGGAGATCTTTTGAAGTGGGTGGACATTGTCTGCAATAATGCCTTAGGAAATGGCTTTGAAATATTTAGTAACATTGTTTCATTGAAATATTCGGTAAATTTGAGATAAAACAGTATTTCTCGACCTTTTTCTTAAATAAACTTGTCAGGGTTAAAAGCTTTATCTTTGTCTAACAAAGTGAAATGAAAAATAATAGGTAGATATTTCAATATTATTATGTATAAGGTTTTTTTAATTTTTGTGTTTTTTTTCCTTAAGTTAAGTAAATAAAATAACTTTGGTGTCATTAAAATATAGTTTTACTTAGGAAAGGAGTATTAAAGTTATCCAAGTCTCTATATAACTAATACACTTTTGTAGTATCTGAGTATTTCCGAAATACAACAATAACAATATTTATTTTGTAGGAAAACCTTTGTCTTAACATTAATTGCCGGCGAGCCCCAAACTAGTTTTCCCAAATTTCCGAAATTAGTACCTACATCTCAGAATACAACTGCAGTACATACCCTGCTGTGAACTAGAGCATTTTAAAATAATACGCGCATCTTCAATGATAAGCTCAGCACGTGTCCACTCAAAAAATATTATGATTCGTACTTCTACTACCGGGCAGATGTTCTAAACTACTTTAGAGTTCCATTCATCGACCTTAGCAAATAGAAGGCGACGTCCGACACACAACATGAATAGAGCTATTTGTATCATAGCTTTGAAAAACACGTCAAAAAACTATCCGAATTCGAATCTAAGAAAAAATGACAGCGTTCGTGACAAAGATAGGAAGTTTAAATTGCGTAACATTTCTTGCTAGCGTTGCGTCTTGATCTGTTTTTAATCGAGGCTATTGAAAAGTTTTGAAGATTTTAGAATTTAGATAAAAGACATTAAAAAAACCATGACATTACATAGCACTGTCGTAGACCTAACAATAGTAAAAACTAAATTATTATCATGATCATCGGTGCTTTTCTATTATGCTAGAGATTTGTCGACAGCAAAATTTTCTTCTGTTAAGCTAAGCCACTTTCTTCTTTCCAAACAACCTTAAAATACTAAAATAACTAATACTACCTACTGCGCGCTACATTAATCTGAGTTGAGCCATAATAAGGCATGGCCAATGTTTTTAACCTTGACAATAGCGCGAGCGTGACTGTCACCATTTCCTGTGTTATTATGTGCAGTGATTATTCTAATGTTTGATTAACTTATGATCGTAAATTATGTTTTTGTTCTTAATGGATTTGTAGATCAGAAAACACATAATAGCTTACGCTAGTACCGACATAATTATTACTCCAAATGTATTAATCAATTCTGTCCATGCACCGACACATAGCGGTATTTCTTTGTATCAAGCGTAAAACCTGAGTACATAATTAGTACCAAGTACCTATGTGTATAAGTATGTAGGTAAGTACTTAGTTACTCACGTCTTGTTGGATTTACTGACAAACAATTACTTTCATATGAGGCACCCTATTGAAGAAAATATCTCCAGATTAAGCTTCTATCACTTCAAGTTAAGTGCTCTCAAGCAGAAGAGTAATCTTATACGGTGTTGTCCAAGTCAAGAGCACTTTGCTGGCCTTCTTTGTAAGGTACACAGACAAAACGACTTTAGTTCATTTTACTTTTGAATTTTCATATACTAACAAGTAATTTAAGTCTTAGTTAATCATAAATAAGATGTTCTTTAATTAATGAAGCTAATACTTCAAAGTCAACCGGTACATTACCCTATTTACCTTACGATAGAACCTCAAACGGGGTCAATATACCCCAAATATTTACAGGTACACGTAATAAAATAATGTCTACTAAAATCCTTTTACCGCCGTATATACTGATGTAATAAGCGTTTTACCCATTCAAAATCAAAGCTGCGCGGAACACCCGTTTAGCAGCGGAAGGAAGTCATATCGGTGCGTTGACTTCCCGTGACGTCGTGACACATCGCCCTTTGGTCTTGGTTGGATAGGTATCTAGTGGAAGGTGTTAGCACTGTGACCTGGTAAAAACAATTTCTTAAATCTACAAGGACAAATACTTAATCTGAACGATACACACTACCTTGGGAAAAATAAGTGTTTGGGTGTTTTCCAAGTGCCAACGTTGTTTTTTGCTTTACATTCAACCACAATAACTAATTAGAGTGGGTTGAACGGAATATTTTGCATTGTATGTCGTTAGTTATATAAAATAAAAATATTATATTATGCTAGCTACGCCTTACAGTTTCACCTGCTATCTTACAGGTTTTTTTTGGTACAAAGAAAAACCTATTAATCCAGGGTATAAGCCACCTCTTTATAAATTTCATTTAAATCCGTTGTCCGTTTTTAAATAATTGAGAAAAGGCCGGTTTTATAAACAATTTACCTTTTTTCGGTAACTTATTAGTAACATTACCTTTGTAAAACAAAGAAAAAGAATAAAAAACGCACGTCAAACGACAAAATAAACTACCTATTCTGAAGCTCAAACCTCTGCGATCTGCGTTGGTAAGGAGCATTCCTAAAATGTAACTGAAACTAAACAAACGTATTTGTATAACACAGAAAACTTAGCGTTTCGTTCAAATTTACCGAAATTTGATACGTAATTTTACTTACCGATGTAGATAAAACCGGCCCTAAAAACATTGAAACATCTCATCAAACATAAACGAGTTATAATAAACATCTGAACACACAAACTTTGGCATTTACATAATATAATACACAAAAAAATAGGATTATTGTCGCTTTATTTTCATTCCTATTACTAACAGTCAGGGTCAAGGCTTCCATTTCCACGATGTGTGAGCTTGTGACACAATCTAATTAGTTGTGAACTTGAGCGACGGTTTCATGAGTAGCCAGACTAATTAATTTATTCAGAGAAAATTTTACGTGTACGAAGGTTTGACATAAAAGTTTTGTAAGTACAGTGAAGTACCTACCTATTCAAAAGGTGTGCCTTTGATCATTTATGAATATTTACGTAGGCAAGAAATATTAGTACTACTTAATTGAAATTAGAAATAAGCAAGTACTTATTGAAATGACTGAATTCTTATGTATTTATCTATAATCTTTTAATATTCATAAACCGATATCCCTTCATCCGAATTGGATGTTGTAAAAAAACCGCTCGAACAAAAAAACAAATCCAAATCGGTTCAGGCATCTTTGAGTAATCGGGGAATATACAGAAAAAAGATTGCGACGTATTGAGAACCTCCTCCTTTTTTAAAGTCGCTTAAAAATAGTCCATGTAACATGCGCAGTGCGCATGTTACCCGCGCTGCGTGGAAGCATCATAACTGCTATTTTTTGCTATTGCTATAATTGTCTGTCAATATTCTCATGCAATAAAATGGAGAGCAAACAACGAGCAAACTTAACCGGCGGAAGCTGATCAATTGATTAATTAAACGTCGGTAGAGGAAACAGTACTAAGACAAATAAACGGATGGTCATGTTGTGACCATTAGGTAAAAAAAATACTACGATATAATTGAAATTAATTAATGTGTTATCCTTCGCTTTTAAAACATTTTACACAAGCAGCATATAATGCCTAAGGCGGTCATTAACTTATCCAATTTGCAGTACGCTAGGTGAGCTAGTTTGCTAAAATTTTATAGTGCAATGGCTGTTAGAATTAGCTAATTTAGTTTTAAATTTAGTTAGCAATTTTTTTTCTATTGCACGGGCTTAGCCACGCTAAGTTAGCATATTGCGAATTGAAAAGTGTAATGAGCGCTTAAAAGAAAGAAAGATTAATAGCTACGCTCCAGTGGACACCTACCCTACCCTCTACATACCGTAATTAAACTACGAGTATCATCACACTAATATTATAAATGCAAAATACGGTTAAAGAGTATACTGTATGCTATTCCTGACCATAATCTATCTCTGTGCCAAATTTCATCCAGATCCGTTCAGCCGATTTGGCATAGTTGAGTAACAAACATCCATACATCCATCCATCCAAACTTTCGCATTTATAATATTAGTGAGATGAGATTCGTATTAACATAAACTCCTCACTGACTAACGTTATATCTCGAAATAGTGAAATGCAGTGTTTTGTCTTTTTCGATTGAGTTAAAAATTAACAAGAAAGAAAAGGTCAAAACATGAAGGCTATACATATATACATGGTTTTATTTGTGTGTTAAGCGGATTACGACCATTCATAACAACAAACAAAGCAAAACAATGACACACAAAAATAACCCCCAACAATTTCAAGTGGCAAACACACACTGAAATACACATTTCACACCTTTACGACGTCGTTAAATCCTTGCCAAGGGCGGGTCTCAACGACCCATGAATGTTAATATGGGGTCAAAACAACCTCACCTGATTTGGGCCTAAAAGACCCCATAGTTAACCCCTGATTTATAGTTGTCTAAAGCAATAAAAGTTAATTTACTACGGGAATGAGTGGTAATGATCGAGCTGAGAGGAGCTAAAACTTTGAAGGGTTAAGTTTGTAGGACAAGCTTTTGATGGTAGTAAATCTAATGACAGTGAATGTCGCTCTTTGACTGGAATCAAAGGGATTCCTTCTTATTTTTGGAATGATGGAAAGAATGTGACACAGAATAAGATGATGGTTTTGGAGAGACGGAATTCTGCTGATACCATTTTACAAATTGTATGGATGAAACTTATGTGTCAAAGTTTTTGCTTAATATAATGTAGATTGTAATGAATTCTAATAATTGTAATGAGCTATTGCTAAAACGATTACTACTTACACGATTTATTCGAAAGTCTAGTTAATCAGTTAAGTAATGAATATCGTAATCATCTTTACATAATATTTGGTAGATCTTATCCAACCACGAAAACCTTAGATTTTCTAATAACGAACAAAATATTAGATAGCTTTACATAACTCCGTGCTAGCCCGTACATAATACATACACATCACTTCTGTAAAGCCCACCATTCACGCGCGTACCAATCCACCGGGTTTGTCGCTGTCAATCGGCGTGTGATGGCTATCGGCTCGCGGACCAATCCGCCGCTCGCTGTCGAAGCCGCGAACGCCGCGCCGAGCCCTCGCCGCTTAGCGCGCCTGAGCGCTCGTGTAGTGTGTAAGCGATGACGAATTCGTCCACCAATTCGTACGGCGCGGTGCGGGCGCGGCGTACGACTCGTGACTCGTCTAATGAATGGCGGGCTTTAGAGACGAGCCTCGTGACAGCCTCGTTATTAAAGATGCCACGGTTATAACGCTGTAATGACTGTACAAGCTTAGCGTACACTCGGACTAAGTGCCGGCCTAACTTTATGGCCGAACAATCAAAACACTTAAATCTTAAATAGCTAAGTTAATGTCTTTACTGAATACGGTGAAACGAGAATCCGACCATTTGTGGATCCGAACAAATGCTAATAAATGCAATGACAAATTATATGAATGAATACTAAAATAGTTCAAGCTGGTTTTAATGTACATTTGTCGAAACAATTTAAAAACTAGTTTTTGACAATTTTGGTAAACTAAAAATCAGTTACAAAACGCAGTCGGTCATAAATTTTGTCAAGTAGTGTACCAAGCGCAGTAAGCTCAGCCTCAGCCACGGTCATTAGTCTCAAGCAAGGCTTTGTGACCAATTCGTCGCGCACCATCACCGGACCGTCGTGCTCGAGCTGGTCAATACGCGATATTGTTTTACGATCACAATTAGTCAATGATATCACTGGTTTTGCGCGTGTATGTGCACTGTATAGAAAGACTTTGAACTCAGCTACCCGGAGTAGTGTGCTGATTGCAGAAATTATTCATCTTACATAGACTTGCAGGAGTTGACCAATTGATATCCGCCGTGTTTGTCCGCGCTTAGATGCAACAAAGCCAGAATACAGATGTGTTTGTCTCTTTCTCGATGAATAAAAACTGTGGAAAGACAATTTGTCTCCGGCCCGTGGTAGCGCTGCTGCAGGCCTAGCACGGGTCCGAGACAAATTGTCTTTGTCCACTGTTTTTATCCACGCTTGGGCGTGACAAAGCTGGAATACGGATATGTTTAGCTCTTTCTCGCTGGATAAAAACTGTGGAAAGACAATTTAGCCACGGTTCATGCTAGCCCGGCGGTCTAGTATGACGACAGTTCAGCTCTTTGGCAAATCTCGTTGCCAACCCTTTTACAAATCCACAACTCAACTTTACTGGTATGGAAAAGTTCGTCGTTAGCTCTAGAAGATCAAACTGCTAAATAGTCGCCGGCGTGACGTAGTTATAGATGATTTTATGACGTCACAACTGAAGACCGGTAGGTCTTCAACCGCAATAGCATGATTCGTGCGACAGGAAGCTAGTGGATCAGGATGACACAATACCGGGAAAGAAGGCACGCTAAACAAGAGATCCATGCTCAGTGGTAGTGGAAACGATGTTGAAGCAATAAATAATACATATTAAATACTCCGCCAGTTCCCTGGCCCGTCGCTAGTGAAGTGAAACATAATGTCAGCACTCCAGTCTTGCGCAATCGCAGCACGCGCCGTGACTTTTATTTAGAGAGCGTGAAGTTTTAACAAGTTTTCGATTAAGTTTTCACGTCTAAGCATATTTCGTAATGTGTAGACTAGTAGATAATGGTCCTTGAAATGTATCTTACTACGCTTACAAAAAAACATCTACTTATGTCATATTTACCACACATTAGGGTGCTCCACTAGATGGGCCATATTACTGTAATTCTGGGCTGGCAATACTGGCAACTGACAGTAGGCTGTAGCCGACTGCCTGGCCATTATCAGCCATGCTAGAAATGTATGACTTTATGGAAACATATACCAATATTGCAGGGGCAGATTTGCCGGGCCAGAATTGCATTAAAAATATGCACCGTCTAGGAGCGCCCTTAAAGGTGCCGATAATATTTTACATTGTAATAATATTCATAGAACATAACTCCAAGCCGTGTTTAAGTATACAATAAGCACGTACATACAGTAGGTATTGTTTTCATATTAGTTCACTTTTATAACTTCACATACCTAAATGCTATAAGTTTTTACATAAAGGTTAAGGCTGTTGACATAACATCAGCGATGTTTTCGCTTGCTGACACGATGACGATTTGCCAAAAGAACACATAATTATTAGAATACCTACTTATTGAATACTTGCTTACCTCTACTATTTTATTCATTTTTTTTTAAATTCTACCTTTGCCCCATTATGTTCTTGGATTTGCAAAGGGTCGTCCATGAATTACGTAAGGCGATTTTTGCAATTTCCCACCCCTGCCCCCAGTAGGTAATGTTTACGTTATTGTCGAGTAACTGGATGACCCCAAAGATTTGTAGTGCCGGTACATGGCGTCCGCCACAATGTAACGAAGAAAATATTAACATACAAAATAAATTTGATTACAAATGTGCCAGGAAAGTAATTAATATTCTAGTTTATTAGCCTCAAATTTAGTAATGAAAGCTATTTAAATTCATATAATATAATTTAATGGCCATGCACTAACGATTTTCCTTGTTTATTATCACCTATTCAAATGTTCAAGTGAAAATTATGTAACTAGGTACTTACCTAGTTGTAAAGACGTAATAACTACATTATTACCTACATGATACCTTGTTGAAAGTATACCTAACCTAAACTCGTCCTTGTTGCTCTCGTTTGAATAGTCATAGGTGTGAGAGTGACCAAGATAAAATCTCATCTCATCTCACGCGTAGGAATAGCCCCTCTGGGACCCTATTCGGAGATTTGAGATTTTCATCTCACTTTTTTTCATCCTTGTTGCTTTCGTTTGAAACGTCATAGGTGTGAGAGTGACCGGATCGGAGATTTGAGATTTTCATCTCACTTTTTTTCGACCTTGTTGCTCTCGTTTGAAACGTCATAGGTGTGAGAGTGACCAAGATAAAATCTCATCTCATCTCACGCGCAGGAATAGCCCCCCTGATCTATTGGCATAATCTCATCTCACTAAAATATAAATGCGAGAATAGTTTGGTTCGATGGATGGATGTATGGATGACTAGCTGAGCCCCGCGGTTTCACCCGCGGTTAATCCTATGTGTTATTCTAGACTATAATCTATCTCTGTGCCAAATTTCATCCAGATCTGTTCAGCCATTCTGGCGTAAAAGAGTAACAAACATCCATCCATCCATCCATCCATTCTTACAAAGTTTCGCGTTTATAATATTAGTAGGATTGTGAGGGCGTTTCTAAACGGGCCATATTTTTATTGTAGTAGGTACTTGCATGGCAATACAGTCAATATTGTAGACTGTAGCCCGGACATCATCAGCCATGCTAGAAATATATCTAAATGGTCGGGCCACACCCAAAATATTGACGAACCACACTCACAATATTGCTGGGCCAGTATTGCAGTGAAAATAGGGCCCGTGTGGGAGAGGAGCGCCCTAACTAAATCACGCCAGAACGACTAAACGGATCTAGATGAAATTTCGCACAGAGATAGATTATAGTCTGGAATAGCACATAGTATATTTTTTACAGGTGAAACCGGGGGACTCAGCTAGTTAGAGATAAAAATATCAAGTCTAGTCTGTAAGACCTGTTGAACAAATAATAATAAAAATTCCTTTATTTCAAGTTACAAGACTCAATACCTATACAGGTACACGACACACAAAAACACACAACATTAAAATTAAATACAAATTAAAATAGGTACTTACTAGTCCCTTAAAACAATGTTGTAGATTGCACGCTAGAAACAAAGTTAGTCCGGCGGATTTTTTTGGAACTAACAAATTTTGTCTAAGTATCGGTAATATTATCTACACACAGTTCGTGCAAAAACGATTGCAGCGCCACGTCTGCTCAACGTCAACGCGGCAGGTTTCCTTTAATTTTACAAATAAAAATTAGTTACATATACATACTTATTATTTTAAAGTACAAAATATAAAAATAGTACTTTTAACTCGAACATAATTAGTAGGTTTAGGAAAAAATAAGACCATTAAAAATATGACTAACGCCATCTATGCGCTGTACTCGAACTATTAAAGCCGCTAAGCGCTCATAGATGGCGTCGACTTATAGTAAAATTTGAATAGTTACTTATTTTTGTTATTGTAAAAGATAAAACGAAAATTAACACGAAGCTTGATCATTAATCATTAATAAAAATAATTTAAGTGATAATGTTAGATGAAATTAAAATTTCTTTTTTTTGTTTCAGATTCATTCGTCAATAGTCAAGAATGGACGGCGGCCCGGGGAGTCACGGAACTGAGAGTCGGAGTTCTAGGCTCTCCGGACAGTGGGAAATCAGCCTTAGTACATCGGTATCTTACAGGCTCTTATATGCAAGAAGAGAGCCCAGAAGGTGAGTTCAAAAAATTAAAATAATTTGAGTTCAAAATTATTTTTAGTAAATTTACAACGCTGCCATCTAGTAAGTCATGCTGAAAATACTTCAGCGTTCATGGTAACTTTTAAATGTAGTAAGAACGTATTCTGCTAGATGGCGGGAGTAAAATGTTTCATACTTAAAATGATAGATGGCGCTTACAAAACCACTGATTAGTTAAAAAATAAAATTTTGTTGGTAGGTACATGATATAAAAAAAAATTGTATTCCCAATTATTGTTGTTGGAATTATTTTTTTATTTAGGTATGTGTTAATGTCCAATAACTGTTCAATGATGCTAGTATAATTTTCAAAAGTGTCGATTTTTCAATTTTGTTTCAGGCGGGCGGTTCAAGAAGGAAGTGATAATCGATGGGCATAGTTACCTCCTCCTTATAAGGGACGAGGGAGGATCACCTGAAATGCAGGTTTGTGCATTTTACTCATTAATTAGTAGTACCTAGTAGTTAGTAACGATTTATCATTATGATTATAGTACCTTCCACTTACCGTATTGAACTGAACTATCTAACTAGTGGCTCTCTCGGCGTCTGTCCTAATCTACAGGGACCCTATTCGGAGATTTGAGATTTTCATCTCACCTTTTTTCATCCTTGTTGCTCTCGTTTGAAACGTCATAGGTGTGAGAGTAACCAAGATAAAATCTCATCTCGTCTCACGCGCAGGAATAGCCCCCCTGGTCGCATGAACCTACTCACAAAATTTCAAGAGAATCGGTTGAGAAATGCGACTTATACAGGAAGACAGTCGGACAGACGCCGGACATACGAAATCATTTTTGCCAAAGATGAAGTATAGACGCTTCGCTCGCTAACGATCACGCGGTCGATAAACAATGGTGAATGACCTCATAGAACACAGGCAGTCTTCCTACCTTACAACCATTAATTGTCTACCAATACCAACCAACCCATAAATAAAATCAATAGGGAAGTATAACCAATACGTTCTAAACCCAATAAAGGTATTGGTATGGTACCTATACATTCAAATCACTCACTGATAAATTATTCAAAAGCACAACGTAGCGTAGAGCGGTATACGTTGCACTCAGGGCTGTCACACAAAAGAAATCTTTCAATAAAAATCGATAGTCAAATTATCCGACGATCAAATATTCAAAACAGTAATTTCATGGCGTTATCTTTATCGCGTGTGGCCACAATGGTGGTTGATTTCATGTATTTTACACAAACGAAATATAGAAGGAAGGGAAAAGTATTTACAAAACGAAATAAACCGAGTGACCTACTAGGGAAGCGCGTTCCCAAGGATAATTACGTCAATCAATTTAATATTTATAATTTAACTGGTGACCCCCCG